>OY728147.1:1970182228-1971567390 GCA_963277665.1 Viscum album | reverse complement strand
GTTAACATGGAGAATGAATCTCATCGCGTCGTGGAGACGGTAGTCCGTACGTACGCACGAGCGATGATATCATTTCCATAAATATTGAATTGAATTGAAGTGGTTTATACAATATATCAGAATCAATATGATGTTGTAATAACTATGTATATTTATTCTTTACACCATTATACCCATCCATGTAAGGTGGTGGTGGAAAATAGATTACACCACGGCGTGGAGACGGTATTCCGTACGTACGCACGCGTGGTGATTTCTTTTTCTGTAGGATGGATAGATGGTGAAATAGGGTTGTTTCATACTTAAAATAACATATCAGTATATGAGTGATACTGATGTTATTACTTTTTTATGAAACAACTAAATAAGAAGAAGTTGAAGAAGAAAGAAATTGAAAAGATCGGTAATGGATATTACCTCTTCTTTGGAACGCTTCTTTGAATCCTCCACTTAGGGAACTATGATTGGTCTTTGAAGAAGACCAGAACCTCTAGGATTATTCTAGGGAAGTGGAGAAGGGATTTTGGCAGAGTTTGGCCGAGCTTGAGTGCTCAAATTGGTGTGAGGAGGAAGGGGGAGGAGGTGTCCTTTTATAAGGGAGGAGAGGGGCACCTTAGGAATATTTCAAAATATTATTTTATTATAAAGTCAAGTTCGGTTTTAATTAGCTCCAAATTGATTTATTTCGAGGCTAAGGTGGGGATGGGTCGAAATCCTCTCATCCAATAGAATTTAGACAAGTTTAGGGTATTATTTCAACCTTATCATTTAGATTTAACTCTAAGTTAAATAATTTAACTTTTACCGTGTCTTTTTGTTTCCTTTCACTATATGGTTAATACACTTACTATAACATGCCAAACGAACCCCAAATTGTTTATTATTAATACATATATCCTTATATAAGTCATTTGGCCGAACCTTAGATTTTTAGGAATAAAATAACAATTAATAATATAATATTTGATTTAAAAACTATTTTGTGTCAATTTTGACACTATTTGATATATGATTTTTGTGAAAGTCATAACAGAATTATATGTTCGAACCAAGTTGATTAAATCGACACTAATATATCATAGTAACCTAGAAAATTAGTGGAATTCATAAAAATTCTCAAATTACATTTATTTTGGTGTTTATAACATCAATTATGTCAATATTTCATAAATAAGATAATTACTGCATCATCTTTGTGTCATAAATAAATTATATTATTTGATGTATAAAAATTACAAATAAAATACCATTATGTAGGAAATCTTTTTATCTTTCTAATGAATAATTATAGTCGAATTTATCTTATGTATAACCCCATATTAAAAATGATTTACTTATTAAACTTAGATTTTAACTATTTTAACCCTTCTTTAAATAAATTAATAATAAATGTCCTAATCTAATCCAAGTGGGGCTAAATGGTCATATTTTATTCATAAGGTTGTTTTTGGTCGAATTGCACTTATCCAATAGAATTTGGACATGTGTTAGGGTAATAGTAATATCATATTTACCCTTAGTTACCCTATTTACTATTAATCGCTGTAAAAAAAAGTAAAAAGTTACTATTCACCAAAAAATTATTTTCATCTCATTGAACCACATTTTACTTACTGACATCAACCGTGTCTTTCGGATTTTTGAAATTCCATTCACAGAAGCGGTAAAATTAAGTTTTAAAAATTCAGTTTTTTAACTACCACTTAGTAGTTTCACTATTCATCAAAAATTGATGTTTTTCAGAACAATGCCAAAATTTCATCCTAAGCTATATTTTATATTCCGAATTCAAAAATAAAGTCTATTTTACCAAATTCATAACATAGAAGTTTCATTAATTATTTTTATAATTAAATCCCGCTGTTAAAACAAATAGCGTGTTTTTAAGAAACAATATCTATCAAAAGATTGACACTTGATTATGTCTGGTTTAAATGTGAAATTACAACCAATGACCAACATTGTATTAAATTGTAAAAATATATTCTAAATATACTTTAAAACCACTCAAATTAATAATTTATCACTATTAATTATTTCGATTAAAAAAGTTGTTTTTAATTAAAATTTAGTAATTTTCACTATTCATCAGAATATGAAAGTTATCTGAAATGTACCAAAATTTCACCTTAGGCTAAATTCGATACTCCGAATCCAAAAATGAAGTCCATTTTGAGAGCTAAAATTTCTAAAATTTAAAAAGTGGTTATTACTATTCATAACGGCTAGTTTTAATAATATTTTAATAGCATATCGTTGTTTAGTGAAACTCGGTATTGCGTATTACACACGCTATCGAGGAAGGTCGTGATTGCGTGTAATGCAAGGCAAGTCAAGGATGCGTGTTGTGCAAGATCCTTTTGGTGTAGCATACAACACAAGACATTAGTGGAATAAAAAGAATATTTTTCATAAAATCTCGGGCTGTTACATTCTACCCCCCTTAAAATGAATTTCGCCCTCGAAATTCGTCGGGGTTATAAATGGTTTACTATTCGAAAGTTTCTTTAATAGAAACCCACATCGTAAAAAGGAATACCAAAACTTGGCTTTAAAAAACTAAAGTATGAAATGTAACGATTACCCAAATAAACTAATCACTGGGTTTCCACATAGGTGAAAATATGGATATAGAAGAGAAATCTAACCATCATGTTCTGATGGAGAGTGGTAGAGAACATGGCTATGGAAAAGCCAGTAATCACAAATCCATAGATTTGTGATGATATAAGGTACCATCTGATTCATCAGGTATAAGATCACTAGGACAACATTTTTGGTTTTCAAGATCATTTCCCTAAAGTTGAAAATTTGAATTAGAATAAATACTTACTTTATTTTGGTAAAATCTCACTGTTGTTCATGCCTTGAAAAATTTCCACTTCATCTCTTAAATAAATGAAGTTGAATTTGTTATTCGTGAAGTGTTAGCAGATCATGTGATAGAATGACGGGTCATTCCATCTGTCTCAAACAAAAGGTTAGCAAAAATTATATACATAAGTCGATCTATAGTGAGATTAATCACATATGGTTCCTAAAATGGACTTATACTTCATATATCATACTGCTTAATATAATAAAACTAGTTTCTACTAAACAGGGACTTCCTGTAGGCCAGTGGTAGGCGATAAAGGCCAGTCGCACTTTGGTTGTGGGTTCGATTCCCACAGCCTTGTCCGATGCGATGGGTTGTCGCCCATCCTGCAGGTTGTCCTTTTTCTAAAACTACATTACTATAACATCCCATCAATAATATCGAAAAAAAAACTTATATCCTTAAACAATACTCACTTATGTCCAACATAATCCATTCCAATCTTTAGGCTTATCCATAATACTGCAGTCCACTCCCATATATCATAAGATATGTTTTGTTGGTCGCATTCCAATCATTCAAAGTCCTTAATCATGTATTCTCTTGAATACCATAGTGAAAACATGAATGCAGTTTAAAGTTAACACTTTCCACATACCAAAATCCTCAAAATTCTATATACTCAAACCATGATATCACTTAGTCCTTATATCAATCATGAGCTCATGAATACTATCAAACATTTAATTTTCTCCTTATCCCTTCATTATGCGCATATCATATACATTCCAAAAATATCTGAATAACCTTTCATGGATACTGGTAACATTTTTCAAAACACAAGGGAAGACAACAGTGTAACAATCCATATATGTCTCTTTATTCCATAGTAGTATGAGATTACTTATACAAAATTACACATGATAAACATGTAATCATTCCACTACATTCTTAAACCATTGACCGAGCTTCAAAAATTCTTTCATCTCACATATCATTTGTAGTCTCTTCATCATCATCCACATAAATACTAACCATATGACCATACTGATTCTCTTCATGAGTCTTTCCCTTAGGGCATTTGTTTGCATAATGCCCATACATTCCACATTTAAAACACTTAACCATTTTTGATGTCGTAGCAATACCATTATCCTCATCCATGGTGTTAACCGACCCTTTTCCTTTGCACTTACTTGCTTTGTGTCCTTCTTTTCCACACCCAAAGCATCTTCCAGTTCCTTTGAAACATTCTCCTTGATGCCTCTTCCCACATGATTTACATAGGGGAAATTGAACTTTCTTTCCTTTATGATCATCATGAAACTCCATCTTTCTCTTATTAGCCGAGTCAGGAAACTTACCAAATTTTACTTTATTGATCATATTATGAGATTGCTGATTCGGCATAATAATGATGTTTGGACTTCCAAATCCCATTTCATTATGATGAATATCATTCCATAGTCCATCATATCCTCCATTATCGTGAAACATCTTGTTTCCAGCCATTTTCTAAAACCCAGAAAAAAGAATAGTGTGAGAGGCAAAAATCATGCTAGGGAAAACAACATAATAAAGGTGGAGTATCATCGATATCTAACATCTTAGGTTAAATTCTATGATCGTTACCGTAGTTCTAGGACTGTATCCTATACGTATACTTATCCTTAGGGACATCCCTAGACATACCTTATAAATATCTCTAGGGATCTCACTAAAGTTCCCGCATCCTAGTTTCCAAAGGTTGACTAAACCTTTCCTCTGATACCAACTGTAGAGACCCGTAGCTTGACGTACATGGACATTACATTACATTTGCGGAATACTTAGTATATAACAAAAACACACACACAAGGATCGTAATAGTTTAGTGTCTTTGGAAACTCGGAACATAATCTTCTAATCCTGGTGAAAGATCTTCAATATCTCCTGTAAATATCTTCCATTTTTTTTTACCTAAAACCTTTCTTTATATCCTGGGGAATAGAAAACATAAAAGGGTGAGCTCAAATGCTCAGTAAGGGTATACAAAAGAAATAAAAATCATATCATATCTTTTTGAAAATCATAACCTGCAAAAGAGATCATAATATCTTAACATGGAACAAATCATAGAAGTGAAAATGAGATCACCATAATCATAACATGAAACTTGAAACTTTGTGGCATGCACACATAATCATGGAAAATCATTTCTTGTTAGTCATGACTCATTTCCAAGACTATCTTAGTGGACAAAGTCCCTTTCTGAATCGAGTAACCCTCGTTTCAGTCCTGTTTCACTGAACCGGTATAACCTACCATTCCAGCCATGTCTATCTCATGAGATATAAAATATTTACCCAATGCATTGGAGGGAGATATAGGTCCCACCCATCTTATAATGAATCCTTTCTTATGTGTGCCACATAATCATAAATCATAAATCATAACGTAACCCATGTAATAAAAATGGGATTCTTAAACAACATGACATCATAAAACAATTCATATAAGATAAAGGAATTCATAAAAATATTTCCATCACAACATAATCAAATCCATGTAATAATAGGTATAAAAACAGAACCCTTTTTTTTTCTTAGATGGAAAATAATTTTGATAAAATACTTGAACTTCATTCTTGAGGAAAATATCCTTTCTACTTCAAAAACACTTTTCCTTTCTTAACATGTTATACAATTTTAAACTAAAAGAATTTGATTAAAAATAAACTTTAAAACTTGTAAAGGAAGATTCTTGGAAATAATGTTTTAAAAATCCATTCATGCCGTATAAGTTAAAAAAAACATTCTTCGTACTTTTGTCGGAAAAGTCAAAAAATACCTCGTATGAAAAACGATAAAAGATTCCTTTCATATCTTTTACTAAAAACTCACCAAAGGGTAAAATAGGTTTTAAACAATTGTAGGTGGATGAAAATAATATTACATGTTGAGGAAACATGGATGTGGAAGATAAAATACACCCCAGTAAATTTCAAAGTATAAACAATCTCGAATAAAAATGAGATTGTGATATTTCTTTTACCTTAGGTCCGACTTGCTTTGTAAGTGTCCAAACCTCCTGTATAATGATTTAAATCATGTTATTGACTTATTACAGAATCATATTCATTGTTATGATATCATATATGGTTCACTTATGACATTATATTACCCGTTCTTTTGTAAATTCCATGTTAAAGAAGCGTTTTGGGTAAAATCGTTTCATTTATCGTAGGTGTTTTGACTTGTTGTTCTTGACATCATTATTACTTATATCATGATTTACTTACTTCCAGAATATAAAATATGATTTATATATCATATATATTCAGTATATATATATATAATAGGTAGATAAATAAAATGAAAAACACCGTTCATGGAGACGGTAGTCCGTACGTACGCATGAACGCTGTTTTCCTTTCCTTATTGTCTTGAAATGGAAGTAAGTAGATGACATACATATGTATATATATACATAAATCCAGTAGCTTTATAATGTCATATATTTCATTATTATTTCTTATATATACTTTATAATCATTCTTAAATGGTTAACATGGAGAATGAATCTCATCGCGTCGTGGAGACGGTAGTCCGTACGTACGCACGAGCGATGATATCATTTCCATAAATATTGAATTGAATTGAAGTGGTTTATACAATATATCAGAATCAATATGATGTTGTAATAACTATGTATATTTATTCTTTACACCATTATACCCATCCATGTAAGGTGGTGGTGGAAAATAGATTACACCACGGCGTGGAGACGGTATTCCGTACGTACGCACGCGTGGTGATTTCTTTTTCCGTAGGATGGATAGATGGTGAAATAGGGTTGTTTCATACTTAAAATAACATATCAGTATATGATTGATACTGATGTTATTACTTTGTTATGAAACAACTAAATAAGAAGAAGTTGAAGAAGAAAGAAATTGAAAAGATCGGTAATGGATATTACCTCTTCTTTGGAACGCTTCTTTGAATCCTCCACTTAGGGAACTATGATTGGTCTTTGAAGAAGACCAGAACCTCTAGGATTATTCTAGGGAAGTGGATAAGGTATTTTGGCAGAGTTTGGCCGAGCTTGAGTGCTCAAATTGGTGTGAGGAGGAAGGGGGAGGAGGTGTCCTTTTATAAGGGAGGAGAGGGGCACCTTAGGAATATTTCAAAATATTATTTTATTATAAAGTCAAGTTCGGTTTTAATTAGCTCCAAATTGATTTATTTCGAGGATAAGGTGGGGATGGGTCGAAATCCTCTCATCCAATAGAATTTAGACAAGTTTAGGGTATTATTTTAACCTTATCATTTAGATTTAACTCTAAGTTAAATAATTTAACTTTTACCGTGTCTTTTTGTTTCCTTTCACTATATGGTTAATACACTTACTATAACATGCCAAACGAACCCCAAATTGTTTATTATTAATACATATATCCTTATATAAGTCATTTGGCCGAACCTTAGATTTTTAGGAATAAAATAACAATTAATAATATAATATTTGATTTAAAAACTATTTTGTGTCAATTTTGACACTATTTGATATATGATTTTTGTGAAAGTCATAACAGAATTATATGTTCGAACCAAGTTGATTAAATCAACACTAATATATCATAGTAACCTAGAAAATTAGTGGAATTCATAAAAATTCTCAAATTACATTTATTTTGGTGTTTATAACATCAATTATGTCAATATTTCATAAATAAGATAATTACTGCATCATCTTTGTGTCATAAATAAATTAAATTATTTGATGTATAAAAATTACAAATAAAATACCATTATGTAGGAAATCTTTTTAGATTTCTAATGAATATTTATAGTCGAATTTATCTTATGTATAACCCCATATTAAAAATGATTTACTTATTAAACTTAGATTTTAACTATTTTAACCCTTCTTTAAATAAATTAATAATAAATGTCCTAATCTAATACAAGTGGGGCTAAATGGTCATATTTTATTCATAAGGTTGTTTTTGGTCGAATTACACTTATCCAATAGAATTTGGACATGTGTTAGGGTAATAGTAATATCATATTTACCCTTAGTTACCCTATTTACTATTAATCGCTGTAAAAAAAAGTAAAAAGTTACTATTCACCAAAAAATTATTTTCATCTCATTGAACCACATTTTACTTACTGACATCAACCGTGTCTTTCGTATTTTTGAAATTCCATTCACAGAAGCGGTAAAATTAATTTTTAAAATTCAGTTTTTTAACTACCACTAAGTAGTTTCACTATTCATCAAAAATTGATGTTTTTCAGAACAATGCCAAAATTTCATCCTAAGCTATATTTTATATTCCGAATTCAAAAATAAAGTCTATTTTACCAAATTCATAACATAGAAGTTTCATTAATTATTTTTATAATTAAATCCCGCTGTTAAAACAAATAGCGTGTTTTTAAGAAACAATATCTATCAAAAGATTGACACTTGATTATGTCTGGTTTAAATGTGAAATTACAACCAATGACCAACATTGTATTAAATTGTAAAAATATATTCTAAATATACTTTAAAACCACTCAAATTAATAATTTATCACTATTAATTATTTCGATTAAAAAAGTTGTTTTTAATTAAAATTTAGTAATTTTCACTATTCATCAGAATATGAAAGTTATCTGAAATGTACCAAAATTTCACCTTAGGCTAAATTCGATACTCCGAATCCAAAAATGAAGTCCATTTTGAGAGCTAAAATTTCTAAAATTTAAAAAGTGGTTATTACTATTCATAACGGCTAGTTTTAATAATATTTTAATAGCATATCGTTGTTTAGTGAAACTCGGTATTGCGTATTACACACGCTATCAAGGAAGGTCGCGATTGCGTGTAATGCAAGGAAAGTCAAGGATGCATGTTGTGCAAGATCCTTTTGGTGTAGCGTACAACACAAGACATTAGTGGAATAAAAAGAATATTTTTCATAAAATCTCGGGCTGTTACATTCTACCCCCCTCAAAATGAATTTCGCCCTCGAAATTCGTCGGGGTTATAAATGGTTTACTATTCGAAAGTTTCTTTAATAGAAACCCACATCGTAAAAAGGAATACCAAAACTTGGCTTTAAAAAACTAAAGTATGAAATGTAACGATTACCCAAATAAACTAATCAATGGGTTTCCACATAGGTGAAAATATGGATATAGAAGAGAAATATAACCATCATGTTCTGATGGAGAGTGGTAGAGAACATGGCTATGGAAAATCCAGTAATCACAAATCCATAGATTTGTGATGATATAAGGTACCATCTGATTCATCAGGTATAAGATCACTAGGACAACATTTTTGGTTTTCAAGATCATTTCCCTAAAGTTGAAAATTTGAATTAGAATAAATACTTACTTTATTTTGGTAAAATCTCATTGTTGTTCATGCCTTGAACAATTTCCACTTCATCTCTTAAATAAATGAAGTTGAATTTGTTATTCGTGAAGTGTTAGCAGATCATGTGATAGAATGACGGGTCATTCCATCTGTCTCAAACAAAAGGTTAGCAAAAATTATATACATAAGTCGATCTATAGTGAGATTAATCACATATGGTTCCTAAAATGGACTTATACTTCATATATCATACTGCTTAATATAATAAAACTAGTTTCTACTAAACAGGGACTTCCTGTAGGCCAGTGGTAGGCGATAAAGGCCAGTCGCACTTTGGTTGTGGGTTCGATTCCCACAGCCTTGTCCGACGCGATGGGTTGTCGCCCATCCTGCAGGTTGTCCTTTTTCTAAAACTACATTACTATAACATCCCATCAATAATATCGAAAAAAAACTTATATCCTTAAACAATACTCACTTATTTCCAACATAATCCATTCCAATCTTTAGGCTTATCCATAATACTGCAGTCCACTCCCATATATCATAAGATATGTTTTGTTGGTCGCATTCCAATCATTCAAAGTCCTTAATCATGTATTCTCTTGAATACCATAGTGAAAACATGAATGCAGTTTAAAGTTAACACTTTCCACATACCAAAATCCTCAAAATTCTATATACTCAAACCATGATATCACTTAGTCCTTATATCAATCATGAGCTCATGAATACTATCAAACATTTAATTTTCTCCTTATCCCTTCATTATGCGCATATCATATACATTCCAAAAATATCTGAATAACCTTTCATGGATACTGGTAACATTTTTCAAAACACAAGGGAAGACAACAGTGTAACAATCCTTATATGTCTCTTTATTCCATAGTAGAATGAGATTACTTATACAAAATTACACATGATAAACATGTAATCATTCCACTACATTCTTAAACCATTGACCGAGCTTCAAAAATTCTTTCATCTCACATATCATTTGTAGTCTCTTCATCATCATCCACATAAATACTAACCATATGACCATACTGATTCTCTTCATGAGTCTTTCCTTTAGGGCATTTGTTTGCATAATGCCCATACATTCCACATTTAAAACACTTAACCATTTTTGATGTCGTAGCAATACCATTATCCTCATCCATGGTGTTAACCGACCCTTTTCCTTTGCACTTACTTGCTTTGTGTCCTTCTTTTCCACACCCAAAGCATCTTCCAGTTCCTTTGAAACATTCTCCTTGATGCCTCTTCCCACATGATTTACATAGGGTAAATTGAACTTTCTTTCCTCTATGATCATCATGAAACTCCATCTTTCTCTTATTAGCCGAGTCAGGAAACTTACCAAATTTTACTTTATTGATCATATTATGAGATTGCTGATTCGGCATAATAATGATGTTTGGACTTCCAAATCCCATTTCATTATGAAGAATATCATTCCATTGTCCATCATATCCTCCATTATCGTGAAACATCTTGTTTCCAGCCATTTTCTAAAACCCAGAAAAAAGAATAGTGTGAGAGGCAAAAATCATGCTAGGGAAAACAACATAATAAAGGTGGAGTATCCTCGATATCTAACATCTTAGGTTAAATTCTATGATCGTTACCGTAGTTCTAGGACTGTATCCTATACGTATACTTATCCTTAGGGACATCCCTAGACATACCTTATAAATATCTCTAGGGATCTCACTAAAGTTCTCGCATCCTAGTTTCCAAAGGTTGACTAAACCTTTCCTCTGATACCAACTGTAGAGACCCGTAGCTTGACGTACATGGACATTACATTACATTTGCGGAATACTTAGTATATAACAAAAACACACACACAAGGATCGTAATAGTTTAGTGTCTTTGGAAACTCAGAACATAATCTTCTAATCCTGGTGAAAGATCTTCAATATCTCCCGTAAAGATCTTCCATTTTTTGTTTTTACCTAAAACCTTTCTTTATATCCTGGGGAAAAGAAAACATAAAAGGGTGATCTCAAATGCTCAGTAAGGGTATACAAAAGAAATAAAAATCATATCATATCTTTTTGAAAATCGTAACCTGCAAAAGAGATCATAATATCTTAACATGGAACAAATCATAGAAGTGAAAATGAGATCACCATAATCATAACATGAAACTTGAAACTTTGTGGCATGCACACATAATCATGGAAAATCATTTCTTGTTAGTCATGACTCATTGCCAAGACTATCTTAGTGGACAAAGTCCCTTTCTCAATCGAGTAACCCTCGTTTCAGTCCTGTTTCCCTGAACCGGTATAACCTACCATTCCAGCCATGTCTATCTCATGAGATATAAAATCTTTACCCAATGCATTGGAGGGAGATATAGGTCCCACCCATCTTATAATTAATCCTTTCTTATGTGTGCCACATAATCATAAATCATAACGTAACCCATGTAATAAAAATGGGATTCTTAAACAACATGACATCATAAAACAATTCATATAAGATAAAGGAATTCATAAAAATATTTCCATCACAACATAATCAAATCCATGTAATAATAGGTATAAAAACAGAACCCTTTTTTTTCTTAGATGGAAAATAATTTTGATAAAATACTTGAACTTCATTCTTGAGGAAAATATCCTTTCTACTTCAAAAACACTTTTCCTTTCTTAACATGTTATACAATTTTAAACTAAAAGAAGTTGATTAAAAATAAACTTGAAAACTTGTAAAGGAAGATTCTTGGAAATAATGTTTTAAAAATCCATTCATGCCGTATAAGTTAAAAAAAACATTCTTCGTACTTTTGTCGGAAAAGTTAAAAAATACCTCGTATGAAAAACGATAAAAGATTCCTTTCATATCTTTTACTAAAAACTCACCAAAGGGTAAAATAGGTTTTAAACAATTGTAGGTGGATGAAAATAATATTACATGTTGAGGAAACATGGATGTGGAAGATAAAATACACCCCAGTAAATTTCAAAGTATAAACAATCTCGAATAAAAATGAGATTGTGATATTTCCCTTACCTTAGGTCCGACTTGCTTTGTAAGTGTCCAAACCTCCTTTATAATGATTTAAATCATGTTATTGACTTATTACAGAATCATATTCATTGTTATGATATCATATATGGTTCACTTATGACATTATATTACCCGTTCTTTTGTAAATTCCATGTTAAAGAAGCGTTTTGGGTAAAATCGTTTCATTTATCGTAGGTGTTTTGACTTGTTGTTCTTGACATCATTATTACTTATATCATGATTTACTTACTTCCAGAATATAAAATATGATTTATATATCATATATATTCAGTATATATATATATATAATAGGTAGATAAATAAAATGAAAAACACCGTTCATGGAGACGGTAGTCCGTACGTACGCATGAACGCTGTTTTCCTTTCCTTATTGTCTTGAAATGGAAGTAAGTAGATGACATACATATGTATATATATACATAGATCCAGTAGATTTATAATGTCATATATTTCATCATTATTTCTTATATATACTTTATAATCATTCTTAAATGGTTAACATGGAGAATGAATCTCATCGCGTCGTGGAGACGGTAGTCCGTACGTACGCACGAGCGATGATATCATTTCCATAAATATTGAATTGAATTGAAGTGGTTTATACAATATATCAGAATCAATATGATGTTGTAATAACTATGTATATTTATTCTTTACACCATTATACCCATCCATGTAAGGTGGTGGTGGAAAATAGATTACACCACGGCGTGGAGACGGTATTCCGTACGTACGCACGCGTGGTGATTTCTTTTTCCATAGGATGGATAGATGGTGAAATAGGGTTGTTTCATACTTAAAATAACATATCAGTATATGAGTGATACTTATGTTATTACTTTGTTATGAAACAACTAAATAAGAAGAAGTTTAAGAAGAAAGAAATTGAAAAGATCGGTAATGGATATTACCTCTTCTTTGGAAAGCTTCTTTGAATCCTCCACTTAGGGAACTATGATTGGTCTTTGAAGAAGACCAGAACCTCTAGGATTATTCTAGGGAAGTGGAGAAGGGATTTTGGCAGAGTTTGGCCGAGCTTGAGTGCTCAAATTGGTGTGAGGAGGAAGGGGGAGGAGGTGTCCTTTTATAAGGGAGGAGAGGGGCACCTTAGGAATATTTCAAAATATTATTTTATTATAAAGTCAAGTTCGGTTTTAATTAGCTCCAAATTGATTTATTTAGAGTATAAGGTGGGTATGGGTCGAAATACTCTCATCCAATAGAATTTAGACAAGTTTAGGGTATTATTTTAACCTTATCATTTAGATTTAACTCTAAGTTAAATAATTTAACTTTTACCGTGTCTTTTTGTTTCCTTTCACTATATGGTTAATACACTTACTATAACATGCCAAACGAACCCCAAATTGTTTATTATTAATACATATATCCTTATATAAGTCATTTGGCCGAACCTTAGATTTTTAGGAATAAAATAACAATTAATAATATAATATTTGATTTAAAAACTATTTTGTGTCAATTTTGACACTATTTGATATATGATTTTTGTGAAAGTCATAACAGAATTATATGTTCGAAACAAGTTGATTAAATCAACACTAATATATCATAGTAACCTATAAAATTAGTGGAATTCATAAAAATTCTCAAATTACATTTATTTTGGTGTTTATAACATCAATTATGTCAATATTTCATAAATAAGATAATTACTGCATCATCTTTGTGTCATAAATAAATTAAATTATTTGATGTATAAAAATTACAAATAAAATACCATTATGTAGGAAATCTTTTTATCTTTCTAATGAATATTTATAGTCGAATTTATCTTATGTATAACCCCATATTAAAAATGATTTACTTATTAAACTTAGATTTTAACTATTTTAACCCTTCTTTAAATAAATTAATAATAAATGTCCTAATCTAATCCAAGTGGGGCTAAATGGTCATATCTTATTCATAAGGTTGTTTTTGGTCGAATTACACTTATCCAATAAAATTTGGACATGTGTTAGGGTAATAGTAATATCATATTTACCCTTAGTTACCCTATTTACTATTAATCGCTGTAAAAAAACGTAAAAAGTTACTATTCACCAAAAAATTATTTTCATCTCATTGAACCACATTTTACTTACTGACATCAACCGTGTCTTTCGGATTTTTGAAATTCCATTCACAGAAGCGGTAAAATTAAGTTTTAAAAATTCAGTTTTTTAACTACCACTTAGTAGTTTCACTATTCATCAAAAATTGATGTTTTTCAGAACAATGCCAAAATTTCATCCTAAGCTATATTTTATATTCCGAATTCAAAAATAAAGTCTATTTTACCAAATTCATAACATAGAAGTTTCATTAATTATTTTTATAATTAAATCCCGCTGTTAAAAGAAATAGCGTGTTTTTAAGAAACAATATCTATCAAAAGATTGACACTTGATTATGTCTGGTTTAAATGTGAAATTACAACCAATGACCAACATTGTATTAAATTGTAAAAATATATTCTAAATATACTTTAAAACCACTCAAATTAATAATTTATCACTATTAATTATTTCGATTAAAAAAGTTGTTTTTAATTAAAATTTAGTAATTTTCACTATTCATCAGAATATGAAAGTTATCTGAAATGTACCAAAATTTCACCTTAGGCTAAATTCGATACTCCGAATCCAAAAATGAAGTCCATTTTGAGAGCTAAAATTTCTAAAATTTAAAAAGTGGTTATTACTATTCATAACGGCTAGTTTTAATAATATTTTAATAGCATATCGTTGTTTAGTGAAACTCGGTATTGCGTATTACACACGCTATCGAGGAAGGTCGCGATTGCGTGTAATGCAAGGCAAGTCAAGGATGCGTGTTGTGCAAGATCCTTTTGGTGTAGCGTACAACACAAGACATTAGTGGAATAAAAAGAATATTTTTCATAAAATCTCGGGCTGTTACAGTTAAAAATAATTTCTCACAGTTTAACACTTCTTTTTACTCTAATCTAATTGAGGTTGTGGTTTATATAGTTTAAGAAATAGAATAATGGGTGGGTCCTAGCCCATCACAAGATAAGAAATAAAAACCTAGTCTAACTCAAGACAAGGATTAGACTCAAGATTTCCTTCAATATAAACCATCATATTTCTAGGGATTTAATTACCATCAAGATCTGATATATTGGTTTCAAAATATCGAAATAATTTTTGATTTCTTAGTGACTATGGATTCCATCAAAGTCAAGTGTGTTACCTTCATTCTTGAGGGTCCCAAGCAGAAATGGTGGGAGTCAGTGGTTCATGACAATTTGCATGAGAACCTAGAATGTAAGGACTTCAAAGACCTGTTCGGTCAAAAAAATTATCTCGATACTATAGATTTGGTGAAGTCAAGGAAGTATTTTTTACTTTAGAAAGGTAACTGAATGGTTATGGAATATAAAAACTAGTTCATCAAGATCATTCATTTCTTTATATAGATGGTTATAGATGATAAGATAAAAACTTAGTGTTTTGAAATGGGCCTATAACTGAGTATCTACTATTTGGTTTGCTATTGAAAATATCCATCTATGTTGAGGTGGTGGATTGAGCCTTAATGGTTGAGATGGATTGAGATATAATTTTGGGAATGGATGATTCTTCTCTTATATCAAGAGAAAGTAAAGAGGGATTTCTTGAAAATAAAATAAAGTAATGTGAGTTTAAGAATAGAGGTAGTAGTGGATAAAGATTCCCCACTCAATTGGCCTTATCAATATTGATGAGGAGAAATAATATTTTATACTATTAATATGGGATAATGGGTCACTTTAAACCCTCCTTATAAAATCCTAATGTTATTCATACCTATAGATTAATGGGATATATTTAGAGGTTTTATAGGATTAATACTTAAATAAGAGATTGTGAGGGTTCTTTGTCACCCAAGGGATAAAAATTCCAATCAGTTTCCTTGAAATAAATGTGATTTCAACCTCAAGGGTGTGGAGGTAGTAGTGGTTGATTATATGGGTAGTTTTAATTGCAAAGGGATCCATAGTTTTGTGGAAATTATCAAATTCACCTAGAGACTAGGCAATTTCAATCCATCAAGCATACTCCGAATAAATATAGAGTGGGTCCTGCTACTATGTGTTTGTGGTGATTATTGCAACATATATAGCAAGTTTTTATTTGATACAAGTATCTCACACTCATTTATCTCATATTTTATAGTGTATTTATTAAACCTTCCATATTATCCTATGTTTTATGTAATGGAGATATCTACACCTCTTGGGAAGAATACAGTGTGTGGGTACTGGTGTCCTTTATCTCTCATATCCTTGTATGAAATAAAGTTGAACTATGATTTTTTTCATCTCTTATATGGACCTATTTGATATTATTTTAATAATGGATTAGACAGTTACCTTCAAATCCCACATAAGCTACTATCACTTGGGGTGGTAACCTTCACTACTCTTGATGGAAGTTCTCATTTTCTCATAGTGGGGTGGGACTTGAGGTTAAGTTAGGTAGGACCTCCTCTACCTAAGGTTGGTAAATTGGTCTATAAAATGTTGTATCTTCTCACAGAGGTTTATAAAAGTGAAATTGAGATTGATCTTCCTCTTATGTTCAAGTAATTTTATAAAGTGTTTCAAGATGATTTCTCGGGATTTTATCTAGATGATATGATGATTTGTCTATTGATTTGGTGCATGGGATACAGTTAATATCTTTACCCTCATCTAAAATGGAACCATATAGACTAAAATAGTTTAAAATTCAATTTTATGAGCCTAAATATAAAGGATTTATTTGTCCTAGTGTATCTGTTTGGGTCACACCTATGATTTTATCTAAAGAGGCATATGGTAATATTTGATAATGAATTAATTATTATAATTTAAACTGGGTTTTTATTAAAAAAATACCCCTTTCATTGATAAACTCTTTGAACAACTAAATGGAGTGAGGTGGTTCTCAAATATTGATCTTTAATCATGATACCACTAGCTCCAGAGGGAAGGATCCTGATATTTCCAATACTACTTTTAAAATAAATTATGATCATTTTGAATACCTTATGATGTCATTAGTCCTAAATAATGATTATTTAGTATTTACAACCCTTAAAAATCAGATATTTCACTGATACTTTGACTCATTCATCATGTTATTCATTGAATAAATATTAGTTTAATATAAGACCAAGATGTAAATCCCCACTTTGTTGAACTAAGGTTTGTGAGACAGCATTGGTGGGACTAATAATTGTGGATGAGATGATAGTGAAGATTCATCTTATTCATGAAATTGTTGGTAATGAATCAAATGTTCTAGAAATATTATGACAATCATCATCACTAACCTATATAATTTTTAGTAGGTGATTGGGTGTTTTTGAAAGTGTTGCCTCATTTGGGTCATTGATATATCAGAAAACTAGGAAAGATTCAGTCAAGGTATGTTGGACCCTTAAAGATCACTAAAAGGATTAATAAAGTCTCATATAAGTTGGTGTTTCCACCTTTTATATAATCAATTCATAATGTATTTCATGAATATCAATTAAATAAATAACATATTAGTCTTTACCATGTGCTGAGTTGGGAAAAGTTGGAGTTAGATCCAGATGGTTCAATAACCAATCAAGCAATTTCGATCTTAGATTCTAGGAATAAACTATTACAATAGAAATATATCTCATTGTTCATGGTGTTGTTGTAGTGTAGGGAGGGTTATCAAAAGACATGGGAGTGTGAAGTTATAATGAAGGAGTATTGGACCCATCTCTTTTTGGGTGAACAAGATTCAGGTTTAATTATTGAGGTCATAAAAATAATATATTGGAGAATATTGTAATTCTTGTAATGTCATTTTTAGGTAAAAAACTTATTAATTACTAGTTTTTTTATTGATTTTGAGTTTTGGAATTATTTTTTAAAAAAACAATGAAATTATAGGGCATATGGTTAGGATTAATGGTTTTCCTTACCATGAAACATAACTATGTATCCTAAAACTATAGATTATAATTATTATTTCATGATTGGCATGTGGTTTTCCTAACTGTTCAACATAACTATATAGTATAAACCTGGGTTTCTGTAGGAGTCACATGGTTGGAAATCGATTTTCCTAACTATGGAAATTTACCATGTGACCCTTTTAAAAAAATATTTTAAATATTTTAAGAAATTTAAGTTAAATAAAATAGTCACATTTCTCCCCATTTTATTTATAAATTCCTCCTACAACTCTCTCCCAAAAAAATATCCTCTCTTATCTATCTCTTCTCAATTCAATGGTGGATTTCTCTCTCAAAATTCAATATTTTTTCAAGTAAGTGTCTCCTACCTTCTCTCTATTCCCTCTTATTCATTCCCACACAGTCTTCTTACTCTCTGGTGTCTTAGGGATTCCAAATTACATTAATCTTATGTGTTATTTTTAGTGTTAGGGGTTATTGTTTCTTTATAAGGATTTTTACCACTTTTGTGGAATAAAAAATCATTTCTAGAAGATTCCATGATTCATGGTAGGTATACCTTTGATAAACTCCATTACTTTGTAAATATCATGTACTTGATTGGTTTTAAGTTATGTTTTTAGTAAATATAAGGGTTGTGTGGATGATTTGTGATGGTTTACATTAATTAAAACTTTCTCCCTTTTATTTTCTTTAATTAATGGGTGAACCCTAGTTTTAAATAGAATGATATACTTGATGTAATGTGATTCCTACTACATTTTTGAAAAAATTCCCAACTAATTTTTCCATTCATTTGAAGGGAATTGTTTTCATTAAATGTTAGTTATGGAATACATTGGTTTAATAAAGTGATTCTTAACACAAATCCTTATGTTTTGAGTTGAGTTCATGCCTAATGTTTGTCATTTTAAAATATCGCCTTTTTATTAGATTCAGTACTTGGTGAGAGGAAATTGTGTACTTGATTATACCTTTTCTTATGATTTGAATAATGATAAAAGAGGTTTATTTCATAAATTATTTCAATAGACATAGAACTTGAAACAATATAAAAACTTCATGTGGAATTTCCTCAGGTACTTGAAAGGATCCTAAGACAATTCCCAATCTTGGTAATGGGAAAACCCTCTCTATATTGTTCCATATTAGTTATAATGGGGGTATAAGTGGGGTGCATGGGCTTTCCACTAGTTTAGGATGAGGCTTTGGATAGTGTCATGATAATATATTATTATAGATTATTGTATCACACAAGACTTTGGTTATGGGTTTAGTATAGATCAAGGATTATATGTGTTCAAGGCCTTGTCTCCCTTATTACTCACTCATGGTGCATCATCTATAAATTATTTCATTAAATGGTTTTATTTTAGAAATTTACTCTTTACTCACTTAATTATACTCATTTTCATAATTTCTAACCTTTTGTTTTGATTTCCTTTCCTTAAATTAAAAATGTAGTATTTATATTATATGAAGTTTTAACTTACATATGATGGTTTATATTTAAAGGCACTTACTTAGGGAATACAGTGGGATCCTACAAGGTAATTATTATCACACCATACATACACCCATCGTGTGTATGCATACCTCATTTTGACTAATATAAGTAAATAAAAGGCTCTACTTAGAGGGGTGTATTTTTATGTTATCTTGGATTGGGTTTTAAAGGAGGTGGAATAGGAGGTAGCCTTCATGTCACATGGAGATAGGTATTAACTATTGAATTATTTATTTTGGTTTTGGTTTCATATATTAATCACCACTTATAGCTTGCCTCATCAACTTCCCATACCAACTCTCACCATTATTTATTTTGGATCATGTATTTCACATATAAATTTGGTCTCATGGATGTGTTAAAATTTTGGTATTTTGTTTCAATGTCATTTTTATTTAATTTTTATTATTATTTTATCATTTTATTACACCATGTTTGGTTGATGTTATAATTATAAAAGTATTTATTTAGATAAATGAATTACTAACATATGGTAACTTCATGCTCAGTTCATGGGACAAACCCCATTATTTCTAATTTAATCCTTTGTTGGGAAAAATAATTCCCAAATGAGATTTTTTGATTCCCATGCACTAGTTTCTATCTTGTGGGGGTCAGGATTTCCCTTCAGGACTTGTAGTGGGTTTGATATAGTGTCAAAAATGGGTATCCCTAGTTGGTTCATTATAGTCTCCTTTTACTCTATGGACCATGAATTATTGATGATTTTAAAATATTTTTTTATATTAATTTGAAGATTTTTTATTACTATGATTAATTTTATAATTTATAATCTTTTTTTAATTGGTTTCTCAAATGGTGTAGATAGGGGTTTCTTAAAAATTACACTTTTTTAGATATGTAAGATACATATAAGATGTTTCATGAAATTACTCTATGGATTTTTTTATTGAATCCATGTAAAGTGTTTTATGTAAATGTTGTATTATAATTTATAATAGAATGTGGGGTTGTTTTTATGAAGGAATTCAAGTAATAAAGTTTTTTTGAATTATTAAACCCTTAACTTGAGTGATACCTCATGGGAAACCTTTTTTACTTAGGTGGGTTCTTAAGACAAGTACCATGCTAGTATTGTCGGAACACCCAACCTAGTGAATAATACCTTATCATTCCCATCATGGATCTATATTAGTGAAATGTAAAACCATGGATAGTGGATATTAATTTATTATCCCTAGAGTTTCATGCTAATTCATAGAGTGTCTTTTTCTAGTAGATTTATACATGAATTTGGATAATTATATTTTAATATAAGGATCCTAGATATACCTTGACCTCATACCCTAGGATTTTCCCATGCTTATTGGTAGGTTTCTTTCTAATAAATCATTTATTTATACACTTGTTTAAATTCTCACTTTATTTTCTTTATAATCAAGTTATTTAACTTATTTCCTTTTTAAACCTTATTTTTGTTAAATATTATATCAATATTCTATTTTTTATCTGAAATAAAAAAATTAGGTTTATATTTTTAGTTTAAACTAGTAGGTAATATTGTATTTAATAATGGTTTCACATAGAGTATGTGGTGGAATCCTAATGGGCTTATTATGATCACACCCTATATACACCCTCCTAATGTATATAGAATTTGTTTTGGCTAACACTGGTAAAGGAAATGAACCACTATAATATGGAAAATTCATGTTAGATTTTGACCAGGTTATAGAGGAGGTGGAAAGATGGGTGTTTCCCTTTTGTCGCACAGAGATGGGTAGTAGTGGATATCATTTTGGATTTATTTTTGGTGGTACCCTATGTATATTCTCATTGATTTTCCATATTTTTCACTCCCTATTTTGGATTCAGTTTGGTAATGTATGTAAATCGTTGGAGATTATGTTTCATGTTAAATTTAGATTTTGACTTTTATGGTGAGTTATGTTTTATTGATTTGGAGTTTCTTCTTATGCCATGTTTGGTTGTGCATTTAATTTTCAAAAGTATTTAATTAGTTTACATGACTAACCAACATATGGGAAGTTCATGTTGGATTCTAATAATGGACCTTTCTTTTGGTTCTAAATTAAGAGGATAATTCAATACCAACTAACTATATTTTATGCCCTTACACTATTTTCAAGCCTCGGTTGATTAGGATCATGACCCAAGCCTTGGGGTGGTCCAACCCGGGAAACAAGGTAGGTTGTCCCAAATTGGTTCGTTGCATTTCTTATATATATGTTAACATAATAATGAACTTTGAACTTTTTGACCTATTATTATTTATTATACTAATTTTCTTCCTTTTCTATTATCTTTTATTTACAATTGAATATCTACATTCATTTTTCATCATTGTAGCCTTTGATCAACATTGTGATCCATATATGATAATCAATGTGGTTCTAATTATGACATACATTGCACTTTCGATCAGCATTTTAGCATTGATTTTACAACATTATTGTATTATATTTGAGATTTATTAGGATTAAATGAAATGGTTTTTCTGATTATTATTCCTAAGATAAAAAATTAAATTATTTTTTCTTTGTAATTTTCAAAAATATACATATTTTTTAAGTATTTTATTTTTTTCTAATTTCTATGAATATTTTTATAAAAATAACTTATTTAGGTCATTCCATCATTGTCCTTTTATTTTAGAGAATTATAAACATGAGTGTATAAGATCATAAGATATGAGTTTAAATAAAGCTTCGCCAAATTTAAATATACAATATTATAAAAAATATATTTTATAAATATATATTGATAAACAATTATAAATATATATATATATATATATAATAATTTATAATTAATAAATATTTCTATACATTATAAATTATATTTATATAATTAATTATAAAAACATAATATTATAAATATATATTAATATATCATCTTAATATTAAAAATATAATATATATTAATTATATATAATTAATATAGTGTATGTGAAATTAGTAACATCAATTTGTAAATAATAATATAATATATAAATGTGTATGTGTGTTATTTATTTCCAATACACACACACATTTTATAAAAATATAATTATAATTTACTTAAATAATTATAATTAAAATTAATATAAATATTTATTAATATACATTTTTTAAAATATATGTGTGTATTATAAATAGGTGTATTTGTATTTATATGTTTATAAAATATGTATTTTTAAAGGAATAAAACAAATATATGTAGTTATATGTGTGTGTGAACGTGTGTTTATGCCTATTTATATTTAATTATATATATATATATATATATAGTTATCTTGGATGGATTTTTCCATCCCAGATAATCATGGACACTCAGTCTTATCAAGGAAAAATTTTAAATCTATCTCTAATAACTATATGTGTGTGTGTTAGTTATTAATTTTTTATAATACATAGACACACAAACACACACACAGACACACACATGCACACACACATGGATATAATTTTTTTATAAGCATGTATTTATATAAATAAAAAATTTAAAATTTAAAATTTAAAATATGTGTATATATATTATTTAATTTTGATATATATATAAATTTTATAAAAAATATATTTGATTATAATTATACAAATTTATATATTGTTAAGAAATTTGAAGTATCTTTCATGTTCTGATTTTGATGACTAGAAGGGAGAGCTTTGAAAGATATGATTCATCCTAATGTTTAGACTATAGGTAATGGAAGTTTGGTAGATGCAGGCAATCTGAAGGTTATGTTTTTGGAACCAAGTGTACAGATGGTCAACGTATGAATGATGAATGAATGTAAGTTATGAAAATATGTCAAGGCCACTGATGATGATACGTGAAGGTCATTCCTCATAGTTATGCATCAAATGATGATACATAAGTGTCTTCAAATGGAACATAGAAGTATTGTTAGGATTATGGCTATCTTTCGCTAATCCCACAAAAGATATCCACCAGAATTTTCTAGGTGAAACAAAGTATTGATATGAGCTCACACTACGGTGTTAAGAACTTATAATACAATCACACTTAAATCACTATACCATAACACACAAACCTCCTCAAATGAACATAAACAAGATTACCATAAGACGATAATAGAAAGAATAAAATATAAATTAAAGACACAATATTTTTTCATGGTTCAGATGTGATTCATAATCCATAGAGGGAATTTTTGTTTAATTTTTATTCAAGGAAAAAAAATATGATTACAATAGTATGATTAGTCCACATCACAAGTTATTCACCCTACTAAATATATTAGAGTCCACCCAATGCAACCAAATTCCATATCATACAATATCTACAGAAAGTTCTTCCATGAAGATCTTATCTTCATGGTTATCTCTTTGTTCAGTCAAAATCTCTCACCACATCAACTTTATCATCTAGTGCATTGTGTAAACTTATGAAACTATCATAAGTAAAACCTTATATATTATCTTTGAATAATCTTATGTATTCTTGTTTCCAAAATTATCCAAAGGAAAAAAACTTTACATACTATTCAATCCGGAAAACCTTATGTAAGTCCTTTTAATTTTCTACACCTCTTCCATCAAACTTCATTAGTGATAACTTATAATTTCATCATCTATGTAACTTCCAGTATTCTAGAATTCATAGTTCTATCTCCACCATTAATATTAAAGTTCTATAAATTAGTCTTACAAAAACTCTCCTTCTATTCAACTAAGCTTTGTAGCTTGAAAATGGTTTTCACACAATGATGAAACCTAACAATCTCCAACTTGAGAATAATTTTCTTAAATACAATAATAATTCCTACACCATCATTAAAAAACTTACACTCCTAAAACTTCATTTGTAATTTCATAGTTCCCCCACAAAATTTCATGTCATCCCAGTCTGATTGAGGTGAAGCACCGCCTCAACACATCCTGGACTAAAACCTTTTTCAATACATCCACCAAATTTCTAGCCCCTTCTATATTCTAAAGATCCAGTACTCCATCCTCCAAAAACATCCAGATAAAGTGATACTTTATATGAATATACTTAATCATAGAGTGAAATGTTATATTTTTGGTCAAGTGAATCTCACTTTTCCAATCACAAAAAATCATCCCATTATATAGCCTCATTTTAAGATATTCCGACCTCATTCATCCAGATAAACTCCTCCTCATATTATGTTAATGAAATGTACTCTGATTTCATTATAAATAGTGAAACTACTAGTTTGATCTTTGAAATCCAACTCATCATTGTTCCCTTTAAAGTGAACACATATTCAGTGGTTCTCTTTTGAGTGATTAAATATCACCCAAATTCTAAATCATAAACCCCTATAACGACTCATTCATTTTGAAGAAAAGTTCCAAGATTTCAGAACCCATCAAGTATCATAGAATCCACTTCACAACCTCCCAATGTTCTATACCTAGATTCAACATGTACTTTCTAAAAAATTCCTACTAATTTTGAAATTTTTGTTCAAGTACAAACCATAGTATACATCAGGCTTCCAACTACCGATGCATAGAAAAAAATTCAAGTATTTTACTTTAACTTCCATTCATGGTTCTTTGTCCTTGATCAATTTTAAATGTCTAGATAGGGGTGTGGCCCTCAGTTTAACTTCGCTTATTCCAATTTTCTCCACCTACTTATGGATGTAATCTATATGAGTTTAGTATAAAGTATTGGAACTTAAGTCCCTCACTATGTATATCCCTAATCTGTTTAGTTGAATGGAGATCCTTCATCTCAAAAACTTTAAAAAAAATCAATATATATATTATCAACCATTTTCTTTATTGAATCATAAATAATAATGACATCAATATAAAGAAGTGTTATATTGAATATCCAATAATTTAACATCTTCTGATTATTATAATGGTAAGAATTTATACTTATGAAATTTTCCCCATACATGAAGGCATTGAACTTATAACTCCACTTCCTTAGTTTTCACTTCAAACCATAAAGGCTCTACTTTAGCTTTCACACAAGATCCTGGTTATGATCCTCCATGAAACCAACTGAATTCTTTATGTATATTTTTTAATCTAAGTCTTCATGAAGAAATTTTTTCTTAAAATTCAATTGTTCCATGTAATCCATACTTAGTACCGTTCAAATAGTCATATTCTTAACTATAGATGAAAATATCTTAGAAAAATACACACCATATATTTATTGAAAACCAATTATGAATAGCCATTCCTTATACCACTATCTACCATGTGATTCCTCCTTCATCTAATTCACCCATTTATTCTAAACAACTTTTTTCTTGGAAGTATTTCTTGTTAGATCCTTGTTTTGGAAACATGGAGGGAATAAATATTATCCCTCTTGGATAAATTCCACTACTTTGAGTATTTCAGATTTATGGCCTATTTTAGGCTCCTAGACTATCCATAATCCATGAGTAGAAAATAATTTATATCAATACCATACCTTTGAAATTTTCACCTTACTCTGGTAGAACTTTGAAACTCCCTCAGTAGCTTGGGTTCATCCAGTGTCACAACTTCTAAAAATTAATATTTTAAAGCACATTATTCCAAAACTCTACCTTGATCTTTCATAGTTCTAGATATTTCTAGTAGTTCTAGACTTATCAACACCAATGGAAATTAAATTTCATCTATAATAACATTTGTAAATTCTGGTGTTTTTGGTACCGATGTACTTCATGAATTCTTTGGAATATACATAACTTCCAAAAATATACTTAGTTAAACTTAAACCTATGATGATATTTATCTATCATCAGAAACCTATAGATAATTTATAATCATTCCATATGATCTCTACTTTGAATATGAACTTAAAATTTTGACAATATTCCTAGAATTTTTATACCAAAGTCAAAAACTAAATATTTGTTTCCATACCCAACAAAGTAACATGCTCAATAATTATCCTCAAGATTTTAACATTATTTGGAATCAAAGTGTATATATTCAAGTGAACCAAAGATTTTTACATTGGTGAAATTAACATTTCTTTTGGACTAATAGACTTTTTGAAGTTAATTCCCCAATAGAGAAGAGGAACTAATGTTGATCAAGTATGCCACACAATTAACTACTTATTCCCAAAATACCTTAGGGAAACTCGTGGGAATTCTCATACTCATCTCATTTTTAACCAATGTCTAATTCTCCCTCCCCATGAATTTTTTGTGTTATAGAGTACCAGATATGGTCTTCTCAAACCATATTCCCTTTTGAAAATATAATCTATGGAAATCCCTACTTCTATACTCCCAACCATTTTCAGACTATAGTAATTTAATACTGAAACTAGTCTTTTTTCCACCATGTACCTCAATCGAATGAAGGTTTTCAACATCTCATAATCGTGCATGAGAAATAGAACCCACACCTTCTATGTCACATCAGTGATGAAGGTTGCATAGAATGGAGACACACCATGAGAACAAACTGGAGTTATCCCCCATAAATTTATATAAACCAATTATAACTTTAGGTTCATCAGTTCTTTAGCTTCCATTTTGATAGAAACCTTTTACTTATTTCTAAAGATACAATATTTTCATATCCCATACTCTATGCTTCTTATATTAAACTTACCTTTAGTGGTGAGGATATTCATCCCTTTATCACTTAATTGTAACAAGCAGTCAGGCCACAACTTTGTGGAAGTTACTTATCCAACACGAATTGCACCTTTTGATACTCCTATGAGGTATGACATACTATCCTTCACTCCTTTGTCCATAACCATGGAACTGCATAAAATTTTCCATGCATCATCCATGAATACTATATAGAAACCTACATTGTCTAACTATCTAATAGAGATTAATTTTTTTCTTAATATCGGTGTGTTTCACACATTGTTTAACTCCATCATACATATGTTCTTTGTCCGTATGAAAAAATCACCCATTACCACAATCTTGAGAGTCTGATTATCTATAAGATAAACCTATACATTTATATTGAAAATATAATTCTCTATACTTTCCCTCTCAAATTTTGATTGAAATACTTCTCCAAATTTTATAATCCAAGACTCAAGTGAGATATTGATACTCAATAGTTGACCACTTTTATAATTTTATAAAGGATTTTTAGATCCACTTCCAATACATGGGACTTCCTTCTATCAATATTTTCCTACTCTGGATTCTCATTCCTATTCCTTTCTCTAAATATTTTAGGTTGTAGGGTGTTCTATTCCTTCTATAATCTAGGAATTTCTAGAATATGCTTGGATCTCCCTTAGATGAAGTTCTACATTCAATATTAAGTCTATAACATCTCCAAACACCCAGTCATTATTTCTTCTTGAGTTTCTCACTATAGTGACTATCACATCTCAAAACTTGGGGTAGTGATGAAAGAAAAAACTACACCCACTCAAGAGATAAAAAGTTTACATTTACTGAATCTAAATGGATTAGGATTCTCATAAATTAAAAATAAGATTCTTCATAAGTTATGATGTATATTTAACTTCCCGTATATTATAATCTATTTTTTGGGATAATAACATATAAATACACCCTAGTGTTTTATTATCCTTCCTTTACCATTACCCATTATTCACGACTTCCAATTTGATATCTATCAATGGAAGATCAAGGTCCTTCTATAGTAGACAATCCTTTATATGTGTTCTCTTGAACCCAAAATCAATGTCATCTAACTTCTCCATCTGGAACTTACCCTCATCTAATTCCATTTATACAGAAATTAATGAACTCCCACTAAATTCTAAAACATGTAAGCGGTATCAAGAATAGTTTATTTAAACTATACTACATGGAAAAGGGTATAATTATGTTGTTGAACCAATCTCTAAAACACCTTTAAAAAATTCAATCCATTCGAAACTCTTCCAATTGAAGATTTGATACCACTTTTTGGGCCCACTGTTATCTTCTTATAATAACATAGAAGATATCCATCATAACTTGCTAGTTGGAGAAAAGTACAAGTATGATCCCATGATACAATGTCTAAAACATAGAATAAAATTACACTTGAATCACCACATAAAAACACACAAGACTACTTGAATGAATATAAATAATATTTTCAGAAGACAATGATATAAATAAAAAAAGGGAAAAGAATAGAATAATATTTTCATGTGGTTTTGACATGACTCCAACTCAACTAGGGGACATTACTTTAATTTATATTCAAGTAGTTATAAAATTATTATAATAGAATGGTTAGTTCACATCATAAGTTATTCACCCTAATAAATATATTAGAGTCCATCTAGTTCATTCGGTCACTATATCTTCTGATCTTTATGATGAGTTCTTTCACATAGATCTTCTATTTTTGGTTATGTATTTGTTAAATAAAAGGATCCCACTACCTCAACTTCGTTATATTGTACAATATTAATGATTATGAAATACTTGTGAGTAATTCCTTACATTCTCCCCCAAAATAATCTTATGTATTCTATTTTTCAAAATCCACCAAAGTAAAAAAAAACATGCATGCTCTTTAATCAGTAAAACCTTACAGAAGTAATTTTCATTTTCCACACTTTTTCTATCAGACATCGTCATCAATATCTTCTAATTGCATCATATAACTACCATCATGTAGTCTGTGTAACTTTTGGTCTTTCAAACTTCATAGCCACCACTCCACCATTTTGATCATAGTTCTAGAAATTAGTCTTATGGAAACTCTCCTTTCATTTGACTAATTTTTGTGGCCTAAAAATGGTTTTCACACATAGATAAAACCTAACAAGTAAATTGGTTGGTTCATCAAAAGTTATAGATCAAGATAGGGGAAGATATAGACAATCATAGGTTAATATTACCAATTATGGGTCCCCCAAAAGTTTTATAGGGTGGTTGAACCAATTGATCTATTGAGCCCCATTATAAAGGTGGTGTGGGACCATTTCACATGTGTCTATAGATTATTTATTATTGATATAAAAATTGGATAACTATTCAATTGATATTATAATATTATAAATTATAATAAAAATGAAAGGTGTATTAGTGTTCTCCCATGTATATAAAACTAATATCCAACCCATGTAAATCCTTGTTATCATTTACTCACTTTATTATATCACTTGAATGTTTTTTTCGTGAGTTTTTATTTAGAGTTTTTTAGGAGTGTTTACTCGGTATGGTAATTTAGGGTTATTTGACATCATAATTTATTTTATATTAAATTTAAGGGGTTCTTATAGTCTAGGGAGTTTCTGATACTCAGTTTTTTGCTCGATGTTATGGTGGTTTAACTTTCAGACACTAGTGTTCCTCCAACCCCAACAAGTGGTATATGGGCAGGTTCTTATCCTAATGGCTTGGTATACTTAGAAACAGACTCAAGTAACATTCTTTTCTTGATTTTATTTTGATTAAATGGAAGTATTTATTTTATAAGGTATATCATTGGAAGAAGGAAAGGTCTTAATACGTATATTCTATGGTACAAACTTTGTCTTATGGAAAATGTGGATGTAAGACTATCTAATTCAGAAGGATATTGAGGTTTCATTAAAGAGGATAAAACCAAATATAATGGATAAATTTGAATATGAATGTCTATATAGAAAGTCACTTTGATTGATTTAGATTTCACTAGCATGGAACATTTATTTTAACATTCAGAAGATAAAGACCATAAAGAACATGTATGAGAATCCAATAGTTATAAACAATGTGTTAATGATACATAGATTATTCAACATTAGAATGTTATAAGGAAGAATATTTTTTGGTAATATGAATGACTTTAATATGATTTGAAGTTTTCTTGAATCAGTTAAATTAAATTTCATAGAATTTTTGTGGGAATTGACATTGTTGCCATTGCTACCACGGTCATGTGATGTGATGGTAACATTAATAAGGAACTATTGTGGGAAGAATGAAATTATGTTTTAGGATGTTAGAAATATTAATTTGAATGAAGAGATTACATGGAGGGAAGTTTGAGCATCTACTAAAATATCATTGAATGCATAAGGTATAGGACAGTCTCCTTAGTGAAAAGGTCAGAAGAAATTGAAGGATAAATCCAGGGAGAGAAGTTTAAGTATATTGAAAGGGATATAACAAATATATTATCACTATGTGAAGAAGGAGAATCATAAGAAATATTAAAGGTATCATGGAGTGAATTAAATAATGGTATCTTCCAAAATTTAATGTTCTATGAATTATATAGCTAAATATAGTAGCATCTTATTAATGAGTATAATATTCCATTAGAATCATGGAACATTGATTTCAAATATTTTTTCCACTCTATGGACAAGTAGATATACAAGGAAAATTATGTATCTAGAAGGTTCTAGATGGTTCACTAGGCTGATGATGAATCTCTCAGTATCTTGGGAAAGGGGGATGTTAAATTATGGGTGAAAAAAGGAAGTTACTTGAACTTACATAGAGTTGGAACATAACATGTCTATAAAACATCCTAATTTTTGTTGGTTAGTTGGATAAAGTAGTATTTGGAACTAGATTCATGAATGGAATATGGAAAATTTCTTGGGGTTCCTCGATCATGGTCATAGGTGTAAAATATTGGATGTTGTATCTGATGGGAAGTTTATACAGAGAAAAAATTGTTGGAACAACAATTTATGATAGTGTGGAGTTATGAAACTATCATCTTGGGAATCTTAGTGAGAAGAATAAGTGAGTTCTAGTGGAAAAGGGTATATTTATGTTCAATCACACAGAGTTTGGATGTTATAATAATTTCACATTCAAAATAAAGATAAAGGTTTCATTTAAATTAAATGGAATGACACCTAAATGTTGGAAGTTAAAAATCATGTACACGAATGTTTGGGCTCCTTCGTCAGTCATTCTCATGGTAAATCAATGTACTTTGTTACATCCATTGATGATTTAACAAGAAAACTATTATTTTACTTTATTAATGAAAAATGTGATATATTCAGAGTGTTTATTAGATGGAAGGTAATAGTGTATAAAGGGATCATAAATAAGCTGATATTAATAAGGTCCAATAATAGTGGTAAATATAGTATAAAGGGTTTTCATAACTTCTATTCGAGGAAAAGAATCAAATTTGAAAATATTGTACCTATAACACCAAAAAAATGGTGTTTCAAGGAATATGAATCAGACATTAACTAAAAATTCATGAATTGTGAGTCTATATTCATGAATGTCCAAGGATGTTTAGTGTTCAATATACCTTGTTAATAATATCCCTTTTACACCAAAGGTTTAGGATATTCTAGAGTAGTTGTGGACTATTAAACTAGAAGAAGTTATCCCCCTTGATTTTTTAGAAATATTTCATATTTACATGTGGATGATAATGATTAATAAAAACTAAAAACTAAATCAATGCTTGTTTCTTTATGGGATATAGTGATGAAAACTTTGAATTCTAGCTTTGGGATTATGATAATCGGATGAAAATAAAAAGTTGCAATTTTCACTTCAATGAGAAGGTCTTACGGAAAGACCAAAACTTGGTGTAAAATCAAGTTGAGAATAAATAATCAACTAAATAGATCTAATTTTTTCTAAAATATGTTTTGGAAGGATAGAAGTTTTGGAAATTTTAGGGGGCATATAATGTCTGGAGCTTTCAATCGGGTCAGTGGAAGATAAATGATAATTATAAAGGAATGAATAATTTTAGTTCACAGTTATAGAAGGTGAAGTTCCAATAGTTATAACTCTATAAATAGCATATATTCATGTAAAATTTTAGAGTTCTTCCAAAGTTAGGTGACTGGTTCATAGTTTTGAAACTGACTTTCATTACTTTATTTTAATAGATGGAGGAGATATCGAGAGCTCAGAAGAAGAGGTTAGTCTTAGTGATTTAAAAAAATGGGAGTAAGTTATAAAATATGAGATGGGTTTATTTTATGAAAAATAAATTGATGGGTTAGGGGGGTCATTCTATGATCTTAGCGTCAGAAAAAAAAACCTTGAATATTCATGATCTATCATCAACTGAACAACATTCATAAAATAAATAATATAAAATCAAGCCTACCTTCATCACTGTGAATTTCATATTTGATTAATTTAATTAATTATAGTTGATTAGTATCACCAAATAAATATAAAAAAGACTCCTACCACTAAAAGGATTACACCAGCCTTGGATTCTAATTCATAATGAGGGGAATCCCATTCTTCAAAGGTGTTCTAGAAACTTCCTTGGTTAAGATGAAATACAAATCAAGAATATAAGAGAGATTTAGTTTAGGTTGTATAAATCTCAGTACCACTAGTGGTAGGTATCTAATACCTTTTATAGACCCTATTCATTAAATGAATGGAGTGGAAACACCAACTACCATCTCAAGAAAGTTTTTATGCATTACTATAATGCACAACCCATTGGAGGTATGTAATCATTGAACACTTAAATGATTAATATCATTACTATATATTCATTAATGAAACAATATAATTGATTTATAACTATAGATAAATTGATTAGGATGATTTTTAAGTGAGCATGAACTCACATCCATATCGTAAGACTTATTTTACTCTATGAGAAAGGCTAATGGTGGCATCATATTCCTCTTACAATATGATCATATCATAACATGTGGTATGAATCACATGCATATTACATATAATTATCCAAGGGATATCATATAATATGATATCCCTTATTTTAGTTCACATATGATAATATCCCACTTATACTAAATTCCCATAAGGATTTTATGCTAAACTTCACAACACCTTGTGAATCCACCCAAAACTCTTTTAGATATGGTTGATCAAAGAACTCTTCATTTTGGAACAAAGTCTTTGGAAAAAAATTAATCCTTATTCTAGGGCCTAACTATATGAGACTATGGGACTTTATAGCATTGGAAAAAAATATTAAATCATGAATTCATAGATGTAAGCAAAGAGAAGTCTCAAACAATAATCAATGCTACAAAAGCTATAAAGGGGTCTGGTATGATCTCTATCAAACATAATCATATCAAAATATAAACATGTACACTGTAAGATTTATCATATACATCATATTTATACTTATATAATCCCTTTATCAATGAAATAGATTACCCACTAGAAATAGAACCTTTCAATCTAGTATAATCCAACTCATATATTCATTATTCTCTGAAAAATACTAACCTAGTTGATGAATACATCACATGTCATTCATATAGTAGAAGATAACATCACATTTCCCTTATCCAAGTAGTTGAGAAAATCATATGTCTCTAAAATAAGAATGTAAATTCATTTACTTGGTCTGATTTAACTAAGGTATAGATTTATTTTATCATTATATGAGTGGAAAATATTATCTTGGTTGAGATCCAACCAATGACATGATTAGAAACATACCCAACCACCCCCTGATTATCTAATACTTAAGGTTTTCATAAGAATTGTATCATTTTATAAAGTTTCTCATGATAGGTATCTCACCAACCATGGGTAAAAATGATTCATAATAAGCATACAACCCTAGGTATATTGATGACTATATAACATTACATGAGATATAATTTGATCAGTCAGTCTAAATAATATGTCTCTAATTATTATCACATGAGCCCACTACTCATGTTAATCATAACATATCATCATAACCTATAATATTCCATGATGATCATCAATTAGGAACAACACAATATCATAATTTGTGGGGATATTATCATTCCACGATTCATGTAATATAAATTGCATCACACAAGAATAAATGGTAAATAGAGATTTATATTATTATAAAATCATGATACATTATACAACCATTACATATAATTTTTCAAGTATCTTATACCAAGATATTCATCATGAACCTCATGATTTTTCTACATTAATGGTTTTTTCAATGCATCTATTACATTCTCCATTATAGCCACCCAATAGAACTCTATATCACCCCTTTCAATGGTCTCTCAAATGAGATGGTATTTTTAAATGATATTTTTGGTCCTTTAGTGAGACTAGGTTTCCTTGGCCTGCATAATGGATCCATTATTATCATAGTGAATATTGATTGCTCCTTCAATTATTGAAACCATTCCAATTTCATAAATTAACGTCTTGATCAAAACATCTTCCTTCACAGAATCTAATGTAATGATGCATTCTGCCTATGTTATTAAGTCTATTATGGTGTCCTATTTAGAACACTTCCAACTGATAGTTTCACCATTTTGGAAATACATGAAACCAAATTGAGATATCATGTCATATTTTTCTGATTAGAAACCATCATAAGTTAAACCCATTGCATGGTGGAAATATTTTCCACCAAATACCAAGAATGTATACTATGTTCTTATCAAGTAGGATGTTCTTTACATCAATATAGTAAATATTGTTGGGATTAGATTGATATATTCTTTTAATTCTCAAATCATAAGCTATATTGGGTTGAGTAAACAACATAACATACATGATATATCCTATAGTGGGTGTATAATGAATTTTATCCATCATTTATAATTCCTTAGAAGGATCTTGAATACTTCTATGATTCATGCCATGTAACACTATTAAATACCCCTTTTTGGAGTTCTCTATGCCAAATATATTTATTAATTTACCAAAATATATATTATAAATCAGTCCAAGAAACATATTAGATCTATTTTTTTATATCTTCATACCCAATATGTAGGTTGTTTCACCCATGTCTTTCATCGAGAAGTGTTTACCCAACCGAATATTTAAATAGTGTAAGGTTGAGATATCATTTTAGATAAGAAGTATGTCATATATATATATAATATCAAAAGTACAACCAAAATCCCACTAATATGCTTTTATACTTAATAATCATTTGTATTAAAGTTGAAATTAAACTCTTTGATCACATCATCAAACTAGATAACCCAATTCTAACAATCTTGCTTCAATCCATAAATGGATCGTTGCAACTTTCAAACCTTAATAGACTCACTTGGAACTTAAAAACCTATGTTTCATATCATATACACATACATGACTAAATTCCCATTAAGGAAAGTGATTTTGATATCCATTTTATATATCTTATAAGAAAAATGAGTTATTATGGTAAGAAATATCTGAATAGATTTTATCATCTTAACTAGTGAAATGATTTATTTCTAATCAATACTATGAGTATTTTTGTAACCCTTTGACACTAGTCATGATTTATAGTCTAAAACTATACTATCTATATTATTTTTCCTATGAAAAACCCAATTTCACCCTATTGGTCTCACCCCTTTAGGTGCATCCACTAAGTTCCAAACTTTGTTTGTGTACATGGAGTCTATTTTAAATTCCAGGTTGTTTAAACATTTCTCATAATCTAAAACATAAATGGACACCTAGTTGGAAGTAATTTATTCTCATATGAACATTACTTATTCATAATTTTCCACAAGGAATCCATATCTCTCGGGCTCCTGATGAACCCTACTAGACCTTTGTGGTTCTTGTGTGACATGAGTTGGTTCTTTATCCATAACTATTTGTGAAACCGGATTAACTTTCATATTAGAAAAACTTCATATTTATTGGTTTTAAACTTATATAAGTTTAAATTTCCTCCCAAGGAAACCTTGACTTATGTGCTCTTTATTAAGTAAAACACCACATCAGGTCATAAATACTTTGTGTTTGGTAGGATAATTGAAATAATATTTCACAATTTCTTTATTCTAACCAAAAAATAAGAATTTATCTAATTTATGGAAAATTTTATTAGAATCAAAATGTCATACATATGCTTTACAACCCCAAATCCTCATAAAATACATATCATTATGTTTCCCATACTATATTTCATATGATTTTTTTATTACTACTTTAGATGGAACATTCTTAAATGAGAATGTGGTAGTCTCCAGTGCATATCCCTATAATGAAATAGGAAGGTCACATTGACTAATAATCAATAAAACCATATCTAACAAGGTATTATTCCTCCAATAATATAAATTATTCCACTATGGTGTTATAAGACTAAGTTTTCAAACAATTCCACAATCTCTCAAATGATCAATGGATTATTTTCTCAATTATTCACCACCCAATATAATAAGATAATCATAGTTCATTTTCCCACATGATTCAGTACTTATTTTTTAACTCTTTAAATTTTCAAAAGTTTCATACTTGTGTCTCATCATAAACACATAACTATACCAACTAAATTCATCATAAACTAATAAAGTGACTAAAATATTCACTTTCTTGTATACTAATTGGTCTATATACATCACTATGTATGAGATCCAACAATCCACTAGCCCTTACACCTTTTTCACTAAAAATTGATTTGGTTACCTTGACTAATAAACAAGATTATCATGTGTAAAATGATTCATAATCAAATGATTACAATAATACATCTCTATAGAGTATTTGGGTGAATTTATCCTTTATATATCTAAGGAAACTATTACAAAGGTGGGTAGAATTAGAATCAAATTTGATCTTCTTATTCTTAATTTTATAAAAAAATATTTTTTAAATATAGAAGGTATAAATCATGTATCATACCCCAATTTCATAAAATATTTCATTCATGTATATAGAATAACTATTGTCCTTAATAATTAATAAAAAACTCATATTATCCAAATAATACATATAAATAAAAAATTTGTTTATAGAGGGAACATAATAATAGTTCTCCAATTCTATAACTAATCTACTTAGTAAACTTATATCATAAGTGTTGAACTCCAATGCAGAAACTCTTAATCAATTTCCAACATGTATTTTTACTTCACCCTTTCTTAATTCCCTAAAATATCTATGTCTATGTTTATAAATAAAAATGTGTAATGCACTCATAATATCCAATACCCATGAGTTGGAGTTTGATAAATTGATCTATATAACATTTACTTTCAAATGCTCAGAATGCTTCTCTTTCAGAACTCTTTTCATCCTTAGATACTAATATTTAATTGTTTTATAGGTCATACCTATAAGAGATATCAAAATTATATACATGATGTATTCCATAATCTATGAAAAAGATATATCTATAGGTGAGTGTCATTTTTTATATCTTTTCATCAATGAATTTTAATGAAAATAATCTCACTAAAAATGATGAACCCAAACATCATATCCATTTAATGATCCAAGACTCATATTTTATCATGAATTACAATAGTTTTAGCATGTAATTAATACATGAATAAATCCAGTATGTAGTATGTATTAAGCATATAATATACGATTCTTCAATAGATAATTGGATAACTCTCTATCCAAATACATCATATAGATTCACTAAACTCTATTCTTATGTTATCCTAGCTGTTAGGGTTCCCCATATAATTATAATCCAAATTAAAAAACTAGAACAATGCACCTAACAATTAGGATCGCATTATTACTTTATTTCCTAACACAAGATAATTCATGGGAAACTCACTTTTAGGGTCACCTGTATTGAATGATCTGGGTCTTGACAAGTTCCACGTTAGAAGGCATCTCACACTTAGTATTAGAGGGGTTTTATTTCAAAGTCTTTATAGTTTAATATACATCACATACATATTAAATTCATAACTATTTCATCTCATGAAGTATTTATTATCTCATGTTTTATTCCTTTATGTATTCATGTTTCTAATGATTTAATTTTCAAATACATGTTCCAACCTGCAAATTAATATATTCACACTATATTAATGTGTAACTCTTTACAAAACCCACAGTTTGTGTAACTCACCCAAATATAGAAGTCAAACATATTCATATATATCTAAAGGCATCCTTTGAAAAATGTAAATTAAATATTGATATAATTTTTTCGAATTATATGAGATTAAAAATCTTTATATGATTCATCCATGAGACACAAATATTTAACCCCTCCTTTCTAGAACAAGTAATAATCCTCAAGTACAATGATAAGTCTAAACTAAAGTCCCTCTACACATGGATACTTTACTCAATATTGAATCAAATTCATAATAACTCTAAAACCTAATATATAAAAACTATATTCAATAACTAAATTCAACATTATAACTTTAATTACAAACTGAGTTCAAGGTAGATGAAAACTAAATCTTATATTATTATACCTAGCATGTAATGAATAGATAGAAAATTTTATAAGAATTAATTTATCATAGAAATTAAAGCATAAAAAATATTCATATTTCATACTAAATTTATAAAAATAAATATTCAAATAAAAAACAAATAAATAAACATTTTATTTATTTTTTAAAACATAAGACATAAATATGAAACTATGAGAATTTTTCCCTATACCAATTGTTTCCAAAACTATTGTAAATTGAGTCTTCGATATAACCCTATACCAATGGTTCTATTGTAATTTTTAGTATAGGGTGTTGTAATGTGTTATTACAAAAGGTTTTGGAAACTATTGGTATATCATCCTATACCAATGATTTTAAAACTATTCATATTAGATCCCACACTATCCAGCTTCCAAATATATATCCACCCACTCTTTAAGATATATATACAAACCTATAAATAAAATTATGTATTCAACTCGTCATAATTCTCATTTAAAATAGGATATATATACTCTATATTTTACATTTAATTAGTTGATAACCTATAGAATAAATTATAACACATATATACAACCAATTTTAGTTATCAAACACCATCTAAACAATTGTCTCATAAATATAAATTTGAAAATATAGGGGATTAATATCTGCATCATCAACACCACTTTCATCATGATCATTACTCGAATCACATATGTCCTCAACAATATCATTATCTTCAACATCGTCACCACCACCAGAAATGTCATCATCACTATCACCCTAACAACCACTAGGACAATCATTGCCATCACCCATTACATCATATAAGGAGCACATTATTGAAATACGTGTATCAAAAACCACTACATCCTCTTATATAAGTGATGGAAATAAATCTTTAATATATTTCAGGAACTACTCGGTGACCATTTTAACTTTTTCATACTCTTTCATGGAAATTTCTTAGACTCGACTAATTCTTCATGAGCCTCTTGCAACTCAGTATTACCAGAGCTTTTAGAGGCACCTGATGTGGGACAATACCTAGTGAATAATATGCTTTTCCCAATTCAAAATTAGACTTTACCCTAGTTCCCATCACCTAATATCTCTCACAAATGATTATTTGTCCTGAATTTATCATCTTCTTTATCAAAAAGGGTCTCCAAAACACACTACTAAGAATATAAATAAGATGTTTAATTATAAAATGGGTATCAAAATTTTAAAGAACCATAATATGACTTACAATATATTCTTATGTCTATTAATTTACATCACTCCCCTATTTCTTCTTCCAACTCAATAAAAATAATTTCATTAGAGGAAAATTGCCTTTGATGTTCAATACTACCCGCTATAAACAAAATTGAATGTAAGAAAAATTTATTCAATAATATTTAATTACTTAACAAAATTAACTCATTCTAACCAATATTTAACTAATAAAACACAAAAAATAACCAAACTAAATTTTACTTAAATGAATCATATTATCCCCCTTAGAGAGAAAATATAATCAATCAAATCAAAATGAAAAAACTTAAATTTTTTAGGTTAAGGTATATTCAGATTAGTTTTTTTATTTTTTTATTGGTTCAATTTGGTTTAGTTCTTTTCAATTTAGTTCTGGTCAGTTTTTTCATTTTGTGTTAGCTTGATTGGGTTTGGATGACTTAAGTTTGAGTAAGTATTTTTTAGGATAATTTCTCACTTTTATCCAATTCATATATTTTTTGTTTATTTATGAATAAAACATATCAATTTGGTCTAGTTTGGATCATTATTTTTTAGTTTAGATTGGGCCAATTCAGTTCAGAAAAATTTTGATTGGTTTATTTTTGTTTGTTTCAATTTATGGTTATTTTCTATTGATTAATTCTTGTACTATTTGGAAATATTGATTAAATTTGATCTATTTGGATTAATTCAATTTTAGACATTTTGGTTTCATTTTATTTTATTCCATCTGGTGTAGTTAAATTTAATAAAATATGATTTAATTTGTTTTCATACTTTTTTTTCAATTTATTTTAGTTGATATATGATTATATTTAGTTTTAATCAATTTTATTTTATTTTGGTCTGGTTGGTTCGGGTCTATTAGGGTAATTTTGTTCCCTTTTTCTTTAATTTGTAAAAAAATTGATTTTTTAAAAGCGGTATTTTTCAAGATTATTTTTTTAAGAAATAGGGTTAGAGAATTTAAAAGTGTTAAGTTGGATTTTTTTATTTTCTTATGAGTGCCCAAGTTTTGAAATTGAGTGTTATATATTTAATGATTTGGGAGAAACCCATCCAATGACTTGGTTTTATTATAAAATGGTTTTAGAAATGATAATGTATCATAATGATTTTATGAAATTAGTGTATTTGAGTGGATCTTTGATGGTGTTAAAATTGGTAGTTTTAGTCAATATCCATGTAATTTTTTAGTTAAAACTTTAAATGGTCTCATAAGTATAATATTTTTAAATAATGAATTCAAAATGATTTGAAATAAATTTTTACATTTTATAATTGGTAATATTTTAAATTGTGAAAATATTTGGGTTAGTTGGTTTTATTACTTTTTGGATTAATTCATTACTAATATTTCAAATTTTTTATTTAGTTCTACTAATATCATTTCATTTTTTTCGGTTCCATTCATGTCATTTTGTTTTGATTTATATTAGTTCAACCCATGTCACATCAGATCTATATTGTTTGGTTTGTTGAAGATAGATTTTGTATTATTCTATTTGGATTTATTAAAGTATTCTTAGATTAGATAGGTTTAAAATTATTGGATTTTATTGTATTCATTGCATACTTTTACAATTAAACTATGTTTGATTCAATTATGTTAAGTTCATTTTAGTATTGTTAAGTTAGGTTATATTTAGTTCTATTTAGTTTTGGTACCACTCAAATTAGTTCATAGCATTTCTTATTCTTTTTATTTGGTTTAGATGTGTTTATAGTTGAGTTTGGTTCAAACCTATTCGGTTTTGTTCAATATAGTTTATTTAAAGTTGTTTTATTTCATATCAATTAAATTCATTTTGATTTAGTTTTTTTTAGTTCAGTATTGTATGGGTTAGTCGGGTCCAATTTCATTAAATTTGATTATATTTTATTTTATTCAATTTTATTTAGTTTGGTCTTAATTTATTTGAATTTGTATGGTTAGATCTGGTACAAGTTGGTTTAGTTGCATCTAGTTTTTTCTAGTTTGTTATTATTCATATCTATTCAATGATTTTTTCATTCCATAATCTCAATATGATTTGGTTTATTTCAATAATATTTCAGTCTATTTGGTTTGGTTGGGTCCAATTTAATATAGGGTGGGTTTAATTGACCACAATTGGTTCAATTTTGGCTATATAAGGTTTATTTGGTTCAATTAGTGTAGGTTTAAACTAAAATGAACTAAATCAAACTAAATTTAATTGAATCAAAAGATAACTGAAAAAAAATAAACTTGATTTAAAGAAACCAAACTTGCTTAATGAAACCCATCCTTAACAAACCAAAATTAAATGAAACCAATTTTAATTGAATAAAAAATCCAATGTAAAATAAACTAATCTTAAGAAAATAGATTCAAACCTAGACAAGCTAAATTTTGGTTAATAAAAACAAATAAAATTGATTAGAAATTTCTAAATGTGAATTGAACAGAGAAAATCTAACCCAATAAAAAAACCAAAATAAATATAATCAAACCTTGTAAAACAAAATGGATATTTCCTATCACCATTTTTTTTTTTAAAAGGTGACATGGATTGGTTTCCCAATCCATGCCAAGAGAATTTTATTAAAACAGAAAAGGGGGTCAAAGTACACATGAGGTGTAGTAAGCCTACACCAGCAAAAACCAAAATACAGCCCACAAGAATGAAAATTTAAACAACCTAGGCTGACAAGAACCAACCAAACACGTCGTCTGTTGTTCCAATCTTGCAATTTTGCTTCAGTTTTCTGAGGAAGAATGTTGCAAATGGTATGTCAACAAGAATGCCCTCAAACATTGTCTTTCCTAAAACGGTTCCAAGAAAATGGAAATATTGGAGATGCTGTTCATGAATCATTCCTGACCCAGGGTTTGGATAAAACATGTGATCATCGGTTTCCTTAAAAGCCCATATTGCACATTAAATGCTGCTCGGGTAATATTCTCCATGAAATCTTTAAAAATTCCACCACCATCAACGCCAGCCTCCTCAGCTCCAAATTCATTGACAAACAATACACGAATCATTCCATGCAGATCCTCTTCAGACATGGCACTCAACTGATTAAATCCATCTTCAAATATGTGATCCCAGCGTACTCTAATTCGCTTTCTAGGAAAAACTGAAAGAGAAACATTTTGTTGCCTAGCTGCTGCCAGCTGTGAAGCGAAAAACATGACCCTGTTTGTGAACCTTCAAAAAATTTATAAAACAAAATTAAGTCAAAACAAATCAAAAGGATTGTAATAGTAATATAAATCATTGTGGTATTGTATTTCATTTATTTATTTCATGTCAAGAAATGTTTGGTGTGATAGGTTTGATTTGGTTTGGTTTATTTGAGTTAGTACCTAATAAAACTCATTTGGTCATAAAAAATTCCAAATTTATCACATTTTCTGGCATAGTAGTGCACCCCAAAGTTTGAATGTACTTCATAGAACCCTTTTTTAATTTATTTCTAACGAAACATAAAAATGAAAATTCAATGAAAATCATAATAATTTAATTTTCATTCAAAACCATTAAATTTAAATAATATATTAAACTTATTACTCTTCCAATAAGTGATCATTTCCTAGTATTATGTAACAGGCTAGTAATTGATGATTGGTATACCCTCTAACTTAGAGTCGAGTCTACTCATCCTTCCAAAATATAATTCATGCTTATATGATCTCCACATTTCCCCTAGTTCCATCAACTATTTCACCTTCACATCTTGACCGTTAGGAAAGTTAAATCAAATACATGACCAAAATATTAATTCATATAAATAAAATAATAATATATATTTCAATTTAGTAAATTTTATTTTCTATATCTCATCTCATTCATTCTCGGTGATTTGATTATTGAAATGACTTCATAATATTGGTTAAACTAGAATGATGTCACTGTACTTGGTTAACGTTTCCATGAAACTTATTCATTTTTTATCATTTTTACAAATCAATTGGTTTTATTTATTTCACTCTACCATGATTTTTCTCCACCATTAGGTATGTGTGTTAAGGGTTTGGGGGTGAGGGGTAGGTCTTGGGGTTAAGTCCTTGGGCGAACATGTTTAATGCATTTTGATTCCTTATGTTGTGTCCCATGGTGGAAGATGTAATTGACCTTATATACCATGATTTTTAAGATATTTCTTGAAATCATGCATATAGTTATTCCCAAGTTTCCTATTAAAATATCCTGCTGAAAAAGATAAAGAGAAAATATAATTAATACACATTACAACTGATATAAAATAATTGTGATAGAATTTAATGCACTTGTAAACATATACCTAATCTAGGCTGGTCATTAGGATCTGATGGATCTGTGGGTTATTCCATATTAGTATCCTATAAAGTATTTGTGTACTCCAATGCATTTTGTGGGTTATATAAAAATTTTGGAGTAGAATTATAAGGAGAGTGATCATAAAATCCTGGATGGATGGGAGTGGGAAATGAATGAGGCATTGAAGTGGTAAGAAAATGATAGAAGGGATGAGGAACCATCATAGGATATAGAAATAGTTTATGATAAGTATATATTGAATGAAATTATGATAAAGTCATAGGTGGTAATATCCCTATATTCTTAACTGGAGGTGGAGGCGTAAAACGTGTGGTAAATGGGATATCTGCTTTGTGGATCTGGGTGTGAATGGGTTTGATGGGTTCTCTGAGAAAAATTTAGTAGAACCCCCACTTGATTGGCCATGTTGTTGGCCCCTATCATTAGTTTGAATATAGATAAGTTATACCCTAGATGAATTTCCCTAAAATAAATTTTATAAATAATAATAAAATGGAATTTAACGTATTATAGCTCATAAATATTAGAATTATTATACTCACTAAGGGAACCATAGTAGGTAGTCCTAGCTCTCGCATTTGTCGATCATTTTCAAAAAATATATTCCAATGTACTTATTAAATTTATTTTATATTATAAATATGAATGAAATGTACATTTTTTATATTTTAAATATTATAGATAAATAAAAATAAGGTATAAAAGGTTACAGGAAATAATTAAGGCATACTAATTTTCAAGAAAATAAATGAAAAGGATGTGAAATTTTGTAACCAAATAATACAAATTGGAAGTCAAACAATGTATAAAATATTTCATAACATAATCAAATTGTATGAAAGAAATTTAAATTTTTTGGTGAATCGTGCAGGTGTCACACTATGTAATATATAATTTATAAAATTCAATATATTTAAATCTAGGTTATGAAATTTTATACCTTTTGATCTATTTAAACCCTATTTTAAAAATAGTTTTTCAACCTGTTTTAAATCAATTTTTGAAAACTATTTTAAACCTATTTTTAACAACTATTTTAAACTAATTTTTAAAAACTATTTTAAACCTTTTTTTAAACTTGGTTGAAACATTTTTTTAAACCAGTTTTTAAAAACTATTTTAAATCTATTGATTTAAAAACATATTTTAGAAGAAAAAATTAAAACTAGTTTAAACTAATTTTTTAAAAAAACCTTTTAAAAAAATTTAAACTATTTTTTAAAACTAGTTTTAAAAAATAATTTAAAACCATTTTTTAACCTACTTTAAATTTTTTCTATTTTATGGTTGGTTCTACATGAATTTTTTTTGGGTGATATTTAGTAAAAAAGTAAATACATTTAAACATATTTTAATTCTATTTTAAGACTATTTCTCCAGGAATTTAGTTTATTAAGACATGGTTCAACTCAAATTATCAATTCAATGTTGTTATTTGTATGAAACTTTTTTGAATTGAAATAAATCTAATTTAAGGTGATGAAAAAAAAAATTAAACCAAACATACCCTTGCAAACTGAAAGACCTGATTCGAGCTAAATCAGATGAACTGAGAACATGTATGGTTGCTTCTATATATTATCCACTGCTACTTCAAGTTCAAAATCAACTATAAAAATTGGATTATTTGAGTCATCATATGAAATATTTTGATCAAGATAAATGGGGGAAGTGATGGTTCTAATTTCATCCCTACCATCATCAAAAATATTTCTTAGGATTACTTTATTAATGACAATGAATTCAGGTCTCATATAATCTTTCACATAAAACACTTGTTTCTACATTTATGCCAAAATGTATGGATCTTTAGTAGCCAAGAATCAAGTCATGTAAATAACTCTATATCCACAGACATCACTAAATGTCCCCTATCACATCATTGAATCAAATAACTTGAATTTTATCATAGTAACTCAGTCATGGGAGAAATAATCAAATATCAGTATTTTCCCAACAACTCCATAAAAATACACATTTTTATATCGAATAAAACTCTATGATGTACTATAATAATAGTCTATTGTTTCATTAAACATAACTTCATTATATTGTTTTTTCATGTTCACCGCTCAATTAGTTATAACAATTTTATACCCATTGATTACCAATGATTTTCATTCACAGACAAAAGAATTGGGGCTAAAATCTAACTCTATTAATTATTAAGAGATAGTGTTAATAGGTAAAATCAATACCTAAAATATATATGAATATTAAAATTAAAAGAATATTTTTTTACTTTATTAAATTAATGATTATACCCTCTTTTTCAACCAAACAGGAAACTCTTTGCTATGAAAAGTCTCTCTCCTTCCCAAAGGTAACAAATAATGAATTCTACTTATAATTTTATTTTTTTCCCTACATAAAATGATAATAAAATTTTAATATATATTTCAAACTATATAATATGATATAACATATACATGTTCAAATTACTTACTTGATATAGTTATTGAACAAATCATAGTCAAACATGATTGTGTGATGTATTATCTCTCACTCATCAAGGTTCAATGTATCTAATGTATATAACCCAATAATTCTCCCTAATAGGGGAATATATTGAAAAGTGGGCTCAATTTTCTCATATTACTCATCTTTATTTCTCATTGGCTAGTTATGTCTCACCCTCACATCATCCAAATACATTAAAAAAATCTATACATTATTGAGATAGATAACCTTTCACAATGGAACCTTCATGATGATTCTTATTCCAGATATAAGACTTCATTTTGTACATATTTATTTTGGTTGGATACATCCACTAAAAAGAAAAGGGTCCCCCTAGAAGTATTTTAGCTAGAATATGAACAGTTATATGCATCATTTAAGTGAAAAAATATGGAGGAAAAATTTTCTCTAACTCGCACAAAATTAATAGTGTACCTTATTATATGTTTATCAAGAAATACATGGAAAAAATTTTAGCATAAATGTATTTATAAAAATTAAACAATTGAATCATTTTCACCCTTACATTATTGGATAGCAAATGATGGATTTTTATTGGAATAAATCCATGAATAAGTATTTGAGAGTTGTGAGTTTTTAGATATTTTAGTTTCAACTCTCTTTTATTAACCCACTTAGAAATATGGTTGAATAGCCATCAGATACTTTGATAGTCTCTGATGATTTAAAAATTTTATTTTTGTTTGAAGTTTTCATCACATGATAATCATAAGGAACTTTCCATTTATTTTCACCAATACACACAAGATATAGTTCTATTCTAATACCCCAATCCACCAAGTCACACTGAGATTATAAGTCATCTTTGTTATTAATATTAATATTTAGAATAATTGAAAGCATAATTTCACATATATATTTTTCAATGTGAATTATGTCTAAACAATGACACAACAACTTGGTTGACCATTATGTAAAATCAAAGAGGATGGTTTTCTTTTTACAATTATAATTGGATTCAATGGGAACATTCTTCCTATTTATATATTTCATTTAAGATTTCCCAAATGAAAAACTAAAATATTTCTATTCATTTAGAATATTATTTCTAGACATGCATTAATTTGTCTTCTCGATCTCAATGATATTTTCAAACCATTAAATAATATTTATGTATGGATGATCTTTTGACGAGAATCATTGATGTCCCATGAAACTGAAACTAAGATGGTATTTAAGTCTTCTAGATAGTGTATTATTTATAAAAATGATATAGTATAGTTTTCCCATTTTTCTCTAACCAAACACCATTTCATAAGTAGGTAAATCATTTATCATCCACATAATCGCAATATGCATCTAAAACGTATTTTTTTGAAGAAGCACCATATGTGTGCACACCCAAATCCCAAATTTAATTCAACACTTTTATTAAAGGTTACAAGTACACATATATATAATTTCCAAGATAATAAGGCCCATATATAGTTAATAAAGTGAATAGTTTTTTCATACACATCCATGGAGGAAGGTTATAAATGTGAACAAAAATTTACCACGTGTTGTGAGAAGTAAGAATCTGACCAAGTGGATTAAAACTGTCACATGATAGACCTAGCCTAACATTATGCACCTCAGTTACAAAATAAGGATATTATGAATTAAATTTACACCATATTAATCCATCTACATGGTGAACCAACTATTTATTATCCTTAATTGTCTCAGTATCAAGTCATCGAATATTTTTTGAAAATTCATCATACATAAAAAGATTTTGGATCCTAGGAATCAATGTAAAGTGTCACATTAAAATTTGTAGCATAATACATGGTATTCCATATACATTTGGATTACATCAAGATATAACACATTTTTAAAATTAGTTAGGCCTACAGTTTCATCCCAGAATAAGCTATAATATATTTTTCAATGATGAATTTTTTTATTATAAAATAAAGATAGTTAATTAACTTCCATGTCATATAATGATTTCATGGAATATCTACATCATTAGGAAGTAATTATTTCAAAAAAAGTAAAAATATAATCGATGGTGGTATTATAAATTCCATACATGGTTTTCCCATGATATTGTCACATTAAAAATTCAAGCTTTGTCATTTTACTATATTCATGATATATAAGAGTCCTGATACCATCCATAAATTTTTTTCACTCTATCAACATCATCATTTTCCTTAGTTGACTTGTGTGTACTAGTATTATTATCTTATTACATTGGCATACTATATTTCTCATGATAATGTATAAATGTAAACTGATCAAATATAAAATTCTCCATACCACTCATTTCATTTTGACTATGAGCACTCTGAGGATTCCTTTTCTCTTTGTTGTAATACCATACATAAAATTTTGTTTGAAAACAAAATTGTGTTATATGGTAGATAACTTCTTCCTGGCTTAACCAAGCTCTTACACCATAATTATAACAAGGGTAGTATATAATTACTCTATCTAAAGCATTATTAAATGAAAAATATAAAAAAATATAACTTATTTTGAAAATCGGTTGAGATCCAATCAGTATTATAAATCCAATGTCTATTCATTATATTACATAAAAAAATTATTAATATTTTAAAATACTCAATTTTAAGGAACGCAATGTTTCAGGATTTTATATATCTTTTAATAATATATTTAAATGATTTTAGGCATTTTATAGGCATTAGGGAATCCATAATTTTGAAAAGAAACAAGTTAGGTGGCTTTAGGTTGTGGAACTAAAGCTATAGTAAGACCACAGGCTAGCGAGTAAAGCACCATCAGCCAGCTAGTGGTGAAGGATTGTGTTGTAGAAAAGCTACAAATCCCACCATCCATTCCATGGGAGTTTCTATAGCCTAAGAACCACACCTAGAACCATCGTTCAACTGGTGACAATCCACCAGCTAACTAGTGGGATTTTTTTGAAACCTCAGTTCTATCCATAGCCACTGAGCAGTTGGCCGTGGAAACCGATTGGCCAGTGTTGTCTTAGTGGGAAAGACAAGGTCATTTGTCATATTACTTATTTTTTAAATTTCAATTTTTATTTCTCCTCCACATCTCCCTCAACCCTCACATGATTTTGGTGACACTAGGGAGCCATTCTCTATGATTTTGGATTATTCCCTTCTGAATCTTGACCTTATGAACTGCTAATTGATCTGGTTATCCTCACTTAGTGAGTCCCATCTATTATATGCCAATTTAATAATTTATATTATGAAAACCCTTAGATCCTTGATTTTATGATTAGATATAAGAGTCTTGGTATGATCTAATGAGATAATTTTTAATCATTGATAGGGATGGAAATTAGATCTAGAGAATTAGCATTTTCTTCATGATTGGACCTAGACCATTGACAATAATGGATCTTATTAGAAATTTAAAATCTATTCCTACCCATTTGGTGTGGTTTTATTCTTATATATTGATCCTAGAATTCTCATGTGATGGAATAGGGATGGTTCTATGGATTTTTAATGTGAAAATTGACTCAGGTGGCGATTCTTGACATCAAAACATCATTGCACTTGAGGTTGGGGTCCTTATCATATAGAGAATATGTAAACAATGTTATCTTGATTATGCGGTGTTCATGTATAGCCCTATTATAAATATTCTTGAAAATATTCATATGTAGATGTGTATTGTCTATGTGATTATTTATTTACATGACATGATTATAAAATTTCATATTACAGCATTGTGTGTAACATGTGTAGCTTATTTATCTCTGAAATTGAGTGACTAGGTTGAGACATTTGGGATAGTAACTCTTGTTGGGCAAAAATCCATCAAGGTAACATTGCAGTATTTTTGGGTTGATTGTGTTTGTTGACAAAGTAGGTTTCCATGAAGAATTGTCGAGTTCCAAAGAAGTTGTTGAAAATCCATGTTAACAAAGAATGATGACAAAGGAAAGGATGACCTAGAGGCAGTGCAAAAGAGCAGTACAAGGTGGTGTCGTTTCCCAGTGTTTGCCAAATTTTTGGGGTCCAAAATTTGGAGGTTGGTGAGCATCATGAAAAGTGGATATCCATGAAGATCGTATTTTAATATGGCAAAGGCATGAATTTAGCGAAGAGAGGCTTCATGTTTTGGAATTCGCAAAGACCAGAAGAATGATGGCGGTGATTCTTCGCGATTACGTTAAAGCTTCGCAAACGGAAGAGGTTGAAGTTCATCGCGGATGGTGAAGGGATTTTCGAGGGAGCTTCATAGAGAAGGCACGAAATAATGGTGACGGTAATGCGCCGCGATTACGACGAGCTCCGCGATCATAAAATTGCCGTGGTGCTTCACGATTTTGAGAGAATTCTGTCAGGAACTTTGGAGCTTCGCGATTGGTGATGACATGGTGAAGACTTCGTGTGGAAGGGTCGAGGTTCGGTGGAATTGCCTATAAATAGAGGCTGACCCCCTCGAGAGAAGTAGAGAGAATTTTCAGAGAAAATAATTTGCTCTCGGTTCGCGAAGGAAGTTTGCGAAGGCAATGTGCTTCGCGAAAGAAGAGCTTCGTGGTGGCTATTCTAGCACCGCGAAAGTCGTGTACTCCATGTTGGCTCAGTTAGCTTCGCGAGGGAAGTCGCTTTGCGATGACTTGAGCTCCAAGAAGGCCTAAGCATTGCGAAGGCTTGAGCTTTGCGATGGTCTGAGCTCCGCGAAATTGTGAGCTTCACGAAAAGGAAGGATCTTCGTGAAGGCTTGTTTGAGGTTCACGAAATTGGGAGCCTCGCGAAGTAGGGTGCTTTGCGAAGGTGTTTCCAAAGGAATTGACCAGTGTTTAAGAGTCAAAGGGGTATTCATCAGTGGATGAATGTTGGACTTTAATAGAGCATCTATCTACAGTTGAGGATGCATGCTTTTATGCAAATGAAGAGACATGCAGGTCTATAAACTGTGAGTGGATCCCTTCCTAGTGCAATGAGAAAAGGAAGAGGAAGTAGGGGATCCTCTCCAACAGCAGTGAGCCAGAGAGAGAGAAATAGGGAGTGATCCTTGGGAAAGTAGTGAGTTGACCCTAAATCTTGTAAAGGTAGTGAGCCTGGGACAGAGTGACTATTCTCGAACATTGTATTCACAGCTAGTGAAGTTTAGTGGAATTTGGTACGACCAGCAACTTATCGGCGTATGCTCCTTAGACGTAGCCCAGTGAGGGTGAACCAAGTAAACATAGTTGTTTCCTGTGCATGATTTACTTTCTGTTTATATTTTTCAATAGGAAAGAGAGAGAAGAATGTTTTGCTTAACAGTGAAACAAGATCAGAACGGGCTTTAATTTTAAATATGTCATACCCTGATTCACCCCCCCCCCCCCCCCCTCAGGGTATTCAGCCTGGTGGACCTAACAATTGGTATCAGAGGGAAGGTTAACAGTTGTTCTTATCTCAATGGAGGTCACTAATCATAAAGGGATTCCGATCTTCGACGGATGTAATTTTTAGATATGGAAGAATCGAATGCAACACTATTTCTGATCTTTGGGAATGGATGTATTTTCAGCAACTATGCATGGTATCACAGCTGGTATTACTAGTGGTGCATTATCAGATGCTGAGAATAGGGAATTGGATGCTGATGACAAAGCAATCAATGCCTTAGGGGGAGCCCTTTCCAATCCCATCTATACAAAGGTGATGTCATGCAAAACGTCACATGCCATGTGGGAAAAGCTTTTGAATATATATGAAGGGGATACACTACTGGAAAATTTATCTTTCCCAACGCTTTTATACCAACGGTTGAAAAGAACCATTGGTAAAGGTGTGATTAGGGAAGATTTCCCAACGGTTTGAAGAAACCATTGGGAAAATGAAAGTTGGGAAGGTTGTCTTTCCCAATGGTTTGAAGAAACCGTTGGGAAAGCATAGTATTTCCATTATTTCCCCAATGGTTTTATGAAACCGTTGGGAAAAGAATGGATTTCCCAATGGTTTTTAAAAACCGTTGGGAAAATTCACCCCCAAATTCCGCTAAACTCTCCCCGACTCCCCCAGAACCTCCCAGGCTGCCCAGAATCAGATCCCCCGCATCAGAAACGGCCAGCCAGGTAAATCTTCCATCTCCAACTCCCCCATTCATGTTAGATTATTTCAAATTCTTCTCATATTAGTTAAATATATCCTTTTATTCTCAACATTTATCCATTTATTTCACTATTTATCCATTTATCATCTAGTTTTTCCCTATTTCTAGGGATTTTGGAAAAATTTATGATTCATTATAATCCCTTGATGAATTGTGTACTCAAATCACTACATCAATGTAAAAAATATCCAATTAATATTTTCAATAATCGTTTTTAGGGTTTTAATTAATGGTTGCATTAATGTTTTATTTCAATTAATGTTTTCATTAATTTTTTCCTTAATGTTTTCATTAATTAAAGTTCTTTCTTGTGTGTATGAATTTTTTTCTTTTTGATTTGGGTGTGTGGGGGGGTGTCCGAGGGGTGGGGGCTGTCCAGGGTGAGTGGGGGCTGTCCGAGGGGTGGGGGGCTGTCTGGGGTGAGTGGAGGGCTGTCTCAGGGGTGGCAGGGGCTATCCGAGGTGAGTGGGGGTGTCTGAGGGGTGGGGGGGTTTCTCGGGTGAGTGGGGGGCTGTCTGATGGGTGGCGGGGGCTGTCCGAGTGGTGGGGGCTATCCGAGGTGAGTGGGGGCTGTCTGAGGGGTGGTGGGGATGTCTGGGGTGAGTGGGGGCCATATGAGGGGTGGGGGGATGTCTGGGGTGAGTGGGATGGTGTTCGAGGGGTGGGGGATGTCCGAGGGTTGGGGGGTTGTCCGGGGTGAGTGTGGGGCTGTCCGAGGGGTGGGGGGTTGTCCGGGGTGAGTGGGGGGCTGTCCGAGGTGAGTGGGGGGTTTCCTGGGGTAAGTGTGTGTGGTGGACATTAATCTCCCTAGGGATAATGTTTTAAATAAAAAATTCCTTAATGGAATTAAAACATTATCGTGAGGACATTTCTTTTTCAAACATAATCTAAGATAGTCTATTCATTATAGAGAAGTACACCTTAGGGATCCAAATAAAAATAAATTGATATAATACTTTTGATAATGGAGTAAAATTGAAAATTGGGATCCAATGAGCAATATTTGAGATATTATGCATCATGTCCAAGAGTAAATCCATTTTTAAATATTCAATAAGTTGTTTTTCACAATTTTCACACATTAATTGTTGGTAAAAATGGAAAATAATTTAGAAAGGTTCTAATATATAAAAATGAATCCATCTGTGGATGCGGATTAACCAGCAATGTCTAGCTCATCTGCCTCTTCCATGATCATTGATGTGCACGTCCCGTCTCCATCTGACCTCGTACGATGGGTGACTCAACATCTGGATGATGTCGAGCACTAGATTCTCTTACTTCCGCATCAGATTCATGGCTACTACGCTCCTGAAGTGATCGATCCCACCAAGCGTCCTCGTGAGCTTGATGACACGTCCACTGGTTCTTGTAAGAGGAAGAGGAATTCTGAGCTGATGGACCAAGACGATTGACCAATTTCCATCTGTCTGGCTGAAGACGTAAAACTTAGCGCTTCCTGGGAGGCAACCCATGTTCTAGAGTTTCATCATTTTTCTTGTTTTACATTGTTTTAGGAAATAAACATGGCATGTATGCAATAATTTTTTAGTTACTTCTGATTTGTATGTGCACTTGTCATTATTCTTCATGTTTGCTTCTATTTTGTCTGATCCTTGGTGTTATTTTTTATGATATGATGTGGGTATGTCCCCTAGATATCCCCCCAAATATCCCCCCCCAGACAGCCCCCCGGAAAGCCCCCCACCCTCCTCCCTGGACCCCGGACAGCCCCTGGATAGCCCACTGGACAGCCCCCCGGACAGCCCCCCCACCTTCCTCGTTGGTCCCCAGACAGCCCCCCCCCCCCCCGGACCGCCCCCCGGACAGCCCCCTCACCCTCCTCCCCGGACCCAAGACAGCCCCCCAAACACCCCCCAGACAGCCCCCCGGACAGCCCCTCGAACACCCCCCAGACAGCCCCCTCACCCTCCTCCCCGAACCCCGGACAGCCCCCCCACCCTCCTCCTTGGTCCTTGGGCAGCCCCCCAGACAGCCCCCCCTGACCCCCCCCCCCCCCCCCCGAGACAGCCCCCTCACCCTCCTCCCCGGACCCCGGACAGCCCCCCCCCCCCTCCCCCCCCCCCCCCACCCTCCTCCTTGGTCCTTGGATAGCCCCCCAGACAGCCCCCCCCCCCCCAGAACCCCCCCCCCCACGGACAGCCCCCTCACCCTCCCCCCCGAACCCCGAACATCCCCCCGAACACCCACTGGACAGCCCCTCAAACACCCCACAGACAGCCCCCTCACCCTTTTCCCCAGACCCCGGACAGCCCCCCCCCCCCCTGAACCGCCCCCCAGACAGCCCCCTCACCCTCCTCCCCGGACCCCGGATAGCCCCCGAACACCCCCCGGACAGCCCCCCAAACACCCCCCAAACACCCCCTGGACAGCCCCCCGGACACCCCCCGTACACCCCCCCTAACACCCCCTGAACACCCCCCGCCTCAATCTGAGGCGCGGTATGGACGGTACCATTCAAACCGTCTCTCTTTTGTTCAAAATGACTTTAATTTTAAGTGAAAACACCAACTGGCATACGCAAAACCGACCAAACGCATTTTGAATCTGTTGAAATTTTAGGACAATGATCCATGGGTCATATGTGACACGTACGAGTCAACCCCGCCTCAATCTGAGGCGCGGTGTGGTCGGCACCACCCAAATTGTCCCTCTTTTGTTTAAAATGAACAATATTTTATGTACATAAGCCAAACCAATCAAATGGTTTCTTATTGTGTTGATACTTTTTCACAATGATCCATGACTCATATGTGACGTGTACGAGTCAACTCCGTCTCAATCCGAGTCCCGGTGTGGCCGACACCACTCAAAGTGCCTCTTTTTTGTTAAAAATGGACTTAATTTTAAGTGAAATCAACAACTCACATACGGAAAACCGACCAAATGCATTCATATTCTGTTGAAACTTAAGGACAACGATCCATGGGTCAAATGTGACGTGTACGAGTCAACTCCTCCTCAATCCGAGGCGCGGTGTGGCCGGGACCACTCAAACTGCCTCTCTTTTGTTCAAAATGGACTTATTTTTAAGTGAAAACACCAACTGACATACGGGAAACTGACCAAACGCATTCGGATTGTGTTGAAACTTTAGTAAAATGATTCATGTGTCATATGTGACGTGTAAGAGTCAACTTCGCCTCAATCCGAGGCACGTTGTGGCCGGCACCACCCAAACATTCCCTCTTTTGTTTAAAATGGACAATATTTTACGTACATACGCCAAACCGATCAAAATGTTTCTAATTGTGTTGATACTTTTTCACAACTATCTATGACTCATATGTGATGTGTAAGAGTCAACCCCACCTCAATATGAGGCTCGGTGTGGCCGACACCACTCAAAGTGCCTCTGTTTTGTTAAAAATGGACTTAATTTTAAGTGAAATCAACAACTGACATACGGTAAACCCACCAAACGCATTCGGATTCTTTTGAAACTTAATTAAAACAATCCATGGTTCAAATTTGATGTTTAAGAGTCAACTTCATCTCAATCCGAGGCACGGTGTGGCCGGTACCACTCAAACTGTCTCCCTTTTGTTCAAAATGGACTTATTTTTAAGTGAAAACACCAACTGACATACCGAAAACTGACCAAACACATTCGGATTGTGTTGACACTTTAGGAAAACGATACATGGGTCATATTTGATGTGTAAAAGTAAACTCTTCCTCAATACGAGGTTCGGTGTGGCCGGTACCACCCAAACTGTCCCTCATTTGTTTAAAATGGACAATATTTTACGTACATACGCCAAATCGATCAAACGGATTCTGATTGTTTTGATACTTTTTAACAATGATCCATGACTCATATGTGACGTTTACAAGTCAACTCCATCTCAATACAAGGCCCATTATGGCCGAAACCACTCAAAGTGCCTCTGTTCTGTTAAAAATGGACTTAATTTTAAGTGAAATCAACAACTAACATACGGAAAACCAACCAAACGCATTCGGATTCTATTGAAACTTAAAGAAAACGATATATGGGTCAAATTTGACATGTATTAGTCAACCCCACCTCAATATGAGGCCCGTTGTGGCTGACACCACTCAAAGTGCCTCTGTTTTGTTAAAAATGGACTTAATTTTAAGTGAAATCAACAACTGAATTACGGAAAACCAACCAAACGCATTCGGATTCTGTTGAAACTTAAGGAAAATGATCCATGGGTCAAATTTAACATTTAAGATTCTACTCCACCTCAATATGAGGCGCGGTGTGTCCGGGACCACTCAAACTGACTCTCTTTTGTTCAAAATGGACTTATTTTTAAGTGAAAACACCAACTGACATATGGTAAACCGACCAAATGCATTCTTACTATTTTGAAATTTTAGGAAAACGATACATGGGTCATATGTGATGTGTAAAATTCAACTCCGCCTCAATCCAAGGTGCGGTGTGGTCGGAACCACCCAAATTGTCCGTCATTTGTTTAAAATGGATAGTATTTTACGTACATACGCCAAACCGATCAAATGTATTCTTATTGTGTTGATACTTTTTCAAAATGATCCATGACTCATATGTGACATGTATGAGTCAAATTTGTCTCAATCTGAGGCCTGGTGTGGCCGACACCACTCACAGTGCCTCTTTTTTTTTAAAAATGGACTTAATTTTAAGTGAAATCAACAACTGACATACGGCAAACCGACCAAACGCATTCAGATTCTGTTGAAACTTAAGGAAAACGATCCATGGGTCAAATGTGATGTGTACAAGTCAACTTTGCCTTAATACGAGGCATGATGTGGCTGGGACCACTCAAACTGCCTCTCTTTTGTTCAAAATGGACTTATTTTTAAGTGAAATCAACAACTGACATAAGGGAAACCGACCAAACGCCTTCAGATTGTGTTGAAACTTTAGGAAAACGATCCATGTGTCACATGTGACGTTCAAGAGTCAACCCCGCCTCAATCTGAGACGCGGTGTGTCCGGAACAACCCAAAGTGTCCCTCTTTTGTTTAAAATGGTCAATATTTTACGTACATACGCCAAACCGATCAAAAGGTTTCTGATTGTGTTGATAATTTTTCACAACGATCCATGACTCATATTTAATTTTTACGAGTCAACCCTGCCTCAATATGAGGCCCGATGTGGCCGCCACCACTCAAAGTGCCTCTGTTTTTTTTTAAATGGACTTAATTTTAAGTGAAATCAACAACTGACATACGGAAAACAGACAAAACGCATTCGGATTCTGTTGAAACTTAAGGAAAACGATCCATGGGTCAAATTTGATGTGTAAGAGTCAACTTCGCATCAATATGAGGTGCGGTGTGTCCAAGACCACTCAAACTGCCTCACTTTTGTTCAAAATGGACTTATTTTTAAGTAAAAACACCAACTGACATACGGGAAACTGACCAAACGCATTCAGATTGTGTTAACACTTTAGGAAAAGGATCCATGGGTCATATGTGATGTGTACGAGTCAACCCCGCCTCAATCCGAGGTGCTTTGTGGCCGGAACCACCCAAACTGTCCCTCATTTGTTTAAAATGGACAATATTTTATGTACATACGCCAAACCGATCAAACATATTCTAATTGTGTTGATAATTTTTCACAATGATCCATGACTCATATGTGACATGTACGAGTCAACTCCGTCTCAATCCGAGGACCAGTGTGGCCGACACCACTCAAAGTGCCTCTGTTTTGTTAAAAATGGACTTAATTTTAAGTGAAATCAACAACTGACATATGGAAAACCGACCAAACGCATTCGGATTCTGTTGAAACTTAAATCAGTGATATATGGGTCAAATTTGACATGTACGAATCAAACCCTCCACAATTTGAGGCCCTTTGCGGCCGACACCACTCAAAGTTCCTCTGTTTTGTTAAAAATGGACTTAATTTTAAGTGAAATCAACAACTGACATACGGAAAACCGACCAAACGCATTTGGATTCTGTTGAAACTTAAGGACAATGATCCATGGGTTAAATGTGACATGTACGAGTCTAATCCTCCTCAATTCTAGGTGTGGTGTGGCTGGGACCACTCAAACTGCCTCTCTTTTGTTCAAAATGGACTTATTTTTAAGTGAAAACACCAACTGACATACGGGAAACCGACCAAAAGCATTCGGACTATGTTGACACTTTAGGACAAAGATCTATGTGTCTATTGTGATGTGTACGAGTGATAGTCAACCCCGCCTCAATCCGAGTCATGTAGTGGCCCCCACCACTCTAAGTGGCTCGCTTTTATTTGAATTGGAAACCATTTTAAGTGAAAATAACAAATGACATACGGAAAACTGACCAAATGCATTTGGATTCCATTGAAACTTTAGGAAAACGATACAGGGGTCTATTGTGACGTTTATGAGTTAACCCCACCTCAATCTGAGGCGCGGTGTGGCAGGGATCACTCTTAGTGTCTGTCTTTTGTTTAAAATGGACATAATTTTAAGTACATATGGAAAAAGGACCAAATGGATTCTGATTGTGTTGACACTTTAGCACAAAAATCAATGGGTAATATGTGGCGTATATGAGTCAAACCAGCCTCAATTCAAGGCAAGGTGTGGTCTGCACCACTCAAAGTGTATCTATTTTGTTTAAAATGAAGAAGATTTTAAGTGAAAATAACAAATAGCATACGGAAAACCGACCAAACGCGTTCGGATTCCGTTGAAACTTTAGGACAACGATCAATGGGTCTATTGTGATGTGTACAAGTGAACCACTCAAAGTGGCTCACTTTTGTATATGTATGTTTATAATTATTTATGTTTATATTCTAAATGAATTATGTATGTTTATTTTTTTTGTATGTATGTTTATAATTATGTTATGAATTATGTATGTGTTTGTCATAAAATTATGCATCATATGTTAAATGTGTATGAATTAAAATGAATTATGATTTAATTCTTGATGTGCATCAAATTATGCATCAAATTATTGCAGGACACCTCTACCTCTGCCTGCTGTGCAAATTGCAGGGATGTTGTGCAATTAGCACATCATAGGGTATGACAACGGTTTGAAACCGTTGTCATAGGTCTTGTAGGAAGCTTTTCACCAACAGTTATCTTTGAACCATTGGTAAAAATCTTTCCCAACAGTTGTAGAACCATTGGGAAATCCCTCCTCCTTTGTTTTTGCCAATGGTTTAGCACAACCGTTGGTAAAACCTTTCCCAACGGTTTTATGAGAACCATTGGGAAAGGTTAACTTTCCTACCCCTACTCCAATGGTTCTATGTAAACCGTTGGTAAAAGATTTTCCCAACGGCTTACTTGCCTACGGTTTGCTGAATCATTGGTATAAATTATACCAATGGTTCAGAAGCCTTTACCAAATGTTCTGAACCATTGGTAAAACCCAAGTTTCTAGTAGTGATACAAAGGTCAGAGAGGCAAAGCTACAAGTGTTGTGGAACAAGTATGAAGATCTGAGAATGAACCCAAATGAATATTTTGATACATTTTTTGATAGGGTAAATGCTATTTTGGAAGATATGAGGGGTCTTGGAGAATTCATCAAAGATATAAAGATTGTGAAGCGTATCTTGAGAAAACTTCCACCTCGGTTTAATCCAAAAGTCCCAGTATTGGAAGATAAAGACCCAAAAGAGCTAACATTGGATAACCTGCATAGTACCCTTGTTGCATATGAAATAAGGAATGATGATAATGATGTTGTGGAAAAAGGAAAATCCAAAGAGGTGGCATTTAAGGCCATGAAGAAGCTTACCATTGAAGAATATCAGGAAGAAGAAGAGACAGATGAGGTTATGTCATTCCTCTCCTCAAATCTTCAAAGAGGAAAAGGAAAGTTTAAAAGGAAGCTTCCACTTGCTTGTTTTCAATGTGGAAAGGTTGGACATCTTGAGTCAAGGTGCCCCAAAAAGTTTCAATAAGAAAATGATGAAGATTAAGTTGAAATTCCCAAGAAGAAATATTCAGCCTATGTGAAAGGGAAGAAGCAGTTCAAGAGAAATTTCTTCAAGAAGAAGAATCTTCTATCACAAGAAATAGACAGTTCAGATGAGTCTGAGGTTGAAGAGGTAGAGGTGACTGAAAATTTCAAAGATCGTGGTGAAAATGCTATGGTGTCATTCGTCGGTAGTTCTCAAGAGAAGAACGAAACCGAAGGTGATGTTGAAGAAGAAGAATAAGTCGAGGGTAGAGTTGACATGAAAGCTGAATTAGAAGCAGCTCTTGAAGAGATAGATGTTTGGAGAGCAAAAAAAAAGAAAGCTAAAAAGGTGGTACATGATGCCAAACTCTACATGCAACAGCAGAAAGACGAGAAGTACGAGCTTGTAAAAGAAATAGAAAACCTTAAGTCTTCAAGGCCAGAGATCACATAAAAGTTTGATGAGAATAAGCTCAAGATTTAAGAACAGAAAAGGGAGATCGATGGCTTGAACGGAAAATTGAAAGATCACGTCAAGCGTATCGAAGAGCTTGAAGAGGAAGTTGTCGGTCTGCGGAAAAAATTCAAAGACCAGGAAAAAAAATTTATTCCTAACACATTACTGGGAAGGCAGGTTGTTATGAAGACTGAAAAGATGAAAGAGGAGCCTAGTAGTTTAGCAGGGAAGAAGCAGTAATTGAGCTCAGAAGTTAAGGATGTTTCAGGGCTTAATCTGAAACAAAAATCTGTGACAATTGAGGTCAGACCGCAAGCACCTATCCCAAAATTGAAGGTTGATTTGGGAATAAAGAAAAATCATAATATTCAAAGATTCCAAAGGGAAAATCATTGTGCTGAAGTAACACGAAGGAATGCACCTTATATCATGTGTTATTGTTGTGGGAAGATGGGACATTCATAGTATGTGTGTTCCATAGCCAAGAGATATAGAAAGGAACAAGAACAGAGGTGGAAACCAAACAGAGAACCGTTTTCCAGAACATATTTTGAAGGACATTGTTTTTGGTGTGGAGGATTTGGGCACATGGCTAGGTACTGCAATTCAACCATTCAGAGAAATGTGCCAAAGCAAAATCAAAACATTCGCAAGCATCAGATCAATCAACCGACAGGTGAGTTAAAAATGCAGAATAGATTTTCGGCTTTGCAATATGATGTTGGTCCATCATACTGTGAGAAAGAACATAAATCTCAATCCATGCCGAGTGTGAAGGAAAAAGTATGGACCAAGAAGAAGAAAAATGAGAAAACTGTGGTGGCAGAGATTTCCCTTAAAGCATCAGATCGCTCTGGTGTGTGGATCCTTGATAGTGGTTGCACATCTCACATGACGGGTAATAAGGATCTTGTTGCAAGAATAAAATATGACAAAGAAGGAGTTGTCAAATTTGTAAATGATGAAGGCCTGAATATTGTTGGCTCAGGGAAGGCCAAGTTTGGAGGTAAAGAGATGAGACATGCTGATGTCTTGGTAGTAGAGGGCATCAGTCATAACTTTCTCAGTGTCAGTCAACTGTGTGACTCTAGGAACTCTATCTGATTTACCAAGAAGATGTGTGTTGTGAAAGTAAAAGATGGAGCAGTAGTTCTACAGGGAAAAAGGAAAAAGGGAAATCTTTACCTTGTAGGTGGGGAAGAAGATTCGTGCCTTTTATCTAGAGAGGAAGAAAACCAGCTGTGGCATAAGCGACTTGGAAATCTATGCCAACCATCTATGGAAGATCTGGTAAAGTGTGATGCTGCTAGAGACCTTCCCAAACTATCACGTGATCGCACTCATACGTGTGATGCTTGCCAACAAGGGAAGATCATCAGAAATACATATAAGCCAAAGGAACAGAAATCAACTGGAGTGCTCGAATTGGTGAATGCTGATGTATATGGACCTTTCTGACCTCGAGCTATAAGTGGGAAAAGGTACTATGTTCTTTTAATTGATGATTATAGAAGAATGGCTTGGGTATTTGTCATTACCCATAAGACAGAGGTGTTCAGTTGCATAAAGCAGTATAGGAGGGAATCAGAAAGGATGCTTAGGCAGAAAATTCTGAAGTTTCATACTGATAACGGTACGGAATTCACAAACAGTCAAGTTGAAAACTATCTCGAAAAACACGGGATAAGGCAACAAGTTTCATCAGTGAGAACTCCCCAACAAAATGGTGTGGTTGAGAGGAGAAATCAGATCATCAACAACATGGACAGAATGATGCTTATTGAAAAGGACCTACCAGAGAAATTTTGGAAGAAAGCAGTTTTGACATCGGTCTATATTTCTAACAGGTCTCTGTTGTGTCCGAAGGATGGGAAGACTCCCTATGAAATGTGGTATGGAAAGAATCCAACATTGAAATACTTTTAAATCTTTGTAATTAAGTGATTAATTCTCAACAAAGAAAATCATAGTAAGTTTGAGTCAAGAGGAGATGAGGGGATATTCCTTGGCTACTCAGGGAAAATTAAAGCATATAAATGCTTCAACAAAAGGCTAGGGGAAATTGTTGAGAGCAATGATGTCACTATAGTCAAAAATGAACAGAATAATCAACGACCGAGTGAAGAGTTTCTATATGAAAGTGATGATGAGTTAAGAAACACAGGGGGAGTAAAAGTGGCAGAGGCTGACTCAGAAGAAGATACTTATGATGAATAAGAAAGTGTCAAGTCTGTGTCTGCAAGGAAGCCAAAGAGTCGAGCTGAAATTGATAGGCAGAATATCATTGGTGATCAGATGGATCCAGTTCAGACTCGAAGAATGAAGTCATTACATCAAACATCATTTTTATCTCAGGTGGATCCAAAATGTTTTTCCGATGCAGCTGAAGATGAAAACTGGGTTCAGGCTATGAAAGAAGAGCTTGATCATATTGAGAAGAACCAGACATGGGAGATTGTTTCGAGGCTGGAAGACAAGAATGTCACCGGGACTAAATGGGTCTATCGTAATAAGATGAATGAATACGGAACAGTGATTTGGAACAAAGCACTGCTAGTGTGCAAGGGATACTCCCAGATAGAGGGAATAGATGTTGATGAGACATTTGCACCAGTTCCAAGTCTGGAGACAATCAGATTATTTTTTTCCATAGCAGTGCAAAGAAAGTTCAAAGTGTTCCAGATGGATGTCAAATTCACATTCTTGAATGGTGTTCTAGAAGAGGAGGTGTATATTGAGCAGCCAGATGGTTTTCTCATTCATGAGGATGAGAACAAAGTTTGTAGGCTGAAGAAGGCATTGTATGGGATGAAACAAGAACCAAGTGCATGGTACTCAAGGCTTGATCAGTACTTGAAGAAGCTTGGTTTCCAGTGAGGGGGAGTTGATTACAATCTCTATTTCAATAACAATAGTAATAAAAGGATGATGGTGCTGGTTTATGTCGATGACATAATATTTGGTGGATCAGATGAAGCTCAGTGCAGACAGTTTTGCAAATTCATTCAAAATGAGTTTGAAATGTCAATGATTGGAGAGCTAACATTTTTCTTTGGTCTTCAGGTGACACAAGGAAGGAATAGAACATTTATTTCCCAATAAAAGTATGCTAAGGAGGTTCTGAGAAGATTTGGAATGGAAAATTCCAAGGAGATGAAGACTCTGGTTGCTACCTGGATGAAATTATCAAAAGATGAGGATGGAAAGGCAGTTAATATCACAGAATACAGGAAAATCATTGGTAGTTTGTTGTACTTGACCGCAACAAGGCCTAATATTTTTTTTGACACATGCCAAGAAGTGAGATATCAGAGTAATCCCATGGAAATCCACATGCTTGTAGTGAAAAGAATTCTTCGGTATATCAAGGGCACGGTGGATTTCGGTCTGATGTATAATGACAAATCTCAATCAGTGTTATTGGGTTACACAGATGCAGATTGGGCCGGATCAGAAGATGACGGAAAATCAACGTCATGAGGTGCATTCTATCTTGGTGGATTGTGTATTGGCTAATAAAGAAGCAATATTGCATTTCATTAAGAACTGTAGAAGCTGAGTATATTGCGGCCACTCAAGCATGCACACAGTTATTGTGGATGACATGGCAGCTTGAAGATATGGGAGTTGAAGTAAAGTCTCCGATCGGAATTCAATGTGATAACTCAAGTGCTATCAATCTGAGAAAAAATCCCATCCATCATTCAAGGACAAAGAACATTGAGATAAAGTATCATTTTATCAAGGAGAAGGTTGAGTAGGGAATAGTGAAGTTGGATTACATGCCTACAGAGCTATAGGTTGCAAACATTCTAGAAAAGGCCTTACCCAAGGAATCTTTTGAGAGGCATCGACTGGATCTTGGAGTTCAGTCGACTCCCCGCACTTAAAATAGTGTGGATGTGAACCCCCCCTCTCCCCGAGGTATGATGTTTTTTCCTTAATGTGCTGATATGTGTTCTCTACTCTGTTACAGACTACAAAGGGGTAACCTTTAGGTTCATTGAAAAAGGGGGAGAAAATAGTGATTTTTCAAGGGGGAGGCAATGTGGCTATTTGAGAAATCATGGATGATATGGGGAGAAGCTGTTAGGTGGAGCAGCGAGATAGGGGGAGAGCTTTGAGATAGGGGGAGAGTTTTAAATATGACGATGCTAGAAGTGATCGATCAAAGCATAGAAATCACGACAGTTGAGGATCGTGATAAAAGCAGAAAAGTGATTTTGGAATGGTGTGAGAAGGTGTCCAGCTATCACAAATTGGTATATGTGTGGTTCAACAATTGGTATTAGTTTAGAAATTGGTATTAGTTTGGAATCGAAAATTGGGGTTTGACATGAAGTAATTCATTGATGAACTTTTCATACTACTCTTGTTTCTCACGCCAAGCATTGCCCATGTGGGCTTGAGTACGTGTTAAGTTAATCCTTGAATGCTATCAGAATCGCAAGAGGTGAATGGTGTTATTGGATGGAAGAAGTCTCAATGAGGTATCATCGTGCAGAAAATCATTCTGAGAAGAGTTATGAAGAGTTGTCAACAAATTCAAAGGGGGAGATTGTTGGGAAAAAATACCTCAAGGTAACATTGCAGTATTTTTGGGTTGATTGTGTTTGTTGACAAAGCAGGCTTCCATGAATAATTTTTGAGTTCCATAGAATTTATTGACAATCCATGTTAACAAAGAATGATGACAAAGGAAAGGATGGTCTGGAGGCGGTACAAAAGAGCAGTACAAGGTGGAAACGTTTCCCAGTGTTTTCCAAATTTTTGGGGTCTAAAATTTGGAGGTTAGTGAGCATCGCGAAAAGTGGATATCCATGAAGATCATATTTTAATATGGCCAAGGCATGAATTTTGTGAAGAGAGGCTTCATGGTTTGGAATTCGCGAAGACCAGAAGAATGATGGCGGTGATTCTTCGTGATTACGTCAAAGCTTCGCGAATGGCATAGGTTGAAGTGCATCGCGGCAGTGAAGGGATTTGTGAGGGAGCTTCGCGGAGAAGGCATGAAATAATGTTGACGGTAATGCCCCGCAATTACGATGAGCTCCGCGATCAGAAAATTGTTGTGGTGCTTCGCGATTTTGATAGAATTCTGGTAGGAACTTCAGAGCTTCACGATTGGCGATGATGTGGCACTGACTTCACACAGAAGGGTTGAGGGTCGGTGGAATTGCCTATAAATAGAGGCCAACCCCCTCAAGAGAAGTAGAGAGAATTTTCAGAGAAAATACTTTGCTCTCGGTTCGGGAAGGAAGTTCGCGAAGGCAGTGTGCTTCGTAAAAGAAGAGCTTCACGGCAGCTATTCTATATCCGTGAAAGTCGTGTGCTCCGCGTTGGATCAGTGAGCTTCGCGAGGGAAGTCACTTTGCAACAACTTGAGCTCCACAACGGCCTAAGCATTGCGAAGGATTGAGCTTTGCGAAGGTCCGAGCTCCGTGAAATTGTGAGCTTCACGAAAAGGAAGGAGCTTTGCGAAGGCTTGTTTGAGATTTGCGAAATTGGGAGCCTCGCGAAGTATGGTGCTTTGCAAAGGTGTTTCCAAAGAAATTGCCCAGGGTTTAAGAGGCAAAGTGGTATTCATCAGTGGATGAAAGTTAAACTTTAATAGATCATCTATCTACAGTTGAGGATGCGTGCTTTCATGCAAATGAAGAGGCCTACAGGTCTATAAACTGTGAGTGAATCCCTTCCTAGTGCAGTGAGCAATGGAAGAGGAAGTAGGTGATCCTCTCCACCGACAGTGAACCAGAGAGAGAGAAACAGGGAGTGAACCTTGGGAAAGCAGTGAGTTGACCATAAACCTTGTAAAGGCAGTGAGCTTGGGACAGAGTGACTGTTCCCGAACATTGTATCCATAACTAGTGAAGTTTAGTAGAATTTGGTATGACCGGTAACTTGTCGGCGTATGATCCTTGGACGTAGCCCAGTGAGGGTAAACCAAGTAAACATCGATGTGTCATGTGCGTGCTTTACTTTCTATTTATATTGTGAAATAGGAAAGAGAGAGAAGATTGTTTTGATTAATAGCGAAACAAGATCAGAACTGGCTTTAATTTTAAATCAGTCATACCCTGATTCACCCCCCACCCCTCCCTCTCAGGGTATTCAGTCTGGTGGACCTAACAACTCTCATAGAGGAGGTTGTTGATGATGTGATATATTTCCCAAGATCTATGATATTGGGTCAATATGCGGTGATGGATTATCCCAGAGTTATGAGATTGGGTCGATGTGTAGTGTGTGGCCTTCCCTGGAGATGTGTATTAGGTCAACATTAGTATTTAACTTAAAGGTGGGCATAACTATCCCTTTAAGGGAGTGTGGAAAGATGATTGGTTGGTTGAGTACATCAGTCCAATTTTTGAATTTCCCTATAGCATGGGTCTAAAGTTGGTAGATCTAATCTTCAAGGACTCAACATATGTGTGAACATGTATGATTTCTTTTTGTCTTATTTTGAATTGATTATTGTTAAGAAATGAACTTGTGTATATTGTGATCTTATGTTAAGGAATAATTGGTGGTGCTCTATTGGACTTTATACTCACACCCTACATTCCATATTGGTTCAAGTGTAGATTTTATGATCAGGGATCTAGTTAAGGACAAGGATTCTATAGAGCATAGTTTAGCAGGAGATACAGGATGATGTGAGGTGATGTCAAGGTAGACTCTAGATATTAGATGCTTTTTCACTTTTTACTTAGTTTTTTTTCACCCAGATTTAGTATATTGATCTGATGCATGTGGGGATCCTTTATTTTGGTTTGGATTTCATTATTGACATCTCATATTATTATAGCATGGTCTGGTACTCTTATCCTTTATGTTTTTTCTGTTGGATTATTGATTTCCCTTACTTTTTTATTATTATAATTGATTCCATTGTATTCTATTTTGGTTGTCTATTACCAAGGGTATAGTCTCCCCATGATTCCTATTAGGACCTCACTACTAGTCAGGAGCCTCTTGCGTATGGGGAGGTGCACATGAGGTCATGTGGTACTTCAGCCCAGACCTAGGGATTTGAGTCGGGATGTTACAAATATCAACATATTAAACAATAATTAAAAAATAATGAAAAACATGAATATTTTTGAATAAAAAATCAATTCATTTCATTTATTTTACATTTTTTATATAGTTTTAATATTTTTTATTCAATTCATTTTAGTTCTAATTGGTTTTGATAGAAATAAATCTAATTAAATGCATATGTCTTTATGAAGAAATTGTTTTTAAAACAACTTCCTAGTTTTTCATATGAAATAAATCCAATTAAATACATATGTATTTATCATGGAAAACTATTATTCAAGAATAAAAACATTATCCCACCCAACATGAAAATTCATTTCTTTGATACATAATTTTTTATGAGGGAAATATTCATAATACCATCAAGACATAATTTGGTATCACATATCAGTAGAACATTTCCAATAAGATAATCCAAATATCAATTTTAATATAAAATACATGAAATCATACTAGTACATAACCAAAAAAATAATAAGATATTGTATATTATATAATCAATTCATACTAGTAGTGACCCAAACAAAATATAAGACATGGAACTATAAATAACTAATATTTACTATTAGATTAGGTAGAGGTGGTGAGTGACTGTTAAATGAACTTTCATTAATTACTAACATGATTATTCAAACATTTAACACCACATTAAATTGAAATTAATTATAAAAAAAATTGATCATTTAATTATTAAAATAATAAAATTAAATGAATAATTTTATAATGTAATTCCCTGACCCAACTCACTAAGAATAGTAACCAGATCAGAACATCACATGACCTCAGGTGTGCCTCCTCGTATGACATGCACTGCCAACTAGTAGTGGGGATTTATAGTGGTCTTGTTAGGAGAATATACCCCATGTATTAGAGTGAACAATGATGGTAAATAACCAAGAATCATACACATCAAACTACCCTGGATAATAAATCACTGAACATGTGGTTCAAAAAAATAAATACAGATATAGAATCATACAAGGCCATTATCCCACTAAGACGATCAAATATACAGAAAAAGAAGATAAATAGTAATAAAAGTATACACTGTAACTATGATCCATACCCCATCCCCATATCTATCCCAACACAAGTTATACAGCTTGATAATCAATAACACTAGGCCTCTTTCTAACTTGTGCCTTCAACCAAGTGAGATTCTACTTGGGTACCTAAGTGCAATGGTGTCCCAAGTAATATGTGAGTACAATAATCAATTTGGAACCACAAAATAAATCTTATATTAACCATAAATGTAGTGATATGTTCATGTGAAACTATCTGAATAAATAAAACAACTGAAGTAAACAAAACAAATAATAACCATTGTTGATCCTCAGGTTTGTGACCCCGATTGACCATGCCTACTTCAGCCAGTGTTGGAATATCTCTAAGCATGAGCTTCACCTCAAGGATACCTCTATCCACACCTTGGGGATCCCATTCTCATGAATCCACCATGATGAGGAGAGGGATATGGGTGTCTCCATGAATCCCTCATCCTCAATACCTTAAGTTCAACCTCATGATAGTACCTAGGTATTCTCAATTTCAAGATGATAGTTGAATCCTAGGAGGTAGAGGTCCAAGGAAATCTTATACATTCATACATGAATGATTTCAAGGAGACCTGGGAAATTGAATGGAATACCCTCCTAGATCCTATGGCCAGTCTCTTGGGCATCCATCACACATGGATCCTCAGTTGTACCATATCTGGTGCATCCACCTGATCCTAGGGGTATCCTAGGCATCAATTGAGGGGAACCAAAATTCACCCTAGGGATTTCCAACATCTGTGCTCAGGGATATACACCCACCTATTACTTTATACCTCCATTAAAATCCTATAGGTCTTATAAATTCTCAACGGTCTAATGGTATCTTTATTATAATCCTAGGCACCATGGGCATTCAAAATGGTATCACTATATCAAAGAAAACCCATGCATCTTGGGCATTACTATATGCATGTTATCACATACTCAAATGTTGGATCCTAGGAATCACTACTAGGCATCAACTGTTGCATCAACCATATTAGATTCCAGACTAACTATGCATCTGCCCCCAAAATACTATGAGAATGGATACCAGGCAATCCAAGTATCCTAGGGCCTCATCGATCTCAACAAGTGTTTCTCAGGAATCCTAAGAAAACACAACAATGTTAGGCCCTACGACCGATTACCAAGAGTCTTGAGAAATTCTGTATCATAACCAACAATAAAACAAAACATATCTATGGTTGTTCAAACTCCCATGCTTCTTACCATCATCTTAGCCCCATCGGGTTTAGATCACTACTAATTTTTTAGTTTTTTGCAATGGAAAATTAGTGACGGAATCCCGTCGCAAAAATTCATTTGCAACGGAAGTCCATCGCTAATGCACCATGGAAAAAATGGCATCGTAGTTGTGGTTATTTGCGACAGTCCATCACAAATAGAGAATAATTGTGATTGATGAAATACCCATCGTAAATAAGGTTCAAATTTTTTTTAAAATAATTAATTGTAACAATCCATCGCAAATAATATTTTTTCCAAAAAAAATACCAAAATTAAAAAAAATTAATATAAATAATAATGAATTAAAAACATTAAAAATAATTAAAAAATTAAATATATTTAAAAATAATTAATCATAATTAATATTAATTAAATATTAATAATTAAAAAATATTAAATATTAAATATATTTAAAAATAATTAAAATTAATTAAAAAATAAAAATAAAAAAATAAAAATAATTGAATATATTTAAAAATAATTAGAATAATTAAAAAAATTAAAATTGATTTAAAAAGGTTAAAACGTAAAAAATATTTAAAAATAATTAAAAAAATCCAAATATTTAAAACTCATTAAAAGAATTAATAAAAATTAAAAAAAATTAAATCACACATAAAAGTAATACATCATTTTAAATATAATATGTTTGTCATCCCAAATTACAAAATAGTCATAAAACTTCAAAATTCATCAACTATCATCAGGTGGAGAAGGATCACTCGAAATATCTAGGGGAGGAAACTTCATAACAACACCACGAGCAAGTCACTGCATATACTCCAACATCTGCTCATCTCTCTTACACTACTTCCCACGCTCCTCCTCCCTCTCTTTCTGCATTTGTTGTATCATCTCATCCTGATCTCTCAACCTCTCCTCATGTTGTGTAGCGGATGACAGCATCGATGAAGACTCTCCACGATCTCCCTTAACGCTCATTGATGACATCACAAAAGTACCATAATAACTCATGGGTGTCATTTAAGAACCAATACCAATCACCTGGCCTTTCTCGACATCATCCAAAGTCGCCTATATCCAGTTCCCCTCATTGAAACCTGAATCACCAGTGGCATCTTGTTCGCTCTCAGATTGACTCTCCTGTGAATGAGAAGTCATGGTCTCATACATTTCCTTTAAATATAATGCAAAATTAGAATAACAATAAAATTAATATCTATGAAATTTAAAAAAAATACTGACCAAAATATGGCATTGTCGGTCGCCTATAACTTCTTCTGTATGGGAATCGGTATACATCTTATTATAAACTTCAAACTTTGTAATATTTGGGTGAGTAAAGGTTGTATAATATAAAAAACATGTTATAGTTAAAGTATATATACATTAATAAATAATATCACTTACCATATTTCATTGATGTATGCCAAATGTATGACTTCTGAACCTATGTGTGACCTATTGCCTCCCCCGAATCTGACATCCCAGTGATAACCTCCTCCTAAAAGTCTCTCCTAACCAGAAAGAGTACAATCCATCCCATACCTGAGCTGAGATATATTTAGATCAATAGGAGACGCAAGACTGGTCAAAAATAGTACCAAAATATTTATCCATAGCTTGCTTTCTGAGGTTGTATAGAAACTGACAAAAGCGCTCGCATATACAAATATCTCATGCCTCTAAGATAGGACATCACATACTATTAGGAATCAAAGAAAATAAATTCTATAAGACAACTAAAAATAATATGTTATTAATTAAATAAATTTTAAAAATTATATATTATTTAATAACATATAATCTAGTGGTAGAACATCTGGTGATGCACGGTGATGGAAACCAAGTCCCATGACACCCAAGGCTCAAAAAAATAATTTCTTAGAATCACACTAGCTTTCCTAATAGATAAATTTGAAAAACTATGCAAATAAAAACAAATAATCATAAAATTATTACCAAAATTAATATAAAATAAATATCTTAAATAATTAAACATACCTCTATAAATGAGGATCAAAATCAATAGATGGTCATCTCTCTAGAATAGGATCTGTAATCATCAATCAAGTAAGACAATGCCCCCTCCTAATAGTCACACCATCCTGAGGATCAGTTGAATCTAGATCATCAATAGGAAGTCTGACATCAGTGATAGAATGAAATAGATCATCAGGATCATCTCCATCAATATAAAACAAATATTATTATGTGTAATAAATTGTTAATACAAATATCAAATATAAAAAACTAATAAATAAAAAAAATATAATAATCTTACCTATAACAAATTATTAATACAAATATAAAATATAAAAAACTAATAAATATCATAATATAATAATTACCAGTAAATAAATATTTGAATATAATACATCAATTGTTATCTTCTTCTTCATTTTCATTGATAACAATTTCTCCATCCTCATCTTCGGCATCGTTAACTTCCATATGAATTTTATTCTCATCATCCCTTATTACATGATCAATATTATCTATATCATCAGCCCTTAACTGGGGGGTTTCATCAATAATATTTATATCTCATCAGGTAATAGATATATTTTGGTATGTTTCTTGAAAAAATTTAATATGTTGCGCTTTTATAGAACCATTTTCATTTTCAATAAATTGATTTCCACGTGATTTCATTTTTATCAAACTCTACCATTTATATCTCATCAGGTAATAGATATATTCATTTTTATCAAACTCTACCATTTATTCCTTATGATGATATCCTTTCAAACAAACACCACTATTCATTGATTTCTTTGATTCACCATATATGCACGTATGGAATCAAAATCCATTAACAACATACCCATTATAAGATTTTACCAATTTTGATGGAGGGTTTTTCTGCACACGTAATGACTATCAATTTTATTTCCATGTTGTGTTTCCTATAAATAATAAAAATTATTAATAATAGATATCATTGAAAAAATGATTTATTTCTCCCTCGAAATCAACTTAACTTACCAGTCTTTGAAACCGATATGCAAAAAAATTGATGATGTTCTTAAAGAGAAGTATATGCAATTTTTATAAATTGTTTTTTGATATGGTCATCATATAGTCTATAAAAAATTTAATGTAAATAAAGGTATATTTTATAAATATTTAATAAAATAATAAAAAGTTAGTACTTACTACACAAATTGTGTCATTTATTAAAAATTTAGAATAAAATATGTATAAGCTTTGTATATTTCTTCATATGAAAGTCATTGTTCATGATAACCACCAAAATCAAGATTGGGTTGATTGAAAACTAAAAATTGATGGTCTATGAAATCTTTAAAATTTTTCTCATTTCAACCCATCTAGTTATGTTTTTAAGGATATTCATATTGAAAATAATAAGAGTAGAAATTTTAAATTTCCTCTTGTAAGTACACTTATGTAATTGACCCTTCAACTGATGTGTTGTTACGTACTTTCTTCTTTAACTTTTTCATACATCTTTCAAATGGGTACATCCATCGGAATTGTACTAGTCCTTCACATTTAGCTTCATAATAAAATTTTAATATTAAATGTTCCATTGATTCAAGGAAGCATGATGGGAATATTCTCTCCAATTTACATAAAATTAAAACAACATCTATTTGAAGCATACTCAATGCATCATAATTCGATGTTGCCACAAAAATATCTCAGAATAAATATGATATTTCGATCAACACATCCTAGATTGAAGAATTTAACAGCCCTCTAAGACCAACAGGTAGTAATATTTCCATTATAACATGGCATTCATGACTTTTTAAACTGATAATATGCCCATCTCTGACATAGCAAGATAAATTAGAAGCATAATCATCAGGTAACCTCAGATCTTGAATTCATTGAAAAAATAATAAATGAACTTATTTAGAAAGTATTTAAGGTGATTTTGGTTCCATTAAATAGTGTGATCTTTCATCTTAAAATAATTCAAGTTCAGGATGTCTGCAAATCTAGGGAAGATCTAACTGTGCCTTTACATTTTCTTTGGTCTTATTGGGTGTGTCCAATATGGTATAAAATATGCTATCAAAAAAATTATTCCCAATATGCATTACATCTAACATGTGATGAACCAAAAAATTAGACCAATATGGAAGGTCCCGAAAAATAATCTGCTATATCCAATTATGATCTTTCCCAAAACCATTTTTTCATTTATGGTTGGTCCAAAAGTAATAGTAGGTAATGCAGAGATGATAGATTTTACCTGAATACCTAAGAGAACTGTTGGAGGTTTGTCTCTTTCAATTCGACATTTTGTAAAATTATTTTTGTTCCTTCGAAAAGGATGATCGGTTGGAATAAATATCCAATGATAATCAAAATAACTAGTCTTTCTCTCATTACCAAGAATAAATTCTTTGTTATCATCCATGTAGTACTGACATGATTTTAGACCAAGTGTGCTTCATCCAGATAACATAGCATTCACTAGAAAGTCACTGATTGTCCATATTAATGCAACCTTTAGTATAAAATTATGATCTACAACAATATCAAATGTAGTTACACCATTGTTCCATAATGAAATTAACTCATCAATTAGTGGATTTAAATAAACATCAATATTCTTCTTTTTATGTACTAGAATTAAGAGCACCAAATATATATGTGTGTGTGGTTTCTTCGTCAGCATCTGAGGAGGTAATTTGTATGGAGTAATGAAAATAGACCAGTAAGAATATAGATCGTCATAAGTTCTAAATAGACAAAAACCATCAGTAGAAAGATCCAACTGTATATTATGAGGTTCTGAAGTAAAAGAAGGTTTCATATGATCAAAGTGTTTCCATGAATCACAACACATAGATGATTTAAGCTATTACTCATAGAAATGTTTTATTTATGCCATGTCATCAATGAAGTTGTGTTTTAAGACATAAATAAACACTATAAATGAGGTGTAATTAGAAAATAATTCAAATATTTCATATAAAATATAAACTTTCCTTATTGCGTATATTTATACCTCAATTATCCACATGTCAGTCATTTAACCAAGATTCAAAAATCACCATAATATAATATGCAGTCATTTGAACACGTATAAATATTCTGATAACTAAGACCCAAATTATGAATCAACCTATTACTTTCATAGAAACTTACAGGTAATATATTTTTGTCAGGAAAAAATAATTTAATAAATAATAATATCTTATTAAAACAACTATTTGACATTCTAATATTTGATTTAATAGCCATAAATTTTGTAACAACTTCAAGTTTGATCATCTGGCATCCCAGATATAAGGTATCCTCAATAGATTTCAACAAATTATAAAACTAAGAAGAATATGATTCAGGATTTGGAATATCATTCTAAGTTATTATTTCCTAAATAGATGAACCAACAGCCTCATGTGACAAAATCTGAAATGATGGATCTGAAACCAAAAAAAATTATTTTCTACTGAATTTTGTTCACCATGTTGATACCCAAAAAAATAATCTTTCCAAAAACCAAAATGAAATAGATGAATTATAACATTTTCAAATGTTTCAAATCTCCTAAGATCACATTTCTAACATGGACACTTAATTGTTCCTTCAAAAACAAAATTTGAATTCGATATTGAAAATAATATAAAGGTTTCAACACCTTCAGTATAGATAGGATTTATACCAGATCCGTTGGGATTTTTTCAATGATTTATCCAATCATGATTTCATAATAGAAACTTATTTCTACTTTCTAAGTCCATAGTCATCTAAAAACAATTGAAATAAGAATAATTATTACTGGTTAATTTGACCGATTGCAAATTATTATTATATTTTAACACCTTAAAATATTCTATGAAATGTGATCAGAGTGAGGCGCAGGGTTAGCACTGGATTATGGGGCCCATAGATGCTCGACATAGAAAAAATAAAATTATTATATATATTATATAATACTTTAACACCCCGAGCTTCCACGATACGCTTCTCTTTCAATAATGCAATAGCATGCATTGTACGCAAGTTCGCAATTCTAACACACCGCGACTAATCAAAATAGCCATTATAAATAGTAATACCCCACTTTTTGAAATTATATGTATTTTATATTTCAAAATGGACTTCATTTTTGGATTCGGAATGTCGAAATTAGCCTATGTTGAATTTTTTGTAATTTTCTGAGAACTTCCAAATTTTTATGAATAGTGAAAAATAATTAAAACAAATTTTTTAATCAAAATAATTTATAGTGATAAATTATACTATTGAGTAGTTTTAAAGTATAATTATAATATATTTTTACCATTTTATCCAATGGTGTTCATTAGAATTAATTTCACTTTGAAATTGGACATAAACAATTGTCAATCTTTTGATATATATTGTTTCTTAAAAACACGCTATTTGTTGTGACAGCGGGAATTAATTATGAAATTAATTAATGAAACTTATATGTTTGGAATTTCATAAAATAGACATAATTTTTGAATTCGGAATATCAATTATATCTTAGGGTTAAATTTTGGCATTGTTCTAAAAAACTTCAATTTTTGATGAATAGTGAAACCACTAAGTGGTAGTTAAATAACTGATTTTTCGTTTAAATGAAATATTACCACTTCTGTGATTTTATTTTAAAAAATCAGACATACATGGTTGTCATTAGGAAGTAAAATTTGGTTCAATGGGATTAAAATAATTTTTTGGTGAATAGTAACTTTTAAGTTTAATTAATCACGATTAAAGGTAATTAGTGAAATTTAAGGTAAATATAATGTTATAATAATAGGAAAATGACCTTGAAAATTTTCCTACCCCTATTGGATGAGTCATGGACGACCAATAAAAACCATGGGTCAAATTGGGGACCCCATGGAGCCACTTTGGTAGGAAAATGACATAAATAACTTTTTATATAATGTTAAAATAAAAATGTCACAAACAAGAGTTGTTTTACTAAAACAATTTTTAAATGGGGTTACACAAGTCATATTTTTTACTATAAATATTCATTAGAAAGATAAAAATATTTCCTACATCATGATATTTTTTTTATAATTTTTAGACATTAAATAAATTAAATTATTTATGACACCATGATGATGCAGCGATTACCTCATTAATTAATTATTTAAATAAAATGAAAATATAATGTAAAATATAAGCATTAAAATTATCCAAAGCCTATTGGATGAGAATATTTAGAACCCTTATCACCTTATACTCGAATTATATAAGTGTGGGACCTTTATAATCCGAAAAGCATTGTATAATAAAGTAACATTTTATTACTTTCCAAGAGTGCCCCTCCTCTCCACTTATAAAAGGCCCCCACCACTACCACCTTACTCACACTTTAAAATACTTTTGGCTCGGCCAACCTCTGCCCAAATACTCTCCCAACTTCCCTCCCTTACTCATAGAGGCCTCACCTTGGGCAGAAGTCTTCCCAAGGAAGCCTTTGGCTCAAATCAAAAAGAGTTACCCGATTTTAAGGTAATGTCTTCTCTAATGTTGTTTTGTTTTATTTTGCTTCTCCAATCTCTTAAACTCTTTTTATTCCTTTCTTTTGTAACAACACCAGTATCCTTAATATACTAGGATGTTGTTATAATGAGTATTCGAGCTACACTTACACACACCTACATCTAATGGTTAAAGAACATATTGTTTATGTGGATGGAGAATTTCTGCCTCACGAAACGATGATTGTTCAACACTCATATAACACCTTCAAAGGTGGCCATTAAGATGTCACTATATTTATATATGATATATAATATGTTTATGTTTTACTTAAGGTTCTGTATTTTTAATTTATGGCATACCTTTCTTGTTTCCATTATGGGTAAACGCGATATTTTCATTTTAGGAAGTGCGGACTACCACCCCCTCAAAGTGATTTGAATCGTTAATGCCATATGTGGGATGTATAAAGGATGGAGTAAATGATATTATATATGATATTATACTGGAATTATAATATACCTTTATATCATTATGATTTCATTCCATTAAATATGAAATAGAAATGAAAGTAGCGTTCATGCGTACGTACGGCTTACCGTCTCCATGAACGGTGCATTTCATTTCTTACCTCTAAATGTTATGTAATATTATGAATGAATGTATATACTTGATATATATGAGATATATGATATCTATATCATGAATATAATTCTGTATATAATGGATATTTTACCACATGAACAACTTGTAATTATAAGAAGTCTATTTTTGACTCAAGTACCAAAGATCGACAAAACGACCGTTATTAACTTAAATAATTACATAATGTTCATAACATGGTAATAAGTGATATAAAAGGAATAAAAAACTTGAAAAAAGGTTCTTAAGCAATTATAAATTAACTCTAGTTTATTATTCAGGAGGTTAAAGAACGGTCGAGTCAAGACAGGACGCAAGGTAAGGGAACTTCTTAACCCAATTTCAATTCTTTGGGTTAATCTCCTACTTTCAAATTATGTCATGATATTATTATATATTATATTGTATTTTTAATTTCATTATGTTTACTTATAGTGAATACACATAATATATCTATTTTATTTAAAAAAATGATCTTTGTAAGGTACTGTGTCTCAATCTCCATTCATTGAGGCATATTTTCTTTTATACACAAATTTCTTTAATACGGTGTATAAACCCCTTTGAATTTTATGCTTATTCAAAAGGAATATTTTTTATACGAAGCATTTTACTAAACGAAAAAAAGGAATTTTTTTCTTGTCGTATGTATGCGGCGACAACGACTTCTCCGCCGCCGTAACCATTATTTGAGTTTCGGATTCCTCTACAAGCCATAACTTTTTTTAAAATGAAAAATAAATACCAAGTTTTAATTTTTTTTTATTTTGGTATTGAAAATGGTTTTGATAAGGTTTTTATTAAATCAATGTGTTGTATTGATATCTTCTGATTGAAACGTGGAAATGTTATGTTTCCTTTATGCACGTTTTATGTGATACGATTATGTTATGGTTTATGATATGTTTAAACCTGTTCATATGAGGAATGCATTGGACTTAATAAGTGACAGGTGGAGCCCGCTATAGCTCCTCGATGCATCGGCAGGTCTCATGAGACAAACTAGTGTCTTGGCACGAGGCCTTGACAAAATATTATTTGTAGTCTTGGCACGAGGCCTTGGCTACGTGGTTATGATAGTCTGGCATTATTCATTCCATCATTATGAAAGTGGTTATTGATATTACATGTGATTATTCGACTAGTAGAATATCCATGTGAGTAAGTGAATGGAATTATTTAATTTTATTTTTTCCATATTATGCTGATGTTCAAGTTTAAAAACTCTTTTTTTTAGTTATACATTGCCTTAAATGTTTATGTTTATTGATGAAAGCTTCTGAAATATTGTTATCCTTACTGAGCATCTGAGCTCACCCCTTTCAATGTTTTATTTTTCCCAGGATGTGAAAAAAATATTTTATGACTGACCTACAGGGATAGTCTGAAGGGGATAGAAGTGTGGACTATGGAGACTATGTTATTGTGATTTTTCACTTTATGATGTAATGTAACATTTATGAATGTATCTAGTGTTTCCAAGGCTACTAAACTAATCGGTCTTTCGAGACTTGATCTTTTGTGATCATGCCAATGTTACGCAATAATGCACCGAATCTGGGTAACTGGGGTCGGGGTGTTATAGTTGGTATCAGAGGCAGTTTAGTACTAACCTTGGAAGCTAGATTTAGATAAACTCTAATTAGAGAACATAGCCCAAAGATAGAATTTGAGGATTAGTATAGAAGAACTTCCTAGAATTTTGGTATTATAGAGATTTTGTGAGTCTTCTGAGCAATACATCCCTATCTGGATACAAGCAGGTAGAGGCGGCTCTGGCACAGATGTACCTAGGGGTAAAACCCAAAAACACCGCTTTGAGCTAGACTCGAATGGTAACTGGTGCACGACAACGGGCCTTGCTGAACTCTTGGTTACGACACTCCCGGGGGATATGCTTAAGATAATCCTCATTTTCTTTACAAACCACTATGAAGGGTTATGAGTATATAATTCCTCAAAGAAAACATTTTTATGATTACGGATTATATCCATAAATAGTTCAATTTATTTTAAGTGTTTTATAAGTATATAATTATGTATTTTAATTCATAAACTAATCTAGTTTATGCCATTGTTTAGAAATGGCGCCTAGTGGAAGGAATGGAAACCTTATCAATGCATGCACTCCGTGTAGGGATTTCCCTCCTGCTCAAGATAATTATTGTGGATCTGGAGATACAACTGGTGCTGATCAACTTATTACCATACCGGGACAACTCACTCGGGTTATGAATAATAACCTTACTCGTATGGAGCACCCTGATCCGCAACATGGAGGATCAATGATAGACCGCTTCATGAGGCAACAACCGCCAAAATTTAATGGGGGTACAAATCCATTAGTAGCTGAGAAATGGATAAACTTCTTAGAGAAAATATTCTACGCATTGGGGAGTAGCGAAAGAGAGAAGGTTATCATGGAAGTTTACCGCCTCACTGGAGATGCTGATCAGTGGTGGTCATTGATTCAAAATACAAAGGAAGATGAAGAAGTATCAAGTATGGAATGGAGAGAGTTCAAAGATCTTTTCTTAGAAAAATACTTTCCACATGACCATCGAGCAGATATGGAAAGGCAATTTCTGAGTCTGAGACAAAAGGAGGATGAGAATGTCGCAAAGTATGAGGCTAACTTTACAAGGTTAGCGAGGCATGCAGTAGATTATATATGTAACCCAAGAAGTAAGATTGATTGTTTCTTTGATGGGTTAAAACCATTTCTCCGTCGAGCTTTAGTATCACAATCTTTCTCAACATACGAGGATATAGTCTCGTGTGCTATCAAGACAGAAAAGGAATTCTCTAAGTCTTATGACAACAAAGTAAAGCAAGAGAAGAAGAGAACGGTGGAACAAGAGACAGATAAAGGGAAAAGGGAAAGAAGGATTTTTTATTATGTGATAATTGTGGGAAGAATCACCCTGGTACTTGCCTAAAAGGAATGGGAGTTTGTTATAAATGTGGAGAAAAAGGTCACCAGGCTCGTGATTGTAAGGGAAAGAAAGAGGCTATCAATGTTGAATGATACAATTTTAGGGAAATGGGGCATTATGCAAATGAATGTTCTAAGCGTCAGGGAAACTTACCTCAGAAAAGGCCAAGGGATCAAGGACAATCTTATGTTGTTACTATAGTTGAAGCGGAATAATTAATGTATTGGTGCTTTTGGACTCAAGGATTATATTCTGGTTATAAGGATAATGTGATATATATATATAAGGATTGTACTGCAGTACTTGTTGTTTTAATTAAGGATTTAATATGATGAAGGTAATCATATTTTTAGTATGTGACAATAAGATAAACTTTACTTTGTTTGGGGAATCTGATGTTACAATTGATTTTGGAATTTAAAGACCTTTTAGAAAAAGTCTGGATAGAGGTATTTTGGATAACTATAAAGGTTTGAATGGATTAAGTTGATCTTTGGATAGTATTGTTTAAGGTTAAAACATTTCTGAAGATTATTTTTTGAATATTATAATACTATAGTTTTAGGAAAAGGACAACCTGTAGGGTGGGGCATAACCCGTCGCGTCAGACAAAGCTGCAGGAATCGAACCCACAACCATAGTTCGACAGGCCTTTATTACCTACCACTAGCCTACAGGAAGTCCCTGGTTATTACAAAATAGTTTTACTAATCTAAATGGTATGTGTCAATATTTGGAACCTTATACAATTAGGATAAATAAAATATTTTTGAGTTCTATTACCTTTTATAGTGAAGGATGGGTTTGTGGTAAAAATTTATTAAAGAATGAAAGTCTACATGACAAGTATGTATATTCCCTTATGTTCTTAGTAAATCTCCTAAATAAATTCCTCAAATTTATAAAAGGTAACTTAAAACAAAAACATTGTCGGTTAACTTTTCCAATTGGGGATTCAATGACCGTTTAACCAATCACAAGTTTGTGATTTTCTTATGGTTAACTTTCTCCTAATCCAGTTTTCTACAAATCTCCATCAGACCTTGATGGTTTTTTTTTCTTATATATCCATATTTTCATAGAATCCTATTATGGGCTATCTCGGGTGACCTTTGTACTTATCTTTCTTTCTTTTAAAGTTATATTTTTATTAACCTTATTTCCGATGTGGGTTTTCCACAAAGGTATTATCTATTTTCAACCTTTTATTTTCAAATGAAAATTTTCAAATTACGAGGACGCAATTTATTGGAGGGTAGAATGTAACACCCCGAGCTTCCACGATACGATTCTCTTTCAATAATGCAATAGCTTGCATTGTACACAAGTTCGAAATTCTAACACACCGTGACTAATCAAAATAGCCATTATGAATAGTAATACCCCACTTTTTGAAATTATATGTATTTTATATTTCAAAATGGACTTCATTTTTGGATTCGGAATGTCGAAATTAGCCTATGTTGAATTTTTTTTAATTTTCTGAGAACTTCCAAATTTTTATGAATAGTGAAAAATAATTAAAACAACTTTTTTAATAAAAATAATTTATAGTGATGAATTATACTATTGAGTGGTTTAAAAGTATAATTAGAATATATTTTTACCATTTTATCCAATGGTGTTCATTATAATTAATTTCACTTTGAAATTGGACATAAACAATTGTCAATCTTTTGATATATATTGTTTCTGAAAAACACGCTATTTGCTGTGACAGTGGGAATTAATTATGAAATTAATTAATGCAACTTATATGTATAGAATTTCATAAAATAGACATCATTTTTGAATTCGGTATATCAATTATAGCTTAGGGTGAAATTTTGGCATTGTTCTGAAAAACTTCAATTTTTGATGAATAGTGAAACCACTAAGTGGTAGTTAAATAACTGATTTTTCGTTTAAATGAAATATTACCACTTATGTGATTTGATTTTCAAAAATCCTACATACATGGTTGTAATTAGGAAGTAAAATTTGGTTCAATGGGATTAAAATAATTTTTTGGTGAATAGTAACTTTTAAGTTTAATTAATCGCGATTAAAGGTAATTAGTGAAATTTAAGGTAAATATAATGTTATAATAATAGGAAAATGACCTTGAAACTTGTCCTACCCATATTGGATGAGTCATGGACGACCAAGAAAAACCATGGGTCAACTTGGGGACCCCATGGAGCCACTTTGGTAGAAAAATGACATAAATAACTTTTTATATAATGTTAAAATAAAAATGTCACAAACAAGAGTTGTTTTACTAAAAAAAAATTAAATGGGGTTATACAAGTCATATTTTTTACTATAAATATTCATTTGAAATCTAAAAATATTTCCTAAATCAGGATATTTTTTTTATAATTTTTAGACATTAAATAAATTAAATTATTTATGACACCATGATGATGCAGCGATTACCTCATTAATTAATGATTTAAATAAAATGAAAATATAATGTAAAATATAAGCATTACACTTGTCCAAAGCCTATTGTATGAGAATATTTCGAACCCTTATCACCTTGTCCTTGAATTATATAAGTGTGGGACCTTTATAATCCGAAAAGCATTGTATAATAAAGTAACATTTTATTACTTTCCAAGAGTGCCCCTCCTCTCCACTTATAAAAGGCCCCCACCACTATCACCTTACTCACTCTTTCAAAGCCTTTTGTCTCGGCCAACATCTGCCCAAATACTCTCCCAACTTCCCTCCCTTACTCCTAGAAGCCTCACCTTGGGCATAATTCTTCCCAAGAAAGCCTTTGGCTCAAATCAAAAAGAGTTACCCGATTTTAAGGTAATGTCTTCTCTAATGTTGTTTTGTTTTATTTTTCTTCTCCAACACCTTAAACTCTTTTTATTCCTTTCTTTTGTAACAACACCAGTATCCTCAATATACTAGGATATTTTTATAATGAGTATTTGAGCTACACTTACACACACCTACATCTAATGGTTAAAGAACATACTGTTTCTGTGGATGGCGAATTTCTGCCTCACGAAACGATGATTGTTCAACACTCATATAACACCTTCAAAGGTGTCCATTAAGATGTCACTCTATTTATATATGATATATAATATGTTTATGTTTTACTTAAGTTACTATATTTTTCATTTATGGCATACCTTTCTTGTTTCTATTATGGGTAAATGTGATATTTTCATTTTAGGAAGTGCGGACTACCGCCCCCTCAAAGTGATTTGAATCGTTAATGTCATATGTTGGATGTATAAAGGATGGAGTAAATGATATTATATATGATATTATACTGGAAGTATAATATACCTTTATATCATTATGATTTCATTCCATTAAATATTAAATAGAAATGAAAGTAGCGTTCATGTGTACGTACGGCTTACCGTCTCCATGAATGGTGCATTTCATTTCTTACCTCTAAATGTTATGTAATATTATGAATGAATGTATATACTGGATATATATGAGATATATGATATCTATATCATGAATATAATTCTGGATATAATGGATATTTCACCACATGAACAACTTGTAATTATAAGAAGTCTATTTTTGACTCAAGTACCAAAGATCGACAAAACGACCGTTATTAACTTAAATAATTACATAATGTTCATAACATGGTAATAAGTGATATAAAAGGAATAAAAAACTTGAAAAAAGGTTCTTAAGCAATTATAAATTAACTCTAGTTTATTATTCAGGAGGTTAAAGAACGGTCGAGTCAAGACAGGACGCAAGGTAAGGGAACTTCTTAACCCAATTTCTATTATTTGAGTTAATCTCCAACTTTCAAATTATGTCATGATATTATTATATACTATCTTGTATTTTTAATTTCCTTATGTTTACTTATAGTGAATACACATAATATATCTATTTTATTTAAAAAAAATGATCTTTGTAAGGTACTTTGTCTCAATCTCCATTCATTGAGGCATATTTTGTTTTATACACAAATTTCTTTTATATGGTGTATAAACCCCTTTGACTTTTACGTTTATTCAAAAGGAATCTTTTTTATACGAAGCGTTTTACTAAACGAAAAAAATGGAATGTTTTTCTTGTCATACGTATGCGGCGACAACGACTTCTCTGCCGCTGTAACCATTATTTGAGTTTCGGCTTCCTCTACAAGCCATAACTTTTTTTAAAATGAAAGATAAATACCAAGTTTTAATTTTATTTTATTTTGGTATTGAAAATGGTTTTGATAAGGTTTTTATTATATCAATGTGTTGTATTGATATCTTCTGATTGAAACATGGAAATGTTATGTTTCCTTTATGCACGTTTTATGTGATACGATTATGTTATGGTTTATGATATGTTTAAACCTGTTCATATGAGGAATGCATTGGACTTAATAAGTGATGGGTGGAGCCCGCTATAGCTCCTCAATGCATCGGCATGTCTCATGAGACAAACTAGTGTCTTGGAATGAGGCCTTGAAAAAATATTATTTGTAGTCTTGGCACGAGGCCTTGGCTACGTGGTTATGATAGTCTGGCATTATGCATTCCATCATTATGAAAGTGGTTATTGATATTTCATGTGATTATTTGACTAGTAGAATATCCATGTGAGTAAGTGAATGTCATTATTTAATTTTATTTTTTCCATATTATTCTGATGTTCAAGTTTAAAAATGCTTTTGTTTTAGTTATACATTGCCTTAAATGTTTATGTTTATTGATTAAAACTTCTGCAATATTGTTATCCTTACTGAGCATCTGAGCTCACCCCTTTCAATGTTTTATTTTTCCCAGGATGTGAAGAAATATTTTATGACTGACCTACAGGGATAGTCTGAAGGGGATAGAAGTGTGGACTATGGAGATTATGTTATTGTGATTTTTCACTTTATGATGTAATGTAACATTTATGAATGTATCTAGTGTTTCCAAGGCTACTAAACTAATCGGTCTTTCGAGACTTGATCTTTTGTGATCATGCCAATGTTACGCAATAATGCACTGACTCTGGGTAACTGGGGTCGGTGCGTTACAAAGACAAATTCTATTTTTTGAAAATAATATAATATCATAAGAATGGTGTCTCATATGAGAAATATGAGACCACTGTTAGGTCCAGGATGTGGGTTTTAACCTATGCATGACATAACATTTATATGTGTTGAGATTTTAGTAACATCATGCACGATGGTAATTCCATTTAATATTTTTATTATAACATTTTACAAAAAAAATTAAAGTATATTCGTAATAGTGTAAGGTATCATAAATCTAAGACCATTATTAGATCAGGGATGATGGGTTTACTCTTGGCATGACATAACATTTGTTTGTGTTGGGTATTTGGTTTCATGAAATGTGAGGGTAATTCATTTAATATTTTTATTATAATTTTTTTATAAAAAAATAATTATCTCCCAAACTATGTATCGTATGAAAAATCAAAGACTGCCATTAGGTTTGGGATGTAGGGTTTACACTAGACGCGGCATTATATTTGTGTGCATCGGATGTTTGGTTACATTGAATGTGAGGGTAATTCATTTAATATTTTTATTATAATTTCTTATGAAAATTTAAAGTATCTCCCAAACTGTGTGTTGTATGAAAAATCGGAGACCACCATTGGGTCTGGGATGTGGGGTTTACCTTATACACGACATATCATTTTTATGTGTCGAGACTTTGGTAACATCATGCACAATGGTAATATCATTTAATATTTTAATAATAATTTATCACAAAAAATTGAAGTATATTTGTAATGGTGTATCATATCAGAAATATGAGACCACCGTTAGATCAAGGATGTCGGGTTTACCCTAGGCATGAGATAACATTTCTGAGTGTTCGGTATTTGGTAACATCGCATGTGAGGGTATCATTTTTAATATTTTATTAATATTATTGATATATATAAATATATATATTAAAACATTTATACAAATTACTAATACAAATTATTTTGTTAAAAATAAAATGTAAATCAATTATTGTGAATTTCTAATAATTATTATTTTTTATATTTTTTGCATGGTTTGATAAAAATTAATTAATATTTATTAGAAATATTTTTTAAAATTTTAATAGTTTATAAAATAATTTGTTAAGTAATAATAATTATTTATTATTTATATCTAAATTTATAATAAATATTACTAATATTTAACAATTACTAGTGTTTCATATTTTTTCTTTTAAAAATGTTTACATATTTTCATAATGTCCAAAAATTATGAAATTATTAATAATAATTTGTAACTAATGCTAATATTTATGATTTATTAATAATATTGAATGAATAGATATTAATTATTATAAATTATAAAGTGATTATTATTAATTATTTAAATTATTATTACATTTTTAATAATTACTATATATATATATATATCATGATTTTTTAATTAATATAAATACATCAAATATATATTCTAACTCTTTTTTAAACAAATATATATATATCAAATATATATAATCATATATATGTATATGTATATATGTATATATATATAATTTATATGTAATTTTACTTATAGTTAATTTTGATTATAAACAAATTTTATTATCTTGAATTAATAATTTATATAAATAATTTATAAATAATTTTGAGTTTATATTTTTTAAATAATATTTATTTTGAATTTATATTTATTTTGAATTAATAATTTTTACTCTAAACACTTTATAACAGTTGTGCACATCAGGTGTTTTTACAGCATTTATACAAATTATTATGAATTTCTAATGGTTGTTATATTTTTTTATATTTTTTTAAAAATTATTATTATTATTTTATAATTAACACTAATATTTAGAATTTATTAACAATAATGACTCAATAATTATTTAATATTATAAGTTATTTAATGATTTTTACTAATCATTTAAATTAATACTACATTTTTAATAATTAATATTTTTTTAAATTTTTAATAATTCTTTGTATCTGTTATATTTTTTAAAAAAATTATTAATAAAATTATATTAATTTTTATTAACTAAGTTTCTAATAAATATTATATATTTTAAATTGTTGTTTTTTTCATTAAACCAATTTTTTAACATTTTTTTATAAAAAAAATCTTATAAATAACGTTTTGTTAAAAAAAATCTTTAAATTAATTTCCTCATCATTATTAAAAAACAATAATTTCTATTTATTTCATACATTAAATATATATATATATTATACTTTCTTAATCAATTATATGTAGATCAAATTTATTTTTATACGCTTTTTTAAAAAAATTAATAAACCAAATCTATATACAGACACACACACACACACACACATATCAAAAACCTTACATGTTATTTTTAAAACATTTATATATGTATATTAATATGTTAATACACACACACACATATCTCCAAATGTTTACAAAACTATATTTACATGTTTTAAATAAATGAAAATCAATCATAATATATAAAAAAATGCTTTGACATCAATGTCACAATCCAAGAATTATCATAATTCATAAAAAAAATTAGATTAATATAACTATGTTATACAATTGGACAATTAAACATTTTTAAGTAAAATTCATCAATATCAAACATCCCTATAAATAATTTTCATAATAATAATATTTAAAATAATAATATAAAATAATAAACTTCCAGTAACCTTAAACACTAAAAAATAATCTATTAAATCCAAATATCAAACAATGAGAAAAATATCTCAAATCAAATGAAATTATCTCATGCAGAACCAACTGACACCGAAATATGAAATAATAAATTTAGATTAACCTTAAATATCAAATAAATTAAAAAAATGCTAAATTTATTAACATAGGTTTTGACTACACCAATATATGTCGAGATTGAACCAAAATACGCAAAAATAATTAAAGAGGAAAGAACTGGAGTTCATACCTAGAAGATCTGAGCAGGGCGACCTGGGGCAGCATTGTGCCATGGCTATATAGAAGAGGGAGCATGCTTGTGCTGGAGATGGAGTGATAGAGCGATGGAGCGGCACAGCGGAGTAGCTATGCGGGAGAGGAGGAGGTGTGGTGGAGTAGTTTTGCGGGAGAGGAGGAAGAAAAAAGGAGGTCCACGTAGGTTAAAAGAAAATATTAATTGTAAAAGACTATTTGTGATGGAATTAATTCCATCACAAATAGTCATTATGTCAGAAGTATTTGTGTCGGGAATTGATTCTCGTCACAAATACTTCTAAGTTGATTGGAATTTGCGACAGAAGTAGGAGTCCCTTGCAAATTCCCATCACTACTGCATTTGGCATTAGGCGGTGGGAAGTCCAGCCAAAACTATTTATGACGGAACAATTATTTCATCTCAAATAATGACTTTTTGTGAAGGAATAATTATTATTTCGCAAAAAGTTCCTTTCCGAGAACTATTTTTAATGGGTCAATTTCCCATCGCAATTGACCTATTATAAAAACATGAATTTCTAGTAGTGCATGTTAGTTTGGGTTCTAAGGTGACACCCACAACCTCTGATACTCATAGCCATATGCACCCGCTTAGGGTCTCTAATGTCATCACTTTAGTGGAGGCCTCCCACTTAGTACCCTCATCCTCTAGCTATATTATAGGTGAACCCTTGATTCTAAAAGGAGATCACATCCCTTAGTGTCATAGTAAACACTTCACGGCCCCAAGGGCCTCACCGGGGTGTGCCGCATTAGCATCGTCTAAAGAGATAGTGCACAGATCATCTCAGTGTACAAGGTCACTCAAGGTCGGTCCACTCATCCAAACCTGAGTCCATATTTCCTATGGTTTATCCACCTATAATAAACACGTATCAAGGGTTGTAACCCTACCTACTAGGTTCATCCCTCACAAGTCATGTCACACCTCCAATTGGGGGGTGGCTAAAGGCCCATACGTAAGGGCCGATACACCCCCAGCTATTCTTTTAACTCAAGAGCACCCACCATGGGGTATAAAAATTCAAGGACTTCCATTTAAACTATGACCTTAACAATCAGAGACAGAGGCAATCCGGCCAGTGCATATGGGCCAACATGGCCTTAGCACCTTGTTTTGTCCATTTAGAGTATTTCATTTAAATTATCATTAAAAATAAATAATTCATTTTAACTATATAGGTAATAACACTTGGTGTAATGACCGCACATAATAAACATCATAAATAAAATAAAATAATGCCATAAGTCAAGCACTGAGGACCACCTACCTCATTATGACACTTTTCCCTTTTCAAAACTACAAGCTAACAGCTTTTCCAAGGCCTTACCAAGCCCATCCAATATCATTCATTCATCCTGAGTTCCTAAATCATGTCCAACATCAAAATTATTTAATTATATAATTAATAAATTTATTTAACAATTCTATTATAAATATTAATATTCTCTAAAGGACTCACTGATTAGCCCATCACACCAAAACCAGAATCAACAGCCTAAGAGAGGTATGCAATGGACCCCAACATCAATCCAGGAAAAAGACCTAACAACTGACATAGATAAAATAATTAATTTAATTTAAAACTAATGAAAACCTTAAATAATATGGTGATTCTACATAACTTCATCTAAATTACGAGTGATGATAGGCGGACATCGTCACGGTACATTCTCTTGCTTAGTAGAACAAAATCCTCACTAAAATCGGTAAATTTCACCATCCTTCATTGAAATCACCACCAAAAAGCTAAGCATAAAAGTAAATAATTAGAAAAAATATACTAGGGGGTCAATAGAGGTAAACAGAGGTGAAGTCTTAGCCCAAATCACCAAGAATCACCTTCAAATGACACCTCAAAGCAAGGGGTGAAAGGAAGAAGGGGAAGGGAGAACCCTGCCTGTGCACAAAAATAAGAGAGGGGGAATTCCCATTAAAAACCCAAGGGGTAAATAAAGAAATTTTTCCCCTTTAAAAGCCTCTATGGTTGTTTAGTGTCCACATACAACATACAGGTGGATCTTCCCATCCATGGGCTAGCCGATGGCTACAAGCTGATGGAAACCAATAGCCCGGCCACCCCAGACCACCTCTGATGTCTTCTTAAGCACCCCATTTCCCATACACACCCCATTTCATGTATAAAACACCTATTTAAATTTTTCAAACTCTCATAATATTATTTTGAAGTCAGGTTCAAAATTATACCCTTCCACTAATTCAAAACACAAATTTCCCTTGAATTTCAAACACCTGTATAGACACAGGATCTTACAATATACCCACCATAACATTTTCTTCATTGAGAAGTCTTAGTGGACATCCAATTTTCAATCTTGACCTGCCTCAATCACAAATTCTCATTTAAATGGTTGTGTTCCATTCCCAAATGTTTAATGTACTTCCTAATTTCAATTCTAGCGTATGGTTCTTAACCCAAAGAAACATCTTCTGCCACTAAAATTCATTACTGAAACATGGATAATGCACTCTCCTATGCATATTTATCCCAATACACTAGTGTGTCTTCATAAAATAAATAATTTGTTCTATGGTTCCCCCCTTCATAGGACTTAGATCATACCGGCTGATTCCAATCCACCATGTTACTCACTATCTGGATCACCTACCGAAACACCCATCTCGCATTCTAACAATGCACTTGATACGGTTTCCATCATATCGCACCTGAAAATATATGAAATAATTGGTTCAATTACATTACCCCACTTTATTATCAAATTCCAAAATAAATGGATGGGCCTCCTTCACATAATCATAAGACAAACTCACTGACTTTTCATTGAAAAGCCACATCCAATGCTCGAAACATACCCATTATGTCCAAAAAAATCTAGATGAGGTTTTTAGTTCGCCACATCCACTTACATGAAAAAACATTGATCGAACCTCCACTAGATGACTTATCTCAAAGTCTATTTTATTACTTTATCAATTCATCAATCAACTCTCTTGACCACGATGCCTTAAATCATGAAGGTTTTGTGTGATTATTCAAATACTCCCATTGGATTTTGTACCTGACTTCTGGTGAAATTCCTTAATCGAAGCCTCAGGTGGCCAAATTGATTCATTTTTCTCTACCATACCATGACCACCCACACACCTTTGACCCAATCACACTCACATCACCTTAAATCATCTTAAGACACTTTCCATTACTCAGATATGATGCCTTGTCTAAAATCACCTCTATTATTCTCTAGGGAATCCAAATACTTCATATTCATCTGCTTACTAGCATCAAAATTCCTTATCAAACATCCAATGACTCATCCCATTCCTCTAAAAACTTTATAGCTTGATGTTCATACACCCATGACTAATATCATGCTCCCCACCATGGGAACGTCCTTATTATCACACCACTAAACCAAATTCTCAATCTCTATATCCCATATCTTGTCTTTCATCAAACATAATATTCAAACGTGATCAAACTTGCTCTTACCCGAGAATTAAGTTGAAACATCAATTAATCACCCATTCCTAGCTCATAGAAATTATATCCACGATATTCATTAAAATAAAATTTATAATGATGGTCACCACCCCCTACTAGCCACTAGTATACTCCCCACCAAATGGATTTTCTTATGCCATGCCTTGATCATGATTCTCACTATTTTAGTTCATCATCACATGTGTGTCATTCCTCCCATGATTTTCTCATCAGATTCCCAAGCTACCAGGCACACAAGAAATCCATTAAACCTTATTGATCTTTATCCCACTCACAGTTGTCACTGATTTAAAAATCAATAAGTTCCACATGTGAACAACATACATCACCTTGATCTATTTTAAAAATAACAATCATATTCTCCCACAAAACTCGATCCTAGAACCCGACTCACACTCCCGTGAGTCACATCACAACTAGACTAGGCTCACATACCTGATTCAACAACTGATTGTGCCCCTTTCATGTCAGTTTCACCTAGCCAAAAGTATTACATATACTCTCATCCAAAAGGTTCTTGACATCTCTCCTACATCAAGGATATCTACCCAGAACTACTGATGATTCCCTTACCACACATCGGTTCCAACTATCCAGGAGAAACCTAGGAACTACTCTTAAAAAGTAGGTCTCCACCTATGTCATGGTCACTAACATGACCACCCATATCATTGAAATTGTTCCAAGTCATGAGTGTACACCAACACTCTCACCATGCTTCTAAATAGAATCCAAATTCAATAGGGTTAAAAAAATTAGATGGTCCTTCCCTTTTGAATCCAATCTCAATACTACAACACTCTAATTGCTTGATATCCCATGGTGCTATCACTCAAGGTGACACTCTTATAAAGCCTCAATGCATAACTATGCCATTTCCATAAACTTGATAGCACTTATCATGCATCAATATTAAAGACAAGTCATCTACCCATGCCTTTCCATTTCTAGGGAACTCTTAATCCTGGACTAACCCCTCTCATAGTTTACCTTGGCACAACAAAATCCACTGAATCCCTAATATCCCAAGTTGCATCACAAGGGTCACTAGGTCTCCCACCTAACCCGTAAACTGAAACATATAAGGGTCCAAACCAATTCATATCATGTGACAACCACCCACTCTAGGGTTGCATGTACTAACCAGCACAGTGTGCCAAACACCAGCCTACTAGGAACTGATTCTCACTGAGCATACACCTATGGGACTTCTCCCTCAAGAATCACAACTGCATTAGTCATCATCAGACACACACACGCACACACATGCACACATATTGGCATCATCCTAGATGACTTGTACCAAGTAACTAGAGTCACAAGGCTCGATCAAGTAAAATTTCATTCCAAACTATATAGGAAAACACTTTATAGGTTTTTAATAGAACTTTAAATAACTAGACCTTTTTCAATAACCACCTCAATGGGTATTCCATTGATTCATAAATTACCTCTCTCGTTCTACTAGGATTATCACACGCCCCCTATACCATGAGACCATATTATCACCATCACCATTGTTTATCTCTCTATAGAATACATGTGCCCTATCATCATAAGGAAATATGTGTATATATACACACACATGTTGATCCATATGAGTAAAATTTCACCAAGATATTATATATGAAAACACCATTTAGCATGTTGCTCACACTTTGAAAATATAAACCTATCTTTGGTGACATAAATCACACACTAGTAGACATATATGTCATGTGAATTTATACATTTTGATATGGATACATGTGATTCCTCCAGCCACTAGGGGACAAGAGTCGAAATCCATAGATAAATCATAACACCAAACATCAAGTGCATCACACAAGGTAAAATCATAACAATTTTAACATCACATATTGAGAATAGAAATTTAAATCCCCTAGAAACTTGTACTTCCTATTAGAATAGGTGTTCATGACACACCTATGACAGACCATATCTTTAATACACATTAATTCATGATTTATTACATAAAAGAACACATAATACAATCCTAGGTGATTATGGGACCTAGTGTCTTTGGGAAATTAGGTACATAGCATAATAACTTGAAACATGGGTAAAACAACATTATTTAAAAACTTCACAATATTCCCTTAAAATTTCATTGCTCTTATAAAACAGCATGGGATAACCTAGATACGTACATAAAAAAGGGGTGAGCTATAAAACCTATTAAGGAGGTAATAAAAGCATAACATAAGGTAAAGTGGTACATTTTAGTCAATAGGTATATCAAGGTAACATAAGAGGGGTGATAATAATAAACTTAAACATTGATGCATGATATAATATGATAACATAAAGGCAACATGAGAATGTAGAAACAACATAAACATGACATCATAAACATAAGACAAGGATAATCATTGATACATCATAACATATTGTGCATAGGATAACCTCTTGTACACCATACATGGTATCTCATGAGATAAAAACATTACCCAATGCATTGGAGGGCTATATAATTTCAATCCCACCCATCAAATTAATAGCATGTACATGCATAAGTTTTCCACATAGATCATGCTACATAAGAATGTATTTCATTAATTTTAACGCCATTATTAAGGAGGGTGGGTTACATACATGGAAGTACCTAATAAATGAAGGGTAGGTACATCTAGTTGAACACCCATGAATGGAAATGGGGATGGATATTCACTACCCAAATGTTTGGCATGGAAAATTGTAAGATAATTTCAACATCATAATGGGGGTATATAAAGATTCATGGATGGGTTTAATGAGATTTAAAGGGGTATCTTGTAACTTTAAAATCATAAGGATGGTAAGAGTTATGTGCAAAAACATATACCAACATTAAAAATTGGAAATCAAAAGACATAATATAAAGAAGGTGCTTTAATAAAGAGGTGAAGGAGAGAGGGGGGGTTGCCCCCTAAAACCTAAAGGGGGAAATAAAGTAATTTTTCCCCTATTAAAAGCTTCACCATCTAGTCAGTGGCTCTACCGAATAGTCAATGGACACCTATTGTATGCAGGTGGCTCTGGCCATCCATCGGTTTGCCAGTGGCTATAGGCTACCAATAGCCCTGCCACCCTAGGCAACCTCTAATGAATTCTTAATCACCCAGCTCCCATGAGAGCCTCATTTCATGTCTAAAAACCTCTTTTTAGGTGTTAAAACTCTTAGAATATTATTTCAAAGACTATTTTAAAATCCATACTCTCAACTAATTCAAAACTCAAATTTCCCTTGAATTCCAAACACCCATATGAACATAGGATCTTACACATAACCCCCTAATACATTAACAAAACAAAAAAATACTACAATAATTAATTACATAATCACATAATATATATTATATAAAAAGTAACTTTATATTGGATTTATGTTGAAATAGTTAGTAATTAAATTAAAAAAAAATACATCAACTACAATCACATTTATTATGCGGTGCTATAACAAATATAAGGTAAAAAATATGTGTTTGATGAATCGGGAAGAATCATGACCTAATAGGATCTTGGTTAGTGTTTGATACTTAGATAAAAATGAATAAATTTCTCGGTGGAAGAGATGGTGGATTTAGAACAAACTGATTTTATGTTGAAGAAAAATAGAATCAAAAAAACTAATGAGTGGGGTCAGATCATCGAGGGTAAGAGAGGAGAGGTCATCGCTCATGGTGGGAAAGAAATAGGTATTTTGGGGTGTGGGGAGGTCTCACCTCATATGATGTAACCCAATACCAATGTTTTTTTAAAAATTGTTGACATAGGATACTAAAACATTATTAGTATAGAGTATTAGAAATCACTCTATACCAATCGTTAGTCTAATTAATTGGTATATTGATCTCTATACCAACAATTTTAGAAAAATTTTAGTATAGAGGAATGGGTATAGCCACAAATTCTAGTATTTTGAACATTTCATATTTAATTTATGTATGAAAAATATCATTTCATAATGCCTAACACTTACAATTTATAAATATTTTATAAAGTATAAGTAATTATGGTAAAATATTAAATTTTTAACATTTTTAAACTATAAAATATTTTTCAATTGATAATGGGATTATAATTCATAATTTGTGACTGATATTGTATCTTATTATAGGCATTTTCATAAGGCTCGAATCGAATTTAATGGTATCCTTTGTATCATCAATATGACACGATGCTCTATTTTTTTGAAAACTAGGATTGAATCATAGTTTATGATGTCAGATATCATAGCTTAATACATAGTATAATCCATAGGTTTCATATATGTTATACCTTTTATATAAAACATTTTTACACTACAACTAAGAAAAACATAATCATTCCTTTATATCGTACATTATGATATGGTCCCAAACACCTTGTGATTGGATTGTTCTTTATAAAACTAGAAAAAAAAGATATTGATCTGAAGATGATCATGGATCCAATACTTCTTATAGGTTTAGTGGGATCATATTATGATCTTATTAGTAGAAGAAAACCCATAATATTCCCAATCTATAATCAATTGAATCAATATTCTTAAAATGTAGAGCATAAAAAATGTGTTCCTTTATCATTATGAACTCCATCTTTTATGAATGTGATGAATTATGATTTATTGGGATCATCGATGCAATAACCAAAAGACTCTTGTCTCCAAGTGGATTACACCAGCCTTGGATCCTTGTTCGTAATGAGAGGACTCTCACTCTTTAAAGGTGTGCTAGAACCATCCTCGGTGAAGTTGAAATAAGAATTAGAAAGAGAATAGATCTTTGTATTAGATTATATGCATCATAGTGCCACCAATTGGAGGGATCTCATACCTTTTATAGACTCTCTTCATTAAATGAAGAGAGTTATAGCATTAGATTCCATCTTATGGAAGTTATCATGCATTACCAAAATGCCTGACCCATTGAATATGTGTAATTGTTGAACACTTCAATGATTAATCTCATACATGTATAGATATTAATGAATCAATCTCATTGATTCATACCCTTTGATAAACTAATTGAGAATTCACTGTAGTGAGCATGCACTCACATCCATATTGTAATACTAATCATACTCTATGATAAAAGTTAAAAGTGGAATCATATTCCTCTTATGATATGATTATATCATAAAATTCGATGTGCATCACATCCATATCACAAATTATTTTCCAATGGATATCATAAAATACCATATCCCTTATTTTAGTGCACATATAATAGAAATGTGGGAGATAACAAAACTACCACATGGGAATAAATAACTGTAGAAAAAATGGGTCTTTCATTTGAAAGAAAAAGCTGGAAGTAGGAAGAGGTACAAGGATAGGCTATCTATAAAAGAATTTTAGCAGATAGAAGGAGAAGATTCCTCCAAAAAAATCATTGGTGGTTAAATATACTACCATCCAAATGATGATAAGTATGGTAGCTTCTAAAAGTTTTCACCTAGAGTAGATGGATATAAAGACAGCATTCCTTCATGGTGATTTAGTGTAGAAAATATACATGAAGCAACAAAATAGTTTCATTGACAAGTGGAATGAGGACTTGGTGTGTAATATGGATAGGAGTATTTATGTCTTGAAGTAGGTGTCAAGGATATGTAACTATAAATTCAGTTCCCTTATGGATAAGAAAGGTTTCATCTGGAGTAACTCGAATCACTTTTTCCATTGGAAGGTGTTCAAGGATTATATCTTTAATATCCTTCTCTTATAAGTGCATGACATGATTTTGGTAATTCTGTACATTAAATGAATTTGGAAAGTGAAAAATGATTTTTTTGGAATATTTGAGATTAAATATCTCAATGTGGATAATAAAATATTAGTAATATTAATTGAGAGAGATAGAAAATCCAAAATTTTGGTTTTTCTAAAAAGGATTACATTTGAAAGGTTTTCGATAGATTCATAATGACTGAATGTAAACTAGTTTCAACCCCATTTTATGGACACTTCAAACTATCCAAAGGACAAACATTGAAAATAGAAAATAAGGTCAAGTGCATGGAGAAAGTTATGTTTTCATCAGCAGTAGGTAGCTTGATTTATTTCATGATATGTATAATACCAAACATTTATTTTGCAGTGGGAGTCATTATCTAGTTCATGGTGAATCCAAGAAAAAACACCAAGAATCCATTAAATGGGTCCTTTGGTATCTGAACATGTCATAAGATATAGCTATGTGCTTCAAAACAGATCATATATTGTAGAATTATGTAATTACGGACTTTGGAGGGGATACATACACATAGAAGAGTTATGTATGATATGTGTTCACACTTGTAGGAATAAAATTTGACAAGATTTAAAGGTTGTAGCTAGTTGTATAATTTTCCCTAATGAAAGCTGAATATGTGGTTGTCACTGAAGCAAATGAATAATTGTTATGGTTAAAGTGTTTGTCATAGGATCTTGGAAGAAGTCAGGATAGTGGGTTCCTCTACTGTGATAGTGAGAATGCAATTCATTTGGATAATAATCTGTTGTTTCACTCATGGAAAAATGACATTAACATAAAATATCATTTCATCTGGAAGATGTTGTAGGATGGGGTTCTAGAGTCATGAAAGATAGCTGAAAGACAAAATTTGGCTGATATGTTCACCAAAGTTTTAGTTCAGGAAAGCCTGAGGAAATATCATGGCCTAGTGAGACTAGGGTAATTGGAATATAGTGGATACACTATTGTTTCTATGAAAGTTTGAAGATTATTTTTTGTCTAAGTGTTAGTTGTTTCCATGTTTTTCCTGGAAATTAGCCTCTAAGTGGGAGATTTTTTGAAAATGTGATGTTTATTTCAAGTTATAATTTATAAGGCTAGAAGGAAAATCTCTATAAGATATTATTCAACCTGATGTTTATACTAGCACCAGAAAAAATCCATCAGTGATAAGTGGTCCATAAGTTATGTTTCTGAAATTGAGTGTATGGATGGTCAAGGTCTGAATGGTGATTTAATGGAAATTGTGACAATGTTTCAAGGTTTATGGTGATGATATGAGAAGTTCACTCCCCAAAGTTTTATCATAAAGGATATGTGTATCGTAGGTTTAAGGCATATTGAAATCATGCCATGGGTCATTCCCAACTTTTCTTTTTGTCATGATAGATGATCAATTCGATATTTTCATGACAATAAACACCATGATCAATGGAATTGGATCAAAGAAAATATAAAATGGATAAAATACTGGAACCAGAGATAGGATCATCAAATATTATTTATAATTACTTTAATCAATTAAATAATTACCTTGCATGAATTTTATCATTGTTGGTGTATCTGGAAATAGATCTACATTGTATGGTCAACGAATTGTAGAAATCAAGAGAAAATTCCCTCTATCAGTGATCCACACGTGTTCCACAAATTTCTGAATGTCGTCATAGGAATCTTTGGGTGCTAGCACGGCATATCCTATCGCTTACGTTGTTCACCTTTAATCTCCATGATAATTTCTTTAAATTATTCTCCTTGATCTCTCTAAACTCGAGAGTGGATGGTGGAGAAAGATCGCTCTCCGTTCTTGGGAGCGTTCTTAGAGAGGGAGATCTCTGGGCTTGAGAGGATTCTCTCTGGCTATCGTTGTGCACAACACAAATGAATTGGATCTCTTTAAAAATAATATAATTTAGTTTATATATCACTGGGGCTAGAAATAAATAATTTCACAAGTTCCCATTATTATTTATTTAATCCATTTCAGAACTCCATGTCTATAATAATATTATTATTATTATTATTTCTCGACATAGACTTAACTTGTGAATTAAAATTAAATATTATTTATTCAAATAAAATTCCATATATATTATTTCTCACCAGACCATTAAACTTGATCTTTTATTCCTCCACATTATTTATCGGGCCTTGAATAATGACTATTAATTTATTAAATAAATATCACTACATTATTCTCTAATAAATAAATAAATAGTATATTCACTAAATAGAAAATAAATATTTATTAAATATTCCACTCACATAATATTCTCTCGAATAACTAGTGATGAAATATATATAATCAAGTATACATGAATAATTATTAAACCACATGTAGGAATAATATTTATTCAAATTGTTAAATAATAAATAACAATATATTATTTAACTAAGATTTTGGATACACTTAGCGTGTGAACCTCTAGGCCTCTTTCCCAAGGGAATTAGGTGAAGCATCCTAAAGTCAAAGGTTAACATCTAACAACATGTCAAGACACCCATATAAAAATAATTTAATTATGCGATGACATAATACCTCATAGAATGCTTAATGTATAATATAATCCCTTTATCACAATATCTCTAATCAATTAGGTTTCATGTCGGTTCCATTAACCTAGGTGCCCGATATCTCTTTCTTTGACTTTTTGGAAATCAAAATTTTTAATAGTACACCATGGATATGGATTTATTTAGGGTATATCATTTTCATCAAAGATCCTAAGATATCAACTTTTGTTTAAAGAATAGAAGGTGCAAATCTTTTCTTTCATTATTCATTAATTCAAAATTACTCATGATGTACCTAATGTATCCTACCTCACCGTGAACATATATCATCATAGTTTCATCAATAAATCAAAGTACATAGTTTATAATATTAATCAATAATAATAAAGTCTAAGGATCAATACACACATTTGTAAAGAGGAACATCCGATGACACATATAAATTTGGATTTTCTACTATAGTATCTCGTTCTCATAATATCCTACAATGGATATTACCAAGGGAGTACACCATGAGAAGGTTCCTCAAAGTCCTATGAGTCTCCACCCATGATAGCCTATATAATTTGTGTACCTCAAATGATATCATCTAGCTATAGAACATATATTTAAGAATAGTGTCATAGCACTTCTAGTTTCTCATCATAGCGGGTAACTCATATGACCTTTTAGCATGACTACTACTCTTAGGACATTATCACATACTATGTTATGTAGAAGAATAGTCATGATGTGATAAGAAGTTTATTAATATTAAAAACTATGAATAAGGGATATCATAAAGTACATAGAAGTTGGTTCTAGGGCACCAACACCAATAAACTCTCACTTACACTAGATCCAAATGCTAACAACCTTTAGTTTGATAGCTCTCACATGATACTCATGCTTCTGATGAGATATTACTTTAGTCAAGGGGTCTACCATGTTCTATTCTATGGTTATTATGCTTACTAAAACTTCACACCTCTAATAAAAATCCCTCAATATGTGATACTTATAGAGTAAATGTTTTGTCTTTTGGTGTAACCTTGGCTCTTTTGCAAGAGTCACCACTGTAGTATTATCACAATACAATGTGATATGGTATTTACTGCTAAGTACCACATTAAGTTCTCAAAAAAACTTTCATATCAAAATGGATTCCTTGGTTGTATCATAAGTTGTTATATACTCAGACTCTAGTGTAGAATCAGTGACAACTGGCTACTTTGAACTCTTCCAACTCACAGCTTCTCTGTTGAGATAGAAAACATATCCTAACTATGACTTCATATCATTATGATATGCTTGAAAACCAGAATCAGTATAACCCCTAATGACGAGCTCCTAGTCTCCCCCATACACTAGGAACATGTCCTTAGTTCTTCTCAGATACTTAAGGATAGGTTGAATAGAAAACCAATGTTTTTCTCCTATATATTCTTGATATCTTCCTACCATGATCAATGCATAGGCAACATATATTACATGGAATACATTATTGATCATATCGCTGAAGCATATGGGATATTACTCCTTCACTCTTTCTCCTGTTGTGTTTGAGGACACATTTTCTTATAAATATATAAACCATGTGACACTGGAACCAATGCCCTATTGGATTGTTCCATACTAAATCTTTTTAGTATCTAGTCAATTTATGTACTTTGACTTAGTCTAAGAAACCTCTTGGATCTATCATGAATGATCTTGATCCCTAGAATATAGGTTGATTAACCTATTTCCTTCATGGAGAAGTATTTGTTTAACCATTCCTTAACAGATTGTAAGATTGGTATGTCATTTCTAATAAGTAATATGTCATCAACATTAACTACTAGGATAATGACTGCATTTCCACTAAACCTCTTATAAACACATGGATCAAATTCATTCTTAATGAAACCAAATTCTTTTATATATTCATAAAATCGAATATTCCCTAACCTGGATGCTTTCTTCAATCCATAAATAGATATATAAAACTTTTAAATCCTTTTTGAATCACCTGGAGTCACAAAACCTTATGGTTATGTCATATAGACATCTTTTCCCATTGAGGAATTAAGTTTTTACATCCATCATCCAAGTCACATATTCATGGTAAGATGCTATAGAAAGTATAATTATAATGGAATTAGACATGGAAACTGGTGAAAAGGTTTCATCATATTCAATTACTTGATTTTTTTAAACCCTTTATCCACTAGGCTTGCTTTATAGGTATTTAATTTACCTTCTATTTCCATTTTTCTCTTGAATACCCATTTTACCCCTATAGGCTTACATCAACTGGAACGTCAGCTAGAACCCAAACTTGGTTCTAATACATGGAATCCATTTCATGATTCATGTATTATTTCCATCTTGTAGCATCTGATCTCTCTACTACCTCTTTATAGGAGATAGGTTCATCATTTTCAACCAATAATGAGTCACTATCTTCAGTGACTATAAAACTATATCTCTCTAGTTCTCTTACCTATATTATGCTCCTATATAGTACTTATGTTTTGGGAACTAATTCTTTCACAGAGACCTATGGAACCTATTCTTGTACCAAATATTGTGTATATTGATCATAAAATTCATCAAAGTTAATCTTTCTCTATGTATCCTTTTTGAGTATGTTCTACCTCTCCAGAAAGATGGCTTGTCTGGCGACGGTCACTTTATTGTCTAAGGGTTTGTATAGGTGGTATCCATTTTTTCCATAGTATACCCTATAAAGATATACTTTAGGGTTCTACTTTGTTTCCTGAGAAGGTATTAACAAACACCCCGCAACCCTATACACATTAATACGAAAAAATGGATTTTTTTCCACTCCATAACTATAAGGGGATTATATTTGCTACTTTAGTTGCTACTCGATTTAATGTGTATTTTTTAGTTTTTAATTCATATACACAAAAGGATAATTGAAGATTTTCATGAATCGTTGTTGACCTTACCATGTCTAATAAGCTACAGTTTCTCCTCTCACTAAAACCATTCCACTATAGTGTGTAAGGTGGATTGATTTGAGATATAATCCCAAACTCTTGTAGAAATTTAATAAACTATTGGTTAATATATTCACCACCTCAATAAAATCAAATCTTCTTTATATTATTTCCAAGTTGATTCTCTACTTTGTTCTTGAATTCCTTGAATTTCTCAAAGGACTCAGACTTATATCTCATCATGTAGAAATAACCATATCTACTCAAGTCATTAGTAAAAGTTATGAAGTATGAATACTAACCTTTATCTTCTACTAGAAATGGTCCACACACACCGGTGTGTACCAATCCTACAATCTTTATGACCCTTTCACCCTATCCACTGAATGGTGGTTTGGTCATTTTTTCTTGTAAATAAGCATGAAATCATTCAAGGGGTTTTAGCTCAGATGATTCTAAATAACCATCTTGAAAGATCTTTGTCAAACACTTCTCATTTACATGACCAAGATGGTTATTCCATAGTTGGGTTTCATATGAGTCATGTGAACATGATTCGTTGTCAATTTATAATACTTGGTTTTCATAATTGAATACATAGACTGTTATTTAAATGTGTCATACCATAACATGTGTTGTCTTTATAAAAAAACAAATTTTATTTACAAACTTAAAAATAAACCCATATTCATATAACCATGATACAGAAATTATGTTATTGGTAATTTTTGGTACATAATAATAGTATTTTAAAACCAAAATCATTCTCGTTGACAATGAAAGGTGGTATGTAACGACCCAAAATTTTATAAATTGAAATTCCATTCTTATAATTATTCCATATATTATAAACCACATAAAATTACTTTTAGAACATAATAAAAACTTTATAAATGAATAATTAATTAAATAAGAGGTATTTCTAGAAATTTAGGAACCTATCCTGATGGAATAGTTACCTAGCCCTTGGAATAGTAACATGCCCATTAGGAATAGTAATTTGGCCAATAGAATAGTAACTTCATCTATGAAATTATAAATAAAATTTAGGTATATTATAAATGATAATACGATATAATTATATCATGGTATAAGTAAATAAATATTTTAAAAATTATTAATTAAGTGTTGGTATTTTTATAAAAATAAATGTTATTTATAATTTTATAATTAATATAATTATTTAAAATAAAATTTATTTTCATAAAACAGATTCATAAATTAAAAATTTTTTGTCTTTTGATTATAAGATAATTTTATGATACTTTAATTAATTTTTCAAAGTGTTATAAAATCTATTAAAATTTTAAAATCAGTATTTTTCAAGTAAATAATGATTTTAATTAAAAACTAAATTTCTCATATTAAGAAAAATATTTTCATAAAATTGGGTTCATTTTTGAATTGTAGAAATTTAAAAATGGTTAGGGTGAATTTTTGGTATTTTTCTAAAATACTTGAATTTTTTGTAAATAGTAAAATATGATAATTTATTATAAAAGCTAAATACATGAATTTATGCGTCATTTTTTTATGTAAGGATGATTTAAGCCCAAAATATCAAACAATACTTAATTATTTTAATATATTTAGTGATAATGTTAAAACTATCCATAGTCTTGAGCCAAAATAATAATCTAATGAATAAAATAATGAGAAAATGTCATTCTCCTCTCCTATAAATACCACCCCTCACCACCTATTTTCCTCACACCTTTCAAGCCTCTAAGATTTTCCAAGTTCTTCCCAATACTCTTTCTAAGACCCTCCCCTGTGTTCAGGATCTTCTAGTCTCACCAAAAGACCAAACCCTTTTCTCTAAGGAGGTTCACAAGGAAGAGAAATTCAAGAGGTAAAATCCTCTTTCTTTTTTTTGATTTATTTTCAATTTCATTTATTTTCTTATCCTATCCTAACCACCACTAATCCAAGTGGAATGATAACTATAGTATATTTTATATACTTTAATTTTATTGTGTTAATGGAATAATTCATCTTCAAATCTCTTCCCTTTTTCCTTGTATTCTTAAAATGAAAATATTGGTCATGGTGTGTCGATTTACTGCCATTGTGGACGATGTATTTTAAATTTTCACTACCGCATTCAAGGCTGATCATAAAATAATTATTATGGTTAAATAATATTTTAATATATATATTGTAATTTATATAATGTTTTTTAACCTATATATATAAACATGATGATATAATCTCATAATGGTCATAAAATATACCAAAATAAATTAAATAATTTTCATTAACTATTTATCTAATGATTCATCCTCATATCATATAAAAATGATATATAAGATCATTTAATATTATTTAAGTTTATTAATAACATATAATCTCAATATATATATTTATCCTCATTTTACATGAACTTCTATACATGTATACAAGTGAATCGATCATGAAAACCAAGAAAAACGAGCACCCTTGGAATGATGGAATTGAACTCTATAACACATCATAATGGACATAAATGAACTTAATAAAATTATATAAATCAAATACATGTATAATAGGTTCTAGATTTATTAATTAATGAATCTAATTTTATTATCAAGGATATTAAAGTAAAGATAACATTCGTACATAAGGTAAGGGGATTCTCGACCCAACTTCCTTTCTTTGAGTTATTCATCTTTCATGCCAAATTTTAGTATGGATGTTCTTTTAATATTCCTAAAATATAATTTCTTTATTATTACATTTTATTTTCTAGGATATACATTCTTCTGATCTTATTTTGTGACAAATGTAATGTTTTTTCCAAAAGAACTCTTCTTTCATAAAAACACATCTTTTACTTATCTTGAGATTGTTTTTTCTTCACTCAAGATTGATGATTCTTATACCAATTATGTAATTACCTTATAATTTTAAGAACCCATATGTTTATTCATGAAATTATTCTTTATTAAATTCTCATGAAACCAATTTCCTTTCCCTGGGTTATTTTATGGAAAAGATTGTTATACGTTCTATGTGGCATGCACGATTATGTAAATTGTATGATGTGACGAGTGTGCTCGAAATTATATAGTGCTCTAATGCATTATTTAATGTGATGTATATCATGATATAAAGTTAAATATGAATTAACATGATGATATCATTTTTCACAATGATGATGTTATGATGATGCACATATGTTATTCATGAACATGATGCTAGTTTTGTTCACAACTATGTGTGGTAGTTGACCACTAAGACATGATGTTTAATTTTTATGCATTTCCACATTCCATTCCTTTATTTAATTCTTCTTATCGTTATTATGATTAAAATATTTTGCTTATGTTATGATGATGATGTTTATGCTCACCCATGTTTCATGTCTCTTATTCATCCTCTTAATGGGCTTTTATATCACCCATTCTTTTGATGTATATACTCAGGTGAATACTTGTACTAAAGAGAATGAGAGGTCAAATAAGAATCTAGAGAAGAAGGAATTAAATAATTTTTATTCTATATTATGTAAATGTTTTTTATGGTCCTAATTTTTCCAATACAACAAACCTTTGGATCATAGTTGTGTAATTATTTTATGTTGTTTAACTTTAAAATTATGTAATAATCATGTAAGAAAAGTAGGGTATCTATAGTTGGTATTAGATCATGGTTTATTTAATTTGGGAATTAGTATTAGATAAAATTAGTGAAAACCCTTAGTATAAGACTAAGTATATGTAAGCACACAAGAAGATTTGTTTTAGAAAATTGTTAAACATAGGGATCCCATAAGATATTCCTTTAGAGTTAATTTCATAAAGGAATAAATTATTTATTCATGAGGAATAAATTATTTATTCATAAATTTTTTACTTATGTTTTGTTCAAACCTTTTCTATTTTAGAAAATGGTGGGAACCAGGAGAAACTAGGTCAACAACCCATGTGAGGGACAATGCAGTGATTTCCCGAATGACATCCCCAATGACTTAGGAGGTGGAGTTAAAAATTTCATGGTGATTCTTACCTAGCATCCTCAGGCTATGAACAATAACCTAAATAATGGAATATTCTCCTTCACCAAAGAGAGATAAACTGTAACAACCCGAGATTTTATGAGAATTATTCATTTTAATTTCCTTAATGTCTTGTGTTGTACGCTACACAAAGATTATCTTGTGCTATACACAACACCGTATTAGCTGGCAGTATACGCAACACTATTTTTGGATTGTGTTACACAAAATTTCAAGTTCGTTTGATAATAGTCATTCTACGCAACATTGAGTGTATATATATATATATATTCAATGTATAAATGAAATATGGTTGGATTCTGTTACACCAAACAACGAAGGAGTCTTTCACAACACGCAACCCTGACTTGGCTTGCATTACACGCAATCGCGGCCTTCCTCGATAGCGTGTGTAGTACACAATACCCGGTTTCACTAAACAATGATATATTGTTATAATATTATTATAGACTAGCCGTTATGAATAGTATTAACTACATTTTGAATTTTATAACATTATTATTCATCTTACACATTTTCTAGAATATGGTACGAGAACAAAATAAATTTTTCGTGTAAAATATGTATTTTTCAAAAATTGCAGTTTTCCCGCCTTTTGATGGCGCACCCACTTTAAATATTTTTTTTGACATGTCTATAAGTTCAATTTGACAAAATAAAATTATTCTTTTGAATCATGATATAAAAATTTACTTTGGATAAATTTTTCATATTATTCTGATAACTTTCATATTTTAATGAATAGTAAAAACACGCTATATTTTAATTAAAAACAAATTTTTTCATCACAATAATTTATATGGTTAGATTATCTTTTTAATTGGTTTTAAAGTATAATTAGAATATATTTTTACCATTTAATCCAATTTTGGTCATTGGAATTAATTTCACTTTGAAATTGGATATAAACAAGTATCAATCTTTTGATAGTTGTTGTTTCTTAAAAATACACTATTTGTTTTGATAACGGGAATTAATTTTAAAATTAATTAATGCCACTTCTATGTTTTGAATTTGGAAAAATATACATCAATTTTGAATTCGGAATATCAAATAATGCTTAGGCTGAATTTTTTGTATTTTTCTGAAAAACTTCAATTTTTGATGAATATTGAAACCACTTAGTGGTAGTTAAAAAACTGACTTTTTCATTTAAATGAAATTTTACCACTTCTGTGAATTGAATTTCGAAAATCTGAGAGACACAGTTAATATCAAGGACTAAAATGTGGTTCAATGAGAGGAAAATAATTTTTGGTGAATAGTAACTTTTTACTTTTATTTACCACGGTTAAAAGTAAATAGGGTAATTAAGGGTAAAAATGATATTATTATTACCCTAACACATGTCATAATTCTATTGGATAAGTTTAATTCTACCAAATACAACCTTAGGAATAAAATATGACCATTTAGGTCCACTTGGATTAGATTAGGACATTTATTATTAATTTATTTAAAGAAGGGTTAAAATGGTTAAAATCAAAGTTTAATAACTAAATTATTTTTAATATAAAGTTATACATAAGATAAATTCGACTATAAATATTCATTATAAATATAAAAATATTTTCTACCTAATTTTATTTTATTTATAATTTTTAGACATTAAATAATTTAAGTTATTTATGACACAATGGTGATACAGTAATTACCTAAATAATGAAATATTAAAATAATTGATATTATAAATACCCAAATAAATGTAATTTGAGACTTTTTATGAATTACACGAATTTTTTAGGTTAATATGACATGTTAGTATTGAATTAATTAACTTTGTTCGAACTAATCATGCTGTTATGATTTTCACAAAAATTCATTACCAAATAGTGTCAAAATTGACATAAAATAGTTTTTAAAACAAATATTATATTATTAATTGTTATTATATTCCTAAAAATCTAAGGTTCGGCCAAGATACTTATATCATGATATTTTTATCATTAATGGACCACTTGGGGGTCACTTTGATGTATATGGTAATTTTATTAACTATATAATATAAAAATACAAAGTGACAGGGTAAATGTCAATCTAATTAACTAAGAGTTAAAATTAAAAGATAAGGTTAATATAATGACCCAAACCTGTCTAAAATCTATTGGTTGAGAGGATTTAGACCCATCCCCACCTTAGCTTCTAAATAAATCAATTTCGAGCTATTAAAAACCGAATATGACTTTATTATAAAATAATATTTTAAGTTTTTTCAAAGGTGTCCCTCTCCTCCCTTATAAAAGGGCACCCCTTCCCTCTTCTCTTCACACCCTTTTGAGCTTTGAATCTCGGACAACCCCTACCCATTTCTCTCATACAATTTCCCTAGCAACATTCTGGAGGTTCTGGTCTTCTCAAAAGATCAACTCTACTTCCTTAAGAGAAGGCTTAAAGGAGGTGTGTCGAAGAAGAGGTAATCACTTCTTCCGATTCTCTCAAGTTTCTTTCTTCTTCTACTTATTCTTATTTAGTTGTCTCATTATAAAGTAATAATATCAGTGTTACTTATATAATTATATGTTATTATAAATATGAAACAACCCTATTTCACCTTCTATCCATCCTACGGAAAATGAAATCACCGTGCGTGCGTACGTATGGAATACCGTCTCCACGCCGCGGTGTAATCTGTTTTTGACCACCACCTTACTTGGATGGGTATAATGGTGTAAATAAATAACTATATATGATTATTGTAAATTGATATTGATTCTGAAATATTATACGTACACTTCAATACAATTTCACGATCATGGGAATGATATCATCGCTCATGCGTACATACGGACTACCGTCACCACGACGCGATGAGATTCATTCTCCATGTTAACCATTCATCAATGATTATAAAGTATATATAATAAGTAATCATGAAATATATGTCATAATAATGATACTGGATTTATGTGTGTATATATATGTATGTCATCTACTTAATTCCATTCAATTCAATAAGGAAACGAAAACAACATTCATGCGTACGTACAGCCTACCGTCTCCATGAACGGTGTATTTCATTCCATTTATCGATCTATCATATATATATGTATATGCTAAATATATATTACATATAAATCATGTTTTAAATTATTTATTTAATTAAATCAGGATATAAGTAATAATATCAAGAACAAAAAGTCCAAACAGGTACGATAAATAAAACGATTTTACCCAAAACACTGCTTTAACATGGAACTTACAAAAGAACGGGTAATATAAAGTCAAAAGTGAACCATATATGATATCATAATAATGAATATGATTCTGTAATAATTCAATGACATTATTTAAATCATTATACATGAGGTTCGGATACATATGAAACATATCAGACCTAAGGTAAGAGATAAATTTTCAATCTCATTTTTTATCCAAGATTGCTTATACGTAAGTATTTACTGGGGTTACGTTTATCATCCATGACCATGTTTTATAAAAATGTTTTCATAAAATCTTTACTATTCTTCCATGAATTTTTAAATTCATTTTTACCATTTATTGACTATTTACCACATTATATTAATGGAATCTTTCCTTTGGTTACCATATAAGGTACATTTTGACTTTTCCGACAAAAGCACGAGGAGAATGTTATTTTTAACTTATACGGCATGAACGGATTTTTACAGTTTCATAACGCCTCATTTTCATGAAGCTTCCTATACAATATTTCATGATTATTTTCAAAAAAAACCCTTTTCTTTTAAAATTTCATGGCATTTTGTGAAAAGAAAATGATTTTGAAGAAGAAAGGATATTTTCCTCAAGAATTCATTTCAAGTGTTTTGTCAAAACTATTTTCCATCTAAGATGACATTATTTCATATTTATATGTTTCAAGTATAATGTCTCTATGATTTACATGGTTTCATTTTTCTTATGATGAAATGATATCAATTTGTTTTATATGGATTATGTTATGATGGGATGATGTTTATGAAACCCAGTTTATTCTTTGGGTTATGATGAATGATTTATGTTTATGTTGTGGCACACATAAGAATGATTTCATTATGAGATGGGTGGGACCTATATCTCCCCCCAATGCATTGGGTAAAGATTTATATCTCATGAGATAGACATGGATGGAACGGTAAGTTAATCTGGTTTGGTAATACAGGACTGGAATGAGGAGTGAACTCGATTCAGAAAGGGACTTTGTCCACTAAGATGGTCTTGGCAGCAATGCCTTGGCTACTATGGAAATCATATCATGTGCTTAATGGTTGCCATAATAAAATGTTTTATTCCCATGCTATTTTATCATGATTAATGTTTCTTTATGATCTATGCCTTATGTACTGCCATGTTTTATGTCATTGATCAAGGTTTTAATGATTAAACATTATGTTCATGTTTTTAAGTTCAAATGTATATGATTTGTTTTATTTTATCCATGCTTACCCTTACTGAGCATTTAAGCTCACCCTTTATATGTTTTATTTTCCCCAAGATTTAAAGAAAGGTTTTAGGTAAGAAAACAAAAAGGGGAAGATCTTTATGGGAGATGTTGAATATCTTTCACCACAATTATAAGATTATGTTCCGAGTTTCCAAAGACACTAAACTATTTCGGTCCTTATGTGTCTGTTTTTTTATGTATTAAGTAAGTAATGTAATGTCCATGTATGTAGAGATTCGGGTCTCTACAGTTGGTATCAGAGGAAAGGTTTAGTTAACCTTTGGAAACTAGGACGCGAAAACTTTAGAGAGATCCCTAGAAATATTTCTAGGGTATGTCTAGGGATGTTCCTAAGGTTAAGTATAAGTATAGGTTATAGTCCTAGAATTAAGGTAACAATATTAGAATTAAACCTAAGATGTTAGATATCGAAGGTACTCCCCCTTGATTTTGTTATTTTCCTTGTATGATTTTTTCCTCTCATAGAATTCTTTTTGTGTTTTAGTTAATGGAGGGAACCAGAAGGAATTTGGTTAACATTGAATCCAATGGACAAATTGGTGACTATGAGCAACGAAATTGCGTAATGACTAGATAGAAAGATATTGTGATTATTCCAAATCAATCATCGTGATATATGATTAACACGGTGAAATTTAGTGGTATTCCTAATTCATCAAATAAGAGGAAGATAGACTTTTATGCATGTTCGCATGTTGAGGAGCATAAAGAAAGGAATATTGAGATTTCTAAAGAAGGAAAGAAGAACCTTGATGAATATATAAAATAGAGGGGAAGATGTTATCTGTGTGGAGAGAAGGGTCATAGAGTGACCGATTGTTATGGAGTTCAATGTCTTATCTGTGGAGAACATGGGCATTACCCAACTCAATGCCCTGACCTAAGAGGTTACTTCTAAATCAAGGATGGACTTATTCCATGAAAATCACTGAAGAGGATGGATTGAATTGTTTATGTATTGGTATTAAATAATAATGTTGTTGAGGTACTTTTATGGTATATTGGAATATCTATGTATTGCTCAATTGTGGTATTCAATAAGAATATGGTACTAGTAACCATGAAAAGTGACTGAATTATTTTTGGAAAGTAGATGATATGCTCATAATGAATGGATAAGGAGAAAATAATATGTTTGACAGTATTCATGAGCTCATGACTGATATAAGGACAAAGTTATATCATGGTTTGAGTATATAGAATTTTTGGATTTTGGTATGTGGAAAGAGTTAACTTTTGACAGCATTCATGTTTTCACTAAGGTTCAATGGGTATTCATTTTTCAAGAGAATACATGATTAAGGTATTCACATGATTGGAATGTGACCAACAAGATATATGAGGGATAAATGATGGTATTCACATGCTTGGTTGATGACATTTCTAGTAATCTTTTTCTTCATACTATAAGATTGGACAGAAGTATTTTCGATAATATTAAAGGTTGGAATGGATTAAGTTGGACATCAGATATAAATGTTTAAAGCTATAAATTTTTTTGATACTATTTTTGGAATGTTATAATAGTGTAGTTTTAGAAAAAGGAGAACCCGTAGAACGAGCGACAACCCATCGCGTCGGACAAGGATGCGGGAATCGAACCCACAACCGAAGTGAAACAGGCCTTTATCACATACCACTGGCCTACAGGAAGTCCCTGGTTAGTATAAATTATTTTCAATTTATTATGTGGTATGATATACGAAGTATACGTCCATTTTAGGAACCATATGCGATTAATCTCACTATAGATGGACTTATGTATATTTGATAACTTTTGCTAACCTTATGTTTGAGACAAATGGAATGACCTATCATTCTATCTCATGATCTCCTAACACTTCATGGAAGACAAATTCAACTTTATTTCTTTAAGAGATGAAGTTGAAATTGTTCAAGGCATAAACAACAGTGAGATTGTACCAAAATCAAGTAAGTAATTCTTCTAATTCAAATTTTTCAACATTAGGAAAATGATCTTGAAAACCAAAAATGTTGTCCTAGTACTCTCATATCCGATGAATCCGATGGTACCTTAGATCATCACAAATTTATGGCTTTGTGATTGTTGGATTTTTCATAGCCATGTTCTCTACCACTCTCCATCAGAACTTGATGGTTAGATTTCTCTTCCATATCCATATTTTTCACCTATTTTCTCATATGTGGAAACCCAGTGATTAGTTAATTTGGGTAACCGTTACATTTCATAATTTAGTTTTAAAAGTTAAGTTTTAGTGTTAATTTTTACGATGTGGGTTTCTATTAAAGAAACTTTCAAGTATTAAACCATTTATAACCCCGACGAATTTCGAGGGCGAAATTCATTTTAAGGGGGGTAGAATGTAACAACCCAAGATTTTATGAGAATTATTCATTTTAATTTCCTTAATGTCTTATGTTTTACGCTACACAAAGATTATCTTGCGCTATACACAACACTGTATTAGCTTGCAGTATACGCAACACTATTCTTGGATTGTGTTACACACAATTTCAAGTTCGTTTGATAATAGTCATTCTACGCAACATTGAGTGTATATATATATATATATTCGATGTATAAATGAAATATGGTTGGATTTTGTTATACCAAACAACTAAGGAGTCTTTCACAACACGTAACCCTGACTTGGCTTGCATTACACGCAATCACAGCCTTCCTCGATAGCGAGTGTAGTACGCAATATCGGGTTTCACTAAACAACGATATATTGTTATAATATTATTATAGACTATCCATTATGAATATTATTAACTAAATTTTGAATTTTATAACATTATTATTCATCTTACACATTTTCTAGAATATGGTACGAGAACAAAATAAATTTTTCGTGTAAAATATGTATTTTTCAAAAATTGCAGTTTTCCCGCCTTTTGATGGCGCACCCACTTTAAATCTTGTTTTTGACATGTCTATAAGTTCAATTTGACAAAATAAAATTCTTCTTTGGAATCAGGATATAAAAATTTACTTTGGATAAATTTTTCATATTATTCTGATAACTTTCATATTTTAATGAATAGTAAAAACACGCTATATTTTAATTAAAAACAACTTTTTTCATCGCAATAATTTATATGGTTAGATTATCTTTTTAATTGGTTTTAAAGTATAATTAGAATATATTTTTACTATTTAATCCAATGTTGTTCATTGGAATTAATTTCACTTTGAAATTGGATATAAACAAGTATTAATCTTTTGATAGTTATTGTTTCTTAAAAACACACTATTTGTTTTGATAACGGGAATTAATTTTAAAATTAATTAATGTCACTTATATGTTTTTAATTTGGAAAAATAGACATCAATTTTTAATTTGGAATATCAAATAATTCTTAGGCTAAATTTTTGGTATTTTTCTGAAAAACTTCAATTTTTGATGAATATTGAAACCACTTAGTGGTAGTTAAAAAACTGACTTTTTCATTTAAATGAAATTTTAACACTTCTGTGAATTGAATTTCAAAAATCCGAGAGACACGGTTAATATCAAGGACTAAAATGTGGTTCAATGAGATGAAAATAATTTTTGGTGAATAGTAACTTTTTACTTTTATTTACAACAGTTAAAAGTAAATATGGTAATTAAGGGTAAAAATGATATTATTATTACCCTAACACATGTCCTAATTCTATTGGATAAGTGTAATTCAACCAAAAACAACCTTAGGAATAAAATATGACCATTTAGGTCCACTTGGATTAGATTAGGACATTTATTATTAATTTATTTAAAGAAAGGTTAAAATGGTTAAAATCAAAGTTTAATAACTAAATCATTTTTAATATAGAGTTATACATAAGATAAATTAGACTATAAATATTCATTAGAAAGCTAAAAATATTTCCTACCTAATGGTATTTTATTTATAATTTTTAGACATTAAATAATTTAAGTTATGTATGACACAATGGTGATGTAGTAATTACCTAAATAATAAAATATTAAAATAATTGATATTATAAATACCCAAATAAATGTAATTTGAGACTTTTTATGAATTTAACGAATTTTATAGGTTAATATGACATGTTATTATTGAATTAATTAACTTTTTTCGAACTAATCATATTGTTATGATTTTCAAAAAAATCCATTACCAAATAGTGTCAAAATTGACATAAAATAGTTTTTAAAACAAATATTATATTATTAATTGTTATTATATTCCTAAAAATATAAGGTTCGGCCAATATACTTATATCATGATAGTTGTATCATTAATGTACCACTTGGGGGTCACTTGGATATATATGGTAAGTTTATTAACTATATAATATAAAAATACAAAGTGACATGGTAAATGTCAATTTAATTAACTAAGAGTTAAAACTAAAAGATAAGGTTAATATAATGACCCAAACCTGTCTAAAATCTATTGGTTGAGATTATTTCGACCCATCCCCACCTTATCTTCGAAATAAATCAATTTTGAGCTATTAAAACCCGAATATGACTTTATTATAAAATAATGTTTTAAGTTTTTTCAAAGGTGCCCCTCTCCTTCCTTATAAAAGGGCACCCCTTCCCTCTTCTCTTCACACCCTTTTGAGCCTTGAAGCTCGTCCAAACTCTGCCTATTTCTATTCTCCACTTCCCTAGAAACATTCTGGAGGTTTTGGTCTTCTCAAAAGACCAACTCTACTTCCTTAAGAGAAGGCTTAAAGGAGGTGTGTCGAAGAAGAGGTAATCACTTCTTCTGATTCTCTCGAGTTTCTTTCTTCTTCCACTTATTCTTCTTTAGTTGTCTCATTATAAAGTAATAACATCAGTATTACTTATATAATTATATGTTATTATAAATATTAAACAACCCTATTTCACCTTCTATCCATCCTACGGAAAACGAAATCACCGCGCGTGCGTACGTACGGAATACCATCTTCACGCCGCGGTGTAATCTGTTTTCGACCACCACCTTGCTTGGATGGGTATAATGGTGTAAATAAATAACTATATATAATTATTGTAAAGTGATATTTATTCTTAAATATTATACATACACTTCAATACAATTCCACGATCATGGGAATGATATCATTGCTCATGCATACGTACGGACTACCGTCACCACGACGCGATGAGATTCATTCTCCATGATAACCATTCATGAATGATTATAAAGTATATATAATAAGTAATCATGAAATATATGGCATAATAATGATACTGTATTTATGTATATATATATGTATGTCATATACTTAATTCCATTCAATTCAATAAGGAAACGAAAACAGCGTTCATGCGTACGCACGGCCTACCGTCTCCATGAACGGTGTATTTCATTCCATTTATCGATCTATCATATATATATATGTATATTCTGAATATATATTACATATAAATAATTTTTTACATTCTAGAATTAAGTAAATCAGGATATAAGTAATAATATCAAGAAAAACAAGTCCAAACATGTACGATAAATAAAACGATTTTACCCAAAACACTGCTTTAACATGGAACTTACAAAAGAACGGGTAATATAAAGTCAAAAGTGAACCATATATGATATCATAACAATGAATATGATTCTGTAATAATTCAATGACATTATTTAAATCATTATAAATGAGGTTCAGATACGTACGAATCATATCGGACCTATGGTAAGGGATAAATTTTCAATCTCATTTTTTATCCGAGATTGCTTATACGTAAATATTTATTGGGGTTACGTTTATCATCCATGACCATGTTTTCTAAAAATGTTTTCATAAAATTTTTACTATTATTCCATGAATGTTTAAAGTCATTTTTACCATTTATTTACTTTTTACCACATTATATTAATGGAATCTTTCCTTTGGTTACCATATAAGGTACATTTTGACTTTTCCAACAAAAGTATGAGGAGAATGTTATTTTTAACTTATACGGCGTGAATGGATTTTTACGGTTTCATAATGCCTCATTTTCATGAATCTTCCTATACAATATTTCATGATTATTTTCAACAAAACCCTTTTCTTTTAAAATTTCATGGCATTTTGTGAAAAGAAAATGATTTTGAAGAAGAAAGGATATTTTCCTCAAGAATTCATTTCAAGTGTTTTTTCAAAACTATTTTCCATCTAAGATGAAATTATTTCATATGTATATGTTTCAAGTATAATGTATCTATGATTTACATGGTTTCTCTTTTCTTATGATGAAATGATATCCATTTGTTTTATATGGATTATGTTATTATGGGATGATGTTTATGAAACCCATTTTATTATTTGGGTTATGATGAATGATTTATGTTTATGTTGTGGCACACATAAGAATGATTTCATTATTAGATGGGTGGGACCTATATCTTCATCCAATGCATTGGGTAAAGATTTATATCTCATGAGATAGACATGGCTGGAACGGTAAGTTAATCTGGTTCAGTAATATAGGACTGGAACAAGGAGTGAACTCGATTCAGAAAGGGACTTTGTCCACTAAGATGGTCTTGGCAGCAATGCCTTGGCTACTATGGAAATCATATCATGTGCTTAATGTTTTCCACAATCACATGTTTTATTCTCATGCTATTTTATCATGATTAATGTTTCTTTATGATCTATGCATTATGTACTACCATGTTTTATGTCATTGCTCAAGGTTTTGATGATTAAATATTATGTTCATGTTTTTAAGTTCAAATGTATATGATTTGTTTTATTTTATCCATGCTTACCCTTACTGAGCATTTGAGCTCACCCTTTATATGTTTTCTTTTCCCCAGGATTTAAAGAAAGGTTTTAGGTAAGAAAACAAAAAGGGGAAGATCTTTATGGGAGATGTTGAAGATCTTTCACCACGATTAGAAGATTATGTTCTGAGTTTCCAAATACACTAAACTATTACGGTCCTTATGTGTCTATTTTTTTTATGTATTAAGTATTCCGCAAAAGTAATATAATTTCCATGTACATCGAGATTCGGGTCTCTACATAAACTATCTATCGATTCTTTTATGCGGCAACAGCCATTGACATTTAGTGGATCTTCTGATCCACTAGTCACAGAACAATGGGTCAACTCAATAGAGAAGATATTTTCTGTGCTTCTCTATTCTGAGATAGAGAAAGTGACTCCAGTCATTTATCATTTAAATGGAGAGGTCGATCAATAGTGGGAATTAATTAAGAAAACCAAGTTGAAGGATGAAATTGAATAGATGGAGTGGGAAAACTTTAAGAAAATATTTCTTAATAAGTGTTTCCCCCAAACACTTTGTACGAAGATGGAGAGAGAATTTATAAAGCTGAAGAAAAAGGAAGGTGAATCTATTAAGGATTATGAAGAAAATTTCACAAGGCTTTAAATGTACTCTATAGGTTTTTTTATCAGCAATGATAGAAAAATTGATAGATCCTTTAGTGTTTTAAAACAACACCTTCAAAAGGCTCTAGATATTTGAGATTTTGGGAGTTATGAAGAAGTTGTTCGATGTTCTCTCAAAGTGGATATAGAGTTTCGAGAATCATCCCATGTTTATGGAGATAAAAAATTAAATATGGAGTTTCAAGCTAGAGGATCTAATGACAATTGTGTAAAGAAAATTCAACCACTCACATGTCAAAAATGTGGGAAGAAGCATCATGGGAATCAACTCAATGGGATGGGGAAATGCTTCAAGTGTGGGAGATAAGGACACCAATCTCATGAATGTCAAAGATACATGAGGAAACTATAAAGTGTGGTGGAATAAAGGATACCACCATCTATGGTTCAATGATTTAACTATAGGGAGAAAGGTCACTATGCAAGCCATTGCACTAAACCTCAAGTCTTTGAGGGTAATCAATGTTAGTAGCCACCAAAGACAAATGAGAAAGGGAAAGCTTATTCCATCACTACTTCTGAAGTGAATCCTTATAATGATTTGGTGACAGGTACACTGGTTATTCATTCAAGAATAGTGAACGTACTATTTGATTCTAGTTTTATGCATTCTTTCATATCTTTCAATTTTAGTAGAACAATTCAAAAACCACCTCAAAATATAGAGGTTGAGTTATCTATGAGAATAGAAAATGGGTAAATTATTTAATATAAAGTATATAACTCCTCCCCAGTTATTTTTTATGTACTGAACCTCCCATAAAATCTTTTCTTACTTCCTTTGTTGTATTTTTAGACTATATTGGGCATGGATTAGCTATCTTTATACAAATCCAACATCAATTGTTGGGAAAGGGAGATCACTCTTCACATCCCATGGAATCCTCTAATTTTTTACAAGTGTAAGGGGGGGATGAATATTCTTTAGATCCATCACCTAAAGTTTTTATATTATTGCCTTATGAGCAAATATATCTAGCTTAAATGATTGAGACAAAGGAGAGAATCATGCTCGAAAAGATGCCCATTGTGAGGGACTATAGTGATGTGTTCCCTAAAGAATTGTATGGTCTTCCTCCAGACCGATAGGTTGAGTTGTCAATTTAAATTATTCCTAGATATCTACCTATATCAAAGACACCTTATAGAATGGCCACCATTGAATTGGAGGAATTGAAGAAACGGTTACAAGAGAATTTGGACAAGGGTTTTATACACCCGAGTGCTTAACCATGGGGTGCACCAGTCCTCTTCATCGAGAAGAAGGATGGATCAATGTGCCTATGTATTGATTATCATGATCTCAAAAAAATCATGATAAAGAAAAAGTATCCCATGTCACGAATAGATGACTTATTTAATAAACTACATGGTGCCAAGTATTTCTCTAAGGTGGATCTTTGTTTGGGATATCATCAATTAAAGGTGAGGAAGGAAGATATTCCCAAGACTGCCTTTTGAATGAGGTATGGACACTATGAGTTCATAGTGATGCCCTTAGGACTCGCTAATGCTCCAGCAATATTTATAGAGGAATGATAAAATATCACCATGGACATTGTCAATAGACTTCCAAAGACATCTAGAGGAAACAATGATATATGGGTTGTTGCGGATCATCTCACAAAGATAGCTCGCTTTATCACAATTCAAGATGAATTCTCACTAGATCAACTTGCGTGGATATATATCAGAGATTTGGTAAAGTTTCATGGAGTACCACTAATGATTGTATTCGGTCTAGATTTGAGATTCACCTCTAATTTCTATAAAAGTATTTAACATGCTCTAAACACTGAGTTAAACTTCAGTATGACTTATCATCCTCAAACTAATGTCCAATCTAAGTGGAAAATTCAGAAACTAGAAAACATGTTGAGAGCATGTTCTATGGACATAAAAGGAGGATGGGACCAACATCTGCCTCTAGTTGAGTTCCCTTATAACAATAGTTTCCACTCAAGCATCCAAATGGCTCCATATGAATCCCTTTATGGGAAAATATGTAGAACACCGGTTTTCTGGGATAAAGTCGGTGAACATAAGTTTCTAGAACCTAAAATGGTCGAAGAAATGGTAGAGAAGGTGAAAACCATTCAGCAACACATCAAGGATTCCCAAAGTCGATAGAATATCTATGTAGAAAATCATTGATGGGACCTAGAGTTTAAGGCTGGAGACATGGTATTCCTCCACATATCTCTATATAAGAGGATCATGAGATTTGGTAAGAAAGAAAAACTGAGTCCCAAGTATAGTGGGCCCTTCGAGATTCTTGATCATGTCAGAGTTATGGCCTATTGACTAGCACTTCCACCTACAAAGTCTCAAGTATGTGATATATTCCATGTATCCCTCTTAAGGAATTAAATACCAGATCCCTCACATGTACTAAATCCATAGGTGCTACATTTGGAAAATGATCTCTCTTATTAGGAGCAGACAGTGAAGATCTTGGACCATATAGATAAATTCCTATGCAACAAGACTACTCACCTGGTCAAATTACTATGGCAGAACCATAAGTATTAAGAGGAAACATGGGAACTGGAGGAAGTGATTAAGGATAAGTACCCTCATTTTTTTCACCATAGTATGTAAAAAAAAATTTCAAGGGTAAAATTTCATAAGGGGAGAAAATGTAACAACCCAAAATTTTATCAATGGAAATTACCTTCTTATAATTATTTCATGTAGTATAAACCACATAAAATCACTTTGAGAACACAATAAAAACTTTATAAATGAAGAATGAATGAAATAAGTGGTATTTCTAGAAATTAAGGAACCTATCATGATGGAATAGTGACATGACCCTTGGAATAGTAAAATGAACATTAGGAATAGTAATTTGTTCAATAGAATAGTAACCTCATCTATGAAAGTATAAATAAAATTTAGGCATATTATAAATGATAATATGATATAATTATATCATGGTATAAGTAAATAAATATTTTAAAATTTATTAATTGAGTGTTGGTATTTTAATAAAACATACATTTTTATTTATAATTTTATAATTAATGTGATTATTTAAAAATAAATCTTATTTTCATAAAATAGATTCATAAATTAACATTTTTTTGTCTTATGATTATAAAATAATTTTATGAGACCTTAATTAATTTTTCAATGTGTTATAAAATCAGTTATAATTTTAAAATTAGTATTTTCCAAGTAAATGATGATTTTAATTGAAAATTAATTTATCATATTTATAAAATTATTTTCATAAAATAAAGTTTATTTTTGAATTATACACATTGAAACATGTTTAGGGTGAATTTTTTATATTTTTCTAAAATACTTGAATTTTTGTGAATAGTAAAATATGATAATTTATGATAAAAGATAAATACATGAATTTATGAGTCATTATTGATGTAAGGATGATGTAATACCAAAATCTCAAACTCTTCTTAATAATTTTAATATATTTAGTGATAAGGTTCAAGCTATTCGTAGTCTTGAGCCAAAATAATAAACTAATTAATAAAATAATGATAAAACACCCCTCTCCTCCCCTATAAATACTACCCCTCACCACCTATTCTCTTAACACCTTCCAAGACGTGTAGCTTGTATAAGTTCTGCCCAATAATCTTACAATCCCCTCCCCCACATCCAGGAGATCCTAGTTTCATCAAAATACTAAAACCTTTTTCCCTAAGGAGGTTCTCAAGGAGGAGAAATTCAAGAGGTAAAATCCTTTTTCTTTTTATTTTAATTTGTTTTCAATTTCATTTATTTTATTATCCTATAATCACCTCCACTTATCCAAGTGGAATTATAACTCTAGTATCTTTTATTTACTATAATTTTATTATGTTAATGGAATAATTCATCTTCAAATCTCTTCCCTTTTCTTTTTATTCTAAAAATTAAAATATCGTCTATGGTGTGTTGATTTACCACCACCGTGGACGATGCATTTTCATTTTTCACCGACACCTTCAAGGATGGTTATAAAATAATTATTATGGTTAAATAATATTTTATTATACATATTATAAGTTATATAATGTTCTAGAACCTATATATATAAACATGATGATAAAAGATCATTGTGGTCGTAAAATCCTCCAAAATAAATTAAATCATTTTCATTAACTATTTATATAATGATTCATCCTCATATCATATAAACAAATGATATATAAGATCATTTAATATTATTTAATTTCATTAATAACATATAATCTCAATTCTATAGAATTATCCTCATTTTACATGAACTTCTATACATTTATACAAGTGAATCGATCATGAAAACCAAGAAAAACGAACACCCTCAGAACAATGGAATTGAACTCTATAACACATCATAATGGATATAAATAAACTTAATAAAATTATAATGGATAAAATAAATTTATAATAGGTTATGTATTTATTAATTAATGAATCAAATTTGATTATCCATGATATTAAAGTGAAGATAGCATTCAGACATAAGGTAAGGGGATTCTCGGCCCAACTTCCTTTCTTTGGGTTATTCCTCTTTCATACCAAAATTCAATATGGATGTTATTTTAATATTCCTCAAATATAATTTATTTTTTCTTAAATTTTCTTTTCTGGGATATATATTATTCCAAACTTATTTTTTGAAAAATGTAATATTTTTTCAAAATAAATCTTCTTTCCAAAAAACACATCTTTTACTTCTCTTGAGATTGTTTGTTCTTCACTCAAGATTGATGATTCATATACCAAGTATGTTATTATATTTTTATTTTTTTAACCCTGATATTTATTAATGAAATTGTGCTTTATGAAATTCTCATGAAATATATTTCCTTTCCATAGGTTATTTTATAGCAAATATTGTTATACATTCTATGTGGCATGCATGATTATGTAAATGTTATGATGTGACAGGTGCACCTAGAATTATATAGAACTCAAATGCATTGGATAATTTGATGTATCCCATGAGATAATGTGAAATATGATTGAACATCATGCTATATTTTTTCACAATTATTATGTTATGATGATGCACATATGTTATGCATGAACATAATGCTATCTTTGTTCACAATTATGTCTGGTAGTTGACCACTAAGACATGATGTTTCATTTTTATGCATTGCCACATTACATGCCTTTATCTAATATTTACTATCATGATTATGATGATGATTCTTTATTTATGTTTATGATGATTATGTTTATGCTCACTCGTGTTTCATGTCTCTTATTCATCCTATTATTGGGATTTTAGATCACCCCTTTTTTGATGTATATCCTCAGGTGAATACTTGTAAAAATAAGAACGTGGGGGCCAATAAGAATCTAGAGTGGAAGGAATTAAATAATGTTTATGCTTTATTGTGTAAATTTTTTGTATGGTCCTAATTTTTCCAAGACACTAAACCTTTGGATCCTGATTGTGTAACACTTTTATATTGTTTATATTTAAAAAGATGTAATAATCATGTAAGAAAAGTAGGGTTGCTATATAATATTCACCAATGCTAGAACAGTCAGCCTCACACTATTAGAAGCTCTCAAATCCACCTCTCCTCTAGCAATCTTTCATGATTTACTTGGTTCCTACATTTGGATATAGATGTGAGAACCAAAAGCTATATTTAATACCCAATGTGTAGATATTGAAAATATCACTTAATAATGAATTCACCTTTATCTTCACCTTGCTTCTGGGCACAGTTCCTCTTCTAGTGGTTTGACTTTCCACGTGAAAAACATACTACCTCATTTTCTTTGACCTACCTCTGGGTCTTCTTCTGCTTGGAAGGATAATCCTTGAGGTTTTTAGACTTGTTGTGAGTATTGGGCCCCTTTTCCTTGTTCTTCCTTTTCTTATTCACCATAAGGATCTAAGGTTTATCACGCCCCATGTCCTTATCCACTTGGTGAATCAAAGTAAGAATTTATGAAAGACTCCTCTCTTTATTTCCCATATTTTAATTAATAATATAACTGGAGAATGTCTTGGAAAATTATGAAATTATGATATATGTACGCAACTCATCTGGGAATTTAATCCCCGAGATGTCTTAGTGTTCAATATAGCCAAATAAGCTTGACTACATGAGGCCCAAATGGCACATACTTTATAATGTTAGTTGTAAACAAAGTATTGGAGATCTCATATCTCTCTTTTCTTGCCTTCTCTTGATAGATATCACAAAGGTGAGACACCATGCTATATGCATCCATTTCCTCATGTTGCTTCAAAAGATCAATGGTCATGGATGATAGCATTAAACATTGAACTTCTGTAGAATAATTCAAATTTTTCTCATAGAGTGATAAATCTTCATCACTTGCCTCATTAATAGGTGCATTAGGAATAGTTTCTTTCGGTACATATAATTTCCTTTGGTAGCACGGGATAATGCGCAAGCGCCTTTTCCACTCTTAGAAATTTGTGATGGTGAGAAGGTTATTCTTCTCAAGTATAAATCATGGTGATATGTTTGATGTCATTTTTATTGTTGTTTCTACAAGTAAGATGAGCAGAGATTTGGTACTTTATCTGATAAAATTTAATCAAATAAATAAATATTATATTTATTAATCTCCCACTATTTTCTCAAAACCCAATAGCTCTCACCATTGGCTTTAGAATATCTTATTGCTTGGATATTCTAGTGGCAAGGATCAATATTCTCCTTCTCATTACCTCATCTTTAGTTGGTCAAGCAAATTTAATGGTTTTAGGTAGGCATTCCAAATTCCAACTGCATTAACTCATAGTTCCTTGATCTTTTGAGTGGACTCCCCAATCCTGAAATCATTAAATTGGATTTCATCAACCCTTCCCTCTTAGCTACACAAATTCCTTCTTTGGCAGTCAACCCTTGATGTGAACTAAGTAAGTCAACCCAAAACTTCAAGTTAGAATTCCATGATAATTGAAAGCACCCCAACTTTGGTTAGTCAAGAAATTTGAACTATGGTTCGATTTTAACTGAAATAGTAAAATGCTATACTGACTTAATATATAATTGATGGATTTTATCTTTTATGTGTAAATTACCAATTATTATCTTTATCACATGCTTGTTAATATTAAGTGGATTTACTTAAGTGATTAACCATATTTAAATAATATTTTTTGCACAAGCCAATTTATTTTAGTTCTATCTTGTATGCTTGTAATTAATTAATTCGTGTGGTCGTGAAATAACATTCATAGTGAAATAACAATGCAACTTGATAGAAATAAAATAATAAAGTAGTATGATCGTGAGCTTTTACTAATGGTTAGTTTATCTAGCAGTTGATAAACTAATCGTTGACCTAGGGGAAAAACACCTTGAACCAATTAAGGTTCTTGTTATAGCTTTTCACCTATCCGCCTATGTATCTCTCTTGGATTGGTTCTGCCTCAGCTTCAAACTTGAACCGCATCCACTAGCTTAAAAGTTTCATCCATTACATATGTTTTTACTCACACACAGGTGAGGGGGAAAGGGTTTACATAAAAGAAATCATGGGCACGTAGGCCCTTACATAATAAGAGGAGGGACTGCATGAGACCTACAATTTAATTTAATAATAAATTAAACAAAACCAATCACATACAAAGGTCTGGTCTATGTTTATGATCATCCACATGCATGCAACGAATTACACATTTAATAAAATTAGCATTCAATTCTTAATCGTTCTTATTTAAAATAAATTGTGCACGAATCAAGGTGAATACCCGTTTGAATCTACCCAATATGTATTATACTCATATACTATTTACTCTTATGACATACAGCATACATGACTTATCACGTACTTTCATGACGTCACTAAAAAAATAAGGTGATTAGAGGGGGGTTTAGAGGGGGTTATGCCCAATGCCCTCTAAATTCATTTTCTGTATAAATTAGAGGGGGTATGTGAGACCCTCGCTAATCATCAAATTTAGAGGGGGTTTTAAAGCCCCTCAAAATGTTTTAACATTATTTTTTTAATATCCGGTGGGATTTTAGAGGAGGCTTTGAACCTCCTCTAATTTAAGAAAATAGAGGGAGTTCATAACCGCTGCTAATCAATGAGATTATTAGTGGTACACAACCCCCTCTAATATCTTAAATTAGTGGGGGTTTAAAACCCCCTCTAATGTCTTAAATTAGAGGGGGTTCAAAACCACCTCTAATATATTAAATTATATGGGTTTGAAAACACCCTCTAATGTCTTAAATTAGAGGGAGTTCAAAACCCCCTTTAATGTCTTAAATTAGAGGAGGTTTAAAACCTCCTCTAATGTCTTTAAATTGGAGGGGGGTCAAAAACCCCATTATTTAAAAAAACAAATTCCATAATATATATATATATAATTAAAACACTGTATATAAATGTATTTAAATACATTATAATAAAATATTATACAAAATATTTATATGATTTTATTCCATTGTATTTATATGTATACATAAATATAATTTTATAATTTTATGTACATTAATATATATTTATTTATATGTAGTTGGGGTTTGGCTTAGTGGTAAGCACCCCTTAAATCTACATGAAAATGGGGGTTCAAAACCCATTGGGCGCAAGTATTGTAGCAGCGGCAGGACACTGTAGCGGCAGCGGGTACTGTGCAGTACTGTAGCAATGCAGGTACTGTAGCAGTACTTATTTATTTGTATAAATTGTATTTCATATAATATTAATTATATATAATATAAAAGCATAAACATATTATATAAATATATACATAAATATAATTTATTTAAAAAATATATCATATAAAAACCTAAGCTTGTAGTTTTTATAATTTATATTATAATAATAATAAATATATTTTTAAATAATATGTTCATGCTTTTATATTATATATAATTAATATTATATGCTATACAATATATATATATATATATATATATATGTTAATGTACATATTATATAATTATATTTATTGAAATACATATATATTAATGTACATAATATTATACAATTATATTTATTGAAATACATATATATTAAGGTGCATAATAATAAATATGTTTATTGAAATACATTATATAAATATTTGTATAAATTGTATTTTATATAATATTAATTATATATTTGTATAAATTGCATTGCATATACCATTATATAAATATTTGTATAATTTTTATTTCATATATAATATTTGTATAAATTGTATTTCATATTATATTAATTATATATAATATAAATATTTGTATAAATTGTATTTCGTATATATGTATTTCATATAATATTAATTATATATAATATTATACAATTTATAGAAATAAATATATATCAATGAACATGATAATAAATATATGTATTGAAATACGTTATATAAATATATTTTTATTGACATTATATAAATATATTAAATAAATACTTATATATATTATATAAATAAACATGTACATAATATATAAATATGTATTTAAGTATATAAATAATTTACATAAATATATTTATAAATATAAAAATATATGTGTATATACATAACATAAATAGAATTATAAAATATATTTACTCAAATGTATGTAAATACACATATAAAATATATAGTTTATATAAATGTATAAATTGAATATAATATAAATGTATTATAATATAAATACATAATATAAAAATGTATATATTAATTTATATAAATATATATGTAGGTTATATATTTATATGTATTTAAATATTTATTCAAATAATATTTAATTTAATTAGCTTACTAATATATATAAATATAATGATGTGAAAACATAATATCAAAATGTATTTGGCATAGTGGGAGAGGTGATATATGGTTGAGGTCAAGGGTTTCAAATCCACCAGACAACAATTTTACAAGGCGTGCGCTGAATTGGATCGGGGTGTCGGGGGTACTGGTGACACGGTACACAGAACAAGAGGGCGCGGGTGACATTGTACACAGAATGGGAGTGGGGCGGGTGGGACTCACATGGGAAAGGGATTGAAACGGGATAGGCGGGTGGGGGCTCACACAAGAAAGGGACCGGAACGGGAGAGGGATGGTGGGTTGGGGGGAGGGCACTCACATGGGAACGGGAGGGGGTGTTGGATATATTAAAAAATAAATAAATAATTAGAGGTGGTTGTTTGAAACCGCCTCTAATATAGCTCAATTAGAGGGGGTTAAAACCCCCTCTAATTTAGTCTTAAATAGAGGCGCTTTCAAACAACCGCTCCTAATATGTGATATATAACACACTTAGCAGTGGTTTCCAACCGCCGCTAAGTTGAGTTATATATTAGAGGGGTTAACCCCCCCCCCTCTAAACTGGTATTTTATAGTGAAATTAGAGGGGGGGTTTAACCCCCTCTAATACAATCATCGTTAAATTAGTCATCACTTTATCAGTGGTTGCTCAAAACCGCCTCTAACAACAGTAGGCGGACACATTAGCAGCGGTTCCTCATAACTACCACTAATATGTTTAGAGGGGGTTATAACCCCCTCTAAAATAAAAAAATAACACCCTCTAACCGGGTCATTTTTTGTAGTGCGTCTACTATCAGCTTAATAATTATACAAATTACATGATTTTTCGGTCACGTGTTATGCTTCAATGCATGTAGAGTAATAATTGTAATACGACTCATACATGATATGCAGATCTAAACATTACGTGGAGATTAATCAAACATTTATATATATATTAAAACTCATCACATAGCGTGTCCTGTCAACTTAATAGTCACACGCAAGCACATGTCGATAAGGTTTACACAGTATAATAAATTAATTTTAATTCTGTGTAATTTGGTATAAGTGCACGGCGTGTACATCTCTTACCGTCTATCCGAGGTACACACTTAGGGACTCAGCATGTAAATTGTGCCTCAGAAAAATCGAAGCACACGGCATGTACAAAGGGCTACATAGTGTGTGGTCTCCGAGTTACACAGTCACCAATCAGGTAGGCCATGCATAGAAATACACAGCCCGTATATGACTTAAAGGTCTACACGCATTGTATGTGGGCTACACGGTGTGTACTCCGACTGACTGTGTGCCATACTGGCTCGGTCAACACACGTTGTAAGAAATTAAATGCACCATGAGTATTCGATGCACACGGTTTGAATTAATTCTGAATTAATTCCAGGTGCATTGAACACTAGTGCATGGCGTGTAACACCGGTTACACAACGTGTACTGTTATGTTATCTAGTCAAAATCATCGCCACCTCCGGATGAGATATTTGATTACATTTCATTCATAAAATTAATTGATTTGATTAGATCCACGAGAAATGAAAGTGGAAGAGGAAAATCTCGCAATTCGGGTTAAAAGAACGGTTAAAATTGAATCGAAAACTAAATGACAAATGCATAAATCAATCAACGATATTTAAAAAATTATAAATAATTATGTAATCACTCTAATACCACTTGTAGGTTCTTAGCGCAGCGGAAGCATGCAATATGTCATGTCTAACTTTGTTTTTTGTCATGATTGATGATCAATCCGAGATCTACATGACGATAAACGTCATGATCAATGGAATTGAATCAAAGAAAAATGGATAAAACGTTGAAACTTGAGAGAGGATCATCACATATTATTTATAATCAATTTAATCAAATAAAGAATTATCTCGCATGAAATCTTTCACCGTTGATGGATCTGACAACAGATCTACGTTGTACGGTCGTTGTGTTGGGATTTTTTGATTTAAAATTTGAATATTAAGGAGAGATAGAATTATTAATGGAGAGATTTGTCTCAACATTAATAGATGGTTTTCTGTGGTGGGTGGTAAGGGTTTGGGGGTGAGGGGCATGTCGCGGGGTCAAGTCTATGGGGTTGCAATTTAATGTAATTTTCTTCCTTGCGTCGTGTGCCGCTTTCGCGGTTGTACCCAATTTTTTTTAATAGATGGTTTTCTCCCAACATTAATGAAGATTTAATTCTCAATATTAATGGATGAATAATCTAATGTTGACTGCATTAATTGGAGATATTGAATTGATGTCTATACAAGAGGATGCAGTAGTATTTTTAAAGGTGTGCCAGCACGATCTAACCGATGAGGGAGAACTGAGAAGGGGTTGTCGTGTTTGCAGTAATCGGTGTGAAGCGATGACGATGAGAATGAAGCAAAGACAGTGATTATGTCAACAGTGGCGTGTTGACGACAATTCCCTGGGGTTGCAATTTAATGTAATTTTCTTCCTTGCGTCGTGTGCCTCTTTCGCGGTTGTACCCAATTTTTTTTAATAGATGGTTTTCTCCCAACATTAATGGAGATTTAATTCTCAATATTAATGGATGGATAATCTAATGTTGACTGCACTAATTGGAGATATTGAATTGATGTCTATATAAGAGGATGCAGTAGTATTTTTAAAGGTGTGCCAGCACGATCTAACCGATGAGGGAGAACTGAGAAGGGGTTGTCGTGTTTGCAGTAACCGGTGTGAAGCGATGACGATGAGAATGAAGCAAAGACAGTGATTATGTCAACAGTGGCGTGTTGACGACAATGATTGAAAGCGTTGAAGATGACATGCGATGAGAGATGATGACAATATCATATATCGAAAGTGCTCTTCGTTGCGGAGATCAAACGACGTGTTTCGATTGTGATGATCGGCAGTACAATGAAAGGGTACGTTCACGGGTGTCATACAAATTCCTCTGGGTGTTGAGTTGTGAAAAATCCTTCAGGTGCGTTGTAAAAATCTTTCGGGTGATGTGTAAAATTCCTTCGGGTGTGTTGTGTGACTGCTTCCGCTGTGACATCGGGCTCTACCCCAACACATTGTGTTGTAGGAATCAAAAGTAGACTCTCTCTAGTGGTGATCCACACGTGTTCCATAAATCTTCGAATGTCACTGCAAGAATCTCAGGATGTTAGCACGGCAATTTCTATCGCTTGCGTCGTTCGCCTTTGATCGTCACGAGAATTGATTTCAAATTGTCCTTCTTGATCTCTCTAGACTCGAGAGTTGATGGTGGAGGAAGATCGCTCCCCTTCTTGGAAGTGTGAGAGGGAGCTCTCTGGGGCTTGAGGGAATTCTCTCCGATTGTCGTTGTGCACAACACAAATGAATTAGCTCTCTTTGAAAATAATATAATTGAGTTTATATATCGTTAGAGTTAGAAAAAAATAATTGCAAACGTGCCCCTTGTTATTTATTTAATCTCTTATGAAACCTTGTGTCTATAATAATAATAATATTATTATTTCTCCACATTGTTTAACTTACGGATTAAAAATAAATATTATTTATTCAAATAATATATATTATTTCTCATTGGACCATTAAACTATCGGGCCTTGAATAATGACTATTTATTTATTAAATAATTATAACTGCATTATTCGTCAATAAATAAATAATTATTATATTCACTAAATAGTAAATAAAAAATTATTAAATATTCCGCTCACATAATATTCTCTCAAATAACTTGTGATGAAATATATGTGATCAGGTATACATGCATAATTATTAAACAACGTGCATGAATAATATTTATTCAATTTGTTAAATAATAAATAATAATATATTATTTAATTGAGATTTAGATACACTTAGTGTGTGACCTTCTAGGCCTCTTTCTCAGTGGCATTAGGTGAAACATCCTAAAGTCCAATATTAGCGTCTACCAACACCTCAAGACACTCATAGATAAAGAAGTTAATGTTGCAATAACATAATATCTCATATGAACGCTTACTGTGTAATATAATCTCTTGATCGTGATATCTCTAATCAAGCAGGTTGCATGGAAGTGTCATTAACTTCTGTGTTCGATGTCTCTTTTTGACTTTCCAAAAATCGAACTTGCACATAGTACACAGTGGTCATGAATTTATTTAGGGTGTATCATTTCCATCAAAGGACCTGAGATATCAATTTTCGTTTAAAGAATATAAGGGACAAATCATTTCTCGCATTATTCATTAATGCAATATTACTTTGACGAACTCAACATATCCTATCCTGCTGCAAACACACGTCGTCACGGTTTTTGTCAATAGATCAAACTACACGACTTATAATACTCATCAATAATAATCTTAAAGTCTAAGGATCAATACACACGTCTGCATATAGGAACATCCAATAACACATATAAACGTGGATTTCCAACTAGCGGGTCTCGTTCTCATAATATCATACAATGAATATTATCAAGGGCATGCACCATGAGAAGTTGTCTCAAAGTGTTATAAGTTTTCACCTCTGATAGTCTGTATCATTTGTGTCTCTCAAATGATACCATCCAGATACTGAACATATATTTAAGAATAGTGTCATAACACTTCTGGGTTCTCATCATAGCGGACAACTGTCATGACATTTTAGTGCGACATTTACTCTTAGGACGTTATCACCTACTATGTTACGCAGAAGAACAATCATGATGTGATAAGAAGTTTATTAATATTCAAAACTATAAATACAGGTTATCATAAAACATACAGAAGTTGGTTCTAGGTCGCTAAATCCAACACATATGAGTCTTTAAATGGAATGTAAGAATAACTTGTTCAGTTCACTGGAAGCCGACGGTCAAGTCGGGGGAAACTACAAGCAATCAGAGGTTATCGTGACCAATGATGGATCCCCGACAAGTTTCAAAAGGCGGTGAGACCAGATAATCGATTCAACCCCACTTTAAAGGTGGGGGGTGGGACCATTGCACATGTGTCTAGCGATTATTGATTAGTGATCTTAAAATTGGGCGACTTGTTAATTGATATTGTAATCTTGCAACTTAAGATAAATATGAAAAGTGCAACAATGTTCTCCCTTAGATATAGAACTAAGGTCTGAACCATGTAAATTATTGTCCTTTACTTGCTTTATTATTTTGCTTGAATATTTGTTTCAATCCCCACACAGGCGGCTGTGGTGGCAGGGGGTTGGGGTTTGGGGCGGTGGTTGCGGGGTCGAGTCCCCGGGCGGGCTTTCTTTCCTTGTGTGCGTTGTAAATAAAACAAGTTGAATGTTTGTTTTAATGAGTTTGCATTTGGAGTGTGTGAGGAGTGTCGACTCAGTGCGATGAATTAGAGTGTTTTGATTTCCTAAGTTTCGATACATTGAAGCCATAAGGTTATTCTGGTCCGGGGAGTTTCTAGTGCTCTGTTATGCACTTGAAGTTCTGGTGGTTTAACTTCCGATGATTGGTGTTCCACTAACCCCAACACACACATGCGCGCGTGCACACATAAATATAATATATAGAGAGGGGCGGGGGGGGGGGGATCTGAGATAGATTTAATTTTGTCCAAGATAAAGTTTGTGTGCCCCGTCTCATGTTCATCCCATATAAAGACTTCTTTGGGACAGATTATTTGAGACAAACTTAAATTTGTCCTAGATGAAAAATGATGCACGTGCATGTCAACTTATCTGGGATGGATTTAAGTCAGTCCTAGATAATTTGTCCCAAACATATAGGATACTACTTGTATCGAATGAATATAAAATTCATCTCAAAAAAAGATGTATTTTATTCGAAACAGATACAATATCCATCCCGAACATGCCGTCCGAAATATAAGATTTTCTTATAATGAGGGAGGGGCTACAAATAAAACACACACATATGTATATAAAAGATCTAGGAGATTCGAACAAGAGACCTCTAGGAGACCATTCAATAATGGTGTCCAATACCAAACTCCTTGAGGGATGTGTTTTGCAAGCAGTGGGCATAATGGGAATTACGTGGGTCACTGAAATTAAAGAAGTAAAATGAATCATTATAGATGTAACAAATTATTTGTAGGAATACAAACTGCAACGGACGGTAGGAATACAGGTTGAGAGAATCAATATTAAATAGTTATGAATGCAATTAATAAATGATTATAAACGGGTATGAAATAAAGAGCAATTAATGTGAATTAATATTTTGAGTAAAAATGAAATGAGTGAGTAAAGGTGAAATTTCGCGAGGTTGAAATTATGCATATTTTAAAATAAGTGAAATTTTAAAAATAAGTAAACGGTGATAAATTTTAAATAAATTTATTGTAAATTCATTTTTTTATTCAATTACATCCCATTAGATAAAAAAAATCTCATTTATCAATAAAATCCAATTTTTAAAGTATCACAACAACAAATATATATATTTTGCTACGAAAATATATAATTACCAAGCATATATTCTCTTATTTGATTCATAACACATATTATGTAATATAGAACACAAAATGTGTTGTGTTATTATCATCATTATTCTTCTTATATTTTTTTTCCTACTTCCATTTTTATTTCTAATGTTTTAAATGACACAAGGCACGTGATCGACATTTAATAAAAATATTTGAATTAATTATGCGAGAGATTTTCTAAGTGAAAGATTTTTTAAGGTAAAAAGCAAATAGATTTTATGAAAATGTTCGATAGTGATTATTGAAGTGAAAAGGCGAGTATGGTCCACATTAGAAATTTCAAAAATGGAAAAAAAGAACACACTTTCACCACTTTGATAGAACATTCAATCCAGAAATTATTGAAAACGTTTAAATATTTAACACAAAACATATGTTATTTGTTTAAAAAAATGGATATTGATATTTTTTTTTATAAAATACAAGGCATATTTTACGTGATTTTGTTTTTTGTTTTTTGAATATTTTTTCTAATAACTATTGTTTTATATATGTTTTTTTTAAACAAATGTTAAAAACTGTAAAATAAAACCGTCATCCGCTCCGCTTCCGAAAACGAAAGGCGGGTTCAGACATTTCGGCCACCGAGAATACGGTGACGGCCGGCGTGGTTTTGTCGCGTAACTGTCCAAGGAATCCCCGCCACGTGGCCCAACAACCTAATATTTATGAAGGTCAAGCCCCATCCTCGTCAACAGTCCAATCATCCCAGCGGTCGCGTCTCGCACGCATCTCCTTTAACGGGAATTCGCTCCCGTAACGGACAGACGCGGGCGGAACGTGTGGAGTGGAGGGATTCTTCTCTAAATGGATTTTAATCAAATCATCCAATCGTGACGTTGAAACTTTTTTAGTACTAAATAAATTCAATGACTTTTTATGATTTTTAAATTTAAACTAATTAATTTTAAGAATATTTATAATAAATGGTTATTAATGCAATCAATAAATGGTTACAAAAGTGTTGGGAAATTCAAATGGATGGTGTGGCAAGGAATGAAGAACAATTAATGCTAATTAATAGTTGGAGCAAGAATGTGAAAAGTAGGAAAAACAGAAAAGAAACTAAATGGCAGATTCACTTGGTTGATAAGTTTATGCATATTCTAAAATAAACAAATTTTAAGAAATAAGCTAATAATCATGATACATTTTAGAGAAATGTATTGAAAAAATCAATTTTTATTAACTATGGTTTTATTTATAAAAATATATTTTAGTAGAGTTTAAAAAATACATGTTCACTTATTTGAAACAAAACACGTAGAATTTATATTTAAGGAAAATCCTTGAATTATTCCTTGGAGGGTTTTTATGAGCACTACTTAGAGGTTTCAAAGGTGAAAAGTAAAGGGATTTGATCAAAATGTTTGATGGAGATTACTAAAGTGAATAATTGAGATATGATTCTAATATAAGGAACTAAAATGGAAAAATAAATAAATAAATAAATATAAATATATATATATATATATATATATATATATATTGACTAGCCTATTATAATGGAAGTCATCACATTTAATTGTAGTTAATGAAAATGTATCTATAATTTAACACTAAAAATACATTTTGTGTTTAAAAAAATTAATTTTAAAACATATTCAATAGCTTTTAAAATATAAAACATATGTTTAGAGACTTGTTTTTGTTGGGGGAGAATCCCGACCTCGGGATAAAAACGTGTGAATTAAGTTTTTTTCTTAGTTGGTTTTTCATATTAAATTTGTTTAATATGTTTTCCTGTTTTTTTATTTTTTTTCCACGCTGGATATTTTTGACCATGTTTTTTTTGAGCCGTTGTCCATTGTGGTGATCCGAGTGTCTTATTGCCTTTATTCCTGGCCGTTGATGAGCATGGCAGCCCAAATCATCTCAGTCCTCCATCCATTTGTGCTGCCTGGTGTTCTGTTCGGATTTGTTGGGCAGACCGTTCAGCCTTGGTTTCATGGCGCCTGCGGATAAGGCATGCGGTTACGGGGCTAGGTCGTTCACAGGGGGTTTCATCACCCCTGTTGCGCCTCTTTTCGAAGCAACGGATGGTTTTCACCCTCCGGCTTCTCGGCTTTCTCATGGCGGTGCCTCTTGCTCTTCCTTGGCGAACCTCTGTTAGGGTTTTCTCGGTTCTGTACTCAACCTCCTGTTGGAGAAGATCGCCGCCTTTGTTCTCCTTCGGCGCCTACCCCGCGGCCGGATCTAAGTGGAGACAACACCCCTTCCAGGCGAAAGAAGTGTGGTCTTGATTGACGATTTTCAGAACCTCTATGGAGGAAAACGACCGTCGGTGATTCATATCCGAACCCCAACTCCAAAGATGATGACGCAACCTTCCACGGCTTGAAGAGAACAGGACCGCTGGACAATTTTGTTGTCCCGCATTGTAAGTTCAGATTACAGTTTTCAATTTTCATTCGAAATCTGTAATTCTTACTTGTTTTTTTGTTCCGTTTTTCTTGCTGGTTTGATTGCGTTGTATTGTTCTGGGTTTTCTTTTGAGATTAATAAATGCGTGTGTGGGTGTGGTGTTCTTGCTGTGCAGTAGGTTCCCTAAGGGACCGAAGCACATTAAATCCTTGTGTTCTTTCACTATTTCAGCACTTTCTGTTTTGTTTCGGTTCATGCGATATCAAAATCACACCTCCAGACCGATCCTTGTTTATTTTGTGGTTGTTTGGCTTGATTGTACTGCTGGTTTTTGTTCCGCTGCCCCAACATACCGCAACAAGTGGTATCAGAGGCTTCTTGGCTGCTGTGCAGTTTTCATTTCGATATTTGCTTGATCTGCTTTAGGTCCTTTGTGCTTTCTATAATCTGCTGTTTCCGTTTATTGCTTGTTGCCACTGCAATTGTCGTTCCTTGCTTGCTGCCACTGTTTACAGCCTTGTTGTATTCTGTTTACAGTTTATTGCAGTATGTGTACAACTTATTAATTTGGGTTTTCCTGCATTTTATTTGCATCTACATCTATCTGTTTAATTCTGCTCGTATAAATTGATTTTTATTTGTTAATAGAAACCATTGTATTCATTGAAATCCTCTGATTTTTGTATCTCACGGTACACGTTTACTCAGTGAGATTGGTCAGTCCTTGGGGGCCTACGCCCAACGTTCTCCCCAACCACTCGGCATCCACTCATCTGGATAAACATGACTACAATGCGATACAGAATTGAGAAATTCGATGGAGACAACGATTTCAATTTGTGGAGAATTAAAATGAGAGCTTTGCTCGTTCAACTAGGCTTAATTGATGCCTTATGTGGGCCTAAGAAACCCATTACGACTGTTAATCAAGCTGGTCAGACTGTTGTAGAATACCAAGATGTTCCCCTTGATGTGCTAGTTAAGGTCCATAGCTCCCTTTTACTCTCCCTAGGAGATAAGGTCCTTAGAGAAGTTGCTTTCGAGTCCACTGATGCCGGCATTTGGTTGAAATTAGAGAAATTATATATGACTACTTCATTAGTTGATAGATTGTATAAAAAACATCGCATGTTTACTTTTAAGATGAAACCTGGTAGTTCTATCAAATCTCATCTTGATGAGTTTAATAAAATCATGCTAGATCTTGTCAATATAAATGTAGCGGTCGATGACGAGGATCAGACAATGATTCTCTTAATTTCTCTTGACAAAAGTTAAAGTTCTTTGGTAGAGACTATGATGTATGGTAGGGACTCGCTAACCCTGGAAGTGGTTAAGTCCGCTCTTCTTTCAAAAGAATTGCAGTCAAAGAATGGATTAGGATCAGTGGGAGAGGGGCTTAACGCTATGAGTAGAACAAGTGATAGGGGACAAGGGAAAAACAATGATAAGGGTAAAAAGAAAAGTGCAGGCCAGTTTAGGACACTAAAATGCTATCAGTGTGGGAAACCAGGACACTTTAAAATGGATTGTCCTGAAAGGAATGGTTCGAGGGGTGATGGGGCTCAATCTAATGTAGTTGAGCCCGGTTTCGATGATGTCGTCGTTCTGTAGTGTGTCTAGTGTGCTGCAGGGGGCAGAGTTGTGGGTCCAACTCTGGGTTTGTTTCCTTCTTTGTGTCCTAGGTGTGTTAGGCCTCTCGGGAGGTAAGCTGGTGTGAGGACAGTGAAGCGTTGGACAGTGGTTAAGAGAAGCAGATCATGAGAGGTGTCTGACTGATCACCAGACTTCATGATGGGGGTGCTGCTGGTATCTCTTTGTCGATATTGGATGGGTACCTGGGAATAAGGTACTTGATGTCGCGGGTGGGCTACACTAGGATGGTTTTTTCCTAGGTCGGTAGTGGACTGCCTTTGCTTGCTAGGTCTATTTCCTCGTGGTTACGAGTTGGCTCTAGGATTGAGGCTGTATGGGTTTTACAGCGGTTGAGGTTAGAAGGTGTCTTCCCCTGTTGCACGGATCTAGGCAGTGTCTTGTCCTTAGGTGGAGAGAGTCTTCTGGGTTTGTCGTAGATCTAGGTGGAGTGAATGTTTTCCTTGTTCTGAGTCTTATGATGTGTTTGCTTATTTGCTTTCTTTTGCATGACTTGTTTTCTTTGCTGCTACTTCTTGCATATAAATTGTTGAGTTTATGTTCATACTTTGTATTGATGTTATACTTTGAGGATTGGTACTGCTGTGTTTGCTGATTGTGTGCAGGTACTAGTTTGCAGTACGAGACTTCCTTGACAACATGATCTCAGTAGTCGACTCAGGTAAGTGCAGGTATGGATTTTGTTTATGTTTAGAGAGTTTACTTCTAAGCATGTTTAAGTAGTAGTTTAGATGGAATTGATGAGGGCAAATGTGTATCACATTGATACACATGTTGGACACAAGCAGTGAATAGTTTGACTAATACTGGTCACGGTCTCCTATGTTTTTCTTAGGTTGTTTAGCTTAATTGCCCAATTCAATTCATAAGTTAGGTGCAAGAACATCACAAATTTAATTGAAAAGGTAGAGATTTTTGAATTAATTTTTTTTCTTAATTGGTTTTTCATATTAAATTTGTTCAATACGTTTTCCTGTTTTTTTAATTTTTTCCACGCTAGATATTTTTGACCGTGTTTTTTTTGAGCCGTTGTCCATTGTGGTGATCCGGGTTCTTATTGCTTTCATTGTTGGCCGTTGATGAGCATGACCACCCAAATCATCCCATCCCTCCATCCATTTGTGCTGCTTGGTGTTCTGTTCGGGTTTGTTGGGCAGACCGTTCAACCTTGGTTTCGTGGCGCCTGCGGATAGGGCATGCAGTTACGGGGCTAGGTCGTTCGCAGGGGGTTTCATCATCCCTGCTGCGCCTCTTCCCGAAGTAGCGAATGGTTTTCACCCTCCGACTTCTCGACTTTCTCACGGTGGTGCCTCTTGCTCTTCCTTAGCGAACCTCTGTTAGGGTTTTCTTGGTTCTGTGCTCAACCTCCTGTTAGAGAAGATCATCGCCTGTTGTTCTCCTTCGGCGCCTACCCTGCGACTGGATCTAAGTGAAGACAACACCTCTTCCAGGTGGAAGAAGTGTGACCTTGATTGACGATTTTCAAAACCTCTATGGAGGCAAACGACCGTCGGTGATTCAGATCCGAACCCCATCTCCAAAGATGATGACGCAACCTTCCACGACTTGAAGAGAACAGGACCGCTGGACAATTTTGTTGTCCAACATTGTAAGTTTATATTACAGTTTTCAATTTTCATTCGAAATATGTAATTCTTACTTGTTTTTTTGTTCTGTTTTTCTTGCTGGTTTGATTGCGTTGTATTGTTCTGGGTTTTCTTTTGATATTAATAAACACGTGCGTGAGCGTGGTGTTCTTACCGTGCAGTAGGTTCCCTAAGGGACTGAAGCACGTTAAATCCTTGCGTTCTTTCACTATTTCAGCACTTTCTGTTTTGTTTCGGTTCATGCGATATCAAAATCACAGCTCCAGGCCAGTCCTTGTTTATTTTGTGGTTGTTTGGCTTGATTGTACTGCTGGTTTTTGTTCCGCTGCCCCAACATACCGCAACAAAACGCTTGCGAACCAATTTGTGAGAAACCCAATGAAATACAAAAGCAATATTAAGCAGAATAAATAAACCAGCACATAGGATTTTTAATGTGGAAAAACCTTTCGATGCAGAGGATTAAAAAAGCCTAGAGCAATTCCCAAATATCCACTATGAATCAGAGAATACAAAGAATCCAAGTAATGCCCGAACTTGAATTACAAACGAGAGAACATAGAAAACCTGTGTGAAAACTACACCCTGATACACCTATGTCTTCTCTTTGATAAACATCTTGTCAACGCTATGTATCTAAAGATTCATCTGTGAAAAAATGTCACCCTCTTGTCGATGAAACGTCACTATCTCAGAGATCTTCATCCGAACATGCGCTATCCTTGCACCATCTTGCGACACCCTAAGGATTTCTCTCTCATGATCTCGCCATCATGATGTACCGCCGATCTTCAATCGGGACACGCCACTTGATCACCGCAATCAAGAAGACTCTTGATACATGACCTTGATTATTGATCACATCATTGTTGCTATGCACATGTTTAACGCTGACGCGCCACACATGCTACCTTCGGCGTGATAATCACCTTCTTGCTCTCGGTGGACTACATCTTGAGCAGCTCCCCCTTTGTTCACCACCAGCCACTTCCCCTTTTAAAGCATTCACTGTTTCCTTTTTCAAATAGAGATAAGATATGAAATATTATATCTTAAATCTCCAAATCACCATATATCTATCTGTAGGTTCCAGGTGCAGCGGAAGCGCGTTGGTAGGTGTACCCAACTTTAATTTTAACGTTAACAATGATCAATCTGAGATCCATCATGATAATAAAACGCCAGATCTTCGGAATAGAACGAAGAACGAAAAAGAAAAGAGGGGAGTCCCAGAACCATAGATAAGATCATCATATGTTGGTTATAATTAATTTAATTAATTGATAAGAATTACCTTGATAGAATTCTTTCTTTGTTGATGTTTCCGGTCACAATCCGATGTGATCTGTCATTGCGTCGTAGAATCCATGTGTAGGATTCCTCTAGTGGTGATCCACACGTGCTCCACGTATCTATGGATGTCGACGAAGGGATCTCCGGGTGCTAGCACGGAAGAGCCTTCGCTTGCGATGTCCACCTTCGATCGCCTTGATTCGGTAGTTTATGATCTCTCTCTTAGCTTGAGAGTGTTCTTGGAAGAAAAGGATTCTCTTTTGGCTTGAGAGCTTTCTCTAGATCTGTTGTGCACAACCACAAAAAATGGATAGGCTAATGAGAAATATATAATTGTGATTTTTAATTACATAGAATAATAAAATGAATTAATTACCCGAAAGCATTTATTCATTTCATTTAATTCTTAGTAATACCCCATGTCTAATAATAACAGTTGACTATTATTATTATCTCACATGCGCCCAATAAATTAAACATAATATTATTTAATTAAATAAATAATATTATTTCTCATAAATTCTCAGAAAAAAATACACAACATGTATATTTAATATACACGGCGTGTATATTTAATATACACAGCGTGTACTTTTGTTTTTCCATTTTTCTTTATTTCCTTCACCGCATTTATTAGACCTTGAATAATGGCTATTTATTTCTAAAATAAATATCACTGCATTACTCGCTAATAAATATATTATTTCACCCACAATATATTCTCTCGAATAAATAGTGTCAAAATAAATGCGATCAGACATCCTTAAATAATTATTAAATCACAATTGGGAATATTCTTTATTCAACTTGTTAAATTAATATTTAACTGAGATACTTGGACACACTTAGTGTGTGACTCTCTAGGCCTCTTTCTCAGTGGCATTAGGCAGAGCCTGCCTAAAGTCCAAAGTTAGCATCTAGCAACACGCCAAAACACCCATAGAGAAAGAAGTTAACGCCGTAATGACTTGTCACCTCATACGAATGCTTACCGTGTAATATAATCCATTTGTCTCGATATCTCAAATCAAGCAGGTTGCATGGTAGTGCCATCAACCCACGTACTCGATTATTCTTTCTTTGACTTTCCGAAATTGAACTTGCCCATTTCTCACCATGGCCATGAATTTATTTAGGCTACATCAATTCCATCAAAGAGCCTGAGATATCTACTTCCGTTATGGAATAGAAGGGACAAATCCTTTCACATTATCTATTAATGCAGTATCACTCGTGACACACCCAATGTATCCTACGTCACTGCGAACAATGTGTCATCACAGTTTTTGCTAACACATCTAAGTGCGTGAGTTGTAATACCCATTAATAATAATTTTAAAGTCTAAGGACCAATACACACGTCCGCAGATAAGAACATCCAATGACACTATGAAATGTGGATTTCCTACTGGCAGGTTTCGTTCTCATAATATCCTCCTAGATATTACCAAGGGTGCAAACCATGAGAAGGTGCCTCAAAGTTTTATGAGTCCTCACCCCTAATAGCCTGTATTATTTGTGTCCCTCAAATAACATCATCTAGCTACAGAACATATATTCAAGAACAATTTTATGACATTTCTGGGTTTTCATCATAGCAGGGATCTGCTATGACCTTTTAATGCAACACCTATCATTTGAACATTATCACATGCATTGTCACGCAGAAGAACAATCAAGATGTGATATGGTATTTATTAATGAATAAAGTACAAAGTAGTTGGTTATAGGCCACCAACTTCAACAGACTCCCACTTGGACTAGAGCTAACTGCTAACAAATTTTAACCCACTAGCTCTCACATGATATTTATGCTTCTGCTGAGATAATCCTTTAGTCATGGGGTCTGCCACATTCTCTTCCATGGACACTCTACTCATTACAACTCCACCCCTTTGATAGAAATCCCTCAAGAGGTGATACTTCCAGAGTATGTGCTTTATCTGTTGATGTGACCTTGGTTCTTTTGAAAGAGCCGCCGCTGTAGTATTATCACAATATAATGTGATAGGATCTTTATTGCTAGGCACCACATCAAGCTCCTGGAAAAAGTTCCGAATCTACATGGCTTCCTTGGCTGCATTAGAAACCGCTATATATTCAGACTCCGCTGTAGAATCGGTGACAACTGGTTGCTTTGAACTCTTCCAGCTCACAGCTCCTCCATTGAGACATAAAACATATCTAGATTGTAACTTCAGATCGTTTGGATCTATCTGAAAACCAGCATCAACATACCCTCTGATGACAAGCTTCTCGTCTCCTACATACACTAGGAACATATCATTAGTTCTTCTCGGATACTTAAGGATAGTCTTTACAGTAGTCCAATGTTGTTCTCACGGATCTGCTTGATATCTGCCTACCATGCTCAGTGCATAGGCAACATCAAGCCTGGTATATAACATGACATACATGATGAATCCTATAGCCAAAGAGTATGAGATCTTACTCATTCTATCTTTCTCTTGTTGTGTCTGAGGACACATTTTCTTAGAAAGATGTAAGCCATGTGACACAGGAACCAATATCCTCTTGGACACATTTCCTTTATGGCTTCATCAAATCGAATGTTCCACGACCTGGATGCTTGATTTAATCCATAAATGAATTTCTGCAACTTGCAAACCCGTTTGGCTTCACTTGGTGTTACAAACCCTTCTGGTTGTGTCATATAGACATCTTCCTAAAGGTTCTCATTAAGGAATGCTGTTTTGACATCCATTTTCCAAATCTCGTAGTCATGGTAAACTATTATGGAAAGTACGATTCTTATGGATTTAAATATGGAAACTGGCGAGAAGGTTTCATCATAGTCAATTCCTTGACGCTGTCTGAATCCTTTAGCCACTAGTCCTGCTTTATAGGTGCTAACTTGACCTTCCATGTCCAGTTTTCTCTTGAATACCCATTTGCATCCAACATGCTTTACATCAACTGGCTCATCGACCAGAACCCAGACTTGGTTTTGATACATGGAATCCATCTCAGAATTCATATCTTATAGCCATCTTGCAGATTTTGAGCTTTCTACTGCTTCCTTGTAGGAGAGAGGTTCATAATTTTCTAACAATAATGATTCACCATTCTCGGTGACTAGGAAACCAAATCTCTCTAGTTCTGTTACCTCTCTTGAGCTCCTATGTAGTACTTGTGTTTCTGGAACCTCTTCCACGGGGACCTATAAAACTTGTTCCTGTACCAACTCCTGTGTATATTGAGCATCAACTTCATCGAAGTCAATATTGCTCCCACTATCCTTTTTGAGGATGTGCTCCCACTCAAGAAAGACGACTTGTTTGGCGACAATCACTTTCTTATCTGAAAGGTTATATAGGTAATATCATTTCGTTTCCTTGGGATATCCTATAAAGATACACTTCATGCCTCAGGGTGCTAGTTTGTTTCCTAAGAAGGCCTTAACAAATGCCTCACATCCCCATACACGCATGTGCGACAAAATGGGTTTCTTTCCATTCCATAACTCAGAGGGGATTCCATTTTCGCCTTAGTTGGTACTCAGTTTAATGTGTATGCTGCAATATGTAATGCATATCCCCAAAAGGATAATGAAAGATCTATATGACTCATCATCGACCTCACCATGTCCAACAAGGTGTGGTTCCTCCTTTCACTAACACCATTCTACTGTGATGTATAAGGAGAAGTGAGACGAGATAGAATCCCAGACTCCCATAGAAGATCGATAAACTCTTGGTTCAGATATTCTCTACCTCGATCTGATCAAAGCTTCTTTATCTTCTTACTAAGCTGATTTTTTTACTTCATTCTAGAATTCCTTAAATTTCTCTAAGGATTCCGACTTATACCTCATTAAGTAGACATAACCACATATACTCAAATCATCAGTAAAAGTAATAAAGTAAGAATATCCACCTCTAGATTCTACTGGAAACGGTCTACACACATCTATGCGCACTAATCCTAGAATCTATGTGGCCCTCTCACCCTGTCCACCGAAAGGAGGATTGGTCATTTTACCTTGTAAACAAGCGTGACATCTATCAAGTGGTTTTAGCTCGGTAGAGTCTAAATAGCCATCTTGGCAGAGATGTTTCAAGTGCTTCTTGTTTACATGACCGAGATGGTGATGCCACGACTAGGTGATATATGAGTCATGTGAGTTTGTTTCATCATCAATTTCCAACACTTGGTTTTCGTAATTTAATACATACAAACCATTATTTAAATGCGCCATACCATAACACATGTTGTTCTTATAAAATAAACAACCCTTATTTCCAAACTTGAAAATAAATCCATCCATATCCAAACATGATACATAAATTATGTTTTTGGTAACACTAGGCACATAATAACAGTTATGTAAAACCAAAATTATCCCAGTTGGCAATGAGAGGTGATAATCGCCAATGGCCAATGCAGCCAGCCTCGTACCATTGGCAGCTCGAAGATCCGCCTCTCCTATAGAAATATTTCTAAATCTACTTGGTTTCTGCATTTGAATACAGATGTGAGCCCCACAAGCTGCATCTAATACCCAATGTGTAGAAATGGAAAGATTACAATTGATAACGAATGCACCTTTAGCGTCCCCACGCTTTTGGGTGAAATTTCTCTTCCAGTGGCCTGGCTTGCCACATGAAAAACATACCGCCTCCCGTTCCTTTCCCTGCCTCTAGATCTTCCCCTTCTTAGAGGGATGATGCTCGGGGGGCTTCAGACCATTTATAAGTCCTTGGAACCTTTTCCCTATCCTTCCTTTTCTTATTCACCATAAGGACTACGGGTTTGTCATGCCCCATGTCCTTATCTACCTGAAGAATTAAGGCTAGAAGTTCCGATAGACTCTTATCATTGTTTATCATGTTATAGTTGAAAATAAAACTAGAGAAGGTCTTGGGTAGTGATGATAGGATGAGATCTGTACGCAACTCATCTGAGAAATTAATCCCTAAGATGTACAGGCGTTCAATGTAGCCAATAAGCTTGACTACATGAGGCCCAACTAGAATTATAATTCCCCGATAATTGAAAGCACCCCAAATAGGGTTAGTCAATCACTTTGAACTATGGTTCGATTCTAACCAAGATTATGGAAGGCTATACCGACTTGATATTTTCTTTGAGCGATTTTACGCTTATACGTAAATTTCCATTTTATTATCTTTGATTACATGCTTGTTAATATTAAATGCGACATACTTAAGTGATTAACCATGTCTAAGATAATATTTTACACATAAGTCAGTCTTATTTTAGTTCCATCTTGCATGCTTGTTTAATTCATTAATTGTGTGATCATGAAAACACACCCAAAATAAATAAACCATACAAGTAACAGAAATAAAATAAATGATATGATCATGAGCTTGTTCTATTGGTTGGTTTATCTAGCGGTTGATAAACTAACCCAATACCTAGAGGAGAAACACCTTGAACCTTTTGGGTTCGTGTTTACAGCTTTCCACCTATCCATCTTTGCATCTTCTTAGATTGGTTTCACCTTGGCTCCTAACTTGAGCTGCCTCCACTAGCTTGGGAGCTCTATCCATTACATATGCTTTTATATCACACTCAGGTGAGGGGTAAAATAGGGTTTTACATAAAAGAAACCTTGGGAATGCAGACCCTACATATTAATGAGGAGAAGGCTCGTAGGCCAACAAATTTAATTTAAATAAATAAATTAAAAGAAACCATTCACATACAAAGGTCTTGGTCTAGCTCATGATCATCCATGCATGCAACGATATTTACACATAAATAAAACTTGCATTCAATTCTTTAATCATTCTTGTTTAAGATAAATCACACTTGAATCAATTAACTATCTTTAATTAATAAATCCTTTTATCTTAAACCCCTTTTCTGAATTTCCTTGATATTCTCATCCATCATAATTTTAAACAAATTAATTCATTTAAAATTATCTTTGTATGTAACTTATACCTTAGAGGCAACCCGTTGAATTCCCTAACTAGCCAATGAGTAGAAATGAACATTACATAGATGTTAAATTAAACACACATATATAAATCACCTATCACGTGTTGTGCCTCAGCTTTATACCTGCACTATGGTACACATCTCAAGGGTTTGTATAATATAATAATAAATTTTAATAAATCTACGTAATTTGGATGAGTACACAACATGTAGTTCCGATTACATGGTGTGTACTTTTTTTCATCGTCCATTTGAAGTACACGTCCGAGGACATGGCATGTAGATGTACTTCAAATTTTTTTCAAAGTACATGACGTGTTCAGTGGGACACATGCCGTGTAGTATCCGCGTTACATGGTTTCCAGCCGGGCAAGCATTGTACGGGGTACATGGTCCAACCCTAACCCAAAGAGACTACACACCGTGTTCAGTGGACTACATGGCGTGTAATCCAGAAACCGTGTGCCACCTATTCCTGGTCAACAGACGGTGTCATTTAAGACTTAAAAATACTTCAACACACAACCTGATTTGGCGAACCAGTCTGATGCATTGAACCTAGACCACACAACGTGTACTACTGAATACACGTTGTGTATTCTAGTGTTGTACGAACAGGAAAATTTGGCACCTTCAGATAAGATCCTCTATTTTATTTTAATCAAAATTCATTTCTATAAGGTGAATGAGAAATGAGAGAGGAGGAACAAATCTTGATATTCAGATTTAAAGAACGATTAACTTGAATTGAAACAAATAAATTATTAAATACGTAAACCACCAACAAAAAAATAAATAATTATAATCAATTATATAACCTCTCTCTGATACCACTTGTAGGTTCTAGGCACAGCGGAAGCGCGTTAGTGGATGTACCCAACTTTAATTTTAGCATTAACAACGATCAATCCGAGATCCATCACAATAATAAAATTCCAGATCTTCGAAATAGAATGAAGAACGAAAAATAAAATAGGGGAGTCCCAAAACCATATATAGGATCATCATATGTTGGTTATAATTAATTTAATCAATTGACAAGAATTATCTTGATGACATTCTTTCTTCGTTGATGTTTCTTATCACAATCTGATGCGATCCATCATTGCGTTGTAAAATCCAAGTGTAGGATTCCTCTAGAGGTGATCCATACATGCTCTACATATCTCTGGATGTCACCAACAAGATATCCAAGTGATATCATGGAAGGGCCTTTGTTTGCGATGCATGCCTTCGATCACCTTGATCTAGTGGAGGAGGATCTCTCTCTCTCTCGTAACTTGAGAGCATTCTTGGAAGAAAAGGATTCTCTCTTAGCTTGAGAGATTTCTCTAGATCCTTTGTGCACAACTAAAAAAAATGGATAGGCTAATGAGAAATATATAATTGGTATTTTTAATTACATAGAATAATAAAATGAATTAATTACCCAAAATAATTTATTCATTCAATTTAATTCTTAGTAATACCCTATGTCTAATAATAACAGTTAACTACTATTATTACCTGACATGCACCCAACGAATTACACCTAATATTATTTAATTAAATAAATAATATTATTTCTCATAAATTCCCAGAAAAAATACATGACGTGTATATTTAATATACACGATGTGTAATTTTTTTTTCCATTTTTCTTTATTTCCTCCACCACATTTATTAGACCTTGAATAATGAATATTTATTTCTAAAATAAATATCACTGCATTACTCGCTAATAAATATATTATCTCACCCACAATATATTCTCTCAAATAACTAGTGTCAAAATAAATACGATCAAACATCCTTAAATAATAATTAAACTAAAATCGGGAATAATCTTTATTCAACTCATTAAATTAATATTTAACTGAGATACTTGGACACACTTAGTGTATGACCCTCTAGGCCTCTTTCTCAGTGGTATTAGGTGGAGTTTGCCTAAAGTCCAAGGTTAACATCTAGCAACACACCAAGGCACCCATAGAGAAAGAAGTTAACATCGCAATGATGTGTCACCTCCTACGAACACTTACAGTGTAATATAATCCCTTTGTCTCAATTTCTCGAATCAAGTAGGTTGCATGCTAGTTCCATCAACCCATGTGCTCGATTATTCTTTCTTTGACTTTCTGGAATTGAACTTGCCCATTCCTCACCATGGACATGGATTTATTTAGGCTATATCAATTCCATCAAAGGGCCTGAGATATCTACTTCCGTTATGGAACAGAAGGGACAAATCCTTTCTCGCATTATCTATTAATGCAGTATCACTCATGACACACCCAACATATCCTACCACACTACAAATAGTTTGTTGTCACAGTTTTCGTCAATACATCTAAGTGCGTGAGTTATAATACCCATTAATAATAATCTTAAAGTCTAAGGACCAATACACACGTCTGCAAATAGGAACATCCAATGATACTATGAAATGTGGATTTCCTACTGGCGGGTCTCGTTCTTATAATATCCTCCTGGATATTACCAAGGGTGAACACCATGAGAAGGTGCCTTAAAGTTTTATGAGTCCTCACCCCTAATGGCCTGTATTATTTGTTTCCTTCAAATAACATCATCCGACCATAAAAAATATATTCAAGAACAATGTTATGGCACTTCTAGGTTCTCATCATAGTAGGGATCATCTATGACCCTTTAATGCAACAAATATCCTTAAGACATTATCACATGTATTTTCATGCAGAAGAACAATCAAGATATGATAAGGTATTTATTAATGAATAAAGTACAAAGTAGTTGGTTCTAGGCCACCAACTCCAACACTATCATGTTAAGATTCAAATACTTATCTCATCAAAATAGATATAAAATATATATCTCCCCATGATATAAACATGCACCCTTATCACATGTGGGATGTACCCCAATAGTTTTCCATTTTATTAACAATTTTTAAATATTTTTTAGATTATATATATATATATTTTGAAATAAAAAATGTGTTCCTGGGTAACATTTTTAAAGAAGACATTACATAAAAAAATTAATTGTGTTTATTGTACATATTTATCTCTTATGGTGTTTTTATGATCACAAAAACTCAATTGTGTATCTAACGGTATGATTTGAGTGGATAATAGTTCCATTGTTATGATTTCATTTATTGGTCTTAATGAAACAAATGAAAGAATCTTGTTGAAGTTGGGTGATATTTTTGAATCTTTTGAAAATACTTTGAAGATATTGTTGAAGTCTTAATGGGCTTGTTAAAGTCATGAAAGGAATCTGGAAGAACCACTAATGACTTTGGTAAAATCTTGAAGGGCCACTAGTGGAAGTGGATTACAACAGGAAACACTGGCTCACCAGTGTATAGCTACCGACCAGTTGGTGGTGAGGACAATAGCTTCCCCAAGTAGCAGGAGTCCACTGACTAGTCGGTGGAGGAGCACTGACCAACCGGTGGAGGCAGACAGAGCCAGGAAGATCCCAGCAAGCCTATCGGTTAGCCAGTGGGATCATCCGACTAGTCGGTGGGGACAAATTTTCTTGACAAAGTTCTTAATTTCTATAGGCTGAGCTGCTCTTAAATGGTCGCTGGCATGGATTAATGACTAGGAATAATTCCAAAATGTTCCTTGAGGATTTGTATGGTATAAATTGAGGACCTTGTTGGATTGAAAGATCAAAAATTCTCTTCAACGACGAATCTCTTGCAATTGCTTCTCAAACTCCTAATCCTCTCTCAAAGATCCAATTTTCCATCTCATTTTTCAGAGGCTCTCATCTACCACTGTCTTTGTTTATCTCTCTTATCTTGTTCCATCCTTTAGAGTCATGAGACCAACTTTGTAATGAATTTTCGTTAAACAAATCTTTCTATTCTCATTATACCTTATATAATGAGTTTCTTTCAACAATCAGTGAAAAGCAAGAGAGGCAAGTTTCTTGCGATTTCCTTTAAAAACCAATGGGAGACATGATTTATTAATCTCCATTAAAATCAAGGGAATAAGACAAACCTCTCAACCCGATGAGAGGAGACATAGGGGTTCACAACAATCTATTGTCGAATGACTTTATAAAGCTGTGTTTGCTCTATATTTTAATTTATGAATTGCATCATCCAATCTTGATACACATAATTGTATAAATTCAATTCATAAATTTTCCACTGTGTATACTCACTTAATTAACTTTGATATTATCTTTTATAAAATGAATTGAATTAATCGCTTTATCACTCCACTGTATTGAAATCATTTTGTTTTGAATTTGTCCTTTGCATTTATTGTTTTAATTTTTAAAAGTCAATTCACCCTTCTCTTGTCATTCTACTCTGATCAACATTTAATATCAAATGAGATCTTTGTGTTTTTCTCAAAAATTAAAGTTTTTGAAAATTGATTTTAGTTTTAGAAATCTTAACCAATTTAAAAGTTTGATCTTTTTTAAATGACATCCTCTTCTTCTTTTCAAAATTCCCCCAAAGGACTTCATTTAGGATATGCTCTTTTATTTAATGGTTCAAATTACTTTTATTGAAAAAAATCCATGTCTACCTTTCTTATTAGCACAGGTTATCCTATTTGGAAAATGGTAATGCAATGATACTCTCTTAAAAAAGAATCAAAAGATAAATGGACTCCCCAAGATGTCACAACTTTTGAATTTAATGGAAAATCCATGAGCGCTCTCCATCGCGGGCTTGACCAAAATGAATTTAATCGCGTATCTACTTGAAAAAAAACCCATGAAATCTGAAACCTCTTATAAATCACACAAAAAATCACAAATAAAGTAAAATATACTCAATTGGATATGTTTATATGAGACTTTGAAAGCTTTACCAAGCATTAATATGAATCTATTACTGATATATTTACACATTTTACTTGTAGGTTCTGGGGGCAGCGGAAGCGCGGTTGGGCCAACACCAAACTTTAATTTTTACCATAATCAATGATTATTTCAGGATCTATACTATGATGAACTCCAGTATCCATGGTATAGAATCAAATATTTATATAAAGAATAAAGAGTCCCGAAACCTTTAGAGAGGATCTTTCACATCATGTTTATAATTAATTTAATTAATTACATAAAGAAAATAATACCTGGATTTTTCGAATTTTTTTCATTGATGATATTGATCGTACGGAATGACCCTTATGGATTATCTTGTTGTGCTTGAAAGGATCCAAACTAAAATCCCTCTAGTAGTGATCCACACATGCTCATATGGCTCCAATTGACACCACTCATTCTCTGGGTACTAGCGCGGCGAAGTGAGTGTCTTGTGTCAGTCGTTCTTGATCGCTTGTTCTTCAGCCTTGAAGAATGTCTCTCATTCTTGAGAAGGGTGGAAAGAGAATTCAATAGAGAATTTGTTTAGCTCAACAATTCTCAATTCACTGGGTGTGCGGTTTGGTACATGACGCAATAGACGCATGTGTCTATTTATTGACACGGGGCTTCAGTTACAATATTTAATTATGTAACAGCAATTAAATACATTCATAACCTTAGAGAAAACCCATGCTATTAAAAATAATACAACATCATTATTTATGATATGCCAATTTGCGAAAAACATAATTATAAATAAAATTCCACGTTACAAAATAATAGTAGTGTTATTTTAATTTGTGCCAACTAGTTAAATAATTATTTATCATCTTGCAAATAATTATTTTACTACCGAACCGGCCTTGGTCTCCTCGAACTCCACTTCCATTTATTGAAAACCTGAATAAATAAATAAATAATTTATTCTCTTAAATAAATATTTTATTTACAAACTAGTAAATAAATATTTATTAAATGTTCAATAAAATAAATAAATATATTTTACCCACAATCCGTTGAATAAATATTTATTTAATTTAAGAAATCATTTTAACTTGAATAAAATTATTCACTATCTTGAGAATAATATTTATTAATTAAATTCAAATATAATTTAAACGAGACCACCAGAAACACCTAGTGTGTAACCCTCTAGGATTATTTCTCGTTGACATTAGGCGAGCTTGTCTAAAGTCCAAGAGTACAGTCTAGCAACGGGTCAAGGAACCAAAGAGAAAGAACTTAACGTCACAACAAAGACATCCACATAAGAACACTCACTATGTAATATAATCCCTTTGTCACAATATCTCATCAATTAGGTTTCATGATAGTGTTATCAACTTTTATGCTTGATACGTCGTTCTTTGACTACCTGAAATAAACTCATCGTTACACCATGACCATGAAATTTCGCTCGACGGTTCTATTTCAATCAAAGAGTTGAGATATCAACTTCCATAAATAGAAGAGACAAATCATTCCTCTACTTATCCATTAATAACATGCCACTCGTGATGCACTCAACATACCCTATTCCCGCCAACTGTCTGCTTGACGGTTCTCATCAGTAAATCAAAGTGCGCGATTCATGATATGTATTAATGATAATATTAAAGTGTAAGGATCATTACACACACTTGTAGATAGAAATATCTGATGACACCAAAAAATGTAGAATTCCTACTGGTGGGTCTGTTCTCGTAATCTTTTATCTTGGAGAATACAAAGTGTGAACTTCATGAGAGGAAGTCTCATCTTCTTACAAGTACTCGCACCTGATGGTCTGAATTCTATTTATCCCATCATAGTATTTATCCAATCATAGAACTATATTTAAGAATATTATTATAGAATTTTAAGGTTCTCATCATAGCAGGGAACTGCCATGACCTTATCAATGCAACAAATACTCTAAGACATTATTACATCATAGTCATGTAAAACAATGAACCATATGTAATAAGATGTTTAATATTTAAATACATTAAATATCTATGTAATAAAAGTAAAACCAGTTGATTCTAGGACACCAAATATTACATTACTGACATTTGAAATGGTCTAAAGTCTCTTGGTGATGATTTTTCTATAGAAACTTTAGTGTAGAAGATGCTTTGGGTCTTGCCTAGCTCTTAGGAACCCAAGGTGATAGCTATACAAGAAGCAAAATAAATTAAAAATATGTCTCTAAAAGAACTAATTAGATCTATTATGACATAAAAAATCACTATAAAGAGACAAGCTGATTAAGAAATTAAAGAAACAAAACAAGCCAAAAGAAAAATTGCTTTAAAAGCTATTAATGATGAAGATTCATCTGAAAGTGAAGCTAAAATTGAACATTTGGCCATGAAGTTGAATAAACTCATAAAGATAAAATCAACATGTCATACCAAGAAAAAAAATGGAATGAATGTGACATGATATGGATGTAACAAGAAGGGTAAAAGTATACCAAAATGTCTCATTTATAAAAAAATTGATAGAAAAGAACAAAGGTAAGAAATATCTTAAAGTCTCAACCTAAAGTGTAAGTGATGACTCAATGGACTCAACCTCCTCAAGCGACTCAAGTCCTAAATACCTCATGGCACATCTCGAGGTAGGTGATGAGGTTAGATCTCCTATTTCTAACTCTCCTTATCATTTCCCCTCTTCCTATCATTCCTCTTCTTTAATCTCTTCTAATAAAAAAAACGAACTTGAGAATTTCTATAATGACATTATTTATAAATACAAAGATCTTATAAAAAAATAAAAAAAAATCTTAATGAAAAGGTTCTTATTTTAAAATAAACACTAGTAGAAAAATATTATTTAACATCATTTTTTTAAATTTAACATCAGTTTTAACTGAAATCTAAGCTTCCAACGTAAAAATGATATTTTTTTACATTGGTTTTTATAAACTGATGTTAAAAATTAAATTGTTTAACTTTTGATGTCAGTTTTTTAAAAAAATGATGTCAAATACCCAATTACATAAGGGTTTTAACATTGGTATTTGAAATAATATGACATTAAATGTCCTCATGGAATTATTTTAACATTGATTATTAATTAACTGACTCTAAAACCCTTCTTTTAACTCCGGTTCATGAAAAATTGACGCTAAAAACCTTCATAGAAGACCTTTAACATTTTTTTAGGAACCGATGTTAAAAGTCATTATTGGAGTTGGTTATTTAAAAACCCAATGCCAAAAATGATGATCAAGTTTTAGATAATTTTATAAGCTTTGATTTGATTGGTTGTGGAGCTAAAACGGAGTTACAGATCCTAAGTTATGGCTTTCAGAAGTTGGAATTCTCTATGTTTCGATAGATACAACTCATTTCAAAGAAAACATGAGAAACATAAATGATAATTAAAAAAAAACAAAATGAAAAAAATAAACATAAATCTTCAAACAAATTTTAATTCTTTTAGAAGTTTCCATAAAATTGATATGTTGTTTATCATCATTTCTCTTGTTTTTAGGGTAGAACTCATGAGACAACGAAACTAGTGATCGATAATGAATTTTTCATCTTGGTTGGTAAATCTAATCTAGATGTTTTATATTAATAAATCAATCATAAGAATAATGAATCATTATAAGGAAAATTATCAAGATTTTTATCAATGAATGAAAATAATAATAAATAAATTACATTATTAGAATACATACCGTGCTCAAATCATCAATTGAAGATGCTTCAAAAATTTGATTGATATATAGTAAATGGAAATATTTTCAAAGGAATAGTTTTAAAATTTAGGCATGATTTTGAAAAATTAAATGCATGTTGTTAAAAAAATTGAAATATCAATCCCGCGTATTTGAAATTTTAGTTTTAATATTAGTTTTTAAGAAAACTCACACAAATAGTTAAGAAAACTAGATTTTGTTGTAGGTTTTTTTCAAAAAACCAATATCAAAAATTATTTCCAACTTTTAGATTTTATTCTAATCTTTTATTTTAGTGGTCATTTAGATAAAATGGATTTATAGATCAAAAGTTATGACCTTTGAAAGTTGGACTTCTTTAAGACCTCTCTTAGAGAAGTTTAGCTTCCGACATCCATAACATTTGATCTGTAAGTCTTTTTTTACTCCAATACCATTAAATTAAAAGATTAGGAAAAATAATAAATATTGGTTATCATATTTGATGTTGGTTTTTGGAAAAAACTGATGCCAAAAGCTATTTTTTTAACTTTTGGTGTTAGTTTTTATGAAAATCAATGCAAAAAGTTAATAAAACTATATTTTGGCGTCAGTTTTTTCCAAAACCCAACATCAAAAAGGATTTCCAACTTTTATCTTATCTTATCAGATTTTATTTTAGTGGGTATTTAGACCAAACAGAGTTATAGATCAAAAGTTATGACCTTTGAAAGTTGGACTTCTCTAAGACTTCTCTTAGAGAAGTTCAACTTCCGACATCCATAAATTTTGATCCTTATGTTCATTTTTTCACCAAGACCAGTAAATTAGAAGCTTATAAAAATTAATAAATCTTTATAATTATATTTTATGTTAGTTTTTGGAAAAAATTGATGCCAAAAGATAGTTTTTTTAACTTTTGGCATTTATTTTTATGAAAAAACGACACAAAAAGTTCATAAAACTAGAATTTGGCATCAAGTTTTTCAAAAGACCAACATAAAAAAGGGTTTAAAACTTGTAAATTATCTTATAATATTTTATTTAATTGGTCATTTATATAAAAAATAGTTATAGATCAAAATTTACAGCCTTTGAAAGTTGGACTTCTCTAAGACTTATCTTAGAGAAGTTCAACTTTTGACATCCATAATTTTGATCCGTAAGTCCATTTTTATTCCAAGACCAGTCAATTCAAAGATTAAGAAAAAAAAAAATCTTAATAATCACATTTTACATCGTTTTTGGAAAAAATGATGCCAAAATCTAGTTTGTTTTAACTTTTGGCGTCAGTTTTTACGAAAATTGACACCAAAAGATTTATTTGTCAAACTTTTGGCGCTAGTTTTAGATGAAACTGACATAAAAAATCCATTGTAAAAATGATTCAACATCAGTTTTATAAAAAACCGACACCAAAATTCCTTGTGGAATAATTTTAACATCAGTATCTAATAACAGATGTTAAAACACCGATGTTAAAGATCATTTTTCTACTAGTGATTTTTTTTGTTTTGAAATTAAAACAATGCCTAAAAGTAGATAATTTAGAATCTAAAATTGAAGAGCTTAAAAATAATCTTTATTAATTCACCCATGGTGATCAATATCTTGATTTTATTTTAGGTTCTCAACATCTTGTAAAAAATATTCATGGTTTTGGTTTTTCAAATAATGCGTGTTCTTCTAAAAATAATACTTTTATAAAAGGGATTTCACAAAATAAATTTTATAATTATTGTCATAAAATCGAGCATTTAATTTGTGAGTATGATTGAAAAAATTTTAGATATGGGAGACCTAAATCTATTCACATTTAATCTTATATAACTCATAGAAAATATCATATTTAACAAGTTTGGGTTCCTAAATATTTATTAGCTAATCATAGTGGTCCTAATATTGTTTCAACATCAAAATTTTTATTATCTAATATGGCCAGATCTAAATCCACAAGGGTATCAGAAGGCACTTTCTTTTGAGTTTTTTCATGTATATTACACTGGCCATCATTGATCTATCAAATATATGGTCACTTTATTTTTAAAATATTATCCAACTCTAAATTAGTTCGTTATATAAATACACAATCTATAGAGATTAAATACACTAATTGAGGGGGACTCTCTTATTTATTTACAAGAAGTTTATCTCACAGGGAGAATGTTTTTGTTTATTTTAAATTTTATTTCCCCTCTCAAACTTCATTTGAATATCTATTTTCTTTCTTTCTCTCATCTATGCCTTTCTTTATTAAAAGAGGATATGCTCTCTTTTTAAACTTTTTTAACTTTTCTTTTGATTCTTTCTTTATCACTTTCTATTGAACCTATTCTCAAAATAAATCTTTCTCCTTTTCTATTTTCTTTTTTCTCTTTGAAAAATATATTTTTAAAATATATTTTTCTTATATTTTTAAAAAATATATTTTTCTTATCTTTTATCTTTTGATCTTTTTAAAATCTTGAAGATTCACTCTTATTATTTTATTTTGAAAATCTTTTTGAAAATTATTTTGATATATCTTGTCATCTCTCATAAACTTTGTATTTGATATGATGTGATATTTAGTGTTTTCTATTCAAATCAACTCATGTGCTTTAATTATTCCTACCTTATTCTTTTTATATGTTTTAAATGTCTTATTATCATTTATTGGTTTTTAAGATTATGATAATCATTAAGGGGGAGATAGTATTGTATATCACTATTATTTTACCTTATGTACAATTGAATTATTGTTATAAATAACTTCTCATTTCCCTTAATTATTTACTTATTTTATAATCACAAAGGGGTAGAATTATTTTATTATTAGATATAAATGTTTTTTATTTCAAAAGGGGATATGTTTCTTATGACAACCTTGATTTTTATTACAACTTAAACATGATTCATTACATAAAACTTCACTTGATACAACAAAGAATATCGAGAGGTTTAGTGTCTTTGGGGATTAGGATCATTACATAAAAACTTAAAACATGAAATACAACATCTTTATTGAAAACTTCCTTTACATGACCACCACATTCCCTCGTACTTAGCATTGCATGAGATAACCTGAGGACATGCATAAGAAAAGGGTGAGCTATAAATCCCAGTAAGGGAGTACACATGGAATAACATGAGGAGTACAATACATGTTAGGCAATAGGCATGTCAATATAGCATAAGATAAACATGAAAATAAAGGCATGATAAAGCATGATAATCATAACATGGAAATGTGGCAACAACACTTAACATTGAATTAGCATGAGCCAAGGCTCATTGCACATGGAGCATGAGTAAACCCTCATTGCACATGAAGCACGAGTAAACCCTCGTTGCACATGAAGCACAAGTAAACCCTCGTTGGACTTGAATTAGCATGAGTCAACACTCATTGCACATAACGTATCATGATACTATACTTTACCCAATGCATTGGAGCGCTATAAGGGCGCACCCTTCTTAAACATTTCATTTCATGCATAAGTGTGCCACATGGATCATAAAACATGGATTCATAAAACATAATCATTTATTCCACGATAAAGTAATGTGGAATTAATACATGAAACTTTATAATCAATAAGTAAATGTGCATAAAGGTGAATACCCTTGATGGAGAAATGGGCATCGTATTCACTACACAATGACATTGGCTTAGAAAATCGGTGCGATTTTGGCAGCGTAACGGCGTGACATAAGAATTCATAAAAAAGGTTGATGAGAGAGAAAGGGGTTCCTTATCATATTTACATGTAATGGACAGTAAGGAGGTCATATAGATACATGTCCCAACAATTGAAAATGAATTTAGATTCATGATACAAAAGTATTGCTTGAATGTTAAAGAAGAGAGAGAAGTTCCTTTCAGAATTTCGGCATAGTAACGGGTGTACATGGGAGGAATTTAATGAGAGAGAAAGGGTTATCCCATCATTCAAACAATAAGAGGTCAGTATGGGGGAGGTGAGAAACCATACCCCAACATTCATAATTGAAATTAAAAGGGCAATACAACTTAAAGAAAATTGACAAAAATGAGAAAGGAAGAAAAAACCTTTACTTGGAAGTGTGCTTCCAAAGGCTAGAGAGAGGCTTGTGAGAGGCTTCTTGGGAGATTGGGGCACCTTGGGAGGATTCTAGAGAGAGTAGGGAAAAGGTTGGACAAACTCAAAGGGATTTTAGTGAGGAGGAAGTGGGAGCTTGGGTGGGTTTATATAGGAAAGGTGAGGGAATTCTTTATTATTTAGGTTTGGGACCCCTTATATTAAAATAATCCAAACCACAAACCATCCCATGGTATTTAACCATGGTTTATAGAAAAGGAAAGAGGAAAACAATATTTTACAAGGACAAGGTCCGAACTTATTAAAAAATTAGGGTTGCTTATGTGGAGGTGAGTCACACTCCCATGGAAATTAATTTAAAAAGGAAAAGTGTTGAATAAGTCTTGAGGGGTTCATTAATGCTTTGAAAAGTAAGTCAAAAAAACCCAAAATCACATTATTTTAATGATAAAACATATATTTGCCGAACATTAGGATTATGGTATTTTATTACATCACCATTGGGTCATTATGATGTCATAAAACACATTATATATTTAAACGGTATTTAATTTTTACCCAAAAATTTGACCGTCTCAGAAAATTATGGAAAATTCACCATTGGATAATTTAGACGTCCTGATTCCAAAAATAATATTTATTTTATCTAAATAATTTTCTAAATATTTTAATTTTCACTTTTAAAATAAAAACCAACATTTATAAAAAATTCATGGGTTTTGACAGAAATGGCTTTCAAACCTTAATAAAATTTTTAATTGCATTCATAAAATTATATGATCATTTATATTTAATAAAAATTAATTTAATATTAATAATAATATTTTATTAAAATATTATTTAATTCAAAAATCCCTTAATTTAATAAAATAGAATTTTTAATTAAATAATAACTAAAAACACCATTTGTACTTTAAAAACTATTTACAATGTATAAAAAAAAGACTAGAAATTATATTCATTAATATATACAAAAATAATGTACATGAACATAGTATTACTTATTTGTTACATAACCCCTTAAAATAGCCGTATAAGACCTAAGGGTAAGGTGTGCGATGGTGACAGACTCTTGGGGCGGTTCGGATAACATCGCTCGAGTGACAATCTCTATCAACTTCCACTTTTCCCGTAGACGATCACGTTCGAGCTTGACATAATGAAGCTCAGCTTGGGCTTGGTCAAGGGAGAAGCCTAAAGATGCCACCTCTTTTCCGAGCTCCGACAAATGGGCTTCGTAAGGGTTAATTCTACTAGATGAGGCCATCGCTTCCTTTGTCTGAGTAAAAATGGGTTCGTTAAAGCCTTATATTTATACTACTCATGTGATAACTCTTCAACGACTATAAAAGTAACAGTCACAAATCTTATCATAAAACCAAAGAAGTTGACATCTTATAAAAACATTTTTCATAAAGTGACATTTAACTGGATCAAGAGGGATTTTCCATTAATGAAACTTTGGGTCGTTACATTTCTAGGTTATTGGGGAGATAATTTTGGGTTAAAAATGGAGATGTTATTAAATATCTTATGTTATGTTAATCTATTGAGTATGTTGAATATCTTTTAGTTAATCACTTGAGCATATTTAATATCACTTAGTTTATCTCTTGAGAATATTGAATATCATATCTTGAATTACTTTGAATACACGATTCACTCTTGATTTACCCTTGATATATATTTTTTAAGTTAAGTATTTTTGATCATAAAAAATGGGGATATTGTTGCACCTCTCTATTTCATGATGTTCTTATAATCACAAACGATCAATTATGTATCTAATAGTTTTATTTGGGTGGATGCCAGTTTCATTGTTAAAATTTCATTTTTGGGTCTTAATGAAACAAATGAAGGAATCTTGTTGAAGTTGGATGATCTTGTTGAATATTTTGAATAGGATTTAAAGATCATGTTTGAGTCTTAATGGAATTGTTGGATTCATGGAAGGGATCTAAAAGAACCATGGAAGTCTTTGGTAGAATCTTGAAGGGCCATTATTAGAGGTGGATTGTAGTAGGCAACACCAACTAGCTGGTGTAGAGCCACTGACGAGCTGGTGGTAAGGAAAGTAGTTTTCCCAAGAAATAGGAGTCCACTGGCTAGTTAGTGGAAGTAGGAAGAGCTATGAAGATCCCAACAAGCCTACTTTCTAGATAATGGGATCATCTAGCTAACTGACATGGTTGATTCTGCTTAACAAAGTTCTCAATTTCCATAGGCCCTATTACTTTTAAATGATCATTGATATGGATTAATGATCGAAAAAATTTATATAATGTTCCATGAATATCTAGAGGCCATAAATTGAGGACCTTGGTGTCTTGGAAGATTAACAATTCCCTCAACACTTCAATAATGAATCTCCAACAATTTCTTCTCAATATCCAAGTCCTCTCTCAAATAGCCAATTTTCCATTTATCATTTCACAAAGTCTCTCATATACCTTTATATATATATCTCCCTCCATTATCTCATTCTATCCTTTGAGAGATAAGATACCGACTTTATAAGGATTTTGTTTTAAGAAAATATTTATCTTCTCATCCTACCTTTTATAATAGGTTTCTTGCTACAACCAGCAAAAAACAAGGGAGGCAGGTTTCTTTCTACTTTTTTCAAAAATCATAGGAGAATGTGTTTTATTGATCTCCATTAAAATCAAGGGAAAAAGACACATATTTCAACTTAATGGAAGGAAACATAGGGGATTACAATAATCCATTTCTAAACTCTTTTATCAAATCATGTTTTCTCTTTATTTCAATTTACTCATTGCATCATCCAATATCAATATGCATGATTGCATAAATTTAATTTTTCCATTTTCCACTGGGCATATTCACTTAATATGTAGGTTCAGGTGTAGTAGAAGTGTCTGATGGGTCATGCCCAAATTTTCTTTTCGTCACGATCGATGATTAATCTGATATTTACATGACGATAAACATCAAGATCAACAATATTGAATCAAAGAATAATATAGGCAATGGATAAATTCTGAAACCAAAGTACAGGTTCATCACATATTAATTATAATTAATTTAAGAAATTAAAGAATTACCTTGTGAGAAATTATTTTTTAATCTATAGATCTAACAATGGATCTACTTTGTACCATAATTGCGTTTTAGGAATCAACAATAGATTCCCTCTAGAAGCGATTCATACGTGTTCCATGAATCTTTGAATGTCACCATATGAATCTCTGTGTTCTAGTATGGTAGATCCTATTGATTGTGTCGTTCATCTTTGATCACCCTGAGAATCACTTCCAAAGTATTCTCCTTGATCACTCTATACTTGAGAGTAAAAGGTGTAGGAAGATCACTCTCCATTCTTCAGACCATTCTAGGAGAGAGAGCTCTCTATATCTTGAGAGGATTATCTTTGGATCTCATTATGCACAATACAAAATGAATTGGATCTCTTGGAAAAATAATATAATTGGGTTTATATAAAACTAGTGTTAGAATAAATAATTGAACAAGTTCACTTTATTATTTATTTTATCCCCACAGAACCCCATGTTTATAATAATTATAATAATATTATTTATTGACTTTCAATAAACTCAAAAATTAAGTTAATATTATTTTTCAAATAATATTCAATATATATTATTTCTTATTAGACTATTTGAATCAGTCCTCTATTCCTCCATAATATTTAGTGGGCCTTGAATAATGATTATTTCTTAAATAAATAAATATCAACACATTATTCATCAATAAATAAATAAATATTATATTCAATAAATAGAAAATAAATATTTATTAAATATTCTAATCACATAATATTCTCTTAAATAAATAGTGATGAAATATATGTAATCAAACAAACTCGAATAATTATTAAACCATATATGAGAATAATATTTATTCAACTTGTTAAATAATAAATAATAATATATTATTTAACTGAGATTATGGATGCACTTAGTGTGTGACCCTCCAAGTCTCTTTCTCACTGGCATTAGGTGAAGCAGTCTAAAGTCCATGGTTATCATCTAGTAACACAACAAGACACATATAGAGAAAGAAGTTAATGTCTCAATGAAATAATACCTCATACATATGCTTATTGTGTAATGTAATCTCTTTATCATGATATCTCTAATCAAGCAGGTTGCATGTTGGTGCCATCAACATATGTGCATGATGTCTCTTTCCATGACATTCCAAAAATCTAACTTTACTATAGAAGACCAATTACCATGGATTTATTTAGGCTATATCATTTCCATCAAAGAGAATGAGATACTGACTTTCATTAAAGAAAAGAAGTGACAAATCCTTTCTTACATTATTCATTAATGAGATATTACTTGTGATGCACCCAACATATCATACATCGCCGTAAACATATGTCATCACAATTTTCATCAATACATAAAAGTATGCAACTTATAACAATCATTAATAAAAAATCTTAAAGTCTAAGGATCAATACATACTTCCAAAAATAGGAACCTCTAATGAAACATATATAAATTTTTATTTACTACTAACTAGTTTCATTCTCATAATATCTTACATTGAATATTAACAAAGGCATGCACTATTAGAAGGTGTATCAAAGTCCTATGAGTCTCCACCCCTGATATCCTATATCATTTTTGTCCCTAAAATGATTTCATAGCGCTATATAAAATATATTTAATAATAATTTCATGGAACTTTTGGATTCTCATCAAAGAAGATAACTATTATGACCTTTCATTGCGATATCTATTCTAAGGAAATTATCACAAACTATGTTACAAAGAGGAACAATCATTATGTGATAAGAAGTTTATTAATATTCAAAATAATTAATACAGGTTATCATAAAGTACACAAAAGTTGGTTTTAGGGCACCAAAAAATTGATATTATATTTTATAATATAGAGTAAATTTATCACTTTATCGCAACATCGTATCAAAATCATTTTGTTTTGAATTTTCCCATTTTTTTTAAAATTTTAAAAGGAAATTCACCCCCTATTTACATTCTACTTTGACCAATAGTGTTAATTTGATTGTTGAAAAAAATCAATAGGGACACTTTATAATTATTAGAAATTCAAACAAAAGAGATTAAAATAATGAAAAAAATCAAACAATTATAAGGATGGTATAAATTCCTTTTTTTCACAAGTGTTTAGTTAGAAAACATGATTGTATTTTTAGTGACATGGAATTGAAAAATGGTACAATAGAATTAATTGGTTCTATAAGGTGGTTTATTTTCATTTATTTATTCTTTGAACTTGTTTTTATATTTTTTTTACAGGGAAGGATATTTTATGATTTCATTTTTCTTTTCAACATTCTATGTATATTTTGTGGTTCCAATTTGACCACAATGATATTTTATATTGGAGTTGGTGTCCTAAAACCAACTTAACTTATACTTTTAATTACCAAAATATTTAAAAACTTGAATAATAAAAAATACCTTATCTTATAATGATTTTTCTTTTTCATGAATTTAATACGATAATGTCCCTGGATTATTTATTGCATCGAAAGGTTATAACAGTTTCCCGTTATAATGAGAACCTTGAAATGATATGACAATATTCTTAAACATATGTTTAATGGTCTAGAAAATATCTACTTGAAAAAACATAGATGATTCTTGACTATCAGGTGTTGGAGGCTCATAAAATTGACAATTCTTCTCATGAAGTTCACACTTGGTAATATTTAATAGATGAGGTTATGAGGATAGAATTTCCAATAGGAATTCCACATGTTATATGTGTTATTAAATATTACTATCTGTATACATGTTTATTAGTCCTTATACTTGAGATTATTATTAATTGAAGTGCATGGTATTGAGTTTCTCCATTAAGGGGGGAGGGGGTGAATTAGTGTAGATCAATTTTTATAATTTATTTTCACTTTAAATCAACTGATGTGACATTTTATAGTCTAATTAAGTCAAATATAAACATTCACTCTCACTGGTTCATGCCAAAAATAAAAATAGCAAAGAACACAATAATTTTTACAAGGTTTATCCCCTTCGTGAGAAACCTACTCCTTTTCATGGTTGGTTAATCCTCCAAACCATAAATTATTCATGATAAACACAATATTTATAAGATCACAACGTGAGCATAAAGTTTCAATATGATTATCTAGTGTCACACTGACTGAAAACTACATTTTTTTATTAATTGGAAAAAACTAAGAGTGAAAAATGTTCACGAGGGGGGGGGGATAATGAAGGCCAAGGGAGTCCCCTCATAAAATTTGAGCAAAATCAACTAAAATAGAACCAATAATAAAATACACTATAAGCTTATCTATTTGGTTACCTTTGGAAGCAAGGATATCCGCTGACATGTTACTCTCACACCAAGAGTGAAAAATATTCACATCTTCCTAAAAAATAGAGTTATTGGTTCTGATGTAGTAGATGATGATCCATGTGAATTCAAAGTGATCTTTAATAGATTGAAAATAATGTAAGAGTACAATTCCAACTATATTAAAGATAAATTATAAAAGTGATATTTAATAAATTGAAAATAATGTAAGAGTCCAATTCCACCTTTATTAAAGATAAATTATAATACTTTAGGGATTAATCCCTTGAAGCATTGAAAATGTCCCATCCAAAACTGAATTTCCTTCCAAAAAGTATGCTGAGAAAGCTGAGATAACTAAATCACGCATACCTATCACAGTGTGTGGAAAAAGATACTATTTATATCTTCCTAGTGAAAAATAATGGCTGATCAGGGTCATCTCACCTGTGAAGCTTCATAGTTTATTTACTTGCTTATTCTAATTAACCTAAAACTACTTATTTTTTTTTGATTGTTTGTGAAAAAAATGATTAATTATAAACTACATGCAATTAAAATAGAACAGGGGTTAGAAGGAAAGAACTGTTACTTTTGGTTTTGGTTTTGAGTTCCTTCATTATTAATTGTTGTTGTTTTAAATTTAGTTTGATAACATAATTGTGAAATCTCAATCTTGGGTGACTATCATTTTATTTATTGGGTGTGAAATATTGAATTCTAATTAAAACTCAATTCTACCTCCTTCTATAATAAAGGTTGATGATACTACTCAATAGAGAGTGTAGAATATTCTATGATCCAACTTCATCATATGTCATTTCATCCATTTAATGAATTAACTCCATCATGTGAAGAGATTATGCTTAATGAATGGAAGGGAAAATTTATAAATAAAATAAAATATGTGAATTTGAGATTCACGTTGTGGTGGAAAATCACCACACCCATACACTTCACTCTTTCTCACCACAAATTGATTCAATTTGTTTATAAATTAAAATTAGAATTCAAGAAACACATTCATACTCCCTTGAGGCCATGCCTCGAGTTGGCTATTTATTTTCAAGTGCAAGAGGTTATAGTGGAATAATATAGAAGAAGATAAGAAAAGAGAGAGATAGAATTATAGAACATTATAATTAAATATAGGAATCAATTTTTTTAAAATAGAATGAATTAACTACATAGAATAAAAAAAACCAATCTATAGTAGAAAAATAAAAATAGTAAAATAGAGAAGCCCAACAGCCTCCAGTTCCATCCTCCGATTATTTGCAGAACAGTAATCCCCTCATATTTATAGAGGGAGTAATCTATTATATATCCCTAATTCAAATATTTAACATCTCTCAATCAAAGTTTGAACATATATTTTTAGATATTTTGTGTTTGAATCTGCTAAAATATCAGTCTTTCGAAATTTTTAGCAAAGACCACTTCTGTGGCATGTAGAAAACTATTACGACATAGAATTTTTATTCTTACATGATAACCACATGGATGTGGGGAAACCTTCCCCTCCATGGTTGTGAACTATTTACATATTTCTTTATTCAAATACTCTCCACTACCTATATAGACATCTCCACGGTGCAGTGTATACTCCATGAAATAACCCACATTATTCACACATGGGCTATGATATAGTGTTTCGTCCCAAAACATTATTGAAAGGTGATTTACCTTAAATACTTAGAACTACCCATATTAGCACTTCCATGGTGAAATTAAAGAACCAAAAAATAGACTTTACCCTTTCTCAAACACTCACTATTGCCTAAAATATAACCTCTATGGTGCAGGTCAAAACACCATGTTGTAGGAATATATCCTTCTCACTAAGCCCATGGAAAAATAGGTGTACAATAGCTCTACCAGTCTCATCAATCCGATTTATCCTTTATAGTGGCTAGATCAAGGTCTATCCCATGCATGGATTTGTACTTCACCAACGTGAGATTCATTGATGTCATCCAAGGTCCTAGAAGGGATCCATGTTGTCCCCAGGTTTCGACAATGGATGCGAGCTTGTGCTCGATATTTCTAAGTAGTTTCCATGGCGTATCTGGTGAGTCTTAGATGGTGGAAAATGAATTTGAGGGGCGTCATTGGTGGAGCTTGGGTGAAGGGTAAAGCGAGGGGTTTCTGAGGCACAGGGAAGCAGAATCATGGTAGAAGGATAATGTTTTTAAAAGTATGAACAATAACTAAATTTCTCGGCATCCCACATCAAAATACTGTAGAGCTGGGTTCTTGTATATATAATAATTCATAGCACTGATGGCTCAGAATGACATGCTGTGGGGGATCGATGCCCACTCACACAACCCAGACACCACATGGGCCCGTGCCAACATGCACGAGCCTACCACGGGCTTTGGATCACTTTTTGTACGAGATCCTCCCTACGTAGCCCCTACTGCTCGAGTGAGATCTTCTACTGGTGGGCTTGTTCGGCTAACCCTTCTGAGCTGGCTAGGTGGCTGGTTGGCCACTGGTTGGGGGATAGCTTTGGGTTGGCCCTATTTTTTCCTATATAAATATTAAAAAATAATTAGTAAATTCTACCAGATTAACATAAATAATTTCTAACTTTTCAAGTCAACATTTAGATTTATTTTAATCTATATTAATTACTTAATTGTAAATCCCCATATTTTAATAAAACATTACAATAAATGGTAATATTCATTAAAATCCATTAAAAATCATTTAAAATTGTTTAATTTTTTTTAGAAAAAACGCGTGTTCAAAAAATAACCCCATACTTGAACTATGATTTTCATCAAGAATTAAATATTAACATTGAATTTAAGAGGGCACCAATGTTACCAATATTTAAATCTCAAAGTAATAAAATAAAAAAATTATCAATGTTAAACAAAAATTTCAAGTTCCACATTAAACATAAATTTAACTTCTCATTTTTTAAATAAATTATTAATCCAATCATTTTACTTTATCCTATTGAGAAATGATGGAACTTCTTCTTTCATCCATTCAATATTCTCAATTCATTATTATTAAACACACCAAGTCATGATCTACTACACTTTTTAATTATTTTATCTCATCAATCATGATACAAATTCAAGTAGAGTTATGCTCATATCACGAGAACATGCTAATTTTACATATTATTACAAAGGAACTACTTTCTCCACTTTGTAAAGAGAAAAGGCAAATTAAATCATAATGAATTTTAATTAAAGTTATAATGATTCTGAGGCTTTAGGTTTGTAATAATTCATATAAAAAATATTAATTCTCTAAGAGAAGGTTAATTATAAAGTACAAAGCATGATATCAAAAGTAAAAGTGTAATGAAGACATCCCCTTAAAAATTAAAACTCCCACTTCCTAATATCAAAGTAAGGGTCATGAAATATTAAGGCATAATGAATGAATTGCACCTTATTGATTTTTTTACGTTTATTATAATTATTATTTTTATTTTAAACATATTTTTCAAATTTTTTTACCTTTTTTAAAATTATGCTTGGAATAAACCTCACATACACCACTAACCACATATGATAAAAATCATTGGTCTAATAATGATGATTTTTTATTTTCTCAATTCACAACCCATTTTTCTCATTTATTCAAGAAAGGAAAACAAGTAGTTTATAATGGATGAATCATAAAATCTTTCTCAATACCCAAAGTAGTACCCCCACACTTCTTCCTTACAATATAGTGTATCCCTTTTACCATGAATTCCCTCACCCCCACACTTCATCTTTAAAATATCATAAAAAATACTAAGATTAGGGTAAGAATGGATATAAATGGATTGAAATGTGGCTCATTCCTAAAAAGGTCATTCATGGTCGCTATGACCTAAACAAGGATCAATATAAAAGGTGGTCTCAAGGATAATGTCTTATCAATAAAAATGCCTCAGTAATTTTAAATGTGTTTCTTTATAGTCAAAGATTTGACAAGTTATAATGCAAGTTCTAGTAAGTGACATGTCCTAAGATTACTCAAGAAATACGATCAAGATATAATAGAAAGTATTTGGTCTAGGAATCCTATTGGTAATGGAACATATGAAATTAAAAAATTACTCATGGAATGATTAATAATGACAAATAAATTTACATGAATTTCAGAAATTTAAAGTATGGAAAATGATAGAGAAATTTAATTTACATGAATAAACCAATTCCCTCAAACAATGAGTCATTATTTCAATATCTATGCTTTACTCTAATAATTCAATTATCTACCTTAATCATTTTATCTCATTATAATTTAAATATAAAACATGAAATAATAGGGTTCCTAAAAAACTAATGCCTCTTAGATAATTCAAGTAAAGTAAAAAATTCAAAGCATGGGCATGCAATTTTCCAGTTTATAGCTGTTGAAATTTTCATTTTAAAACAGATTTTAGATAAAAATATAGGGAGTTTAAAAGGTAAACTTAAAAGTGAACTCCCTTTTCACATGAAACTTTATTCTTATATTATTATTAGCTATTTGGGATGCCTTGTTCCATCATGGTCCTATAAAAGTAAATCACTCAATTAAAACAGAAGGATCATGCCATTAAATCTCAAAAAGAATAAGGGATTTGGTATATATTTTAAAACAATTCCTAGGAATGAAATTTAAATTTAAATTACTAGAAATAAAATAGATAGATAAGCCTTGGTTTAATCCCCTAAGTGGGCCCTGGTTTTTTACTACCTCCAGATGGGTTATACCAGCTGTCATACATAATTGGTTGGTGGGTGGAGCTTCTTAGATTTGAACCACCGCACGTGGATTTTCCCATATTATACTTATTCTTTATCGGTGAGGATTCCATGGATAGAGTACACCAAATCCACCCCTTCACATCATTAGCTAACTTATTCCCAACACTTCAGTGTTCAATCTCATTATGAACTTCCTTTTCTACACTTTAAATATTTACCAATCACCGTAAGGTAATTTCCACCATGTTTCCTTCCGTACTTTGAGAATAAGGGAAGGATAATCTTCTTATCTCTACGATTATTAGAATTTCCTTTGAATTAAATATTTATTTTCTTATCAAAACCATGATATTGATGGATAACACCAATCTACATTTCCACCTTAATATCAAATTGAATTATTTATTCATAGCTAATAAATTCCCTAATAGAAAACACCCTTTAAAGAATTGGTTTTAATTCATTGAAGAATTTATCAACCTTACTTTTAGGTTGGAAGATAATACCAAAAGCTTACCTCAAAAGTCTTGTAAAATTTTCCTCATAGGCGTCAATGGATTCATCATCCTTCAGTTCTAGATCAAGGAATTCCTTGTCCATTTTAATATAAAGAATATAAGGAAATCACTTGTTGAAAAATAATCTCTTAAACTCATCTGAATCCATGAAGTCAATTTATTCAAGCTACCTTGTATTCTTGATAAGAGTTCACCATTGATCTACTTCATCTTACAAATGATAAATGAACAAAATGAATTTTTCATGTTTTAAACATTGGAGAATGGAAAATGCATTTTTAGTGGTTCTGATCCATTTCTCATCAACTTTTGGAATAGTGGATCTACTAAAACAAGGTGTACGTTTCCTTCTAAAGGACTTAATAGAACATTTTACCTCATTTGATTGTTTTAAATCTTAGCGTGATTCATAGATTAAGAGATTTGTGTGAGCATAAAAATGAGATTTTTCATTCCAAATACTATAAAATTTGGTTTCTCAGGAGGAAAATAATTGCATTGTCCATCATATTCAATATTAACACAGTTCCTTTGAGTTCCATCCATTGACTAAAACCAAAACTTATAGTGTAAGTAATAATAATAATAATGGGAAACTATATAATCATGAAAAATTATTTATAGGATGTATAAATAAAAAGGCATGATTTTAAATATATGACACATTAGGTTTTACCTAGGTTATTCATGATTATTATATATTCAAATCCTTTATGATGGTTTGTAAATAAAATATGAATTAACCTAAGCATATCCCCAAGAGTATCAAACTAGGAACATAGTAAGGGAACACTCATCATGCACCAAAATGATGGATGAGATATAATCAACCAAGTATTTTTAGGATTATTACCCTAAGATGCATCTGTGTCAAAACCATGTCCACTTTTATTATCCAAACAAAGATGTTTTTCTAGGAAAACCACATTCTTTATTTACCATAACTTGGGATATTATCCCATGCTTAGGATTATCCAAAGGGTTATTACTAAAGTTTTCTCATCCTATTTTTAAAGGTTAACTAAACCTATCCTCTGATACCAACTATAATGACCCATAATTTTTATACATATATATTACATCCTAATAGATTAATATTCATTTCATTTTACAAAAACATGCATGAGGACCGTACAAGTTTAATGCCTTTGGAAACTTAGATATATAAAAAACTAGTTTATATGTGAAATACAATATCTCCCACTAATTTATTTATAACTAGCACCCTTATTATACATATAATACATAATACCTTTTCTTCATAACCTAGGGAAAAGAAACACAAAAAGGGTGATATCAGATGCTTAGTAAGGCTAAACAAGGTAGATATAAACATAACATGAGAATAAGGGTATGATAGCATGAAAATAACATTTGAAAACCATACCCTGCATATCATAGATCATAAACTTGAGTCATGGAATGAATCTTGGTAATTTATAAAACATAAATCATGAATGATTCAAAGATAATAAACCATGAGAGCATAACATTGACACAAGACATAGTTTTTTTGGAATACACATAAGTATAGAAAATCATCTCCATAGTAGGAAAGGCTCATTTCCAAGACTATCATAGTGAAATGAGTTCACTACCCAAACCATTGTATTATTCAAGGTTAACTCCTAAGACTATCATAGTAGACAAAGTCCCTTACTGAACTGATTTCTCTCTCCATTCTAGTCTTATTTATCTTATGAGATATCAATCTTTACCCAATTAATTAGAGGGATATATAATTATGAACCAAACTACCACATAATGAAAATCATACAGATGTGTTATATAATATCATAAAATATTAATCATATAATAACTCATATAAAGGAAATAGGTTTTATAAACATTTCATTATAGCATAACTCATGGAAAAGAAATGAGTTTCATAAGCATAGCTTGTGAATAAAAAATGGGTTTCATAAACAACTTATCATAATAATAATAAACCATCCATTTAAAGAATAAGGTTGGTATCATTGGATTATATCCCCAGTATAGAATAAGTTGAATCAAGGAATTTTTTCCTTAATAAATATAAATACCATTAAAATATCATTAAAAACCTTCCTAAGGAAAATTTCCCTTTCAAATCCAAAAATAATTTTTTTTTAAAAAATAAAAATTTCCTAAATATTAAAGAAAAAATTCATTTTAAAATAAACTTTTAAAATTTTAAATTAATCTTTAAATAATTGGGTCATAATGATGTCAGTTTTATCTTTGATTTTGTACATGTTAAAACAAAGATTCGTTTCACATTTTTAGTAAAAGTCAAAAGTACCTCATTTGGAAAACAACAAGAAGATTATTTTTCAACCATACTGTACAAAGTTAAAAAAGGGGAAAATTACTTAAAAAAATCATTGGATAATATTAAATAAATTCTTTAAAATATTTTTATAAAACATGGACATGGAATAGAAATGATTTTCCATCAAAGAGAGAAATAAAGTCAGTTTTCTTTAAAAAAAATATTTTGGATTCTTGAGTATATAACGAGAGGCAAATGAAAGAAAAGCATGTAATTTATAGAAATAACCAGAAAATAATAAAATTAATTAGTTTCATGATAGATATATCATAATATTTAATCATAAAAAACTTAATGATAAACAATCCTGATAAACAATGAGATTGCAATGGAAAACCCTTACCACTTTGGTAACTTTTGAATTGTAAGCCACATGAAAGAAAGAAAATTATATTGATATGTATATACAATAATATTCATAATAATAATTATAAAATAAATTCATGGTAAATATATACACTACACAAAATAAAAAAGTGGTGAATATTTCATTCACCCCATAGAAATAAAAGTGAGATGAAAATATCTTACCTAAAGTCTCGAATTCCTTCATACGTGTTTGAAACCCCTGTATAATAAATATTGGTTTATTATAAATATATTACATCACCAAAATAATATATATAATACCATATATGATTACTTATAACCCTTTTATCACCCCTTTTATTAATAATTTTTTATTAAAAGCACTGTTCTGGGTGATAACTGCTTCATTTTCATATATGTTTTAGTTGGTTAGTTTTTCATCATTGGAATTTGATCATGGTTAAATCATCTAAATAATGTTAAAAATGATATAAATATAATATAAATTCATTATATACATATTTAAATTCATCCATAAAATTTATAGATAAAATAATGAAGTACGTCATTCATGGTGACAGTAGGTCGTACGCACACATGAACGTTGTTTCCATTTTTTCAATGTATGAAATGAAAGAAAGGTAAATAATAGTTCAAATTTAAATAATAATTTTTATATAATAAATATCATATATATTCATTAAACACATCCTTATTACCATCCATTTCAAAATAAAATTAAAATCATATCACATCGCTTCGTGGAGGCAGTAGTCCACACGTACGCACTAGCGACATTATCATTTTCCAATGGATTAGAAGGTAATAATATAGATGAGATATTATAATTAAATAAGTATAATTATTTAATAAATATAATATAAATATTTTAAATCCATATTTATATCCATTTATGAGAGGTGGTGATGAAAAATTATTTACATTGATTCATGAGGTGATAGTCTGCCGTACACACGATCAGTGATTTCGTTTCCCATTTGATGGAAGAGGAGATGGATGTAGGTTATGAAATTAAAATAATAAAATATAATTATATAAAATATAATGGTTTATTATTTCATCATATTTGAATAATATTTTTAGTATGTATAAGAAGAAAAAAAAAACAAAAACACTCGGTTAAGAACGTTACCTCTTCTCCAGACAATCTCTTTATGTTTACACCTAAAGCCTTATTAGGAGGGTTTCCTAATAAAACCAAGGAAAATAGGTCATGGGTATGTATTTAAGGAAAGTATTTAGTTAGGTAATATATAAACCAAAATTCTCTTTAAGTTTGGAGAGGAAAAGATAGGGGGTGTCCTTTTATAAGTGGGAGAGAGGATACACTTGGAATTTTTGAAAAGAATAAAATATACCCACGCTTTACACACACAAAATGGATCAAAAATGGACTATTATTGAACCTTAGATGATATAATGTTGAAATATGGATATAAAATATAAATTATAAAAGTTTTTAGGTTATTTTAACTCTTATATTTTTAGTTTAACCGACCAGTAAATCCATTTTAACCTTAACCACGGTAATAAATTTTTACTGTTTTTTACTATTCATTATGACCAAAAAGTAAGTTGAACTTATCATATAATATTAATTATTCTGATTAAAAATATTTAATACATTTTATCAAATTTAATTTATATAATTGGTATAATTTAATTTAAAATTAATCCTGTAAGCGTGGTAGAAAGGCGGTTTTCCAAAGAAAAGTTTTCATAAGTATAAAAAGATTTTATATCAAAATTGAACATAAAATTGATTACAATGATATAAATTGGATTAATAATAATATAATTTAACTTTTTTTTCTTTTAAAACTATTTTTAAACAAAATTTATCTTCATAAATTCTTTAAACAAAAATACAATTTTCAATAAAAATCAGTATTTTTCACTGTTCATCAAAAAATTAATCTTTTCAGAAAATTATCAAAAATTTAATGTATGATAATTTTTTAATTTTGATTACAAAAATGAATTTAAATTTTTCAAATGAAGTTTCTAAAATTGTAAAAAATTAATTTTAAAATAAGTGCGCAAAACACGAAGAAACTACTTTTTAGAAAAATACAGTTTTAAACATGATACTTGATTTATTCTTATCCCATGCCTAAAAAAATATCATATGAATGATAAAATTTTTTATTTAATATATAATATATAAATATCCTTAAAATAATTCAAAAATAATAATTAATCTATTTTATTATTATAAAAACACATTGTGTGCATAAGAACAGTTTTTGCAGAAAAGATTTTTTTTACTTTCAAATGATATTTATTTTAATTTATAATAAATGGATAACCAATGAATTTATTTTACCCACGTTTAAACCATAAATTCTTCATTATTTAGTTAGTCCTAATCATACCTTATAATTTAACATCTATGTTATAATGATCATGTTTAAATAATAATATTTTTTATAGTGTATTATGGTTTGTTAAAATTTTGTGTTTCGTGTAACGTAGGATATTGAAGAAATTAAATTATTTTTTTAAAAAATATTTCATAAAAACTCAAGGTGTTACATGGAATATGTGTTCACATTTATGATTTAATTTTGTTTTCTTGCACATTTATTATTGTTATGGAATGAAGTTATGTATATTGTGCACTTATGTTAAGGACCCATTGGTGGTGCTCTATTGGGTTTTATACTCACACCCCAAATTGGTATCTTGATGAATGTGTAAAATTTATAATTAGGGATCCAGTTAAGGGAAATGGACCTACAAATCATATTTTATTAGGAGCTATAGGATAGTGTGAAGAGATGTTGGGGAAAACTCTATATCTTAGATGTTTTACCACTTATTAATTAGTTTTCCCCTGTTTTAGTACATTGATATACCATATGTGGGGATCCTTTATTTTGGTTTGGATTTCATTATTGACATGTAATATTTTTATAGTATGGGATGATAATATTATCCTTTATGTTTATGTTTTTTGGATTATTTATTTCCCTTACTATTATTATTGTTGTTATTTCCATTGTATTCTCTGTTGGTTGTTTGTTACCAATAATATAGTCTCCCCATGATGCCTCTTAGGACCCCATTACTAGTTGAAAACCAATTTCATATGGATAAGAGTGAATTAGGTCATATATAACTCTGTCTCAAACCTAGGGATTTAGGTTGGGGTGTCAAAAATACCAACATAATAAACAATAATTACATAATTCCTGAAAAAACATGAGTCTTTTAAATAAAAATTCAAAATAATTTTAGTTATTTTACATTTTTTTATATTATTTTAATCTTTTTATTAAAATCAGTTCAATTCATATTGGTTTGGATAGAAATAAATCCAATTAAATACATATGTCCTTATGAAGATTTTTTTAAAAACAACTTCCTTTTTTTGAATATGAAATAAATCCACTTAAATACATATGTATTTATCATGGAAAACATTTATTCAATAATAAAAACAATATAACACCCAACATGAAAACTCTTTTATTTGATACATATGTTTTTATCAGGGAAAAATTTATAATACTGGAAATATATAATTCAATATCAAATGTTTGTATAACATTTCCAATAAAATGATCCAAATATCAATTTTAAAATGAAATTCATCAAAGAATACTAGTAGCTAGCCAATAAAAGAATAAGAGATGTAATATGATATAATCAATGCATACTATAAGTGTGCCAAACAAAGTATAAGGAATGGAATTAGAAAAAACTAATACATACTATTAGATTGGCTAGAGGTAGCGAGTGACTATTAAATTAACTTTCATCAATTACCAACAAGATTATTCATGTAGAGACCCAAAGCCTGACGTACATGGACATTACATTAATTTTGCGGAATACTTAATACATGAAAAAAACATACACCCAAAGACCGTATTATTTTAGTGTCTTTGGAAACTCGGAACGTAATCTTCTAATCATGGTGAAAGATCTTCAACATCTCCCATAAAGATCTTCCCCTTTTTGGTTTTCTTACCTAAAACCTTTCTTTATATCCTGGGGAAAATAAAACATAAAAAGGGTGAGCTCAAATGCTCAGTAAGGGTAAAAATAGAGAATATAAAACAATCCATAAACATTTGAATACAAAAACTTGAACATAAAATCTAAACATCAAAATCTTGAGAAAAGACATAAATCTTGGAAGTACGTAAGGCATATATCATAAAGGAACATAAATAATGATAAAATATCATGGGAATAAAACATGTAATTGTGTAAAACCATTAAGCACATGATATTATTTCCATAGTAGCCAAGGCATTGCTTCCAAGACCATCTTAGTGGACAAAGTCCCTTTCTGAATCGAGTTCACTCCTCGTTCCAGTCCTGTTTCACTGAACCAGATTAACTTACCATTAAATCCATGTCTATCTCATGATATATAAATCTTTAACCAATTCATTGGAGGAAGATATATGTCCCACCCATCTCATAATGAAATCATTCTTTTGTGTGCCACAAAATCATATATCATACATCATAGCATAACCCATGTAATAGAATGAGATTCTTAAACATCATGTCATCATAACATAATCCATATAACAAAAATGGATATCATTTCATCACAAGAAAAATCAAACCATGTAAATAATGGATACATTATACTTGAAAAATAAACATATTAAATAATGTCATTTTAGATGGAAAATAGTTTTGATAAAACACTTGAAATTTATTCTTGAGGAAAATATCCTTTCTTTTTCAAAATCATTTTCTTTTCACAAAATTCAATGCAATTTTAAAAGAAAAGGGTTTTTTTTGAAAATAATAATGCAATATTGTAGAGTAATCTTCATGAAAATGAGGCATTATGAAACCGTAAAAATCCGTTCACGCCGTATACGTTAAAAATAACATTCTCCTCGTACTTTTGTCGAAAAAGTCAAAAAGTACCATATATGGTAACCAAAGGAAAGATTCCCTCCATACAATGTGGTAAAAAGTCAATAAAGGGTAAAAATGACTTTAAACATTCAAGGAATAATATTAAACATTTTATGAAAACATTTTAGAAAACATGGTCATGAATGATAAACGTAACCCCAGTAAATACTTACGTATAAGCAATCTCGGATAAAAATGAGATTGAAAATTTATCCCTTACCTTATGTATGATATGCTTTGTATGTATCCTAACCTCATTTATAATGATTTAAATAATGTCATTAACTTATTACAGAATCATATTCATTGTTATGATATCATATATGGTTTACTTATGACTTTATATTACCCGTTCGTTTGTAAATTTGATGTAAAAGTAGCGATTTGGGTAAAATCGTTTCATTTATTGTTCGTGTTTCGACTTTTTGTTCTTGATATTACTAATTATATCCTGATTTACTTAATTAAATAATGTAAAACATGATTTATATATAATACATATTCAGAATATACATATATATATGATAGATCGATAAATGGAATGAAATACACTGTTCATGGAGACGGTAGGCCGTACATACACATGAACACTGTTTTTGTTTCCTTATTGAATTGAATGGAATTAAGTAGATGAAATACATATATATAAATATATAATTATAGTATCATTATTATGTCATATATTTCATTATTATTCATTATATATACTTTATAATCATTCATGAATGGTTAACATGGAGAATGAATCTTATCGCGTTGTGGAGACGATAGTCCGTACGTACGCACAATCGATGATATCATTCCCATGATTGTGGAATTATATTGAAGTGTATGTATAATATTTCAGAATCAATATCACTTTACAATAATCATATATATTTATTTATTTACACATTTATACCCATCCAAGTAAGGTGGTTGTTAAAAACAGATTACACCACGACGTGGAGAGGTATTCCGTACGCATGCACGCGCGGTGATTTCATTTTCCATAGGATGGATAGAAGGTGAAATAAGGTTGTTTCATATTTATAATAGAATATTAGTATATAATTAATACTGATGTTATTACCTTACAATGAGACACCTAAAGAAGAAGAAGTAGAAGAAGAAAGAAACTTGAGAGAATCGGAAGAAGAGATTACATCTTCTTCGACACACCTCCTTTAAGCCTTCTCTTAAGGAAGTAGAGTTGGTCTTTTAAGAAGACCAGAACCTCTAGAATTTTTCTAAGGAAGTGTAGAAGAGAAATGGTCAGGTTTTTTCCTAGATTAAAGGCTCAAAAGGGTGTGAAGAGAAGAGGGAAGGGGTGCCCTTTTTATAAGGGAGGAGAGGGGCACCTTTGAAAAAACATAAAATATTATTTTATAATAAAGTCATATACAGTTTTTAATGGCTCCAAATTGATTTATTCCAAATATAAGGTGGTTATGGGTCTAAATACTTTCAACCAATAGGTTTTAGACAAGTTTATGTTACTATTTTAACCTTATCTTTTAGATTTAACTCGAAGTTAAATAATTTAACTTTTTCCGTGTCTTCTTGTTTTCTTACACTATATGGTTTATAAACTTACGATAACAAGCCAAAAGAACCCCAAGTGGTTCATTATTAATATATATAACCTTATCTAAGTCATTTTTACCAACCTTATATTTTTAAAAATATAATAACAATTAATAATATAATATTTGTTTTAAAAACTATTTTATGCCAATTTTGACACTATTTGGTAATTGATTTTTTTGAAAATCATAACAACATGATTAGTTCAAAAAAAGTTAATTAAATCAATACTAACATGTCATATTAACCGATAAAATTATTTTAATTCATAAAAAGTCTCAAATTACATTTATTTGGGTATTTATAACATCAATTATGTTAATATTTCATTAATAAGATAATTACTGCTTCATCATTGTATCATAAATAAATAAAATTATTTAACGTATAAAAATTATAAATAAAATAAAATTATGTAGGAAATAGTTTTATATTTCTAATGAATATTTATAGTTGAATTTATCTTATGTATAACCCTATATTAAAAATGATTTATTTATTAAACTTTGATTTTAACTATTTTAACCCTTCTTTAAATAAATTAATAATAAATCTACTAATCTAATCCAAGTGGACCTAAATGGTCATATTTTATTCTTAAGGTTGTTTTTGATCGAATTACACTTATCCAATAGAATTAGGACATGCGTTCGGGTAATAATAATATCATTTTTACCCTTAATTACCCTATTTACTTTTAGCTGTGGTAAATAAAAGTAAAAAGTTACTATTCACCAAAAATTATTTTCATCTCATTGAACCAAATTTTAGTCCTTGATATTAACCGTGTCTCTTGTATTTTCGAAATTCCACTCACAGAAGTGGTAAAATTAAGTTTTATGTGAATTTCCAAATTCTCCTAGGAGGTGGGTAAAAGATGGTGAAAAGTTCAACAAAATTTTTATATATCTAAAATTATTATAAAATGACTCCAATAAATTACATTGAACTTATATAAGTATTATTTATCAATTTTCACCTAAAATAAATTTAAATAAAATAAATATTTATTTAAATAAAAAGTCGGTTTTTAAATAGTAACCCAGTGTTTTCACTATTCATCAAAAATTGAAAGTTTTCAGAAAAATATCTAAAATTCACCCTAGGCTAATTTCGATATTCCGAATCCAAAAATGAAGTCCATTTTGAAAGATAAAATTTATAAAATTTCAAAAATTGGGTATTACTATTCATAACGGCTAGTTCATAATAATATTATAATAATATCTCGTTTAGTGAAACTTGGTATTGCGTATAACACACGCTATCGTGGAAGGTCGCGGTTTCGTGTAATGAAATCCAAGTCAGGGTTTCGTGTAGTTCAAGATTAATTTGTTGTTGCGTATAATAGAATCCAACCATATTTCATTTATACATTGAATATATATATACACTCATTGTTGCGTACAATAACTTCTATCAAACGAACTTGAAATTGTGTGTAACACGATCCAAGATTAGTGTTGTGTATACTGCAAGCTAATATGGTGTTACGTAAAGAATAAGATAATTTTGGTGTCGTGTACAACACAAGACATCAATGAAATTAAAAATAATAATTCTCATAAAATCTTGGGTTTTTACATTCTACCCCCCTTAAAATGAATTTCGCCCTCGAAATTCATCGGGGTTATAAATCATTTACTACTTGAAATTTTCTTTAATAGAAACCCATATCGTAAAAAGGAATACTAAAACTTCATTTTAAAAAGTAAAGTTAGAAACGTAATGGTTACCCAGATTAACTCATCACTGGGTTTCCACATAGGAGAACATAGGTGGAAATATGGATATGGAAGAAAAATCTAACCATCAAGTTCTGATGGAGAGTTGTAGAGGACATGGCTATGAAAAATCCAACAATCACAAAGCCATAAATTTGTGATGATCTAAGGTACCATTTGATTCATCAGATATAAGGGTAGTAGGACAACATTTTTGTTTTTCAAGATCATTTACCTAAAGTTGAAGAATTTGAATTAGAAGAAATACTTACTTTATTTCGGTATAATATCACCATTGTTCGTGCCTTGAACAATTTACACTGTATCTCTTAATGAAATGAAGTTGAATTTTTCATTCTTGAAGTGTTAGCAGATCATGTGATAGAATGATGGGTCATTCCATATGTCTCAAACAAAAGGTTAGCAAAAATTATAAAATATACATAAGTCCATCTATGGTGAGGTTAATCGTATATGATTCCAAAAATGGACTTATACTTCACATATCATACTGCTTAATAAAACTAGTTTCTATTAACCAGGGACTTCCTGTAGGCTAGTGGTAGGTGATAAAGGTCTGTCACACTTCGATTGTGGGTTCGATTCCCGCAACCTTGTCCGACGCGATGGGTTGTTTCCCGTCCTACGAGTTGTCCTTTTTCTAAAAATATACTATTATAACATAACAAAATTTCTAGCCTTAAATAATACTATCTGATATCTAACTTAATCTATTCCAATATTTAGGTTTATCCAAAATACTTCTGTCCAATCTCATAGTATAAAGATAATGATTACTTGAAATGTCATCTACCGAGTATGTGAATACCATCATTTATCATACTATATATCTTGTTGGTCACATTCCAAACATGTGAATACCCTAATCATGTATTCTTGTGAAACATGAATTACCATAGAACCTTAGTAAAAACACGAGTGCTATCAAAAGTTAACTTTTTCCACATACCAAAATCCCAAAAATTCTATATACTCAAACCATGATATAACTTAGTCCTTATATCAATCATGAGTTCATGAATACTATCAAACATCTCATTATCTCCTTATCCCTTCATTATGCGCATATCATCTACTTTCCAAAAATATCTGAATAACCTTCATGGTTACCGGTACCATTCAACATATACTTTCAAATGCTCTAGGAAAAACAATAGTGTAACAATCCTTAGATGTGTATTTATTCCATAGTACCATTACCTATACAACATAACTCTTGATAAAAATAAATCATTCCACTACCTTCTTAAACCATTGACTGAGATTGAACAATTCTTTCATCTTACATATCATTTGTAGTCTCTTCATCATCATCAACATAAATACTAACCATACGACCATGCTGATTCTCTTCATGAGACTTTCCCTTAGGTAATTGGTTGGCATAATGCCCATACATCCCACATTGAAAACATTTAATAATTGTTGATGTCGTAGAAATACCATTATCCTTGTCCATGGTGTTAACTGAACCTTTTCCTTTGCACTTACTGGCTTTGTGTCCTTCTTTTCCACACCCAGAGCATCTTCCAGTTCCTTTGAAATAGTCTCCCTGATGCCTCTTCCCACATGATTTACATGAGGGAAATTGAACTTTCTTTCCTCTATAATCGTCATGAAACTCCATATTTCTCTTATTATCTGAGTCGGGGAACTTACCAAAGTTGAGATTATTGATCATATTATTAGATTGCTAATTAGGCATAATAATGATATGTGGACTTCCAGATCCTATTTTATTTGGTTTCTCATGAAGAATATCATTCCATTGTCCATCATATCCTCTATTATCGTGAATCTTCTTGTTTCCATCCATTTTCTAAAACCCAAAAAGAATAGCGTGAGAGGCAAAAATCATGCTAAGAAAACAACATAATAAAGGGGGAGTACCTTTAATATATAACATCTTAGGTTTAATTCTAATATCGTTATCGTAATTCTAGGACTATAACCTATACGTATACTTATCCTTAGAGACATCCCTATACGTACCTTAGAAATATCTCTAGGGATTTCACTAAAGTTTTCGCATCCTACTTTGCAAAGGTTAACTAAACCTTCGCTCTGATACCAACTATAGAGACCCAAATCCTGACGTACATGGAAATTACATTACTTTTGCAGAATACTTAATACATGACAAAAACAGATGCCCAAATACCGTATTAGTTCAGTGTCTTTGGAAACTCGGAATGTAATCTTCTAATTACGGTGAAAGATCTTCAACATCTCCCATAAAGATCTTCCCCTTTTTGGTTTTCTTACCTAAAACCTTTCTTTATATCCTAGGGAAAAGAAAACATAAAAAGGGTGAGCTCAAATGCTCAGTAAGGGTAAACATAGAGAACATACAACAATCCATAAACATTTGAATACAAAAACTTGAACATAAAATCTAAACATCAAAATCTTGAGCAAAGACATAAATCTTGGAAGTACCTAAGACATATATCATAAAGGAACATCAATCATGATAAAATAGAATGGGAATAAAACATGTAATTGTGGAAAACCATTAAGCACATGATATGGTTTCCATAGTAGCCAAGACATTGCTGCCAAGACCATCTTAGTGGACAAATCCCCTTTCTGAATCGAGTTCACTCCTCGTTCCAATCCTATTTCACTGAACCAGATTAACTTACCGTTCCAGCCATATCTATCTCATGAGATATAAATCTTTACCCAATGAATTTTAGGGAGATATAGGTCCCAACCATCTCATAATGAAATAATTATTTTTTTACCACAAAATCATAAATCATACATCATAGCATAACCCATGTAATAGAATGGGATTCTTAAACATCATGCCATCATAACATAATACATATAAAAAATGGATATCATTTCATCATAAGAAAAATCAAACCATGTAAATAATGGATACATTATACTTGAAACATAAACATATTAAATAATGTCATTTTAGATGGAAAATAGTTTTGATAAAACACTTGAAATTAATTCTTGAGGAAAATATCCTTTCTTTTTCAAAATCATTTTCTTTTCACAAAATTCAATGCAATTTTAAAAGAAAAGGGTTTTTTTGAATATAATCATGCAATATTGTAGAGGAATTTTCATGAAAATGAGGCATTATGAAACCGTAAAAATATGTTCATGCCGTATAAGTTAAAAATAACATTATCCTCGTACTTTTATCAGAAAAGTCAAAAAGTACCATATATGGTAACCAAAGGAAAGATTCCCTCCATACAATGTGGTAAAAAGTAAATTAAGGGTAAAAATGACTTAAAAAATTCATAGAAGAATATTAAAAATTTTATGAAAACATTTTTATAAAACATGATCATGGATGATAAACGTAACCCCAGTAAATACTTACGTATAAGCAATCTCGGATAAAAATGAGATTGAAAATTTATCCCTTACCTTATGTCCGATATGCTTCATATGTATCCGAACCTCCTGTATAATGATTTAAATAATTTCATTAACTTATTACAGAATCATATTCATTGTTATGATATCATATATGGTTTACTTATGACTTTACATTACCCATTTGTTTGTAAATTCGATGTAAAAGCAGCTATTTGGGTAAAATCGTTTCATTTATTGTATGTGTTTCGACTTGTTGTTCTTGATATTATTACTTATATACTGATTTACTTAATTAAAGAATATAAAACATGATTTATATATAATACATATTCAGAATATACATATATATATATATATATATGATATATTGATAAATGGAATGAAATACACCGTTCATGGAGACAATAGACCGTACGTACGCGTGAACGCTGTTTTTGTTTCCTTATTGAATTGAATGAAATTAAGTAGATGAAATACATATATATAAATACATAAATCCAGTATCATTATTATATCATATATTTCATTATTATTTATTATATATACTTTATAATCATTCATGAATGGTTAACATGGAGAATGAATCTCATCGCGTCGTGGAGACGGTAGTCCGTACGTACGCACGAGCGATGATATCATTACCATGATCGTGGAATTGTATTGAAGTGTATGTATAATATTTCAGAATCAATATCACTTTACAATAATCATATATAGTTATTTATTTACACCTTTATACCCATCCAAGTAAGGTGGTGGTCGAAAATAGATTACACCACGACGTGGGGATGATATTTCGTACGTACGCACGCGCAGTGATTTCATTTTCCGTAGGATGGATAGAAGGTGAAATAAGGTTGTTTAATATTTATAATAACCTATAAGTATATAAATAATACGGATTTTATTACTTTATAATGATACAACTAAATAAGAATAAGTAGAAGAAGAAAGAAACTTGAGAGAATCGGAAGAAGAGATTACCTCTTCTTCGACACACCTCCTTTAAGCCTTCTCTTAAGGAAATAGAGTTGGTCTTTTGAGAAGAGCAGAACCTCCAGAATGTTTCTAGGTAAGTGGAGAAGAGAAATGGGTAGGTTTTGACTGATCTTAAAGGCTCAAAAGGGTGTGAAGAGAAGAGGGAAGGGGTGCCCTTTTTATAAGGGAGGAGAGGGGCACCTTTGGATAAACTTAAAATATTATTTTTTAATAAAGTCATATTTAGTTTTTAATGGCTCCAAATTTATTTATTTCAAAGCTAAGGTGGGGATGGGTAGAAATAATCTCAACCAATAGGTTTTATAAAATTTTAGGTTACTATTTTAACCTTATCTTTTAGATTTAACTCTAAGTTAAATAATTTAACTTTTACTGTGTTTTCTTGTTTTCTTACACTATATGGTTAATAAACTTAATATAACCAGCCAAAAGAACCCCAACTGGTTAATTATTAATATATATAACCTAATATAAGTCATTTGGACGAACCTTAGATTTTTATTAATATACTATAAATTAATAATATAATATTTGTTTTAAAAACTATTTTATGTCAATTTTGACACTATTTGGTAATTGATTTTTTTGAAAATCATAAAAGCATGATTAGTTCTAAAAAATTTAATTAAATAATTACTAACATGTCATATTAACCTAGAAAATTAATGTAATTCATAAAAAGTCTCAAATTACATTTATTTGGGTATTTATAACATCAATTATGTTAATATTTCATTAATAAGATAATTACTGCATCATCATTGTATCATAAATAAATTAAATTATTTAATGTCTAAAAATTATAAATAAAATACCATTATGTAGGAAATAGTTTTATATTTATAATTAATATTTATAGTCGAATTTATCTTATTTATAACTCTATATTAAAAATGATTTAGTTATTAAACTTTGATTTTAACTATTTTAACCCTTCTTTAAATAAATTAATAATAAATGTCATAATCTAATCCAAGTGGACCTAAATGGTCATATTTTATTCCTAAGGTTATTTTTGGTCGAATTAAACTTATACAATAGAATTAGGACATGTGTTAGGGTAATAGTAATATCATTTTTACCCTTAATTACCCTATTTACTTTTAACCGTGGTAAATAAAAGTAAAAAGTTACTATTCACCAAAAATTATTTTCATCTCATTGAACTAAATTTTAGTCCTTGATATTAACCGTATCTCTCGAATTTTCGAAATTCTACTCACATAAGTGGTAAATTTAAGTTTTATGTGAATTTCCAAATTCTCCTAGGAGGTGGGTAAAAGATGGTGAAAAGTTCAATAAAATTTTTATATATCTAAAATTATTATAAAATGACTCCAATGAATTACATTTAACTTATATAGGTATTATGTATCAATTTTCACCTAAAATAAATTTAAATTAAATAAATAATTATTTAAATAAAAAGTCGGGTTTTAAATAGTAACCTAGTGTTTTCACTATTCATCAAAAATTGAAAGTTTTCAGAAAAATATCAAAAATTCACCCTAGGATAATTTCGGTATTCCAAATCCAAAAATGTGGTCCATTTTGAATGATAAAATTTATAAAATTTCAAAAATTGGGTATTACTATTCATAACAGCTTGTTCATAATAATATTATAATAATACATCGTTTAGTGAAACTTGGTATTGCGTATAACACACGCTATCGTGGAAGGTCACAGTTGCGTGTATTGAAAGCCAAGTCAGGGTTGCGTGTAGTGCAAGATTCATTTGTTGTTGCGTATAATAGAATCCAACCATATTCCATTTATACATTGATTATATATATATATACACTCAATGTTGCGTAAAATAACTTCTATCAGACGAACTTGAAATTGTGTATAACACGATCCAAGATTAGTGTTGTGTATACTGCAAGTTAATACGATGTTGCATATAGAACAAGCTAATTTTGGTGTCACATACAACACAAGACATCAATGAAATTAAAAATAATAATTCTCATAAAATCTCAGGTTGTTACAATTCAAATATTTAACACCACATTAAATTGAAATTAACTATATATAAATTTTGATCATTAAATTATTAAATTTAAATAATTAAATTAATGATTTCATAATGTAACGCTATGACTCGATTCACTAAGAGCAGTAACCAGATCAGATTTCCACATGACCTCAAGCGTGCCTCCTCATACTCTAGAGGCTACTGACTAATAGTGGAGGTCTGTAGTGGTATTTTGAGGAGATGATAACCCCTATATCAGAGTGAAAAATAACAATAAATAACCAAGAATCATATAGATCAGATTATGAAAGATAATAAATAACTAAACCTGAAGTTAAAAAATAAGAAATGCTGATATACAAGAGTATAGGACCAACCATTCACTAGGATGATCACACATACAGATAAATAAGATAAATAAAAATAAAAGGTTCTATTGAAAATATGATCCATTCCTGACCCTCATATGAAACCCAAACTAAGTTTTACAGCTTGAAAATTAGTAGCACTGTGCCTCTGCCCAACCTATGACTACAACAAAGTGAGAGTATGATTAGGTATCCAAGTGAAATGGTGGCCTGAGTAGGGTGTGAGTAAATAGCACTATAGATACCCACCAAAGTTGTTTCGTACTAACTATCAATACAGTTATATGTTCATGTGACATAATTTGAAAAAATAAATAAACCATCGAAGTAAACAAGACAAATAACAACCATTATTGATCCTCTGTCCCATGGCCCCGATCGATTATATCTGCTTTGGCTAGTTCTAGAATGTCTCTAAGCATGAGCATCACATCAGGGAGACCTTTTTCCATACCTTGTGTATCCCATGCTCACGTCACCACCTTGATGAGTAGCAAACCCTAGGGTTTCACTAGGCATCCACCGTCCTTAAGCCCTCAGGATGAACCCCATGATAGTACCTTGGCAATCTCAATGTCAGACCAATGTCTTATTCATTCGAGGGGGAGGTCCTAGGAAATAATATATTTCCAAAAGTGACTAATTCCTAGGTGACCCAGCCAATGTAAATATCTTGACTCCAGTAGCCCAAATCTAGTGCTTACTTTATTAAATTGTCACTATATACAAGTAATCACATCCCAAAGAACCAAATTATTTAGTAGTCTTGGTGAACTAGATACATACTTGAATTTCAAATTATATTTGAAAATTTAAAATACAACATAGTATTTTCTATGGGAAAACCATTGTCCATTTTAGCACATATCTTTATATCAATCATAAAACACTTCCTGGTATCCTAGGGAAAGAAAGCACAAGAAAGGGGTGAGCTCAAATGCTCATTAAGGGCATGAATACATCAGAATATAAATAAGGCATAAATAATATAGAAAAAATAAATTATTATCAAATAACACCATATAAATAATCTCATAACTTAGAAACATATCCATGGATATCATAAGAAATTAAATAATTATATGGGCATCAATAACTGATTTCATAATGAGGGAATTCATAATGTCATACATCTGAAACTTACCATCAAATCCTTATCCAAGACATATGAAAATAACATCAAATAATTGTGTCATGACATCTACATAAATGGGTAAGGCCTTGGCCAAAAACCAAGCTAGTTTTTCTCATGATGATTACTAATGAATCGAGGGGATATATCAAGCCTTGACCGTCATTTACTAAGTCAAATGAATTCCACATATGAAAGGGGTAAAACAAAATCAACATAAAAATTCATATTGAAACTAGAATACAAAATATTAATAATTTTCCAAATCAATGAACATAATTATAAACCATTTAGAGTAATATGGTGAGTGACATCAAAATAGTACATCCCCAGTCAAATTGAACATAAACCATTCACATAAATAACAAGTACAGTATCATTACAAAACATTACTATAGGATTGTAAGTATAATAAAGTCTATTTACACTAATGAATAAAATTTTCATAAGGATATCATTAAAAAAATTATTAAGGAAAACAAACTTTTCACTTTGAAAAATCACTTTTTTAAAATCTAAAAAATTCATAAGTATTAAAAAACCATTTCCTTTAAAAATTAACTTGGAAACTTATAAAAAAAGCTTCTAATAAAATATTAGTTAAGATGGTGGGAAAAGTTATTCATGTTATATAAGTTAAAAAAAATTCTTGTACACTATTGTAAAAAAGGTTAAAAAGTACCTCATTTGGATAACGGTAGGAAAATTACTTTTAAACCATTTTTTAAAAGTCAAACATGGGTGAAAATGAATTTTAAAAATATTAGAAGAATAGTAAATTTTTTTTGATTTTTTTATAAAACATGGAAAAATAATAAAAATATTCCTTAATGGAGACTTAAATATAAACAATCCTAAATATTTATGATATTGTTAAATAAACCCTTACCATTTGGGTATCTTTTGAATCATAAGCTTCATGAAAGAAATAAATTAAAATGAAACTTTAAATACCATGAAGACAAAGAGATTCATGATATAATATATCAAAGTGGAAATATATACACCACAAAAAATTAATAAATAGTGAATATAAAATATATCTCATATAAGTAAAATTTATATGAGAAACCCTTACCTTAGGTCTGATTTCCTTTATACGTATTCAAAACTTCTCTTCTTTGGAAGAACTCTTTTGGATATATTCTGAAAGACCCTGAAGTTTGTCTTTTGGGATGACCAAAACCTATAAAATGTGTATAATGAAGTTAATAAGATATTTTAACAGGGGATGGTTGAGCTATAAATATCAAGGTGGTGTGAATAAGAGATAGAGGATGTGTCCTTTTATAATTGAGGTGAGACACTTTTGGAATAATAAAATTAAAATATAATAAGACCATTCTAGATCAAATTACTTCTAAATGATCATGAATTTGAAGAAAAAGTGGATAGGGTTGAAACAAAATCATTAATTTTAAATTTAGACAAGTTTTTACATAATTTTAATCCTTATCATTTTGATTAACCCCTTGGTTAATTGTTTTCAACCTTAACCACGATAAATGCTATTTTAATCACAAAGGGTTAATAATGTTACTATAAATGTAAAAGTGAATCATAAATGGACCATGGATGATTTTTTCAACCATATTACATTCAAATTTTCAAAGATAATATTTTTATGAATTTTAAATAATTTAATAAAATATTATTTAGATAAAATATTATTAATTCCAATTTTGATACTATTTATTTAATTTGACATTAAACACATCAAAAAATTGTTTTATTTAAAATAAAATTTATTTAGACATAACTAATATGTAATATAGATCTATAAATTTTTTGAGACACATTAAATCATTTAAATTATACCAATTTTAATATTTTTAAAATAATTTATTTTATTTTTTTGTTAATTAAATAAATACCATATTAATGTTGCACAAGCATTTAAGGTAATTATATAATTTATAAAAAATATAAATAAATTTATATCATGAAAATATTTTCATTAATATAAAAATAGTCAATTAGTTTCATTCATATCTTATTTTTGTCCCCATGTAGACACATAATAGATATTTAAAACTAAGAGAGTGACATTTTGTAACTTTCTTTGATTTAAATATTATATTAATATTTTTCAGGGATAACTATATATTAAACATATAAATTTAGATTTTAATATAATAAGGTTAAAATTAAATTTATATAATAATAATTAAGATGAAATATCATAACCTTATCACTTAGTTTTAATCAAGATTAACCCGATTTACCCTTTACTGAGGTGATAAATTTGACCACAGTTACTATTCATAGTCATCAAAAATAAAAGGAACCTATTTATCAAATTTAAACCTACCAATTATAAATATTAATCTATTTTATCAAATAAAATACCTATAAGTTTCATAATGTAATTTAAAATCAAAACACAAAACACAATGAAAAGGAGTTTATCAAAAAAATGTATTTTTATGTATAAAAATGTGTTGATACCATTAAATCATAAAATTTATTATAATGAACTTAATTAAAATATAAATAAAATAATTGAACTAATTTTACTTTTATATAATTTTAAAAGAAAATGTAACTTTGTAAATTCTTGAAACAAAAATACATTTTTCAATAAAAAGTAGTATTTTTCACTATTTATTAGAAAATCAATCTTTTTAGAAAATTTAAAAAAATTAACCCTAATATAATTTTTATATAATGATTTTAAAAATTATTTTATTTTTATAAAATAAAAATTATATAAGTTCTAGAAATTAATTATAATACTTCACCACAAAAATCAATAAAAATCATTTTTGAGGAAAATGTATTGCTAAAGCATAAAATAACTTTACTAAAAATTGTGTAATTATTTCCTATGAATTAATCAATGATTTTTCCTTGAGTTTTTACTTTATAAATATTTCATAATTCTATTAATGTTATTCATACCAAAAAATTTAATGGATAGGTTATAACAGTCATATTAAATAATAATATTTTGGGGTTCATTTAGACTTGGTGTTTCATGTCGTATATGATATCAAACATAGTGTTCTTTTAAAATCTAAAAGTGTTACAACTAATCTAATAGAATACCCTATTGGGTACCATGGTTAGTATCTCGAGCATCCATAACATGCAGATCCTCAGTCATACCATATCTAATGCATCCACCTAATCCTAAGGGTATCCTAGGCATCAATTGAGTGGATTCAACAGCCACCCTAGGGATGTTCAACATTTGTGCTCAGGGATATATTCCCACCAGTCACCTCATACCACCATTAAAATCATGAAGGTCTCAAGAATTCAAAATGGTATAATAGAATCTCCATTTGAACCCCAGGCACTGTAACGACCCAAACTTTTGAATAATATTTTTTTCCTAAATTTGTGTGTTATTTTATTTTATACTCAACAAAACTATATCCTTTAATTAATTGAGTATAATTAAATGAGACCATTGGGTTTCAAATGTTATATAACCACTGGTCAATATGACCATTAGAAACTAAATTCTTTACGTTACAATTAATGTTTATAAATATAAGTGATCTTGGTTAATTAATACAGAAAGAAGAGTCAATGACCTCATCCAATAGACTCAGGCCATATAAAGCCCATCTGTTAGAGCTTGTGAAGGAGGTAGCATCTCTGGGCTTTGGTCTAGACCAAGCCTAAGCTGAGCTTCAACATGTGAAGCTTGAATATAATCACCTAAGGGAGAAGTTCAATCTGATATAAATCACTACTCGGGCAATGTTGTCCGTGCCTCCCAAGATTCTATCACTATATCACACCTTACACTTAAATCCTATGTAGGTGTTATAAGGGACTATGTAACGAGGCCTTAGATACTTTTTTATAATTCCTTGGTATAAATAAAATTGTTATTTCTTATTATGGTAAAATTTATGGTTTTCAAATGTCTGGATAAATATAGGATGAATATTATTGATGAATTTTGTAAAAAGGGTATTTTAAAATATTTTTGTATAATTTAAATAATTAATAATGTAAAATGATTTTCAAAAAATAGTCTTCTACAGTTGTGATCAGTAAGAAATTTAGAGTCTAATAAGACCAACTTGATTTTTATTAAATAGTAAAGTATGAATAGTAACATACCCTTATGAATAGTAATGAATAGTAAATTGGCCAAAAAATAGAAACTTCACCCATGAATGTATAAATATAATTTAGACATCTTAAAAGTGAAAAAATGATCATAGTATAAGTTTTTGTATTTTTTTTTGTCATAAATACTTTATTTAAAATTTTATAATTAATTTAATAATTTAAAATGGAAATTTATTTTCAAAAAAATTTAATCATAAATTTTTACTTTATTTTCTTTTTTTTATACAAAAATTTTATGGGACCTTGATTACTTTTTCAATGTATTATAAAATGAGTTATAGATTTAAAGTTGTTTATTTGGAATAAATAATAATTTCATTTAAAAATTAAAATAAAAATATTTATAAAATTATTTTCATATAATGGAGCTCATTTTTTAATTCAAAACGTCAATATTAGGTTACGATGAATTTATGATATTTTTTATAAAATGTTTTGTTTTTCGGTGAATAGTAAAAATACAGTTTTAGGTTTCAGTGTATTTAATGACATAATTAATGCTCTAATAATTATGTAATCATTATAGTCAACTTTTGAATTATAAGATATGTTATGAGGTGTCCCAAGTGGCCAATACCATGGGCAAGCCCATGGTTTTTCCAATACCACCGATGAGGCGTCCCTTGGAAATTAATTAAATATTCCATCACTTTTCCTATAAATACCAAGAAATTACCTCATTAATTTCATTCCAAAATCCTCCTCAACTAATTTATAGTATTTTTAACTCCCAAAGAGTCCTCAAAAGGTTCCCTCAAGCCCCCCATGGCCCCAAGGCCCCAACCTTCAAGCTTTCAAAGTTACTCTTCACAGTAAGGGAACCTTCCACTCTCCTCTTTTAGTCCTGATTTCCTTTAAGTTATGTATTCCAATTTCCGTCTTCTTATGTGGGAGTATGTTCTTATATATTCTTATTAATATCCATTTCATGTCCAAATTATGAGAGAACCTTTCTTCTCTCATCAATTTATTTTTTTAATTTTTAAGTGACGCCATTAGGCTTTCGAATTTTCGTAAAAGAAATCGCATTTTCTCTTTTCTTTCAACTTTAATTTTCTTGTGGTGTGTCATTCCACACCATGATATTATTTCTTTTTATTATGTACCTCTAATTTAAATGATTCATTTATTTATGGGAGACCCTTTTCCCCTCTCTTTTTATTGTTTTTTAAAACCATGTTATGTAGCCGTTATGCTGTAGAAATTTTGCCTCAAAATATATCTCTCTTTTTCTCAAGAAATTATCTTGTTTTATTTATCTGAATACCCAAATATATTTTCATTTCTAGAGGTATTCATAAATACATAATATTGATCTATTTTATTCTATATTTTACATAAAATAAAACCTCTTTCCTTTTCTAAGGGTTATAAAAGACATAATGATCATGTTTCGAAGCACTTTTAAAACGTCATGATTTTGAAGTAAAACCCATTACTTTTACTCTCTATGGATTATTTATGAAATGTTTTATTATAATATATGTGGATCACATGAAAATAAATACATATTAAGGGTTCTCCCTGATAGCAATTAAATGCATTGGATAAATAATTTAATCTCTAGAGATGATAAGTTTCACGATACCTTGGTGAATAACCTTGGTAATTTTTATGACACCTTGGGGATGATCCTTGGTGATATGTTCATGAATGTATAAATTAAATTTTGTAGCCACATATTCAATTTATGATTTAAGTTCTTTTCATTATGATATGCCTGTAATTCAATTGCTCATGTATTTATGTTTTTCATCAAGTTCTTATTGACATCACAAGTAAACTGATTCCCTTGCTTTTCTTACTGGGCCTTCTGCTCACCCTTTACTTTGATGTATGTCTCCAGGTTATAATATACAGTAGTTGTACATAGGATAAAATTTTCAAGAGTATTTTTAAGGGGATTTAAAATAGTGTTTTAAGTTTTCATATTTTATTGTTACTGATTTCCAAGACACTAGACTTTAAAGATCCTCTATTTGTAAAATGTAATGAAAAGTTATGTAATAAAAGGAAGGATGCCATAGAAACCATGAGAATTTGAAATGGTATCACTATATTAATATAATACCATGAATCTTAAGAATTATTGTACACACACTATCAAATACTTAGATGTTAGATCCTAGGAATCACCACTAAGCATCCACTATTTCATCAACCATATTAGATTCAATTCAGACTAGGAATATTCCCTCAAAGTACCGTGAGACCAGATATTAGACATTTTGGGTATCTTAGGGACTCATCCATCTCAATAGGTGGTTCTCAAGCATCTTGGGGAATCACAAAAAATTTCATGACCTATGGTCGATTCATAGGAGTCTTGGGAAATCACATATCATAATAAACAATAAAATAAAACATATAAAGGGTTGATAAAATTCCCATACTCATTACCATAATCTCATCCCCATCAGTCTTACATGTCAGTTCAGGTTTTAGGATGACACTCAAAACCATCTCTACCCATATCCATATGCACCCACTCAGGGGCCCCAAGGTCATTACTTGAGTGAAGGAATACTACTTTGAATACTAGTTCTCTAGCTAGATTATGGGTTAACACTCAATGCTCGAAGGACGCCACATCCCTCAGTGTCATAGTAAACACATCACAACCTCAAGGGCCTCACTAAGGTGTTCCACATTGAAACCATCTAAAGAGACAATGCATGGATTATCTAAACGTACAAGGTCACTCAAGTTTTTCCCACTCACCCAAACATGATTCCATTATACCTATGGTCTATCCGCCTAGGATAAACACATATCAAGGGTTCTCACCTGGCCTACTAGGGTTATCCTTTAAAATTCATTTTATACCTCAACTTGGAGGCAACCAAAGGATTATACGCAAGAGAAACTACACCCCCAACCATTTTTTTAACTCAGGACCACCCCCATGGGGTCCAAGAAGTCAAGGATTTACATTTAAATTACAAACTTGGCCATTGATGGCTGAGGTGATCCCGCTAGTGCATATGGTCCAACATGGCCTTGGCACCATGTTCAGTCCATTTTGGTCATTGCATTTAAATTAACATTAAAAATAAATAATTCATTTTAACTAAAATGGTCAGGATCCTTAGTGGTGTAACCTTACATCACAGGCATCATAAATAAAATGAAATAATTCCATAGGGAAAGCATTGAGGACTACATAACTCATTACGATGCTTGTCCCTTTTTAAGTTCACAAGTTGGAAACTCTATCAGGGACTGATCAAGCTCATCCAAGCTCATCTAATCATCTTGATTTCCTAACACATGACCAATATAAAAATCAGTTAATTATAACATTTATAAATTTATTTACCGATTAAATTATAAATAGGAATATTTTATAAAGGACTTGACGATGATCCCATCTCACTAGAACTAGTATCAACAAACCATGGGAGGTCTATAGTGGACCACTGACATCAATCTGAGTAAAATCCATAAAAACTGACACAAATAAAATAATTAATTTAATCTAAAATCAAGGAAAACTTTAAATAATCTAAAAGTTTAACATAACTTCATCTAAATTATAAGATTCAATGGGCAGACATCATCACAGGACATCCTCTTGCTAGGCATCACAAAATCTCCAAGAACCTTAGGCGATTTCACCATTCTTCAGTGAAACCACAACCAAAAACCTAAGTAGAGAAATGAAGAATTAGAAAAAAGATAATAGAGGATCAATGTGGGTTATTGGAGGTGAAAGATTTCCCAAAATTTCTAAGTAACACCTTCAAAGAACACCTCAAACCAAGGGGGTGAAAGGAGGAAGTGGGGAGGGAGACCCATAGATGCACACTCAAACAAGATAAGGAGAGGGGGTTTCCCTTCTAAAAAACTTGAGGGGGGTAATAAAGTAATTTTATATCATTAAAAGACTCACCATATGGTTAGTTTCCCTATAAAACATGAAAGTGGATCTTTCCAACCATCGAATAGCCGGTGACTGCAAGTTTCTAGATACTAGTAGCCTAGCCACCATAGGACACCATTGATGTCTTCTTAAGCACCCCAACTCCTATATGAACACCATTTCATATCTAAAACACCTATTTTTAGGTGTTCTAATAATAAAAATATTATTTTTAAGATAGGTTCAAAATTTGGACCCTCTAATAATTCAAAACTAAAATTTCTATTGAATTCCAAACACTCATATAGACATGGGATCTTAAAATATCCCCACTATAGAACTTCTCATTCTTAAGAGGTATAAATTTACATCCAATTATCCATACCGACCCACCTCAATCTCCAATTCTCATTTAAATGGATGTGATCCATTTTCAAACTCTTAATTCATTTCTTGAGCACAATTCTAACATAAGTTACTTAAACCATTGAAACATCAACCATCACTCAAATTCACTATCAAAACACCAAGACAACACTATCCTACACATTTCTATCCCAATACATTAATGTTTCTTAATAAAACTGATCATTTAGCCTATGGTTCTCCCCAATATAGGTCTTAGATCATACCGGATGATTTTGAGCCACCATCCTAATTTTTTATAATTTCTTAATGAAACACCCATCTTACATTCTAAAAACATGCTTGATGCAATTTCCACATACCATTCCCAAACATATGTAACACCACCAGTCTAATGATGTTACACCTCGCTTCATTCTTAAATTCCAAAATAAACAGATGATCCTTATTTTCCCAAGATTTACATGATCATTTCATCTTTTCCATGAAAATATCCAACCAATGCCTAAAAACATACCCTCCATGTCCAAAAAAATATGCCCAGTGTAGTTTTCAAATCACATCTAATTACATGCTAAAACACCAGTCAAACCTCATCTAGATGACTTATGTCAAAGACACTTAGCTTCCATCACCAACGTGTTACTCAACTCTCTTAAACATGATGCTTAAATTCTAAAGGTATCCCATGATCATTTGAACTCTCCCAATGAAGTCTATACTCAAATTTTGGTTAAATTCCTCAGTCGAAACCTAAACTAGACAAAACAAGTCATTTTCTCTATCACACCATAAGCACGAATTCACCTTAGACCCAATCACACTCGGATAACCTTAAATCATCTTGAGACCAGTTCCAACACTCAAACTCCATCCAACATCACATCCAAAATCAAATTGATCATTCTATAGGGAATCAATATAATTTAGATTCATCCACTTACTAGCATCAAAATTATATAATTATCATCTAATTAATGGTCCCATGCCTCTATGAAACTTCTTTAATGAAGTCCATACACCCACAAATGATATCACACTTCGCACCATGGGAACATCCTTATCATCACACCACTGAAACAAATTCTCAATATCTACTGCCCATATCATGTTTTTCATCAAACTAAATAGTAAGATGTGAAAAAACCCAGTCGTACCTAATCATTGTATCAAAAAATTAATTAATCACCCATTCTCAGCTCATGGAAATGTCATCCATGACATTCACTAAAATAAAAATGAGGGTCACCACCCCCAAATGTAAATTGGTACACTCCACACCATATGGATTTACTTATACCACTACTTGAGCATGATTTTCATTAGGTAAAATCATCATCACACACATTATAATCCTTTTGATCTATTCTCATAAAATTCACAAGCTACTAGGCCCACAAGTAATCTATTAAACCTCACCAGTCTTCATCCCACTCATGGTTTTCACTGATTTAAAACTCAACATGTTCTACATGTAAACAACGTGCATCAACTAAATATTTTTTAAACATAATGGGTGTATGATCCCATAAAACCTGATCATAGAACCCTACTCACACTCTCATGAGTCACATCACATCTATACTAGGCTCACATGTCTAATTCAACAAACAACCATGCCTCTCACATGTCAGTTTCACCCAAACAAACTCATTTTAGATGCTCTCATGCAAAAGGGGGTTGACATCTCACCTATTTGAAGGATCACTTCCCACAACTATTAATTATTCCATCTATTCATGTTATTTCTGGATAACTAGAAGCACCCTAGGCACTCTTTAAAATTAGGAACTCCACCTCTGCCTTGCTCACTCACATGAACACCCACCTCACAGGAATCATTCCAAGCCATGAGTGTCCACTTACAATCTCACCATGATGCTAAAGAAAATAAAAATTCAATAGGGTTAGGTACCAAAATGGTCATTCCATTTAAAATCCAATCTTAATACCATGACAATTTAGGTGCACACAAACCAAGATTCTATAACTCAATGTGACACCCCTATAAAACCTCAAGGAATAACTATGCCTTTTCTATAAACTCGATAGCACCCCTTATGCATTGTTCTCAAAGAAAAGGAATATACATTGACTTTCCATTTTTAGGGCACTCTCAAGCCCAGGCTAACCCCTCTTATGGGTTACCCTAGCCCCAAAAAACCCACTGAGTCCCTAATATCCCAAGTCACACAATAAGGGTCACTAGGTCTCCCACCTAACCTATAAATTGAAACATACAATGGTTAAAACTCACATGAGTCTAAACCAAGGCATCTCATATGACAACCACCCACTCTAGGGTCACACATAATAATCAAAATCACATGTAAAACATCAAACTAATAGGCATTGATTCTCACTAATCATCTACCTACGAGGCTACTCCCTCAAGAATCATGATCTCATAAGTCACCATCAAACACAAAAACACAAACATATATCGACATCATCCCAGATAAACCATACTAAGTAACCATATTCACAAGGCCCGATCAAGTGAAATTTCATTCCAATACATGCAGGAAAACACTATACAGGTTGTTATTGGAACTTTAAATAACGGAACTTTGTTCAATACCACCCACAAGGGGTATACCCCTGAGGCATCGAATTCCTCCCTCGATTTAATAGGTCCACCATATATCCCCTACACCAAGGGACCATATTATCACCACCATCATCGGTTATCTCTCCATAGATTCCACATGGCCTATCATTAGAAGGAAATATATATATGAATATATATATATACATTCTTGTCAATCCATATAATTAGAATGCCACAAATAGATTATATGGGAAAACACTATATAGCATGTTTCTCATACTTTAAATAGATGAACCTCTCATTAGTGACATAAATCACACACTAGTAGACATATATGTCATGTGAATTTCTATGTGTTGAGAATGATGCATGTGACACCTCCTACCTCTAGGGGAAAAGAGTTAAAATCCATAGATAAATCATAACATTAAACATCAAGTGCATCAAACAAGGTGAAATAATATCAATCGTAACATCACATGCTGGGAATAGAATTCTGAAGCCCCTGAAAACTTGTATTTCTACTAGAATAGGTGTTCATGATGAACCACCCTAGTATCAATCACAGGATATAGTACATGACTATATCTTATAGATACCATATACCAACAATTAAAACAAAATAATTAAAAATACTCTAAAAATATTTTGTAATTCCCTGGACGGGATCACTGTAAAATATGACTGAATAGGACTACTGTGTGACCTTAGGTATGCCTCCTCATATTCCTGAGGATTACAACTAGCAGTGAGGGTCAGTGGTGGTATTGTGAGGAGACTATACCCCCTATATCAGATTTAAAAATAATTGTAAATAATAAAAAATCATATACCTCAAAGTATGTTGGATAATAAATAACTGAACATGCAGTTCAAAAAAATAAAATTCAGATATAAAATCATACAAAACCAACAAGCCCCTTGGCCAATCACATATACAAATAAACAAGATAAATAAAAATACATGGCTCCACTATAACTTTGATCCATACCTCATCTTGATATCTAGCCCTAGTAGGGTGTGCATACATAACTCAGTAGGGAACCACTAGTGTGGTCCCATAATAACTAGAAATGTAGTGATATGTGCATGTAACATGATATGAATAAATAAATAAATTATTAAAGTAAACAAAACAAATAAAATCTATTTTTGATACTCCGGTCTATGACCCCGATTGACCATACCTGTTTCATCCAGTGATAAAATGTCTTTAAGCATGAGAATCACCTTAGGGAGAACTCTATAAACACCTTGGGGATACGGTTCTAAAACCTTCACCATGATGATTAGCAGGACTTGGGGTTTCACCAAGAATCTCTCATTATCAAGTCCTCAGGTTGAACCCCACAGTAGTACTTGAGCATTCACAATGTCAGGCCAATGTATAATTCCTAGGTGTGGGTGGTACTGGGAAATCATGTATGTCTAAACATGATTGATTCCTAAGTGACCTAGAAAATTGAATGGAATAACCTCATGGATCCCATTGTCAGTCTTTTGGGAATCCATAACACATGGCTCCTCATCTATACCATATCTGATGCATCCAGCCGATCCTAGGGGGTGTCCTAGGAATCAATCAAGGGGATCCAATAGTCACCCTCAGGATGTCCAACATATGTGCTCAGGTATATACCCCCACTTGACACCTTATATCACTATTCAAATATCAAAAGTCCTAAAAATTTTCAATGGTCAAGTGGTATCGCCATTCAAATCCCACACAACTCAAGAATTTTCTATAGTATTAGTATATCAAAATAATCCCAAGAATCCCAAGAATTATTATATGAATGTTATCACATACTCAGATGTTGGATTCTAGGAACCACTACTAGGAATCCACTACTGTACCAACCATATTTGATTCTAGTCATACTAGGAATCCTCCCCCAATATATTATGATACTGGATCCCAAAAATTCCATTCATCCCAAGACCTCATCCACCTCAAAAGTTGATTCTTAGGCATCCCAGGAAATCAAAACAATATTAGGAATTATATTAGATTCCCATGAATCTTGGTTAATCACATATCATAAATAGAAATAAAATAAAACATATCAAGGGTTAGTTGAATACCTATGCCCATTACCACCATCTCATCCTCATAGAGCTTATATGTCAGTTCATGTTATAGGGTGACACATACAACCATATCTACCCATATCCATATGCACCCACTCAAGGTTCTCAAGTACATAATTTGAGCATAAGAATCCTATAATCCTTATCCTCCAACTTGATTTTTGGTTAACACCTGATGCTAAAAGGACATCACATCCCATGGTGTTATAGTAAACACATCACGGGACCAAGGGTCTCACCAGGGTGTGACGGATTGGAACCATCTAAATAGATGATTCATGCACCATATCAAGTTACCATGTAACACCCTGAGATTTTAAAAGAATAATATGTTCAATAGTATATGTTTTGAGAGAAGACCGAGCTTAAATGAACTCCAAAATATTATTATTTTAACACGACTGTTATAAACTAGCCATAAAATTGGAAGATATGAATAATATTAACTATATTATTAAATAAATACGAAGTTTATATTCAATAAAAATTTAATTATTTTTATTAAATAAGCATATAATTTTTAGTAAAGTCATTTTGTTCTTCAAATATATGTTTTCTTCAAAAATCGATTTTTATTTATTTTTATGAGAAAATAAATATAATTATTTTTTGAAACTTTTAGAAACTTTATTTGATAAAATTAACACAATTTTTTTGATTCATCATGTCAAAATTATCTTAGGATTAATTTTTAAGAATCTTTTGAAAAGATTAAATTTTTAGTGAATAGTGAAAATACCATTTTTTGTTTAAATGTCATTTATTTTCAATAAATTAAGTAATTTAGAAGTACCATTATGTTTTAAATATGGTTTAAATTAAAATAATAATTATTTATTTATGTTTAACCCCCTTAAAATCTTATAAATCGACTTTATATTTTATTTTAGAATAAGTTTATTTTTGGGTTGAAAAAAAGGATTTTTCTGAAAACTGTTATAAAGTGCATAATGTTTCCCCTTTTTAAGTAATTAAAATAATACCTAATGGGTAATGTTTTAAATTAAATTTATATATTATATATCAGTAAATATTATTTTATTTTCATATAATAATAATTTTTAGTTATAGAGTTAATATAAAATCATCTTTTGCTTGAAAAATACACTTCTTGAAAACCCACTTTTTCGTCGCGTTTACGGGATTTGTTTTAAATATAATTTTAAAAATTGGATAAAATAAATTAAATATTTGGAATAATAAGGTAAAAATTAGGTTTTTAGTCCATTTTCATTTTTATTCATAAAAAAATTTCTTGGTAAAGAAAAGATTTACCGTAGTATAGGTAAAATATTGAAATGGGTTAAAGTTAAAAGGTAAAAGATTAAAATACCTAAAAAATAAAACTTTAAATAGGTGGCTGATGTGTTTATCAACCAGAAAAATAATTTAAAATATTAATTTTAAATCTAATTCTTTTTAATTATTTCCACCCAAATGTGGTTGTGTTTAAATATAAAATAATCATTATTTAATTAATTAAAACCACCCCCTTAAGTATAAATACCACTCCTCAACACCCCTTTATCCTCAAAAGCCTTGAATATATTAAACTATATAATAGTAACTCTCATTACTACTATTAGAATTCAGAAGTGATTATATTATCACCAAAATACCAATTCCAAGTTCCTCAATGTATCCTTCAAGGAGGTGATATTCAAGAGGTAATTTTCTCAAACCTCCTCTCTTATTTTATTTTATTATTCTATATTATCCTAAAAAACTTCATCCATAAAGGAATAATAACCACATAATCATATAAATAATTTTAATTTATGTTTATAATGGAATATATTATATACATCCCTTTTATTACCTCCTCTTATTCAAAGAAACGAAATAATTATGCAAATTAAGGCGGTTAACCATTTTTGTGAATAATGATTTTTCATTTTCCATTTCCACCTTAAAGGCTAGTTATAAAAGTATTATTCTAGTTAAATGATATTTTAATAATTTTATTATAACCTATTTCATGTTTTGGAACTAATAAATGGACATAATATTAAATAAAATGAAACTAGTTCATGATGATCCGAAAAACTGCCAAAATAAACTACACATTTAAAATTAACATTTTATCAAATGAATCATCCCAATGTCATAAATAAAAATGATATATAAGACCATTTAAAATTTTCTAAGTGAATTAATACTATTTCATTTTACTTATATTTTTTTTTTCATTTTATAAGAAAATCCATAATTATACACAATTGAACTAACCATGAAAACCTTGAAATGAACGCACCCAAAACAATGAAAATAATAAAATATTATTAATGAATGGGTGGTAAGATGTTATAAAATTATTATATAAGGTATTATAAATATGTTTATAGTTATTTAATAAACTAATAAAATTATTTAAACTTTTATACAGGAAGTTAAATTATGCGAAACTAAAGGGAAGCATAAAGTAAGGGTTTCTCATCTCACTCTAACTTCTGTGAGATATATACCTTATTCACCACTTATTTCTTGTTTTTGGTTCATATATAATGAAATTTTATATATAATATAATTATATTAATGGTATTAAATGTTTAATTGTATAATTATTACTTTTATGGGGCATATGATTCGATTGATTACAAAGTGGTAAGGGATTTCTTAACTCAATTTCTATTTGTTGGGTTAAACTTCTACTTCATTGATCTTATCATGCTAAGATTATGATTGGAATAAATTTTTATTGCCTTATGTTGTATTTAAACTTTTTTATTTGGATTTAAAGTGGAAACACATAATCTATTCATTTGATTAATTCTCACTTCAATGATATGATATTTTTAAGAGACTTTATTTTTGTTAAAAAGTATACTTTTAAAGTTTCCATTAAAAAAATATTTTTCTTCCATGTCCATGTTTTCTATAATTGTTTCCAAAAAAGTTTTTACTGTTATTATTGTATTGTTTTAATTAATTTTTACTCATTTTTTACTTTTTACAAAATTTTTTGAAAGGTATATTTTTTCATTTTCTAAACAAGGTTCCTTGAGACTTTTCCGAAAAAAAATATAGAAGAAATATTTTTTAACTTATAAAGTATGAGCAGATTTTCCTACCATAAATAATACTTAATTTTTTGAATATTCCTTTATAATATTAGAAGTTTGTTTTCAAAGAAAGTTTTTTCTTTTATAATTGTGTGGCGTTTTAAATATAAGTGATTTTCAAAGTGAAAAAGGGTATTTTCCTCCAGAATTTTTTAGTGATATCATTTAAATTATTTTAATCTTTGTCAAAATACTTTTTTAAATCTTATTTTTCATTTATTTTGATATATTATGATACCATATTCTATATTTTATTAAATTTTTACATTTAGTTTGACTAGGGATGTGCTATTTTGTTACTATTCATCATGTTACTCTAGATGGGTTTTGATTATATTTACTGATTGGAGAAAGTTATTTACATTTTGTATGATAGTTTCAATAAAATTTTTTATGTTGATTATGTTTTAACCATATCATATGAGTAATTCATTAGACCTAGTAAGAGATAGGTGGGGCCCTTTATTTCCCCTCGATGCATAGATTGGTATTATGAGACAAACTAGTTGGGTATTGGCCTATATCTTACCCGTTTATGTATGGTGTCTTAGAAAAATACTTGATGGTATGTTTATGATGTACATCATCATTAATTTTCTCATTATGAGATTAATTATTGATTTTCATGTGATTATTTGATTAGTAGAATATCTATGGTTAAACATTATAGCTCATGTGATTATCTATATGGAATTATTTGATCATCTTTTATTCCTTTCATATTATGATCAAATTTTTGATTAAATGGAAATTTTTTCAGTTATTTACCTTTCCATAATGTTTATTACTTTTTTATTCATAGCTTACATTGTTCTCTTACCCTTACTGATCATTTGAGATCTCCCCTTATGTTTTATTTTACCCAAGATAAGAGGAAGTGTTTTGTGATTGATATGCAGGTATACACTAAGGAGGATTGTGGAATTCTAAAAAAAATTCATTATGTATTTTATGTTTGAAATGTAATTTGAATTTAAAGAATGTATCTAGTTTACCAATACTAATAAATTATTTGGTCCTTCAGGATGTGATTCCTTATATCTTATGCCAATGTAATAAATTTACCATCAATTCTGGGCTACTGGGGTCGGGGTCTTTATAGTTGGTATCTGAGAAAGTTTAGTAGAAAATAGAGAAACTAGATTTAGGAAAACATATATTATAGAATAAAACCCGATGATAGAATTTTTAAATACTCACAAAGAAACAAAAATTATGATTTAGAGATTAGTTATACCTAAATTTTCATTTTACGGTAAGTAGTTTTGAGATTATAAATTATATTTCATAATGTTATGATCTAATCTAGTATATTTCATTATTTAGAAATGGAACCTAGCAGAAGGAATGGGAACTGTATCAGTGCACGTTATCCATGTAGGGATTTCCCTCCTAGTAAAGATAATGAATATGGAGCTACAGCTAGAGTTAGAGCTACAACTGGAGCTAGAAAACTTATAACTATACTGGGGAAACTTACTCAGGTTATGAGTAATAACCTTACCCGTATGAAGATGCCTACTGATAAAAAACATGGTGTAATAATGTTATACCGCTTCATTCATCGAAAACATCCATGATTTAGTGGAACTATAAATATATTTATAGATGAGAAATGATATGTTTCATAGAGAAGATATTTCTCACCTTATGAAGTAATTAAAGGGAGAAGGATATCATGGTAGTTTATCATATCTCAGGAGATGAAGATTAATGGTGGTCATTGGTTAAAAAAAATGAGGGGAGGAAATAGAAAACAAGGAATGGAAGGATTTGGAGGAAAATTTCTGGGAGGAATATTTTCCACATGAAAAATGAGTGGATATAGAGATGCCATCATTGAGCCTAAGACTAAACGAGGATGATAATGTTGACAAGTATGAGTCTAACTTTACAAGGTTAGAAAATAATTCCATATACTACTTACTTAATCTAAAGAGTAAGATTGGATATTTCTTTGATGGGATTAAACCAATAATTTGAAGGGAACTAGTCTAAAAAACATTCTCATCATATAAGGATATAGTATCATGTTGCATCAAGGCAGAGAATTTTTTTCCAAGTCTTATGGTTCAAAAAGAAAGAAATATAAGAATAGGATAAAAGAGAAAAATATAGATAAGAGGAAGAAAATAAATATATATTTTCCTATATATGATAATTCTAGAAAGAAACACCCCAATACATTTTTGAAGGTAATGAGAGTTTGTTTCAAGTGTGTAGAGAAATGACTCCAGGATCATGATTGCAAGGGAAAGAAATTAGTCATTCAATGTTTCAACTTTAAAAATATGGGGTAATATAAAAATGAATACCCCAATTTTCAAGGGAATATACCCAAAGGAAGAAAAGGGATCAAGGTCAATCTTATGCTATTTATACAACCAAAGTGGAATGATTACAGTGCTTGTATATTTGGATCTAAAAAATATGTTGTAAAAGTATTACATTGATGATATTCTCAAAACTTTTAAGTATTTTAATTCAGTGCTATTTATTAAATGATATGAAATCATGTGTCTAATGGTAAGAAGAAAAATGATTTAGTAGAAAGATGATCTTTTTTAAAACATGTGTTTGACGGAGGATAAAAGTTAATATGTTCTCGATGTTGATATAATAATAAATATATGATTATGGGATATCATTGGTGACCATGAAATTGGTTAGTGATTTGATGGTTTATGTTATCTTTTCTAGAGTTTACTACATGTTTGAATTTAAAGAAAATATCCAATAATCTATGTTTTACTTATGGAATAAGGAATCATGCATATTTTCAATATGTTTTTTAGCAATTCAAGTTATTACCAAGTTTTAAGAGAATAAATTATGAAGGTATTAACATGTTTGATATGTGATGATTAAGATCTACTTCATGTTGTTTAAGAGATTAATTTTGAAAAATTAGGGACCTTATTTCGAAAGTTTTGGATTTTAATCATTTAGAAGGTTCATAAGGGTAATCATTTATGAAATTATTTATGTTGAACTTTAGATGAGGTTTTAACTATATGATTATCTATCCATCTTGGATAACCTGTGATAACCATTTTTTTATGATGATAACTAGAGAGAGAAGGAATGACTTGTCACCCTATTATGGATCTTATAATTCACTAGTTCTTCAGGAATTACAATATCAATTTGATTTCTTAGAGTAAGAAATGAAGCGGAAATTGATCTAGTCACAACCAAATATTGATATTGTAATTATAAAATGAAATCAAGTAAGTATATCTTCCTAAAGGATTTTGAAATAAAATATAATCTTATTATCATCATTTCTAATGATATCAATGTCCTTTTTCATACCTATTTGGTGTATGTTTTTTGGTCATTAACCATATATTGAACATGATCTCTATCAATATTCATAAGAAATTGATAGTTAGATTCTTTTCCATGTCCATGTTTTAACTTCCCACAAATTTTATCCTATATAGAAACCCAATTTTGTGGTGACCTTCACATTTTCCTTTCCATCTTTTTAAGATGAAGTTTTATTAACCCTTTTTATGATGTTGGATTTCCACATGGGTATTTTAAAATGTCAACTACATGATTACCAGTAAAAATTTTAAATTAATAGAATGAAATTTATTTAGGTAGGGGAGAATGTAGCACCCTGATATTTTAAATTTACAATATGTTCGATATCATACATTTCACATAACACCGATCTTAAACAAACTCAAAAATATTATTATTTTAACATGATTGTTATAAATTTTCCATTAAATTGGAAGATTTGAATAAGATTAAATATATTATTAAATAAATATTAATTTTATATTTAATAAAAATTTAATTATTCTTTGGAAATAAACACATAATTTTTAGTAAATTCATTTTGTTCTTCAAATATATGTTTTCTTCAAAAAGTGATTTTTATTACTTTCTATGAGAAAATAAATGTAATAAATTTTTAAAACTTTTATAAAATTTATTTGATAAAATGAATATAATTTTTGGTTTAAAAATATAAAAATTATCTTTGGATGATTTTTTCAGAATCTTTTGAAAAGATTAAATTTTTCATGAATAGTGAAAAATACCGATTTTTGTAAAAATGTCATTTATTTTCCATAAATTAAGAAATTTAAAAGACCCATTTAGTTATGAATATAGTTTCAATTAAAATCAGTATTATTCAGTTATATTTAATCCACTTAAATTATTTTTAATCAAATTTATATTGTATTTTATAATAAGTTTATTTTTGGGGTAAAAAAAGATTTTTTTTGAAAAAGGTTTTAAAGTACACAATGTTTTTCATTTTTTAGTAATTAAAATTTTACCTAATGGTGAATGTATTAAATTAAATTTTTAGATTATATATCATTAAATATTAATTTATTTTCATAAAATAATAATTATTTGGTATATAGTTAATATAAAATCATTTTTGACTTGAAAAATACACTTCTTGAAACCCACTTTTTTTTCATGTATGTGGGTTTTGTTTTAAATATAATTTTTCCAATTATGTGAATTTAATTTTGTAAAATGGATTAAAAATTTTTAGTCATAAGGTCCAAATTATTTTTTAAGTTCAATTTCATTTTTAGGCATAAAAAATTTACTATGGTAAAAAAATGATCTACTGTAGTATACGTAAAATAATGAAACGGGCTAAAGGTAAAAGCATAAAATAATTAAAAACTAAAAATTTAAATGGGTGTTTTATTTTTTTATAAACCATAAAAATAATTTGAAACATTAATTATCAATCTAATTCATTGGAATTAATTCCAACCAAATTTGGTTGTATTTAAATATAAAATAATCATTATTTAATCACTTAAAACCACCCTAACTCAAGTATAAATACCACTACTCACCACCCTCTTTCTCCTCACAAGACTTGAATATCCTAAAATATCTTAAAAAACCTCTTCTAACCACTCTACCCATCTCCAAATTCTTATGATCTCACCAAAATATCAATTCCTAGTTCCTCAATGGATCCTTCAAGGAGGTGATATTTAAGAGGTAATTTTCGCAAACCACCTCTCTTATTTTCTTTTCTTTTTCTAAAATCTCCTCACCCCTTAATCCATAAAAAAATAATAACTCAAAAATAATGTAATTAATATAATTTTATGTTTCTAATGGAATATCTTATATCTATCCCTTTTTTCACAACCTCTTATTCAAAGAAATGAAACCATTATCCAAATTAAAGTGGTTAACCGTCTTCATGAATATTGATTTTTCATTTTACATTACCGCCTTCAAGGTTGGTCATAAAAGTATTATTATGGTTAAATTATATTTTAATAAGTATATTATAAGCTATTTAATGTTATGGAACTAATATTTATATATACACATAATATCAAATAAAACTGAACTAGGTCATGATAGTCAGAAAAACCTCCAAAATAAACTAAATATTTATCATCAACATTTTATCAAATGAACCATCCTCATGTTAGAAATAAAAATTATATATGAGACCATTTAAAATTTTAAATTTCTTTAAAACAATTTGATTTCACTTCGGGAGTTTTATTTCCATTCGAAAAGAAAATCCATAATTATACAAAATTGAACCAACCATGAAAACCATAAAAAGAACGCACCAGAAACAATGAAAATAATGAAATATTATTAATGAATGGTTGTAAAGATGTTATAAAAGTATCATATATGGTATTATAAATATTATTATAGTTATTTAATGAATTAATAACATTATTTAAACCATTATATAGGATATTAAAGTAAAGGTAAGCATAAGGTAACTTTTTCTCATCTCGCTTTTACTTTTGTGAGATATATTCCTTATTCACCACTTATTTCTTATGTGTGGTGTATATATACCTATATTTGATATATAATATCATTAATATAATTATATTCATGGTATTTAGTGTTTCATTTGATAAATATTACTTTTATAGGGAATACGATTTGACTGATTAAAAAGTGATAAGGAATTTATTAACTGAATTTCCATTCATTGAGTTAAACTAATACTTCATTGATCATGTCATGATAATATTATGTGTGAAACGAATTTTTAATACCTTATATTGTATATATACTTGTTTTATGTGTATTTAAAATGGATACCCATAATTGATTCATTTTATTATTTTAATTTCAATGATATAATATTTTTAAGAGACTTTCTTTTTTAAAAATTAACTTTATAAAGTTTCCCTTAAAAATATCTTTTTCTTACATATCCATGTTTTCAATAATTGTTTAAAAAAATGTTTTTAATATTATTATATGATTTTTTAAATTAATTTTTAATCATTTTGGACTTTTTAAAAAATGTTTTGAAAGGTATGTTTTTTCATTTTCTAAACAAGGTTCTTTGAGACTTTCTGACAAAAATACGAAAGAAATATTTTTTTAACTTATACATCATGAGAAGATTTTACTATTATCATGATGCCTTAATTTTTTGAAGATTAATTTACAACTTTAAAAGTTTATATTCAAATAAAATGTTTTCTTTTATAATTTGATGGTGTTTTATACATAAGAAATTTTCAAAGTGAAAAAAGGTATTTTCCTCAAATTTTTTTCAATGATATCATTTGAAGTATTTTAATATATTTCAAAATCCTTTTCTGAATCCTATGATTCATTGAGGTTGATCTATTATGATACCATATTCCATATTTTATTAAATAGTTTATATTCAGTTCGACTGGGGATATACTGTTTTAATACCATTCACCACATTACTCTAGATGGTTTATGATTATGTTTAATGATTAGGAAAAGCTATTTACATTTCATATGCAATTTTAAATAAAAATATATTTGTTGATTATATTTCAACCCTTTCATATAAGAAATTAATTGGACTTAGTAAGTGACATGTAGGGCCCGGTATAGCCTCTTGATGCATTGATAGGTCTCATGAGACAAACAAGTTGGGTATTGGCCTATGTCTTACCCATTTATGTGTGGTGTCTTAGTCAATGCCTTGATGATATGTTTATGATCTCTGAAATTATACATTCCATCATTATGAGATTAGTTATTTATTTCCATGTGATTATTTGATTAGTATAATATTCATGGTTATTTTTTCTAGATTATGTGATTATCTTTATGGAATTATTTGATTATCTTTTATTCCTACCATATTATTCTCAAATTATTGATTATATGGTATGTGTTTTAGTTATTTAAATTTTCATAATGTTTATGCCTTTTTTATTCATAGATTTCATCATACGCTCACCCTTGCTAAGAATTTGATCTCACCGATTTCTTATGTTTTATTTTCTCCATGACATAAGGAAGTGTTTTGTGATTGATATGAATGGATACACTAAGGGAAATTGTGGAATTCTCAAAGAAAATTTATTGGGTATTTTATGTTGGAAATATAATTTTAATTTTAGGAATGTATCTAATTTACCAATAATGATAAACTATTTGGTCCTTAGTGATGATATTCCTTTAATATTATACCTATGTAATAAAGTAACCACTAACTCTAAGCTACCGGGGTCAGGGTATTTACATACAAGGTCACTCAAGGTCAGTCCACTCACCCAAACCCGATTCCATCCTGCTAAGTATATCTACTTAGGCTAATCACATCTCAAGGGTTCTCACCAATCCTACTAGGGTCATCCCTCACAATTCATGTCACACCTCTACTTGAAGGCATCCAAGGGATCATGTGTAAGGGCCAATGCACCCCAAAATTTTTTCTTTAACTAAGGATCACCCCCATGGGGTCCAAAAATTCAACAAATTCTATTTAAATTATAGCCCCAACCATTGGAAACCAAGTTGATCCAACCAATGCACTAGGTCCAATGTGGCCTCAACACCTTGTTCGTTCTGTTTTGAGCATTACATTAAAATTAACATTAAAACTGGACAATAAATTTTAACTAACCAGGTAAATGCCTATAGTTATATGACCATACATCACATGCATCATAAAAAAATGAAATAATTACATAGGGTAAGAATCAAAGATAACCTAACTCATTTTGATGCATTTTCCATTTTTAAAACTATAGGTTATTAGCTTTGCCAAGGATTGACCAAGCCCTTCCAAGATTTCCCAACAACCCTAATCTCCTAAATCATGCCCGACATAAAAATTAGTTAATTATAACATTTATAATTTTATTTACCAATTAAATTATGAATATATATATATTCTCCAAAAGACTCACCAGTGATCCCATCACAATAGAACCAGAATCAATAACGCATAGGAGGTCTGTATTGGACCCTTGACATCAATATGAAAAAATACATATCAACTAACACTGATAAAATAATTAATTTAATTTAAAACTAAGTAAAAACTTAAATAATATGTAGGTGAAACATACCTTATTTGAAATTATAAGAGATGATGACAGAACATCATCATAATACATCCTCTTTCTAGGAAGAATTAAATCCCCAAGAAGTTCATGAAATTTCACCATCCTTTTGTGAAATCACCACCAGAAACCTAACCAAATAAGTGGAGAATTAGAATGAAGAGAATAGAAGATTAACTAAGGTCGATGAAGGTGAATTATTACACAAAATCACTAATAATCTCCTTCAAATAGCACCCCAAACCAAGGGGGTGAAAGGAGGAAGAGGGGAGGGAGACCCCCGACCACATGCACAAATAAGAGAGGGAGGGGGGATTACCCCTAAAAACCTAAGGGGGAAATAAAGTAATTTTACCACTTTAAGAGTATAAATGGATAGACGGTGGATCCACTGACCATATGGTAGCCACCTACAACATAATGGTGACATTATCCATCCATTGGCTATAGGATGTTGGCTACCAGTAACCCAGCCACCCCAAGCTACCTCTGATGCCTTATTGATCACCACTACTCCTATACAAGACTCATTTCATGTCTAAAACACCTATTTTGAGGTGTTTTGAATCTCATAATATTATTTTGAATCCCAATTCAAAATCCAACCCCTCCACTAATTCAAAACTCAAATTTTCCTTGAATTCAAAACACTCATACAGACACAGAGTCTTACAAAGAACCCCTAATACATTAAAAAAACAAACAAATTACTAAAATATTTAATTAAAAAATAACTTAATATATATTAAAGAAAAAATATCTTTATATTGGATTTATATTTAAGTGGTGAGTAACTAAATTTTAAAAAATACATCAACTATAGTCAAATTTATTATGCAACACTATAAAAAATTTAAGCTAAACAAGCCTTTATTTGATTAATTGGAAATAATCACGACATAATAGGATCTTGGTTAGTGTTTTATGCTGAGATAAAAATGAAAATGATTCTTGGTAAAGAGATGATGGATTTGGAACTCAAAAATTTATTGTTGAAGAAAAACAGAATAAAAAAACCAATGAGTAGGGTGAGATTGCTTAGGAGAAGAGATGTGAGGCCATTTCTCATGGTAAGGAAGAATTAGTAATTTTGGAGGGAGGGAGGGGAGGAAGTGACTCAAATGAAGAAACCCGATACTAATGGTTTAAAAAAAAAGTTTGTATAGGATACTCTATACCAATGGTTTTTAAAAAATTGTTAGTATAGGGTACTTGAAATTACTCTATATCAATGATTAATTTAAACCATTAGTATAAAGACCTCTATACCAATAGTTTTAGAAAACCATTGGTATAGAGGTATGGGTATAGCCTAAAATTCCAGTATTTTGAACATTTCATATTTAATTTAGGAATGGAAAATATCATTTTATGATTCCTAACACTTAACATTTATAAATATTTTATAATCTATAAGTATTTCTAGTAAAATATTAAATTTTGAACATTTTTAAGCTATATAATATTTTTTATACTAATAATGGGATTATTAGTCATAATATTTGATTAATATTAAATAATTTGATAGGTGTTGTCATAAGGCTCCAATCTTATTTGACGATGTCCCTTGTATCATTAATACGATATAATGCCATGTTTTTGGGAAAACTAGGATTGAATCATATATTATGACATTAAATATCATAGTTTACTACATAGTATAATTTGATGGGTTTCATTCATGTTGTACCTTATGATATACAACAGTTTTACACTATGACTAAGAAAAACATAAGCATTCATTTATATCATATGTTATGATATGGTCCCAAAAACTTTATGATTGGAATTTTCTTCATAAAAATAGAAAAAATATATTGATCTGAAGATGATCATGGATCAAATACCACTAATGGGGTTAGGGGGCTCATCCTATAATCCTAGCAGTAGAACAAAACCCATAATATGACCAATATATCATTAATCGAATCAACATGCATAAAATTTAGAACATAAAAACTGGTGTGACTTCATCATTATGAATTCTATATTTGATGACTGTAATGAATTACTCTTGATTGGGATCATCGAAGTAATAAACAAAATACGTTTTCCTTCATGGGGATTACGTCGGCCTTGGATCCTTATTCATAACGAGAGGAGTCTCATTCTTTAAAGGTGTGCTAAAACCAACTTATATATAATCTATGAAAACCTGTATTCATAGTTTTGAATATTAATAAAATCATTATCACATCATGATTATTCTTCTATGTAACGTAGCATGTGTGTAACAACCTGAAATTTTGAATAAATCTTGTTTCCTAATTTTGTGTGTTATTTTATTTTTATACTCAACAAAACTGTTTCATTTGATAACATGAGTATAATTAAAATGAGACCGTTGGGTTTTGACTGTTATATGACCATTGGTCAATATGACCACTGGAAACTAAACGTTTTGATTATTGTCTCTAAATACAAGTAATATTGGTTAATTATTATAGAAAGAAGATTCGATGGCCTCACCCAGTAGTCTTGGACCGATCAAAGCCCATCTAACAGAACTTGGGAAGGAGGTAGCACCACTGGGCTTTGCTCTGGACCAAACCCAAGCCAAACTTCATCGTGTGAAGCTAGAATGGAATCGCCTTCGCAAGAAGTTCAAACTGATAGAAATTACTACTCGTGCGATGTTGGTCGAGCCTCCCTCAGATTCTCTCACCTTAGCACACCTTACACTTAGGTCTTATGCTGGTGTGATAAGGGGCTATGTAAGGAGACCGTAACTACCTTGTGTAATCCTTTGTTTTAAATAAAAATTGGGATTTCTTCCTATGATGATGTTTATGACTTTTCAAATGCCTGGATAAATATAGTATGCATATTTTTGGTGAATCTTAGAGAAAGGATATTTTAAAAAAATGTTTACGTAAACCTTAAATAATTAAAAATGTGTAATGATTTTCAAAAAATGGTCTTCTACAATTATGTTCAGCACAAAATTTAGAGTCTAATAAGATCAACTTGATTTTTGATGAATAGTAAATTATAACTAGTGATTTTATGCTTAGGATTAGTAATGTGACCAAATAGATTAGTAATCTCACTTAAAGAAAGTATTAAAATAATCTAGGCACCTTGATTAAGTAATGTGATTCAATAAAATGGTTAAATAATGGTTTCATAAATTATTATTCAAGTATTAGTTTTTTCAAGTTAATAGTTTATTTTAATTAGAAATTAAATTAAAAATATTTAGAAAATTATTTTTATAAAATGGATTTCATTTTTGAACTAAGAGCATCGATATTATATTAAGATATTTTTGGGGTTTTTTCTGAAAAGAATGAATTTTTGGTGAATAGTGTATTTATTTAAAAATAAAATTAAAAATATTTAGAAAAATATTTTTACAAAATGGAGTTCATTTTTGAAATCAGAGCATTAATATTTGGTTAATGTGATATTTTTGGATTTTTCTGAGAAATTTGAATTTTCAGTGAATAGTAAAAATACAGTTTTAGGGTTTCGGTATGTTTAATGACATCATAGCTGTGTCATGATGATTTAATGTGATATTTTAATGGATGGTAGACTAAAGGGGATGAATTATTGTGTGAGGTGTCCCAAGTGGCCAATACCCTGGGCAAATACCATGGGCAAGCCCATGGTTTTGCCAAAACCACTAATGAGGTGTCCCTTGGCCATTAATGCCTTGTCCCTTCACTTTACCTATAAATACCAAGCCCTCCTCTCATCCATTCGACTCCAAAACCATCCTCAACAAAGTTATGGTCTCATTACCTCCCAAGGAGTCCTCCCAAGGTTCCCCCAAGCCCTTAAGGTCCAAACCTTTGAGTTTTAAGAGTTATATTTTAAGGTAAGGGATCAGACGTCTCTCTTTCTTTTCAGGTAATCTCTTTTATGTCATTTCTTTTATGCTCCATGTTCTTATGTTGAAGGATGTTGTTTTATATTCCCCTTACTGACCTTTTCATGTTAATATAATTAGAGATCCCCTCTTACTCTCATTATTTCGTTTTATGAAGTTTTAAGTGGCGCCGTTAGGCTGCCAATTTTTTTGTAACGGATTCTTTCTCCCTTCTCATTTTTCAAGATCTATTTTCATGTAAAGTCTTTCAAGTTACTTTTTATTATGTTGGGGTATTATATCTATATCTATCATACTGAACTCTTATTTTCATATGATGAGGGACCCTATTTTATCTTTTCAATTCATTTTTGTTGAAGTTTAAGTGATGCCGTTAGGATGCTGAATTTTTAAGGGATTCTTTCACCCTTCTCATTTTCAAGTTCTATTTTCTTGTCAAGTGTTTCAAGTTAATTTATTTTAGGGTATGATCTATATATCTATCATACTGATCATTTATGTTCATATGATGAGATACCCTTTTTTATCTCATCAATTCATTTTTGTTAAAGTTTAAGTGGCGCCGTTAGGTTACCGAATTTTTAAGGGATTCTTTCACCCTTCTCATTTTCAAGTTCTATTTTCTTGTCAAGTATTTAAAGTTACTTTATGTTGGGGTATGATATATATATATGTAATAATGATAATTTATGTTCATATGATGAGATACCCTTTTTTATCTCATCAATTCATTTTTTTTGAAGTTTAAGTGGCGCCGTTAGGGTGCCGAATTTTTAAGGGATTCGTTCACCTTTCTCGTTTTTCAAAGTTCTAATTCCATGTAAATTATTGAAAGTTACTTTATATTATGTTGGGGTATGATCTATATATCTATCATACTAATATTTTATGTTCATATGATGAGATACCCTATTTGATCTCATCAATTCATTTTTGGTTGAAATTTATGTGACGCCGTTAGGCTGCAGAATTTTCATAAGAGAAATCTTATTTTGTCTTCCCTTAATGTTCTTTATTTAATATGGTATATTTTCAAATTTCATTAAAATGTTCTTAAATCCCTTATATTCTTCCCCTCTACTGTTTTATGGGTCATTTATGAATGTTTGACCCATGTCCCCTCTCTTTTCAATGTTTTCTAAAACCATGTGACATAGCCGTTATGCTGCAGAATTTTCGTCTCAAAATGTCTCTCTCTTTTTCTAAAGTTCTTTTATTTTTAAGTTAATACTCAAATATCTCTCTTATATATGGTTATTCACATATATACCAAAATTTTATATTTTAAATTCTGGGATTTACATACATGAAACCCACTTTCCCTTTCCGTGGGTTTAAAGTGACATTAAGATCATGTCTTTAAAGCAGTTTTTAAAACGTTATGACTATGAAATGAAAACCATTTATTTTATGCTATATGGGTTGTTTATGAAATGATATATGATGATATATGTGGCTCACATGATGATAAAGACAAATTTAAGGGTGTGCCCTGATAGCGCTCTAATGCATTGGGTAATGATATAACCATTAGAGATTACAATTTTCACGATATCTTGGTGAATAACCTTGGTAATTTTTAAATGACACCTTAGGGATGGACCTTGGTGATATGTTCATGATTTTATATGTTAAATGATGTAGCCACATATTAAAGTTATGAAAAATGTTATTTTTATTATGATATGCCACATGATTTCTTTTTCATGCCTTAAAGTTCTTTTTCATGACATAGTTGATGTGTCTCAAGTTCACATGTTAAATGTTTCCCTTGTTTCCCTTACTGGGCCTTCTGCTCACCCTTTCTTTTGATGTATGTCCCCAGGTTATGAGATGAAGTAATGAACCTAGGATGAACTTAAGGAGAATCCTTTCAAGTGTTTAAGAACAATTTTTTATGTTGTTTTCATGTATTATGTTCCTGGTTTCCAAGACACTAAACCTTAAAGATCCTCAGTTTTGTGTAATGTAATGAAAGCTTATGTTATAAAAAGGCAGGATGATATAGTTGGTATCAAAGGATGGTTTAGTTATTTGTGGAAATTAGGATATGAAAACTTTAGGAATAAGCCTATATAAAAGTTTATATATAGGAAATCTTCCTGGTATTTTGGTGAGTATTGAGTAATGGGTTGCCAAACAAATACATCCCTATCTGGATACGAGCAGGTAGAGGTGGCTCTGGCACAAATGTACATAGGGGTAAAACCTGAAAACACCACTTTGAGATAGACTCAAACCGGAACTGGTACACGACAACGGGCCTTGCTTCACTCTTGGTTACGACACTCCCGGAGGATATGCTTTGGTAAATTCATAAGCATAGTATGAACCATTATTAAAGGAACAAAGATAAGATAAAATAAAGATTCAAATAAGAATATATGATCATGGATAACCTAGATTGGAACCTAGGGGATCACAAGTTAGGATATAATTTTATTCTAAAAGTTTATCCTTTTATGCTTAAAGTTTCCTTTTCATGATTATTGGATAAGTATTTAAGCCCCTAATTATAGTTTCTTTTCTTAGTTAATGGCGGGAAATGGAAGAACATGTCCCAACAACCAATGTGATAGGAAATGCGATGATTGCCATATTAATATGACAGAGATGATTAGGGGATTAAAAGATGATTATTATTTTGGAAGACATTCACTATTTTGGGGACCCTATATGATCGAGGTTAATAGATTACTGTGGTATTTTCATTAAGGAGTAAGGTTGACTTCTATTTTGAAGAATCAATGAATTTAAGGTGGACTTATAGTAATTTAGGTTACTTATGGGAATGATTAACCTATCTTGGGTAAAATATGTTTCGGTTAGCTACTTTTGTTATAAGATGTAGGTTTGGTTGATGTTGTTTGGAGATGAACAATGAAGTTTATTTTGGAAGACTATGTTATCAAATCCTTCTTGTATTTGGGGTTTAATCTTAGTTTGGTTTATTTTGAGGAATTTTAAGGACCGTTATTTATGGAATGGTCTATGATGAACTTTGGGTAGTACCTTGGAACTTTGGAGATTTAAAAGTAGTTTCCATTCCTATGGGATTCTTTCTTTTTGAAGAGTTGTTTTACCTTACCCTTTCTGTTTTTGGGATAATGTTTAAAGATAGAATAAATAGATAGGTAATCTCTTGTGGATTATGTGACTCTCTAGAAGATGATTCTTGTGCTTTTGATGAGACCAAGTGTTTTTGAATTCTCATCATTTGGAGAAGAGATTAGTTTTGGTAGAGACTTATTAATGGATGAAACTATACTTGAAGTTAGGTGTATTTCCTTATGTTTTTGTTCTATGTTGTAAATGAATTCCTCAAAATTATGAAAAGGAACGTAAAACAAAAACTTTGTTGGTTTACATTTCCTACTAGGTAATCAAAGACCATTTACACACATCATAATTTTGGGATTTTCTCGTGATTAAATTTCTCCTAATCATGTTTTCTATCACTCTCCCTCAGAATTTGACCCTTTGTTTTCTCCTCCATATCCATGTTTTCCTACATGGAATCCTAGTGTGGGTTAACTCGGGTGACCTTTTTACATCCCTTTCTTTCTTTTAAAGTAATAGTTTTACTGACTCCTTTTCCGATGTGGGAATTTCAATGAAATTTCAAAAACCAATTTTAAAAAATTGAAAGGTCGCAATTTCTTAAGGGGGGAAGATTGTAAAAACCCGAAATTTTGAATAAATCTTATTTCCTAATTTTGTGTGTTATTTTATTTTTATACTCAACAAAACTGTTTCATTTGATAACATGAGAATAATTAAAATGAGACCATTGGGTTTTTACTGTTATATGATCATTGGTCAATATGACCGCTGGAAACTAAACGTTTTGATTATTGTCTCTAAATACAAGTAATCTTGGTTAATTATTATAGAAAAAAGATTCGATGGCCTCACGCAGTAGTCTTGGACCGATCGAAGCCCATCTAACAGAACTTGGGAAGGAGGTAGCACCACTGGGCTTTGCTCTGGACCAAACCCAAGACGAACTTCATCGTGTAAAGCTAGAACGGAATCGCCTTCGCGAGAAGTTCAAACTGATAGAAATTACTACTCGTGCGATGTTGGCCGAGCCTCCCTCAGATTCTCTCACCTTAGCACACCTTTCACTTAGGTCCTATGCTGGTGTGATAAGGGGCTATGTAAGGAGACCGTAACTACCTTGTGTAATCCTTTGTTTTAAATAAAAATTGGTATTTCTTCTTATGATGATGTTTATGACTTTTCAAATGTCCGGATAAATATAGTATGCATATTTTTGGTGAATTTTAGAGAAAGGATATTTTAAAAATGTTTAGGTAAAACTTAAATAAAAAAAATGTGTAATGATTTTCAAAAAATGGTCTTCTACAATTATGTTCAGTACGAAATTTAGAGTCTAATAAGTTCAACTTGATTTTTGATGAATAGTAAATTATGAATAGTGATTTTACGCTTAGGATTAGTAATGTGACCAAATAGATTAGTAATCTCACTTAAATAAAGTATTAAAATAATCCAGGCACTTTGATTAAGTAATGTGATTTAATAAAATGGTTAAATAACGGTTTCATAAATTATTATTCAAGTATTAGTTTTTTCAGGTGAATGGTTTTTTTAGTTAAAAATTAAATTAAAATTATTTAGTAAATTATTTTTATAATATGGATTTCATTTTTGAACTCAAAGCATCGATATTATGTTAAGGTAATTTTTGGGGTTTTTTCTGAAAAGAATGAATTTTCAGTGAATAGTGTATATATTTAAAAATAAAATTAAAAATATTTAAAAAATTATTTTTATAAAATGGATTTCATTTTTTAAATCATAGCATTGATATTTGGTTAATGTGAAATTTTGGTATTTTTCTGAGAAAGTTGAATTTTTAGTGAATAGTAAAAATACAGTTTTAGGGTTTCAGTATGTTTAATGACATCATAAATGTGTCATGATGATTTCATGAGATATTTTAAAGGATGGTCGACTAAAGGGGTTGAATTATTGTGTGAGGTGTCCCAAGTGGCCAATACCATGGGCAAATACCATGGGCAAGCCCATGGTTTTTCCAAAACCACTAATGAGGTGTCCCTTGGATGCCTTGTCCCCTCACTTTCCCTATAAATACCAAGCCCTCCTCTCATCCATTCGACTCCAAAACCATCCCCAACTAAGTTCTAGTCTCCTTATCTCCCAAGGAGTCCTCCCAAGGTTCCCCCAAGCCCTCAAGGTCCAAACCTTTGAGTTTTAAGAGTTACGTTTTAAGGTAAGGGATCCGACCTCTCTCTTTCTTTTCAAGTAATCTTTTTTATGTCATTTATTTTATGCTCCATGTTCTTATTTTAAAGGATGTTCTTTTATATTCCCCTTACTGACCTTTTCATGTTCATATAATGATAGATCCCCTCTTACTCTCATTATTTTGTTTTATGAAGTTTTAAGTGGCGCCGTCAGGCTGCCGAAATTTTGGTAACGAATTCTTTCTCCCTTCTCATTTTTCAAGATCTATTTTCATGTAAAGTATTTCAAGTTCCTTTTTATTATGTTGGGGTATGATCTCTATATCTATCATACTGAACTCTTATTTTCATATGATGAGAGACCCTATTTGATCTTTTCAATTTATTTTTTTTGAAATTTAAGTGACGCTGTTAGGCTGCCGAATTTTTAAGGGATTCTTTCACCCTTCTCATTTTCAAGTTCTATTTTCTTGTCAAGTCTTTAAATTTACTTTATGTTGGGGTATGATATCTATATCTATAATACTGATCATTTATGTTCATATGATGAGAGACCCTTTTTGATCTTGTCAATTCATTTTTGTTGAAGTTTAAGTGGCGCCGTTAGGCTGCCGAATTTTTAAGGGATTCTTTCACCCTTCTCATTTTCAAGTTCTATTTTCTTGTCAAGTATTTCAAGTTACTTTATGTTGGGGTATGATCTCTATATCTATCATACTGATATTTTTTGTTCATATGATTAGAGAACCTTTTTGATCTCGTCAATTCATTTTTGTTGAAGTTTAAGTGGCGCCGTTAGGCTGCCAAATTTTTAAGGGATTCGTTCACCTTTCTCATTTTTCAAAGTTCTAATTCCATGTCAAGTCTTGCAAGTTCATTTCTATTATGTTGGGGTATGATATCTATATCTATCATACTGATATATTATGTTCATATGATGAGAGACCCTATTTGATCTCATCAATTCATTTTTGGTTGAAATTTATGTGACGCCGTTAGGCTGCAGAATTTTCATAAGAGAAATCATATTTTGTCTTCCTTTCATGTTCTTCATTTCATATGGTATATTTTCAAATTTCATTACCATTTTCTTAAATCCCTTATATTCTGTCCCTCTACTTTTTTATGGATCATTTATGAATGTTTGACCCATGTCCTCTCTCTTTTAAATGTTTTCTAAAACCCTGTAACATAGCCGTTATGCTGCATAATTTTCATCTCAAAATGTCTCTCTCTTTTTCTAAAGTTCTTTTATTTTTAAGTGAATACTAAAATATCTCTGTTATATATGGGTATTCACATATATAACAAAATGTTATATTTTAAATTCTGGGATTTACATACCTGAAACCCGCTTTCCCTTTCTGTGGGTTTAAAGTGATATTAAGATCATGTCTTTAAAGCAGTTTTTAAAACATTATGATTATAAAATGAAACCCATTTCTTTTATGCTATATGGGTTGTTTATTAAATGATCTATGATGATATATGTGGCTCACATGATGATAAAGACAAATTTAAGGGTGCTTCCTGATAGCGCTCCAATGCATTGGGTAATGATGTAACCACTAGAGATTACAATTTTCACGATATCTTGGTGAATAACCTTGGTAATTTTAAAATGACACCTTGGGGATGGACCTTGGTGATATGTTCATGATTCTATATGTTAAATTATGTATCCACATCTTAAATTTATGAAAAATGTTATTTTTATTATGATATACCACATGATTTCTTTCTCACGCCTTAAAGTTCTTTTTTCATGACATAGTTGATGTATCTCAAGTTCACATGTTAAATGTTTCCCTTATTTCCCTTACTGGACCTTCTACTCACACTTTATTTTTATATATGTCCCCAGGTTATGAGATGTAGTAATGATCCTAGGATGAACTTAAGGAGAAACCTTTCAAGTGTTTAAGTAGAATGTTTTATGTTGTTTTCATGTATTATGTTCATGGTTTCCAAGACACTAAACCTTAAAGATCCTCAGTTTTGTGTAATGTAATGAAATTTATGTTATAAAAAGGTGGGATGCTATAATGTGATAATGTACCAAGAGTATCTATCATACTAAAAGGTCGCAACAGTTTCGCACTATGATGAGAACTTAGAAGTGCTATGAAAATATTCTTAAATATATGTTCTATATCCGAATGATGTCATTTTAGGGACAAAAATCATACATGATATTAGGTTTGGATAATCATTTTACATTAAGGATCCTTCTCAAGGTGTACGCCCTTGGTAATATCAGTAGGATATTATAAGAAGGAGACACACCAGTAGGAAATGCACAATTATATGTGTCATTGGATGTTCCTATATATGGACATGTGTATTTGTCCTTAGACTTTAAGATTAATATTAATGAGTAATATTAGTCATGCACTTTTATGTATTGATGAAAACCATGACGACAGATGTTTGTGGTGAGGTAGGACATGTTGGGTGCATCACAAGTGATATTGAATTAATGAATAATGTGATAAAGGATTTGTCCCTTCTGTTCTTTAAAAAATTTGATATCTCACGGTATTTGATGGTAATGATATGGCCTAAATAAATCCATGACCATGGTGTAAAATAGGCAAGTTCAATTTCCAGGATCTCAAAGAAAGATACATCGATCATATAGGTTGATGGTACAAACATGCAACCTGCTTGATTTGAGATATCATGATAAAGAGATTATATTACACAATAAGCGCTCGTATGAGGTATCATGTTGTTGTGGCATTAAATTCTTTCTCTATGGGTTCCCTGACATTTTTTTAGACACTAACCTTAAAATTTAGCCTGCTTCTCCTAATGCCACTGAGAAGAAGGTTTAGAGGGTCACATACTAAGTATATCCAAAATCTCAGTTAAATGATATATTATTATTTATTATTTAACAAGTTGAATAAATATTATTCCCAGGTGTGGTTTAATAATTATTCATGTGTGCTTGATCACATATAAATATTTATTTTCTATTTATTGAATATAATATTTATATTTTTATTAGAGAATAATGTAGTGATATTTATTTAATAAATAAATAGTCTTTATTCAAGAATTGATAAATATTATGGAGGAATGACAGTCTGAGTTTAATGGTCCAGTAAGAAATAATAAATATTGAATATTATTTGATTAAATAATATTTAATTTAATTCACGTGTTATGCATTTGTCAAGAAATAATAATAATAATAATATTATTTGACATGGGGTTCCACAGGGATTAAATAAATAAAAAGTTCACTTGTAAAATTATTTTATTTTAACCCTAGTGATATATAAACCCAATTATATTATTTTTTCAATAATCCAATTCATTTTTTTGGTTGTGCACAATGGATTTAGAGAATCCTCTTAAGACCTAGAGTGCTCTCTTCTCCTATAATGCTCTCAAGAATAGAGAGTTATCTTCCTCCACCTCCCACACTTGAGTCAAGAAGAGATCTAGGAGAATACTTTGGAAGTGATTATCGAGGTGATCAAAGGCGAATGGCACAAGCACTAAGATCTATTGTACTAGAAACAAAAGATTCCTAAATAGATGTTTAGAGATTTTTGGAATACGTGTGAATCACTACCAGAGGGAATATACTTTGATTCCTACAATGAAACAAGAGAAAAATGTAGATATGTTTTTAGATCTATCAATGAAGAAAGAATTCCATCAAGGCAATTCCTTATTTAATTAAATTAATTATAAATAAAATGTGATGATCCTCTCTCTTGGTTATGGTATTCTATTCCTTTTATATACTTTTAATTCTATTCTATATATCATGACATTTATATTTGTGTAAACTTTAGACTGATCATCGATCATGGAAAAAATAAAAGTTGGGCATGACCTATCACATGGTTCTACTGCGACCAGAACCTACAAGTGATACAGAGTAGTAACTTAATTATTTATAAATATTTAAATATGATTTATGATTTATGAATTTGTGATTTGTTTTTTCAATTCATGTTTAATCATTATTTTAATCCAAATTATGATATCTTCTTCTTCCTCATTTGTTTCTCATAGTTCTAATCAAAATGATTAATTTTATGAATGAGATAAAATTGAAGAAATCTTCTGGAGGTGCTAAGGATTCTGGCTAGATAACATAGGAGTGCATGTCATGTAACCATAGTTACACACTGTGTACTTGTGTTCAATGCACCAGGAATCAATTTAGAAATTAATTCATTGTGTGTGCATTGATGACACACAATTTAGTTAATTCATACACAACATATTGACCGTGCTAGCCTGGCCCACAGTCAACTGGAGTACATGCTGTATATCCCACACACACAATGTGTAGTCCCTTTGTGTAATAGATGGACAATGTGTTTTATACATGACCTACATGACTGGTGACCATGTAACTTGGAGTCCACACACCATGTAATCTATTTTACACGATGTGTACTACATTTTTTGTGGTATAATTTACACACAGATTCCCTAGGTGTGTACCTCATATGGATGGTGAGAGTCGTACACACTATGTAACTCACTTTTACACACCATGTACATATACCAAATTATTTGGATTTAAAATTTATTTATTATACTGTGTAAACCTTGAGAAATTTTCTTGTGTGTGTTCATTAAGTTGATAGGACACACCATGTGATGAGTTATATATATATATATAAATGTTTAACTAATATTTGTGGAATTTTCAGATTTATATATCATGTATGAGCCGTATTATAGTTTTTACTCTACATGCATTGAACCTAAAATCATATAATTCATGTAATAATTAAGTTGATAGTACACGTCATGAAATTATGGGATAAGTCATGTATGCAACATGTCACAATAGTAAAAAATATATGAGTATAATACATGTTGGGTATAATTTGACTGGTATTCACCACATTGCCTCTAAGATACATTTATGTTCACAATTAATTTTAAATAAATTTATTAAATTTATTTAAAATTATAATTGATGAGAATCTTATGGAAATTTGGATGAGAATTAAGATAAAAAATAATTGATTAATTAAAGATGATAATTAATTTTTTCAAGCGTAATTTATATTAAATAAAAATGATTAAGAATTGAATGCTAGTTTTATTAAATGTGTAATTAGTTGCATGCATGTTGATGATCATGAGAATAGATAAGACCTTTGTACGAGATTGGTTTCATTTAATTTATTATTAAATTATTTTTTTGGTCTACATGCCTTCTCTCCTCTTATTATATAAAGGCTTGTGTGCCCATGGTTTTCTTTATATAAACCCTTTGTTTCCCTCACCTGTGTGTGAGTAAAAGCATATGTAATGGATGAATCTCCCAATATAGTGAAGGTAGTTCAAGTTTATATCTAAGGTGAAACCAATCCAATAGAGATACATTGGTGGACAGATGGAAAGCTGCAACACAAACCTTAATTGGTTCAAAGGTGTTTTCTCCCTAGGTCAACGTTTAGTTTATCAACCGCCAGATAAACTACCCATTAGTAAATTCCCATTATCATACCGATTTATTCTTTTATTACTATCAAGTTGCATGGTTATTTAATTATACATATTTTTTCATGATCATATAATTTAATGAAATTAATGAGCATGCAAGATAGAACTAAAATAAATTGGTTTATGCATAAATATTATCTAAGACATGTCAATCACTTAAGTAAATCCACTTGATATTAACAAGAATGTAATAAAGATAATAATTGTCAATTTACGCATAAAAGGATAAAATCCCTCAATTATATATATTATGTAGGTATATCCTTACACTAGTTTAGTTAAAATCAAAACATAGTTCAAAGTGTTTGACCAACAAAAGTTGGAGTGCTTTCAATTGTCAGGAAATTCTACCTTGAAGTTTTGAGTTGACTTAGATTAGTTCATATTAAGAGTTGACTCCCAAAGTAGGACTTAATGTAACTGAGAGGAAAAAGATGAGGAAATCCAATTTAAGAATTCCAGGATTGGGGATTTCACTCAATATGTCAAGGAACTATGAGTTAATACAGTTGGAATTTGGAATGCCTACCTAAAACCATTCAAGTTTCTTGACTAAACAAAGTTGGGGTAATGATAAGGGGAATATGGATCCTGGACACTTGAATATCCAAGGATAAGAATATTCTAAATCAAATGGTGAGGGATATTGGGTTTTCTATAAAATAGTGGGAGATTAATAAATATAATGTTTATTTATTTATATAAATTTATTAGAAAAATTACTAAAATTATACTTATCTTATTTTGTAGAAAAAACATTAAAATAAAATAAAAAATATCATTGTGATGCATACTTTAGAAGAACAACCTTCCCATTAGAAATTTTTTTCAAGAATGGAAAAGGCACCAATGTGTCATCCTTCTTCATGAAAAGAAATTATATATTCTAGAAGAACCTGTATCGACCCAAAATTTCATTAATGGAAATTCCTCTTGATCTAATTAAATATTTATAATGGTTATATAAAATGTGAAATTCATTGGTTCTATTTTTCTGTATTTTAAAATACCATTATGAATTGTGACCATTGCTAATATAGCCGTTGAAAAATGATCACATGATTAGTATAAATATAGGGCTTTAACAAATCAAATTTATTCAGAAAAAGGAAGCGATGGCCTCATCTAGTAGACTTGCCCCATACAAAGACCATTTGTCGAAGCTCGGAAAGGAGGTGGCTTCATTGGGATTCACTCTTGACCATGCCCAATCTGAGCTTGAACACGTTAAGCTTGAGCAAAACCGACTATGGGAGAATTGGAAGTTAATAGAGATTACCACCCAAACGATGTTATCCGAGACACCCCAAGAGTCTGTCACCATCGCACACCTTAACCTTCGGTCTTATATGGGTGTTATAAGGGGATATGTAACAAGACCCTAGCACTATGACTATGTACATTATTTTTGTATAAAGAATGTGCATTCATTTTATTATTGCTACTTTGTAAATAATTTTTAAAACACAAATAGTATTTTTAGTTAATATTCAACTAAGAAATCTATTTTTATGAATTAATGGATTTTTTTAATCAAATAATATTTTAATAAAATATTATTATAATTAAATTTCTTTTTATTAAATATAAATGATCATATAATTTTATGAATATAATTTTAATTTTTATTAAGGTTTGAAAGATATTTTTGTCAAAACCCATGAATTTTCAGTAAATGTCAGTTTTTATTTTAAAATTAAAAATTCACATATTTATAAAATTATTTAGATAAAATTAATATTATTTTTGGAATTATGATGTTGAAATTATCCAACGGTGAATTTTTCGTAATTTTCTGAGACAATCGAATTTTTGGGTAAAAATTAAATACTGTTTAAATATATAACGTGTTTTAAGACATAATAATGACCCAATAGTGATGTAATAATATAATATAAACATTATGGTCAGAAAATATATTTTTAACATTAAAATAATGTGATTTTTGGTTTGTTTGATTTATTTTACAAAGATTTAGTGGACCCTTCAAGGCTTATAAACATTTTGTCTTTTTAAATTGTTTTCTTTGAGAGTGTGACTCACCTCCACAAAAGCAACCATATTATTTTAAGAAGTTAGGCCATTTTACTTATAAAATATTGTTTTTTACTCCCCTTTGGAAAAAAACATGGGCAAAAACCATGGACTGGTTTGTGGTTTTGATTAGTTTAATGTGAGGTGTCCCAAACCTAAATAATAAAGAATTCCCCCTCATTTCCTATATAAACCCACCCAAGATCCCACTTACTCTTCACTAAAAGCCTTTGGAGTTTGAACAAACCCTGAACTCCTCTCCCTAGAATCCTCCCAAGGTTCCCCAATCTCCCAATAAGCCTCTCTCAAGCCTCTTCCAAGCCGTTGGGATCACACTTCCAAGTAAGAGATTCCTACATTTCTCTTTTTATCCAAGTTTTTAAATTTGTTATGCCCTTTTATTTTCAATTAAAAATGTTGGGGTATGATTTTCACCTTACCCATAATTTCCTATTTTTTTTGGATAATGGGAGACCCCTTTCTCTCTCATTAATGCCTCCCATGTACTCCCGTTACCATGTCGAAATTCCGTGAGGGATTTCTCTCTCATCTTTTACATCCAAGTAATTATTTTGTATTATGCATATAAATTACATTAGTTTTGTTGGGACATGTATCTATATGACCCCCTTACTGTCCATTTCATGTAGATATGATGAGACACCCTTTTCTCTCTCATCAACCATTTTCATGAATCCTTATGTCACGCCGTTATGCTGCCGAAATTGTACTACATTTTTCCAAGCCAAGATCATTGTGTAGTGAATACCTTACCCATGTCTCTATCAAGGGTGTTAAACTTTATAAACATATATATATTGAATGGTACTTTAATTTATTTATTCCACATTACTTAATCATGGAATAACTTATGATGTTGATTGATTCCATGTTATATGATCCATGTGGCACACTTATGCATGAAATGAAATGTTTAAGAAGGGTGCGCCCTAATAGTGCTCCAATGCATTGGGTAAAGTATAGTATCATGATACGTCATTTGAAATGGGTGTTGACTCATGATAATTAAAGTTCAATGAGGTTTTACTCATGATTCATGTGCAATGAGATTTTACTCATGCTCTATGTGCAATGGGCCTTGGCTCAGGCTAATTGTTAAGTGTTGTTGCCACATTTCCATGTTATGATTATCATGATTTATCATGCCGTTTATGTTCATGTTTCTTTTATGCTACATTGATATGCCTATTTTCTAACATGTAATGTATTCCTCATGTTATTCTATGTTTATTCCCTTAATGGGCTTTATATCTCACCCTTTTGTTATGCATGTCCTCAGGTTATCCCATACAATGCTATGTATGAGGGAATATAGTGGTCATGTAAAGGAAGTTTTCAATAAAGATGTTGTGTTTCATGTTTTAAATTGTTATGTAATGTTCTTAAGCCCCAAAGACACTAGAACTCTTGATCTTTCAGGTTGTATCAAGTGAAGAGTTTGTTGGTCGGAGAGTGATGGCAAGAGGGGGGTGAATTGCCTTTTAAAAAATAATTAACAATTTAAAAACAATTTATAAATGAAGCGGAAATAAAAAGGGGCAAGACACAATTTGATAACAGAGTTCAGCTTAAACCAAAGCCTACGTCTCCGCTCCCAACTCAACCGTTGAGAGATTTACTTCAGCTTGCTTTTTAATGGTTGTAGCAAGAAACCCACTAGCCGTTTTAAGGTAGGCTAGATCACCTTCGTACAGCTTTCTTTTTTATGATGGTTGTAGCAAGAAACCCAAAATGAAAGTGAGGAAGAAAAGGGTGGTTTGTTTTAATACAAACCCAATGAATAACTAAACAATTGAAATAAATAGATTACAACAAACTTGAGGAATCCTTGAGTGCCAAGAGTGTGAGAGTAGTTGATGTAGAGGCAGCCCAAGCTTCAAGGATGGAGGTGGATCACAAGTAGGCTTAGAGTTTTCTCGTTTAGAGCTTCAAGGGATCAAAATATCATTCCAATGTTTCGGTAGTGTTCCCGGCATCCATCCTCGTCTATTTATAGGAGAAATACCCCCAAATACTTCAATATGGCCGTTGGAGGGCTTTCGGAGCCGTTGGGGGTCAAGTGGACAAGTCTGGTCAAGGCCCAACGACTAGTTTGACTTTGCTTACCGGCTGACCGGTGCTTGTCCACCGGCTGGCCGGTGCTCCAGACAGAAGGCAGAGCTTTCTGTCTGGGCTCCACCGGCGGGCCGGTGATGGGCCACCGGCAGGCCGGTGGTCCAGACACCGGGTGGCCGGTGGTCGAGACAAAGAGCAAGCTCTCTGTCTGGTTCCACCGGCTGGCCGGCGGTCCAGACACCGGTTGGCTGGTGGCACCTGGCAGTAGGCAAGGCCTACTCTCTGGTTCCACCAGCTGGCCGGTGGTCAGGCACCGGCTGACCGGTGGCACCTAGCAGAGAGCATTGCTTCTGCCAGAGACCACCGGCTGGCCGGTGGTAATCCACCGGTTGGCCGGTGGACTCAGAGAGTCCTTTTCCAGTTCTTCTTGGGCCAACTCTTTGGCAACCTTTTTCCTATCATCAAAAACTTGAAAACAAGTTAGAACACGATGAGGGTGATTGTGATCATTAAAATCCAAGAGAGAGGGGTACAACAGAGTTTATATATTAAATCATGTTTAAGTTTGCAATAAAAGAGCAGGGTTGTTATAGTTGGTATCAGAGGATATGTTTAGTTATTTTTGGGATTAGGATTATAATACCCTATTGAAGACTTAGAGACAAGAATAAGTATAATAAAAACGCCCCTAATTATTGGTGAGTATTGAGTAAGTGGTTTATCAAGAAAATACATCTCTGTCTTGATACGAGCACGTAGAGGCGACTCTGGAACAGATGTATCCTAGGGGTAAAACCCAAAAACACCAATTTGAGATAGACTCGAATGAGAACAGGTGCATGACAATGAGGCTTGCTGCACTATTGGTTACAACACTCTCGGGGGATATGCTTTGGTAAATTCACAAGCTTAGTATGAACCCTTATTAATGGAGTGAAAAAATTCCCCTCAGAATATATGTTAGAAAGTAGATCATTAATATCATAGATTGAAGCCTATGGATTCATAAGTTAAGTAAATAAAAGTTATTTATAAGTCATCAGTTTTTGGATTACCCTTTATGTTTTACCCCTAAATTTCCTTTTATTCTAGCTAATGGCCGGTAATAGGAGGACTCGGACTAACAACTGATGTGAAGATCAATGTGATGACTGTGCTAATGAGATGCCCAATCCGATGGGAGCTGGAATCACGAACTTTGTCACACTTCTCTCTCAGTTAACTCAAGATTTGAATAGAAACATGGTTCAAGAGGAACGTTCACCCCCCTAAGAAAGAGAAATTCACTATTGAGATCTTCATGAGACAAAGGCCTCCTACTTTTAATGGATCATCCGATCCCTCAATCGCCGAACAATGGATCAACTCCATTGAAAAGATCTTCTCCATCCTTCAATGTTCTAAACAAGAGAAGGTTCTCATGGATGCTTATCATATGGAGGGTGGAGCTGATCAATGGTGGACTTTGATAAAAAATACAAAGACTGAGGAGGGGATCGAGGCATTGTAATGGAAGGATTTTTGAAATATGTTCTTCGATAAATATTTTCTGTGCACCCTCCAACTTAAGATGGAAAGGGACTTTTTTTCCCTCAATAAAAAAGACAATGAATATTTCGGAGCGTATGAGACAAAATTCACAAGGCTTGCACGATATGCCTTCAGCTTTTTTATTACCCATGAATTCAAGGTTGACCTCTTCTTTGGTGGGCTGAAACCTAGCCCACAGAAAGCGCTGGAGATCTGTGACTTCGACAACTATGATAAAATTTTCCGATGTTCCCTCTAGGTCAAAATATAGATCGGATAATCTCAGGGGTATCATGGGGATAATAAGCATAAGGTGGACTTCAATGCTGGCAATCTGATGGATGAATCCAGTGGTGCTAAGAAGATCCAGCACCCCACTTTCCAAGGGTGCGAAAAGAAGCACCCCAAAAATTTCCTTAAGGGGATGAGGAAATGCTTTAGGTGTGGAAGAGAAGGGAACCTAGATATTAACTACCAATAAGAAAAACCCGTGGCTACAACAGAGGAGAGGAACACTCCATTCGAACCACAATGAATTGTTCATTACTACAACTACAAAGAACCAGGGCATCTTGAAAATCAGTTCCCTAAGCCAAGGGTTTTCGGAGGCAACCAACAACCTCCAAGGCAACAAGGAAGATATTTTTCCATCACTACTACCGAAGTGAACCCCAACAACGAAGTGGTGACAGGTACACTAGTTATTCATTCAAGAATAGAAAATTTACTTTTAGATTCAGGTTCTATGCATTCTTTTATATCCCAAAAGTTTAGTAGAACAATCCCAGCACCACCACAAATCATGGAAGTAAAGATTTTGGTGAGTATGAAAAATGGGGAAATCATTGCTTCCCATAAATATGACTCCTCCCCTATCATAATCTGTGGATTGAATTTCCCGGAGAATCTCATCATACTAAATTTGGTGGAATTTGATGAAATTATTGGCATGGATTGGATTTACTTATATTGAGCCAATATAAATTGCTGTGAGAGGGAAATCACTCTCCATGTGGAGAATCAACCCCCGATTATATACAAGTGAAAGGAGGAAGATGAATTTTTTTTAGCTCCATCATCTCAAGAGTGGATATTACTACCCTATGAGAATGAATATATAGCTTAGATAATTGAGTCTAAAGAGGCAACCATCCTTGAAGACATGCCTATTGTGATGGAATTACCTAAAGTGTTTACTGAGGAATTTCCTGGTCTTCCTCCTAGAAGAGATGTTTAATTCCCAATTGATCTTATACCTAGGTCATTTCCAATATCCAAGACTCTGTATAGAATGGCTATTGTGGATCTTGAGGACCTGAAGAAACAACTACAGAAGAATATGGATAAAGGGTTTATATGCCTAAGTGCTTCGACATGGGGTGTACCAGTCCTCTTATTCAAGAAGAAAGAAGGGTCAATGCTCCTTTGATCGATTATCATGAGCTTAACAAAATCACAATAAAGAACAAGTATCCTCTCCCACGAATCGATGGCTTGTTCGATCAGCTGCGTGGAGCACAATACTTCTGCTAGGTGGATTTGCGATCAAGATATTATCAAGTAAGGGTGAAGAAGGAAGATATCCCCAAACTGATTTTCATACAATATACGAGCACTATGAATTCATAATAATGCCTTTTGGAATCACTAATGATCCATCAATATTCATGGACTTTATGAATAGAGTCTTTAGGGATTACCACGACAAATTTGTGGTAGTCTTTATAGATGATATTCTGATATACTTAAAAACAAAGGAGGATCATGAGGAGCATCTAAGAATTGTACTAGAGACCTTGCGTAAGGAGAATCTCTATGAAAATAATAGAAAGTGCAAGTTCTGGTTGAAGGAGGTCTCATTATTGGGCCATATCATCACAAGCAATGGGATATCCGTGGATCCCTCCAAAAAAGATGTAATTGAGGGATGGCTGAGGCCAACATTCGTAACAGATATCCATAACTTCTTTGGGTTAGTTGGATATAATCGACGATTTGTGAGAAATTTATCATGATTGTCCAACCCTCTTACCAAGATAACTCGGAATGGAGTAAAGTTTTCTTGGAGTGATGAAAGCGAAGAAAGCTTTAAGGAGTTAAAAAAGGAGCCTAATCACTACGCCCGTGCTCACTTTACCAACAAGTGGAGAACTTTTTGTGGTATTCAGTGATGCTTTGAAAAAGAGCCTAGGATGTGTGTTGATGTAAAATGAAAAAGTCATTTACTATGATTCAAGGAAATTAAAAGTTTATGACCATAATTATCCAACACATGATTTGGAGTTGGCTGTGATGATCTTCGCTTTAAAAATTTGGTGGCATTATCTCTTTGGGGAGAAGTGTGAAATATATATGGACCACAAATGTAACGACCCAAAGTTTTTCAATGAAAATTCCCTTCTTATATTTATGTCATAAAATAACATGAAAATACAACATAATGAACTACTAAGTGATAATTGACATTTAAACATAAGTTTGTCACTTCTGTGTTTGGAATTTTAAAAATCCTATATACACGGTTGTGCTCAAGATGATTTTTGGAGTTTAACGAAACAAAAATAATTTTTGGTGAATAGTGACCTACCCTTATGAATAGTAACATACCCTTATGAATAGTAATATGACCCTTATGAATAGTAAATCATCCAACATAAGAGTAACATTACGTCTGAATAATTAAATAAAATTTATACATCTTAGAAAGTGACAATTTGACCTTAGTAAATGTTTTGGTATTTTGTAAGTCATAAATAATTAATTATAAATAATTAATTAATTTAAAAGATAATTTAATTCCCTAAAATGAATTTATAAATTATTTAATCATTGTATTATAGTTTTTAGATAATTTTATAAGACTCTACGTAATTTTTGAAAGCACTATAAAATCAGTTTTAATCTTAAAAACTGTTTTTTAAGTAAATTATGAATTTAATTAAATACTAAATTAATAATATTTAGAAATTTATTTTTGAAAAAAGGACTTCATTTTTGGATTATATATGTCAAAAAATGGTTGGGGTAATTTTTTGGGATTTTTCTAAGATACTTGAATTTTTGATGAATAGTAAAATCCGATAATTTACAATAAATGCTAAACAATGGATTAATTGAGTCATCGATGATGGTATGCTGATGTAAGCCCACTTGGTTTGGGATCATATGATAAAATTACTATTCTTTTTTATTCGAGACTCACTATACCTTGTCTTAGGGGAAATTAATAAACTAATAAATTTTATATTAAGGAAACCCCTCTCTCCTCCACTATAAAAGCCACCCTTCACACCCTCATTTCCTCACACATCTCAAGCTCAAAGACTTCTATAAATCTGCCCAAACACCTTCCCTATCTCCTCCTCCACGTCCAAGAGCTGATGGTCTCATAAAAAGACCAAGCTTAGGCCCTTAAGGAGCTTCTCAAGAGAAGGATTCAAGAGGTAATTTCTCTCCCTCTTCTCCTTTAATTTCCTTTCAAGTTCATGTTCATTTCTTGATCTATACCCACATATGTTCATATGAATTGTATTTTAAATACAGTATTATAAATCTAATGGAATGTTATGATGATAATGGGATATTATATCATCCAACCCCCTTTCCCTCTTCCTTTTATTTTATTAAAGAGAACGTTGTTCGTGAGGTGTTAATTTTTCACCTTCAAGAACGACATGCTTTCTTCTTCCATTTCTACCTTCATATCTGGTCATGAAACCATTTTTATGGTTGAACGAAAACATTTTATATGTATTATATCCTATTTAAAGATCTATAACTAACTTATGATCATATTTCTAAGTGATAAAATAAAACAAGTTCATTATGATCGAAAAACCGCCCAAATTAACCCAAATAATCATCATTTAATTCTTATCTAATGATTCATCCACGTGGATATAATTTGATTCATTATAAGATCATAAAAAATCCTGTTATATAATTAATAACATGTAATATCATTTCTGGATGTTTACCCATGTTCTACCCAAACTTCAATTTAAGAATACAAGTGAACCACTCAAGAAAACCATAAAAACAAACATTCCCAAATAATGTTTTTAAACGCTATAACTCATCCAAAGGCACATAAATTCACTTAATGAAACCATAATGAACCATATTAATTTACACAAGGTTCTGTATTTCTAATTAATGAATATAATTTGATTATACAGGATATTAAAGAGAAGGAATCATTCGGGTACAAGGTAAGGGGAAATTCTCGAACCCAACTTTCATCCTTCGGGTTCTCCCTCTTTCACTCCATTTTTGATATGGTTACTCCTTAAAGATTATTTTTTCATAATTTTCTTTAATTTTATGGGATATACATGTTTTTCACTAGTTTTTATGTCAAATAAAATGTTTTCCAAAAGAACTCCTCTTTTAAGAACACCCCTTTTACTTCTCACTCAAAGTGGACAGTTCTTGTAACATGTATGTTATTCCCTCTTTCTTTTGGGAACCCAAAGCTTATGAATTTGTTATTATGAGATGTAACCCATTCCTTTACTTGGGTTAGTAATGTTCAATTTTGATATATGTTCCATGTGTCAAGCATGATAATGATAATGTTATGATGTGATGGGTGCACCCGGAATTATATAGCGCAATATGAATGTTTCAAAGAGACGGGTGCGCCTGGAATTATACAGCGATCCAATGCATTGGGTAAAGTGATGAATATCATGAGTAAATGTGAAATGATGTGTGAATAAGATGCTAGATTGGTTCACAAGTACGTGTGGTAGTTAACCCCTAAGACATTATGTTTCATTTTTATGCATTACCACATTCCAACCGCAAAATCCTAAAGTATATATTCACACAAAATTATCTCAACATGCATCAAAGGAGATGGTTAGAGCTAATAAAGGATTACGATTGATCTATTCACTATCATCCTGGAAAGGTGAAGAAGGTAGCTGATGCTCTAAGTAGAAAAGAACCTGCGACTCTATCCATGTTGCGGATTGATAAAGAGCCTGTCTTCTTAGATATGAAAAGGATGGATTTTGGAAATCATAAGGGTAGGGGATACATCCTACCTTTCCCAAATGATTGCACAACCATCCATCCAGGAGAAGATTAAGGAAGCACAAAGGGATGATGTGGAGATACAAAAGAAGGTGAATGCAGTAAAGGAAGGGAAGCTTCCAGAGTTTCATTTCGAGGATGATGGCGTGATTCGGTTTGGAATGTGGCTTTGTGTGCCTTCATCACCTGGGATAAGAAGGATATATTGGATAATGAACATAGATCAACATTTTCTATCCATCCTGGGAGTACCAAGATGTACTGTGATCTTCGAGAACACTTCTGGTGGGATAACATGAAGAAGGAGATTACAGAATATATATCAAGGTGTTTGGTATGTCAGTAAGTTAAAGATGAGTGACAAAAGTCCAAGGGTATGATGCAACTATTTCCTATACCCATGTGGAAATGAGAAGATGTTACTATAGACTTTGTCACGGGTCTCTTGAAGGCGTTAAATGGAAGTAATGCGATATGGGTTGTGGTTGATCGACTCACCAAGACTGCCCATTTTATTTCTATTCGGGAAGATCTATCACTTGAATAACTTGCAAAGATATATGTGAAGGAAGTGGTGAGACTACACAGTGTTCCACTCTCAATTGTCTCTAATCGTGATCCAAGGTTCACATCTAACTTCTGGAGGAGCCTTCAACATTCTTTGAGTACTGAATTAAATTTCAGCATGGCCTATCACCCCCAAACTGATGGCCAGTTTGAAAGGACTATTCAGATGCTTGAAGATATTCTAAGAGCCTGCTCTCTTGAATTCAAAGGTGGTTAGAATCAACATCTCCCATTGGTTGAGTTCTCATACAACAATAGATTCCACTTGAGTATTCATATGGCACCATATGAAGCTCTGTATGGAAAGCGATATAGAAATCCAACCTCTTGGGATGAAGTTGGAGAAAGAAAGCTACTTGGACCCGATCTTGTTCAAGAGATGACAGAGAAGGTTCAAGTCATCCAAAAACACATCAAAGCTACACAAAGTTTGAAAAAGCGCTATGCTGACAACCGTCGAAGGGACTTGGAGTTAAACGTTGGAGATAAAGTCTTCCTTCAAATATCTCCATGGAAGAGAGTCATACAATTCAGGAATAAAGGGAATCCAAGCCCAAGGTATATTGGCCCCTTTGAGATCCTTGACTACATAAGAGCCGTGGCCTATCGTCTTGAAATTACACTAAATATGGATCAAGTTCATGATGCGTTTCATGTATCACTATTGAGGAAGTACATACCAGACTCCTCACTTGTACTAAACTCAGAGGTGGTGCAGCTGGAAGATGATCTCTCCTATGAGGAGCAGCCAGTAAAGATTCTGAATCAGAGAGATAAGGTTATACGCAACAAGACAACCCATCTTTTCAAAGTGTTGTGGAGGAACCAAAAGTTTGAGGAAGAAACTTGGGAACCAGAAGAGGCAATTAAGGAGAAACAACCTCACCTGTTTGTGTAAAGTGAAATTTCGAAAGCGAAATTTCTTAAGGGGGGAAGAATGTAACGACCCAAAGTTTTTCAATGGAAATTCCCTTCTTATATTTATGTCATAAAATAACATGAAAACACAATATAATGAACTACTAAGTGATAAGTGACATTTAAACATAATTTTTTCACTTCTGTGTTTGGAATTTTAAAAATCCGACATACACAGTTGTGCTCAAGATGATTTTTGGAGTCTAATGAAACAAAAATAATTTTGGTGAATAGTAACCTACCCTTATGAATAGTAACATACCCTTATGAATAGTAATATGAACCTTATGAATAGTAAATCATCCAATATAAGAGTAACATTACCTATGAATAATTAAATAAAATTTAGACATCTTAGAAAGTGACAATTTGACCTTAGTAAACGTTTTGGTATTTTGTAAGTTATAAATAAATAATTATAATTAATTAATTAATTTAAAAGAATATTTAATTCCCTAAAATGTATTCATAAATTATTTAATCAATTTCTTATAGTTTTTATATAATTTTGTAAGACCCTACGTAATTTTTGAAAGCACTATAAAATCAGTTTTAATCTTAAAAACTGTTTTTTAAGTAAATTATGATTTTAATTAAATATTAAAATAATAATATTTAGAAAATTATTTTTGAAAAATGGAATTCATTTTTGGATTCTACACATTTAAAAATGGTTGGGGTAAATTTTTGGGATTTTTCTGAGATACTTGAATTTTTGATGAATAGTAGAATCCGATAATTTACAATAAATGCTAAATAATGGATTAATTGAGTCATCGATGATGATATACTTATGTAAGTCCACTTGTTTTGGGATCAGATGATAAAATTAATATTCTTGGTCATTCAAGACTCACTATTTATTGTCTTAGGGTAAATTAATAAACTAATGAATTTTATATTAAGGAAACCCATCTCTCCTCCACTATAAAAGCCACCCTTCACACCCTCATTTCCTCACACCTATCAAGCTCCAAGACTTATATAAAGTCTGCCCAAACACCTTCTCTAGCCCCTACCCCACGTCCAGGAGCTTTTGGTCTCATCAAAAGACCAAGCTTAGGCCCTTAAGGAGGTTCTCAAGAGAAGGATTCAAGAGATAATTTCTCTCCCTCTTCTCCTTTAATTTCCTTTCAAGTTCAAGTTCATTTCTTGATATCTCCCCACCTATATTTATCTGAATTGTATTGTAACTCCAGTATGATACATATAATTTAATTTTATTATGATAATGGGATATCATATCATTCAACACCCTTTCCTTCTTCCTTCTCTTTTATTAAAGAGAACATTGTTCTTGAGGTGTTAATTTTTCACCATCAAGAACGACATGCTTTATTCTTCCATTTATACCTTTATATATGGTCATGAAACCATTTTTATGGTTTAAATAGAACATTTTATATGTATTATCTCCAATTTAAAGATCTGGAACTAACTTATGATCATATTTCTAAGTGATAAAATAAAACAAGTTCATTATGATCGAAAAACCGCCCAAATTAACCCAAATAATCATCATTTAATTCTTATCTAATGATTCATCCACGTGGATCTAATTTGATTCATTATAAGATCATCCAAACTAATGTAATATCATTAATAACATGTAATATCATTTCTTTATGTTTACCCATGTTCTACCCAATCTTCAATTTAAGAATACAAGTGAACCACTCAAGAAAACCATAAAAACAAACATTCCCAAATAATGTTTTTAAATTCTATAACTCATACAAAGGCACATAAATTCAATTAATGAAACCATAATGAACCATATTAATTTACACAAGGTTCTATATTTCTAATTAATGAATATAATGTCATTATACAAGACATTAAAGAGAAGGAAGCATTCAGGTACAACGTAAGGGGAAATTCTCGAACCCAACATTCATCCTTCGGGTTCTCCCTCTTTCACTCCATTTTCGATATGGTTACTACTTAAAGATCATTTTTTCATCATTGTCTTTACTTTTTTGGGATATAAATGTTTTTCACTGATTTTTTTTTCAAACAAAATTTTTTCCAAAGGAACTCCTCTTTTAAGAACACCCCTTTTACTTCTCACTCAAAGTGGACGGTTCTTGTAACATGTATGTTATTCCCTCTTTCTTTTGGGAACCCAAAGATTATGAATTTGTTCTTATGAGATGTAACCCATTACTTTACTTGGGTTAGTTATGTTCAATTTTGATATATGTTCCATGTGTCAAGCATGATAATGATAATGTTATGATGTGATGGGTGCGCCCAGAATTATGTAGCGCAATATGAATGTTTCAAAGTGACGGGTGCACCTGGAATTATACAGTGCTCCAATGCATTGGGTAAAGTGATGAATATCATGAGTAAATGTGAAATTATGTGTGAAGAATATGCTAGCTTGTTTCACAAGTATGTGTGGTAGTTAACCCCTAAGACATTATGTTTCATTTTTATGCATTGCCACATTCCAAGTCTTATATTTATGCTTCCTCTCATGTTCATGATATTTTTCCCATGTTATGATTATGATCACCCCATGATATATTTTTCTTATCTATCCTCTTACTGAGATTCTATATCACCCCTTTTTATGTATATCCTCAGGTGTCTACATGTACTAAGGAGAGGACACGTGCCAATAAGAAGCTAGAGAAGAAGAAATTAAATAAATGTTTATGCTTGATATTGTATTTGTTATGTGTGGTCCTAGTTTTCCTAAGACACTAAACCTTTGTATCATCTATGTGCAATACTATTATGTTGTTTATCTTTGAAATTATGTAATAGTAATGTAATAAAAGGCCGGGTCGGTATAACAAAATCCCGAAGTACATATTCACACAGAAAGAGTTGAACATGTGCCAACAAAGATGATTAGAGATGATCAAAGACTATGACTTCTCAATCCATTACTACCCTAGGAGAGCGAACAAGGTGGAATATGATCTATGTAGAAAGGAACCATCAATTATTTCATTGATGATAATTGATAAGGATACAATCTTCTTAGATTTGATTAATATAGACATGAGAATCATAAAGAAGGAAACATCATCAATCCTTTCACAAATGATTGCTCAACTATCTCTTTTGGAAAGGTTAAAGGATGCTCAAATGGATGATGTGGGAATTCAAAAGAAAGTGGAAGCTATCAGAAAATGGAAATCCTTGGAGTTAAATGTTAATGAAGAAGGAATTGTGAGATTTGGGAAAAGACTACATGTTCCATCAAGTTCAGAGATGAAGAAGGAACTTTTGGATGATGCACATAGTTCAAATTTCTCTATTCCCCCAGGAAACACAAAGATGTATCAAGATCTATGAGAGAATTATTGGTGGGATAATATGAATAAAGAGATCACTGAGTATACATCAAAGTGCCTGGTGTTTCATAAAGTGAAGGCAGAGAGGCATAAGTCTAAGGGGATAATGCAACCATTTCCCATACTAGCATGGAAATGGAAGAACATTACCATGGAATTTGTCCTTGGAATTTTGAAGACATCCAAAGGCAACAATGAAATATAGGTTTTTTTGGATTGTATTACAAAGTCTTCACATTTTATTTCAATTTGGAAGGATTTCTCATTAGATCAACTGGCACAGATATATATCAGGGAAGTGATAAGGCTGCATAGAGTACCACTATCTATTGTACCCGATTGAGATCCAAGATTCACCTATAAGTTTTGGAAGAGTCTTTAACATAATATAGATACTGAACTGAACTTCATTATGGCCTATCATCCTCAAACTAATGGCCAATCCAAGCGAACTATTCAGATACTGGAGGATATTTTAAGATCATGTTCTATGGACTTCAAAGGAGGGTGGGACCAACATCTTCCACTGGTTGAATTCTCCTACAATAAAAGCTTCCACTCGAGCATCCAAATGGCTACTTATAAAGACCTCTATGGGAAGAGGTAAATAACACCAATATGTTGGGATAAAGTCAGTGAACGTAAGCTACTAGGACCATAAATGGTCAAATAAATGAGGGGGAAGGTGAAAACAATTCAGCAGTATATCAAGGAAGCCCAAAGTAAATAGAAGAGTTATGTAGATAACCATCGACGATACCTTGAGTTTAAAGTTGGAGACATGGTATTCTACACATATCTCCATGGAATAAGGCAATGAGGTTTGGAAGGAAAGGAAATTTAAGTTCTAGGTACATTGGCCCCTTTGAGATTCTTTATCGTGTTGGGGCTGTGGCCTATCGATTAGAACTTCCACTTACCATGGCCAAAGTACATGATTTATTTCATGTATCCATCTTAAGTAAGTATATAAAATACCATTCACATGTACTCTCTTCATAGGTAGTACAAATAGAGGATGATCTTTCTCATGAGGAGCAACCAGTGAAGATCTTAGATCGTAGAGAAAAAGTTCTACAAAATAAGACAATGCCCCTCGTCAAGGTGTTGTGTCAAAACCACAAGTTTGAAGAAGTTACATGGGAATCATAGGAAGCGAGGAAGAAAAGTTACCCACATTTGTTTTAGAGTGGGAAAAAGAAATTTTGAGGGAGAAATTTCTTAAGGGGGTAGATTGTAACTACCCAAAATTTCATTAATGGAAATTACTCTTGATCTCATTAAATTTTTATTATGGTTTTATAAAATGTGAACTTCATTGGTCTTATGTTTTTGGATTTTAAAATACCATTATGAATTGTGACATTTGCTAATATAGTCATTGAACAATGATCACATGATTAGTATAAATGTAGGGCTTTAATAAATCCAATTTTTTCAGACAAAGGAAGCGATGAACTCATCCAATAGACTTTCCCCATATGAAGCCCATTTGTCGGAGCTTGGAAAGGAGGTGGAATCATTGAGATTCACTCTTGACCAAGCCTAATCTAAGCTTGAACATGTTAAGCTTGAGCGGAACCAGCTATAGGAGAATTGGAAGTTAATAGAGATTACCACCCGAGCGATGTTATCCAAGCCACCCTAAGAGTCTGTCACCATCGTGCACCTTACCTTTTCGGTCTTATGCAGGTGTTATAAGGGATTATGTAAAAAGACCCTAGCACTATGACTATGTACATTATTTTTGTATAAATAATGTTCAATCATTTTATTATTGTCACTTTGTAAATATTTTTTAAAACACAAATAGTATTTTTAGTTAATATTCAACTAAGAAATCTATTTTGATGAATTAATGGATTTTTGAATTAAATAATATTTTAATAAAATATTATTATAATTAAATTAATTTTTATTAAATATAAATGATCATATTATTTTATGAATGTAATTTTAATTTTTATTATGGTTTGAAAACGGTTTTTGTCAAAATCCATTAATTTTCTGTAAATATCAGTTTTTATTTTAAAAGTAAAAAATTCACATATTTATAAAATTATTTAGATAAAATGAATATTATTTTTGGAATAAGGACATATAAATTATCCAATGGTGAATTTTTCATAATAATCTGAGAAAGTCAAATTTTTTGGTAAAAATTAAATACCATTTAAATATATAATGTGTTTTATGACATCATAATGACCCAATAGTGATGTAATAAAATAATATAAACATTATGTCCAACAAATATATGTTTTAAAAATAATATAATGTGATTTTGGGTTTGTTTTATTTATTTTACAAAGCTTTAGTGGACCCTTCAAGGCATGTAAAACATTTTGTATTTTTAAATTGTTTTCCTAGAGAGTGTGACTCACCTCCACATATGTAACCCTATTATTTTAAGAAGTTCGGACATTTTCCTTATAAAATATTGTTTTCCACCCTCCTTTGGAAAAAAAACGGGCAAAAAACATGGGCTGGTTTGTGGTTTTGATTAGTTTAATGTGAGGTGTCCCAAACCTAAATAATAAAGAATTCCCTCTCCTTTCCTATATAAACCCACCAAATCTCCCACTTCCTCTTCACTAAAATCCTTTGGAGTTTGACCAACCCATGACCTCCTATCTCTAGAATACTCCCAAGGTTCCCCAAGATCCCACGAAGCCTCTCTCAAGTCTCTTCCAAGCCTTTGGGATCACACTTCCAAGGGTATTAACCTTTATGCACATATTGTAACACCCCAACCCTAGAAGACCAGATTTGGTGCATTATTACAAATCATTGGCATGATCATAAAAGATCAAGTCTCGAATGAATGATTAGTTTAGTAGCCTTGGAAGTACTATATACATTCATAAGGTTTACATTACATTATAAAATGGAAAACTACAACAACATTGTTTCCATAGACAACACAGAGATCCCATAGACTATCACTACAGGTCAGTCATAATATACTTCTTCACATCCTGGAAAAAATAAAACATAGAAAGGGGTGAGATCAGATGCTCATTAAGGATAAAAATATAGCATAAACTTTCACAAATAAGCATAAAAATTTAATGCAATGTATAAGACTAAAACAAAATCCTTTTAAACTTGAAATTCACCATAATATTCCAAAGATAAAATCAAATAATTCCATTTACTTATTCACATGGATATTCTACTAGTTGAATAATCACATGCAATATCAATAGCCACTTTCATAATGATGGAATGTATAATACCAGACTTTCATAACCACATAGTCAAGCCCTTGTGCCAAGACTACAAATAAGATTTTGTGATAGTCTTGTTCCAAGACACTAGTTTGTCTCATGAAACCTACCAATGCATCGAGGAGCTATATCAGGCTCCACCCATCACTTACTAAGTCCAATACATTCCTCATATGAAAAGATTTAAACATAACATTAACATTCGTATTAAAACTAGCATACGAAATGTCAATAATTTATCCATAAACCATGAATGGTATAAAAATAACACATCCACAATAAAAAATATCACAAAAACTTCAATATAAAATGGAAGTTTTTCATTATAATAAATCAACTTCAAATAAGCTTAAAATCCATCAAAGGATGCTGACATAGATGAAATAAAAACTTTTTTTAGTGAAATATCTCTTACTATTTTGAAATAATTTAAAAGTCATATAATTATAAAAGAAAACATTTATTTTGAAAATATTTTTATAATCTTGTAAGGGAAGTTTCAATGTTGTTATAATGGCGGAAAATAGCCTCACCCGCTGTATAAGTTAAGAAAACATTCTTACCTTAATTTTGTCAAAAAGGTCATAAAGTACCTTGTTTGGAAAACGATAGAAATATTACTTTCAAAACATATAAGGTCAAATAAGGGTATAAATGAAATTAAACCATTGTCTAGTAAATATTAAAAAAGTATTGTAATACATTTTTAAGAAACATGGATGTGGATGATAAAGAGGTCCCAGTAGATACTAATGTAAAAACAATCTTGGATAATAATGAGATTGTGAAATTAAACCTTACCTTGTTCTTTTAATTGGTCGAGGGTAGGTTAATATCCTATATAATTTTGAAATCATTGTTATTAAATTATACAAGAACCATATACATTAATATGATATCATATATGATCTTATAATATTGCTTTGTTAATGATATTTCAGTAGTATCATCGTTTCGGGTGTTAACTGATTCGTTTTCCTTTATATGATTTGTCATGTAAGTAATATTTGTTTAGGATAGGTTGTATATTATTCATATTCAGAATGATATTAAGACTTTAAACATTATTTTTAATCATCTAATGAAAATTAGTCTCGAATGGATTATGATGGAGAATGAATCTCATCACGTTCATGGAGATGGTAATCCGTACGTACGCACAAGCGACAATATCATTATTTTGATATTAAAATAATATATAATTGGATGGTATATCATATATAAAGAATCATTATCATGTTTTATTTATTATTTAAATCAATTACACATCATTATTAAACCCATCCAAATAATAATGTATTGAATAACAATTACACCACGACGTGGAGACGGTAAGCCATACGTACACACGTATGGTGACATGTCATTCAAAGGATGGATAGAATAATGAATATGGTTGTACCATATTTATAATAACATCACAATATATATAAGATACTGGAGTTATTATTTTATAATGTAAACAACAAAGAAATAGGAAGTGGAAGAAGAAAGGAACTTGAAAGAGGTGATGAAATATTTACCTCTTCTTCGGGTTCTTCCTTTCGATTTGATGAAAAGGGCTCCTTATGTTGGATTTATAACAAAAAAAAGGCATATAAGATTAAGGGAGGATAGTTTAGAGTTTATTTGGTTAGATTTTGGTCGATCCAAATGGCTTTGAGGGTGTAAATTAGAGACGAGTGGGAGTGCCCTTTTATAAGAGGGGTGAGGGGCACCTTAGGAAAAGATAGAAATATTATTTTATAATAAAATCATTTTCTGTTTATAATGGCTCAAAAATGAATTATTTGAAGTATAATGTAGGTATGGGTTTAAATAAATTCAACCAATATGTTTTAGACAGGTTTGGGTCACTATATTAACCTTATCTTTTAGATTTAACTCTTAGTTAAATAGTTTGACATTTACCATGTCTCTTTGTATTTTTATATTATATGGTTAATAAACTTACTATATACTTCTAAGAGAACCCCAAGTGGTTCATTAATGATACAAATATCATTATATAAGTCTTTTTTCCGAACTTTAGATTTTTAGAAATATAATATCAATTAATAATATAATATTTGTTTTAAAAACTCTTTTATGTCAATTTTGACACTATTTGGTATTTTGTTTTTTCTAAATTTATAACAGCATTATTACTTCGAAAAAAATTCATCTAACCAACCCTAACATTCCATATTTAACTATAAAATTAGTTTAATTCATAAAAAGTCTCAAATTAAATTTATTTGGATATTTATAATATCAATTATTTTAATATTTCATTAATTAGATAATTACTGCATCATCATTGTGTCATAAATAAATTTAATTATTTAATGGATAAAAATTACAAATAAAATACAATTATTTAGGAAATACTTTTATATTTCTAATTAATATTTATGGTCGAATTTATCTTGTGTATAACCCTATATTAAAAATGTTTTAGTTATTAAACATTGATTTTAACTCTTTTAACATTTCTTTAAATGAAATAATAATAAATGTCCTAATCTAATCCAAGTAGAACTAAAGGATCATATTTTATTCCTAAGGTTTTTTTGGGTCGAATTACACTTATCCAATAGAATTATAACACGTGTTAGTGTAATAATAATATCATTTTTACCCTTAATTACGCTACTTACTTTTAACCATGGTAAATAAAAGTAAAAAGTTACTATTGACCAAAAATTATTTTAATCTCATTGAACAAAATTTTACTTACTGATATCAACCGTTTCTATCCAATTTTTGAAATTAAACTCACAAAAGTGGTAAAATTATGTTTTATGTAAATTTTCAAATGCTCCTAGAAGGTGGGTAAAAGACGATAAAAAGTTCAATAAAATTTTTATATATCTAAAATTATTATTAAATGACTCCAATAAATTACATTGAAATTATATAGGTATTATGTATATATTTTGACCTAAAATAAATTTAAATTAAATAAATAATTATTTAAATGAAAAGTCAGTTTTAACCAATAACGCAGTGTTTTTCACTATTCATCAAAAATTGAAAGTTTTCAAAAACATACAAAAAATTCACCCTAAGATAACTTTGATATTAAAAATTCAAAAATGAAGTCTATTTTACCAAATTAAAAACATATAAATTTAATTTATTAATTTAAAATTAATTCCCGTTGTCAAAACCAAAAAGCGTATTTTTAAGAAATAATAACTATCAAAAGATTGACACTTGTTTATGTCCAATTTCAAAGTGAAATTACTTACAATCACCAGAATTGGATTATATGGTAAAAATATAATCTATTTATATTTCAAAACCATTAAAATTTATAATTTATCACTATAAATTATTTTGATTAAAAAAGTTGTTTTCAGTTAAAATATAGTATTTTTCACTATTCACCCAAATATGAAAGTTATCAGAAAAACACCAAAAAATTATTGAAACTAAACTATTATGTCCCGATTATAAAGAATAAGTTTATTTTGTCCAATTTATTATATAAAAGTTTCAAATATTGGATGTAAAAAGGGTTTGCCAGTAAAAGGTGGTAAAATTTCATTTTTTGAAAAATACTTCTTTTATCTGAAAAAAATTAATTTTTTCTTACATTATGTCTAGGAAACTCATAATATGGTTTCTAAAATTATAAGGATTATATAAAGTTTAAAATTCAGTTAATACTATTCATAACCGCTTTTGAACGTCTTGTTAGGTAAGTCGTGGTGCACTAGAACTCGGTGTTGTGTGTAGTGCAAGTTATTGAATTACTTTGAAGAAATAACGTACTATGACATCTTGGGGTGTTACACATATGCATATTGAATGGTACTTGAATGTATTTATTTCACATTACTTAATCGCAGAATAACTTATGATGTTGATTTATTCAATGTTATATGATCCATATGGCACACTTATGCATGAAATGAAATGTTTAAGAAGGGTGTGCCCTAATAGCGCTCCAATGCATTGGATAAAGTATAGTATCATGATATGTCATATGAAATGGGTGTTGAATCATTCTAATTCAAGTGCAACGAGGTTTTAATCGTGCTTCTTGTGCATGAGGGTTTACTCATGCTCCATGTGCAATGAGCCTTGGCTCTGGCTAATTCCATGTTAAGTGTTGTTGCCACATTTTCATGTTATGATTATCTTGATTTATCATGCCCTTTATGTTCATGTTTCTCTTGTGATCCATTTATATTCCTATTGTATAACATGTATTTTATTCCTCATGTTATTCCATGTTTATTCCCTTACTGGGCTTTATAGCTCACCCTTTTCTTATGCATGTCCTCAGGTTATCCCATGCAATGCTAAGTACGAGGGAATGTAGTGGTCATGTAAATTAAGTTTTCAATAAAGATATTATATTTCATGTTTTAAGTTGTTATGTAATGTTCCTAATCTCCAAAGACACTAGACCACTCAATCTTCCATGTTGTATCAAGTGAAGAGTTTGTGTAATAAATCATGTTTAAGTTTGCAATAAAAGAAGTTGTTATAGAAGCTTTTCCTAAAGCACATGGAAATGAGGATAGTGATGAATAATTAAAACTCTATGAGAAAAGTTTTAATGATTCCATATATGTTTAATGTTTCATGCTATCATCCATTTCCAATGAGATTTTGAAGCAACACGAGGATATGGATGTGTATAGCATGATGTATCACCTTTAGGATCTCTATCATGTGAAGGAAAGACAAGAGAGGTACACGATCTCCAATTATTTTTTTACAACTAAGCTTGAAGAGTCTGTGTTATCTATGCCTCAAATAGTCAAGATTATTGGTTACATTGAATGATTATACATTTTAGGGATTAAATTTTTGTATGAGTTACATACAGATATCATACTTTCATCATTACCCAAGACCTTATACAGTTTTATTATTAATTATAATATGAAAAATAATGAGAATAGTCTTTTGTAACTTCTTACTTTAATTCACCATGTGGATAAGGACTTGGGGGATGATAAAATCATGGTAGTTATGGTGAATAAAAAAAGGATGAATAAGGAATAGGGTCCCAAGACTCATAAATAGTCTAAATATCTCAATCACCATCTTTCTAAGAAGAAGAAGATCCCAAGGTAGGGAAAAGAAAAGAAGGAAATATATTTTTTCATGTGGAAATTCAAGCCAATGGAAGAGGAACTACACCTAGAAGAAAGGGGAATCTAAAGGTGCGTTCGTTATCGAGTGTAATCTTTCTATATCTACAAATTGGGTATTAGATACTACTTGTGGTGCTCACATATGTATCCAAATGTAGGAACCAAGTTAATTTTGAAAGATTAATAAACGTTAGGTGGATATGAGAGATGATAATAGATCAAGGCTAGCTGCCCTATCCTTTGGTGACTACCAACTTTCATTGCCAATGAGAATGATTTTGTTTTTAAAAGATTGTTATTATGTACTTGCAGTTACCAAGAACATAATTTTTGTATCATGCTTATATAATAATGGGTTTATTTTAAAGTTTTGAAATAATAGTTGTTTCTTTTTTAAATATAACATATGTTATGGTATGTCATATTTAAATAAAAATATTTATGTATTAAATTAAAAAAACCAAGTATTATCAATTGATAATGAATCATGTTCACACAAATCATATAACACCCATATTTGGCATCACCATCTTGGACATGTAAATGAGAAGCATTTGAAAAAGCTCTATCAAGATGGTTATTTAGACTTATCTGAGATAAAACCATTTGAAATATATCATGCTTGTTTATAAGGACAAATGAAAAAACCACCACTTAGTGGATAGGTTAAAAGGGCCAAAGTGATTCTAGTATTAGTACAAAATGATGCATGTGGAAGATTTCCAGTAGAATCTGGTGGTGGATATTCCTACTTAATAACTTTTATTGATGACTTGAGTAGATATGGTTATATTTATTTGATGAGGTATTAGTTTGAGTCCTTTGATAAATTCAAGGAATTCAAGAATGAAGTAGAGAATTATCTTGGAAAGAAGATAAAGGAACTTTTATTAGATCAAGGTAATTTATATCTTAACCAAGAGTTCATCAAATTTCTATAGGATTTTGTGATTCTATCGCAAATCAATCCACCGTATACACCACAATGTAATGGTTTTAGTGAAAGGAGGAACCATGCCTTGTTATACCTAGTAAGGTTGATAATGAGTCAGTTAGATCTCCCATTATCCTTTTGGGGATATGCATTACAAACTAAAACATACACATTAAACCAAGTACCAAATAAAGTAGAATATGGAATTCCCTTCAGATATATAGTGTAAATAAACCCATTTCTTCACACACATGTGTATGGGGTTGCAAGGTGTTTGTTAAGGCATTCTTAGGAAAGAAACAAGCACCATGAGGCATAAAGTGTATCTTTATAGGATATCACAAGGAAATAAATGGATACTACTTATACAAACCCTCAGACAAGAAAGTGATTGTCACTAGAGAAGCCATATTTCTTAAGATGGAGAACATACTCAAAAAATATAGTGGGAGAATGATTGATTTCGATGAATTCGATGCTTAATATACAAAACAGTTGGTACAAGAACATATTCCATAGATTCCCATGGAAGAAGTAGTTCTTGAAACAAAAGTACTGTATAAGATCATAAGAGAGGTAAAAAAACTAGAGAGATATGATTTTATAGTCACTGAAGAAGGTGAATCATTATTGGTTGACAATGACGAACCTCTATCTTACAGGGAGGAAGTAGAGAGCTCAGAAACTACAATATGGAAATAATCCACGAATTATGAAATGAATTCCATGTATGAGAAACAAGTTTGGGTTTTGGTCGATGTTCTAGTTGATGTAAATCTTATTGAATGTAATGGGTATTCAAGAAGAAACTTGACATGGATGGTAAAGTAAATACATATAAAGAAAGTATAGTGAATAAAGGGTTTAAAAAATATAAAGTTATTGACTACGATGAAACCTTTTCACTAGTTTCCATGTTTAAATCCATTAGAATTCTACTTGATATAATATCTTACCATGACTATGAGATTTGGAATATTGATGTCAAAACTGTATTCTTAATGGTAACCTTCAAGAAGATGTCCATTTAAAACAACCAAAAGGGTTTGCAAATCTAAGTGACGACAAAAGGATTTTCAAGTTGCAGAGATCCATTTATGGATTGAAGTAAGCATCCAGGTCATGGAACATTTGATTTGATGAATCAATAAAATAATTTTGTTTCATTAAGAAGAAATGTGAGACACGTGTTTACAAAAGGTTTAGTGGAAATGTGGTCATTATCCTAGTAGTATATGTTGATGACATATTACTTATTGGAAACGAAATATCAATCTTACAGTCAGTTAAGGACTGGTTAAACAAGTGTTTCTCTATAAAGGACTTAGGTGAAGCATCCTATATTCTAGGGATCAATACCATTAATGATAAATCCAAGAGTATTCTTGAACTAATTCAAAGTAAATATGTTGAACATATACTAAATAGATTTAGTATAGAACAATCCAAGATGTGATTAGTTCCAGTGTCACATGGTTTACATATTTCTAAGAAAATGTGTCCTTAGAAACAATAGGAGAAAGAGAGAATGAGAAAAATCCCATACACTTCAGTGATAGGATCAATCATGTATTCCATGTTATGTACTATACTTGATGTTTCCTATTCCTTGTGTATGGTAGGAAGATATTAATCAGATCTCGGAGAACAATATTGGTATTCTATTAAAGTTATCCTTAAGTATCTGAGAAGAACTAAGGATATGTTCCTAGTGTATAGGGGAGACGAGGAGGTGGCCATAATGGGTTATACTGATGCTAGTTTTCATATATATCATAATAATCTAATGTTATAATCAGGATATTTTTTTTTTGTCTCAACGGAGGAGCTGTGAGCTAGAAGAGTTCAAAGAATCCATTTGTTGCTAATTCTATAGTGGAGTCTAAGTATATATCGGCTTCTGATGCAGCTATGGAATCTATTTGGATCGAGAACTTTTTCTAGGATCTTAATGTGGTACCTATATGTAAAGACCCTATCACATTATTTTGTGATAATACTATAGTTGTGGATCTTGAAAAAGAGACAAGGTTACACCAACAGACAAAGAACATACTCTAGAAGTATCACCTCTTGATAGATTTTTAACAGTGGGGTGAAGTTGTAGTAAGAATAGTTCCCATGGAAGACAACGTATCTTCCCCCTTTAATAAAGGCATATCTTAGAAGAGTATCACATGAGAGCTATTAGACTAAATTTTGTTTTAATTTGGCTCTAGTGCAATTGAGAATCAGCTGTATTTGGTGATATAGAACCAAATTATACGTACTTTATGATAAATTGTATTCATAGTTTTGAATATTAATAAAATCCTGATCATGTCTTGATTTTTCTTCTGCGTAACATATTATGTGATAATGTCCTAAGAATAGTTGTCGCACTAATAGGTCATAGTAGTTCCCCACTATGATGAGAACCCAAAAGTGCTATGACACTATTCTTAAATATATTTTATATAGTCAGATAATATCATTTAATGGGAAAAAATGATTTAGTCTATCATGGTTGGAGACTCATAGGACTTTGAGGCACCTTCTCATGGTGTATTCCCTTGGTAATATCCTATAGGATATTATGAGAATGAGACCCGCTAGTAGGAAATCCACATTTATATGTGTCATTGGATGTTACTATTTATGAATGTGTGTATTATTCCTTAGACTTTATGATTATTATTAATGAGTATTATGAGTCTTTTACTTTGATGTATTGAAAAAAACTATGACGATAGATGTTCATGGTTAGGTAGGATATGTTGGGTGCGTCATGAGTAATATTTCATTAATGAATAATGCGAGAAACGATTTTTACCTTATATTATTTAACAAAATTTGATATCTAATTCCATTTAATGTAAATGATATAGCCTAAATAAATCCATGTCCATGGTGTACAATAGGCAAGTTCAGTTTCTAGGAAGTTAAATAAAGAGACATCGAGCATATAGGTTGATAAAATAGACATGAAACTACTTGATTCAAGATATCTTAATAAAGAGATTATATTACATGGTAAGAATTTGTATGAGGCATCATGTCATTGTGACATTAACTTATTTCTAGATGATAACTTTGGATTTTAGGCTGCTTCACCTAATGCCACTGAGAAAGAGGCCAAGAGGGTCACACACTAAGTGTATCGATAATCTCAGTTAAATTATATATTATTATTTATTATTTAACAAGTTGAATAAATATTATTTCGGGATGTTGTTTAATAATTATTCATGTATGATAGATTTCATATAAATATTTATTTTCTATTTAGTGAATATAATATTTATATATTTATTGGTGAATAATGTAGTGATATTTATTTAATAAATAAATATTCATTATTCAAGGATCGATAAATATTATAGAGGAATGACGAACCGAGTTTAATAGTCAAATAAAAAATAATAAATATTGAATAATATTTGATTAAATAATATTTAATTTAATTATCAAGTTAAGTGCATGTCGAGAAATAATAATAATAATATTATTATTTTACATGGGGTTCTATAGGAATAAAATAAATAATAAAGGAAACTTTTTAAATTATTTTATTTTAACCCTAGTGATATATAAACAAATTTTTTTTCTCAATAAGTCATTTCATTTGTTTTGGTTGTGTGAAATAGATTTAGAGAATCCTCTCAATACCTAGATAGATCTCTTCCCGAAGAACTCTTTCAATAACGGAGTGCAATCTTCCTCCACCTCCCAACCTCGAGTCAATAAGAGATCCAAGAGAATGCTTTGGAAGCAGTTCTCAAGGTGATTAAAAGAAGAAAATGCAAGTGCTAGGATTTGTTGTGAAAGCACCCAGATATTCCTACAATGATGTTCACAAATTTTTGGATGACATATGGATCACCGTTAGAGGAAATATACTTTGATTCCTACAACAGAATGGTAGAACAACTTATATCTGTTGTCAGATCCATCAACAAAGAAAGAATTCCATCAATGTAATTATTTATTTCATCTAATTAATTATAAATAAAATGTGATGATACTATATCTTGGTTACAACATTATATCTTTTGTATATATTCTTTGATTCAATTTTGTATATCAAGATGTTTATCATTGTGTAAATCTTGTATTGATCATCGATCATGGAAAAAAGAAAAGCCAGGCACGACCCATCACACGCTTTCGCTGCACCCGAAATCTACATTATAGAACCTTCCTCAGTGAAGATGAAAGAAACATGAATAGAAGAGATATTTGAATTAGGTTTTATGAATCATGGTGCTATTAATTGGAGGGATCTAATCCCTCTTATAGAATCACTTTATTAAATGAAGAGAGTAAGAGAATCAACTTCCATCTCATGGCAGTAGTCGTGCATTACTATAATGCCAGACCCCTTAAATATATGCAATTTTTGAACAATTCAATGATTAATATCATACATGTATAACTATTAATGAGTAAATCTCATTGATTCATAAACTTTGATAACCCAATTGAGAATTCATTAAAGAGAGAACACACTCACATCCATATTGTAATCCTTAGCCTACTCTATGATAAAATCTATCAGTGGCATTATATGCCTCTTATGATATGATCATATCATAACCACTGATAGGAATAACATGCATATCACAACTTATATTCTTATGTATATTATACAATATTATATCCCTTATTTTAGTGCACATCCAACATAAACATGGGAGATAACTATAATGACATGAACTTTTGAATAATAATTTTTTTCCTGAAAATTTATACATAATAGAAAAAGTATAAATTAAATGTGACCATTGGGTTTTGACTGTTATATAACCATTGGTATATATGACCGTTGGGAACAATAATAATTTTTAACATTATATTTTTTGTTTAAAGTATAAATAATAATGGATAATTAATGGAGAAATATGATTTGATTTCCTCATCCAGTAGTCTCGAGCCGTATGAAGACCATATGTCATATCTTGGGAAGGAGGTAGCATCACTGGGATTTTTTCTGGACCAAGCCCAAGCCAAGATTCAAAATTTTAAGCTTGAACATAATCAACTTTGGGAGAAGTTCAAGATGATAGAAATCACCACTCAGGTAATGTTGTCCAAGCCACCTCAAGTTTCTATCACCATTGCACACCTTACTCTTAGGTCCTATGAAGGTGTTATAAGGGGGTATGTAATGAGTCTTTAGTTACTTTGTGTAATACTTTTGTAAAAATAAAATTTTTATTTCTTATTATGGTAATTTTTTTAAATTTTAAATGTCAAAATAAATATGGGATGAATTTTTAGAAGTTTCATATTATTGATTAATATTGAAAAAAACTATTTTAAAATATTTTTTATACTTTAAATAATTAATAATGTGAAATGATTTTTGAAAAATGGACATATACAATTGTGATCAGTAAGAAATTTAGAGTCCAATAAGATCAACTTAATTTTTGGTGAATAGTGAATTATAAATAGTAATATTACCCTTATGAATTGTAATGTGACCAATGGAATATTAACCTCACTTAAGAAAGTATAAATATAATTTAGGAATCTTGAATGATAATGTGATATAATAGCATTAGAAAATAACTGTTTCAAAAATTATTAGTTATGTATCAATATTTTTTCGGGTAAATAGTAATTTTACTAAAAGATTAAATATCTCATATTTAGAAAATTATTTTCATAAAATGGAATTCATTTTTTGAATTTAGAACATTTATATTAGGTTAGGGTGAATTTATGATTTTTTTATAAAATGTTTTGTTTTTCAGTGAATAGTAAAAATACAGTTTTGGAGTTTTCAGTGTGTTTTATGACATCATAATGATGTAATAAGTGATTTAAAATCTTGTTAGAATCATTTTGATTTAAATATTATATTAGGTGTCCCAAGTGGCCAAAACTATGAACAAACACCATGGAAAATCCCATGGTTTTTGAAAATACCACTAATGAGGTGTCCCTTGGAAATTAATAAAATATTCCCTCACTTTTTATATAAATACCAACCCATTCCTTCGTTCCTTTCATTCAACATTTATCCTCAATGAATATATGGTATTTTTACCTACCAAATATTCCTATCAAGGTTCCCAAAATCCCCCCCAAGTTCCCAACCTTCAAGTTTTTTAATTTACTCTTCAAGGTAAGGGAACCTTTCACCCTCCTCTTTTAGTCAAGAATTCTTTTTGTTAAGTATTATAATTCCCATTTTCTTATTTTTGGGTATGTGATTATATATAATTACTATACATTTTATTTTAAAATGATGAGATACCCTTTTTTATTTCATCAAATCATTTTTATAAAGTTTTAAGTGATGCTGTTAGGCTCCTGAATTTTCGTAAGGGAATTCTCCACTTTTATTTTCTTTTCACATTCTCTTTTATCTGGAATGTCTTTCAAGTTTACATAAAATGTTCTTATTTACATTATAATATTTTACTATAATATATTATGGGTATTTTATGAATGGGTGACCCCTATCCTCTCTCTTTTTAATGTTTTCTAAAACCATGTTGCATAGCCGTTGTGTTACAAAATTTTTGTCTCAAAATCTCTCTCTTTTTTCTCAATAAATTCTCTTATTTTATTTATGTGAATACCCGAACCTATTTAATTTATAGGGTTATTAATAAATTCATAAAAATTATTTATTTTATTCTTTAATTTTCAAACATAAATCCCTAATTCCCTTTCTGTGGGTTATAAATGACACAATGATCATGTTTTTAAGCATTTTTTAAAATGCCATGATTTTGATATGAAAAAAATTTATTTTATTCTATTTTGGTTATTTATTAAATGTTTGATTATTATCTATGTGTCTCATATTAAAATAAATACATATTAAGGGTGCGCCCTGATAGCGCTCTAATGCATTGGGTGAAGAAATTAATCTCTTGAGATGACAAGTCTTATGATACCTTAGGGAATAACATTGGTATTTTTTATGAAACTTTGAGGATGGACCTTGGTGATATGCTTATGAATGCATAAATTAAATGTTGTATCCCAAATTTCATGTTATTTTTAAAGTTATTTTTATTATGATATTCCTCTTTATCATTCCTTTATGATATTCCCCATGTTCTTATTTAAATCGCTCAAGTTCACATCTAAACTGTTTCACTTGTTTTCCTTACTAGGCCTTCTGCTCACCCTTTCCTTTGATGTATACCCCTAGGTTATGAGATGAAATAAATGTACATAGGATGAACCTTAAAAAATATTTTCAAGTGTAATAGAAGAATGTTTTATGTTTTCATGTATTATGTACCTTTTTTCCAAGACACTAGACTTTAAAGATCCTCTCTTTGTAAAATGAAATGAAAAGTTATGTAATAAAAAGGTGAGATGCCATAGTTGGTATCAAAGTATAGTTTAGTTATTTTTGGAAATTAGGATATGAAAACCTCAGGAATAACCTTATATAAAAGTTTAAATATAGGAAAAAATCTTGTTATTTTAGTGAAATATTGAGTAAGTGGTTTCCGAACAAATAAATCCCTGTCTGGATACAAACAAGTGGATGTGGCTCTGGAACAGATGTATCTTGGGTTAAAACCTGAAAACATCACTTTGTGCTAGACTCGATTGAGAACTAGTGCACGACAACGGGCCTTACTACACTCCTGGTTCGACACTCCCAGGGGATATGTTTGGTTAATCATAAGCTTTTTATGAATCATTATGATGGATTTATAGAGAAATGTAATTGTTGTTAAAGAATAATATGTTAAAACATGAAGTTTTAAGATAGAAAAATCATTTATAGTTAAAATATTTGAAAATTAAATAATATTATCAATAAGGTTTTATTCTTTTAGAAAATGGAAGGCAATAGGAGGAACCATGCAAATAGTGACCGCAATGAACTATGAACTGACAACACTCCGATGGAAGCCGGAATGGAAAATTTCATGAGAATGATGAACCAAGTGACTCAAGTTATGGGAAATAACTTGAATCAAACTGAGAGACCAATTTCACCATGAAGGGAACAAATTTATGTTTTTTTCTTTATGAATCAATGACCACCAAAGTTCAGTGGATCTACTTACCCAATTATTACTGAATAGTGGATTAGCTCTATCGAAAAGATTTTTTTTAATGCTCTGTTGTTTAGAACAAGAGAAGGTCACCCTGGATGTTTACCACTTAGAGGAAGAAGCTAATCAGTGGTGGGAACTGATTAAAAAAATGAGGCCAAGAGTGGAGGTTGAAGCTATGAAGTGGGAAGAGTTCAAAGAGATCTTCTTCAATAAGTATTTCCCTCATTTGATGAGAACAAAAATAGAGAAGGAGTTTCTTGATCTAAAAAATAAGGAGAATGAATCTATTGGAATCTATGAGATAAAATTCACAAGACTTTCCCATTAATCCTCAATCTTTGTCATAGATCCTAATTGGAAAGTTGATAAATTATTTAGTAGACTAAGACCTCATATGCAGAAGAATCTACCCAACCGAGACTATGATAGCTATGAGAAGATCACGTGGAGTGCTATGAAAGTCAAACTAGAGTTCAGTGAGATGCAATGGTCTCATAAAACCAATGAAAAAAAGTGATCAATGGATCCAAGATTACGGAGGATCTTTGATCAGGGAAGAGGAGGAAAGTAAGTGAAACATCCCACATGTAATAAATATGGGAAGAAGCATTCTGGGATCTTTCTGCTTGAGAGTGGGAAGTGATACAAGTGTGGAAGATATGGCCATATCATGTAGAATTTTCATAGTGAGGTGAACCCTCAACTTCCCAACACTAATAAAAAAGGGAAGATAGTGGAGACCCTACCTGAAGTCCAATGCTATAAGTGTGTAAATCTTGGGAAATTTTCCAATCAGTGTCTCAATCCAAAGGCAGTGGTGGTACAACTGGAACATGAACTCTCTTATGAGGAGTATCCATTGGAGATCTTGGATCGTAGAGATAAGGTTATACGCAACAATACTACCGACCTTGTTAAAGTGTTGTGGAGGAACCACAAATATGAAGATGCCACATGGGAATGATAGGAGTCTATGAGGCAGAAGTACCCACACCTTTTCTCTTATGAGGGTAAGAGTTAAAATTTTGAGGATGAAAATTCTTAAGGGGGGAAGAATGTAATGAAACAAACTTTTAAATAAAATTTTATTTCTTAAAAATGTAGACATAATAAAAAAAGTATAATTAAAATGTGACCATTGGGTTTTGACCATTATATGACCATTGTTCAATATGATTATTGGAAATAATAATAATTTTTAACGTTATAATTGTTGTTTAAAATATAAATAATAATGGATAATTAATTTAGAAGGAAGAGTAAATGGACTCATCTTGTAGACTCAAGCCGTACTAAGCCCATATTTTAGAACTTGGGAAAGAGATAACATCATTGGGATTTTCTCTGGACTAAGCCCAAGCCTAGCTTGAACATGTTAAGCTTGAACATAATCACCTTCGGGAGAAGTACAAGCTGATATAAATCACCACTCATGCAATGTTGTCTGAGACGCCCCCAGATTCTATCACCATTGCACACCATACTCTTAGGTCCTATGTAGGTGTTATAAGGGGCTATGTAACAAGTCCTTAATTACTTTGTGTAATACTTTTGTATAAATAAATTTTTTATTTCTTATTATGGTAATTTTTTTGAATTTCAAATGTCAAAATAAATATAGGATGGATTTTTAGAAGTTTCATATTATTGACGAATATTGAAAAAAGGGAGAGTATTTTATAATATTTTTTATACTTTAAATATTTAATAATGCAAAATGATTTTCAAAAAATGGACATCTACAGTTGTGATCAGTAAGAATTTTAGAGTCTAATAAGATCAACTTAATTTTTGGTAAATAGTAAATTATGAATAGTAATATTACCCTTATGAATAGTAATGTGTCCAATGGAATAGTAATCTCACTTAATAAAGTATAAATGTAATTTAGGCATCTTGAATGGTAATGTGATATAATAGCACAAGAAAATAACTATTTTAGAAATTATTAGTTAGTTATTTGTATTTTTCAGCTAATTAGTGATTTTACTTAAAAATTAAATATCTTATATTTTGAAAATTATTTTCATAAAATGGAGTTAATTTTTGAATTCAGAACATCGTTATTAGATTAAGGTGAATTTATGATATTTTTATAAAATTTTTTGTTTTTTGGTGAATATTAAAAATACAGTTTTTGAGTTTTCAGTGTGTTTTATGAAATCATAATGATGTAATATGTGATTTAAAATGTAGTTTGACTAATTTTGATTTAAATATTATATTATGTTTCCCAAGTGGCCAAAAAATTGGAAAATACCATGATCAAGCCCATGGTTTTGCAAATACCACTAATGAGGTGTCCCTTGGAAATTAATAAAATATTCCCTCGCTTTTAATATAAATACCAACCCATTACTTCATTACATTCAATAAAAATTCCTCCTCAATAAATCTTTGTTCTTTTTACCTCCTAAATATTCCTCTCAAGGTTCCCACAACCCACAAGGTCCCAACCTTCAAGTTTTTGAAGTTACTCTTCAAGGTAAGAGAACCTTTCACCCTCCTCTTTTAGTCAAGACTTCTTTTATGTTATGTATTTTATTTTCTATTTTATTTTTTGGCTTATTTGATTATATATCCTTATTGATTTCCATTTTATGTTTTAATTATGGGATACCATTTTCTCTATCATAAAATCATTTTTTTGAAGTTTCAAGTGATGTCGTTAGGCTGACGAATTTTCATAAGGGAATTTCCACTTCTATTTTCTTTTCACGTTCTCTTTTATCTGGTATGTCTTTCAAGTTTCTATATCATGTTATTATTTATATTATATTATTTACTTCTACTATATTATGATTCTTTTATGAATGCGTGACTCTTGTCTCCTCTCTTTTTAATGTTTTCTAAAACCATGTTGCATAGCCGTTATGCTGCATAATTTTTGTCATAAAATCTCTCTCTTTTTCTCAAGAAATTATCTTATTTTATTTATGTGAATACCCAAAACTATTTTATTTATAGGGTTATTCATCAGGAAATATAAATGATTTATTTTATTCTGTAATTTTGAAACATAAATCCCTTATTCCCTTTCTATGGGTTATAAATGACATAACGATCATGTTTTTAAGAAATTTTTAAAACGCCATGATTTTGATATGAAAACCATTTATTTTTTTCTCTTTGGGTTATTTATGAAATGTTTTATTATTATATATGTGTATCAAATAAAAATATATACATATTAAGGGTGCACCCTGACAGCGCTCCAATGCATTGGGTAAGGAAATAAATCTCTAGAGATGAACATTCTTATGATACCTTGGTGAATAACCTTGATAATATTTATGAAACCTTGGGAATGGAACTTGGTGATATACTTATGAATGTACAAATTAAACTTTGTATCCAAAATTTAATTTTTTTTTCAAGTTATTTTTATTATGATATGCCTCTTTATCATGCCTTTATGATATTCCCCATGTTCTTATTGATATCACTCAAGTTCACATGTAAACAATTTCATTGGTTTTCCTTACTAGGCCTTCTAATCACCCTTTCCTTTGATGTATTTCCGCATGTTATGGGATGAAATAAATTTACATAGGATGAACCATGAATAAGCCTTTCAAGTGGAATACAAGAATGTTTCATGTTTGTATGTATTATGTACCTTTTTTTTGAGACACTAGACTTTAAAGATCCTATGTTTGTAAAATAAAATAAAAAGTTATGTAATAAAAAGGTGGGATTCCATAATAATAGAGATACGACATGGGAAAAATTAACTACCTAACAAATGGTCCATTCATTTTAAAGGAGAATTTTTTTGTAGGTAGAGGAACAAGGATAGAATTTATGTGAAATGGTTTTAGCATAAAGAAGGAGACTCATCAAAAACACTCATTGGTAGTTAAACATACTACCATCCAGATGGTACCAAATCTGGTTGGTTCTAAAAGATTTAATCTAGATAATATGGATATAAAGACAACCTTCATTCATGGTTATTTGGATAAGAAAATTTACTTGAATCAACCAGATAGTTTTGTGGAAAATAGGAATGGGGAATTAGTGTGTAACATGAAGAGAAATATTTATGGATTAAAAGAGGTGTTATGGAAGTGGAATTGAAAATTTTATGCCCTTATGGATGATAAAGTTTTCATTTGGAGTAACTTGAATCAATTTTTATACTATAAGGTTTTCAAAGATTATAATTTATTATCCTTTTCTTGTGCATGGATGACATGATTCCGATAGGTCCGAACATTAAACAGATTTAGGAGGTGAAAAATTATTTTTCTAGAAGCTTCGAGTTGAAAGACATTGGTGTGGAAAAGAAAATATTAAGAATACGAATTGAGAGAGATAGAAAATCAAAAGTTTGGTTTTATCTCAAAATGATTACTTCTGAAAGGTTATTGAGAGATTCAGAATGTTTGAATGTAAACTAGTTTCAACCCCATCAGACGGTCAATTTAAACTATCCAAAGTAAAAACACTGAAAATGGAAGATTAGGTTAAGTACATGGAGAATGTTTTGTTTTTATCAGTGGTTAGTTTCTTGATGTGTGTAATGATATGTAAAATACCAAACATTTCTTTTACAATGGGATTCATTATACAGTTCATGGTGAATCCAAGGAAAGAACACAGGGAAGTCATGAAATAGATCCTTTGGTATCTCAAAGGATCAAAAGATATAGAATGGTTCTTCAAAACAGATGATTTATTGTAGGGTTTTTCAATTGAGGACTTTTGAGGGGGGGGGGTACAAACATATAGAATTGTTCCACATGTTATGTGTTTTCACTAATGGGAATAAAAATTAACTGGATGTTAAGGTTGCAGCTAGTGGTAGCACTGCCCTAATGAAAGCCAGATATGTGGTTTTTATAAAATAAAGGAAAGAATTGATATGGTTAAAGTGTTTGTTAGAGGATCTCACAAGAATTCAGGATAGAGGGTTGATATATTGTAACCATGAAAATGCAATTCATTTGGTGGTTTCTATGTTTTTCCTAGAAAATAGTCTCCAGGTGGGAGATTTTTAATAAGTGTGATGTCTCTTTCAAGTTTTTATTTAGACAACTAGAAGGAGAAGATATGGAAGATATTATTTGACTTGATATTTAGACTAATTCTAGCAAAAGTCTAGTGAAAAGCTGTCTAGAATCTATGTTTCCTAAATTGGGTGTAAAAATTGTCATAGTCTGGATGATGAGTCAACAAAAATTACAACAATACATTAAGGTCACTGATGATGATATGAGAAGGTAATTACTCATGATTTTTTAGTAAAGGATGTATGTATGTGTATTCAAATGGAACATTAGAATAACTTTTTCAGTTCACTAGAAGTTGATGATCAAGTTAGGGGAAACTACAGGTAATCAAAGGTTCTCGTGACCAATAGTGGGTCATCCACAAGTTTTGGAAGGCAGTGAAACCAAATAATTAGTTAGGCCCCACTATAATGGTTTGTGTGGGATCATTGCACATGTGTTTGGTTATTATCGATTAGTGATCTAAAAATTGGGTGACTTATCAATTGCGATTGTAATATCTTAACTTCCGATAAAAATGAAAAGTGCAACCATGTTCTTCCTTTGATGTAGGAATAATGTATGAACCATGTAAATCCTTATTGTCATTTACTTTCAGTATTATTTCATTTGAATGTTTGTATTCCATAATATGAATTTGGAGTGTGTGAAGAGAGTTGGATCAATGCACCGATTTAGAGTTCTTTTACTTCCTAAGTTCTGGTATATTGAGGTCACGAGGTTCTTCTGGCCCGAGAAGTTTTTGCTACTTTGTTCCACGTTTGAAATTTCAGTAGTTCAACTTTTGGTGACTAGTGGTCCTCTAACCTCAACATTCACACATGAACCCATATAAATATTTATAAATATGTAATTACACAAATAAATTTATATAATTCATAATTATAATATATATAGAGAGGGAGTTGGGGGGGAGATTAGGGAAAAATTTAATTTTGTCCCTGATAAAGCTTGTGTACCCCATCCTATGTGGGGAATATTTAAAATTCATTCTAGATAAGGACTTCTTTAGGGATAGATTATCTGAGACAAACTTAAAACTTTCCTAGATAAAAAATGGTGCACATGTACGCCAACTTATCTACTAAGAATTCAAGTTTGTCATAGATAATTTGTCCCAAATATATAAGTGATTAATCATCTTGGAATGATCTAAAATACATCTAAAAAAATTATTTATTTTATTTGAAGCGAATATCATATCCATATGGAACATGTCCTCCAAAATATAAGATTTTCTTATAGAGAGTGTGGGCACTAAAAAAAACTACAATTAAAACACACATGTGTGTATATAAAGGATCTGAGGATACTCGAGGCTGAAAACCTTTTGATACCATTCAATAATGTTTCCCTCCATCTTGGGGGCGTGTTCTATAAAGAGTGAGCATAATTGGAATTACATGGCTCTCTAAAATTAAATAAGTAAAACAAATTATTGTAGATGTAACACATGATTTGTAGTTTAAGGATGATAGGAATACAAATTGAAATGAAGGATGGTAGAAATACATGTTTATAGAATCAATATTAAATAGTTATGAATGTAATTAATAAATGATTATAAACAGGTATGAAAAAAAGATAAATTGATGTGAGCTAATATTTAGAGTAAAAATGTGATGAGTCTGAATAAAGCTGCAATTTTGTGAGGTTAAAATTATGCATATTTTAGAATAAGTGAAATAAAAGGCATATTTTAGAACATTCAATCCATAAATTTTGAATTTTTTTAAATATTTAACACAAAACATATGTTATTTTTTTAGAAAAATGCATATTAATATTTTTTTAAATGTATTTTATTTTTTATACAATACAAGACACATTTTATGATATTTTGTTTTTTGTTGTTTGATTTCTTTTAATAAGTATAGTTTTATATATGATTTAAAAAAACAAATGTTAAAAATTGTAAAAAAAAATATAAAAATAAAATAAAATCATCATCTGATCTACTTATAAGAATGAAAGGCAGGACTATTCAGAAGTTTTAACTACTGAGAATATAGTGACAACTGACATGGTTTTGTCATGTAATAGTCCAAGGAATCCTTTACCCCCCACGCTGGGCTTGGGGGGGGGGGTGGGGGTGGGGAATTGCTGTGGTGTGAAGTCCCCAAGGAAATAATTTATTTATATTTTCTTCTTTGAATTGTGTGACAATTTCATGTTTTTACCCAATTTTTTTTAAATAAATACAATTTCTACCCCATGTAGGCGACTGTGGTAGTTGGGGGATTAGGGGTTTGGGGAGGCGTTTGCAGGGTTGATTCCCGAGACTGTATATTTGCAATGTATGTGGAGCTTCTCTTGGTGATTGTACTAATTTTTTTAAATAAATTCAATTACTTTTTATGATTTTTAAATTTAAACAAATTACTTTTAATAATGTTTATAATAAATGGTTATTAATAAAATTAATAAATGATTATAAACTTAAGTGATGGGAAATTCAAATGGATGGTGTGGCATGGAATGAAGAACAATTAATGAGAATTAATAGTTATAGTAAGAATGTGAAATGTTGGAAAAGAAAAAAAGAAACTAAATGGAATATTCCCTTGGTTGATAAGTTTATTCATATTCTAAAATAAGTAGTTTTTTAAGAAATAAGCTAATAATTATGATGCATTTCAGATAAATGTATTGAGAAATTCAGTTTTTGTTATGAGAACGTTGTTAAATCAATTTTTTTAAAGATGAAAAAAATTAATTTTCAATTTTTTGATGAACATGTATTTCAGTAGAGTCATGTTCTATTATTCCAGGTAAATAAATAGAATTTAAATTGAAGGAAAATCCTTAAATTGTCTCTTGAAGGAATTTATGAGCACTAATGAGAGATTTTAAAGGTGAAAAGTAAAGGAATTTTATCAAAATGTTGGATGGAGATTAATAAAGTGAAAAAGTGAGATACGGTTCCAATATAAGGATATAAAATGAATAAATAAAGTAAAAAAATATATTTTGACTAACCTATTATAAGGAATTAATTAAAATTTTTCAATAATTTAACACTAAAAATATATTTTGTGCTTAAAAAAAGAAAAAAATTAAAATATATTTAATATATTTTAAAATATAAAACATAAGTTTTGAGACTTTTATTCTATTTTATTAACATTTTTTTATAGTCTTTATATTATATATGTTTTTTTGGAAATAAAAAATGTTTCATTGGGTAATATTTTTGACCAAGACATCACATTGAAAAAAATTAATTATGTTAACATGGATCAAATTATGTAAACAATGATTAAATATATTAATACATTTGTTCATATGAATAAAATATCATACATGCATTGGCATGCATATCTACATGATTTTGAAATTATGCTGTTGTGAATATATTAATTTGACTGTTTACAAAATCTTCAAAGTCACTTTATACTCTACCAAAAATTAAATTTTATCCAATGTCACATTTTATCAACACTAAAGAAATGGTGATAAAGTGGTACTTTTATCAGCACTAAAAAAGCATTGATAAAAGAACCTTTTACAACGCTAAAAAAACACTGGTAAATGTAACCCTTTATTAGTTTTTTTAGTGGTGATAAAAGTACCCCCTTTATCAGTTCTTTTTTTAACGCTGATGATGACTACTTTTATATTTTTTTCTTACCCTTGATAAAAGTATATCTTTTATCAATGATAAAACCACTGTTTTTAAAATTTATAAAAGATATATTTCATAAAAAATATATATCATTAAAAATATTATATTAATATACAAATATATTTTATAAAATATGATTTATATAATAAAAAATATGTAATCACAGTTAAAATATAAGTTATTTATTGGAAAATAGTTTATAAAACAATTAAAAATACTATTAATTAAAAATTTTCTAATTATTATTGCTTAATATCCATTTAATAATAATTATAATATCGAAAAAATTAATAAATTAATAAACGATCTAAAATAAGTTGAAAACATGACTCGAACTTCAAATGACCATAACTTTTGATTCAAGAGTCCGTTTGAGATCTAACACATATCAAATAAAATATTGCAAAAATATATTCGCTGTGGTGATTTAGGGGAACCCCAAGAATCATTTTTTTGGGATCAAAAAATATTTTTAAGGCCTCCAAAATTGAGTTTTTGTCAAGGTATCCCCATTTTTTAACGTTTCATGGAATTTCATCCTCGTTTTATAGAGTTTTATTATATTTTTTTGATAGAGACTCAATTTATTCTCAATACATACCCTCATATTAATATTCTGACATTAATTTTTTTATCATTTTTCATATTAATTGTGCTATTATTTATAATTAAATATATAAATATATATACATATTTGAATATATTTACACATAAAATTTTATTTTATAAATAAATATGTAAACATATTTAAATATAAAATATCATTCTCAATATATAGACCATATCAAAATAAAAAAATATCGATTTTATTTAAAATAAAAATATATGAATATTTATATAGCTATATAATGTGTGCGTGTGTGTATATATAATCCAATGTATAACTGTATTAACAAACTGATATATATTATCAATATATTTTAATATATGTATAAAAATATTAATATTTACTATATGTAAATAAATATAAATATGTATGATTATATTTATAGATACACATATAATATATATATGTATGTATGTTGTATATATGTATCTATTTATTTATTTAATTATAATGACAAAAAAACATATTTTATAAATGTATTTAAAAATAATCATATAAATATATATTAACATGTGAATAAGTATATGGATAAAAAAATATAACTAAATAACTAAATATATATATATATATATAAATAGATATATCATAAAATAGAGAACAAAGAAACATAGAGGAGTGATAAAGGTGTAGACGTGTAAGGGTGATGTATAAAAATCGATTTTAAAAATTTATTTATTTTGACTTTTATCAGTGTTGATAAAAGGGACCCTCTTTTAGCGATGTTTAGATTATCAATGCTAGAAATAATTGATAAAATAAATTTTCTATAACTGATAAAAGAGAGATCCAAGGTTGTGTTTCTTGAAACTTAGTCCCTAGGTGCCTTAATTCTTAGAGAGAAGGGTGGATTCTCCAAAACATATATGTATATTTTTTCTCAAACCATCACTATGATTGGAGAATTTCGAAGGTGGTTAAATTCATCTCATTTATGTATTTCCAATGAGGTATTTTCTGTTTAGTGATTCATTCTAATGAAAAGTTTATCAATTTTTTTAAAAATCATCCCATAGAAATTCTCTCTAGTCCTCCTCAAAATCCATTCGTCAGATTTTGCAATTTCAAAGATACCTATTTCCTAAAATAAAAAATCAAATAACCATACCTATTTCCTAAAATCTATCAATCTCTTTCCAAAATCCCTCGATCTATAATGATCCCTCAGGTAGATACCTCGATGAAGAATCCTCCTATAAACCCTAGATTCCCTCTAAAAGATGAATTTATAAGTGGAATCTCAGTCATGTAAATAATAAAGGATTTGTCATTTATTTTAATAATTATTTAAAAATGATTTAAAACCATTTAAAATCAATATAATTTCATTCAAAATTTACTAAAATATAATTCTAGGGTACACACCACATTCTAGAATCAAAAAAAAGTTTATTTCCAGTATGAAACATTGATATAGTTTATTATTTATTTTTACCCTTTTAAAATAAAAAATATTTTTTTTTTCAAAAAAATCCCCACATCGATAATCTAAACATTTAAAACACTTCATTTAATTAAAATGAGTGCTAAAATAATGAATAACATTGATTTGATAATCATATTCTAATTATAGGAAAAGACGACCTCTGGTGAAAACTTATACAGTTACATCCTCCCAAACTTAAAACTTGTTATCCTAAAATATAAACATCCCAAAGACAACCCGATCAACACAACCATCAACTTTCCTTCCCATAAGAAGTAACCTTATAACAATTTATATCTAATAATTGTAAAATAATGTGCAATAAGGTAGACAACCAGAGCTACCACCTGACATTCCACAATCTTGGGAGGACATACTAGAAATACATCCCTCCTCACTGAGCTAACCAACTTAAAGACTCCCTTGAAGAAAATTATGGAATACGAATAAACTTAATATAAAAATCACTTTTCGAAAAACAATTCCCATGATAGGATATTTTTATCACCTTTCTTAGATACATCAGACCTATCAATAAAATAACATAAAGAATCCTCTTACATAACTTTTCAACCATCAAAATCATGATATTCAGGATATCATTGCTCAAAAGTGCGTGTGTCGCTCAAAAAACTCTCTAAAAATATCTTAACAAAATTTACTTACCAACCTAAGGAAGAGCATCAAGACAATAAAATTTAGACAATGTATCAAGGTTTCAATAAGAATATATTTTTTAGGCCTCAATTTATTATTTAAAGAAAAGACCTCTTTAGACTGGGTAGAGGGAGACCCATTACATAGCCCAAAGGACCAAGGCCCAGTGGCCTGAATACAAGGCTTGAAAGCTCATTTTTTGTCCCAAAGGACCCCTCGGTGAATAGTACTGCTATAGTACCCACGCTGCTACAGTACACCCGCTGCTACAGTACCTGCTACAATACCTCTGCCGCTATAGTGCCGCTGCTGCTACAGTTCTGCCGCTGCTACAGTACTACTACAGTACCCTGCTATAGCACGGGAAATTCACCCCTGCCCGGATTTGATCCTGGGTCTTTTGGATGCTAAGCAGAAGCCTATAACACTAGGGTACAAGATCTTTGGTAAGGTTTCAATAAGAATATATCTAATTATAACCACTCTACTCATCAATCACTTCCCTTGGTTTAAAAACAGAACTAAATTATCATCAGTACTTGAAGAAGGTTATCTCAAAGTAGCCACATAACCCTAACAACACAATGTATTATAGGCCAACCTAATAATATTCATAACAATACACCCTCTGATGGCTAAGTTGTCCACCAATAGAACTTACATGAGATCTCAAAAATAGCAAAGCATTATCTTGACTTACTTTTAAAGAATTAAATTAATTATAATTTTCTTTCAAAATCATGCCCAAAGGTAACTAAGTGTTCATCCAAGGTACCTTTAAAGTTAAAACTAATAAGTAAATAAGGATATTACACACCTCATAATAAAAATAATGATCAAAGACAAAACAAAACAAACCACAACTCAATTCAATTATAGATAAAAATGGTCTACAACATAACTAAAAATATATCACTACAATATTTCATTTCTACCTATTTACTTTAAGTTAATAACTTATTATATCCTGTATTATCACTCACACCAATAAGGAAATCTTCACATTATTTTTCATTCCCATGTGATATCTACCAACAACACTAGATAGACTCATTACACCGGATCCTTTCACTTAACTTGAAATAAACACCTTCCAATAATATCCACCCAAGGTTATAATGCACATGCATTAACTAGAAAGAAAAAAAATATTCTTTTCAGCTTCTCATAGCCACATTTCCACTAGTCATGTTGACCGCTACACCTTCAAATTCCAATCAAAGTGAATAAATTGTCTTTTTTTCTTCTTCATCATTACCCCACACTCGATGACCATGAAATCACTATATCATCATCCATTCATAATTTACATAGAAATTATTCAAGATTGAATCTGGTCATCCAAGATTTTCTTAATACTAAGAGGAAGGTCTAGTCAGCTTTTCATCACTTTGTTGTGGAAAGTGTTGGAGTTGGTGCCCTAGAAGCAACTTATTTTATACTTTATGATAAACATGTATTCATTGGATGGATATTAATAAACTCCTTATCAAACCATGATTGTTCTTATGCATGAAATTGTATGGGATAATGTCTTAAGAGTAGCTGTTGCGTTAATAGGTCATATTGGATTCCTACTATGATGAGAACTTAGAACTTCCATGACACTATTATTGAATAAATGTTATATAGCTGGATGATATCATTTGAAGGGACACAAATGATATAGGCTATCAGGGGTGGAGACTCATAGGACTTTGAGACACCTTCTCATTGTGTAGTCCCATGGTAATGTCTAGGAGGATATTATGAGAACGAGACCTCCCAGTAGAAAATACACATTTATAAGTGTCATTGGATGTTCCTATATTAGGACGTGTGTATTGGTCCTTATAATTTAATATTATTATTAATGGGTATTATGACTCGTTCATTTATATGTATTGGTGAAAATCACGATGACATATGTTCATGGTGAGGTAGAATTTGTTGGGTGTGTCATGAGTAATACTACATTAATAAATATTACAAGAAAGTATTTGTCCCTTCTATTCGATAATGGAAGTTGATATCTCATGCCCTTTGATGGAAATGATATAGCCTAAATAAATCCATGTTCATGGTGTTATATAGGCAAGTTCAATTTTTGGGAAGTTAAAGAATGGGAAATAGAGCACATGGGTTGATGGAACTTGCCTGAAACTCGCTTGATTGGAGATATCAAGACAAAGAGATAATATTACATGGTAAGCATTCGTATGAGGTGACATGTCATTGTGGCATTGACTTATTTATATATGGGTGACTTGGCATGTTTCTAGATGATAACCTTGGACTTTAGGCTTCTCTGCCTAATTCCACTGAGAAAGAGACCTAGAGGGTCACACACTAAGTGTATCTAGTATCTCAGATAAATAATATATTATTTATTATTTAACAAGTATAATAAATATTATTCATGTTTGTATTTTAATATTTATTCATGGATGCCTGATCGCATTTATTTTGACACTAGTTATTCAAGAGAATATATTATGGGAAGAATAATTAATAAATATTTATTTTCTATTTTGTGAATATAATATTTATATATTTATTGGAAAATAATGTAGTAATATTTATTTAATAAATAAATAGTCATTTTCAAGGTTCAATAAATATAGTGCATGATTAGCAGACAAAGTTAATGGTCCAGTGAGAAATAATAATATTGAATATAATTTGATTAAATAATATTTAATTATAACTCGCAAGTTAAGAACATGTTAGGAAATAATAATGTTTATGTTATAATTTTACATTGGGTTTCACTAGGATTAATAAAATAATTAAGCCACTTGTGAAAATTATTTAATATTACCCTAGTGAATTAAATTCTCCGTTATATTATTCTCTTATTATCCAAGCGCTAGCAAAGTGATGCCTATGGTGTTGTGCATAAAGAATTAGAGAAAATATCTTAAACTTAGAGAGTTCACCCCCTTCTAAGAACGCTCTCAAGAACAAGAGAGATCTTCCTCCATTAGATCAAGGAGAATGCTTTGGAAGCGATTCTCAAGGTGATCAAAGGAAAACATCCCAAGTGAAAGGATTTTCTATGATAGAACCCGGAGACTCTTTCAGCGATGTCTGAAGATATATGGAATACATGTGGATAACCACTAGAGGAGATCTACCCTTGATCTATACAACGTAATGATGGTACACATGCAGATCTGTGGCTGAATGCATCAACGAAGAAATAATCACCTTAGAGGTAATTCTTATTTAATTAAATTAATTATAAATAAAATATGTTGATCCTCTCTCTTGGTTCTGGGTTTCTATTCTTTTGTCCTACTTCTTTGATTCAATTCCATGGATCACAGTGTTAATCGTCGCATTGATCCCAAATTTTTCATTGAATATGGAAATTATTAAAGTTGGGCACCGCCCCTCACGTGCTTCCACTATGCCCAGAACCTACAAGTGTTATCAGAGTGGACATATTATTATTTATAATTATTTAATAATCATTGGTGATTTTCACATTTATAATTTAGTTTTTCAATTCAAGTTTAATCATTCCATTTTAATCTGAATGACAAGATCTATTTCTTCCTCTATCATTTCTTATAGATCTAATAGAAAAGATTAATTTTATGATTAAAATTATATCGAGGATCTCATTCAGAGGTGCCAAGGATTCTGTCCTGGTAAGATAGAAGTACATGTCGTGTAATCAAAATTACACTCCATGTAGTTGTGTTCAATGCATCAGGAGTAGTTCGGAAATTACTAAACGTGTGTGAATTAATGACATGTGGTGTAGTTAATTCTCACACCGCGTGTTGACTAGGATATACTGGCACATGGCCATTTGGACTACACGCTGTGTGTCCCACTAAACACAACTTGTAGTCCATTTCAGGTCAGGGTGGGGCTATGTATTCCATTCACGGCCTACCCGATCGGTGACCATGTAACACATAGTAAACACGACATGTGGCACAGTGGACACACCGTGTACTCCAATATTTCCGAATTACACCTCACACACTGAGTCCCTAGGTGTGTACTTCAGATACATGGTGAATAATATACATTCCATGTTGATTAGATCCACACACACGTACTTTTACTAGTTATGTAGATTTAAAATTTATTATATAATTTAACCGTTGAGAAATGTACTTGCATGTGGGTGTAAAGTTGGGACATATATATAAATTTTTTATTAACATCTACATAATATTCAGGATCTGCACATCATGTATGAGTTATATTATAGTTATTATTCTATGTTTATGCTATATGTCAAAAAAGATAAAAGTATGTACAAGTATAATACATGTTGGGTAGTTTTATATTGGTATTTATTGGGTTACCTCCTAGGTATAAGTTTTTTACACAATTAATTTTAAATGAATTTATGAATTTATTTAAAATTATAACGGATGAGAATCTTAAGAAAATTTAGAAAAGGTTTAAGATAAATGGATTGATTAATTTATGATAATAATTAATCGATTCAAGTATGATTTATCTTAAATAATAATGATTAAAGAATTTAATGCTAGTTTTATTAAATGTGTAATTTTTTTTCATACATATGGATGATCATTAGCTAGACCAAACCTTTTGTATGTGATTGGTTTCATTTTAATTTATTAAATTAAATTATTGGCCGACATTCCTTATCTCCTCATTAATATGTAGGGTCTGCATGCACATGGTTTCTTTTATGTAAACCCCCTTTTTACCCCTCACCTATATGTGAGTAAAATCATATGTAATGGATGGAGCTCCCACGCTGGTGGAGGCACTTCAAGTTAGGATCCAAGGTGAAACAAATCCAAGGAGATACAAAGGTGGACAAGTGGAAAGATGTAAACATGATCCTAATTGGTTCAAGGTGTTTCTCCCCTAGGTCAACAATTATTTTATCAACCACTAGATAAAAAAACCATTAGAACAAGTTCATGATCAAACCCTTTATTTTATTTCTTCCAGTTGTAAGGTTATTCATTATAAATGTTTTGTCGTGACCACATAATTAATGAATTAAAAAGCATGCAATATGGAACTAAAATAAACTTACTTATGCGTAAATATTATCTAAAGACATGGTTAATCACTTAATTAATCCCTATTAATGTTAAAAAGAATGTGGTAAAGTTAATAAATAGAAATTTATTCATAAAGGATAAAATCCTTCAACAAAATATTAAGTCTTTATAGACTTACATTACTTCGGTTAGAATCAAATCATAGTTCAAAGTGATTGACCAACCAAAGTTGGGGTGATTTAAATTATTAAGGAATTATAATTTGAAGTTTTGGGGTGAATTAACTTATTTGAAATCAAGGGTTGACTTCCAAATAAGGACTTGGTCTATCTTAGAGGCAATGGTTAAGGAAATCTAAAATTTAGTATTTTAGGATTGGGGAGTCCACTCAATGGATCAAGGAACTGTGAGTTAATGCAGTTGGAATTTAAAATGCCTACGTAAAACCATTCGTGTTTCTTGAATAACCAAAGTTGGGGTAATGAGAATGGAATATGGATATTTTCCACTTCAATGTATAATAAATATAATACTTCAAAGTCAATGTTGAGGGATATAGGGTTTCGATAAAATAGTGGGAGACTGATAAATATAATTTTATTTATTTGTCGAAATTTTATAACATAAAGTACTAAAAATATGTTCATATTATTTGTAGAAAAAACATTAAAAATGATATCAAACATATCACTGTGATCTATACTATATAAGGAAAACCTTCTCACCAGCACTAATTTCCAAGAGTGGCAAAGGTGCCTTTAGTTCATCCTTTGGAATGAAAGGAAACTATATGTGCTAGAAGAACATTTACCAGCTATGCCTGTAAATGAGGTGAGTGATGAGGATCTATCTATGTATTAAAAACATCTAAATGAAGCTATGAATGTTATGTAACTCATGCTATCATCCATGACCAATGAGATCTTGAAGCAACATGAAGAAATGGATGCTTATAGTGTAGGTTCTGGGTGCAGTGAAAGCGTGGTTGGGCCGATGCCCAACTTTAAATTTTACCATGATCAATGATTATTTCAAGATTAATACGACAATGAATGCCAGTCTCCATGGAATAAAATCAAATATTTAGATAAATAAGGAAGAGGCTTGAAAACGTTTTAGAGGATCTTACACATCATGTTTATAATTAATTTCAAAAAGAAAATAATACTTGAATCATTGGTACACTCATTGTTGATGATGTTGATTGTCCGAAATGAACCTTTTGGATTGTCTCATTGTATTTGAGAGGTTATAAAATAGAATCACTCTAGTGGTGATCCACATGTGCTCTGATGGCCTCCAATTGACACCACTCGTTTTCGAGTGCTAGCACGACGAAGTGAGTGTCTTTTGTTAGTCATTCTTGATCGCTTGTTCTTTGATCTTGAAGAATGTATCTCATTATTGAGAGGGGAGGGATGATGATTCAAGGAATAAATCATTTAGCTCAACAATTCTCAATTCACCAGGTGTGCAACTTGGTACATGGAACAATAAACGTACTTGTCTATTTATCGACATGGGGCTTCAGTTACAATATTTAATTTCTTAATAGCAATTAAATATATTCATAACCTTAGATAAAACTCATGATCTTAATAATAATATCACGTCATTATTTATGGTGTTCTAAATTGTGGAAAACAGAATTATAAATAAAATTATGTGTCACAAAATAATAGAAAATTTATTATTATTTTAACTTGTTTCAACTAGTTAAATAATTTTTTACCATCTTGAAAATAATTATTTTACTACCAGACCAGCCTTCGTCTGCTCTAACTCTACTTCCATTTATTGAACACTTGAATAAATAAATAAATAAATTATTGTCTTAAATAAATATTTTATTTACAAACTAGTAAATAAATATTTATTAAATGTTCAATAAAATAAATAAATATATTTTACACATAATCCAGTGAATAAATATTTATTTAATTTATGTGATCATTTTAACTTGAATAAAATTATTCCATGGTCTTGAGAATAATATTTGTTAAATCAATTAAATTCAAATAAAATTTAACTGAGACCACAAAAAACACTTAGTGTGTGACCCTCTAGGATTCTTTCTTATTTTCATTAGACGGGCTTTTCTAAAGTCCAAGAGTACTATCTAGCAATAGGTCAATGCACCCAAAAGAAATAACTTAAAGTCTCAACAACGACATCCACATACAAAATTTCACTGTGTAATATAATCCATTTGTCTCAATATCTCATAAACCAGGTTTCATGATAATGTCATAAACCTTTGTGCTTGATACATTATTTTTTGACTAACTGAAATAAAATCGTTGTTACACCATGGCCATGGAATTTTGCGCAACGGTTCTATTTCAATCAAAGGGAAGAGATATCAACTTCTATAAATGGAAGGGAAAAATACTTCCTGAACTTATCCATTAATAAAATGTCACTCACGATGCACCCAATGTACCCTAATTCCCTCCAACATATGGTATAATGTTTTTCGTCAACAAATCAAAGTGCGCGAGTCATGACACATATTAATGATAATTTTAAAGTCTAAGGATCATTACACATGCTCTCATATGGGAATATCCGATGACACCAAAACGTGCAGAATTCATACCAGTGGGTCTATTATCATAATATCCCATCTTGGAGATTACCAAGTGAGAACTTCATAAGAAGAAGTCTCATCTACTTACGAGTACTCATAACGGATGGTATGTATACTATTTGTCCCATTATAGCATGTCATCCAATCGAAGAACTATATTTAAGAATATTTTCATAGCACTTCAAGGTTCTCATCATATCATTGAAATGCTACAAACTTGTCAATGAAACAAATAGTCCCAGACATTATTACAATATAGTCATGCAGAACAATGAAAAATTTGTAATAAGATGTTTAATATTTAAATATATTAAACATCCAATTAATCAAAGTATAAACAGTTGGTTCTAAGACACCAACTCTTATAAACTCCCAATTGAACTAGATCCAACTACCTATGACTTTCAGTCTGCTAGACCGCACATGATGATAATGTTTCTCCTAAGTCAGGGATTTAGTCAAGGGGTCCGACATGCTGTCTTCCATAGAAATACTGCTCACTGAAACTTCACCTCTCTAAGAAAAATCCCTCAAGAGATGATACTTACGAATTATTTGCTTCATCCACTGATGTGACCTTCGCTATTTTGTGAAATCCACCATTGTAGTATTATCACAATATAGTATGATGAGATCTTTAATACTTGGTATCACATATAGCTCTTGGATGAAGCTTTACATCCAAATTTCTTCCTTAGCTACCTCAGAAGATGTGATAAACTCGGAATCTGTTGTAGAATCTGCAACCACACTTTTCTTTGAGCTCTTCCATCTCACTACACCTCCATTCAAAGTGAATATGTATCCTATATGCGACTTCTTGTCAAATTGATTAGTCTGTAAACTAGAATCTGCTTATCCCATGATGAGTAGTTCCACATCTCCTCCATAAACCAGGAACATATCCTCAATATGCCTCATATACTTTAGGATAGTCATTAATTTCATCCAATAGCGGTCACCTAGGTCATATTGATATCTTCCCACTACACTTAATGTGCAGGTGACATTTAGCCTAGTACATAGCATGAAAGGCATGAAAGGCCCAATATATGATGTGTATGGAGTCCTTTCCATTATATTTCTTTCCTCATGTGTCTGAGGACACATTTTTTGGAATGATGAATGCCATGTGACGCTAACAAAAATCACATCTTGGATTGTTCCATACTAAATCTCTTCAATAACTTATCAATGTATGTACTTTGACTTAGGCCCAACAATCTCCTGGATATATCACAATAGATCTTGATCCCAATAATATATTCTACCTCATCCAAGTCCTTTATGGAGAATCATTGATTCAACCATTCCTTAATAGACTATAAGATTGGTATCTCATTTTTGATGAGTAATATGTCATCAACATATACTATTAGGAAAATGAATGCACTCCCACAAAAACATTTGTAGACACAAGGCTCACATTCATTCTTGATAAAACCAAATTTTGTTATGGATTCATAAAAATGAATGTTCGATGACCTGAATGCTTTCTTTAATCCATAAATGAATTTCTAAAACTTGAATACCTTATTGAAATCTTTTGGAGTCACAAACCATTTAGGTTGTTTCATGTAGACATCTTTCTAAAGGTTTCCATTAAGGAAGTCTGTTTTGAAATCTATTTGAAAAATCTCATAGTCATGGTAATAATTAGTGACCAATAGAATTCTTATGGATTTTAGAATTTCAAATGGTAAAAATGTTTCATTGTAGTCAATGAATTAACGCTTCTTGAACCCCTTTTCAACCAGTTTTTACTTATAGGTACTGACTTGTCCTTCCATGTTTAGTTTCTTCTTGAATACCCATTTTCAACAAACATGCTTTAGATCAACTGAAGGATCTACCAAAACCCAGACTTGGTTTTGGTACATTGAATCCATTTCAGAATTCAGGGCTTCTTTCCACTTGGAAACATCTGTGCCACTTACTACTTCCTTGTAGGTTAGAGGATCATTATTATCAACTAAAAATGAGTCACCATCCTTGGTAACTAGAAAACAGTACCATTCCATTTCTCTAACCTCTCCTGTACTCCTATGCAGTTCTTGTGTCTCTGGAAAAATTCTTTCTTCCATTGGGATTTGTGGAATCTATTCCTGTACCAACTCTTGTGTACCTTGAGCCTTGACTTCATTGAAGTATATCTCGCTCCCACTATCTCTTTTGGAGATGTTCTCCCTATCAAGGAATATGGAATGTATTGATATTATAACCTTTTTTTTCTAAGTGGTTGTATAGGTAATATCCCCTTGTTTCCTTGGAGTATCCTATGAAGGGACACTTTGTGCCTTATGGTGCAAGTTTGTTACCTGAAGAGGTATTAACAAATTCGTTTCTTACGCATACATGTAAATTCATTAACATGGCTTTATTTCTACTCGAGAACTCTTATGAAATACCATTTATAGATTTATTGGGTACTTGGTTTAGTATGTGTGTCACTGTTTGAAATGCATATCCCTAAAAGGATAATGGAAGACTCATATGACTCATCATTGATCTTACCATGTACAACAAGGTGCGGTTCCTCCTTTCACCCACACCATTCCATTGGGGCGTGTAAGGAAGAGTGAGTTGGGATAGGATCCCAAACTCCCGTATGTAAGCAATGAAGTCCTAATTAAGATATTTTCCACCTCATTCTGAACAAATTTTCTTAATATTCTTACCAAGCTAATTCTTAACTTCATTCTTGTATTCTTTGAACTTATCAAAATAATATTACTTATACCTCATTAAGTAGATATATCTATATCTACTAAAATTATCAGAATTTTTTTTGAAGTATGAGTACCCTCCCCTTGCTTTAAATGGAAATTTTCCTCACACATCGGTATGAACCAATTCAAGAAGCTCTTTAGCCCTTTCACCTTTCCCACTGAATGGGGCTTTGGTCATTTTTCCTTGTAAACATCCATGACATATGCTAATTGGTTTTAGTTCGTAAGAATCTAAATATCCATCTTGATGTAACTTGGAAAGAGTTTCTCATTTACATGACCTAGATGATGATGCCAAAGTTGGGTGTGGTACGAGTCATGTGAAGTATCTTTGTTATAGATTGTCATTACTTGGTTTGTATAATCCATCACGTAAAGACCGTTGTATAAATGTTCCCTACAAAAATGAATTCTATCTTTGTAAAATAAGAAACATTCATTTCCAAACTTGAAAAAAAATCCATCTGTTCTAATCTGGATACAAAAATAATGTTTTTATTAACATAAAACACATCATAACAACCCTTTAACACTAATATCATCCAAGTTGGCAATGTGAGGTGGTAGTCCCCGACAACTACAACAGTAGGTCTGACTCCATTGGATGGTCATAGATCTACCTACCCTTGGTCAATATTCTCAAATCTACTTGGATCCTATATTTGGATACATATGTAAGCACCACAAGATATATCTAATACCCAATTTTTAGAAACATATAAATTTTATTTGATAAAAAATGCACCTAAAGCTTTCCCATGTTTCTTAGGCTAGGTGAAGTTCTTCTTCCAGTGGCCCTTCTAGCCACATGCGAAACAAATAGCCTCCTATTCCCTTGTCTCCACTTTGATATTCCTTTTCTTGGAAGTTTGTGAAGATGCTTTGGGCTTAAATCTCTTCGCCTTCCCTTTCCTCTTATTCACCATAAGAACAAAAGACTTTTTTTCGCTTCATATCTTTGTCATATTGATGAATGAGGATAAGAATATCAGATAGAGACTTCTCAATGTTGTTCATATTGAAATTGAAAAAAAACTTGGAGAATCTATGAGGGAGTGATGAGAGAATGAGACCAATGCCCAGTTCTTCAAGGAGTTTAAACCCTATAACCTCCAGGTGCTCAATGTAGCCAATGAGATTGACTACATGATGCCCAATTGTGGAACCCTCTCCCAGCTTACTCTGAAAGAGTGCCTTGGAGATCTCAAAATTTTCCTATTACGCTCTCTCCTGGAAATAACCACAGAGGTTCTCAAGCATGCTATACGATTATGTGTTTTTATGAGACTTCACGAGCTTACTAGACATTGATGATAGTATAAAACATTGAACATCAACCATGTAATTCATTTGTTTCTCATAGACCAGGAAATCCTCATCACACACCTCTTTAGAAGGTGGATCAGGTAATGCTGACTCCAACATGTAAGACCTCCGTTCGTGAAATAGGATAACCTGAAGGCATATAAACCATTCTTGGAAGTTATTTCCAGTGAGGCTATTGTCTTTATCTAGAATTGATCGCAAGTATATTGTAGTTGGAGAGCTTGTAATTTTTTTCTACAATAAAAGAGAAGATCATTGTTACTTTCTCGATTAAATTTTATGAGAAATAATAAAATAATTTTATTAAGTCTTCCACTATTTTATCAAGTCCCAATGAAACTCACTATTGAACTAGAAATGTCCAGTTTATATGAAATTCTAATGGAAAGGATCTATATTACCCTTCACATAACCCCGAAAAAGATTGGTCAAGTAATTTGAAGGTTTTTAGGTAGGTAGGTATTTTCCAACTATGGGCTTACAACTCCTTGATCTGTTGAGTGGACTCCCCAATCTTGAAATGCTGAGTTTGGATTCCCTCAACTCTTACCTCCAATATTACACCAAGTCTAGTAAGGGATACTCCTCTTGATGTAATATGGTTAAGTCAACCCGAAAGATTTCATAAAGGATTCCTATATAAAAGTAAGTATCCTAACAAGGGTTGGTAAAACACATAGTTTTATTGAGTTTTTCCCTTAATCAAGTAACAGAAGGCTTGGTATAACTTAATATTTTATTTAAGGTATTTCTATCTCTTATGCACGAATTACTTATTATCATTATCACATGATTGTTAATATTAAGTGGAACTTACTTAAGTGATTAACCATGTATTGATAATATTTACACATAAGCCTGATTTATTTTAATTCCATCTTGCATGCTTGTTAGTTCATTAATTACGTGATCATGGTAAAACATCTATAATGATAAACCATGTAGCTAATAGAAATAAAATAAAGTAAATGACATGATCATGATATTTTCTAATGGTTAGTTTATCTAGAGATTGATAAAATAACCCTGAACTATGGGAGAAACATCTTGAACCTTTTGGGTTTGTGTTTACAGATTTCCACCTATCCACCTCTTTATCTCTTGGGATTGGTTTTGTCTCAGCTCCAAATTGAACCACCTCCACTATCTTGGGAGTTCCATCCATTATATATAACTTTTTAACTCACATGCAGGTGAGGGGTAAAAAGGAGGGTTTATATAAAAGAAACCATGGACACGAACACAGTACATATTGATGAGGAGGGATGGATCACAGGACAAAAAATAATTTAATAAATAAATTAAAAGGAAACCAATAACATACAAAGGTCTTGGTCTATCTCATGATCACCCAAATACGTGCAATGAGTTATGAATTTAATAAAATTAGTATTCAATTCATTAATCATTCTTTATTAAGATATATTTCCCTTGAATCAATTAATTATTGTCTTTAATTAATCACTCATTTTATCTTAATCCTTTTCTGAATTTAGTTGAGATTCTCATCTTTGTACATAAACGCACTTTGGAGGTATCTTGGTGAATACCTATTTGAATCTACCCAACATGTATTATGTTTTCATACTATCTTAATATTATGACATATGGAATAAAATATGTTTCAATGCATAGATTAACAACATGTAATATGATTTATACATGATGAGTATTTCTGAACATTACACAAACATTAAAGTTTTAATTTTGTGTAATCTATTAAAGTACACAGTGTGTAGTTACAACTACATGAAATGGACTAACTTCACTGTCTTTCCTAAAGTACATGCCTATGGACTCGGTGTTTGAAGTATACATTGAAAATTTTGGAGCACGTGGGATGTACAGTGGGCTATACTCCATGTTTTCTTTGTGATAAATGTTTACCAGTCATATTAGCCGTGTATGAGATACATGGTTTAGACACCTGACCCGAAGGGACTACATGCCCTATACATAGTCAAATTACTCCTGATATTCTGAACACAACTACATGGTGTGTAGTCTAGATTACATGGCTTGTATGGTAGAGAACGTGGAATGTAAGTCCGAACACACGGTGTGTACTTTCGTGTCACTTGTGAAGAATCGTCGGTGCCTCCTAATGAGTTATATATTTTAATTTTAATTAAAAAATCATTTGTTTCTATGAAATCTATGAAAAATGAAAATATGGAGAACAGATCTCAAAATACAGATTATAGAAATGATTAAACTTGAATTGAAAAACTAAATTATTAAACCGTAAATCTTCAACAAATTATTTAAATAATTATAAATTATGATGTAACAGATCTTATACCACTTGTAGGTTCTGGGAACAATAGAAGAGCGGTTGGGCCGACACCCAAATTTAATTTATACCATGATCAATGATTATTATATGATTAATACATTGATAAATTTCAGTCTTCATTGTATAGAATCAAAGATTTAGATAAATAAGGAAGAGGCCCTAAACCTTTATAGAGGATCTTGCACATCATGTTTTTAATTAATTTAATTAATTTAATAAAGAAAAGAATACCTGAATCTTTAGTACTTTTTTGTTGATGATATTGATCATCCAGAATGACCCTTACAGATTGTCTCATTGCAGTTGCAAGGATCCAAACCAAAATCAATATAGTGGTAATCCACACGTCCTCCGATGACCTCCTATCGAAACTACCCATTCTCCAGGTGATAGTGCGATGAAGAGAGTGTCTTGTGTCAGTCATTCTTGATCGCTTGTACTTTGGTCTTGAATAATGTCTCTCATTCTTGAGAGGGTCGGGAAAATGTTTTGAGATAGAAATCATTTAGCTCAACAATTCTCAATTCAAAGGGCGTGCGGTTTGGTACATGGAATAGTAAACGTACGTGTCTATTTATCGACATGGGGATTTAGTTATAATATTTAATTATATAATAGCAAATAAATATATTCATAACCTTAGTGAAAACTCATGATCTTAATAATAATACCATGTCATTATTTATGGTTTACCAACTTACACAAAACGTAATTATAAATAAAATTTGGCGTCACAAAATAATAACAACATTATTATTATTTTAACTTATACCAACTTGTTAAATAATTATTTAATTTCTTGCAAATAATTATTTTACTACTTGTCCGACTTTGGTCCACTCTAACTCTAATTCTATTTATTGAACACCCAAATAAATAAATAAATAAATTATTCTCTTAAATAAATATTTTATTTACAAACTAGTAAATAAATATTTATTAAATGTTCAATAAAATAAATAAATATATTTTACTCACAGTCTGATGAATAAATATTTATTTTATTTATGCGATCATTTTAACTTGAAAAATATTATTCCACGGTCTTGAGAATAATATTTATTTCATCAATTAAAATAAAATAGAATTTAACTAAGACCACCAAAAGAACTTAGTGTGTGACCCTATAGGATTCTTTCTCATTAACATTAGACAGGCTTTCCAAAAGTTCAAAAGTACTATCTAGCAATGGGTCAAGGCACCCAAGATAAAGAACTTAAAGTCGCAACAAGAACATCCACATACGAATGTTCACTGTGTAATATAATTCCTTTATCTCAATATCTCATCAACCAGGTTTCATGATAGTGTCATAAACCTTTGTACTTGATACGTCATTCTTTGACTACTTGAAATAAACTCATCGTTACACCATGGACATGAAATTTTGTGCAATGGTTCTATTTAAATCAAAGGGCTGATATATCAACTTACATAAATGGAAGGGACAAATCTTTCCTCTACTTATCCATTAATAACATGTCACTCATGACACACCTAATGTACCTTACTTCCCGCCAACATATGGCCTGACAGTTTTCGTCAACAAATGAAAGTGCATGAGTCATGACACATATTAATGATAATCTTAAAGTCTAAGGATCATTACACATGCTCGTAGATAGAAATATCCGATGTCACCAAAACCTGTGGAATTCCTACTGTCGGGTCTGTTCTCATAATCTCCCATCTTGGATATTACCAAGTGCTAACTTCATGAGAAGAAGTCTCATCTGCTTATGAGTACTCACACCCAATGGTATGTATACTATGTTTCCCATTGTAGTATGTCATCCAACTGCAGAACTATATTTAAGAATATTGTCATAGCACTTCAAGGTTCTCATCATAGTGGGGAACTGCCATGACATTGTCAATACGACAAATACTCTAGAACATTATTACACTATATTCGTGAAGAACATTGAAAAATATGTAATATGATGTTTAATATTTAAATATAATATATATTCAAGTAATCAAATTACAAAAAGTTGGTTATAGGACACAAAATCTTATATATAGAATGATGTCTCATCTTTGATATCTCTATCAAGAGAAGGCCATACAAGAGAGGTATGAGATTTCCAACACTTTTTTCACCACTATACTTGGAGAGTCTACACCAGCTGGTCCGCATGTAGTCAATATTATTGGATAGATTGAGAATTTGGACATCTTAGGGATTAAATTCCTAGATGATTTGCATAAAAATATCATACTATCATCATTTCCGAAGAACTTATCTAGTTTTATTGTGAATTATAATATGATAAATAATGATAAGAGTCTATTAGAACTTCTTACTTTAATTCTCCAAGTGGATAAGGACATGGGGCATGAAAAAACCACATTCCTTATAGTGTATAGGAAGAGGAAGGACAAGGAAAAGGGGCCTAAGACTTATAAATATTCTAAAGTCCCTAAGAACCGTCTAACCAGGAAGAAGAATATCCAAAGGTAGGTCAAGGAAAAGGAGGCAGTATGCTTTGCATGTGGTAAGTCTAGCCACTGGAAGAGGAACTGCACCCATAAGTAAGGGGAATCAAAATGTGTATTCGTTATCGAGTAAAATGTTTCTATTTCTTCACATAGGGTATTAGATATATATTGCGGTGCTCACATATACATTCAAATGTAAGTACCAAGTAGATTTTGGAAAATTTCCAGAGGAGAGGTGGATATGTGAGTAGCCAATGGTGCAAGGCTGGTTTCTCTTTCCATTGGTGACTACCACCTCACATTATGAATATAAATTATTTTGGTTTTACATGGCTATTATTATGTACCTAGTGTTACAAAAAACATAATTTCGGTATCAAAATTGGATACAAATGGGTTTATTTTCATGTTTAGAGATAAAAGTTGTTTCTTTTATAAGGAAAATATATGTTATGGGATGGCGTATTTAAATAACGGTCTGTATGTATTAAATTATGGAAAACAAGTGTTGGAAATTGATAATGAGTCAAGTTCACATGATTCATTTAACACCAAGTTGTGGCATCACCATCTTGGTAATGTAAAAGAGAAGCGTTTGACAAAGATTTATCAAGATGGTTATTTAGATTTTTCTAAGCTAAAACTGCTTGATAGATGTCACACTTGTTTACAAGGAAAAATGACCAAACCTCCATTTGGTGGATAGGGTGAAAGGGTCACATAGCTTCTAGTGTTGGTACACATTGATGTGTGTGGACCATTTTCAGTAGAATCTAGAGGTGGATATTCTTAATTCATAACTTTTACTGATGACTTTATTAGATATGGATATATTTACTTGATGAGGTATAAGTCCGAGTCCTTTGAGAAATTCAAGGAATTAAAAAATAAAGTAGAGAATAATATTGGTAATAAGATAAAGAAGCTACAATCAAATTGAGGTGCATCTTTATAAGTTATTTCAAAGAAGCAAAGTGATACTATATATAGAACCCCTTAGACAAGAAAGTAATTGTCGTCAGACAATCCATCTTTCTTGAGAGATATCACATCCTTAAATAGCAAGAGCAGGATTGACTTCGATGAAGTTTTTGCTTAAGATATACAGGGGTTGGTATAGGAACAAGTTCCATAGGTCCCCATGGAAGAAGTAGTTCCTGAAGCACAAGTACCACGTTGGAGCTCAAGAGAGGTAAGGGAACCAGAGAGATATGGTTTTCTAGTCACCGAGGATGGTGACTCATTATTGTTGGACAATGATGGACCTGTATTCTACAAGGAGGCAGTATAGAGCTCAAAAGTTGTAATATGGATAGAATCTATGAATTATGATATGGATTCCATATATCAAAACCAAGTTTGGGTTATGGTCGATGGGCCAGTTGTTGTAAATCCTATTGGGTATAAATTGCTATTCAATAAGAAACTGGACATGAAAGGTAAAGTAAGTACCTACAAAGAAAGGCTAGTGGATAAAGGTTTTAAACAACATCATGGAATTGACTATGATGAAAACTTTTCTCTAGTTTCATTGTTTAAATCTATAGGAATCATACTTTCAATAGCATCTTACCGTGACTATGAGATTTTGAAGATGGATTTAAAAACTACATTCCTTAACTAGAACTTTTAGAAAGATGTCTATATGACTCAAAGAGAAGGTTTTTTAACACTAGGTGATGCCAAAAGGGTTTAAAAGTTGCATAGGTCCATTTATGGATTGAGGAAAGCATCCAGGCCATGGAATATTCAATTCGATGAATACATAATTGAATTTGGTTTCATTAATATTGAATCTAATCCATGTGTTTACAAAAGGTTTAATGGGAATGTGATCATTATCCTAGTAGTATATGTTGATGACATATTACTTTTTTGAAATGACATACGAGTCTTACATTTAGTTAAAGATTGGTTGAACAAGTGCTTCTCCATGAAGGACTTAAAAAAATAGCCTCCATTCTAGGGATAAATATCTTTCATGATAGATCCAAGAGGATGATTAGATTAATTCAAAGTTCATATATTGACCAAATATTAAAGAGATTTAGTACGAAAAAATCCAAGAGGGGATTGGTTCTAGTTTCACATGGTTTACATATTTTTAAGAAAATGTGTCAATAGACACAACATGAGAAATATAGAATTAGTAAAATCCCATACGCTTTAGTGATAAGATCTATCATGTATGCCAAGTTATGTACTATACTTGATGTTTCCTATGTACTTAGTATGGTAGGAAAATATCAAGAAGATCTAGGAGAACAAAATTGAACTAATGTTTGTATTATACTTAAGTATCTGAGAAGAACTAAAGATATGTTCCTAATGTATGGAGGAGATAAGGATCTTGTCATTAGAGGGTATGCTAATGATGGTTTTCATATAGATCATAAAGATATAAAGTCGCAATTGGGATATGTTTTCTATATCAACAGAGGAGATGTGCACTGGAAGAGTTCAAAGAAACTAGTTTTTAGTGATTCCATATTAAAGTTCGAGTATATAACAACTTCTAATGTAGCCAAGTAAGCTGTATGGATTCTAAACTTTGTCTTGGATATTTTTTTAGTTCCTAGTAGTATATACCCTATCACATTGTATTGTGATAATACTATAGTGGTGGGTCTTATAAAAGAGCCAAGTTCACATCAATGAATAAATCACATATTCTAGAAGTATCACCTATTGAGGGTTTTTTATTAAAGGGGTAAATATGCAGTGAGTAGAGTATCCGTAGTTGAGAACGTGGTGGACCCATTGACTAAAGACCTATCTTAGCAGAACCATGAATATCATGTGAGAGATAGCAGACTGAATATTGTTAGTAGTTGGCTCTAGTTTAAGTGGGAGTATGTTGGAGTTATTTCCCTAAAAAAAAATATTTTGTAATTTATGATAAACATGTATTAATTGAATGGATATTAATAAACTCTTTATAACATAATTATTGTTCTTCCATATGAAATTGTATGTGATAACGTCCTAATAGTAATTGTCACACTAAAAGGTCACAGTGGATCCCTACTATGATGAGAACCTGTAAGTGACATGAAACTATTATTGAAAATATGGTATATAGACAAATGATATCATTTAAAGGAAAAAAATGATAAAGGATATTAGGGGTGGATAATCATAGGTTTTTGAGACACCTTCTCATGGTGTATGCCCTTGGTAATGTCTAGGAGGATATTATGAGAACAAGATCCACCAGTAGGAAATCCACATTTATAGGTGTAATTGGATGTTCCTAACTACGAACATGTGTATTGTTCCTTAGACTTTAATATTATTTTTAATGGGTATTATGAATCACACGCTTAGATGTATTAGCAAAAACCAAGTTGACATATGTTCGTGGTGAGGCAGGATATGTTGGGTGTGTCATGCATAATACTACATTAATAAATAATGAGAGATAACATTTTTCCCTTCTATTCCATAATAGAAGTTTATATCTCATTACCTTTGATAGAAATGATATATCCTTAATAAATCCATTTCCATGGTGTTTTATAGGCAAGTTCAATTTCTGGGAAGTCAAAGAATGAGAAATTGAGCATATGGGTTGATGACACTTGCATGCAAACCACTTGATTAGAGATATCAATACAAAGTGATTATATTACACAGTAAGCATTCATATGAGGTGAAATGTTGTTGTGTCATTATATTCTTTCTCTATGAGTGCCTTGGCGTGTTGCAAGATGCAAAGCTTGGAATTTAGGTTTCTTCACCTAATGTCACTGAGAAAGAGGCCTAGAGGGCCACACAATAAGTGTATCCAGCATCTCAGTTAAATAATATATTATTTATTATTTAATAAGTTTAATAAATATTATTCATAGTTATTTTTTAATTATTATTCATTTATGACTGATCACATTTGTTTTTACACTAGTTATTTGAGAGAATATATTGTTGGCGTAATAATTAATAAATATTTATTTTCTATTTAGTGAATGTAATATTTATATATTTATTGGAGAATAATGTAGTGATATTTATTTAAAAAATAAATATTCATTGTTCAAGGTTTAATAAATATTGTGTATTATTAGAGGACCAAGTTAATTATCTAGTGATAAATAATAATATTGAATATTTTTTGATTAAATAATATTTAATTATAACTCGCAAGTTAAGACCATGTTAGGAAATAATAATGTTGTTGTTATTATTTGACATGGGGTTTTTTCTAGAATTAATAAAATAATTAAGGAACTTTTGTAAATTATTTATTATTACCCTAGTGAATTAAATGCCATGTTATATTATTCTCTTATTATCCAAGCACTAGCAAAGAGATGCCTATGGTGTTTTGCACAGCAAATTGGAGAAAATATCTCAATCCTAGAGGGTTTATCCCTCTATAAGAATGCTCTCAAGAATGATATAGATTCCCACTCCACGAGATCAAGGAGAATTCTTTGGAAGTGGTTCTCAAAGTGATCGAAGGCGGACATCGCAAGTGCACAGATCTTCTGTGCTAGCAACCAAATACTCCTTCAGTGACATCTAGAGATATATAGAACACATGTTTATCACCTCTAGAGGAGATCTACCCTTGATATCTATAACTCAACGTCAATACACCTACATATCTGTAGATGAATGCATCAATGAATAAAGAATCACCTTGGATGTAATTCGTATTTAATTAAATTAATTATAAACATAATATGTTGATCCTCACTCTTGGTTCCAAGTTTCTATTCTTTTATACTATTTCTTTGATTCGATTCCTTGGATCATGGTGTTCATTGTCACATAGATCCAAGATCTTTCATTGAATATTGAAAAAATTAAAGTAGGGAACCAATCCTCCCGCACCTACGCTGTGCCCGAAACCTATAGAAATTACTACCAAGGAGGCCATGAATCAATATCGTATTCTCAGAACCATGGAATGTAATAGTTGAAACTTTATCAAAACCCATTCTACCATATATAAACTGTATGGTCCTATCCATGTGTAAATGACCCCAAATAGTCCATTAAAGGCTCTAACACAAACACCTGACCAAATCATAGTGATATTTATGAAGCTATTTAAATTATTGACATAAATATTTTATAATTCCCACACTCATCAACATAGTTCATTACTAATAATCATACATATCCTAAAAAAAGAAGTCTCATTTGAAATGATAATACTCACAATACATCCCCTTATAAAGTCCCCTTATTTAGAAACTAAGAATTGATATATTGTTTGATTCTTTTAAAATAATCCTACATGTATGTTTTCTATTAGAAATCCTTTTATTGAAATAATTTCTCATAAGAAAAGAATCAAAATAATATAGATCCCATCTCCCACCACACTTCTGTCATGTTACTCTAATCACAAGGATCCATTATGCCAATAACACCCATTGGTGGAACTATAATTGGTTAAAACTCAATGGTATAATCCTTGAATACATGTAGAAGTATATATAGTCTTCAATATCTCATAATAAGAAATTCAAAGTTTTAATAAAATCATAGCATAAAGGATAGAAATTTAAAAAAGATTGATGAATTTCTCTATCAAGTAAGGAATCAGTACCACTGCATTGCAAGACTACTATCTCAGTCTGATCGGGTCCTTTGAAATATTTTCTCTAGAGATAAGTCACAATATATCTCTATCTCAGTTCTTCATTGCAAACAATGATTCACAATACAATATCCCAATCTTGGATTTCCCTATACACTGTCTACCGGACAACATATCAACCTGAAATTTATAACAAATGCGGAGGAGGTCAATATATCTATCACCAATATAACATAAAAAAACTATTTTTAAGTCTAATCTAATCAAATAAGAAATAAAAAAATCATGACATGTATCAATATGATGCATGATCCCCACTTTAAAATCATATTCCTTATACTATGGTCACAACCGTGTGTTACTAATAAGATTCATTGTCAAGAGTATATTGAATGCTGAATCCTTTAAAAATTCCTCTATTGTGACTAATAATACTAAAGATACTTAGTAAGGATTATCCTAAACTATCCCAATAAATCCTTACATGTGATTTAATCCAAACTCTATCCTATAGCTTTGATACTAATATGTCACATTCTAGCTTACTATTAGGTGAAATCCCTGATACCACCTTCATCAGGATATGGGATACAATTGAAACCCCATATATAATATGAAAAGATATATATATAAATCAGTAAATAAACCTATTACATTCTGAACATAATCCAACCCAAATTCAAATGATATGAAGATGAATGTCATAATGATGTCTCAAATCCACTAGTTATCCACATTATGTATCCATTTCTAGGATCCATGATCATTCAATATCTACATTTAATGACCTACATAGACATAAGGTTAACAATACACATGTGAATAACTAGATGTGAATGAAAAAATACTCTATATAGTTATCACTAACAATGAGTCTACCCCCAATGAACAAACATACACATATATATAGTTTTTATGTGAAAAAATAATAAGTAAAGTGTATATAGACTAATATCCCCAAATTTAAACCTTAGATTAAACAATATCCATGATTAATTATGATCAATCTAACCATATATAACCTTGGTCACACTCATAAATAATGTTTTTAAAAAAGGGGTAACTACCTAATCTCAAAACCCATTAAAAAGTTTCTCAGATGATAATTCACCCTATATAAACCTATAACGAGATACTGGATGAGACCTGTGTTTATTTCGCACCCTCTTTAATGGAGATTTGTTTTCCAGAGGGGTTAATTCATTAAAAAAAAACACCCAATGACTCTAATATCCATTATGGATCATGGTAATTCTTTCTAAAGATAGGTATTCATTTTGGAACTTAACCAAAGACACTTGAGAACTCACATTGATTAAGAGGATGGGAGGTAGGGTACATCAAACCCTTTTGTGTGGATTTTTTCAAATTTTGAAACTCTCTTATAGATTTAATACATGTTTTTTAATCCCATTTTAAATTCCAAATATAAAAATATTCACCCATATGTATTAACAATCAATTATAGACACACATGGATCGAAATCCATTTATATTTATTTAAGGTTCTACATAGATGGAGACCATTTGTACGTATCATAGATTCTCTTTATTGGTAACATTTATTTCATTTTGATAATAATTTTAAACCATATAATTAGGTACTATGGAATTTATTTTCATATATGGAGTTGAGATTTGTTTTGATGTTGATATCAGACACATGATAAGGGCTTTATACATAACCACATAAGTGGAATCAGAACCCACTTAGTTTGGTTCCACTTAACAGGACACATCATACCTTTTACGATCATGGGATAAGGAATAGACCATATAGTTTAATGTCATAAAATGTGGATGTCTAGGTGGAATATTTCTAGCAAAGGATGGTGTGAGACTTATACTGAAATAGATTGAGGGAATAAGAAGGGATATAGCCTTCTTGGTAGGGGTGATTTTATTAGGAATATAGACCAATAAGAATGGACATGGAGGGACTTGAAATGAATATGGACCTATGAGTTGGATATGACCCTACTATGAATATATCCTATAGAAGATTAAGGTAAGTTTGAGGTGTTGGGTTTGAACCTCAGGGAGGCTTCCTATGTATCCGTTTTGGATAACAATAAAATCCAATGTAGTTTAGAATTATTGGGGATTACACTTATGGAGGAGTCCCATTTGGCTACTTCATAAAGAATATGGACCTTTGAAGGTTTTTATCGAAGGAAATGTGGCTCTTTGAGAGGACGATAACATGGTTTTATGGATTAAAACTAGTAGGAGTCCCATATGGTGATATCTGATCATGTTAGTGACATGATCACAACTAACCTCTAAACCCATGTGAGTCATGCTCAATGTGAGATATAAGAGGAAGTGGAAGATCTATAATTTCACACAATATTCTAAATCCACTAGTGGATGAGGGTGTAGGTATGGAAGGAGAGGGAATTTTCCACAAGAAAGACTGGGGGATTACTCCAGGAGGAATTCCAATGGGAGACACTTGCTACTCGTTCACTGATAAATGAGGGTGAGGTTATATAAGGGGATTCAAGAAGAAATATAGAGCTTGGATGTCTCTATTACCTCTCTTGTTTACAAACTCCATAGTCAGGGCTGTAGAGCCTCGATTTTTTCCTTAAAAGTATTTGGAAAATTTCTAAATATATTTCCAGAGTTAGGAGTTAATACAATTTTCAATTCCAAGGCCTGGTGTGTTTGGAATAAATTATAAAAAAATATTAATTATATTTTATAATATGCATGTGACAGAAAGGATATAACTATCAAATGGTAGATCATATCAGAAATACGAGGCCATGGTTGAGTTCGGAACATGGAGTTTACCCTAGATAGGGTATAACTTTTGTTGGCATGAGGATTATATGAGAAAAGTCACCCAAGAGAAAAATCATAAATAAAATAGTTAAATTTATTTATTTTATCTCGAACACCAAAACAAATAACTTTCAAACGGGGACTTAGATTGAAAATATGAGACTTCTGTTGAGTTTAGAATGATTTGTTTTACATATGTGCAACATAAAAAGATGGGGCATGATAATTTTGAACTTTCACGCTGAGCGGAGCTTCTATAAGTAGAATTTTAAGAATTAGAATTAGGGTAATCCCCTAATTCTCTCTCTCACTAAAAATACTCTCTCCCCCCTATCTCTTCATTATTTGGTGGATCGAGGGAGGATCAAGAACAAAACTTTGATGGATCGAAGCGGGATCACATCGGGTACATCGTCAATGAAGAACAGATCCAATAAAGTATGATTTATTATACTGTTTAGTACCGATTCAAGTTTTTAATTGAAAAACCTTATTTGCTTCTTTGTTTCTTCATTTTGAATATCACCGTTGGTGATTGCACCAACACGACCATCAATATTAATTGGAAACCACTTTTTTTCATCATGTTCTTTGCCCTTTCTTTAGGTTTATCGACATTTAATATTGGATGTGTGAAATATACAATAGATCATTGAGCGAGGCTAGCGTCTGTGAAGACCTTGATCCTAAGATCCCAGAATAGATTTCAGTTTTGCAATCAGAAGAGCAGTGGAGTCACGATAGTCCATGGAAGAGAACACCAGAGCAAGGATGATGACAGCGACATGCGACAACGGCATGTGGAAGCCTCAGAGAGAGACACGGTGGAGAAGATGTGTAGCTGGCTGGAGTGGGGTCACCGTAGGTGACCAGAGTTGGGTGGTGAGGCGGCTGTCGCTGCGATGCGGCTCGAGGCGAGTGGACTGCTGAATGTGGGGTGCTGGGTAGCACAATAGAGCGAGGTCTATGGGGCGCTGAGGTTCAACCGCCAAGGCGGATGGCGGTACCAAGGTAGAGAGAATGAACTATTAACCGCGGGCTGCCCATTGACATGGGGGATTCGATCCACTCAGCTGGCGATGTGCAGAGCCAGCAAGACAGAGGGATAGGTCGGGCTGGCGGTAGGCAGGCTGGCCAGAAAGAAGAGGTTCGGGTCGTGATGGATGGGCCCCAGGCCATGAGGAACCGAGTGAGGCCGATTGACATGGGTTATCCCACACAGAGTGGTCCGACCGGACTAGCCCTGATCAGTTCTTTTCTGGGAATAAGGCTTTAAAAAGATGTATCTTCTAAATGGTGCATCCTATTGACGCGTCGTCTATGATCACATGTCCCTATCATCGAGAAGAATATTTTTAGACTAGTTTGAGACTTTTAATAATTGGTTTCATTGCTCAGTTTCACGAAACACCTAAGTTTAATAATAATAAAATATTTATTATTATTTAGAAATCTTGTATCAGACCTAACTTTTAAACGGAACGTCCGTTTGACACGCCGTCAGCGCAAGAACGACCCTAGACTTTGTACTAGATTTTAAAGATGAATTTTGGGTTTTTAAACCAAAATTCAGGTGTGCCCCCCATGAGGCTGTGTTCGCACATGATGCGGCGAAATGTAGCCTTATCACTGGTTAACCATTTTGAACAAATTAACAGTCCTTTTAGTGTGTTGTTCTGTGAGGATCAAAATGGTACGATCCATATATTTTGTTTTGGGATTGAGGTGTGGGCCCCATGAGACATCTTTTGAGCGCAATTGGGCGACTTGTGACTTTTCCATCAGATGTCCGTTTGGAGCAAATGAATAGTTAATCTTGCGTGTTTTTCCATAAGGAACACATCTGTGTGATTTGTTTGGGCATGAAAGGAATTTTTTGGGATCTCATTAAATGTGAAAACATGAAATGAATGTCAGTGGAAGATCTTTTGGTTGTGTTTGAAGATAAACCATGTCATGGGTCAACTTCAACTCTTGTGGGAGTAAGAAGATGTAAGAAGGGATGTGGTCAAATGTTCTATAGTTGTTTGAGGAGGTGTACCAACTTAATTACAATTTTGGACCACTACTAGAAAAATACCCTATACTAATGGTTTGAAACCATTGGTATAGGCCTCCAAACCGTTGGCTAGTATGTTGTGGGGATAGGTCTATACTAACGGTTTTCAAAACTATTGGTATAAGTAATATGAGAAATCTATACCAACGGTTCTATAAAACTATTGGTATATATATTTGAAAAAAGAAGGATTCTGTTGGTTTTGATCCCAGTACCTCCGATTTATGATTGAAGGACCTAACCACTAACCTAACTTGACATTTGTGAACATAATTTCATAAATATATATATGTATTATCATAAATATTTTAAATTTTTATTTATTTAATGTTCTCTATAGGAAGATTCCATAAAAAATACATGTAACTATACCAACAGTTCTCAAAACTGTTGGTATAGACCTATACCAACATTTTTGAGAACCTTTGGTATAGATTCTCTGATTTTGGGACCTATGGCAACAGTTTTAGAAAAATTGTTGGTATAGGGGGGGACCTATTCCAACGGTTTAGAGAGAACTATTGGTATATAGTCTCTATTATGGACCTATACCAATGGTTTGTCCAAAACCGTTGGCATAGGTCCATATAAGTGACCTATACCAACGGTTTCGCCAAACTATTGGTATAGATCCCCTTATACCAACGGTTTGTCCAATACTGTTGGTATATGTCCAAATTAGTGACCTATACCAATGGTTTTGGCCAAACCATTGGTATAGGTCCATATAAGTGAACTATACTAATGGATTGCCCAAAACCATTGGTATAGATTTTATTTCTAGTAGTGGCCCTCTGAATCAATGATGAGCTTCATGCGCTCGTTGACCTTTTGACTAGGTGTGTTAAGTACTCTGAGAGTAATACAACATGCCTAGGGGTACTTGTTCACAGTTTAGTACTCGAGAATGTTTAGGTACATGGCCAAGCGATGAGGCGGGGTTACACATCGTGTATGCCCCACACTACCACAAAACGGGGCAAGGGAAGCGTCTTGTTTTTTTAGCGCTAAACAGAAAGTGCTGATAAAGGCGGGGGGGGGGGGCTTTATCAATGCTAGCTAAAATCACAGATAAAAGGTAGTTTTATCAGTGCTAGTTTTAGTGCTGATAAAAGTTTTTAATAATAATTTATATACAATTATTATATTTATATTCAAAAATAATATTTATTTGTATATATTAAATAAAAATTGCATGTTTATAATTAATATTTATTTTTTAATAATTCAAATATATATATATATATATATATAGATATAATGTTTTAAAAAAAGTGTTAGATTATAATTTAATATACATGTGTTTCCAATGAATTTGTTCAATTAATATATTAATCATGCATGCATATATGTTATGTATCATCATGAATGTTCATTTATACACTACACTCTTCTAATTATTCAAGTTGTCAATTGATGACTCCTTTTTTATTATGTATATTTTACTACTGGTCTATATGGTTAACTCATGTTATCCATATATATACTATATTATGTTCTCAATACTTATAAAATTACATTAAATATATGTATTATATTTATAATTATTAAATTTTAATTATATATAAATACTTTTTAATTATATTTTTTTTATAATTATAATTATAACTATATATATATTTAAATAAATAAAAAATTACAATAAATACATATATTATAATTTTACAAATATATATATATAAATATATATATAAATATATACAAATTTTTATAAATATATTTATTTATAGTTATAATTATAACTATAAATAAATATATATATGCAAAAAATTATAAAATTATAATAAATATATTTATTATACTACTTATAAAGTTATAAATATATAATTAAATAAATATTTTTATAAATATATACAAATATTTATAAATAAATAAAAATATTTAAAATTATAATTCCTAAATAAATACAGATATATTTAAATAATTAAAAAATTATAATAAATATATTAATTATATATATTTATATATAAATATATATAAATAAATAAAAATAGTTAAAAATATAATTCTAAATAAATGTAGATATATTTAAATAATTAAATAATTATAATAAATATATTAATTATATATATTTATAAAATTATAAATATATTTGTTATAATTTTATAATTATATATATATGTATATATTTGTAATTACAACTATAAATAATTTATTTTTTATAATTTTTAATTACAAATAAATATATATTTATTTATTAGTTATAGATATAAATAAATAAATATTTATTTAAATAATTATTAATTCATAAAAAATATATTTATTATTTTCATATATAATGTTATATATAATTAAATTATTATATAGAAATATTGAGAAATATATACAAATATTTATATTTATAGTTATAAATAAATATAGATATATTTAAATAATTATAAAATTATAATAAATATATTAAATATAAATATTAATAAAATTAAGAATATTAATAAAATTATGAATATTAATAAAATTATAAATTTTATAAATTTTAATTTGTTATAATTTTTTAATTATTAAAATAAATAAATAGATATTTATTTATAATTATAATTATAAATAAATATATATTCATATATCTAATTATAAAATAAGAAGATATATAGTTATATACATATATAATCATATAAATATATATAATCTTATAAATATATATTTTTAATATATTTAAAATATTATAAATATAATAAGTATATTTATTATAATTTTATAATTATTTAAATTATAATTTTATAAATATAAATATATATATTTTTCATATATATAATTTTATACATATATATAATAATAGAAATAAATTCTTAACATTATATCTTTATTATCATTTTTTTAGCGTTGATAAAGGCATGTTTTATTGGTACTTTCTATTTTAGCACTGATAAAACATACCTTTATCAGTACTTTTTAGCTAGTTCTGATAAAAAGTTCACTAGGTTTTATAAAAAAAATATAGCTTTCTCCTCCCTCACATCCCTCAAGATCTCGTGAAAGCTGATCGCTACCGCTGCGCCTCCTCCTCCTCCTCCTCTACTGCCACCTTTCCTCTTCCACGAACCACACCTCCACTGTGTGCCTCTCCTCTACCACAAAGCAAACCACCGTGTGCCTCTCCTCCACTGTGCACCACACCTCTGTTGTACGTCTCTCCTCCACCACACACCTCTCATCTATCGGGTGCCTCTCGTCCACCGGAGGACTCCTCCGCTGCACACCTCTCCTCCGCTGTGAATGCACCTCCGCCGCATGCTAAACTACACCTCCACGGTGAGTTTTCTCATCTTTCTTTTATTTGATGGTGATGTTTTTAATTATACAGGATAAATGCCCAATTGAAAATCATGTCTATTGGTGGTCCTTGTTTGCACACTAAATGAATTGCATGTTGGTTGGTTTTTAAAAGAAATTGGTGGTCGTCTAGTGAAACATGATCGTATACCCAAAATGTTTGTGTGTGTGAACATAGAAAAGGTTATACGAAGTATGATTGTATTGTAATGATCATGTTTATGGGTTTATCATATTGTTTTCACTTATATATTTTTATAAATGTTTTAAATGTTTTCCAATCATTTGTTGGGTTTATCAGAAGATATCAATAACACCAACACTCTATTAACTTTCTCAAATGTTTCTTATCATCTGAAATTTGTTTAGGTAGTTGTTTGTATGAAACTCTTTTTAACTGACATGCCTTGGGTGATTGAGTATTTTAAACTCCATATTCATCTAAATTATATTGAATTATGCTAGTTTGGATGATGAAATAATGATTCATTATCAATGTAACCTTCAATTTAAATTAAATGGGTTTCCCAAAGTTCATTTATCTGTATATTGTTAGAACCACTTTCTAATTCACTGTAAGTGTTTGTGTATATCACTTATAGGACCTTTTCAGGCACTTAAATTTTTAAATAGTTGTTCAATCAACCCAATGACCTTGAAAAATTTTCTATAAGTAATAAATTAATAATTATACTTTATTTCATAATTAAATGTCTCTTTTTGAAGGGGATTTGATTGTTATTAAACTTTTTTGTTCTTTTGTTATCATTTTTTGAATTTTATATATTAATTTGATTTATTAATATGTAATGATATCTTATATGATTTTTGGACACCCCATTATGTATTTTTAATATATTTATCTTGGAATTTAATTCATTTATTATTTAAAGGAGTTGTTCATTAAGTTTTGAATCATTTTTGTTCTCCAAAAAAGGATTTATGTGTTAAAATTGGGTGAAATATTTTAGGATCATTTGTAAAATTCTTAATTTTTTTTATGTTTTGGTTATCAATTAATTCTCAAAGGCCTGGTTGGAACTTTATAAAAAGTGTTTTTGATTTGGGAACATTTTAACTATATTGTATTTGGATTTTAATGGTTATATAAAGTGGGTTGATTTTCTTTTTGAATTTTTTATACATGGGTAAAAAGGGGTTGTTTCATTGAAGGGTGTTTAGAGGTGAGGTGAATAGTTTTTTATGTCATTTAGATTTTATGTGATTTACTTTATGATTGATTTTGATCTCCTCTATTTCATTTATCATCAGAACCCTGGTTACATAGGTGGGACCTAGGACATGTACTTTCTAGACATTGATCTGATCTCCTTAGTATGGGATTACATCCCCACACTTACTAGGAATCAATATGATCTCCCTAGGTGTAGATCAAAACACTTCACTTCCTTGGCATTGATAAATTCTCACTGAGAACCACTGTTGCACCAAAACCTCGACCAATAATTCTACTTGATCCCTCCCTCTACTACAAATCCACCTTTAATTAACAACATCATTGAGGCATGTACTTCTTCCCTCTTGGAACAGGATTTTCTTGGACATACCTTTTAAAAAATTTCTAGTGCTTTCATCTCATGGTTTCCCATTCTACTTGCTTCTGACTAATTCAAAATCAATGTAAATTTTGAACTCTCCAAGAGTAGGAAGGATATTTTCCCCAAAAGTCTGAATCCTCCACCATTTAATATCAATCCAAACCTTACCCATTTCAATGGCACCACCACTTTGTTACTAGTACAATTCCACTAAATCTTAGAAAACCACTTCATTAGAGGTAACCGTGTAGTCTTGAAACCAAGACTAACTATCAAGCCTTGATAAAATAATCACCATATGTTATGTAACAAAGATTTAATTATAACACCCCAATATTTTATGAGAAAAATTATTTTTTATTTATTTGATGTCTTATGTTGTATGATACATCAAGATTAGCTTGTGCTATACGCAATACTGTATTAACTTGCAGTATATGAAACAATATTCTTGGCTTGTGTTACACACAATTTCAACTTATTTTGATATAATTAATTTCACACAAGACTGAGTATGCATTATAACTAAATATTATAACCTAGTCATTATAATGATGAGTGTGAATAGTATTAACTTTCTTATAAAAAACTATTTTAATGAAAATTAGTGAGTATATAAAATAATAAAATAACTATTTATGGATTTTATTAGTTAAATATATATGTAATATATTAAATTTAATTTTTTAAATTCATATTATATGTTTTCAAGATATTATATAAGAAAAAATTCATTTTTTCGGATAAAAGAAGTATTTTTCAAAAAATACAGTTTTACCACTTTTTGATGGAGGGCCCTTTTTAAATCTAGTTTTTGAAAATTTTATAAGTTATATTTGACATAATTATATTCTTATTTGGAATCAAGACATCAAAATTTACCTTTTTTGAAATTTTAGTATTTTTCTGATGAAATTCACTTTTTAATGAATAGTGAAAAATACTGCATTTTAATTCAAAATTACATTTTTGTCTAATTTATTTATATAGTTATATTATATTTTGAATTGATTTTAAAGTTTAATTGGATTATTTTTACCATTTAATCAAATTTTTGTCATTGTAATTAATTCCACATTTAAATTGGACTTAAACACACGTCAATCTTTTGATAGTTTTTACTTCTTAAAAACCTGTTTTCTGGTTTTGACAACAGGAATTAATTTTAAATTAATTAATGAAAATTTTATGTTTGAATTTTTAAAAATGGATTCCATATTTAGAATAAATGGCTACAAATTATGTTAATTTTTTACTTTTATTTTTTTGTATATGATGAATAGTAACTATGGTAATTTTTATTTTCCACAATTAAAGGTAAATTGCGTAGATTAGGGTAGTAAAAAAAATGATAAAGATAATAAAAATACCCTAACATATTTTAAAATTCTATTTCATGCGTTAATTTCTACCAATATCACCTAAGGGTTGGAATTTATTCATTTATTGGATTTGTTTCCATGAAAGTGATGTAATTATAATTAAAACAAAAGAAAGTGACAACATGTCACTCTCTTATCTCTTATAAGTATAATAATTTTAATTTAGTGATAAAATTGATAAAACTTAGAAAATAAGTAGTATCCATAAAGGTAATTAAATTATCTACATCATGTGAATTTATTTATAATTTTTAGAGATTAATTAATTACCATTAATGATGATACAATTGTGAAGTATCTATTATTTTATTAATAGAAATATTAAATAAATGGTTTTAAAAATATTAAAAGAAATATAATATGAACTAATTAATGTTCTAAACAAATTTTATATGTTAATATGCCATATTAGGAGTGTACTAAATATTTTTAATTTAATTTATCTTCTTTTTGGATTTTATTTAAGGTCAAATAAATGAATATTGTAAAAATTGAAACTATTAATATTTTATAAAAATAACATATTATTAAATTATTAAAAAAACCAAAAAAATTAAAAATTACAAAGTAAAAATTATAAAGTTGAAAATTTTATAAATTATCTAATTATAGAAAATTTACAACACATAAGTAAATATTTATAACCATTTAATATTTAAAATATTATTACTATAATTAAAATTAAATAGATTAAATAAGGATAAATCAAAATGATAATGTTTAAAATAAAATAAAAATAAGTCTAAATTTTATTTTTTGAGGGTATTTTGACCCATACTCTTCTTATCTTCAAAATAATCCACTTTGGAGGCATTTAAATTGAAAAATTAATTTATATTAATTTAATAGTTTTGGTATTTCCAAAGGTTTCCCTTCCCTCTCTTATAAAAGGGTCCCTCTTCTTTTACTTTAATCTCACCTCTAAAGCCCTCTTTCTTGGCCAAAACCTACCCATTTCCTCTTCCAACATCCATCACTTCATCCTAGAGGCCACACATTGTGTAGAAATCTATTCTAAGGATACCTTTTGTGCAAATAAAAAGGAGATACTTAAAAAAGAGGAGGTTTAGATCCATACAAAGCATATCAGACCTAAGGTAAGAGATAATTTCAAAATCTCTTTATTATTTGAGATTATTTATATGTAAGTATTTAATGGGGTATATTTATCATCCACATCCATGTTTCCTAAATATTGAATATTATTTTTATTCTTTTATATTTTTTAAAATCAATTTTACCCATTGGTAAATTTTTATTAAACAGTATGAAAGTAATCTTTTGGAATTTTTTAATACCAGGTAATTTTTCACTTTTTTGATAAAAGTATGAGGATAATGTTTTTTTAACTTATACAGAATGAATGTGTTTTTACATCTTCATAACTTCTTATTTCCATGAAGCTTACTTTACACAATTTCAAGTTTATTTTCAACTAAGTTCTTTTCTTTTAAAATTGCATGGCATTTTGAAAAAATAAAACGTTTTTGAAAAATAAAGGATATTTTCCTCAAGAATAAAGTTTGAGTATTTTATCAAAATTATTTTCCATCTAATATAATGATATTTAAATAGGGTTATGTTTATATCCCTATTATTACAATGATTTGATTGTGTTAATGATAGAGTGATATTTTATATGGATTATGCTATGATATAATGATGTTTAAGAAACCCATTTTATTTCTTGGGTTATACTATGATAAATGATTTATGTTTTTGTGGCACATGTAAGAATGATTTCATTATGAGATGGGTGAGACTTATATCTCCATCTAATGCATTGGGTAAATATTTATATCTCATGAGATAGACATGAATAGAATGACTAGTAAATTTGGTTAAGTAATACAGGGTTGGAATGACAAGTAAATCCGGTTCAATAATATATGGATGGAATGAAAATTAAACCTAGTTTAGTAAGAGAAATTGTACTCTATAATGGTCTTGGTAGTAATGACTTGGCTACTATGGAAATAATATTACAAGCTTATTTTTTTTACACAATTCCATGTTTTATACCAATTCTATTTTCTCATAGTTCGTGATTCCATTATGATTTATGCCATATGAACTACTAAGATTTATTTCACAAATCAAGATTTTGGTATATGTTAAATGTGGTATATTTTTTTCAAAATTTATGTTTATGTTTTTACATTGTTTTGTTTGTTTTATTTAAGATATTTTCCATGATTACTTTTATTGATCATTGAGCTCACCCCATTTCATGTTTCTTTTCCCTCAGGATTTAAATAAGGGTATTAATTAAGATGTACCAAAATGGGTTCTTGTTATGAAGGATAAAACAGAAGATGATGTGGATGTTTTATGAACCAGTTGTTTATGTTTTTTAGTTTCCAAAGGCACTAAAATAATATGGTATTTGGGCGTATATTTTTGTCATGTATTAAGTTTTTTTCAAAATTAATGTAATGCACATGTATGTCAAGCTTGCTTATTTAAAGTTTGTATTAGAGGGAAGGTTTAGTTAACCTTTGGAAACTAGGATGAAAAAACTTTAGTGAGATCCATAAACATATTCATAAGGTATGTATAGGGATGTACCTAAGGGTAAGTATAACTATAGGTTAAAGTCCTAGAATTATGGTAACAATAACAAATAATCTAGGATTAAACCTAATATTTTAGAGAATTAGAGTAATCCCCCTTGATTATGATGTTTTTCTAGTAAGATTTTTTCCACTCACACTATTGTTTTTGGGTTTTATATAAGGACTGGAACCTGAGGAAACTTTGTTAATGATGAATGCATTGGGAAATTCAACAATTTTCCTTCTGAATAACCAAATGTTATGGGAGATGGAATGAAAAATCGTCTTGCTATACTTACACAAGATATAAATCATTCTGGACTTCCAAATGAGCAGAATAGGGAACAACATTCTGTTGAGTACTTCATAAGAAAACATCCACTTTGTTTTAGTGGGTCTTCTGATCCACTTGTTACTTATTAATGGATTAGTACCATTGATAATATTTTTTTCCATCCTTCACTTTTTGTAATATGAAAAATTAATTTTAGGTGTTTATCATTTAGAAGGATAAGTAGAATAGTGGTGGACTCTAATCAAGAATACAAGGTAGCAAGATGAAATTGAATCTGGGGAATGGGATGAGTTCAAGAAATAATTTTTCAATAAGTAATTTCCTCATATTCTTCAAACAAAATTGGAAAAGGAGTTCCATTATCTTGAGAAAAAGGATGATGAGTATATTGGTACATACGAGGAAAATTTTTCAAGACTTGCAAAGTATGATTATGGCTTTATCATTCAACCTAAAATTAAATTTGATCGATTCTTCAATGGATTAAAACCAAATATTCTATGGGCATTAGATATAAGAGACTTTATTAGCTAAGAAGATATTGTGTTTTGTTTTATCAAGGTAGAAATGGAAGTTGGTGTTACATATCAATATCGTGGTCTTGATGAGAAACGAAAATGGATTTTAATGGAAAATCTGAAAATGATGGTGAAAAGAAGATGAATATTTCCTTATGTTCAAAGTCTAGAAAGAAGCATGGTGGAGATTGTCTTAAAGGGGATAGAGAATGTTTTAAGTGTTAAAAATATGGTCATCGAGCAATTGAGTTCCAAAGTAATGGGAAAAAGTTTTCTGATGATGTGAATAGATAAAAGACTACACAGAATGCACTAGCCACATTTCAATTCTATAAGTGCAAGGAAATGGGGAATTATGCTAACCAATGACCTAATCCAAGGGTTATGGATGATTATTGACTTTAATAACCCCTTAAGGCCAAATAAAAAGGAAAATCACATGTGATCACTATTGGCGATGTTGAGTATGATAATGAAGTGGTGGAATGATTAAGTGTTTATATAATGGGATTCCAAAATAGTGTTGTAGAATCTCTTTTATATTATTATGAAATATTAGAATATCTATGTATTGGTCCATTGTGGTTTTCCATAAGTATATGGTACTGGTAACCATTAAAAGTGATTGAATTTTTTTTGGAAATCACATGATATACGCATAATGAAGGGATAAAAAGATAATGATATATTTGATAGTATTAATGACCTCATGACTGATATAAGGACAAAGTGATATCATGGTTTGAGTATATAGAATTTTTGGTATTTTTAGTGTTTGGAAAGTGTTAATTTTGACAGAATGCATGTTTTTACTAAGGTTATATGGTAATTCATGTTATTATCATGTTTCAAGAGAATACATGATTAAGGTATTCACATATTTGGAATGTGACAACTAAGAACTACCTGATGAGATATGGGAGATAAATGTTAATTCGATTTAGTTCACCGTTTTCTAAAGTTTTAAATTTTCAGTTTTTGGAAGGATTGTAATGTTATCCATTTATGGATAGTATAAGTTATATTCTAGTTGAAGTTTGTTAGACTAATGTATTATATCACTATAGGTGGACTTATGCATATTTTATTACCTATGCTAACCTTTTTGTTGAGATATATGGAATGACCTGTCATTTTATCGCATGATCTCCTAACACTTCAAGAATGAAAAATTCAAATTCATTTATTTAAATAAAAGATGAAGTGGAAATTATTCAATGCATGAACAATGGTGAGATTGTCCCAAAATCAAGTAAGTATTTATTCTCATGAAAAATTATTCAACTTTAAGGAAATGATCTTGAAAACCATTTTTTTTATCTTAGTACCTTCTCATCCAATGAATAAGATGGTCCCTTAAATATTCATAGATTTTTTTTGCTTTCAAATTGTTAACTTTCTCTTAACCTTTTCCTCTATCACTCACCATAAAAACTTTGTGGTTATATTTTTCTTTCATATCCATGTTTTAACTTCCCACCTATGTTCTCCTATTTGAAAACTCAGTGATGAGTTACTTTACTTAACTGTTATGTTTCCAAATTTACTTTTAAAATGAAGTTTTAGTATTCTTTTTATGATGTGGGTTTCTATGAAAGAAAATTTCAAGTAGTAAACATTTTATAACCCAAATGAATTTTGTGGGATAAATTCATTTTAAGGGGGGTATAATGTAGAACCCTGATATTTTATGAGATAGATTATTTTTTTTCTTTGATATCTTGTGTTGTAAGCTACATCAAGATTATCTTTCACTATACACAACACCGTATTGTCTTGCAGTATACGCAACACTATTCTTGGCTTGTGTTACACACAATTTCAACTTCTTTTGAAAAATTAATTTCATTCAAGACCGAGTATAAGTGATAACTAAACATTATAACCTAGTAATTATGATGGAAGGTATGAATAGTGTAACAAATGGGTCCCAATGACAGCATAGACACCGAGCTTAACATGGTCGTCGGGTCCTGGATTGCTAGGTACCATCAGTTGCGCTGCGGATGCGTGGTCCCCACCCTGAGGCCCACCCACATGCCTAAATGGATCATATAAATAATGAATGTCCCCATAGGACAACACATGTCCTTTCTAGTGTACTTTTCCCCACTCACACACTCCCTGAGAAACTTTCCAGAAGGTCATCCATCCTAATCACTACTCCAGGCCAAGCATGATTATTGTGGAGTTCTAATCAGGTAGGCTCCTTAAAAGGAAGGTGCACCTTGGTGACACGAGTCATATAATTTAGTCATTTAACCCTTTATCATTTGGGGTGTCACATTCAACCCCCCCCCCCCCCCCACTTTAGAGCACAACATCCTCATTATGGACCCTACATCTCAACCCAGGAAGTGCACTGCACTTAGGGATGGGTTCCACCTTTGATACCAAATGTAACAACGGGGTCCCAATGATATCACAAACACCTTTCCTTAACATGGACATCGGGTCCTGGATCACCAAGTAACACTAGTTTCCCCATAGATACATGCACCCCACCCTAGGCTCCACCCACATGCCTAAACGAGTCATTTGACTAATGATTGTCTCTACAGTCCAACACATGTCCTTTCCGGTGTGTTTTTTCCTCACTCACTGACACCTTGGGAAACTTCCCAGAAGGTCACCCATCCCGATCACTACTCTAGGCCAAGTATGCTTAACTATGAAGTTCTAATCAGGTAGGCCCCCAAAAAGGAATATGCACCTTGTTGACATGAGTTATATAATTTATTTATTTAACCCATCATCATTTGGGTTGTCACATTTGATAATATGGTCGTGAGGTGGTGTATTGAATCACATAGGCTGGTCTATCTTTGTTGTTACCATCGAAGTCCTTGAGGTAGGTGGTTCTTTTCTGATTATCCAAATTTATTATCCTTTAATTTCTTTTTTATTTCAGTGGTTAATTTAAATCCAATTACTTAAACTCACTTTCAATTGATGTAATAAAATCTAATCCAGTGAATTGATATATTTGAAATGGTTTTGGCATGAGATTTGGAAACCCCCCAATTCCATTGAATTATAGTGTGCTTATAGAAATTGACTGATTTAAATTGTGAATTTGATGGAAATGTTTTCAATTAAATTATTGAATTTAGTCGTGTAAATGAATTTTGAAATGATGTAATTGGTTTTTAATGGACTTCAAACTGTGGAAAATGGATTAAAATAATTTGATAAAAACCCAATGGTTTTATCTTAAAAAAAAACATGTTTTTGAATAAAACCTGTTTTGGTTTTAAATGGAAAGAGATTTGAACTTTTGAAATGGAAAAATGAGATTGATCGTATTTTTAAGCAGTCTTAAAATAGTTCACCCATCATGTAATAGCGCATGCAAGCCTTAGGTAGTTAGTGTGTTATTTGGATACACTCTACACTACGACAACGTTATAAAACATACTTGTGGTGGGTCACATCCCCGACCGGTTGGTGATGAGTCTCCTTTGGCCAGTGTCATAGGGATGTGTTTATACACATTTTTCTATGTTCACATAGATAGTGCGAAATCATATAGCTGGCTAATACTATCACACCTTTTGGCAGATGCCCATGTTGCTCACTTGTCTATTTATATTTGAGATATAAATGTATGCCAATGATTTTAAACTACTTTACATGCCTAATGAATTTATATAAACTATTTTATATAAATGTTTTATTTAATCCATTATTTTATAAATATTCCATCATTTTGTAAGGTCTTTTATTAATGTATGTTTTCCATCATTTGAACTGTATAACATGATTTATTTAATTATTCTTTAATATGTCAAACCTATTTATTTTTAATATTGAATTTATTACTTTGGTTAATCAATTATTGGAAACTATTATGGAATCCATGGTGAGAACTTATTGGAATATTTATCTCACACCCTACTTTTGCCTTCGGGTGTTCGTAGACTTCCTTCTTCCAAGTTTGAGCATGGGGAAAAGATCTCATGGAGAAGGAACTAGGTGTTGAGATTTAGTTTTGGTGAGTTGTGTCCTTAGAGACCTTTGGTTTTTTTCCCATTTTAGTACTTTGGTTTTAGTACTTTAAGATTTTTATGTCATGTTGTATTCTGGTACATCACTCCTTGTGGAGTTTCTTTTGTTATGCATACTACTTTGTTTTCTTTTGCTTCACATTCTTGTGGAAAAAAAAATTCCCACTTGTATATTGTATGATTAAAAATTATATTAATTGAACAATGGGGATAAAGAATTCCCTTTGGGATATGTTAGGTCTGGCTCGGTTATTAGGTTACCAGGGTACCCAAGCTGGTTTTTGACAAATAGTATTAACTTCCTTCTAAAAAACCATTTAAATGAAAATAAGTGAGTCTATAAAATAATCAAATCACTTTTTATGGATTTTAGTAGAGAAATATATATATAATATATTAAATGTAATGTTTTAAATTCATATTATATTTTTTCTAGATATGATATAAAAAAAATTCAAATTTTCAGATAAAGGAAGCATTTTTAAAAAAAATACAGTTTTACCACGTTTTGATAGAGAACCATTTTTAAATCTGGTTTTTGAAAATTTAATAAGTTATATTTTACATAATAAACTTTTTTGGATTGAGGACATAAAAACTAACCTTTTTCAAAATTTGGTATTTTTCTGATGAAATTCATATTTTAATGAATAGTGAAAAATATTGCATTTTAATTCCGAACTGCCTTTTAGTCTAATTTATTTATATAATTAGATTATATTTTTAATTGGTTTTAATGTGTAATTGGATTAAGGTTTTATCATTTAATCTAATTTTTGTCATTGGAAGTAATTTTACATTTAAATTGGACACAAACACATGTAAATCTTTTGACAGTTTTTACTTCTTAAAAACTCACTTTTTGGTTTTGACAACAAGAATTAATTTTAAATTAATTAATGAAACTTCTGGGTTTTGAATTTTGAAAAATGGATTCCATATTTATAATCAGTGGGTACAAATTATGTTAATAGGCTACTTTTATTTTTTTGGATATTATGAATAGAAACTATGTTAATTTTTATTTACCACACATAATGGTAGATTCGGTAAATTTCGGTAACAAAAAATATGATAAAGATAATAAAACTACCCTAACACCTGCAAAAATTCTATTGGATGAATTAAATTCGACCAATATCTCTTTAGGTTTGGAATTGATTCATTTAATGGATTTTTTCCCATAAAAGTGATGTAATTATAATTAAAACAAAATGAAGTGACAACATGTCACTCAATTTTCTCTTATAAGTATAATAATTTTAATATAGTGATAAACTTGATAAAACTTCAAACATAAATATTCTATGGAAATATAATCAAATTATCTAAATCATGTGAATTTATTTATAATTTTTATAGATTAAATAATTACCATTAATGATGACACAATAGTGATGTAGAGATTATTTTATTAATAGAAATATCAAATTAATGGTTTTAAAAATATTAAAAGAAATATAATATGAACTAATTAATATGATCCAAAAATTTTATAAGAGACTATGAAATGTTAGGAGTGTATTAAATATTTTTTTTGAGTTTATATTCTGTTTATATTTTATTTAATGTCAAATAAATGAATGGTGTCAAAATGGACACTTGATATTTTATAAAAATAACATATTATTAAATTATTTAAAAATCCCCAAAATATTTAAAAATTAAAAAGAGAAAATTATAATGTCAAAATTTTTATAAATTATCCAATTATGGACAATTTATAACACATAAGTAAATATTTATGACCATTTCATATTTATAATATTATTACCATAATTAAAATTAAATAGATTAAATAAGGATAAATCAAAATGATACGATTGAAAATAAAATCCAAACATGTATAAATTTTATTTATTGAGAGGATTTAGACCCATCATCATATTATATTCTATATAATCCACTTTGGAGGCATTTGAATTCAAATATTAATTTATATTAATTTAATATCTTTGGTATTTCCAAAGGTGCCCATCCCCTTTATTATAAAAGGGAGCCTCTCCTTCTATTTTAATAACACATCTAAATCCATTTTTCTTGGACAAACACTACCCATTTATTCTACCAAATTCCATCACTTCATCATATATTCCACACTTTGGGCATAAATATATCATAAGAAGACCTTTTCTACAAATCAAAATGAGATACTCAAAAAAGAGGAGGTTCAGAAACATACGAAGCATATCAGACCTAAGATAAGGGATAATTTTACAATCTCATTATTATTTGAGTTTATTTATATGTAAGTATTTATTGGGGTATATTTATCATCAACATCCATGTTTCCAAAATATGTAATATTATTTTTATTCTTACACAATTGTTTAAAGACAATTTTACCCATTTGTAAATTTTTATTAAATGGTATGAAAGTAATATTTTGGCATTTTTTGATATGAGGTACCTTTTGAATTTTTTAGTAACCGTATGGGGAGAATGTTTTTTAAATTATACAACAATAATGGGTTTTTACGTCTTCATAACGCCTTATTTCAATGAAGTTTCCTTACATGATTTTATGTTTATTTTCAACTAAATTATTTTATTTTACAATTACCTGAAATTTTGAAAAAAGAAAATGTTTTTGAATAAGAAAGGATATTTTCCTCAATAATTAAGTTCAAGTGTTTTTATCAAAATTATTTTCCATCTAAGATTATTCTTTTTAAATAGGGTTATGTTTCTATCCCTATTACTACTATGATTTGACTGTGTTAATGATGGAATGATATTTTATATGGATTATGTTATGATAGAATGATATTTTAAAAACACATTTTATTTCTTGGGTTATAATATGATGAATGATTTATGTTTTTGTGGAACTTGTAATAATGATTTCATTATGAGATGGGTGGGACCTATATCTCCCTCCAATGCATTGGGTAAAGATTTATATCTCTTGAGATAGACATAACTGGAATGACAAGTAAATCTAGTTAAGTAATACCGGGATGGAATGACAAGTAAATTAAATTCAGTAATACATGGTTGGAATGACAATAAAACCCAGTTCAGCAATGGACATTATAGCATCCCACCTTTTTATAACATAAACTTTCATTACATTACACAAAACTGAGGATCTTTAAGGTTTAGTGTCTTGGAAACCAGGAACATAATACATGAAAAAAACATAAAAAATTCTTCTTAAAAACTTGAAAGAATTCTCATAAAGTTCATCCTAGGTTCATTACTACATCTCATAACCTGGGGACATACATAAAAAGAAAGGGTGAGCAGAAATCCCAGTAAGGGAAACAAGCGAAACATTTTACATATGAAGTTGAGATACATCAATAAAGTCATGAAAAGAACTTTAAGGCATGAGAATGAAATCATGAGGCATATCATAATAAAGATAAAATTTTCCATAACTTTAAGATGTGGCTGCAACATTTAATATTGACAATCATTTCGTTTCACCAAGGTCCATCCCCAAGGTGTCATTAAAAATTACCAAGGTTATTCACCAAGGTATCAGTCTAAAAAGTCATCTCTAGAGATTAAGTCTTTACCCAATGCATTGAAGCGCTATCTGGGTGCACCCTTGACAAGTATTTATTATCATGTGAGCCACATATATCATCATTAATCATTTCATAAACAACCCATATAGCATAAAAGAAATGGGTTTCATTTCATAATCGTAACGTTTTAAAAACTGCTTTAAAGACACGATCTTTATGTCACTTTAAACCAACAGAAAGGGAAAGCGGGTATCATGTATGTAAATCCCAGAATTTAAAATAGAACAACTTGGTCTATATGTGAATATCCCTGTAGAATAAAGAGCTTTGGGTATTCACTTAAAAACATAAAATAATTTTAGAAAAAGAGAGAGACATTTTGAGACGAAAATTCTGCAGCAAAACGTCTATGATACGTGGTTTTAGAAAACATTGAAAAGAGAAGGGACATGGGTCACCCACTCAAAAATGATACATAAAACAGTAGGGAAACATAATATAAAGTATTTAAGAACATGGTGATGAAATTTTAATGATATACCATATGAAACGAAGAACTTGAAAGGAAGACAAAAATAAGATTTCTCTTATGAGAATTCGGCAGCCTAACGACGTCACTTAAAACATCCAAAAAATGGATTGACGAGATCAAATAGGGTCTATAATCATATGAACATAAAGGATCAGTATGATAGATATAGTGATCATACCCCAACATAATGAAAAGGAAATTGAAAGACTTGACCAGAAAATATAACTTGAAAAAGAGAAGGGTGAACGAATCCCTTAAAAATTCAGCAGCCTAACGGCGTCACTTAAACTTCAACAAAATGAATTGATGAGATAAAATAGGGTCTCTTATCATATGAACATAAAATATCAGTATTATATATTTAGATATCATACCCCAACATAATAAAAAGGAACATGAAATACTTGACAAGAAAATAGATCTTGAAAATGAGAAGGGTGAAAGAATCCCTTAAAAATTCGGCAGCCTAACGGCGCCACTTAACACTTGAAAATACTGAATTGAAGAGATCAAATAGGGTCTCTCATCATATTAAAATAAAATATCAGTATGATATATTTAGAGATAATACCCCAAAATAATAATAAGGAACATGAAATACTTGACATGGAATTAGAACTTTGAAAAAGGAAAAAGGTGAAAGAACCACTTAAAAATTTGGCAGCCTAACGACGTCACATAAACTTTCATAAAACGAAATGATGAGAGTAAGAGGGAATCTTTCATCATATAAACATGAAAATGGCAGTAAGAGGAATATAAAAGAACATCCTCCCACATAAGAACATGGAGCATAAAAGGAATGACATAAAAGAGATTACTTGAAAAGAAAGAGAGAGGTCGGATCCCTTACCTTAAACGTAACTCTTAAAAATCAAAGGTTGGGACCTTGAGAGGCTTGAGGGCGCCTTGGGAGGACTCCTTGGGAGTTAAGGAGACCATAACTTCGTTGAGAATGATTTTGGAGTCCAAAGGATGAGAGAATGGCTTGGTATTTATTGGGAAAGTGAGGGGACAAGGCATTAATGGCCAATGGACACCTCACAAGTGCTTTTCTCAAAACCATGTGCTCTCCCATGATATTTCCAATGCAGTTAGGCCACATGGGGCCCCCAATACAATTATTCACCACCTTAGGTCGTCCAACCCTTAAAATATCTCATGACATCACCTTGACACAGGTATGATGTCATTAAACATACCGAAACCCTAAAACTGCTTTTTTTACTATTCAATGAAAATTCATCTTTCTCAGAAAAAACCCAAAATTTAACCTTAATAAAATATCGATGCTCTGATTACAAATATGAACTCAATTTTATAAAAATAATTTTCTAAATAATTTTAATTTAATTATTAAATAAAAACACTATTCACCGAAAATTCATTTTTTCAGAAAAAACCCCAAAAATTATCATAACATAATATCGGGGCTCTGAGTTCAAAAATAAAGTCCATTTTATAAAAATATTTTTCTAAATATTTTTAATTTAATTTTTAATTAAAAAACACTATTAACCCCAAAAAACTAATACTTGACTAATAATTTATGAAACCATTATTTACCCATTTTATTGAATCACATTACTTAATCTAGGTTTCTAAATTATATTAAAACTTTCTTTGAGTGAAATTACTAATCCATTTGGTCACATTAGTAATCCTAAGCGTAAAATCACTATTCATAATTTACTATTCATTAAAAATCAAGTTGATCTTATTAGACTCTAAATTTCCTACTGAACATAATTGTAGAAGACCATTTTTTGAAAATCATTACACATTTTTAATTATTTTAGGTTTACATAAACATTTTTTAAAATATAATTTTTCTAAAATTCACCAAACCTATGCATACTATATTTATCCGGACATTTGAAAATTCATAAACATCATCATAAGAAGAAATTCCAATTTTTATTTAAAACAAAGGATTACACAAGTCAGTTACAGTCTCCTTACATAGACCCTTATCACACCAGCATAGGACCTAAGTGTAAGGTGTGCCAAGGTGAGATAATCTGAGGGAGGCTCGGCCAACATCGCACGAGTAGTAATTTCTATCAGTTTGAACTTCTCGCAAAGGTGATTCCATTCTAGCTTCACAAGATAAAGTTCAGCTTGGGTTTGGTCCAAAGCAAAGCCCAGTAGTGCTATCTCCTTCCCAAGTTTTGTTAGATGGGCTTCGATCGGTCCAAGACTACTGGGTGAGGCCATCGAATCTTCTTTCTATAATAATTAACCTATATTACTTGTATTTAGAGACAAAAATCAAAATTTTTAGTTTCCAACAGTCATATTGACCAATGGTCATATAACAGTCAAAATCCAATGGTCTCATTTTAATTATATTCATGTTATTAAATGAAACATTTTTGTTGAGTATAAAAATAAAACAAAATAACACATAAAATTAGGAAACTAGATTTATTCAAAATTTCGGGTCATTACAATCTTCCCCCCTTAAGAAATTGCATCCTCGCAATTTTTAAAATTGGGTTTTGAAATTTCATTGAAAGTCCCACATCGGAAAAGGAGTCAGTAAAACTATTACTTTAAAAGAAAGAAAGGGAAGTACAAAGGTCACCTGAGATAACCCACACTTGGATTCCATGTAGGAAAACATGGACATAGAAGAAAAACGAAGGGTCAAGTTCTGAGGGAGAGTGGTATAAAACATGATTAGGAGAAAGTTAACCATAAGAAAATCCCAAACTTATGATGTGTGTAAATGATCTTTGATTACCTAGTAGGAAACATAAACCAACAACGTTTTTGTTTTACGTTCCTTTTCACAATTTTGAGGAATTCATTTACAACATAGAACAAAAACATAAGGAAATATATCTACCTTCATGTAGAGTTTCACCCTTTAATAAGTTTCTACCAAAAATAATCTTTTCTCCAAACGATGATCATTCAAAACTACTTGGTCTCATCAAAACACAAGAATCATCTTCTAGAGAATCACATAATCCACAAAAGATTAACTATTTATTTCTTCTATCTTTAAACATTATCCCAAAAACAGAAAGGGTAAGGTAAAACAACTCTTCAAAAAGAAATAATCCTATAGGAATAGAAACTACTTTTAAATCTTCAAAGTTACATGGTACTACCCAAAGTTCATCATAGACCATTCCATAAATAACGGTTCTTAAAATTCCTCAAAATAAACTAAACTAAGATTGAAACCCAAATACAAGAAGGATTTGATAACATAGTCTTCCAAAAAAAACTTCATTGTTCATCTCCAAACAACATCAACCACTCCTAACATCTTATAACAAAAGTAGGTAACCTAAACATATTTTACCCAAGATAGGTTAATCATTCCCATAAGTAAGCTAAATTACTATAAGTTCACCTTAAATTCATCGATTCTTCAAAATATAATTCAACCTTACTCCTCAATGAAAATAATGTAGTAATCTATTTACCTCGATCATATAGGGTCCCCAAAATAGTGAACGTATTCCAAAATAATAATCATCTTTTAATCCCCTAATCATCTCTGTCATATTAATACGGAAATCGCCGTATTTCCTATCACATTGGTTGTTGGGACACGTTCTTCCATTTCCCACCATTAACTAAGAATAGAAAGTATAATTAAAGGCTTAAATACTTAACCAATAATCATGAAAAGGAATTTAAAGCATACAAGGATAAATTTTAGAAGAAAATTATACCATAACTTGTGATCCCCTAGGTTTCAAACTAGGTTATCCATGATCATATATTCTTATGCGAATCTTTATTTTATGTTATCTTTGTTCCTTTAATAATGGTTCATACTAAGCTTATGAATTTACCAAAGTATATCCCTCGGGAGTGTTGTAACCAAGAGTGCAGCAAGGCCCATTGTCGTGTACCAGTTCCCGTTCGAGTCTAGTTCAAAGTGGTGTTTCCGGGTTTTAACCCTATGTACATCTGTGTCAGAGCCACCTCTACCTGCTCGTATCCAGACAGGGATGTATTTTCTTGGCAACCCATTACTCAATACTCACCAAAATACCTGGAATATTTTCTATATATAAACTTTTCTAGAGGATTCTTCCTAAAGTTTTCATATCCTAATTTCCACAAATAACTAAACCATCCTTTTATACCAACTATAGCATCCCGCCTTTTTATAAAATAAACTTTCATTACATTAAAAAAAACTGAGGATCTTTAAGGTTTAGTGTCTTGGAAAACAGGAATATAATACATGAAAACAACATAAAACATTCTTCTTAAACACTTGAAAGGATTATTCTTAAGTTCATCCTAGGTTCATTACTGTATCTCATAACCTGGGGACATACATCAAAAGAAAGGGTGAGAAGAAGGCCCAGTAAGGGAAACAAGCGAAACATTTTACATATGAACTTGAGATACATCAATAAAGTCATGAAAAGAACTTTAAGTCATGAGAATGAAATCATGAGGCATATCATAATAAAAATAACATTTTCCATAACTTGAAGATGTGGATGCAACATTTAATATTGAAAATCATTTCGTTTCACCATGGTCCATCCCCAAGATGTCATTAAAAATTACCAATGTTATTCACCAAGGTATCAGTCTAAAAAGCCATCTCTAGAGATTAAGTCTTTACCCAATGCATTGGAGCGTTATCTGGGCGCACCCTTGAAATTTATTTATTATCTTGTGAGCCACATATATCATCATCAATAATTTCATAAAAAACCCTTATAGAATAAAAGAAATGTGTTATATTTCATAATCATAACGTTTTAAAAACTGCTTTAAAGACATAATCTTTATGTCACTTTAAACCCACAGAAAGGGAAAACGGGTCTCATGTATGTAAATACCAGAATTTAAAATATAAAAACTTGGTATATATGTGAATACCCCTGTAGAATAAAGAGCTTTGAGTATTCACTTAATAACATAAAGTAATTTGAGAAAAAGAGAGGCATTTTGAGACGAAAATTCTACAGCATAACGTCTATGATACATGGTTTTAGAAAAAATTGAAAAGAGAGAGGACATGGGTCACACTCTCAAAAATGATACATAAAATAGTAGGGGAACAGAATATAAAGTATTTAAGAACATGGTATTGAAATTTTAATGATATACCATATGAAATGAAGAACTTTAAAGGAAGAAAAAAAATAAGATTTCTCTTATGAGAATTCGGCAGCCTAACGACGTCACTTAAAACTTCCAAAAATGGATTGACGCGATCAAATAGGGTCTCTAATCATATGAAAATAAATTATAATTATGATAGATATATATATCATACCCCAAAATAATGAAAAGGAAATTGAAAGACTTGACCAGAAAATATAACTTGAAAAAGAGAAGGGTGAACAAATCCCTTAAAAATTCAGTAGCCTAACGACGTCACTTAAACTTCAACAAAATGAATTGATGAGATAAAATATGGTCTCTCATCATATGAACATAAAATATCAGTATGATATATTTAGATATCATACCCCAACATAATAAAAAGGAACATGAAATACTTGACAAGAAAATAGATCTTGAAAATGAGAAGGGTGAAAGAATCCCTTAAAAATTCGGCAGCCTAACAGCGCCACTTAACACTTCAAAATACTGAGTTGAAGAGATCAAATAGGGTCTCTCATCATATGAACACAAAAAATCAGTATGATATATTTATATATCAAACCCCAAAATAATAAGAAGGAACATGAAATACTTGACATGGAATTAGAACTTTGAAAAAGGAGAAAGGTGAAAGAACCACTTAAAAATTCGGCAGCCTAACGACGTCACTTAAACTTTCATAAAACGAAATGATGAGAGTAAGAGGGGATCTTTCATCATATAAACATGAAAAGGGAAGTAATAGGAATATAAAATAACATCCTCACACATAAGAACATGGAGTAGAAAAGGAATGACATAAAAGAGATTACTTGAAAAGAAAGAGAGAGGTCGGATCCCTTACCTTAAACGTAACTCTTAAAACTCAAAGGTTGGGACCTTTAGAGGCTTTAGGGTAACTTGGGAGGACTCCTTGGGAGGTAAGGAGACCAGAACTTCGTTGAGAATGATTTTTGAGTCCAAAGGAAGAGAGAATGGCTTGGTATTTATAGGGAAAGTGAGGGGACAAGACATTAATGGCCAAGGGACACCTCACAAGTGCTTTTCTCAAAACCATGTGCTCTCCCATGATATTTCCCATGAAGTTAGGACACATGGGACCCCAATACAATTATTCATCACCTTAGGTCGGCCAACCCTTAAAATATCTCATGAAACCACCATGACACAGGTATGATGTCATTAAACATACCGAAACCCTAAAATTGCTTTTTTTTTCTATTCACTGAAAATTCATCTTTCTCAGAAAAAACCCAAAATTTCACCTCAATAAAATATCGACGCTCTGATTAAAAATATGAACTCCATTTTATAAAAATAATTTTCTAAATATTTTTAATTTAATTTTTAAATAAAAACACTATTCACCAAAAATTCATTTTTTCAGAAAAAACCCCAAAAATTACCATAACATAATATCGGTACTCTGAGTTCAAAAATAAAGTCCATTTTATAAAAATATTTTTCTAAATATTTTTAATTTAATTTTTAATTAAAAAACACTATTCACCCCAAATGACTAATAATTGACTAATAATTTATGAAACCGTTATTTACCCATTTTATTGAATTACATTACTTTATCTAGGTGTCTAAATTATATTAAAACTTTCTTTGAGTGAAATTACTAATCCATTTGGTCACATTACTAATCCTAAGCGTAAAATCACTATTCATAATTTACTATTCATTAAAAATGAAGTTGATCTTATTAGACTCTAAATTTCGTACTGAACATAATTGTAGAAGACCATTTTTTGAAAATCATTACACATTTTTAATTATTTAAGGTTTACATAAACATTTTTTAAAATATCCTTTTTCTAAAATTCACCAAAAATATGCATACTATATTTATCCGGACATTTGAAAATTCATAAACATCATCATAAGAAGAAATCCCAATTTTTATTTAAAACAAAGGATTACACAAGGCAGTTACGGTCTCTTTACATAGCCCCTTATCACACCAACATATGACCTATGTATAAGGTCTGCTAAGGTGAGAGAATCTGAGGGAGGCTCATCCAACCTCGCACGAGTAGTAATTTCTATCAGTTTGAACTTCTCGCAAAGACGATTCCGTTCTAGCTTCACACGATGAAGTTCAGCTTCAGTTTGGTCCAAAGTAAAGCCCAGTGGTGCTATCTCCTTCCCAAGTACTGTAAGATGGGCTTCGATTGGTCCAATACTACTGGGTGAGGCCATCGAATCTTCTTTCTATAATAATTAACCAATATTACTTGTATTTAGAGACAAAAATCAAAACGTTTAGTTTCCAGCGGTTATATTGACCAATGGTCATATAACAGTCAAAACCCAACGGTCTCATTTTAATTATACTCATGTTATTAAATGAAACATTCTTGTTGAGTATAAAAATAAAACAAAATAACACATAAAATTAGGAAACAAGATTTATTCAAAATTTCGGGTCGTTACAGACATTGTCCACTATTATAGTATTGGAAGTAATTCCTTGGCTACTATGGAAATAATATTATGTTCTTATTTGTATACCACAATTCCATGTTTTATGCCAATTCTATTTTGTCATGGTTTATGATTACATTATGATTTATGTCTTATGAAATACCAAGATTTTTTTCATGAATCAAGATTTTGGTATATGTTAAATGTGGTATGTTTTTTTTCAAAAGTTATGTTCATGTTTTTTACATTCTTATGTTTATGATTTGTAAGATATTTTCCATGAATACCCTTAATGAGAATTTGAGCTCACCCTTTTCATGTTTCTTTTAGTTATAATGGATAAATTGGGATGTGATGTACAAGTTTTATTAAAGATTTGTCTATGTTTTCTAGTTTCCAAAGTAACTAAAATAATATGGTCTTTGGGTGTCTGTTTGTGTCATGTGTTAAGTATTCCACAAAAGTAATGTAATTTACATCTATGTTAAGCTTTAGTATTTACCTTAATACCACTTTTTGGTAATTGATAGTAGAATAAGAAATGGATATGATACCACTATTTGGATTTGGCACAAATAAAAAATCCTAATGTTAAACCCCCAAAACATAAATTATAATGTGAAAACTTGTATATAGAGGAATAAATTCTAGAACATACCTGAATTGAAACAAATCCCCAAACCTGATATACCATAACATAGAAGTAAATCTATAGTTGAGTCACTATATCAGATATCTACATTCTAGTTCTAGTAACCTCATGGTTTTGAAAATACCCCTAGAGGAAAATGAGAAATAAATGATAAATTCCTGAAATAAATAGAATAATCACACCACACAAAATTTATGTTTCTTGGATGACAATAATACTTTATATTAAAATACATTGATATTTTTATTAAGGGATAAATTGAGTTATAAGGGAAACATATATTTTTTGATCCCTACCAATCCAAAGCTACATGAGACACTTCTATGAAAGCCTTGTCAAATAACCATAACAACACTTGTAATGATTCCTTCTACCCAAAAGTACTTAATATTGAATCCCCTCAAAGGGACAAATGATATAATTTAAGTGATTATCAAATCATATTTTATTATTAGAATAATTTTATATATAAATATCTAAATTATTATTTTATTACAACTTTAACCAATTATATGAATGAATTATTAATTATTGATTTCAAATGTTATGAAGTGGTCATGGAATTTAGGTTGATGCATCCATAAAAGGTACTAAACCTAGATTTTCTTTATGAAATTTTCTTAAAAGTGTTTTAGACTATTTTGGGACTTGATGTTGTTGAACTCATGAATGAGTTTTGGAGAGATAAGAATATTCTTGAGACATATAATGATACTCTCATCACTTTGATTCTAGATGTTGCTGATATGAGTTTAGTTAATAATTTTAGAAGGACTAGTCTATGTAATGTTATTTATAAATTCTTTTGGAATATTTTAGAAAATAGACTATGGAAAATCATACCATCTATTAGTTTAGTACCATAGTTTGTTTCTTATTTTGACTTGATACATTATGTACTTAAAAGGATTGAGAAAGAAATATAGTTTCTTCTAGTGATGAGTGGTGTAGGGAAATTCTTTGTGTGAAAGGAATGACACTTAATAAATTTTTGATTATGTAATGGGTTCATGCTTATAGATTTTATTAGGTGTATTTATAAAGAAAGGAACCAATATTACTTCATGTGAGAGGCATATACATTGTTCTTGGGTGTAAAACCAATTGATTTAGTGTGAGTCAAGGATAATTGGGATAATTCAGCGTTTTTAGTTAACTGGAACATGAGTGTTTCATGGTTGCGAGTGTGGTCACTGACAATGGAACATATCCGTTGGAACTTTAGTGTTTTGGTGAAGGATAATTTATATAACTGGACAATGGAAGAATAGATAAGGGATATCCAATGGTGGGGAGACGAATATCAAATGATTTTGGAAATTATTATTATTACACTTACCTTTGGAATAATGTGATGTAATCATACAACACTGATTGATTTGGAATGAATCAAGCTATTTTCTATGTATATTTTATAAAGTTTCTCTATTAGGATATATGCCTTCATAGAAATTCCTAAGTGGATATTTTAAAATGATTCATGTATTTTGAAATGTTTCTTATAAGGATGTTGATCATTTTAAATGAATATTATTGTTGGGTCATGAAGTTGTTTTGAATGCTTAAAAAAAAGAATTGTGGTTTTGTGAAAGAGTGTTTGGAACTGATCGATTTATTTTAAAAAGGGTGTGTTATTTTAAAGATGAATTTGTGTAAATGGTTGGTTTCTCAATGGGAATTAAAGTGTGATATTTTAAATAATTTTCAAATGAAATTTAAATTGTAGTTTTTTCACAGTCCTTTAAGTTTATATTTTTATAGAATTAGGAAAACCATTACATTATATCAATATTTTGTGTATTTATTTTGTTAAATACTGATATCACCAAATCAAATAGGATGTATATGAATAAATAATGGATGGATGCCAATTGTTTGACCAAATAGTATAAATATGGAGTGAAATAGTTCATCAAGTTTGAAAAAGATCATGAATATGACCCTTATCAAATACTTTTTCTGTTTTTATGATGTTATTATTCAAGATAAGTTAGTCTAGAGGAGTTGGAAGAACACTTGATCTGTCATGGAATAGATCAAAGTTATAAATGTTGGAATAAACATGGTAAAAAATCAAATATAGCTAGTGGCTGGGATAACTGTGCATTTTATGGATTATTTGATATGATTATAAGTGTGGAAAATGAAGAATACCATATCTAAGATGTGATTATAGTTGTGAATGATAATGAATATTGTATTAAGGAAATGACAAGGAAATTTGAAGATAAACTTTGTGATTGCCCAAAATTGTTTAAGCAGTTAAAGAGTTGTGCAAAGACGCCTTTTTATGGTGGTTTTACTAAATATATATCATTTCTAGCCATACTAAAGATGTATAATTTAAAATTAGGCAATAGATAGAGTGATTCTAGTTTTACAGAATAACTTGCTCTCTTGAATGACATGCTCTCAAAAGACAATGAGCTCTCGATCTGAACATATGACACGAAATGAATACTGTTTGATGGGTATGATCTATGAACGGATACATTCTACTCTGAATGACTGTTTATTGTTTTTCAAGGAGCACAAATCACTTAGTCAATTCCCAAAGTGTGGTGCTTCTCGATACAAGAAATATTAATCTAGACCTATGAAATTTTTATGGTACTTTACAATCATTCCAAGGTTTAGGCACCTATATGGAAGTGAGAATATCGAAAGAAAATTGACGTGGCATGTTGAAAAAAGAAATAAAAATGGGAAACTAAATCACCCAGCGGACTCTCTTAATTGGAAGAGAATCTATCATGAGTATCTTGATTTTGGAAACAAGATGAGAAACCTTCATCTTGTGTTATCTACATATGAAGTGAATTATTTTGGTTTTCAAAGTAGCAATCATAGTACATGGCATGTTAGGTTGGTAAACTATAAATTTACATTGTGTTTATACATGAAATGAAAACACATTAGGCTATCTATGATTATATTAGGACTAAAACAACCGGGTAATGATATTGATGTTTACTTGGATCCATTGATCTAGGATTTGAAATTATTATGAGATTCAGGTGTTACGTTGTATGATGATTATAGAAATGACTATTTCATGTTGAGATCCATGTTGTATGGGACAATAAATAACTTTCTTTCTTATAAATTTTTTCAGGATATGGCATTAAAGTAAGTCATTGGTGTCCCATCTGTGAACAAGGTACACATTCAATTAGGTTGAAATAGTCATCAAAAAACATGTTCCTATGACATCACAGATTTCTACCCTAATGACATAAGTTCCGATCTTGGATGACATCATTCGATGGAATTCCATAAAAATGTACAACACCATCTCCACTAAGATGTTATAAGCTATTTGAGAATGTAAAATATTAGGATACTGATTTTGGTAAACCATTTTTGAAAATCCTTATGAAAACCAGTTGGAAGAAGTGATTAGTTTTTTTTAATTACCATACTAGAATTTTCTGTATGTTAGAAACTTTCTTGATGTTATGAATGTTGAAAAAAATGTATGTGATAGTTTTATCATCACGTTGATCAATGCACCAGAAAAAACAAAGGATGGAATTAAAGCTAGGTTGGACACGGTTGACATGGGAATATGAGAAGAGTTGGCACCAATGAAGGGTTAAAAACAAACTTTTCTTCCTCCAGCTACATACACTCTTTCTTAGTAGGAGAGATATCAGTTTTTCAACTTCTTGAATGATGTAAAGGTTCTAGAGGGGTATTCATCAAATATCAAAAACATCGTGTCAATGACCGATTTAAAGTTAAAGGGTCTAAAATCACATGACTTCCATGTTTTGATGAAATATCTAATTCCTATAGATTTATGTTGCTTTTTTCCCAAGAATGTCCATTATACATTAACAATGATATTTTTTTTCTTCAAATCTATATGCGAAAAAGATATAGACCTGGAAAAATTATTGTGTATGGAAAGATAAATTTCCATCATATTATGTGAATTAGAAAATCTCTTCCTACTGAAATTATTTGATATGATGGTTCATTAGATGGTTCACTTGGTGAGAGAGATTTGACTACATGGTACTGTACACTATAGAGGGATGTACCCCATTGAACAATATATGAATATTTTGAAAGGGTATGTCAAAAATAAAAGTAACCAAGAGGGTTGTATTGTGGAGTGATATATTGTTGAGGACGCTGGTGAATTATCTACCGAATACCTATTTGATGTGGAAATTATTGGTCTACTGAAATCTCATCACACTTAGAAACTTGCGGGTGAATGAATTTCTGGAAGAGTGGTTGTCAGAACCAATATTATAGATCCGGAGGAGACCCACCTTTATGTTTTGTATAATTGTTTAGAGGTTGAACCACATGTAGAAACCCACAAAGAAAATATTAGGCATTTGAATCCATTAAAGGATGAAAAATGGATATCAAATACACATAATCGACAGTTTATAGGATGGTTTCTGGACCATATATTTAAGGAGTCAGATGAAAATATAGACTCAATTTCAAAATGACTTCGATGTCTAGATGGAGGACCAAGTGTGTATGTATTATCTTTTATTGTTTAAGTAATTAATGGTTATAAATTATATACCAATTAACATGATGAAGATAGTACCATATAGAATAGTGGAGTTACACTTGTGGCTGAAGTGATTCTTGTTTCCGGTGCTAAGGATATAAATCCAATTTATGAGAATATGTCATACTTTAGCATCATAAAAAAATGGGAGTTTAATTATATGAAATTCCAAGTACTGATTTTTCAATGAATGTGGGTTGATAATAGGAGTTCTGTTAAAATAGATGATTCAAGATTCATGAAAGTTGATTTCAGTAAGGATGGGTACAAGGAAGAACCATTTATAATGGTGTCACAAGTTGTACAAGTATTTTATGTTACAAATGCTGCAAATCAAAAGTTATCAATTGTTCTATCATCGACCAAAACCACTAAAGGGTTAGATGAAAATTCAACAGAGGATGACACTTTCATTGGGACATCGCAATCATTTCATAGTGGTCCCAATGTAGACATCATTTTTTATGTTATAGGAGACCACAATGAAGAGATTTATATAGTCTATAGAGTGGTCAAATCTCTTCATCCTTAAAAAAAGAGATTTCAATAATTAGGTTATATATTTTTTGTAATGTACATCATGTTACATTATGTTATTATATTTTTGTTGTTGAATTTATGTAATCTAAATTAAATTTTAAACCAATTTTACAAATATTTACTTTTTTATATTATGATGCTCCCAATCTTGAGGCACAATAGGTCTCTATGTCTCTCAACCTGCTGCTGCTTGCAGTGTAGAGGACCAAAAGGTTTCTCAACTTGTTTCTGCTGCTGATCCTAGTGCAGAGGTACAACCACCATCTTTACATGTTAATGATGGAAATCTGGAGAAACATATTGATGATGTTGAAACTGAGGAAATGGTAGGCAATAAAACAATGGCAGTGCAAAAAAAAAAGGAGCATCATAGTTTGATGGTTTTAACAAAAATCCTTAAGGAAAAAGTGAAAGGCATAAAATAGGAGGTTAGCTGAAATAAGTGAGGATAGCATGTTAACCCCAATAAGGCCATGTTCAGTAGTTATATTGGAATCTTCACTTAGAAATGTGTGCTGATTGATGTATAGTCATGGCACCATGTTGTCATTGGGATTAAGAAACTGATGTGGGGAGATATTATGGTAACATTATGATATCATTTCTTTAATTTAATAAAAAAATAAAATAATGAAATATTTATTTACTCTTCACCATCCATTGTAGAGTTCATTTATAGATGATGACTTGTACAAGAACTTTGTATTACGGCTTCCTAGAAGGATTCATAGAGGCTTTCGCAAAATTTTAACAAGATGTTATCTTAAAGATTCTGAAGGGAAAATAAACCTGCACCCACCTCCTCTTTATGCACACCTGATAACCCAAGGAGTGAGGGATTCATTTATTAGCTGTTGTGCTGAGCGGTATTTTCGTGTATATTGTGTTTGGTAATATGTTGTTTGAAGATACATGTATTTATCACTTTGATTAATAGTTTTTTATTTATGAAACAAAAACTGAGTGTTGAAAATAAGGAATGAGTAGAAAAACCAATGTACCCCTGTCGTAAAGCAAGAATGGGGTACATTTCGCTTGAAAAAAATGGTACATATTTTAAATCTACTGTAATAATTTTATTTGAAATAAAACAACACCATAACTATGTTCTTATTTTTATATGCATATTGATGAATCAAAATCCAAAGTCACTTCCATCCCACGCCATGTGCTACGGAAGGAGGTGCATATAAACAAATATGGGATACTAATAGATGAAAAAACACAAAAAGTGTAGAAAAAATGTGTAAGTATGACATAATAAATATTTATTTTTATTTAAATATATATTACATAACAATGATGACTTATTTTCTTATATTTTCTATCTTACATAGTCAGAGGAATCATTAACATCCAAACTGGATTTATACATACTTTAAGTGGCCTTAAAGCAGCCAGAAAAGTATGGCCGTGTAAGAGGTGTGGGTTTTGGGGTGACACCCCAAACATTTTTTGAGAAAAAAAACATGAGGAGGATCAAAGTGAATTTTAAAAATGATGAGTGAAAGAATAGCTATCCTTGAAGAACATATGAAATTTCATAGAGAGTTCATGAAAAATTTGATGGTGGGGGGGGAATGAGAAAAATAAAATCAAGAAAAAAACAACATGTAAAGATCCTGAACACCCCCACTAGATTTGAGGTTAGAAATTCACCTAAAAAACTATCTTAGATTAGGTAATGAAAGTTATAATAATTTTATATATGAATTTTGAATCATATAGACATTGATACCTTTACTGTATTGATATTGTACAGGGTGAAAATGACTGTGATTTATATATATCAACACCCACCTATTGCCTTATAGCGAGGGTTATGGTGTCCAATATCTACAACTCCATGCTACACCATAGACCACTTACAACAGGTCATGTCAAAGTGTTGATTAATGAATCCAAATGTGTATTTTTATTTAAAATTGAAATTAATTTAATGAAAAAGAAAAAATGACATACTAAAAATCGATAAAACACATTCATATTATTTTGATACTTTAAGAAAACGATCCATGAGTCATTTGGGATATGTAGGAATCAACTTAACCTCAATCCAATGCATGGTTTGACCAGTATGACTAAAAGTGTCTCTTATCAGTTTAAAATTTACATTTTAGCTCTAAACCTGTCACTCACTAAAAAATAGTAAAATTATATATGATTGTCTTTGTAATTTAGGACAGTGATTCTTTTGTCCTTTTTGAGGTGTATGAAGTAGACTCACATCAAATTGACGTGTGATGTGTGCGGTATGACTCGAAAAGCATGTTTCCAGTTTGAAATGATATTTTAGTAAAAAAACACAACTGATATACTAAAAAATGATCAAACACATTTGTATTTTTTTGATACGTTATAATAATGGTCCATGATTGATTTATAATGTGTAGGAATCAACCACACCTTAATCCAAATAATTATGTGACTGGTTAAATCCAAATGTGTTTTTATTTAAAATTGACATTAATTTAAGTAAAAAGAACAGGTGGCATATTGAAAACTAATAAAACACATTTAAATTGTTTTGAAACTTTAATAAAATTATCCATAAGTCATTTGTGATGTGTAGGAATCAACTGAACCTCAATTTAATGCATGGTGTGACCAATATTACTAAAAGTGTCTGTTATTAGTTTAAAATTGAAATTTGGCTCAAAATTTTTTACTAATTGAAAACAAAGAAAACACCCTCTGATTGTCATTATAATTTAATAAAGTGATTCGTAAGTCCTTTTTGATGTGTATGAAATAGTATCAACTCAAACCAATGCATGATGCGACCAATATGAGTCAAAATGGGTGTCTCCATTTTGAAATGATATTTTAGTAAAAAAACCCAAATGTCATACTAAAAACTGAGAAAAATCATTTGTATTATTTTTATAATTTATAACAACAATACATGAGTCATTTTTGATGTGTAGGAATCAACCAAACCTCAATATGATGAATGATGTGACTGGAATAAATCCAAATATGTCATTTAAATTTGATATTAATTTTAGTAAAAAAAGGGGACATACTAAATACTAATAAAACCCATTCAAATTATTTTGATAATTTAGGAAAAGGATCCATAACTCATTTGTGACATGTTGGAATCATCCCCACCTCAATACGGTGCATGGTGTGACCAGTATAACTCCAAATGTGTCTTTTTTATTTAAAATTGGCATTTTATAATGTATTATTTCACATTAAAGCTTAATTTATTTCTTTAGAGTATTAATAATATAATATTTGTTTTCTTATACAGGTGGACACTTTTTCTTGAGTTGGGATGATTTGTTTGACAACTAATACCATGGACGAACATTTTTGAGAGTGGATCATGGATGTCAAAGGATGAAACATTAATATTTTTTACTATTTGTTGGATAATTGTAAATGTAATTATATATATATTTTTTAAATTTATATAAATTTTTTTCCAAAACTTTATGTGCACTACTTTGTTCTTGTGCCCTGTTGTGTGTGTTGCTTTGTTCTTGTGTGTGATGTGAAAGTGGTGTGTGTGTTTGCTGTGTAGGTGCTGGTGGGTGTGCTATTATATAAACAACAAATCAAAAGTATCTAGGCCTTTATCAGTGCTATTTCTAGTGCTAATAAAGGCCCCCTTTATTAGAAAAATTTAGAGAACCGAAAAAGGCCCACTTTATCCATGCTATTTCGATTGCTAATGAAGGATCCCTTTATCAGTGATAATTAAAGCACTAATAAAGTGGTCCTTTATTAGTGCTAAGAATAGTGATATTAAAGGGGACCCCCTTTATCTTCATTGAGATTAACAATGATTTTATAGCACTATTAAAATCATTTTCTAGTGATTTTAAAAGAACTATCTATTGTAATGCCACATGCGCTGTGTACTACTTTACGAATCTTATGTATCTCGCACCTCTTTCTTTTGGACTTCGATTTTGGCGTGTGTTTATCCTATCTTGAGTGTTTTTCTATGTAGAACACGATGGTTACCTCTATAGTGGATTACGAGTTACCATGAGAGATGTACCAGGAGTGATTATTATCTAAGGAGATACCCATTTAATGCAGCAAAATTTCTTTTATGAGAGGTACCATCAAGTAGGGATGGTCAGTGGGTAGCCTCTATGACTTCTATCAGAGTGGAATCCACCTGATGCATCAGGATGTGGGTAGCCTCTATGACTTCTATTAGAGTGAAATACCCCTGACACATCAAGGTGTGGGTAGCCTCTGTGACTTCTATCAGAGTGGAACCCCCCTGATGCATCAGGGCGTGGGTAGCCTATGTGACTTCTATCAAAGTGGAATTCCCCTAACACATCAGGGCATGGGTAGACTCTGCGACTTATATCAGAGTGTAATCTCCATGATTTATTAGGACATGGGTATCCTCTATGACTACTATGATAGTGAAATCCCCCTAACATACTAGATCGTGGGTATCCTCTACTTTGGGTTTACACCTTGGTTGTGCATCAAAACGATGAGATTTGGTTGACATACCTTTGGACTCTCAAGAAATATGGAAGCTTTCCCCACCAAGAGCTGTCCTTGTGATGCGGCCTAAAACTGTGAGGGCGATACACTAACATCCAAAGTAAATAGTATGAAGGAGTAGTGATTTATTCCCTTTGACTTGTAGTTTAGAGAAGATGTGTGGGATTCTAGGCATTGATGGTTACTTCTAAAACTGTTGGCTACTCCATTTATTGGGCTGAACTGTGTGACAAAGATCCCCTTACTCTCTTATTTGGGTTCCTTCGAACGAGCATATATATATATATATATATATATATATATATATATATATATATTCTATTTCTAGTACCCATTTCTTGGGTTTTGGTTACTCTTCTTCCAAGAGAGGTGAAGATGCGTAGGGTATGCAACGTTTTTTTCCATGTCTAGCTTATCATGGTTGGATGAGCCTACTCTCCTGCTATAGGTAGCGAAGACCAGATGAGAAGCTCAAATTATCACTGTTTCTAGTTTCTTGTTTTTAGACTCTCTTACTTTACTCTCTTATCAGGTTGAGCTGTACTCTATTTATATTCCTTATTCTATCTACTACTCCCCTCTTCAGTATATCTATTATTTCTCCCTTGATCATTCAGGGCATCCTACTGAGAATTTTTATACTCACCCCTACTTGGGCTTTTCCCAAACATGGTGTGCCCTTATAGCAGACAGACAGGTTGATCATAACTTCAAAGGAGATAGGGATATAGAGTGCTTGGACCGCATGTTGTGGCCGTGACTTTAGATTTAGGAGAGGGGCTCTCCCAAATATTTTACTTTTCCACCTATTGTTAGGTTGTGGCACTTTTCTAGCTGGGCATGTATTTTCCCCTTTACCTTTAAATTTACTTTCTGTACTTGTACTATTTAGAGGTCTATGCATGTATTTTGGTTTATATATAGCAGTGTTTCATCTTTTGTTCTTTTCCCTATACATTGTTTTCATTGAGTTGGATACATGTGTGTGTATAAGTTTTTAGGAAAATGCCTCCCTTGATTTTGTTATGCCTTCAATGATTTCCACCACACCCTGGCCTATAGAGGTGGGCTTAGGGTAGTTTCGGATCGATCCAGGACATGTTTCTAGTCGTGAAAAAGTGGCATCAGAGGTGATTCGACCCTTGACACATTATTTGGATGTTTCCCTAAAAAGGACTTGGTTGGTTTTTTGGCCATAATGTCAAATTGTCTCAAGAGTGGCTCTCAGGACAGGGAGTCTAATGACTATATGAGAAGCCGACGTATCCATTCACCTAGACCCTGATTACGTATTTGTTGACTTAGAACCATAAGAAACTTATTGCAGGGAACAATGGTATATGAATCATATAGGATTGAGTCTTTGACAGTCCTTCTTGAGTCAGCTCCCCATTAAAGTTGATATCTATATATATTCTCATCTAATCATGGTACTCCTTGATAACATTCAGGATGTCTCTATGTTGGTAGACAACTAGGATATTAGCTCTAATTTGTGACGACAATCCTATGATCAATGAGCCCTTAGTTCAAGATCCATCATGTAATCCACTTCCTGCAGGTGGGAATATAGTAGCACCTCCACCTGTTGAGCAGTTGTTTGTTTTGATAGAGTAGACTGAGGATGTGCGCTGCTTGAGAGCACTATACGAGTTCCAACTCTAGAGACCACTGCGGTTACACGGTGATACAAATCCTCAGGAAATAGAGGATTGGATAGAGTAAGTGATTCACCTCTTCAGGCTTGATCAGACACTGATATATTAGATGGTGTCTTTGGAAGCTTGCCTTTTTCCATAGAACAACTGGGCGTTGGTGGAGTCTAGTTACTCAGATGCATGAGGAGTCGACACTCTCATGGGGTAGCTTCTAATAGTTGTTCAATAAAGAGTACTACCCATCCTTCTTACACTCCATCTAGATTTAGGAGCTCCTCCAGTTTCAATAGGGAGGGATGGCGATGGTTGAGTGTGAAACTAGGTTCATGGACCATGCACACTACTCTCTAAACATGATCCGTGGTGGCTACTTTCAATCATAAAAGTTCTAGATGGGACTCCATATAGAGATCCATGTCTATGTAATTCCCTTGTGTATCCCCACCTACCTCAAGGTGCTAGATTAGGCACTGGTGATAGAGAGATTTCTGTCAGTGGAATGTTAGTTAGCTTGTTTTTGTAGTAGACACATCAGAGCTAAGATGTCTATCGCAGCTAGTAGATGTGAGTTGGAAGGGCCTCAACATAGGAGGCCTAGACTTGTTGAGACTCAAGCACTTGGTATTGGAAAACTTAAAGCACCGGGGCATCCCATGGGGGAATGTGTTATGATTATGATAGGTGGGGTCACATGGAACTAGACTTCCCGACCATACATGATGAAATTTACAAGAAAATAGTAAACAAACCACCATTGTAGTGATGATGACATGATTAGGGATCTCTCAGGTAGGGATAGGGTGGTCCCCGGGGATGTGGTGTAGATAGGGGAGTAGGAGGAGTTTTGGTTGGTGTTGGATGCTATGAGATCCTTCCACCACCACCAGGAATCCCACGTCAGGCTCAGGGAGGTAGCTATTAGGGCTGTGGGAAGTTGCATGTTATGGATGTCTATAATCCAATAGTGCATGAGATGATAATAGATATACCCTATGTATTTTATACCTTTTCTTTTTTATAACTTTTTAGACATTGGGTAAGGTAATCATTTATTTATTCTTATTTCTTAAGGTTTTTCTGGGGTGACATGGGGCGTCGGTGTAACCCTATGTTAGGGTTGTTCAATGTAGCTTTTAATTCATGAGGAATATGGGTCCATCCCCCACCAAGATGTGTTTTTGTGATGTGAAAAAATCCTCAAGGGTGAGTCAGTGCCACCCAAAGAGAATAGTATCGAGATGTGGTGTATGAGTCCCTATGACTTGTGCATTTATGGTAAGGTTGTGCATTGGAGTGTCAGATCATGTCCTGGAATTCTCAATGGAGTTTTTATTCTTGACCTCATTTTTTATTGAGATTCCACTTGTGAGTGTATTAGAGTATCTGTTTTGGGGATTAATATCCTTCTAAGGGAAGCGAGGATATATGGGGTATGACATGTGCTTTCTGTGTCTATCTTCTTATGGTTGGATGAGTTTACTCACCTACCCTGTTAGTTGGTACCACTGTGTGCTCAACATCAGCCTTGATATAGTTGTTAACAATTATATGTTGAGGTGATGGAGACCCCATGAGAAGAACGTCATGAATCACTATGTGGTGATGAAAGTGGTAGGCTTCACCATGAAAATATGGAGACACTATCTTTTTGGGAGAGTGATTTGTTGTTGTTCAGACCACCAAAGTCTCAAGTACGTCTTTACCCAGAGAGACTTGAATTTGTAGTTGTGATTATGGTTGAACATCATACATGACAATGAATTCGAGATAGTATATTTTTTGATAATGAAAAATGTTGTAGTAGATTACCTTAGAAGGAAGTCCAAAGATCACCTAGTGTAGGAAGTTTCGGAGAAGTTAACGTCCTCGTAGCTGACCCTAGTAGAGAAGGAGGGAACAAAATTTCTTCAGTTGATGGTGTGGAATCCTTCACTTCCTCATCATGTTAGAGAGTCTTGGTTGTGAGAAATTGACTGTGAAACCTAATGTGACCAAATATCATTGGGTGTTTCACTAGATGGATATTTTAAAGGATGGAATCATGATACCCTATTCCAAGGAAAATCAATGATTCCAGTCACGATGGGGGATGTACAGGTTCGGCTAGGAAGGCAAACTTTCCCCCATGTTTCTTCAGGCCCTTAAAAACTATGAAAAGGGATGGAAAGGTTGCTTATTTAGTTTCCCTACCCCAATTAATAGAGTGGGTGCATGATGTCTCCCACGTTTTTCAGTTGATGAAATACACGCGTGTTCCAACGCATGTTATTGGCAGGAGAAGACCTTATAAAGATGGACCATCCCTTTGGTTTATGTGCTGTTTCAACACCAAAAAGTATAGGTATTCATGGTAGTGGGAAATCTAGGTGTGAGCTTAGTTTCCCAAGTTGTTTTCGTAGTTTTTTATTTTGGGGATGAAAGTATTGAAGGAGTAAATTATGTAGAGACCCGATATTTGACTTGAAAGGCTTTGGAATATTTAAACATATATTTTCAGAGATAGGTGCTAAGACATCATGAAATTTCAAGGCCCGGTGTGTTTGGAATAAATTATAAAAAAATATTAAGTATATTTTACACTATATAGACAACATAAACGTGATAAATCTTAAATGGTAGCTCATATCAGAAATCTGAGGTCATGGATGACTCCAGAATGTAGCGTTTACCCTAGGCCTGGTATAACTTTTTCAGCACGAGACTTCTGTAAGAAAAGTCACCCAGGGAAAACATCATAAATATAATAATTAAATTTAATTATTTTATCTAGAACACCGAGCCAAATATCTTACAAACGGGGACTCATATTGAAAACCTGAGATCACCATTGATTTTGGAATGAGTAATTTTTCCTAAGAGCGATATAAAAAGAGGGGGTGCAAGAATTTAGGACTTTTCCTACTGAGAGGGGATTCTATAAGAAGAAGTTTAATAATTTGAATTAAGGTTAGCCCCTAATTCTATCTATCTCTCCACAAAGCCTCTCTCCCATATCTCTCTCTTCATTCTTTAGCTGATCAAGGGACGATAAAGAATAAAACTTTGACTGATTGAAGCAGGATCACAATGGGCATCTCTTCAATGATGAATAGATCTAATGAGGTAGTATTTATTCTAAATTTGAGTTTTGATTCAAGTTTTTAATTGAAAAATCCTTCGTTGCTTATTTTTTTCTTTGTTTTGAATATCACTGTTGATGGTTTCACTAACACGACCATAAATCCTCACTAGAAACCACTATTTTTCTCAGTTTTCTTCACTCGTCATTCAAGTTTATCGACATTTAATTTTGGACGTGTCAAATCTATAATGGATCATTGAGTGAGGCTTGTATCTGTGAAGAGATCAATCGAAGGATCCTAGACCATATTTTGGTTTTTAAATCAGATGAGCGGTAGAGTCACGATGTTCTGTGGAAGGGTCCACTGAAGCAAGGTCAGTGGAGATGGTGCCTGATGGCCACAGAGGGTGGTATGGCAGAGCAGCCATGGCTATAAAGCTGGTCAGAGCAAGGTTGTGGCAGGTGACTAGAGCTGGGTGGTGAGGGAGCTGGCGATGTAATGCGGTTGGAGGCAAGCAGACTGGCAAACATGGGGCACCGAGAAACACGAAAGAGTGAGGTTGGTGTGGCGCTAAGGCTATGGATAGACCGAGGCACCGATGTCGAGGAAGACGACAGTACCAAGGTAGGGATCATTACCCAAAAATTGTGGGTCATTCATTGACATGGGGGAGCCGAGCCGCTCGACTAGCAGCATGCAGATCCAACGAGGCAGAGGGCCAGACCGAGCTAGCGGTAGGCGGGCTAGCCAGGAGGAAGAGGACCTAGACACAAAATCTGTGCCCTAGGATATGGAGAGCTTTGCGAGGCTGACCAAGATGGGTTGACCCTTGTGGATCAGTCCGTCTATACTGGTCCAGACCAATGCTTTTCGGGCCATAAGGCTTTAAAAAGCTGTATCTCCTAAACGGCGCACCTGATTGGTGTGCTATCTACAACCACATTTCCCTATCATCGAGATATATCTTTTTAGACTAGGTTGGGACTTTTAAGACTTGGTTTTTTTGATCTGTTGCACAAAATGCCTAATTTTAAAAATAATAAAATATTTATTATTATTTAGAAATCTTTTATCAGATGTAACTTTGGAACATAACATCCGTTTGACATGCCATCAATGGTAGTGCAACCCTGGTCTTCATGCAAAAACTTCAAGGTGACTTTTGGGGTTTTAAACCAAAGTTTAGGTGAATTACCCATGAGGTCCTATTCGCACGTGATGTGGTGAAATGCATCTTTTTCACTGGTTACCCATTTTGGATGAATGAATAGTCCTTTTCATGTGCTGTTCTGTGAGGATCAAAATGGTGTGATCCATATATTTTGTTTTGGGATTGAATTTTGGCCCCCATGGGACATATTTCAAGCACAATGCCGTGAATTGAAACTTTTCCATTAGATGTCCATTTTGAGAAAATGAATAGTTGATCTTGTTTTTTCTTTCTACTAGTATCACAACGGTGTGATTTGTTTGGGTTTGTTGAGGCTTTTTCATGATCTCATTAAATATGGAATCATAAAAGGAATATTTCTAGAAGGTCCTTTTGATGTGTTTGAAGAGAGACCATGGTTTGGGTTAGCTTTGACTCTTGTGATAGTGGAGAAGATGTTTGAAGGGATGCAGTCAAATATTCTGGAGCTATTTGGGGAGGTGTGCTTGCATAATTACACTTTTGGCCCTCTGAATAAACGATGACCAGCATGCGCTCATCAAACTTTTGACTTGGTGTGTCAAGTACTATGGGAGTAAGTCAGCATGCCTAGGGGTACTTTTTCATAGTTTAGTACCCGAGAATGGTTAGGTACTCAACTAAGTGATGATGCGGGGTCATACATCATGTGGGACCCATACATTCCATGTACTACATTACAAATCTTATATCTCTCACATCTATTTCTTTTGGACTCATATTTTGTCATGCATGTAGCCTATCCTGAGCGTTTTTCCACATAGAACGCTATAGTTTCCTCTATAATAAATTATGAGTTATGATGCTTGATATAACATGTGTGAATACTATCTGGGGTGGAACCTGATGAATGTAGTGGTGTTTCTTTTCCAAGAGGTACCATCCAGTTGGGATTTCTAGTGGGTAGCCTCTACAACTTCTATCAGAGTGTAATACCCCTAACGCATTAGATCGTGGGTAGCCTCTAAAACTTTTATAAGAGTAGAATCCCCCTAACTCATCAGGGCATGGATAGCCTCTTTTACTTCTATCAGAGTGGAATCCCCATGAATCATAAGAGAGTGGGTAGAATATATGACTTCTATCAGAGTGGAATCCCTATAACGCATCAGGGTATGGGTAACCTTTGACAATTCTATCAAAGTGGAATCAACCTAACACATCAGGGCATGGATAAACTCTAAAACTTCTATTAGAGTGGAATCCCCCTGACACATCAAGGCATGGGTAGCCTCTGCAAATTCTATCAGAGTGGAATCCCCCTGGTGTATTAGGGAATGGGTAGCCTCTATGACTACTATGAGAGTGGAATCCCTCTTACGTACTAGGGCATGGGTATCCTATACTTTGGGTTTACACCTCAGTTGTGTTTCACAACAAGGAGATGTGGTTGACATACCTTTAGAGTCTCAAGAAATAGGGACACTTTTCCCAGCAATACATGTCCTTGAAACGTGACCTAAAATTGTTAGGGCAAGATAGTTCCATCCAAAGCAGAGAGTATCAAGGTGCGATGATTGAGTCCCTTTGACTTGTAGTTCAGAGAAGATGCATGAGATGCTAGGTATCAATGATTGCTTCAAGAACTGTTGGCTAATCCCTTTCTTGGGATGAGCTATGAGGCGGAGATCCCCTTACTCTCTCATTTTGGTTTCTTTGACTGAGAATATATATATATATATATATATTATATTTCTAGTACCCACTTCTTGGGTTTTGATTACTCTCATTCCAAGATAGGTTAAGATGCGTGGGGTATGCCATGTGCTTTCTATGTCTAGCTTCTCGTGGTTGGATGAGTCTTCTCTCATGCTATAGGTAGCGAAGACTCGATGAGAAGTTTATATTCTCACCATTTTTAGATCCTTATATTTGGATGAGCTTACTTCACTCTCTTGTTATGTTGATCTTTACTCTATTTTTTTCCCTTTTTCTATCTGTTGGTCCCCTCTTCAGTATATATAATGCTTCTCCCTTGAGAGTTTGGCGGAATCCTAGTGATTATTTTTATATTCACCCTTGCTTGGGATTTTCCCGTACTTGGTGTTCCCTTGCAGACGACAGACATGTTGATCATGGCTTCATAGGAGCTAGGGATACATAGTGCTTAGACCCCATGTGGTGGTCATGACTTGGGATTTAGAAGTGAGGCTATCCCTACTATTTTAGTTTTCCACAATTTTTTTGTGGCCCTTTTCTAGTTGGGTATGTTTTTTCCCCTTTACATTTGAGTTTAATTTTTTTACTTGTAATTTTTAGAGGTTGATTCATGTATTGTGGTTTATATATATCAGTGTTTCATATTTTGTTCTTTTCCATCTACACCATTTGCATTGATTTGGATACCTGTGTGTGTATAGGTTCTTAGGAAAATGACTCCTTCGAGTTTGTTGTTCCTTCAACACTTTTCACCACCCCATGGCCTATGGAGGCGGGCTTAGGGTAGTTGCGGCTTGAGCCCTGGCATGGTTCGGGTCATGACAGGGGATTATATACTCATACAGATATGGACCGATTGTCTTCACATTCTAGGAAGTGTGAGAGGATAAAAACTTCTACCAGATCCACTTCCACTGTCCCTAGTACTAGTATCCTCATTACCACGAGAATTCATGATTTATAGTATGGGGCCATAACTACTAGGTAGGGTAAATGCGGGGTGACCCCTTTTACTGTGAGAATTCATGATCGAGAGTACATTCTATTGTGTCCTTTTATTTGACCATACATGTTTGGGGGCCTTTGTGGAGGTCTTTATTTGGCCCCCCTTGGATGGGGGTCCCAAGGAAAGTGGTACCCTATCATTGAATATATAAGAGAGAGTTTATAGGGTACTTCACCTAGGTGATACCTGGGAGAGATGGAGGGTTCTTCACCTAAGTGATACCATATCAAGGTAGCTTTGACTTTGCCCAGATATTACTTCGGTGTATTGGTAGGATCTCACCCATGTGATACCTTGGATAGAATGCTATGACATCACCCAGGTATTTCCTGGGTGAGATGAACATGACCTCACCAAAGTAACTCCTGGTTGAGTTGGATTCACCCAAATGATTCCTGAGCAGGATGGTAGGATCTCACCCAGGTGATACCTGGGTAATTTGGGTGGGGTCTTTCTTAGGTGATACCTAGGAAATCCGGATCTTACTTCTTGGGTGAAGAGACACCTGGGAAACCGTACTAGGGTGAGTCTATCCTCTGATCTCTAAGGGTCTCCTCAGGTTCTCTTGGATGGATGGATCTTAATTTTTGATCCCAGATAGGGACCTTCACCATAGTATCTTCATAATAGGGAGGGTAGGGTCCTCACATGGTCCTTTGGTGTTATTAGGCCTTCAAGGAGCTCGAATCCATTGTCTCTTACTAATTCCCTCTTATTTGGTAGGCTTAGGTGACTACCGGAAGGTTTGTAAGAATTGAGTGAAGAACTTAGGAAAGTAGATCTTTGGGATAAATCTTCATCTTCCTGTCATCTCAAATGAGGATCCCAAGGGTTCAATTTATATAAAATATCAAAAACTTGAGTGAAGGAGTTAGATCATGCAGGTGAATTGGTCAGATTGTTCATGTAGGTCCTCACATAGGTGTGACCGATGTGAGGAGTTAGTTACACATGTTAGACCACACAATTTGTAATTTTGAAATATTCCCTTGGTCAAATATATGGGAATATGGTTTTGGTTCACCTTTCATGGCTTTTACTCCTCCCCATACTTAGGATATTTTTTTAACCTTTTCATCCTCAAGTGAAAAAATGAGTGTCCACAAATTCTCCCCTCAGGATTGGATCCAACTGGAATAAGAGGATTAAATTTTGAGGTAGAGAGAAACATGGACATTGATGGACCATTTATTCATTGTCCTCTATGTGTTCATATAAATTCATGCTTCATTTTGGAAAACATTAGGGCTTTTTTATTGTGCAAAGGAGAAGTTATTGGATGGACTCTATAGTTTGGTCACACAGGTGGAGTGCACAAGTTGGTCATGGAGGTCAGTCATGTAGGGTGTTCATGAAAGGTGACCGCATAAGTACCCTCTTGTATATAAATATCATATATTTCCCATCACCCTCCCCAACTCACACTATTTTATCACCTAGAAGATCTCATTGTGCAAGTCATTCACTCAATACTTTTCTTGCACATTCTCCTCACGTACCCATGATATGAAATCACTTGCACGAGAATCATCCGTGGTGTGACTTCAGTGAGGTACCTCTACCTAGTCACCTAGGTTAAGTGATCTGAGTTAAGACACTTGGGAAAAGTGATCTTAGTTATATCACTTGGGAAAAGTGATATGAGTGAGATCTCTTGAGAAAAGTGACCTCTGAAAGGTCACTTGGGCAAAGTGACCTACGTGAGGTCGTTCATTTTCCAATTTTCCCCTTAGAAAATTTTAAACTAAAACCTTTGATTTAATGAAAATCTTGGAGTTTCCTTGTAGATTTCCAATGGATACTCAGATAGTTAGCATTTCCAATGCAAAAGTTATATACACATCAGGTAGATACTGCCTATCATTGGCCCATCATATTAAGCATTATTTGTCCCCATGCTTCTAAAACTCGTGAAAAATTTGAATATCATCATGTTGAATATCCTAATAGTGATCTACTATCATTGTGTGGTTGTGGACTTCGGGGGGATGTGATAATCCCAAGGTATATGGATTACATACTGAATTCATGGTTCATGGAATATAAAAACATCACTATTTTCTACATTTATTCCAAGGGAATGTACATTAATAAAGGAACACAACCCTTAGTGTTTTAGATGAACCATAATTTGAGTACTCTAAATCTGGAACCTTATACCCTTGATCCAAAACCCCACTGTTACACATCCATTTTCCTTCAATCAATGATTGACCAATAAAATGGATGGAATAAAGATTGGGACTTCCGTACTGGTGGAGGGGTTAAGCTTGAATGGATGCAGGATTATTGGGTGTAAAAGACTTGTGATAAATTATAAAATGATCTAAAATACATTGACATTTATAAATCCATTTGAGTAGTGAAAAAATATGTGTACAAAACTTATGATATCATTCTGGAGTTTATAAGTCATTGGATCCCATAAACCAATACGTTTCACCTGACTCATGAAGAGGTTGGAATTAGTTTGTGGGATGTTTTTAGGATTTTGTGAGCACCTAACCTTAGATAAATGTATGATAAATTTATCCCACCAAAGGTTAGATGGGAGGACCTCAAAATAACACTTACACTGGATCATGAATTATTAAAAATAGATTAGGTGGTCAGACAAGAGGACCCTCTACCTAGAGAATATGTTCATCTAGAGGCCTAAATAAATGTCTTCTTTGAGCCCAAGGGTTAGGGAACTGTGTGTAAACATCCAATAGAATTTCCTTCAATTGAGAAATGAGGCATCTTGGTAAAATATTGACCCACATTAGATAAAGTCTAGTACACCACATGTGGGTATTCTATCAAGTCTAAAATTTCTAATAATACCCATCTTTATGGGTTCCGAGATATGTGGATGAGTAATTATATATTATTGGTGCATGATTCAAATGGTGGGGTAAGGCAGGGAACTTTTTTCATGGTGTCCAAACTTGCGGAAGTGGAGCATGTAGGGTTAGAAGCTCCTATTTTGGTGAAGTTACATTGGTGCTTGCTATTTGTGTATATAGGGAAGGCCCCCTTTAAGATTTTAGGTATATTACAAGTGTTATGGGGGGTGGATCAAGGCACATTTTTTCTCCTACGAGGGACTAAGTAGAGTTTATATTCTGGGGTGTCGGTTTAGGCCCCTTTTTCTAGCAGCCTTTGATATTAGGCCCCTGTCCTTGAAATATGTGGTAGCTTCGAAAACTCTAAGCATATCTAATGATTTTTACTTCTTTCCATATAGTGACCTACCTTTAAAAATAATAATCAATAATAATAGTAATAGTTATGAGATCAAATCACACATGATGTATTTTAGTGACTGTGTATGGGAGAAAAGGACTGACAGTTAAATTATTTATGAAGCATATATTCTTTATATGTTTTAATGTCAATTCCAATGTATTCAACAATCTACTATCTCCCCCCCATGTATGTTTGGTTAGAGAAGCATCTGATGGTGGCCATATAGCTTTGGGTGCTTATAGACCTGGAAGCATCAAAGGAAGTAATAGATTTTCCACCACTAAATAGCCCCACTGGGTTGACTCGTACATATTCCCCCACTTATATTTCCTCATATCCCCAAGGGGTGTTGGTAAAGGGTATACCTCGAGTTAAAGAAATTATTTCTATATGAAGTCAATAGGAAAAGTAATCACACTTTGAGAGTGATAGTGATGATGTTCCTCTACAGTCCTAATATAGAGCCACCTAGAGAGATAGAACTAAGAAAAATCCCTTGATGGATCTGAGGCAATCTAGCCATCATCACCAGGAGAGAAGTTATGTTAAGGTGGTCTAGCTATCATCTTCAAGAAGGGGTTTGGGCCCCATTTTCCCAACCTCACACTGAATCCAAGAGGCCTAAAAAATGTATGATGTTGAGATATGTTAGTTCTTATTAACTACCAACTAGGGTAACCTTAGACTATGTGAGTCCTGAGGAAGTTTAATTCTAGAAGTAAATTCATCTTGACGCTAAATATTTGTGGTTATTTCTTCACATTGTCCTAGAGATTCCACAAATTTGGTACATTTGAGAACCACGTAACCCCTACTATGATTCTAACCCAACCAAGATGGGGAATTATATCAGGGAGTTGGAAATTCTCATATATTCCCCTGATAACTAGATTCTACCTTCAAAGAGAGTGAATGATATGATTAAATAGGGTGTCATTGAGGTGATGAATAACTAATCAATCAATGAATGTGATGAATTCACTGATTTTGGTGATGTATTATCTGTTATTTTATCTTCCTTCTCTCCTTTCCCATTTTTCTTTTAAATAAGATACTATTACTAAAGAAGTATATATATTTGATTTATAGAGTGCAGAGAAAGATTAATCAATGGCGGATTTTATAAGATATAGTCCAATATAAACCCCTATCAGGGATAAGGGGTCCAATAATGAGTTGGAGGAATTTTCCCTAGGCCAAAGACACATGGAGGAAAAGATGGTGAGGTTAAGCTCTTTGTTGCCTCCTCCAGTACCTATTTTTTGTGGGAGAAAGTTCCAATCCTTCCCAAACTAAGGTGTAGGGGAAACATAGAATAAATAAATTTTCCAAGATAATCACTAGTCATGGTGGGTTTCCCCCCTTCATTTGTTCTTAATTTATCTAGAAAATTACTCTAATTCTATTTGTGGATTATAGAATATGTTCCCTATCTTCTCTAAAGGGGATTAGGGATGATCCCTGGAGAACTTAGGGGGATACTCTAGATGAGGAAAAAATTTCTATTGGTTATCCCAACCCCTCTATAGGAGGAATGTAAAAGGAAAAGACTACATCTTTTCCTAGTACTGTAGAGGTAGAGGAGTATCCTAGTAATGTAAAATGTGCATCATAAGGTGTTATGTACCAATCAAACACTCTTTATTCTTAGAGTGTTTTATATCCTCCACATATAATGGAGGACTCTAAAACAACCACTTCTAGCCCTAAAAAAACTATAGAAGAGGCTGGTAAGGATTTTAGGCCATCCAAGGAAAGTTTCAATGGGTATCTTGATTCAATGGGGGATAAAAAGGGTGTGAATTCCAAGAAAAAAGTGGACGGAGCAAATGGTGGAGCCAATTTGGGTCATGAGCTAAGTGTCTCAGATATTCTTTCTAGTGAGGATCTGTAATATTTGAGGAATTATATAATAAAATAATGTAATTTGAATATGTTTTCAAAAAATTATTATCCCCACCTCTGAGGAGGAATTTATGGAATTTGATTGTGAATTGGATGGAAATGAGTTTTCCCATTTTTATATTTCCAAAACCAGCCAACCTACTTATTTCTAATGCATCAAATCAATTATATTTACTTGTTAATATTTTCTATAGAAAAAATTGAAAAGAAAATATATGACTAGGGTGTTTAGGTCTCTCCTCCTCCTATTGCAGATGGAGAACTAGCTGAATGAGGTTCCAATGTAGGGGATTCTCATGGTCCTTTCATGAAGATTCCTAAGAAAAATCAGAAATATGATCATCATCAGAAGATAATCATTCAAACCATTGAGTCTGAGGATTATAAATTGGAATCAATACAAGTTGTTGATCCTTCAATGATTGGGTTTCATCAACTTCTTCGATAACATTTTTTCCTTTTCCTTTACTATCTTAAAAAGTTGATGACTAATTTAATTTATCTTTTAGTGCCATCAGATTCACTAGTCAAAACTGAAGGGGAAGCCTTTGACTCAACCCAACCAATGGTGCAAGGAATTGGAGGCATTACTCTAGAAATGAAAACTCAAGATGATTCTTCAAGTGAGTTAATCCTAGAGTACACCTATCCTCTTGAGGCTAGTTCTTTAGAAAACTATAAGCCTCATGATGCACTTTGGGTATGTCTTCAGTTCATATGGAAAGATATATGGGAATTAGTATTTAATACAAATATTGTAAATCTACGCTCAAAACTTCATCAACTCCAAATCATGTTCAACATGGTGGACTATGGTGGATTCTATTATCACATGATCCACTACACTATGAAGAAAATTGTTCTCAATGAGAGAAAGAACATGATTCATGAAAACTCCTTATTAAATCAAGGGTGCTTAAAAAAACCAATGATCCATGAGAAAAATTATCCCAAGTGGATATCAATCACACCAAGAAGTTGGAGGAAAGAAATAAATAGGTTAATAGGGAAGCCCTTCAAATATCACATCTTTAACAAGAGATGGATTCCACCAGAGGGGAACTTGTACCACTTAACCATTCACTAAAAGAGGTTAATGATAATGGAAAGATTATAATTGTGGCTATAGATGTGAAGCTATGCATTTCTGAGGAGGATGGAACTACTGAGCTAACCAGGCTTTGATAGACTATTGATGAGGCTGAAGGGGCCCTCCAAAAATTCAAAAGTTATGTTTATGGTCTCTTGTAAAGTATGACAGAGATACTATAACTTTTAAAAGATCCTATGACTTTTTCTCTATGAATGAAAAGAATTTAGTCTCAATCACCTATTTCTTTGATTTTATTTCCTTGAAATTGCAACACAACTATCACAACTCATCCCAATGGGGCCCATTCCATGACACCCCAATCCCATGTCTAATAGGACAAGTACCGAGTAAGTATATCACTAACATGGGAGGCCTTAGCCTGATTAACTTTATACACACACATCTCCAAGACCATACAATGATGAAATGTAAAAACAAATAAACAACCATGCACAGATATATCTAAGTCCCACAACTAAAGTATTATAGAAAGTAAAAGGAATTAAACATGGCCAAACACAATCCCACCACAAAAATTCTGAGAACATGTATAACCTGAAATTAAAGATAGAGACTGCTATCAAGATACCATAGGAACAAACGTCAGTCTATTTGGTCTCACTAAGAATAGCCTAGTTCTAGTCCATCTAAGATTATATTAAAAGTTTGACTATATTTATATGACACAACATGTGTGGGAAAATATTATGAAGTGGTTAGTATAAAAATAATTAGTAGGACACCTCAAAAACTCAAAGCACACAACCAAATAAAAATAGATAGCTCTATATAGGTATATGTCTATAACACATATAATAAGAATATCCAAATATACTTAAAAAATAAACACAATGTAAAAGGTAAAGTCACAACTATAATGTCATCCTAGGATTCTATCTTGAAGGTTTCACATAACACTCATCTAGGAAAACACACTACATGAGTTTGGTAGCACTGATGATGTCCGTACGAGAGGTAGTGCTCATTAGGTCTCACTATAGGGAGTATATACTGAACGTATGAATAGATAAGATACATATATGAGGATCACTCCCAAGTACATGGGGTATACCAAAAACTCAATATTAATTAACCTGCTAAGTAGAGGATCGATGCCCACATAGTGTTGGAAACGACGATACCAATAACTCCACCTAGGGCACAAATATGAATAGAGGATATCACTGTAGGACTCACAGAAGGATTCCAACAACTCTATTCAAGAAGTCCTCATGAAGGGATCATTATACTATGACTATGAGGAGATTCCATATTAAGAATCAGGGAATGGATATGGGGAACACACCCTAACAAAACCTTTTCATGATACAGAGGAAAAGGTATCCAAGAAAACTTTAAGTATATGGAATGTAGTAGGGTTACATGCTCTGTCCCTTTGACTCTGGGTCCTACACATGTAAACGTCCCATGTAAGTGTTCATGTAATTGTTCACAGAACATGAATTCCCATGTAATCTGACCATATACAAGTACATAGCATTTGTTGATCCATGTACACCTGGACAAGCCATGTCTATGTGGAAGTACACAACATTCCCATGCCTATGTACTACAAATCGTGTTTGTGTACCCTCCGAGGTACAAACCAAGATCACTAAAGTGGACCACATTCCACTTAACAAGGTAACAAACTGTGTGATACTTATATTCCTTTGGAAACCCTAGCCGCTACTAATTGGGGCCCACATATTGTGTAATCCTAGATTAAATGTTGTGTGGATTAGGATTTTCCAGAATCCTAAATCTTGTTTTGACACATCTTCTCCACTACTCTGGCCACCAATCCGACCATGACTTCCTGAAAAAACCATGAATTAATCCTTTATGAGTCATGCCATCATCGATCAAAAACATTTGCCCCTTCGATTCATTCATAAAATTCCTTCGAATAATGTTCTTCAATGCATGATGAATAATATGAAAACCAGGTATCTACATTGTCTAATCCATTACTGTTTCCATCATCTCACTGCTATCGTGTTGTGATGATAACATATTTACAATATCAGATTGTTTCACAAAGAAATGGGTGTGAAAATATCGATTCCTTAGAGGATATCAAACTGTTTGAAAAACGAAGAATGCCCGTGATGAATGAAGAATCGAGGAAGAAAAGCATAAGAACAATCATGTGGAATAGACCACTATCGATGTTTGTGTTCAAATTGATTCATTTCTATTAGAATTAAAAACAAATATATAATAGATAATCCTAAATAAATTCTCCCAATAAATTTATTTAATAATACCATCCTTTAATACGCATAATCCATAGATAAATATATTGGTTGATTGATATTTATTCATCATAGAAATAAAAAAGGGGAAATAATAAAAATTAAACAATTTACTACCTCAAATTGGATCAATTTTTGATGAATAATGAATGGTGTAATTTTTTTTGGCAATATCCTCTAATTTTGTTTCATGCCGATCGTTGATTCCTGATTCGACAGAGGTTCGTCTGGGTTATATCCTCTAAAACTCTCTCCAACAGATCTAGGGGAAACTAACCTAGGAATTACATCATAAAATTATACTTAAATATGTATCAGTTTTTTGATCAATGAAATAAAAATAAAATATTTTATTTAATTATTTTATTCATTTAATGTCTGTTGATGAATTTTACACAAAAGTCTCATTCCAATAAAATTTATATCAGTCCTTGGGTAACACCCACATTCTAAACTCATTGGTTCCCTCATATTTTTGATCTGGTCCCCCATTTAGAAGTTATTCTAGTTTTCAAGAAAAATGTGTATGCACACTATTTAATATATTTCAAACATTTATTTCTGGTACACTAGGTATCTTAATCACACACTATCTAAACTCTTGGTCGAAAAAACAATCCATACAAAATCTAAAAAATAATACATGGAAAATCTTAGTCATTACATTCTCCCCACCTTAGGGATTTATGTCCTAAAAATCCAAAATAAGGGATACACAAAGAGATGTGGGTACTGAGCACATATCTGAGCCTCCCACTCCTATGTGATCTCCTAAAGATTATCATGATCCCACTAGACACGAACTAAATGAATCACTCTCCCATGAAGGATCCTCTCCAAACGATCCTAAATCTCTATCAAGTACTTAGAAAAGGTAGATCCATCCTTGATGTCTAGCTTTCCATGGTCAATAACATCTGATTGGTCATGAACATACATCCTCATCTATGACATGTAGAAGATACCATGTACCTGATTTAACTGTGGTAGTGGAGCTAAGAGTTACACCACCTCACTAACTCTATGTAGTATCTGGAAAGGGCCAATGAATCTCAGAGATATCTTTATTCCTGAAAAAAATCTCCATAATCCATATTGAGGTGAAACCTATAGGAAAACATGTTCTCCCTAATGAAAATCTAAAGTCCACCATTATTTTTTAGCATAAGACTTATGACGGATCTGTGTATCCCTCATCTGCTCCAGGATGATCTGCACACTCTCTATAGTTTCTTGCACTAACTCAGGGCCCATTAGTTTTAACTCTCTTGGGTCAGACCAGCAATGTATTAACCTAGAGGGTCACCCATACAAAGCCTGAATGGTTCCATACTAATGGTGGAATGGTAGCTGTTGTTGTATGAAAAATCCACTATGGTTAGGCGATGCTCCAAACTATGACCAAAGTCTAACATGAAAGATCATAACATGTCCTCCAAAATGTGAATGGTCTACTTTGTATGGTAGTCATTATTGGGGTGAAATGCCATGCTCAAGCATAACTGAGTCCCAAATACCTCCTTCAATCCCTTCCATAACCAATATCTGAATCTAGAATCATGGTCAGAAATGATCATTGATGGAAATCTATAGAGTCAGACTATCTCCTGCATGTAGAGGCTTCCTAATATTTTTAATGAACTCTTATCTTGAATAGCTAAGAAGTGGGATGAATTTTTGAGTCAGTATATGATAATCTATATGAAATTTGGTCCCCTGTTAATACATGGTAATCCCATCATGAATTCAATGAATATACCATCCCACATCTACTCTGGAACCTCAAGGGATAGAGATAAACCTACTAAAACTTAGTGCTCATCCTTCCCTTTCTCATAAGTAAGTCATCAAGAAACAAACTATACAGCTCCCTTATTCATCCCTAAACACAAAAATTGACATTCAATGTCTTGGTACATCTTTTTCACACCTGGATATACCTCTAAAGGTGATGTATGAAACACTCTAATAACCTCCTCCCACAATGCCACTGGTGACATTGTGATTCCTTTAAAAATAATGACATACTCCCAATCTTCAAAAAAACCATCAGGAACATGTCTAGTAGATATCTGTGTATGTAGTGTCTCATAATTGGTATCCCCAAGCTAGGACTCCCTAAATTGCTATAATAGCAGAGGGGTAACAACCATCGATTGGAAGTAGGACACTTCATCTCCAAACACAAAGTATAATTGCAATGAGGTTAACTTATCTGATTCCTTGTTCGTCAATTGTGAACAAAATTTTCTATTGAGAGCACCTGCTACCACATTCCCCTTCCAAGGAGTATAGAAAATTTCAAAGTCATAATCTTGGAGGAACTCTAGACATCACCTCTTCCTCAAGTTAAGATCCTTCTGAGAGAAGATATACTTTAGACTTTTATGATTAGAATAGATGATAAACCACTCACCCATTAGGTAGTGTCACTACATATTTAGTGTGAAGACTAACATTTCTAACGCAAGATCATGGGTCATGTAGTTCTACTCATGTGGTATCAACTAATGTGATACATTGGAAATCATCGCATGACTCTACATCAAAAAAACCAATATCGGTTCCTTATTCATTGTAGAACACTACATACTCAACACCCTCCTCTAGTAGTCTCAGGAAGGAAGAGCTTTTCAATCTCTACCTCAACTTATAAAAATCCAAATTGAACCTCTATGCACACACAAAAGGATTCCCCTTTTAGGTTAAAGATATCATGGGTGCTGATATCTTGGAGAAATTTGTTATGAATCTCTGTTAATTGCCTACCAACCTAAGGAAGCTTCACACCTTCTTCACACTCTTGATCAACTCCCAAGCTAACAATACCTTGAACTTGGCTGATTCCACTACCACTCCATCTGTTGAGATAACATGTCCCAAAAAGTGGACTTCCTTAATCTAAAAATGGAACTTTGAGAGCTTCCCATAAAGCTGGTGCTCTAAAAGTACATCCAGAACCATCCTTAAGTGTCTCACGTACTCCTCCTCAGACTCCAAGTACAATAGGATATCATCGAGGAAGACTACTATAAACCAGACTAAGAAAGGATAAAAGATCGAGTTCATGAGTCCCATGAAAACTGCTGGGGTGTTCATCATTCCAAAGGAAATAACCAAATACTCATAGTGATTATATTGACATCTGAATACTATCTTTGGTATATCCTCATCTCGCACTCACAATTGGTGGTAGCTTGATATGAGGTCAACCTTTAAGAACCATTGTGCCCCTCTCAACTAATAAAATAGGTCATCAATACTTGGTAGTTGATACCTTTTCTTCACGGTCACCTAGTTTAGGCACATGTAGTCTACACATAACCTTAATATCCCATCTTCCTTCTTGAAAAAAAACTGGGGATTCCCAAGGTGAAACACTGGGTCTAAAAAATCCCTTCCTCAACAAGTCCTCAAAATTTTCCCTCAACTCACAAAGCTATATGAGAGCCATCTGATATACTAACATAGATTTCAGTTCCATCCCGAGGGTGTAGATCAATATAGAATTATTTCTATTAGAGGGACGTAAACCTATAAATTACTTAGGGAAAACGTCCTCGTACTCCTACACCGCTGTAGGAAACTGGGAACTCATAACATCCACTACACGAAGGGTCATTCTAGCCGACTAGTGAGTAATCGAATGCACCATCCTATGCATGAGCCTATCTGATGCTGCCTAGGTTTCCTTTTCACTGATAAAGGGGAACTTAGTCCCATCACTACAGACATAATACATCCTCTTCTTGAAATATTCAATCTAGGTATGAACTGTAGATAACTAGTACATACCTAAGTTGATATCGTAAGGCCTCATCACTATTACAAAGAGATCCCAATAGAAACTCTCACATTTTAAAGTCAGGCCACACTATCGACACAAGTTTTTGATTACTGATTCATCTTCATTAGGAGTCTCTAAGCACAAGGGTCGAGCCAAGGGATCAAACAAAATCTCTATGTATTGAACTATATAGGTGGTAATAAAGGAATGACTAACACCAATGTCTATCAATACTACAAATAAGGTAGAAAAGACACATATCATACCTCATATCATTCCTAAAGCCTATGTTTCATAAACCTTGGCCACCTACAACTATCCCAACCTCTGTCCTTCATCTCCCTATGCCTATCATGGATCACCTAGTGGTGGTGGTAACTAGTAAAAAAATCTACCACCTACAACTGCTCTTCAAGATCCTCTACCATATCCTTTTCTCAATAGACTTGTCTATTCCTTCCACTATCACTACCTCAGGGGTGAATTCACGATCTCCATGTTATCCATTTGATGGGTCAAACAATCTCAATAAAGATATACCCTATCGTCACAAGAGTATCACCACCTTTCCCTGGGCTAACTGGACCCATCCCATGATCCTTGAACCATATAACCTCTATTTTGTGACCTCCCCCCTAAAATGTATCACAAATCCAAGTCCCTAAGACTGAAATCATTGCCTTACTACCAAGGTCTGTGCTCCTATGGGCCCAATACCTACAAATGTTGTTTGTGTCTGCTCATACAAGAAACTCCCAACCACCAAAGATCACTCTAGCACCCCAACATCAGTGTAAATTCATATAGGTATTAAATTGGATTATATGACTCTATGAAGTCCTTGATCAAAGGTATAATCCTGAAATAACTGATCCTGAACCATATCCATCAAGTACCAGGAAAGGTTGCTAAACCTCGATGAATACTCATCTACTATCGTGATTCCCTACTAAAGCTGAAGAAGATCTTGGATACTTACAACCATTAGCATAGCTAGAGAGAACTCATCTTTGAAAAAGATCTCAAACATTGAAAATGATAGAGTCTCATTGTTGTAGGACTTGGTCATTAACCCCCACCATTGTCCCATTGAGCCATGTAAAAGAGTCACCTCTAGGACCACTATCTGATCTAATAGTGTCCTGACCAGATAGAAAAATAAGGTCACCACCACAAGCCTGTCCTCATCTACCCATGAGTTGGGCTCAACTGAAAACCGAAGGGGTCTCTATCATAGAAACTCATGAACTGTGATTAACCTGCACAAATCATCAGCTGGTATTGCAGGTACCATCAACTTCTCTACATGTGCTGGTATATTTAGTGAAACACATACAGGTACCACCTTTGGTACTAGTCCCTGTATTGATGCCAATCACTGAGGGGATCATCCTCATGATCTTGATGTTTAATCCTAGCTAGAATATGTCCTAGAGGAATCCTTAAAGTAAAAAATATATACCGTGGTTAATGAGTATATCTAGAGAGATGAACCAAGAAGGACATGGAATCAAAAACCCATTCATATATGACTCATGTACCATTGTTTTCCTGGCTACCAATGTTCTCATATATTGATTTGAAAAGTAGGTGATCAGATTAATGGTGTTTGGATTCATCAGCTGCTGAACCAACAATAGAGTCCCTGACCTAAAATCCAAGTTTGAAACACTTAACATTATTGCTCCAAACTAATCTCACAGACTCCAGTCCTAAGGTATAACCTCCTTTGATACTACTATGTCACAACCCATCCCAATGTGACCCATTATTTGACTCCCCATGCCTGTATCCAATAGGCCAGGGGATGAAAAATAGTGCTGAGTAGGCATATCACTAACATGGAAGGCCTTATCCTAAGTACCTATACACATGCACATATCTCCAAGCCCATACAATGATGAAATGTAAAAACAATTGAACAACCATGCATGTATACATCAAAATAACACAAAAAGAGTATGAAAGGAAGTAAAGGAAAGTAAAAAAGGTCAAATGTAGGCCCTACATAAAGAGTATGAGAATATTTCCAACTTTAAAGTAAATATAGGGACTTGTAACACCTAAAATTTTTATGGACCTTGTTTTTCAAATAAATTAAATTTTCATTTATTTTTTGCAATTCACTAAGTCAAACATTCATTTCACACAAAACATTGACTTGGAATATGTTACATATAACATTTATTTGATGTAAGTTACATCTAACACTAACTTGGTGTACGTTACATGCAACGCTGACTTAGAATACACAACAGAAAACATCAATATTTCTACGAAACATCATTTTATTGTTTAAATTATTTAAATGAGATAACTATAACCTAGAAATTAAACTTAGTATTATGAATAGTAATAACTAATTTTCAAATATTATTTTTAATGTTTTTATATAAATAAAACTTGTTTATAATGAAAGATATTATTTTTGGTAAAGTCCTTTTATGTTTTAAACTACCATTTTCTTAAATGAACTGCTTTTAATGTACTTCTGTGAAAAATAATAAAATTAATTTTAGAAACATTTAGAAATTTAATTTAATAAAATAAACTTCATTTTTGAATTTTTAATGTCAAAATTATCTTACGGTAAAATTTTTGCATTTTTATGAGAAACTTCATTGATGGATGAATAGTGAAAAATATCGAATTTTAATTCAAAACTACTTCTTAATCTAATTTATTTTTAAGAATAAATTATATTTTAATTTGGTTTAAATGTTTAATTATATTATATTTTTATCAATTAATCCAATTTAGTTAATTGTAACCAATATCACATTGAAATTGGATATAAAAAACTTAGCAAACTTTTGATCATTTTTACTTTAAAAAATTGCATTGTTAACCCAACTACAAGATTAATTTTAAATTAATTTCTCTCACTTATATGATTGGAATTTGGAAAAAATGGATTAAAATTTTAAAATAATAATATTTTATAATTTATAATAAGTTCAAATTAGTTTCCTACTAAAAATATTAATGAATTTAGTTAAAATTAATTACATATATTAAAGTAAATTTAAGATTAACTATAGACTAAACATTAATTTTAAGACTCAAAATGACTTATAGACCTATCCAATACCCATTGTATGTCTGTTATTCATCCATTAATCTTACATTGTATAGTTTTTTTTGGTTTGGTATGATTTTTAGGTGGAAATATGGTTATACCTAACTTGTTTTAAAAAATGCCAAGTGTGTCCTTTCCCTTCCCTATAAAAGGACACCGTCTATTCCTATTATTAACACATCTCAAACCTATTATGTTTGGAAAATATCCACCCAAAACAATTACCGACATCCCTAACTTCCACTTTTAATTCTCCTTTTTTGTAGAATGTGTTACGAGGAATCCTTTTGACAAAAACCAAAAGGGGTTACCCGATTAAGTGGAAACACCTTCTCTCATGCTCCTCTATTTTACTTTTCTTATCCACCTCCTAAAATTTATTTATTTCATGATTTGATAAAAAAAATAGTATAAAAAAATATACTAGTATGTTTTTATTATATGGTTTGAACCTACACTTACAAACACCTCCATCTAATGGGTAACGAACACACTGTTTACATGTATGACGAACTATTACCCTACTAAACGATGATTGTTTATTTTTTCCTTTACAACCTTTAATGGTAGAAATTATGATGGAAAATCTATTTATATATTTTATATTTTATATTTAGTATTTATTTAATATTTTTTATTCCTTTTCAGAATACATATCTTTTTTACTTTCTATTTTGTGTTAATATGATAATTTCGTTTAAGGAAGTGTGGACTACCGCCCTCTCAATGCAGTATGATTCATTCATAAACTACATGGAATGTATTAAGGACATGTTTAGTGAATATATATGATATATATGATATCATAAATCTACTATAATAATGTTATAAATATATAAATATATGTTATTTTCTTTCTTTCTTTCAATACAAAAATAAAAACGAAAATAACATTTATGTGTACATATGAATTGATGTCTCCATAAATGGTATATTATATTTTGTACTTATATATTATTTATATTATTAAAATATAAATATGATAAACATAAATTATATTTATATCATGTTTTACATTCTGAAATCATGATATAATTATAAGGACCAATGATATAACAAATTAAGACACATGTAGAGAACAAAGCGTATATTATCCGAAGTGAAACCTTAACATACAATGATTAACAATATGGTAATATAATGTCATAATAAAACCATATATAGAACTTTATAAAATAATATTTTTATTTAAAATATTTATAATAAACTTATATTTATTACATAGGTGGTTTGAATGTGTACGATGAGAGTCAAGACATAAGGAAAAGGGATTTTATCACACTTTTTATTTTCGTGAGATACATTCTATGTTCGCCACTCTTTCCTTTTGTGTGTTGTATATAATTCACATGATTGTATTATATGAATCTTATACATAAATTTATGGGTATTCACATATCCATTTTCTGATCTTTCTTGAATGGGGTTAAAGTTTCAAAAGTTACCAAATCGGTAAAATAGTTTTTTCTCAATTTTCCTTCTTTGAGACTCATGTTTTGTTATGCACCTAAATTATTTTTTGAGGTGAATATACTTCCATTTTACATGTTATATCATGCATTTCATTATTTTCATTATATTTTAAGCTTCATGTAATTTTTTTTCTTTCACGGAGAGTATGATCCTAAGTAACCAAGTGGTAAGAGTTTATTGAAACAATCTCCTTACTTTTCTAGATTGTTAATGATTATGCTTATTTGACGAAATATTATGATCCATATGTCAATAACAATGATGATTTTTTTATCCTCTATTTATTAAAGATATATCCATGTATTAGTACCATTTACCCCTCTTTTCTACTTAAGATAATGTTTTTAACTAATATTTGACCGTCTCTCTCTCTATTATATCCAAAAACCATGTTTTCAAAAATGTTTTAAAAAATGTTTTAAAAAATGTTTTAAAAAATGTTTTCAAAATATATTTGAAGACCATTTTCAAGGAAAAATGTTTTCAGAAACATTTTATGGCTTTTAATTCTTCCTTTATAAGCTTTCAAAACAAATTTTCAAAGAAAAAGGTTTTCAAAAAGGTTTTATGTTTTAAAAAGAATTTTCATTATAAAAAGGATATTTTACTAAAGAAATGTTTTTAAAAGATCTTTTAAAATTATTTCCCATATAAGCTAACCCATATTGATGTTACTCATGAAGTTATGGGGAAATTATTCAATTTTTTCATTCATATTATTTCTCTGAATGGATTATGTTTTGATGGGATGATATTGATGAAACCCATTTATCTTTCACGGGTTATATGCTTTTGAAACCCACTTCTTTTCATGAGTTATGTTTATGATGAAATGATTATGAAACATTTCCTTTTCTATAGGTTATGATTTGATTACATGTTTATAATACCCATTTTATTTGATGGGTTATTATATTATTATTTATGATCTTGTGGCACATGTATGTATGATTTCACTATGAGATGGGTAGGAACTATATCTCCCTCTAATGAATTAGGTAAAGATTTATATCTAATGATATAGAATTGGATGATATTGGGAATGAATCTCAACTACAAATATAGAAAAGCAAGTGAACCGTGACTACCAAGATGGTATGATGAGTGAACTCATGCTACAAAGATGACCATGAGAGCAAACCATGACCAACGATATTGTATGGGGAGTGAATCTATACTACCAATATGGTCATGGAAATTATTCCTTGGATACTATGGAAATCATATTATATATGCTTATGTTTCTTCCCCAATTCTATTTTTTATTCATATGTTATGATTTCATGGATTATGTTCTTTATTTTCTTATGATTCATGTCTTATGAACTTCCAATGTTTATGAAATGATTCATGTCTATGATCTTTTATATGTACTGTATGATCTTATATTTTCATGATCATGTTATCACACCCTTATGATCATGATTATGCTTACATATCTCCCTTATTTACACTTATTGAGCTTCTGATCACACCCCTGACCGCGTTTTCATGACACATAAAATTGATTATGTTTTTAAGGTTGATTTATAGTCTAGGGTAGACCTTAAGTCATCTCTAAAGTATCATTGGTAGGTTTAGAGTGTGTATTTTTAATAAAAATGACTAAGATAGGGGGTGGTTTTGAAAAGAGTTTAAAACAATGACTTTGTTGAAATAGCTTAAAATTTGAGTGACCAAGTGGAATATGAAAAATATGAGATAAAAGGTTCGATGTGATTTCACTACACACATATCAAGTTCATTGTTCATAGAGATTCATCTTAGGTTTAGAGTAATTATTTGGTTGGAGTTAATTGGAATCCCGATTAATTCCAAAGCTTTTATTTCAATGCTTTAAGGACCCAACCCTAACGCAACAATCGTATTGTCAAGGTCCAGTACTTATGCATGGAATAAGCGCTTCCAAAGCAGATTGAAATCTCAATAAGGTGGGTATGAAAAGGATTCTTGTGATGTCCAATCGGAACAACACAAGTCACGCACTCAAAACCTCACACCGATCGGTTAGAAATTAAGAGCATAACACTCACATGCATCAAATCAAGTATTCAAACCTGAAATAAAATAAGATACAAGGAATGAAATGTTTAAACACCCAAATTAATCCAAACCAGTAGCTAATTTATGCATCAGAACTCCCTTGACATGTGTGTAGCTCCCTCACAATGAACACCCAACTTTTAGCTCGACATCGGGAGGAGGAGGAAGCTCGGGTGGAACTCCTTCTTCATACTTGATTACCCTATTAGGATAGGGGACTACAGATCCTCCAAGGTGATTAGGAGACTCCTCTTGGACTCCAAATTGGCATCACTTCACTCCTTGACCGAACTTGAAAATGGGGAGCCCAAGGTGCCATTTTATTGGAAAATTGGAAGGTGGTTTTAGGCACACAGATTTCATCAATCCACTTTCACCACGCGTTTTGGCCTACATAAAGTCTTATCTCACTTTAGAGAAAATATAGTTGTATAACTACCTATTGAATGTCTCCACCGAAAGTTTGGAACCCTTTGGACAACTACATCTCAGGATATTGATAGAATACAGAACACCACATTTGACTTGGTCCATATTCGGTGGCTTGGATAGATGAGTTCGGATGGGCCCCATATAAGCCGAATCAGGATTGGATTCCTCAATATGAAATGTATCCTATTATATTTTTGACAGGCCCACAAAATTTCATCCCATTTAGATGCACGTATTTCGTGTACTATGCAAAAAAGTGGACATATGTCCATGGATCTGTGCAATTTTGGCCCATTTTTCTTCCACTTCATCAAAGGCCCTCCAAATCACCTCCACCTACATTGAAATAACAAAAACAAGTAACACTGACCATTATAATGTTGATTAAAATTAATTAAATTATTCAAACATAAAGTTCAATTTATTATTATATTTGGAATATTTGTTACAAAACTAGTTTAAAACAACAGTGTAAGGGTGGAATAAAACAGTGAATCGTGGTACGATCACACCCCCACACCTAAACATTTGCACTACTGGGAAAAATCACATATCCAAATAAAATGATTTATATATATATATATATTTCCATCATTATGAAGATTTAATATTTGAGGAAATTTTATTTAAAGTAATATGATCAATGCATGAACGACACCAAGTAGTTCTTCCTAGTGAAAATGGAAAAAGATGTCTCATAAATCATATCACAATAAAATTCAAAGAGATTTATGACACCAACATGAGCAAGGAATTCAAAGATCAACCATTACACTAACTCTCCATGTGTGTGTGTGAAAACCATTCCATGCTATTCTTTCCACTTTCTATCAAATAAATATAGGTTATTTTAACATTATTAAGCTTTAAATGATTTTTCATCGAACCTGTCCTACATCCTTTGCAATCATATTTCAAGACCCACTCATTTAAGCATTCCTAGAAGTCAAACCATATGCTCCCGACCTAGATATCCACATATGTTGCACATTTCATCACTCCACTCATTTGTTATATTTTTTTGAAGTTGCATTTGGAACAAATCTCACACTCATCTCTCAACCCTTGTTTGATCTCCTCACGACACTAATTGAAATAGTTATAACAAGATCAAAGGTTGAGGAGGAGTGGTTTTTGACCTGCCTAAGACACAACCAATTTTTTTTGAGGGCGTACAACAGTCAGATATTAGTACACATGCATAGGTCAATCTGGTACAGTAATGAAATAGATCAGATAAGGAACAAACATATGGAAATATCATTTCAAGCTGAAAAATATTAACCCAACATATATTTACCTTATATTAAGTAAGAAATATTCACACTCTATGGTTTGGTGCAAAAATGTATGGAGATATTAGTGACAAAGTTTTCCCAAAACTACTTACACAAGGGGCATCGATATTCTCAAATGTTTCACAGTGATACAACCATTTATATCATTGACATAAAACCAATTCACTAAAAAAAATCACTCCTTGATGGTAAACTCATACAAAAATTCTTTTTAGCCTTCGTTATGGTATTTTTACTTTCCCCACTTTATGATTTCCACATCATGGAAGTTCGAAATTGTTTATGGGGGAAAATGAAAATACCATAAAGAAGGCCAGAAAGAGAAAAAAAAGGAGAAAACGATGAAAATTCCTAACTAACCCAGGAATGTATTCATCCCCCTGCACCTAGAGTATGTAGTGTCCTCACTGTAGTAAAAGAGAACGTGGAAAGGAAGGACAAAACCTGGTGGATATCATTCATAGATTGCTTCTTGAACTTGGAGTTACTCTATCAGGGACTCCAGAATGGATTCATGGAAGTGCTTGAGCCACTTCCTATTGACAATGAATGTTTGCTTGGTTTCATCATTTTGAACCTGGACAACACCAAATGGAGAGACGTTAGTAACAGTGTATGGTCCAAACCAGCAGGAACAAAGCTTACCTGGATGCAACTTCAGCCTTGCATTGTAGAGGAGGACCTTCTGCCCAATATGGAACTGACTATGAAGGATAAGACGGTCATGAGAAGCCTTGGTTCTCTCCTTATAAATCTAGGAGTTTTCATATGCATCTATTCTAATTTCCTCTAGCTCTTGATTCTGCAACTTCCTTTGTGCACCTGCACCAAAATGATTAGAATTCCATTGTTTGATGGCCCAGTAGGCCCGGTGCTCAATCTCAATGGGGAGGTGACAACTCTTTCCAAATACAAGCCTATAAGGTGACATTCCAATGGGAGTTTTAAAAGCAGTACGGTAAGCCCATAATGAATCATCGAGTCTAAGACTCCAATCTTTCCTGTTGGGTTAGACCATTTTTTCAAGAATTTTTTTACCTCTCTATTTGACACCTCGGCTTGACCATTTGTCTATGGGTGATACACAGTAGATACTCGATGGCTGACCCCATACCGACGCAAAAGTGATTTCATTGTTCGGTTGCAGAAATGAGAACCCTGGTCACTGATGATGAACCTAGGTAATCCAAACCTACAAAAGATCTGAGTTCTCAAAAATTCTACAACTGTTTTGGAATCATCTGTCCTTGTGGCCCATGCCTCTACCCATTTTGATACGTAATCAATGGACAAAAGAATGTACAAGTTGCCAAAAGAATTGGGAAATGGCACCATAAATTCAATGCCCCAAACATAAAAAATTTCATGAAAGATAAAGGGTTGTTATGACATTTCATTCCTTTTAGAAACATTCAACATTATTTTACAATGAGGACAAGATTTAAAAAATTCATGGGCATCCTGAAAAAGTGTTGGCCAAAAGAGACCAGAATCAAGAACTTTGTGAGCAGTCCGTTGGGGACCAAAGTGGCCCCCACAAGCAAGAGTGTTTCAGAATCTAAGGACAGACTGAAACTTGATATCAAGAACACAACGCCTAAGGACCTGATCACTACATGTGCGCCAAAGGTAGGGGTCATCCCAAATGTACCAACGAGACTCATGTTTTAGATGACTGGCTTGGTTTTTTTGAAATCATTAGGAATGAAAGATGATACCAAATAATTTACAATTTCGACATACCAGGGAATAGCATCTTGCACTTTCTAAAATTACTCATCAGGAAACATGTCATTAATGGGAATACAGGGGGATGAGACAATGTCCGAGGATGGGGGGATCCTAATGATATGGTCTGCCACCACATTCTCTAATTCTTTTTTATCTCTAATTTCTAGATTAAATTCCTGAAGGAGGAGCATCCAACGAATGAGACGTGGTTTGGCTTCCAGTTTCTTTAGAAGATACCAGAGGGCTGCATGGTCTGAGAACACAATGAATTTGGAACCTAAAAGGTATGACCTGAATTTATCGAAGGAAAACAAAATGGAAAGAAATTATTTTTTAGTGGTGGTGTAGTTTTCTTGGGCAGAGTCCAAAGTATGTGAGGCATAGGCAATGACATGTGGAGCTCGATCGACCCTTTGTGATAAGACTGCCCCAACTGCATAGTTAGAGGCGTTACACATGATCTCAAATAGTAAATCCCACCGAGGTGGTTGGATTACCGGGGGTGATGTGAGACTCCATTTTAATTTATTAAAAGCTTCTTCACATTCTTTATCAAAAACAAAATTTTTTATTTTTGGAGTAAGCGGGAGAGGGGAAGTGCAATCTTACTCAAATCATGAATGAAACGAAGGTAAAATCCAGCATGACCTAGGAAAGACCGCACATCACATACATTTTTAGGGAATGGTAGGGAAGAAATGACATACAATTTAGAATTATCTACTTGGATACCATTCCCAGAAATAACAAGCCCCAAAACTATACTTTTCACACCATGAAATGGAATTTCTCATAATTTAATACAAGATTCTTTTCAATACAGTGATGTAGGACTGAACCAAGACTACTTAAACATTCATCAAAATAGGATCCATAAACAGTAAAATCATCCATGAAAACTTCCGTGAAATTCTCCAGGTAATCTGAAAAAATACTAACCATACATCACTGGAAAGTACCCGGAGCATTGCACAGGCCAAATGGCATCCTTCTATAAGAAAATGTGCCAAAGGGGCAAATGAAGGTTGTCTTTTCTTGATCCTCGAGGTCAATATAGATCTGAAAGTATCCAGAATACCCATCAAGAAAACAGTAATGGGACTTCCCTGCTAGCCTCTCTAGCATTTGGTCAATAAATGGAAAGGGGAAATGGTCCTTCCTAGTGTGTTGGTTTAGTCGGCGATAATCTATACAAACACACCAACTATTCTGCACATGAGTTGGAACCAATTCATTGTTTTTATTTTTATTTATAGTTAGGCCAGTTTTTTTAGGAACTACTTGAACGGGACTGACCCATTGGCTGTCAGAGATGGGGTAAATGATTCCAGCAGCTAATAATTTTGTTACTTCCTTGTTAACTACTTCTAGGAGGTTTGGGTTCAGTCGACGTTGTGCCTACCTCACTAGTTTAGCCTCACTAGTTAATAAAATATGATGTGTACAAATTGATGGGCTAATACCAGGAATGTCTGCAAGTGTCCATCCCAATGCTTGTTTATACTCCCTCAAAAGTTCAAGCAGTCACAATTCATGCTCAGGAGGGTGTGAAGTAGCAATGATGACGGGAAACTTGTTTCCATTCTGAAGATATAAATATTTTAAATCTTGAGGCAGTTGGTCTAGTTCCAATTTAGGTGGGTTTTGGATTGATGGGAGTGTGTGTAAAAGTGATAGGTCACTAATCTCATCTAACTGCTCAATGGTATCATCTTCATATGAGGAATTAGCTTTTACAAGAATAGCAGTATCATCGATGGTCATGTGATCCTCCGTGTTCAAGAAATTATTAATTAATAAACACGCATGGCACTTTTCTATACCACTACAACAATCAAAACATGATTCATTACCAAGAATTTCAATCAAGGAGAAAAATTTAGAAAGGGGATCAGGGGAAACCAATGAAGTGATTTTAGTGGAAGAGATTACATCTATAGAATTTACCAAGAGAGAGGAATGTTCTTATAAGGGATACTTCATGGAATCAAGGATGTTGAAATGGACTATGTCACCACAAAATTCCATAGATAATGTACCATTATGAACATTAATTATGGCTTTGGAGGTTTTAAAGAAAGGTCTCCCCAATATAATTAGGGTGTGTCCATTCATCCTATCATCTTCCATTTTTAGCACATAAAAATCAGCAGGAAATATTAAATTTTGAACCCTCACCAGAACATCCTCTAACACACCATAAGGGTGTGTTGTACTCCGATTTGCTAGCTGAACAACTATTCTTATGGGCTTTAGTTCACCGACCTGCAAAGAAGAGTATATAGAGTGAGGCATCACATTAATAGAAGCACCCAAGTCAAGCATAACATTGGAGAAAGAATACACCCCTATGGTGTATGGAATAGAGAATGTTCCAGGATCATTGCACTTGGTTGGAAGAGATGGTTGTATCAATGCTGAGATGTTCCTCCCTAGGCTCACCTATTCATCACCTCTAAGTCACCTTCTGTGGGTACACATCTCCTTCAGAAACTTGGCATATCTTAGAATTTTCTTGACGACATCAATCAATGGAATGTTAACATGAAATTTTTTGAAAGTCTCCAAGATTTCTTTATGAAGTTCAGTTTCCTTCTGTTTCTTTGGTTGGGTGTATCTTTGGGGAAATGGAAGAGGAATGCTTGGGCTTGGTAACTCATCAATAGACACACTCTTTCCTTTTGTAGGACTTCTCTCAAGACAAGGTTCCACCTCATTTGAACCTTTTTTAGTGGTTGGGATGGTGGTTTCCTTTGGAGAGGATGACTCTAATGGAGGGTTCATTTGGATTTTAAGTTGAGTTCCACTCCAAAGGGTGATGGAACTAACATTTCCCTCATCCCTAGGGTTTACAAGTGGTTGAGATGGTAGTTTACTAGACCCATGGCTTTGGATTTCACCCACCGAGTTAGCTAGTTGTCCTAATTGGGTTTTGAGGTTTTGTATGGCTCCCCGAGTGGTTTGTTGGAATTGGAGATTATTGGAATCCATTTGTTTCATCATATCTTCTAGGCTAGGTTCAGTTTTTGGAGGGGGTTATTGAAAAGGCCTTTGGGGTGGTTGAAAATTTCTAGGTGGTGGTGGTTGATGACTACTTTTCCCTAGTTGGTTCCATGGTTGATGAGGCTGGTTTGAATACCCCCCTTGCCTATAGTCTTGGTTGTCTTTACAACCATGGTTGGATGGATAGTATGGTTCTTGCCTAATGGGTTAGTTATAGGGGCGTCCTGGGAATATTGCCTCAAAAATCCCAGAAGTTTCTTTCAATTGGGGGCATTGGTCAGAATAGTGGGTATCAGAAGAGCATATACCACAATGTATCGGAGGAGGAGATTGGAATTTAACTTGGTAAAGAGCAAGTTGTCGTAGAAGGGTACTCACCTCTTGAAACATTGTGTCCACCTTCTTCTTGAATTCAGTTCTTTGTACCTCATGGACACCTCGAATGGGTACACTGGACCTTGAACTGAATTGTTGAGTTTTCTGTGCCATGGTCTCAATTAGGGTCCTTTCAGCAATTGGGGTTTTATCCACTAGTGCACCACCTACAGTAGCATCAATCATGTTACGATCTATTGGAATTAAACCTTTATAAAAATATTGTATTAAAATTTGATCGCTTATTTGGTGGTGTGGACAAATTGAACATAATCTTTTAAAGAATTCCCAATATTCATGAAGGGTTTCTCCTTGATATTGTCTTATCCCACATATTTCTTTCTTTATTGTTGTAGTTCGAGAGGCTGGGAAGTATTTTTCAAGAAAAAGTCGTTTCATGTTCGCCCAACCTATAATAGGTGAATTAACATAATATAACCAGTCTTTAGCCGTGTCTTCTAATGAAAATAGAAATGCCCTAAGTTTTACTTCTTATTCATCCAAATTAGCAGGGTTTAATGTTGAACACACAATAAGAAATTCTTTTAAATGCTTATGTGGATCTTCTCCAGGCAGTCCATGAAATCTTGGTAATAAATGAGCTAAACCAGATTTTATTTCAAAATTGGGTGCATTGGCTTGTAATTGAATGTAAGTGGGTTAGATATCAACATCAGTTGAGGTTAGTTCCTTTAGTGTTATATTATTTTCAACCATGTTATACAAGTTATGTTCAGTTTTAACTTTGGTTTCAGAAGAAGGAGAAGGATCCAGAAGAATTTTAAGATGTGATGTCTCCTCTTTCAAAGTGTTGTCTTGCGTGTCTCGGTTTCGTTGATGTAGGATCCTCTCCGGTTCAGGTACAAAAGTTTGTAGGTCTCCCGGAGTAGAACACGTCATACACAGAACCTACACAATAAATAAATTAGAACACAAATATAAATTCCAAGGTAGAAGATAAAACAAACAAATATTCACAAAAATTATAAAATTTTATCAAAAACACGCACAAAAAACCAAAGCGTTCCCCGGAAACGGAACCAAAATTTGACCACGTTGTCATGACACATAAAATTTATTATGTTTTTAATGTTGATTTATAGTCTAGGGTAGACCCTAGGTCATCTCTCAAGGAGCTTTGGTAGGTTTAGAGTGTGTATTTTTAATAAAAATTACTATGAGAGGGGGTGGTTTTGAAAAGTGTTTAAAAAAATGTCTTAGTTGAAATAGCTTAAAAGTTGAGTGACCTAGTGGATTTTGAAAAAGATGAGAGAAAAGGGTCGATGTGATTTCACTACAAACATATCAAGTTCATTGTTCATATAGATTTATTTTAGGTTTAGAATAATTATTTGGTTGGAGTTAATTGGAATCCAGATTAATTCCTAAGCTTTTATTTCAATGCTTTAAGGACCAAAACTTGATGTAACAATCATATTGTCAAGGTCCAGTACTTATGCATGGAATAAGATATTCCAAAGCAGATTGAAATCTCAATAAGGTGGCTATGAAAAGGATTCTTGTGATGTCCAATCGGAACAACACAAGTCACACACTCAAAACCTCACACCGATCGGTTAGAAATTAAGAGCATAACACTCACATGCATCAAATCAATCATTAAAACCTGAAATAAAATAAGATACATGGAATGAAATGTTTAAAAACCCAAATTAATCTAAACCAGTAGCTAGTTTATTCATCAGAACTCTCTTGAAATGTGTGTAGCTCCCTCACAACGAACACCTAACTTTTAGCTCATCATCGAGAGGAGGAGGAAGCTCGGGTGGAACTCCTTCTTCATCCTTGATTCCCCTATGAGGATATGGGCCTACAGAACCTCCAAGGTTATTAGGAGACTCCTATAGGACTCCAAATTGGCCGCACTTTACTCCTTGGCCGTACTTGAAAATGGGGAGCCCAAGGTGCCATTTTATAGAAAAATTGGAAGGTGATTTTAGGCACTCAGATTTCATCAATCCACTTGCACCATGAATTTCAGCCATCAAAAAGTCTTATCTCGCTTTGGAGAAAATAGAAAAGTTGTATAAATACCTCTTGAATATCTCCAACAAAAGTTTGGAACTCTTTGGACAAATATAGCTCAAGATATTGATAAAATAAAGAACACCGCATTTGACTTGGTCCATATTTGGTGGTCGGACATATCAGTTCGGATGGGCCCCATATAAGCCGAATCAGGATTGGGTTCCTTAATATTAAATGTATCCTATTAAATTTTGGACAGGACCACAAAATTTTATCCCATTTGGAATCACGGATTTCTTGAACTATGCAAAAACGTGGACATATGTCCATGGATCCATGCAATTTTGGCCCATTTTTCTTCCACTTCATCAAAGGCCCTCCAAATCACCTCCACCTACATTGAAATAATAAAATCAAGTAAAATTTACCATTATAATGTTTATTAAAATTAATTAAATGATTCAAACATAAGGTGAAATTTATTATTATATTTTGAATATTCGTTACAAAACTAGTTTAAAACAACCGTGTAAGGGTGGAATAAAACAGTGAATCATGGTACAATCAACCCCCTTTATGTTTATTTACCCCAGGTTATGAAGATATGTATTATGTTTGATATGTATAATAATGGTTATAGTCATTAATAACTTAGCGGGAGATAATGTAGCTCCCTTTTGTATTAGTGTTTATGTGTCCATGTTTCCAAAGGCACTAGACTAGTATGGTATTTGAGCGTCGGTTTGTATAATATTTTAAGTTTTATGAAAATGTTATGTAATATTAATGTATAAAAGGTTTGGGTTGTTATATTTGGTATTATATCAAAGGTTTGGTTATCCTTTGGAATCTAGGATGAGAAAATATTAGTGGGAAATCTAAGTGCATGTCTAAGGATAATTCTGAGGATAAGAAATTGTGTAGGAAAATGTCCTAGAATTTTGGTGAAGGATAAAGTGATTTATTTCCAAGAAATTAATCCATGTTTGTATAATACAAGTGGATGTAGATGTGGAACATATTTACATAGGGTTAACAACTCGAAGAAGATGTTTCGGGCCTGACTCGGGGTAATCTAGTACACAAAAGTGGGCCTTTCTTCACACCTGATTTGACAATCTCGAGGGATATGCTTTGAGAATTCACAAACTCCTCAGGAACCATCATAAAGGATTTAAATATAATTTTTCTATTAATAACCTAGGATAAACATAAGGTATCATATATTAAGGAAGGTGTCATAATTTGGACATCCTATAAGTGAATTTTTCTGATTATGTGGTTCCTTAATATGATAACTATTTATTACTCTTGATTTTGGTTTTAGTCAATGGATGGAACCCAAAGGAACTGAATTAATGGTGATTGTGATGGATAATGAAATGATTCTACTCTTGATCAACCAAATACCATGGGAGATTGATTTAATAACCTCATTTCTGTGATCAGAAAACTTTCTCAAGCTATAAATCACGATGGACTTCCAAATGAGCAAAGGAGGGAACAACATTCTGGTTGAGTCTTTGATGAGTAAAAGTACACCTTCATTCAAAGGGTCTTCTAATCCACTAGTTTCTGAAAAATGGATCAATACTACTAAAAATATATTCTCTATTCTTCAGTGTTTAGAGAATGAGAAATTCACTCTGGTTGTTTATCAGTTAGAAGGTGAATCATATCAATGGTGGACTCTAATCAATAATACAAGTAAATAAGATAAGATTTAATGATTGTATTGGTATGAGTTCAAGAACTTATTTTTCAATTATTACTTTTCTCAAATTCTCTATACCAATATAGAGAAATAGTACTTGGAGTTGAAGTAAAGGGATGATGAATCTATTGGTACCTATGAGGTTAATTTCATGAGACTTGTGAGGTATGCTTCAAGAATTATTATACAACCTAAAAGTAAAGTTGATAGGTTATTTAGTGTTTTAAATCCAAATCTTTTAAGGATGTTGTCCATAAGATAATTTAGTAGCTATTAAGAGATTTTTCATTGTGAAATCAAGGTTGAAATGGAGGTTAGAGTAATGTATCAATCTCATGGTTTTGACAAGAAGAGGAAGATGGATTTTAATGGAAAATCTAAAAACCATAGATAGAAGAAGATGAAATTTGCTTTATGCTCTAGGTGTGGGAAGAATAATGAATTAAATTTCCTTAAGGGTTCTAATAAATGTTTTAAGTGTGTAAGGTAAGTCCATCGGGCATTTGATTGCTAAAGTGATTGAAAGAAGTTAGCTCAAAATGATTATGGAGAGAAAGATGCACAAAATGAACCTCCCATGATTCATTTCTACAAGTGTAACGAGAACATGAATTATCATAATCACTTCCCAAACCCAAGGTCTAGTGATTATGATCAACTTCAACAACCCCTTAACCCAAGGGATAATGGGAAATCCCATTCTATCGCTATTTTTGATGAGGGGTTGATAATGATGGGATGAAAAGTATACTTACCATACACTCTATAACTGCTAATGTCATATTTGATTTTGGATATACCCACTATTTCATATCTAAATAATTTTATAAGGGTGTTAAGATTTAACCAAAACAATTAGACGTGGAATTGATAGTGCAAACCCCTAATGGTATGATGATTGCATCTCATGTCTACGATACCTCTCTGGTTGAAGTTTGTGGGAATGTACTTCCTTAAAATCTTGTCATTCTTCCATTGGTTGAATTTTATGTCATCTTAGGCATGGTTGTATTTCTCTATATAAAACCCACATAAATTGTAAATGAAGGTAAGTTACATTTGATATTTCAAACCCACCTACGATCATCCATCAATTTGATTATAAGTATGAAATTCCTATAGATATTACATCCAGTGTAAGGGTATTAATTCCCATTCAAAAGGGTTGTTTATCTCAAATGGTTCGGAAGAAAATTGACATCAATGATATTACTATTGTTTGTGATTTTGTGGATTTATTTCTGGAATATTTTCCTAGTCTTCCACCAAAACTTGAAGTTGATTTCTCAATAGAACTCATAACTAGTTCCACACCAATTTAAAATAATACTTATTGAATGAATCTGATTGAGTTGCAAGAATTTAAGAAGAAAAAACAAGAAAAATTTGATAAGGGATTCATTCGGCCAAGTGTGTCACATTGGGGTGCCCCTATTCTTTTTATAAAAAAGAAATCTGGATAAATGAGACTCTATATTGATTATGGTGTGAAATGGTTTTTGGTGTACGGTTGGTCTAAAAAGTGGATTTTGGGTATTCCTTCAAGCATAAATCCTTGCAGTGTTATTTTGGAAACTATTTTGGTATTTATTTTAGTGAACTGTTAAACTGCATAAGAGATGCGAGGCATGTTTGTGAACTGATTTGGTGTGCATGTGTTTTTAAAATGGGTTTGGGTATGCAAGCGATGGTTTTTGTGTGTGTAATGTCTTATTTGGTTTGTGATATGTGAAAGTGATACACTATGTGAATATGTAACTTGTTTGAGCATAAGGGAAAACCCCAGGTATCTAGGTGGGAGGACTAGAACTTGTGCGCTAGTGATCTGGAGTGGCATCATCCCAGTTTCACTTAGCTGGATTGACTATTGCAACACTAAATAAATATATGAATTCTAAGGTTCGTGGTCTTCTAAGCCACATTTTCTGAGGGTCGTGGTCTTCTAATCCATGTTTTTTGAGGGTTGTGGTTTATAAGACACGTTTCACCGAGACACGATGTTCTAGGGTCCCACTCGAACTAGATAAACCTTAGGGGATTTACCCGTAGTTCTCTACTATTCATGGTGGGGTGCCTTTCATCAGCACACTGAGGACCACTTGAGTATGTGCATGTTCTTTATAAATTTCATCTTTTTTTAAGTAGTATTTTGATACGGTTTCTCTTTTAGTACTCTTTTCTTTACACTTTCAGTTTTTAACTGTTTTCCCTAAAATCATTTTAAAAGTACGGTTTTAAATGAGCATGTAAAATTATCTTTTTGATGTTGTGTCATGGAACCTTTTTATTTGGTGGTATCCTACTGAGATATTAGCTCACACCCTACATACGCCTTTGGGTGTATGTAGACCTTGTTCTTTGTGTGTTCCAAGTTGAGGCATCATGCTTAGTGATGCTGGGTCTGGTTACTGATGGTTTTTGCTTGGAGGTTTGTATTGGAACTTTTAGTTCTCTATATTTGTTGTTGTCACTTTGTGTTTTTTGTGAAATTGTAGACTTTAAACCTGTTTATAGTTTAAAGGTGTGTTTTTTTGTCTATTTCCAGTTTCATTTTGTTTATCTTGTTAGTTGTTTTTCTATCTTTTATTTCAGGTAAATCATTCCCATGTAATGTTTTCATACCCGGACACTTGTGCCAACCTGTGGGAATCGAGAATGCCCTTCAGGCCATGTCGCGGACCGGGTCAGACATTGGGTTAGATGGAAACCCAGCCTGGTTCATGACAAAATGGTATCAGAGGAGGTTTTTCCTCTTGGGTTGTGTTATTTTAGGATAGAGTAAGGTATACTGGAGTTAAGGTTGTCGGGACTCAACGTCCTAGCTACGAGTAAGGTTCCTGACCAGCACACCTCATGGAAGGACTCGAGTTACCAGGGTAAGTTGAGGTTTGTCTGAGTCTTTGGTCCTTGTGGTTAATCTTGCCTAAGGTAAATGAAAAGGGAGTGAGTTTAGTGGTAATAGTGATCTTGTAGGTTCTCGTAATCCATGTGGATTCAAGGATGCTGTCCTAGAATACTCTTCGTGGCAGTGGCGTGATTAGCATATGGCTGCCAACCATATATTTCAGTCGCCTACTGACACTAGTACCCTCTTCCATCGTTCCTCATATCATTGTTTTGAATTCGTGTAAATATGGTTTTTATGTTAAAAAAATGATTTGGTCTTGGAAAATGTTTTGAAATGAAGTGATTTAAAAAATTGTGTGTATGGGGTTTGAAAGGTGTGGATTGAATGTTTTGGTTTTGAAAAAAAAGGGAATGTTTGGTTTTGATCCTTGGCGTTCTCATGGGAAACCACATGCATGAGTGTATATGGAAAGAGAAACGATCAATGACACGAGATGATGAATTTCTGGATGGATATGAGGTGGGTGTTAGTGTGGCACGAGAACATGCACGTGCAAGGCCCATGGGACACCATTGGTGTTTGTGCAGCCCACTAGTTTTGCTTATTTTCAAAAAAATTTGTTAATTGAGAATTCGGTGTTTTAGTAACCAGTGATTGTGTGGTGTGTCCTTGTCTTTTTGAAATGTTGGATGAGAGGCGTTTTGAGCAGAGGATCCTTTCTGAATGATTTGTGTCCTGAGTTTGAATTCTTGTTTATAAGTTGGTATGCAAGCGTATAGATAGTGAATTCTTTTGAAAAGTGCTCCAAGAAGCCCTTGCAGTGGTTCCCCCCTACACTTTTAGTGTTTTCTTGTGTTATGTATTGACCATTGGACCAGTTTGGTTGGGTTCATGGTTTTATTTCTTGACTAGTGTACACCCCCCATAAAGTGTTAACATGAGATTGAAGTGTGGCCACAGGAAATTCACCGCTGGCCGACCCTCCAGTTGATTAAAGAAAGGACTCTCTCTTTTTGGGTGACACTGCTAAGTATATCCACTTTCCCATTTTCAGTTAAGCAGATCCTCTCGCAGTGGCATGACTGATGCGTGGGGAGTTGAAGATAGTTTTGGCCTTTTTGAGTCATCGGGTATGAAGTTTGATATCGTTGCGTCTGAAGGTCCCCCCAGAAGTGGTGAAAGGAATTCCAATGGGGAATGGTGAATGCGGTTTGGATTTATTAGTGTCGAACAAAGTCTTGAAATGCTTGTAGTGTTTTCGTCTTCTGAAAGGGTCAAGTTTGGTGACCTCTTTCTGCATGAATCCTCTTTGAACTGCAAGGGTGGATTTCCTCAAATCCTTCGAATCTTCTTTCATAGGAGTGTGTCCTCATCTAAGGGAGTAAAAAAAATTTCTGTTCAAAGGGAAGTGTTTGTCATGCATCTTTCCTTATTAAGTTCCTTGGTTAAGGTGAATAGGTGCTGCATGTGCAGCATCTAAACCCCTATTTTGGTTGATGTGTCATGAGCAAGTAGTTGGATGTCGTGGTGTGTTGTGTTTGTCGGTGTTGTCTCAATTGCAATGTGGTTGTATGTGACACCAAAGTGAGAAGATACGTTTGGGAGTTTTAATGCCTGACTGTGAGGCAGGAGATGCTTTGAACATCAGGGCTCTAGCCATAGGCCTCAGAGTGAAGCTGTCACGTGGCCAGGAATCACGAGTGTGTATGGGACCTCGATCTTATTTCTGTTATCTGTGTTGGATTTGAAGGCTATTTAAATCATTTCTTATAGTTGTTCCATTCCTAATGACCATCTAGTTGCATGAGGTTTCCATGGATATGAAGAAGTGTGGCCGTCTAGTACCTTAAAGTCTTGGGGGTTGAATCCCACTGGCTGTGATTGCTTTTAGTGGTCCTTATAAGGTCTATTGGGTAAATCAGTCGCAAAGATGAATAGTGATCATCTGGGGATGTAGAGATGTTGTTCTTTCTATGGTTGTGGTTTTGATACCCGGTAGTTGGGATCGGCCCTCCCATCCCCTTGTGGTGGGGTGTTTGGTCACTGTTGCAAAATTCACAATGTTTTTAATCTTTCGTCGATCCTAATGGTGGGGAGACCAACAACGGGTCTCACTCGAAAGTCTCTGGAATAAATCAGTGTTGGATTTTTTTTATAATGGTGGGGAGTCCGCCCCGACCTCCTCATGTCGATTTTCTAGTTTCTTCTCAAGAGTCGGTAAGTTTCTAATGATGGGGATCCCCTTAGGGCTTTCCCCATGCTGACCTTTTAGTTCAGTTCCTAGAGATGATTGGGTGATAGGTGATAAGAGTACTCCTAGGATGTGATTGACCTTGTTTGTTCATTCCAGTCAAACTATAGGGTTTTCATTCAATAGTTATTGAGATTTTTTGTCTTGTGAAGTTTCTTTCCATGGGTGCGAGAGTTCCTATCCTTGATTAATCAACTAGATGTGTTTTAGCTCTTTAAGGGGTGACACGTATCATAAAGTCTTTTTACGAGTTTCTTGAGTTTTTCATTTTAGTCACCTTCTTTGAGCACAATGTGTTTTCCTATTTTTTCTTGTTTTCATAGGGATCCTATTTGAACCTTAAGGGGGTGTTGTTTCTTATTTTGGGTCTCATCCTTAGTTGTGGTTTTCTAGGGAAGAAAAGTTTTATGGTGGGGAGAATTGTCACACCTGTCATCTTTAAATAAGTTATTTCATTAATGTTTTCTACGTTGGGTAGTCCGGGGTTAAGACCGAATTAAAATTTAGATTTTTTATTTAAAAACACTTTTATTGGTCTTGAGTGCGTCCAACACACCGTGGTCGAAGCCATGCGACCTCGCTTGGGTCACCGTGCAACCTCGCCCAGTTAACCGCACAACCTGCCCGGTGCACGATTAATTAGTTAATTAATAAATTAATTAAGTGAAATTATCAATAAAATATTGAAATTAAAAGGTGTTAAGGATAATAATTTTATTATTTTTATTATTATCATCATCATCATTTATTAAAAGTTTTAAGGACCACGCGGGGTAACTGCACAGTTTCCCGACTCTTTTAAAATAAAAATAATCAAACGAAGTTTAAAGAATTATTTTAATGATAATAAAAATAAAAATATTTATTATTATTTCAATTATCAATATTATTATTATCAATATGTTTACTGTGTTTATTAATATATGTTCTATGATTATTAAGTTAATTTGATTTACTTTTTTTTATTAAATTTTGTTAAGTTTATTATGTTTATTCATATCATGTTAAGTTTATTATAATAATAATTATTATTTTTAATTTTAATATTATAATTATTCTTGTTAATTTATTTATCATTATTTTATGTTGGGTTTTAGTTTTCCTCTCCCCTCCTTAATCCCGTCGTGACACCCTCCCCCATATCTATCTCCTCTGCGTTTTCTCCTGCTAAAACCCTATGCGTCGTGCCTCATCTCTCCCTCCTGGACATACATGTCGTGCCACATCTATCGATACTAGCTAGCCATGTCACGATGCCCTACTCCCTCTAGTGTCCTGCTGCACACACCTCCCTCCTGGACGAGCACCTCTCAGTGATCTCGCTCCCTTTGGTCAGTCGTTGCAGTCCTCCCTGTGTGCAGTACTCCCCCGTAGCCTCGCCTCCCTCTATTCTAGTGCCCACTACCCTAACTGACCGGTGCTCTCCACCTTGATGAACTACCACACACTAGCCCCTACCTCCCTCACAAAACCTGCACCCCCTTGGCTGCACATTCGTTTTCGGCCGGATTTTTCAGCGTGACACACCTCCATGACTTCTCTATTTTGCTCGGTCAACATTCCGCACCCCCGCCGTAGGTGCGTACTTCTTTGTTTGGTTGGTTTCATCCTTTGAGAGATTATCAGGTTAGGGTTTAGGTGGTTTTTGGTCTGGTTTTTGTGTTCTCTTTAGTCCGATTCATGCTTTAGGGTACAATTTGGATTCCTTGTGGTGTGTTTATGGTGAGAGTGGAGTTTCACATCAATTTGTGGGAATTTCAGCATCAAAGGTAGGTGGTTATATGACATTACATCTTTTAGATAATTTAATTTGGTTGTTTAGTTAATTTATTATGTTCTATAATTTAATTTCATGGTGAAAACTGTGTTTATAATGATTGACATGCTCATTCGATGAAATTTAATTTCCAAAATAGTATAGTTTTGTCTTCGATATGTGTGTTGTCGTATAAATGATTGGTTGTGCTTTATAGGTTGTTTGAAATGAGTATGAGCATGTTCTTTATAAATTTACTTTTTTTAGTAGTATTTTGAAATGGTTTCTCTTTAAGTACTCTTTTATTTACACTTTCAATTTTTAAATGTTTTCCTTAAAAGCGTTTTGAAAGTATGGTTTTAAATGATCATTTTAAATTATCTTTTTGATGTTGTGACATGGAATCTTTTTATTTTGTGGTATCCTACTGGTCTCCTGGCTCACACCCTACATACGCCTTTGGGTGTATGTAGACCTTGTTCTTTGTGTGTTCTAGGTTGAGGCATCGTGCTTAGTGATGGTGGGTCTGGTTGTTGATGGTTTTTTCTTGGAGGTTGGTATTGAAGCTTTTAGTTCTCTATCTTTGTTGTTGTCACTTTGGGTTTTTAGTGTAGATGTAGACTTTAAACCTGTTTATAGTTTAAAGGTGTGTTTGATTGTATATTTCCAGTTTCATTTTGTATATCTTGTTAGTTGTTTTTCTATCTTTTATTTCGGGTAAATTGTTCCCATGTAATATTTTCATACCCGGGAACTTGTGCCAGCCCATGGGGATTGGGAATTCCCTTTGGGCTATGTCATGGACCAGGTTGGGCGTCAGGTCAGATGGTGACCAAGCCTGGTTTGTGACATCGACTATGAGATTAATTTTAAATTAATTTCTGCCAATTATATTATTAGAATTTTGAAAAATATATTAAATATTTGGAATAATCATAATTTATAATATCTAATAATGTAAATTTTGTTTTTGACCAAAAATATTAGTGAATGTAATTAAAATTAATTACATCGATTAAGGTAAAATTATTCTTAACTAACAACTAAACATTATATTTTAGATGCCAAAAAACATATAAACTTGTACATAACCCATTTATGGACATTATTAGGACATTAAACATTTATTATTGAGTTCTTTTGGTTTGGTATGACTTTTGTTAGGTAAATGTGGGTACAACTCACTTATTTTCAAATATTTCATGTGTGTCCTTTACCTTCCCTATAAAAGGCCACAATATCTCCCTCTTCTTCACACCTATAAAATATATTATGTTTGGCCAATATCTACCCAAAAAACCTACCAGAATTCTTTCCTTCCTCCTTGAATCCTTTCTTTGGTCATTAAGTCTTCCATGGAAGCCTTTTGGTACAAACCAAAAGGAGTTACCCAATTAAGAGGTAACACCCTCTCTCAAGATCCTTTTTTTATTTTCTTTATACACCCCATAAATTATATTTATTCCATGGTATTATAATAAAAAAATATCCTAAATATTATAGTATGTTTTTATGCTAAGGGTTCAATTATACACACCTCCATCTAATGCGTAATGAACACACTGTTTACGTGTAAGATGAACTTCTACCTCACTAAAATATGATTGTTCATTTTTCCATTTCCACCTACCATGGTGGAAATTATGATGTAAAATATGTTTATATATGTTATATTTTATAGTTATTGTATCTTTAACATTCTTTATTCTTTTTTAAAACACATATATTTTTACTTTCTATTTTGTGTTAATACGATAATTTCGTTTGTGTAAGTGTGGACTACTGCCCCCTAAAAACTATTGGAAATATAATATATACCAATGATTTTGGGAAAACCATTGGTATAGTTCACTAATTTGGACTTATACCAAAGGTTTGTCCAAAACCGTTGGTATAGGTCACTTATATGGACCTATACCAACAGTTTTGGCCAAACCGTTGGTATAGGTTCACTAATTTGGACCTATACCAACAATTTGAAAAAAACCGTTGGTATAGGTCCATTATAGAGACCCTATACCAATGTTTTGTCCAAAACCGGTGGTATATGTCCCAAAATCAAAGAACCTATACCAACGATTCTCAAAACCATTGGTATAGGTCTATACCAACGGTTTTGAGAACTGTTGGTATAGGTACATGTATTTTTAATGGAATATTATTATAGTGGACATTAAATAAATAAAAATTTAAATAATTATGATAATAAATATATATATTTATGAAATTATGTTCACAAAAGTAAATTAGGTTAGTGGTTAGGTCATTCAATCACAAACGGGAGGTGCTGGGATCAAAATCAACCAGATGATTATTGTTTGAATTACATATACCAACGGTTTATGGAACCATTGGTATAGACCTATCCTTACGACATACTTGGAAATGGTTCTCCAAACCATTGGTATTGCCTATACCAACGGTTTGGAGGCCTATACCAATGGTTCCAAACCGTTGGTATAAGGTATTTTTTCAGTAGTGCAAAGCGATACGATTCATTCATAAACTACATGGAATATATTGAGGATGGGTTTTGTGAATATATATGATATATATTATATAATAAATATATTTTAATAATGATATATATATATTCATATATTTCATTTTCTTTCTTTCTTTCAATACGAAAATAAAAACAGAAACAACGTTCATGTGTATGTACGACTTACTGTCTCCATGAACAGTGTATCCCCTTTTTTACTTATATATTATATAGATTATTATAATAAAAATATAATGTATATAAATTATATTTATATAATTTTTTACATTCTGGAATCATGATAAAATAGTAAAGACAAACGACATAACATATTAAGGAACATGTAGAGAACAAAGTGTATATTATCCATAGTGAAACTTAAAATTGGATGGTTGACAAGCAGGTAATATAAGGTCATAATAAACCCACATATGGAACTAGATAAAATAATACATTTATTTAAAAGATTTATAATTAATTTATATTTGTTACACAAGTGGTTTGAATTATTACAACGAGAGTCAAGACACAAGGTAAGGGGATTTCATCTCATTTTTTATTTCCATGAAATACATGTTATGTTCACCAGTCTTTACTTTTGTGTGGTGTATATAATAGACATTATTGTATTATATGTATATTATACTTAAATTTATGGGTATTTACATATCCATTTTATGATCTTTCTTTTATGGGGTTTAAGTTACAAAAGTTACTAAATTGGTAAAATAGTTTTGTCTCAATTTGCCTTATTTGAGACTCATGTTTTTTATACACCTAAATTCTTTTTCTAGGTGTATATAATTCCATTTTACATGTTATATCTTGAATTTAAGAATTTTCATGATATTTTATGATTCATTTATTTTATTTTTCTGACATGGATAGTATGATCCCAAGTAACTATGTGGTAAGAGTTTATTGAAACAACCTCATTGCTTTTCGTGATTATTAATGATTATGATTCCTTGATGAAATATTAGGATAAATATTTCAAGAAAACTCATTTGTTTCCTTATAATCTATTTATTAAAGATATATCCATGTATCATTACCATTTTCCCAATCTTTGGTACTTAATATAATGTGTTTGAGTAAAATATGACAATCTATCTCTCGATTCATAAATCTATTGTATTAAAAAACCATGTTTTAAAAAATAATTTTCAAAATATCTTTGAATCCCCTTTTCAAGGAAAAAGTATTTTAAAAATGGTTTGTGGTTTTAAATGCTTCCTTTAAAAGTTTTGAAAGCTAATTTCAAACAAAAAGGTTTTCAAAAAGGTTTTATATTTTAAAAATCATTTTCAATAGAGAAAGGATATTTTCCTCAAGAAATGTTTTTAAAAGATCTTTCAAAATTGTTTCCCATATAAGATAATATCCTTTGGTGTTACTCATTCCTTTATGGTGAAATTATTCAATGTTTCCATTTATATTCTTTCTCTAAATGGATTATGTTTTGATATCATGATGTTTATGAAACCTTTTTCTCTTTCATGGGTTATATGCTTTTGAAACTCACTTCTTTTTAGGGGTTATGTTTATGATGAAATGATTATAGAAACTGTATTTTTTCCATAGGTTATGATATGATTACATGTTTATAATTCCCATTTAATTTCATTTGTTATGATATGATTATTTATGATCTTCTAAAACATATATGTATGATTTTACAATGAGGCAGGTGGGACCTATATCTCTCTCTAATAAATTAGGTAAAGATTTATATCTCATGATATAGAATAAGATGGTATTGGGAATAAAGTTTAACAACTAAGATTACCATGATAATGAACCATGACTATGAAGATGGTATGAGAAGTGAACTCATGCTACTAATATGGACGTTTGAGTGAACCATGACTACCAAGATGGTATGAGGAGTAAACCTTTACTACTGAGATGGTCTTAGAAGAGATTCCTTGGCTACTATGGAAATCATATTATATATTCTTATGTGTCTTCCACAATTTCATGTTTTATTCCTATGTTATGATTTCATGGATTATGTTCTTTTTTTTCTTATGATTCATATATTATTAACTACCAAGCTTTATGTCATGATTCATGTATATTATCTTTGATATGTAGGGTATGATCTTTTATTTTCATGATCATGTTATCACCCTCTTATTCTCATGATACACTTACATATCTCCCTTGTTTACCCTTACTGAGAATCTGAGATCACCCCCTTTATGTTTCCTTTCCCCTATGTTATGAAGATATGTATTATGTTTGATGTTTCTAATAAGGGTTATAGTCAAGAATAATCTAGTGGGAGATAATATAGCTCATTTATGTATTAGTGTTTATGTTTCCATGTTCATAAAGGCACTAGACTAGTATGGTATTTGGGCATCTATTTGTATAATGTTTTATGTATTTCACAAATTTTATGTAATGTTAATGTATGAAAATCATGGGTCGCTATACGACTGCTTTACAGATACTGTAAGAACACACCCTAGTCTGTCCGGTCTCACTATGCACCATTTGGTCCCGATATATCTAGGACTCTATCAAAAATTCAATCATCTGCACAAGACAAAATACATACAGGAAAATCTTGTGAAGGGGTTAGTATAAAAATACCCAGTAGGACACCCCAAAACCCCAAATCATACAAAAAATGAACAAAAATCATCTATACAAAAATATATCTCTACAACACATATAACAAGAATATATCGATATACTCAACAAAGACACATAGTCTCAAATGAAAATTCATAACCATAATTCCATCCTAGGATTCCAACTCGAATGTTAAATATAATACTCATCCAAGAGAATATAATCTATGAGTCCAGTAGCACTGATGATGTTCATCCAAGGGGTACTTCTCATTGAGTCTCTCCATTGGAAGTACACGAAGAAATTACTAAGAGATAAAATACACAGATGAGGATCACTCCTAAGGTCACGGGGTATTCCAATAACCCAATCCAAATTAACTTGCTAAATATAGGATTAGAACCTACATAGTGTTGGTTATGATGATACCAATAACTCTATATAGGGAATAAAGATGAATAGAGGATCTCACTGTAGTTCTCATGGAAGGATTCCAATAACTCTATCCAAAATGTTCTACTGAAGGAATCACTATCCTATGAGTAAGAGGAAAAATCATACTAACTTCCAGGGAATGGATATGGGAAACACACCCTAATCAAACTGGTCCAAGATATAGAGGACAAGGGCTCTAATCATACAATAAGGAAGTGTATGGCATGTAGTAGGGTTTCACACAATGTCCCTTTGACTCTAGTTCCTTCTCGTGTAAACAAACCATGTTCATGACAATATAATAGTACACGACATACAACTTCCCATGTATGTGTACACAACATGAGGCTACCTATATAAACCTAGCCAAGCTGTGTCCATGTGGGAGTACATGGTGTTCTTTTGTGCCCATGTATGTGTACCCTCCAAGGTACACTTCGAGATCACCAAAGGGGACCACACAACATGTGACATGGTTATATTCTGTGTGATTCTTATCTTCATCCTAAAACCTTAGTTTCCACTAAGAGGGTCCCACACAATGTATAATCCCAGATTACACGCCATGTGGATTAGAATTTTTTAGAATCCTAGATATGGTTTATGCATGTATTCTCCACTTATTTAGATACCAATAAAGTTACACATCACTGAAAAAATCATGAATCAAGCCCTTATAATCTATGTCATCATTGATATACAAAATTCAAAACTTCGATTCCTTTGGAAAATGCCTTTATATAGTGTTATTCACTACACACCAAAGAACACAAAAAACCAGTATCTATATAATCCAATTTTATACCATTTCCATCATCACTCTTTTTTCATGTTGTTCTGATCCTAGATCTAAAATATCACATCGTTTCTCCAAAAAAATAGGTTCACACTGATCAATTCCTCATTAGATGTTGAACCATGTAAAAAACAAAGAAAACCCGCGATGAACAAAGAATCAGGGGAGAAAAGCATAAGAATAATCATGAGAAACAATCCTTAGTCAAAGTTTGAATTGATCTTGATTTTTTCCCATTATAATAAATAATGAAGAGATAAAAAATAACCATAAATAAATTCTCTCAATAAATCCCTGCAATAATATCATCCCACAATATACATGATCCGCAGATCAATCTATTGGTTGATTGATCCATGTTTATTGTAGAAATAAAAAATAGGTAAAGAATATAAATAAAAATATGTCCTACCTCGATTTATATTAATCTACAATGAATAATGAAGTGGCACCATTATCATTGGAAATATCCTCCAATTCTGTTGCACGTCGATTACTGATCGATGATCCAATAAAAGTTCATCTGAGAGAGATCCTCCAACACTCTCCCCAATGCCTCTAGGGTTATGTGGATAATTGTAGAATTCCATCATAACAATATAATTAAATTCAAATTAGTCACCAAATCAAAAAATATAAAATAAAATAATTTATTTAATTATTTTTTTTCATTTAACGTCTGTCGATGACTTTTCCACAAACACCTCATGCTGACAAAAGTTGTGTGATGCCTTGGGTAAAACACACATTATGAACTAAATGGTTCCCCAATATTTCTGATATAGGTCCACATTTAGAATTTATCCTATTTTTTAGGAAAAATATATGTAAATTCTATTTAATATATTTAATATATTTCAAACATTTATTCCAGGTGCACCGGGCTTTGGAATCGCACGCCGTCTCAACTCCTGGTCTCAAAAATGATCCATAAAATATCCAAAAATAATACATGGAAAATACATTTCATTAAAATAACACTAAATATGGATCATTGAGATAAAATATCTTATGTCAATGTGTTGTAATTATAATAATAGGAACATAAATATTCTAGGTTTTCCAAGGTCTTGGGACCCTGTGAGTGTTGTCCGATTGTTACTAGAACCACATGAAAGACCCTATAAACTTTGTGTATTTTGTGTAATATCTATAATTTTTAGATAATTCATATATAAATATGACTTATCAAGAAATATTTTTATTTTTCTTTGGCCATACTTATTGGTTTTTGACCTGATAAGTTTTGCGCATTTTCAATTTCAATTGCTCAATTTCTCCTAAATTATGTGGTGTTCATTTATAGCATGCTGAATATTGTGCCTGTCCTAATTTTCCCTTTGTGTATTCTCATCCTAGGGATAATTTAGCCTCTTTAATTTAAATTTTAAGGTCTTACAAGCCGGACCAATGCAGCTGATGTTTTAGGTCAAATATTTTTGACCATAAGTTATGGGGATAACAGTACAAGTGGGACTTGCAATACAAGAATGCTCCAAACATCAATTTATTATTTATTTTATTAGAATATTCACTTTAAGAAAAAGTGGTAACCTTATAAAATACTTTACTTCCTGATTTAAAAATTCAAATTAAAAACTTCAAACCATTTCAAAATATGAGCACATACCATCATCACCACATCAGAACACGAACTACCTCATGATAGGCACCCTAACACATGTTGAACCCTAAAATAACACCAATCATGAATTAAATTCAAAATTAAACATTTCTCATGAATCCTATGATCAAAATTTCCATCTTCTCTACCAAACACATCACCATTATTCATGTAGCTCCCTTACACAACAATCACTATCATCATCGTCGCCTTTCGAGAAAGATGAACCATCCGCACAATGGTTGTTTTTACCCTTTGTCTACCATTGATGATGTTGAAGGACACCATAGTCCATCATCATCACTAAAGAACTATTGACATCTAAAAAACACCCCACTAAAAGTTTTCACCCTTCGTCTACCATCACTAATGAGTAAGGCCACCAAAGTTCATCATCATCATCACTAAATCAATATTGACATTGAAAGTAAAAAAGACACCGCACTAAAAACAACAAGATGATTATAACCTCCAAAAATACTATAAAAAACCCTCTTATTTGACCAACACTGACCCCAGAACACAAAAAACACAAAAAACTCACCAAACATCAAAGGATAATTAAATAATTTATAAAAAAAACTAGAAGAAGACCTGAAATGAAACCTGTGAGGAAATCTCCATGGCTGCCAAGCCACATGGCCCAAAACCCTTGTGTGTCGATCACTCCAAATATGACCTTGAGAGGAGTGATGGAATGATATGTTAGATCAAGGTTGAATCGGTCAAGGAAGAACAATGAGGATTCAAAGAAAAATCCAAAACTGAGAAATATGAAGGGGAGACCGAGGCCGGATCCTAAGAGAAAAGAGATGAAGATGCCTTGAAGATCCAAAATCACAGAGACTCTAAGCCCAAAACCTCAAGAATGTAACTCTATTGAACCAAAATGGAGAAGAGAAGAGGAAATTGAGGTCAGAGCGAGGAGTGACAGCTAGGGAAAAGGCATAACACCTTCCTCAGAGCAGACCAACTATGAAACCAAGGAAGATGAAGCGATGAGAGGAAGAAATAACATAGAGGGGATTTATGAGGAACCCAAGAAAGGATAAGATAGGGGTGCGAGCACCAACATACCAAGAGATGAACTGCCACTATGCCAAAGATTGGAAAAAATACTAAAGATCCACCATTGAAAAGATATTGGGAAAGAAACCAGAGATGTGAGAGGTCGAAGAGGTAGGATGAGGAGTGAATAAATAGTTGCTGGAAGACTCTCAAAACCCTAGAGAAGGGAGAGAGTGAAGAAGGAGTGGAGGGAGAGAGAATAGAACCTGGTGAGTGAGGGGCCATCCAAGAATGCTCAAAACATTTATAGATATGAGGAGGGAAATTTTAAATCATGATATATAAATTTTTTAGACCTAAATAAGTAACTTGAGAAAATTATTCAAGGAATGATCATGGACCATGTTTGAATAGAAAATTTTATTGCGATGTCATTAGACGTATTTGGATAAGTTGATTTTGTTCTTGGGATGAAAATTCCTTTGATTTAAAATCCATATTTAGAGACATATTATGAAAATATTTGTTTGAGGTGTAATATACATAGTAAAAACAAAGGTTTCCTTTGGAGTTGGGCACTCTTATTATCTATGGTCGTGTGAGGTTTGTGATAGTATGAGTTTCTCGAAACCATGAAGTGTGGTTTGTGAAAGGAATGCATATAAGGATAAAGAAAAAATTTATATTGACATTTTACATGGATAAGGGAGGGTCATTTTACTCTAATCACAAGTTTTTCAATAAAGGAACTCATCGATGAATTCCCATCACGAATTAAGACCATGTGTGGAAGAGAGGGGGAAGACATTTTTTTCTTTGGCTGTTGGGCCTAGAATGAGAGATCCAAACATCACTATGTATCTCTTTGTAATGATAATTAATCCACACATAGTTCTAGGATAGATATTACCTAAATAGATCTGAACCATATATAATGAAATACTACATAGAGGAATCCACTATGAACGGTTTAAGGTCATGTAGAGTGTACCAATACTATGATGGATACACAATTCTATAGACCACAAGGTTTTGGTGGTATTGTCAACGTATATCCCAAAATATTACAAAAATTGATATGTGGGGAAGTCATAAATACATACCTTGGGGTTCTCAGATTTAAAGGAGTGGGATGGGACATACATGTAAGGGATAATTGCATGCCACATTCAGAAATCTGTTTTCATTATGATGTTGGTAAAGCATACAGGGATGAGAGGGAATTCCCCTGGGGATGAAAATGACTTTGACTGGTAGGACATATTTGGAGATGTATTATGAAAATATATGTTTGAGGAATATTATGCGTAGTCAAAGAAAAGTGACCTTTATATTTGGATTCTATTATTATAAATACCCAAAGGAAGTTTATATGGTTCCAAGTCTTCTATGGAACAAAGTGTGATTTGTGAAAGGAATGTGTATGGATTATATTGGAGGAATTTAGACTGATGTTGGACATGGCTAAATGAAGGATATTCCATAGAGAAGCAACTCATATGTAGGATATTAGGATTAGTTTTATGTTTGAATATGGGCCTGGGATGAAGGATTCATGCATCACTACGTATCACATTGGGATGAGAATCAATACATATAGTTCTGACATAAAGGTGTGATAAGAGACTGACACCTAGAACTGTGGTCCTCTCAAGAGAGGGCCATAATAATGCATAGTTTCACATTATATAGTGTGGAAATGAACAATTTATTTTAACGTCTTATGGTGGGGTTGTTTCCCTATAGTTTAACATCATGTGAAAAGGACATGTAGTGTTCCTTTTAAGGTCTTTCATCTAGGACTATCCATTTTATAGTTAACCAACAAAGAATGCTCTGAAATTTTCTTAGCATGAAGTGGAAAGGTTGTAAGTAGTGGCCTTGGGGTTCTTGGATCTAATGGAGTGAATTGATATGAGCATGTAATGGATGACCACTGACCATGTTCAAAAATTGGTTTCCATTACAATGTTTTCAAAGTGTATGAAGATAAGAGGATTTTATCCTAGGGATGAGAATGATTTTGATTTATATGCTATATTTGGAGGTGTGTTATAAAAATCCATGTTTGAGGCATATTAGGCATAATCAAATCAAAAGTTTCCTTAAGAGTTATCCACTCTTATTATCGATTTCTGAAGTAAATCTTATGGATATCAAAATTTCCCATGGCATATAGTATGTTTTATGAAAAGTGCATTCCTAAGTATGATGGGTGAATTTACTCTAGAATTGACCAGGAATGGGTATAGTGTTCCATATACAGGTTTGAATGAAATGTAATGAATGAAAAATTTACAACTAGATCGATGTTTTGATATCTTGGTGTCACTACATAACTGGTGGTAATAGAAATCAATCCACATGTAGCTCTAGAGAAATTTCCCTACACAAGTTTAGTCTATATGTAGGGTGGGGATTTTTTTTGAATATGAGTTCATGAATGAAATGAGAACCCAACCCTAACTCTCTTGTGTAGATCTATATCATACAAAGGACAATGGGGGTATCTTTTTTTTTTTTGTGTTTAGACCAAGGTTGGAGAATCCAGGCATCACTATATATCTCATCGAGATGAGAATCAAGAAACATGTAGTTCAAGAAAAAGTTTTATGTACAGGTCTAGTTTGTACGTATGTAGGACCATTTTTTTGAGTAAGGGATCATGAATGAAATGATAATCTAACATGGACTCTCTCATGTGGATCTAGCTTATGAAAAAGATAGTGGGTGCATATTTTTTTTATTTTACAACTGGGCCCAGGTTGGAGAATCCATGTGTCTCTACGCATCTCATCGAGAAGAGAATCAAGTCACATGTAGTTCTAGGATAGATTACCTACACTTATCAAGTTCTTTTGTAAAGAGGGGGAGTTTTATAATATTTCGTCTCGTCCATGATATAGAATCTTGGAATAACTACGTACCTCATTAGGATTTGAATCACACCACATATAGTTCTAAGATATTGGTGTGGTAGGGGACCAACACCCATGATAGGGTTTATATTAGGCGAGGTCTACAATAATGGAAATTTTAACATTAGACAAAAGGGACATCAACCATTTAGTTTAACATAATGTAGATAATATAAGGATATATGATCTAAATAGGAGGTATGAGGTCCTAAATTGAAAAACACGTTTATAATGTAGTTCACATAGTTTAAGGTCATGGTGTTTGGATCACAATTTGATATGACCATGTGAGGAGGCCCTTACAAATATTCTCAAGCCCATGTGATCATGTGAGGAGCACTTACAAATATTCTTAAGCCCATGTGATCTATACTCAATGTGAAAACAAGGAATGGTGAGGGATTCCCTTATCACATGGGGGTGAATAAAAGAAATTTGGTTAAGAAACTATTTATCACCGATATGTATGAATTGTCTTCATCAGCTAGTAAGAATGAATCTTATGTGAATGAATGACATGGAGTCAAACAATAGTGAGGAAAATCATACATGGGTTCAAAATTTAAGGATGGGCCTAATATTTAATGTATAGTTTTTTCTATGTATTTTGTGTCAATAGGAATCAAGCCATACATAGATATAGGTAAAGATTCCTCGCACTGATCTAGCTCACATGCAAGGAACATGGTGATATTTTTTTTGGTTAAGCGGTTGGGCCTAAGACAAGGGACCTGGATTTCATTTCATCTCTAATTAGAATGAGAATCAAGAAACACAAATTTCTTAATTTTATCCATACTTAAAAGGGTTTGTCCTATATTTTTAATGCTGGATAATAAGGATGGGTCATGTAACTTTTAAGGTTATGCACTCAAGGCCATATAGTTTAATGTCACTTGTTAAGGACACTTTGCCACGGAAGGAGTGGAAACAAGGTATGTGGGGATTATGATTTAAAATATACCCATTCATTTGGTAAATCATCTCATAAGAGGAATATCATGTTCATTACCTGAGGATTCCTAGGATTTTCACCCAAGGCATCATATTCTTGGTTCATAGGGCAACACTACATTGTATCTTCATGTTCTAAAGAAGTTTTCAGAGAACTTAATTTATTGTGACTATGATGGTATGGGTCATGCCTTTTAGGGTCATGTAATAAGGACTGCTCTATAGAGTTTATAATTATGTAGTGAGGATTAATATTATCTTATATTTTTAGATCGTATGACTAGGAACATAAGTTATTAATCACATAAAAAATTTCGTGATAAATTTTTCATTGGTAGGGGGACTAGTACCCTCTATGTTCATGGTGATCAATGAATATGATCCATTAGAATAGACCTTTTAGATGAAAAAATGACCTCCACATTTTGGTTCAAGATTAAAAGGTTTCTTCCTAGGTATCAACAAGGTCCTTAGGTCCAAAACTAGTTCCCCTTATGGAAATGAACAAATCAAAACTTTCATGTTAAAATATTGAGATATTCAGTTTTAGTGAATCTTTAAATGATACATAGTAGCCAATATTTTCTTATCCAGCCATTCCAATTCCTCCAAATGCTTATGGGACCTCTCATCTATGAAAAAATGATAAAAATGGTAATGTATAGTAAAGGTTATTGGACTTTTATAGGAAAAACCACTTCTATCCTATATTCTCATGAATACATGGTCATTAGTATAGTTGTGTGGGTTTGGCATGGTAGGACCAAAATGCATGTAGAAGATTGTTAGTCTAGGATTTATTTTCCTTTTCCACCATTTTCTAGAGTATGTTTGATAGTGTTTTGTATAAATCATCTATATTTACATTTAACTCCCCATGAAAATTGGATGAAAGGTTAGAATCGATTTTATATTCATAGTACAAACTTCTCAATTTTGAAGAGAAAAAGATGGTGTCATTGTACATCAATATCATAGGAGGGATACAAAACCTGGTGATGATGTTGGAATTCATGAAATTGATAATGATATTTGTCCTGAATTCTTTCAGGGTTATTGATTTTTACTATTTAGATAATAATTTAGAAGGAGTGAGGATATATTTAAATTGCTTGGCTGTAGAAAGAGGTTATAGTCCCACAACATCCATTACCTATATAGAGAATTGATTGGAGTATTTGGTAGTGTGTAAAAAATCCAGGGGTTGATGGATGAAATTGGAATACACTTGACATGGATGACACTTTTTTGTGAATTGGGTACAATCCTGCATCATTGAACACTTGAAATATCCAAGCCTTTTGATTTGGTTAGAAATTTTGGTTCCTAACAAACAGACACCATAGGAATTTACATGATCTTCTTTCATAATGGCAATAGTCTCTTCTCTATCAATTAATATAGGGAGGATTCCACCAAGGCCTTGTTTATTGGGGACCTTCTGATGGACTAGGCTATCATAGAGGGTAAAATTAACTTCCAATCATTAGATAATCTCATTTTTAGCTAAATATGATGGAAGAGTCCCACTTTAGAGATAGTCCAGGATGGGAATCATCCAACCATTCACAGGATAATCTGGTTTAGGGGTAGTATTGACTTAACTAATCTATTCCATTATACTCTGAACAAATGACGATACCGTTCTATGATGTTAAATGTTGATTAATTTTTTTTCTCTATATATATTTAACAAATTTATAACTACATTTTATAGTTTATCTGCCTAATAATTATGAGAGTGAAATATATGAGTTAATGTTGCATCTATGGGGAATTCAACCATTAATCCTCAAACATAGTCCAGTAGGGGTATCATATATTCTTTTTGATATTATAATCACTATTTACCTACTTGATTACTAGCTATAAATCACCATTTATGTTCTTATGGGTCATTGGTATTTTTATCTTGAGTTTTAAGACTACAATGAGGTCTCAGTATTCTAAATCATTATTAGTGAAACATTACAAAAAATGAAAGAATAAGGTAGATATTCTTTTGCTGGAGGGATAAGGATGACTCCCAAACTATTTTAATTGTGATTGGTGTCTTTTATATTTTTTCTTGTTGGTATTATAGACGTTCCATCAATGTACATCACCCATGTTCTGGGGGAGTCTTGGAAAATGGGGATTTATTCATCTGTAAGTTTGTTATTCATAGGAACTTCTTCCAAAGAAGGATTATTCATTAGTAAATATGCCAAATATTTTTTTTATTATCTTCTATGTTATGAACTAGATTTCAAACTACTGTAGGATGACCAACCACCAGGTTAAAAATCCAGTCGACATAGGGAGGTTATGGACGTACTTGAGTAGCTCAGTGCAAGATACCAAATGGACATAATTATGTGGAAAGTAGTGTCTCAATTTACCAAGCAAAAATATTAATTCCAAATATCTATTTTTGATATCTTAATAATTATATTCGGTATCGATCATAATATAACTGAGATAATTGAGATCGTTTTCATTTTTAGAGTCATTATTTTGTGTGAGTAAAGATCCTAGTGATCTCTCTAAAGCTGTATCATATAATGTGAGTGAATTTACTTCAATAGGTGTCATCATCATTGGTTGAATCCACAAATACTTCATGAGACTATAGAATAATTATTTATATTTATCAATCCACTTATACGTGACCCCTTTTTTCATCAACATAGTGAAGGAAAATCACTTTATAAAAACATTTTATATAAAGCTTAAAATGTGAGAAAGGCATCCTTATAGTCCTCTTAACACTTTAAGGTTTCAAGGAGGCAACATTTCAAGGATTTATTTTTTATTATTGGGATAAAATTTTATTCCATGATGGAATACTAAGAAGACAAGAAACCTTCTCAAGGTTACACCAAAATCACATTTTAGGGGGTTCATTTTTAGGATATGTTGTCACATTTTGTTGAAAGACATCTCAAGGTTAGAAATATGTTTAGGGTTAATTTAGATTTGGATATGTGAATTCTAATTCTTGTGCATAAGATATAGTTCCATCATATATAGAATGATATTAATGTCATAAATATGATATATATATATATATTTAGAATCATTATTGAATTTTGGACATGGAAAATGAATCACATTGCTTCCCGGAGACGGTAGACCGTAAGTACGCACGAGCAACATCATCATTTCCATAATGGTGAATGGGTAAAGAAAAAATGATATATTTATTTTAAATAATCAATATAATTAGATAATTATTATATATATTCATTTTTCTATATTTATGAATATACATACGAGTCAGTGATGAAGAATGAACGATATCAGATCGGGAGGCGGTAGTCTGCAGTACACACGAGTAATGATTTTTGTTTTCTACTTGATGGAGCATATGAGTAAATATTTTTCAATAGAGATAATAAAATATTAATATATGAGAGATGTTGGTCTTATTATATTTCAATTTTTATGATATATTTATGGTGGTAAATGAATAATAAAATAAAAAAGATTCATTAAGATGATTACATTTTCTTAAAGATACCTCCTTTGTATCTCTTGTTAAGAGGCTTAGAATTGGTCTTTTGGGAATAAGAGTGGCTGTAGAATATGGATAATGATGTCAGGAATGGATTTTGGTAGGGTTTTTTTGATCTATATTTCTCAAAGTGGTGTAAATAAGAGAGGGAAGGGGTGTTCTTTTATAAGTGGGAGAGAGGAAAAACTTGTAATTTTCAAAAAGAATAAAATATTTTTATGTATTACTCAAGTAAAATGGATCCAAAATGGACTATTTCTGAATATTATATGATATAGGTTCTAAATATAACCAATAAATATAAATTATACATGTTTTTAGGTTATATTTACCCTTATCTATTTAGTTTAACCCTGGGCAAACCTATTTTTAACCTTAACCACAATGATGATTTTTTGCTATTTTTACTATTTATTGGGGAAAAATGAAAGTGGAATCATTAAAAAATTTACGTACGATTAATAAAAATGTTCAATCCAATTTATCACATTCATACCATATAAATTATATAATTTACTTTAAATTTAAACCCGTAAAACGAGATAAAAAACGATTTTTCAAAAAAATGCCTTTTTTATGTATAAAAATGTTTTTATACTGAATACAAGCATAATATTAATTTAAAAACCATAATTATATTATTAATATTATTATTGAATAAATTTTTCTTTGGAGCCATTTTAAAAAATTGTAATTTTTTTAATTTCTTGAAATGAAAACACAGTTTTCAATAATAATTGGAGTTTTTACTATTCATTGAAAAATCACACTTTTTAGAAAAATTCCAAAAAATCTCCCTGAGATAATTTTTATACGATTATTTCAAAAATAAATTTAATTTTATAAAATACATTTTCTAAAATTTATGTAAATAATAATATTATTTTCCCACAAAAATAAATAAAAATCATTTTTGATTGTGGGGTGGAATGCTTTGGAATGGTGGAGTTGGTGGTTGAATTCATTAAGTTGGTGGAATGTTCTTTGTGGCCATCGGGTTTGATTTTTGAGGGTCGCTACATCTGTCTTACATGGTTTTGCTATAGATGAGGTTTAGAGCAGTTGGTTTTCTTCTGGTCTTCACTTCGGAATCAGAAGTCTGAGAGGGTATGGATTTGCCATCGGTTCCAGGCCTGTGCGCTCATGCACGAGACAATTAGCCAACAACGAGGAGTAGAAGGAGGATCATGTTATTGTTTATGATTCTATTTAGGTGCTCTTCTATGTATTCTTGGTGTTTTTTGTCCTTAAATTTTGTACCAGGGTGCTTTGAGCGTCTTAAGTTGTGAAGTTATGTATGGTTTCTCACTTTTTCCTCAAAAGTGTTTGAATAATAAAAAAAATTACATTACAAATAATTAATTGTTTATCTCCTAAAAATTAGTCAATAAATTTTTGTTGAATATTAAAAAAATATATATTTTAAAATTATGTTATTCCTATTCATATAAACCAATTCAATATCCAGGTTATAACGATGATATTTAAATAATAATATATTGTGGTTCTTTTAAGCTCGATGTTGCATGTTGTATACATTATCAGATATAATGTTATTTTAAATTATTATGATATTAAATTATTCCCTGCTACAAAAATTTCATCCTAAAATTTTTCATGAGTATTACCTTTTAAAAAAATGAGGGTGGTTCTTCTTCATAAAATCCTCTAGTTCTCACATTACTTCCTCCATTTTATGATTGGTCCAAAGTACATTTACTAGATGAGTTGTCTGATTTCTAAATACTTGATCTCGTGTCAATAATATGAATAGTCTCTTCATAATAAGATATATCAGGTTCTAATTCTATTTCTTCATATTTGAGCACATGCATTGGGTCTGGCATGTACATCCTTAACAAAGAGATATGGAACACATCCTGTATTTTATAGAGGCTCGATGGAATTTCCAAATGGTAGGCCATAGATCCAATTATTTTCATAATTTAAAAATTAATGATGTTCCATGGGATCATTTTTTAATTCTTACTGAACCTTTTTACACCCTTCCATGGATATACCTTCAAGAAATTGTGATCTCACTGTAACAACCTGAGATTTTAAAAGAAAGAAATTATGTTCGATGGAATAAATGACACACAATACTAAACTTAAATTAGAATGAAAATCCATGATACTTTATTATATAATTATTTTTAAATATATTTATTCTTTTTTATGGCTTGTGGAACATTTAATAGTGAGATTTTTATGTTCGATAACATATTCAACACGTAACACCAGGCATAAACGACCCACTATATATATATATATAAGAATTATAACCAAACTATTACATTGGAGTATATGAATAGTAAAAAGTAAATTATTATAAATATGGTTATTTATTTATTAGTAATAAAATAATAATCATTTAGAAGAAAAATAAATGTTTTCAGAAAAATTGTATTTTTTCTAAAAGATGGATTAATCGCCCTTTATGAAAATAATTTAAAGCTAATTTTTACCAATTTTAAAATATTAATATTAAAAAATACATTTTTTATATCAGAATATGAAAATTATCTTAGGGTTAATTTTTTAGATTTTTTTGAAATGTTTCATTTTTTGATGAATAGTGAATAATACTATATTTTAATTGATAACTACATTTTCGTTTAAATAATTTCTAATGTAAAATTATATTTTTAATTAGTTTGAAAGTATTATTATTTAATTTTTATATAAATTAATATAATTAAGGTTATTTTAATTATTTTCATATTCAATTTAGATATATAAACTTTGTAAACTTTTGAATTTTTTCTCTTTAAAAACCCATTTTCTCATCACATCTACGAGATTAATTTTAAATTAAAATTTCTAACTTCTATAAATTGAATTTGGAAAAGTGGATTATATATTTTTAATCATAATAATTTATAATTTATAATAATGTAATATTAATTTTTTAAAAAAATGAACAGTGAATGCGATACAAATTAATTACCGCAGTTACAGTAAAAATGAGGTTTCCAGGTGGTAAAACTAAAAATATAATTTTAAAAAATAAATAAATTTTCTAAAAACTATTTAATATCCATATTTAGAGAATTAAACCTATAAGTTTTTATAATGGTCAATTTTTGACCCTTTTATCATTTGAAAAACATGGGAGTACCCAATTATTTTTAAAAATACCAAGTGTCTCCTCTACTCCACTTATAAATGGTCAACCCCTCTCATCTCTTCTTGACACGTTAAAACCTCTTGGATCCATCCAATAACTACTAAAATAAATTCCCAAATTCCCTCCTCTCATCCTATAAGGCTTATTTTTGGCATAAATACCACCTCGTAAGTATTTAATGAAAACAAAAATAGCATACCCAAAGAAAGGGCAATGTTCTTCATTGAGCGTCATCATTATATTTTTTTATTCACCTAATTAAAATCATATTAAACCATTGTTATATAATAAACTCAACATATTCCATATTTTTTTGTTTTATAATTATTTAATGACTTATAACCATATTCAATTCCATCAAATAGGTTATGAAATCATCATTTGTGTGTATGGTGGACTACCGCTCTGCGAACAGATGTCATTCGTTCTTCCATTACCAAATTTCAAGGTTGGGATTGATGATGGATATAAAGAATATATATATATAAATAAAATATTTATAACATATTTATACCTCTTGAGTAGTTATATCATATACATACTTTTACTTTCCATTCTGTAGGGGATACAATAACATCATTTGTATGTACGACAGATTACTGCATTGTGGAGCGATGTGATTCATTTTATCACCAACATCATACATGGAAGGTAATAAGGATAAATTTAATGATTATATGTGATATAAATTAAATAATTATAATATTAATGACATATTTATCATTCTGAAAATACAATATATCATTTTAATTTTTTACACTAAAAAGAAGCTGACGACATTTGTGTACGTGGAGGCTGCCACCTTTACGAAGCGATGCGACTCAGTTTAGAACACCACACCACCTGGATAATATATATAAGTATATTTAAATAAATAATATAGCATATATGATATTATTATAGTTATGTAAATATAAAATATTACTTACCCCATTTATAAAATGATCATTTAAAAACAAAAACGTTACTCATGCATACGTACGACCTACCGTTTCCATGATCGTAACGTACTTGATTTTTTATAGCCATATTTCATAATTGGTTTTTAAATTTATAATATATATAAATATGATAATTATTTAGTTATTATTATTGTATATATGATAGAACTATATTATATTCATAAGAACCCAGACTTTCATAATAAAGAACACATGAGAAAATAAGTCAATTAACATCTGAAACAATGAAAATAATGAAATATTATTAACAAACATGTGATAAGATGTTATAAAGTGATATTATATGATATTATAAATATTAATTTGGTTATTTAATAAGTTAATAACATGTTTAAAACAAAAATACATGAGGTTAAATCACGTTCGACCAAAAGGAAGAGTGAGGTAAGTGTTTTTCTCATCTCACTTCTATTTCTGTGAGATATATGCCACATTCACCACTTATTTTTATGTTGTGGTGTATATAATACCCATTAATATATTTTATCATTATTATACTTCAATTTATGGGTATTTAAATTTTAATTTTAGGACCTATCTTTCATAGGTTTATAGTTTTAATGTTACCAAAGCGGTAAGGGATATTTATCTCAATTTGTCCTCTTTGAGACGTATGTTATGATATACAATCATATTATTTTATGAGCATCATATATTTCCCATTTGACATGTTATTTAAGGAATATTATTATTTTCATGATATTATAAGTTTAATTTAATGTTAATATTTCACGGGGATTATGATTCAAAGTTACCAAAGTAGTAAGAGTCTTATATTACAATCTCATTCACTAGTGCAGAAAACATTTTTTACGTCGGTTATTTTTCATTATTTACGTTGGTTTTTAGGCGACGTTAATACGGACGACGTTATAAATAACATTTTTTACGTCGGTTATTTAAAACCCGACGTAACATCCCTAACATCACGGTGTTTATCACGTCAGTTCATTAATAACCGACGTGAAAAATGATGGGGGATGGGGATTTATAACGGCGGTTATTATATAACCGCCGTGATAAACTGCGGGTGGGGGGGTTTATCACATCGGTTATATAATAACCGACGTGATAAATATGCGCGGGGGGGGGGGGGGGGTTTATCATGTCGGTTATTTCTAAACCGACGTGATAAAACGCCTGGGATATCGTTTATCACGTCGGTTATGACATAACCGACGTGATTAACCCTTCCCCGGGCCTATTATCACGTCGGTTTCTTAAATAACCGACGTGATAAAAAGGCATGGGAAACATTTTAGCACGTCGGTTATCCAATAACTAACGTGGTAAATCGATTCCCAGGCCTTTTAGCACGTCGGTTATATTAAGAACCGACATGATAAAAGGCCCGGGAACGGTTTATCACGTCGGTTCTCGAAAAAACCAACGTGATAAACCCCTACCGATTTATTTACCACGTCGGTTATAAAATAACCGACGTGAAAGCGATATATATTTTTTTAAAATAATTGCACTGCTCTCTCCAAAAAGCAACCAGAAACCAAACAACAAAAATAACCATGCCAGCCCTCCCCCAAGCCCCAACTGAACCCCACCCTCATCTATACCCACCTAACAACCTGGCCAGCCCTCCCCCACCACATTGGAGCCCCACCACAACCCTTGGACACCCCCACCCCTTGGACAGCCCCCCCACCCTCATTTACACCCCACGACCCCTAGTACAGCCTCAAACACCCATTGGACACCCCTCCCATATCCCTTGGACACCCCCACCCCTTGGACACCCCCACCCCTTGGACAGCCCCCACCCTCATTTACACCCCCAAGACCCCTAGTACAGCCTCAAACACCCATTGGACACCCCCCACACCTTGACAGCCCTCCCAGACCCCTTGGACACCCCCCCGACCCCTGGACACCCCCCCGAGCCCTTGGACAGCCCCAAACACCCCTTGGACACCCCTCCCATATCCCTTGGACACCCCCACCCCTTGGACAGCCCCCACCCTCATTTACACCCAACCGGCCCCTTGGACAGAACTCCCAGACACCTTGGACACCACTCCCATATCCCTTGGACACCCCCCCACCCCTTGGACACCCCCACCCCTTCGACAGCCCCCCACCCTCATTTACACCCCCTGAACACTAGGACAGCCCCAAACACCCCTTGGACACCCCTCCCATATCCCTTGGACAGCCCCCACCCCTTGGACACCCCCACCCCTTGGACACCCCCCACCCCCTGGACACCCCCCCGACCCCTTGGAAACCCCCCCGACCCCTTGGAAACCCCCCATCCCCTTGGACAGCCCCAAACACCCCTTGGACACCCCTCCTATATCCCTTGGACACCCCCACCACTTGGACACCCCCCACCCCTTGGACAGCCCCCCCCCACCCTCATTTACACCAAACCGACCCCTTGGACAGCCCCAAACACACCTTGGACACCCCTCCCATATCCCTTGGACACCCCCACCCCTTGGACACCCCCACCCTCATTTACACCCCCCAACCCCTAGGACAGCCCCATACACACCTTGGACACCCCTCCCATATCCCTTGGACACCCCCCAAACACCCACCCACCCCCTTGGAACCTCTCCCCCCATACCAAAATCCAGACCAGAAAAACCATCAACAGTAGACCAAAACAAGAAGTAGAGAAAAATTAAACATTCACTTATATAACATTCAAAACTTACACTGTCAACTTCAAAAAAAAACTAAATCTAACCTAAACATCTACTAAATACACAATTACATTGACAATATTCAAAATTACATTTTACATTACAAACAACTAAAATTCAATCAAACCTGTAAAATAATTTGACCACTCCACTTGTAAGTGTTTGATATCTTCAGCAGTAAAGGGTTGAGGGTTATCAAAAAGCTACAAAGGAAAAGGATAGTAGTCAACGTGTATAATGAATAAATCAAATTGAAATATTATGAGAAAGAGGAAATCTTACCAGGTCAAAACTCAGAACTGTCCCAGTTGTTATTATTTCATACATAAATCTTTACATGTAATATCCGCATTCGATGATTCCTTGTTGCTCATGACATTTCTATTTGAATGAGTGTAAATTCAATATATTATTTTTATGTAATAAATCAAAATGTACAAATTATAAATGGATATTTACCTTCGCATGTACATATTTGATCTTGAAATTCCTTTTCTTTGCGCTTTTTCGAAAGTGGACCCATGCCCTGTTAGAAAATAATACGAATGGGGTAAATTTAAAATTCATTATAATATATAAAACTATTGTGAAATTGAAACTTACGTTTCCAATATATTCTTAAAACTTTCTCGCACATCATCATGGAGAGAGAATATCCAATAAAGTGCTTTCTCCCTAGGGCAAAAAACCCCTAACATCCAATGATCCCTGATAAAAGGAAATTTAACGTTAGTGGGTTTTTATGTTAAAAGATAATTAACTCTTTGAGAGGGATGTGTTTCATACCTCTCACAAAAAGGCATCATCCAACACTGTGTGATTACATTCTTTTCAAATCTATCAGCAATATAAATCATTCTTTGTTCCTCATCCAATGCACATGCTTCAGGGGAAATCAATTGTGGGTCCACGAATCCATATACATCTGTCAGCTCATTCCTCTCACAAATTTTATACAGATACCTAATACAAAGCAGACATAAGTATACATTTTTAATAAATATAACGCAAGGAAAAGGTGTTAAGACTTACATGATAAAAATTTGCACCACGTTGATGCCCAACTTATCTCTTGTGACAAACTCCATGATATCAGTTTTCATAATTCCCACACTTAGTTCACATCCACAGACATGAGCTTCCATTGTAAAGTCATAATGATCCGCCAACAAATTTGAATATCTTGACAATTTGTCAAGACTGCTAGTATCTGCATCTGATGTCATAGCTATCTGTCTTTGTTGTTGTCTATACAGTATTTCTTTACCTTTGAAGTATTCCTGTAAAAATAAATTGAAAAATATATTAGTTTTCAAATGATAAAACATTAATAAAAATATAAAATAAAAGATATAACATCCATACCTCTATGGTAATGAGTCGAAGAAGTCTGGATGGCCAAAGTAAAAAATGTCCGATACTATGTCCAACTGTCGTCACCTCATCTGTAGGTAATGGTATCCGAGCTGATCTATCTATAATATCCTGTACAGTGACCCTCTGATTCTCTACCTCTAACTGTTGATGATGAACTGTATCTCCTATACAATATACCATCCCATATGCAACTATATGATGTTGAGGATCATCAACATACAACTCACAATAAGTAGGTAGCTGCGGCGGAGGAGGAGGATCAAAAATGGGGTCCGCAGGCTGAGTTGGGGGAGTGGGAGCTACTGGGAGAGGTGGAGTGGGAGCTGCACCCTGAAATTGTCTGTGCAAGTCTGCAAACATAAACTGCACCGATGCTCTAATCTTGTCCTCCATTGTCGCATTAATATTATGGACTTCAGCCTCCAAGTATTCTATTTTTTTTATAAACTCCCTCAACGTTAGAAGTTGAGGAACGTGGCAACACTTTTCTTACCGATACACCTGCCGGATATCCTCTTACACGGCCAGGATGTTCGGGCTTTCCCAATGCCACAGATAAAATATCTTCCCTCCCAGATGGTGTAAATGTCCCCTGTAAACTCTGCTCCTCAAGAGAGTCCTGTAATAATTAATTGAACATTTCTATAATGATTGGAAATATATGACGAAAATAGTAAACTTAAATAAATAAAATAGATATCTTACAATCCTCTCAACTACGAGTCTCGATTCTTCTGAAAGATATTGTCCTTTTTTGCCCTTCCAAGCTCTTTTCCATTTCTCATGTCTAGATGGAGGGGATGGAGGGGCCACCTCTCCAGAGCTTGAAGACTCAGCTCTTAGTTGTTGAAATTTTTCTGCCATCATTTGTTCTTCCAATAATGCATACCCTCCCCGAGATAAACTATGAGGGTATACATTTTTAGATTGGATCTCTTGATGAGCTTTCCTTGTTTGCTGTAAATTAAGAATAAGTAATCATTAACAAAACAATAATAAGATCATTTATATAAGAAAGCTTATAAAAGTTTACATTGCCCTTACCAAAAATGATTCTTTTCTTCTACTTTCAAAAAATTTTCTCCATGTGTCTTCATCTATAAAAGGATATATACGACATGGATTCTCACGACTCCTATGACCATAAATGAAATCAGATGAGAGGGTTGATTTGAAATCCCTCCATCTCCTAGCAGCCAACGATAAGCATTTCTTCCTGACTCCTCCAGTGTCAGGAATATCAAATGTCATCTGATAAAAAAGAGGTTAAAAATATTATATATACTAGAAACATTTAAAGAACAGTCAAACAATAGCAAAAGATCTTACCAAAATGGTCTCCCACCACTGAGAAATTATCGCCTTATCCACACTTCTCCAATCATCATAGAGAATGCTTACTTTGCTCTTAGCCTGAGTTGCTACAAAACCCTTAAAATCTTTAGCATTTAGACCTCTAGGAAGATCATCATCATCAAACTCCACGACTATCCTCTCCTCCTTCGTACGAGCAAGTGATAATTTTGGTAAACGTGTGCACCCACGCTTACCAACCTTTGAACTCTTTTTCGTAATAGGAGCATGTGAATGTTCCTCCCCAGATGTATGACCAATATGCTCATCTCCAGAATCATGTGGCTGATCAACTGATAGATCTGTCATTTTCCTTCAAATCAAAAAAACAAACATTAGTTCAAAAATATACAAATTCAAATATTGTAATACTACTTAATCAGAAAATAGAAAAGTTTACTAAATTACATAATAGTAAACATTGGTAATATGGTAAGAATGTTAAAAAATGATAAATATGGTAAACACAGTCTGTTGTACCCCTCTCTCTTGGATTTTAATGATCACAATCACTCTTATTATGTTCTAACTTGTTTACAAGTGTTTTTGTTGATAGGCAAAAGGTTTCCTAGGAGTTGGCCCAAGAAAGCTGAAAAGTGGACTCACTGAGTCCACCGGTCCGCCGGTGTGAGCTCACCGGCCAGCCGGAGGACCCAGGCAGTGGACTTGCCCACTGCCTGGTGTCACCGGCCGGCCAGTGGTGAGCCACCGGCCGACCGGTGGACCAGACAGCCTTGCTCTGTCTGGGCCACCGGCCGACCGCTGGCTCACCACCGGCCGGCCGGTGGACTAGACAGAGAGCCTTCCTCTCTGTCTGGACCACCGGCCGACCGCTGGATCACCACCGGCCGGCCGGTGGACCAGACAGAGAGCCTTCCTCTCTGTCTGGACCACCGGCCGGCCGCTGGCTCATCACCGGCCGGCTGGTGGACCAGACAGAGCTTTTCTGTTTGGACCACCGGCCAACCGGTGATCCACCACCGGCCAGGCAGTGTGCCCAAGACTTCTCCTCTTTACGGCTTTTATTGTTTTATCATTTTGGTTTGATACATTTTTTAATAAGTAAAAAATTTACAATATCTAACATTATATGAAAAAACTAAATGTAAACAAGAAATAAACATGTGTTACCTGTAATTTTAGGAATGTACAGTTGGATTGTTTTCCCACACCCTTGGACAGCCCCCCACACCCACCCACCCCTTGTAAACCCCCCTGGACACCCCCCGACCCCTCTGGACATCCCCCGCCCCTCCTGGACACCACCCCCACCCCCTACCCCCTTGGACACCCCCTGGACATCCCCCAACCCTCTAGACAGCCCCCCCACCCACCCGGACAACCCCAAATACCCTCTGGAGAGGCCGCCACCCACTTGGACAGCCCCCCACACCCATCCAACCCCTTGGACACCCCCTGGACACCCCACCGACCCCTCTGGACAGGCCTCCACCCCCTTGGACAACCCCCCACACCCACCCATCCCCTTGGACACCACCCTGGACACCCCTCGACCCCTCTGGACAGCCCCCGACCCCTCTAGAAAGCACCCCCACCCCTCCTGAACACAACCCCCACCCCCGACCTGCTTGGACACCCCCCCTGGACACCCCCCAACCCTCTGGACAGCCCCCCCCCACCCCTCCTAAACACCACCCCCACCCCCTACCCCCTTGGACACCCCCCTGGACACCCCCCAACACCCACCCACACCCTTGGACAACCCCCCACACCCACCCACCCCCTTGTAAACCCCCCTGGACAACCCCCGACCCCTCTGGACAGCCCCCCGCCCCTCCTGGACACCACCCCCCACCCCCTACCCCCTTGGACACCCCCTGGACATCCCCCAACCCTCTGGACAGCCCCCCACCCACCCGGACAACCCCAAATACCATTTGGAGAGGCCTCCACCCACTTGGACAGCCCCCCACACCCATCCAACCCCTTGGACACCCCCTGGACACCCCACCGACCCCTCTGGACAGGCCGCCACCCCCTTGGACCACCCCCCACACCCACCCATCCCCTTGGACACCACCCTGGACACCCCCCGACCCCTCTGGACAGCCCCCGAACCCTCTAGAAAGCACCCCCACCCCTCCTGGACACAACCCCCCACCCCGACCTGCTTGGACACCCCCCTGGACACCCCCAACCCTCTGGACAGCCCCCCACCCCTCCTAAACACCACCCCGCCCCCTACCCCCTTGGACACCCCCCTGGACACCCCCCAACACCCACCCACACCCTTAGACAGCCCCCCACACCCACCCACCCCCTTGTAAACCCCCCTGGACACCCCCCGACCCCTCTGGACAGCCCCCCGCCCCTCCTGGACACCACCCCCCCACCCCCTACCCCCTTGGACACCCCCATGGACATCCCCCAACCCTCTGGATAGCCCCCCCACCCACTCGAACAACCCCAAATACCCTCTGGAGAGGCCTCCACCCACTTAGACAGCCCCCCACACCCACCCATACCCTTGGACACCACCCTGGACACCCCCCGACCCCTCTGGACAGCCCCCGACCCCTCTAGAAAGCACCCCCACCCCTCCTGGACACAACCCCCCACCCCCGACCTGCTTGGACACCCCCCTGGACCCCCAACCCTCTGGACAGCCCCCCACCCCTCCTAAACACCACCCCCACCCCCTACCCCCTTGGACACCCCCCAACACCCACCCACACCCTTGGACAGCCCCCCACACCCACCCACCCCCTTATAAACCCCCCTGGACACCCCCCGACCCCTCTGGACAGCCCCCCACCCCTCCTGGACACCACCCCCCACACCCTACCCCCTTGGACACCCCCCTGGACACCCCCCAACCCTCTTGATATCCCTCCCACCCCCCTGGAATCACTGAAAATTTACCATAACAAGAAGTTGGGGCATTCAAAGAATGTTTTTAGGTGTGGAGGAAGAACTGAGTTTCAATAGATAGAGAAGGAACTCGACATTAGGTTGTCTATTCCAGGTGTGGATTTGAAGGAGTTAATGTTTGTTCAGTGACCCAAGAGATTGAATCAGAAATTCAGATGTTGTGCCATTTTCTCATGATGAGGATGAATAATTGGTGGGGTTTGAATTTTAAATGGAGAGCTTAGCAGACCATCATATTTTCTATAGATCAGTAAAGGATGTTAGCATCGAACATAAGGCTTAAGGGATGCTTTCAGATCCAAATATGTATGTTGATGGATGCAATGGATCTAGTAGAGTTTCTAGAAAGAATGGTGGTTTTATTTGTTTAGGATAAGTAGTGAAGAAAAAACTAGTTAATTTTTTACTTGCTGAAAAGAGGGTATCTAAAATTTTTAACATGCCGAGGGGAAATCTGGTGAGTCCTTTTCGTGAAACTTTGTTTGTAGGGGGTGAAAATGGTGATGTGATCCCAAATCCATGCACCTATGCCATGGTTGTGTGTGAATAAAGTAGTAACAACTGTAAAAGGGAAACCCATCCAAATGGACACGCCCCAACCCTCTCGGGGATTTATAGAAAACGATGAAAAATTAGTGAAATCATAAAATTAGTCAATATTGCAAGTCGAACTAATAGATCTAGGGATTATAAATAAGATTATGGTGCCAAAACGAGTTAAAAGGGTTCACAATCGAAGAATCTTCGCTAGTTTCAACAAAAAAATCACAACACATATATATATACTATCCGCGAAAAAAAACGAATGAGTGGGAGGATTACCTGAGTGCTGCGAGTTTAGATGATTGATCCGAGGAGATTAAATATGAGAAACGATGATCACAAAACGAATCTAAACCAACGAAATGGACGAGCCGATTCGGGTTTACGCGCGAGAGAGACGAGTCGCGACTGTCGAAGGTAAACTCGCGAATGACAATCCACGGGTCTGGGTAAATTTTTAAATGAGTTATCACGTCGGTTATTCAATAACCGACGTTATAATTTTTTTAAAAACATTTATAACGTCGATTATTCAATAACCGACGTAAAAACCTTCCTCCGATTCTTTTTTTACGTCGGTTATTTTAGAACCGACGTTATAAAGGGCTCAAAATCCGCGTTTTTTTACGTCGGTTATTCCATAACCGACGTCAAAAACATCTGCGGATTCTTTTTTTACGTCGGTTATTTTATAACCGACGTAAAAAGGCCTTCAAAAACCACGTTTTTTACGTCGGTTATTGAATAACCGACGTAATAACTCGTACATATGTCGATTTGTTACGTCGTTATTGAATAACCGACGTAACAAACACCCCCCGCTTCTGTTTTTTACGGCGGTTAATGTATAACCGACGTAAAAAACGAAGCCGCACGATTAATAACGTCGGTTATAAAAATAACTGACGTTAAAGGTGTACCGAACACAGGTTTTTACGTCGGTTATTAAATAACCGACGTAAAAAACCTTGTTTTACATATTATGACGTCGGTTTTATATAACCGACGTAAAAAATGGTGACGTAAAAAACTTTTTCTGCACTAGTGATTATTTATTAGGATGATTTATTATTATGATTCCAACGATGAAATCTTATGATACATCTCTCAACAAACTCATGAGTTTTTGCATCCTTTATATATTCATGATATTTAAAAGTAATAATATGATTTTAATACTCTTTGTTACTTAAAATAATTCATAAAATGTTTTTAAGGAAATATGACTTTATTTCTCTCCTTGGCTAGAAATCCATTTTATTCCAAAAATAATGTTTTCTTAAAATGATTTAATTTTTTATTATTCCCCTATGATTTTTTAAAATATGTTTCTAACCATTTTTTTTAACTTTTTACAAATTTTTTTAAAAAGGAATCTTCATGTTGTTTTCTAAACAATTCCCATTTGTCTTTTATCGAAAATGTGAGAGGAATGTTATTGTCATTTTCTGAATAAGGAAAATTTATAACTTTTTTGCAATAAAAAAAAGATTTGTTTTTTACTTGTAAAATATGTACATAATTTTCCCAGCTTTTTTTCTATGAATAATTTTATCTAACCTTACAAGGATCTTTTTAAAGAATTTTTTTTTCTAATATTATGGAAAGTATTTGTTTTTAAAAGTAGCCTTAAAAGAAAATGATATTCAAAATGTCTTATGATTTAAAAATAGATTTTTAAATTGAAAGGGATATTTTATTAAATAATATTTTTAATTAAATTTTAAGGGTATTTACATTAATCAAAGTCAATAACCCTTATTGTTACTTGTCCTCTGTTGGGGATATTTTGCATTGATACCATCTTAATTCTCTCTCTCGATGAAATAAGATTATTTCAAAGATATTGTTATAAAACCATTTATATTCCATGTTTTAATAAAGTTTGAAAATATTATTATGGAATCCATTTATTTTCCATGAGTTAATAAATTTGTGAAAGTAATACTTGGTTTTTATGAGTTTTATAATGATGTTTAAGCTCTATGTAGTTCATTTATAGTTCTTGAACATCTTATACGATGTGGTGGCCTAGAAAGCACCGGGTGATCTCATTAAAACTTATATGATGGGGTGGTCAGATAGATATAGGTGATCCCATTACATATTACATGATGGGTTGGACCATAAAATGTTAGGTGAGTCCATTATAGATTATACTATGGGTTTGCGTAGATAACACACCAATACATTTGGTAATATACCTTGTCCTAAGAGGAAAGAAGGATGGAGTTACCTGTTGGTTTATCTTATGGATTTAATTAGGATATAGTTATTTCTAAAGTGGGTTTAACACAATTTATGAATAAAAATGTTCCAAGAAACCAACACATTTTTATGATGCTTATTATGGGTTGATAATGTTTCTTATGATAAAGATTGATATCACAAGGCTCATGATTATTGATTCTAATAAATATTTTATTTTAAATGTTTTATTATTTTATTATCGAGTTATTCATGGGTATGAGTTCTTTTATAAATCTATCATTCACTCTAATTGTGTTTTTATAACCTTATAAACTTATTATTCTCACTGATGACATTAAATAGTTAATGTTTAAGGTTACCTTTATTGATAATTTTAACTCAAACTTCTTATGTTTTCACTTCCCCAGGTTCTAAAGAATGATATTGAATTAATTATGTCTATAAGGTTTTCATATAGATGATGATGATGACTTAATGTGAAATAAAAAAAGCTACATTAAGTGAGAGAAATTCTCATTTAAATACATTATTACTATTTATATAAGAGTTTTTTATAATTCTAAAAAACTCAAAAACTAAAAATCCCTTGACAATATAAGTGATCCAATATTATATTTTGATATTGTATGTTTTTTATGGAGAAAATTGGGTCACCTCCTTTGGTATAATCCGTAATTGTAAGGTTTATGATTTCATCACCAAATCTGAGAGTGCGAGTTCTGGGATGTCATAATAGGAATCAGAGGAAAGGTGTAGATAACATTGGAGACTATGATGTTTTCATGTGATGTTATCTTTAGTGTTATAGATACCTTCCTTGGTATATAATATTAATTTTGATCGAAAGTTAATATTCTTAGACGCCCCATTTGAGAGTTTTAAATTTTAAAAATTTTGAGGTTATTAATAGCTTTTTGTGAGATATTTTATTAGGTTGGGGTATTTATGACCCCTAGGATAAATTTGAAGTTTTATTTATGGTGTAATTATATTTTAAATTTTTATAGAAAAACTTAAAACCTGAAGGCCAGGTGACAACCCATCACATCCGGTAAGGCTGCAGGGCTTGAACCTAGAACCAAAGGGCAATAAGGATATAGTGTCTACTGTTGGCCTACACAATTTAATGGTTATTATGAAATTCTTACAATTAAAGATTATTTTTTTTCGTAAAAATTGGGATTTTATTTGGGAATGAAATTTTATTTATCTTGGAAAAATATATGATCAAATCCTTTTAGCCTTTGGGTTTTCAACTTTGCCAGGAAAAGTTTGAAGAATTTTAATGTTATTTTTTATGGAATGATTTGGTTTTAAATTTGGGTATTACTTTTGAAAATTAGAGATTAAATTTTTAAGGTTTATTTTTGCATCTTACCATGTGCTAAACATTTTGGTGTTAGTTAATTTCTAAATATAGTTGTATTATCTTGTTATAATTTTGGGGATTATATAGTCATTTAAAAGTTTATTTTAGTAGTCCAGGAATGAAAAATTAATCCCAAATACAAATGTTTTGGATAAAAATATGCTATTGTGGTGTAAATTGATTAAAGGATTACATTTTAATCATAAACCAATTATATTACCATATTCTATTAGTCAAGATGGTAAATTAATTCCTCAACTCTTTGAAAAGGATCCTGAAACAAAAATGTTATCATAGTATGTTCATTTATGAGGAACTGATAGCCTCTTAAATCATAATATATTTCTGGATTTTAGATTCTTGAATTTACATTAATAATTTAATTTCTTATGATAAATGATATTTATCACTCTATATTACTAATTACACTTTTCCTCCATGTCTATATCTTCAATTTCCACCAATGTTCACTTACTTAGAAACCTAGTTATGTGTTATTCTAGATGAACCTCATACTTACATTTCATTTTTAAAAAGAATATGTTTTAAAAACCATTTTTATGATTTGGGTTTACAAAAAAATTATTTTCAAAAATCCAGCCTTCGATTAACGAGTTAAAGTTCAATTTGCGAAGATGAAATTTATTAAATGGAGGGAGGGTGTAACACCCTGAGATTTTAAAAGAGAGAAATTATATTCAATTATATAAAATAACAAATAAATAAACTTATAATATAATGTAACTCCCTGATTATTTACCATATTATTTTTTTTTATAAATTTAACATTTTTTTTGGTTTTCAGTACATGCAACCCCAAGATTTTTATGTTCGATAGCGTATTCAACACGCAACACACTACATAAGCGACCCAAAATATATATAAACCATTATAACCAAGCCATGAAGTTATAGAGTATTAATATTAATAACTAAATTATAAAAAATATGGTTACCTATTGATTATAAATAAAATAAAGTCATTTAGAAGAAAAATAAATGTTTTCTGAGAAACTGTATTTTTTTTCTTCTAAAAGTCAGATTATTCGCACTTTATGCACACAATATAAAAATAATTTTTAGTGATTTTAGATAATTTATATTAAAAAATAAAATCCGTTTTTTAAATCATAATTTCAAAATTATCTTAGGTTAAATTTTTTATATTTTTCTAAAAAGATTCATTTTTAGATGAATAGCGAAAATACTAGATTTTAATTGAAAACAACCTTTTCATTTAAATAATTTATAATATTATGTTATATTTTGAATAGTTTTTAAAGTAAAATTAGTTAAATTTTATATCAATTAATACAATTTTGGTCATTGAAATCATTTTCATATTGAATTTAGATATAAAAACTTTGTAAACTTTGGAAGCTTTTCACTTTAAAAACCCACTTTATGAACATGTCTGCATGATTAATTTTAAATTAAAATTTTCCAATTATTTGAGTTGAATTTATAAAAATGTATCCAATATTTTGAATTAGAATAATTTATAATTTATAATAATTGGAAATTAATTTTTGACTAAAATGAATAGTGAATGCAGAAAAAATTAATTACCGCTGTTAAGGAAAAAATTGGTTTACCGAGGGGTAACTAAAAAGATAACGGTACAAAATACCTACAAACTTGTCTAGAAACTTTTTTTATAGACATATTACTACCATTACACCTCTAAGGTTCTATAATGGTTCATTTTGGAACCTTTTTAAATATGAAAAATGTGAGATCTCTCAATTATTTTCAAAGATACAAAGTGTGTCCTCTCTCCCACTCATAAAAGTACACCCTTCTCCTCTCTTATTCACACCATAAAACAAATTGGTTATATAAAAAAATAACCAAATAAATTTAAAGATTCCCTCCCATCACACTATAAACCTTTATGGCATAAATCCTGCCTATTAAGGTTTTAGTGCAAACCTGAGGAGGATACCCGAAGAAGAGGTAATGTTCTTCAATGAGCATCTTTTATTTATTTATTTATCCACCTCCTAAAAATATTATTAAACCATGATTATATAATAAATTTAGTAAATTAAATATATTAGTATTTTTTTATAACAATTTAATGACCTGAACTATCTCTAATTCCATCAAATGGGTTACGAAATCATCGTTCATGTGTACGACGGACTACCATCTCACATACTAATGTCATTTGTTCTTCCATTACCACCTTTAATGATTGTGTATAGTGATTTAAATAAAGTATATATATATATATATATGAAATTTATGACATATTTATTCATATTGAGTCATTATATCATATAAATATTTTTTATTTTTCATCCCTTAGGGGATACGGTAACATTGTTCATGTGTACGGAGGATTACCGCCTCACAAAGAAATGTGATTAATTTTCTCACTAATGCTTTAAATGGAAGGTAATAATAATAAAGTTAATGATTATAAATGATATACATGACATAATTATAACATTAGTGAAATATTTATCATTATGAAAATATAACATATCATTTAATTTTTTACTCTAAAAAGATGATAACATCATTCATGTACGTGTGAACTACCGCCTTCAAGAAGAAATGTGACTCTTTTTTCATCACCACACCCCATGGATGATATAAATAATTACATTTTAAAAAAATAATATGGTATATATTATATTATTATCATTATATAAATATAAAATATTACCTACCCATTTTTGTAATGATCATCAAAAAACGGAAGCGTTACTCATGTGTACGTATGACCTACAGTCTCTATAATTGTAACATACTTCATTTTTCATAACCATATTTCATGATTGGTTTTAAATGTATAATTTATGTATATATGATAATTATATCATTATTATTATATTTTATTATATAGATATATTATATTCACAAGAAGCGACACTTTCTTAAAAAACATGCATGAGAAAACAAGACAATTAACACCTGAAACAATGAAAATAATGAAATATTATCAATGAATGGGAGATAAGATGTTATAAAAGAATATTATATGATATTATAAATGTTAATATGGATATTTTATAAATTAATAACTTGTTCAAATCCTCTATATAGGATTTAAAATCATGTTCGACCAATAGGAAGTGTGAGGTAAAGGTTTTATCATCTCACTTATATTTTTATGAGATATATGCCATATTCACATATTATTTTTGTATTGTGGTTTATATAATACCCATGAATATATTTTAATATTATTATGATTAAATTTATAATTATTTACATTTCCATTTTAGGATCTATCTTTCATAGGGTTTAGGTTTCAAATTTACTAAAGCGTTAAGATATATTTCTCTCAATTTTCCTTCTTTGAGATGTATGTTATGATATAAACTATATTCTTTTATGAGGTATATATATTGATAATTTGACATGTTATATCTTTAAGTTTTTATTTTGATGATATTATAAGTAATATTTAATGTTATTATTTCATTTGGATTATGATTCAAAGTTACCAATGTAATAAGAGTCTCATGTTGTAATCTCATCATTTATAGGGATTTTTTATGATTATTCTTCCAATGGTGAGATATTATGATCCATCTCTCAAGAAACTGATGGATTTTATTTTCCTATCATTATTCATGATATTTAAAATTAATAGTTCCATTTTCTAACTCTTCAGTAGTCTAAATAATTGAGAATACTTTTTTAATGTAATTTGACTTTATTTCTCTCTTTGGTTGGAAATATGTTTTATTTTAATGTAATGTTTTCTAAAAATGTTTTCAGAAATGTTTTATTATTATCCTATGATTTTTAAAAATAAAATTTTAACCATATTTTAACTTTTTATAAGGAATATTCAAGTCATTTTCCAAACAATTCCCATTTGGATTTTATAAAAATTGTGAAAGGAATCTACTTGTCATTTTTCAAACAAAGAACTTTTCTAATCTTTTTAAAATGAAAAATTAATATTATTTTAACTTGATATTATTGCTTTAGATGAATCTCGGATTTTCCAAGTTTTCATATTTGATCATCCAGGTATTGATGGGTATGAGTTATTTTATGATTCTCTCATGCACTTTGATTTTGTTGTTATACCCTTATGTGATTCTTATGATTATTGATAACATTAAATATTTAATGTTTTTGTTTACCCTGACTGAGCATTTAATCTTTCCCTTATTAAATTTCCTATTCCCCAGGTTATCAAGAATGATATTGAATGAATTATTTATAGAAGGGTTTCACATGGATGATGATGATGACTTAATTTGAAATAATAAAAGTTGTTTTAAGTGGAAAAAATGACCATTTAAAGACATTGGTATTGTTTATATAAGAGTTCCTACCAATTATCTAAAACAATAAACCTAAATCCCTTTGAGAATTTAAGTGATCCAATATTTTCTTTTGACATTATAAGTTCTATATTGTAAAAATTAGGCCACCTCTATCAGTATCAAATCTAAAAATGAAAATTTTATTATTTCAGCATCGAATTCGGGAGTGCAGGTTTTGGGATGTTATAATCCTACTTGAAATTACAAATATTCCCTCTAGTTATCATTATAACTATTTTTCCTTCTCTAAGATTATTTAATATGAGTATGAATAGTATTTACCTTTATCATGTTCTCCTTAGTAAGTTCTTGGCTTTCAATGTTCTTTTATCCAACTTCATCTGAAAAAATTGGAGTACAACATCTCTTTCCATATAATTCTTCATACGACACCATTTGAATACTTGAATGGAAGATATTATTATAAAAAAGTTTACCAAAGATAAATAATGATACCATATACCTTTAAAGTCAAGTGAGAATGATCTCAACATGTATTTTAATGTTTGGATAATCCTCCCATACTATCCATTAGTTTAAGGATGGCAGGATTTGCACAAATGAAGTTCAGTATCTAGATCCTTCTAAAGAGTTTTCAAGAATTTCAATGTAAAATGGGGATCATGATAAGTCACAATTTAATTTTGTACACCATGAAGTGTTATAACTTCATTATTATAGATCCTTGGAAGGTTCTAAAGTGGTAAATCTTCTATTATAGCAAGGAAATGTGTATTTTTGGTAAGGTAGTCCACAATAACCCATATTATATCATTCTTCCTTAGAATCTTTGGTAGTCTGGTGACAAAATTCCACAGTAATATCATCCCATTTATATATTGAAAGTGGTAGAGTTTTCCTGAATCCTATAGTATGTTTTTTCTTAGCCTTGACCTGTTTACACACCAAGCATATTGACACATAAGCTGTAATTTCCTGCTTCATATTATCCCACCAAAATAATACCTTAAAATCTATGTACATCTTTGTGATAATAAGGAGTATTGAGAAATTTAATCTCTGATAATATTCAAATAATTCCATTTTTATCTTAGTTATAGAGGTAACACAAAGCCTCTTTCCAAATTTCAGAATTCCATCTTTATAGATGGATGTATTGGAAGAAGACATTCCAATTTTAGCTAGAATTATTGGAAGAATGATCCTTTATATGAAGTCTGCCATTATTCCTTTTTAAAGATATGAATTATTAGAGAATTAAATTAATTAGTTTTCTAAGTCTTCCATCTGCACTAAGATGTATATAGATTTTAATTTTTTCAAATATGCCATCTTCTAATAATTCACAACCTCTTTACAAATTTCAGAAAATTAATGATGTGAATTATTTGAAGATGGCATACCTTTTTCATATACAAAGTATTCCAATTATCATGGAAGGGGACATAAATCTTCTTAGGATTCTTAAAAATGATCTGAAAGTTATTTTCATGGTCCTCATAGCTTTTCAAACACACCAGGATACTATCAATAAATACCACAAAAAATATTAATATATTCCCTGAAAAATATTTTCATTAAATGCATAAAAACAAAGGGTGAAATAGTAAGTCCAAATGGAATTTCTGTAAACTTTTAATTTCAATACCTCATTAAAAATTACGTCTTTAGAATATATTCCTTCTCTAATCACAATTGATGATATCAAGAATGGATGTCAATATTTGAAAAATATGGAGCTCCATGAATTTTATTGAATAATTATTCAATGATAGGTAGATGGTGATTTCTATTTATCATAATAGAATTGATTTATCTATAATCAACAAAAAATATCATATATTCATATTTATTCATTATGAAAAGAACATGGGTTTCCTAAGGTGAAACATAAGTGCACCTAAATTCTTTAGCACTCAACTCCTATAGTTTTTTCTTCAACTCCTCTAACTCTAGGGTGTCTATTATATAGGGAGTCATTGATATTGTCTTTGTATAATGGATTAAATCAATAAAAAAGTCAAATTCCTCATCTAGTGGATGTGAAGGTGATTCCTCATAAAATTCATCAATGTATTCCTGTATAATTGGTATATCCTCAATTTGGAGATTACTGTTTTCATTCATAGGTTGTGTCTTCTCTTCTTCCCTAATAATCTCATTCATAATATCCACTTCAGGTGGATCTTGACATGACTTAGATGATGAAGTTTCCCCTATAAAAATAAATAATTATATATCTTTATAATAAATCATTATTTTCTTCTCCTAACAATAAATTTTTTCATCATATTTTGAAATCCATTTTATACTAAGTATTATATTAAATTCAACCATAGGTATGATAATAATGTTAGTAAATAGGGGATATTTATGTGTCATAATGGGAAATTCTTGACACATATTTATTTTAGTGAGTTTTCCACTATGATATTTGACTAACAACTCCTCTCTTAAGGTGAAAGGAAAATATCAAACTTTCTTGGAAAACAAGGAAGATATAAAGGAGTGTGAGGATCCAAAATAAAATAAATCAATAGATATATTTGGTAGGTTCCTTTGATGACTGGGAAATTGGTTTGAATAATTCCCCATTTTTTTATAATTGAAGCACTGGATAACAATTTTCTCATTCTTCCCCTTACATTCATGAGCAATATGACCCATTTCACTACACTTATAACATATTCCCATGCCCTTTAAGCATTTTCCAAGATGTTTCTTTCTTCAATTTTTAGAAATTGAAAATTGCTTCACCTTATTCTTATTTGATGCATTACCTTCTACTCAGTGTTCATAATACCTCTTATTTTTTATTTAAATTCAATATATATAATATATATAATTAATTTTATTTTTATGGAATATAACATAATTTATTTATATGAAGAAAATGTTTGGGAAACTAGTTCCCTTCAGAGACGTAGATTAATCCCTTCAAAGAAATGGTCAATATATATTTCTGTATTAGGTATTTAATCTGTTGAATACCTTGTTAGTATGAAACTCCATAACAATTTCTTCTTCCCTTTTCTTTATAATAAGAAAATTTATCTTCACTTCAGTTTATTACTCATAAGGGAAATATTTATCAAAAAAATTACTTGAAAATCCATCAATTCTATAACATTGATTTCTTATCCCCCCTTAGTAATTTGGATCAATTATCACCATTGTTCAGTTAAAACCTAAGGAAATATACCACCAGTATAACTTTTTCCCCTTCATTATATCCCAAATATATAAGTATCTTTTCAAGAGACTAAATCCATTACTCAGATATAATGGGATATTTAGTTGCACAAAAAGATGGAGGATTCTTCCATATAAAATGATCCAAAATAGGTGAATCATTCTATAGAACAAAAAGTTTCTCAATTTGGGAAAGGTTATTTGTTATAACCTGAGTAATATTCCTTAATATAGTCATGATCTACACTAGCCACATTTATTAATATCATTCTTCCTTCCTGGATCCATTTCTAAATAATAGAATATATTGGATTCGTTTTATCATTATAAATTACAATATATAATTCTAAATATATTATAACACTTAACATAAATTAAAAAAAATCCATTATAAATCTCATAATTATAAATTGAATTTCATTGGGAGCATTTTTAAATCATTGATAATGGTTTTTAAATAAAAATTTAATTAAAAAATAATATCCCCAAGGAGTGTCAAACTAGGTTCATAATAAAAACTGTTATTGTGTACCAAGTAATTCTCAAGCCAATACTAATGAACCTTTTATAGATTTGTTACCCCTAGGTATATTTGTGCTAGAACCACATACATAAGCATAGATTTATTTCTAAGTGAACCACATAATCTCTACCTTACCAAAAATTTATGATATTCTTTTATACTTATCATCAAATTCTAGCATAGGGATATCTAATCTATGTTTTTCTTAATCTTGTTCCTAAGGTTTTTATTAAACTTTCTATGATACCAACTGTAACATCTCTAAATCCAATAAACTAGAGTCATTGTCTATTTTATTACATTAGATTAAATATAAAGGGTATAATCCCAAAGGATTGATCAATTTATTAGTATTATAGAACCAAATACATACATGAATCCCATTTTAAATTTGGGATAAAATATAAAATATAACAAATTTAAAAGATAATAATATTTGAAAATTGTGCGAAGAATTTATCTTCATATCCGAGGGAAATGAGACAAATTAATTATGAGTTCAAATGATCAATACGGGTTACATATAGTAGAATATTACATGAGTAAATAAGGAATAATCTATATGGAAAGTTAAATAATATAGGAACCAGGGATGTTATTTACTATAATTAGAGTTTAGTTTGTGTTTGTTTTCAATACACACCTAGATGATTAGGGAGTTTTCAAGAAAATGATATTATATTACAAGCTAACTAAAGTATTAAATGTGGCGTCATTTCCCAGCATTTTCTAAATTTTTGGTATCAAAATATAGAGGAAGCTACTAGCGTCCTGAAAGGTAGTTTTTTAAGAATGAATGAATAAAAATGGTGAAGTCTTGGGTTTTATGAATACTGGGATGATATTTCAAAATATGTGGAGCATCGTGAATGGTGATAATATTATCTGTGAATATAAGAAATGAAGTATCAAAAATGAGTGATGAGTTGACGAAAATCTATGCAATTAAAAAAATCTCATTGGATATTTGAAAATGGAGGAGTATCACAAATATGTTTTTGAAATTTTCATAGAGAATTAATTGGAGGTATGGGATATTTGTGAAAGGGAGATCCTATATATTTTATGCTACACCCACTTCATTTGACATAAAAATTTTGGAGTAAAGGTTGAATCACTCTGAATTCATGAAGACCAAGAGCTTAGAGAATCAAGTATTCAAAGTGAGATTGAGTGTCAATAAAAGACTTATCAATTCTTGACCAATGCTTAAGTATCTGGGAAAAATGAGCTTCATGATGATTATGTATTCCATGATCAATCAACGAGCTTTGTGAAGGCAGTTAGCATCACGAAGGTTGTGAGCTTTGTGAAGTAGCTCTACGAAAAACACTAATGAACATCAGTTTTAAGTTTACAATGATTTTAAAGTGCATAAAATTTGGTCTAAAATGAAATAAGAGTATCATGCCAGTCAGGAAAAAATACTTTAAGGCCAATCTATTGAAGTGACCTATGAGTCAATAAACTGTGTAAGACTTCACCCAAGGTAGAGAGATGGGGGGGAGTCGATAGAATTGTTTTGAGGGACACAATGTGATATATTTAAATTCTTGTAAAGGTATTATTCTTGACCTAGAGTTACTATGTACTAACTTATGTATTCCAAAACTAGTGAATATTAGTATAGTTAGGCCCGACTAACACACTTTTGATGTATGCTCCTTAGACTAGCCCTTTGTGGTGAACCAAGTAAAATTGTTGTGTTTTCTATTTACAAGTGATTGTTTGTTTTCTACACATTACTATTAGAAACGTTTAATAGGTTTCTATCAATTATGGAACAAGATCCTTCACTTTAGAAGAAAAATTTGACACCCTGATTCACCCATCCTCTCTTAGGGTGTTCCAAGGTCCTTCAAATAACTGAAATCAAATTCCATTTAAACAATAACTTGAACATGAAATACATCAATGAAAAATATCATGGTAGTAATATCATGGATAATAATAATTAGATTATCAATGAAGGAAATTAATATTATTGGTCATCATGATCTTAGGAATCACGATACATCTATTATCATGACATTTTACAAGGCAGTTTAAAAATAGGGGTAGAAACCCATTTAATTTTGCCAACTAATTTGTCTCATGAGACATGTTGATGCATCGAGAGACTATATATAACTAGCCCCCACCCATCATTTCTTGTCTAATTCATTCCTCATATATTAAAAGATTAATTTAATTCCTAAAAAATATTAATTATCAAAAACATATCTGTATTGAGTAAAGAATATATATTTATCAATATTTACCTAGTCTATTAAATCACCATATGTATAAATAGTACATGGTTTAAGATATTAACATATCCATGATATAAAAAATATGAATATTTAAGATAAAGGTAATATCTAATAAAAAATGATTCATAAAAAGTGAATATTTCAAGGATAATATCATTTAAACATATCTTTAGTGTATTATATGTAAAATAAAGGGTTTTTCCATTTATGAATACAAATTTCATAAAAATATTAAAATATTCCTGAGGAAAACAACCTTTCAATTTTGAAGCCACTTATTAAACAAACTATACAATTATAAAGGAAACCATTTTATTTGAAAATAATATTGTAAACTTGTAAAGTAAGATTTAAAGTAAAGATTATTTTTTATGGCGACGAAGTCCATTCATTCCATTTAAGTTATAAAAATACCCATTTCATACTTTAATAAGAAAATTACCTCATTCATAAAATGACCTGATGAGTCCTTTTAAATAATTTTGTAAAAACGTGAAACATGGGAAATTTTTTCATTTGATAAATCATTTTAAAATAGTAATAAATTTTTTAAAAATCTAAATAAAATATGGACATGGAATAAAATATACCTAGTATAAAAGAAATAAGTCCAGGTTTTTTTAACATATTTCTTTTCTTGATTTAAGTTTCAAAGGAAGAAAATATAAAATAAAGTATGGAACATCTTTAAAATATTAAAATTTAAATGAAACTTTAATTATAGTGAATAAATATATATTAGTTTTAAATACATCAGGGGGCCATTATATCCACCACATAAAAATAAATTGGTTTATAATAACAAACATGTCTCAATGGAGTGAAAATTGACACAAAATCCCTTACCTCACGCTTCTGTTTAGTTGAACATGATTTAATATCCTATATAATGGTTTTAAACTTGTTATTTATTTATATTATAACCATATTAATATTTATAATATCATATATTCTCCTCTTATAACATTTTATTACCCATTTGTTAACAATATATCATTAATACCATCATTTCAGGTGTTAACGGTTTCGTTTTCTTATGCATGTTTTGAAATGGAAATTATGATTCTTATGTATAGGATATCGTTAAATAATATAAATAATTATAATAATGTTATAAATATGATTTTTATTCATTATATACATTTTTTATAATCATCTTAAAAGTTGGAAATGGAAAATGAGTCGCATTGCTTCGTGGAGATGAGAGAACATAAATACGAACGAGCGATGTTATCATTTAAATAATACTAAAAGGGTAAATAATTGGTTGATATATTCATTTTAAATAATAAATATGATGTCTTAAATATTATATATATTAATTATTCCATCATTATGAATATACATGTGAGTTAGTGATGGAAAACAAGTGACATCGAATTGTAAGGTGGTTGCCCGCCGTACACATGGCGGATAGTTTTGTTTTACAATTTATGGAGTAGGATATGGAAAAATATAATACCATTAATCCAATAATATATAATTTTATGGGAGACAATAGTGTTATTATACTGTAATTTTTAGGACATAATTGAAGGTTCTAAGAAAAGAAGTAAATGGAAAAGGATTCATTAAGATGATTACTTTATGTTAAAAATAACACATTTGTATATATTATTAAGGGACTTAAAATTGGTATTTTGGGATTATAAATAGATCTGTAACATATATAATTATTTTTAGGAGGGATTTTGGTAGGTTTTGGTTTAGCTATATTGCTCAAAGTGGTGTAAAGAATAGAGGGGTGAGGTGCCCTTTTATAATTCGGCGAACGAACACACTTGGAATTTTCAAAAAGAATAAGAAATATCTTTGTATTACTAAATGAAAATGGATACTAAATTGGAACTTTCATATTTTTATAATATATATGGTCCAAATATGTCCATAAAATATAAATTATACATGTTTTTATCTCATTTAAGCATTATCTCTTTAGTTTAACCCCCACTAAGCCTGTTTTAACCTTAACAACAATGATTTTTTTTAGTATTTTTAATATTAATTATGGCCAAAAATGAAAGTGAAATCATTAATAAATTTATTTGTGGTGATTCCCAATATTTAATCCATTTTATCAAATTTAAACCATTGAAGTGGTAGAATTTATTTTAAAATTAAACCCATAAGATGTGATGAAAAACATATTTAAAAAATGTATTTTTATTTATAAAAATGTTTTCATTCTAGATAAAAGTATAATATTCATTAAAAAACCATAATTGAATTATTAAAAATATTATTAAATAATTTTTTCTTTTTATCTATTTCAAAACAAAATGTAACTTTTTCAAATTTTTGAAATAAAAGGATAGTTTTCAATAATAATAATTATTTCTCAATATTCATTGGAAAATAAAACCTCTTAGAAAAATAAAAAAATCACCCTAAGATAATTTTGATATGATTATTTCAAAAATTAAATAAATTTTATAAATGTGGAAAAAAATAGTTACATAATTTTCCCACAAAAAATAAATAAAAATAATTTTTGAAGAAAACGTATTTTTGACGAGTAAAATGACATTACAAATGATTGAGACTTTATATCCAAAAAATTAATCAATAAATTTGTGTTTAATATGACCTGAAATCTATTTGAAAATGTGTTTATTCCTATTTATACCCACTAATTAAACATCTAGGTTATAATAGTCATATTTAAATAATAATATTTCATGGTTCTTTTTAGCTCGATGTTGAATGTTGTGTATGCTATAGAATATAATGTTTTTTTAAAATAATAGGGATATTAAACCACTACACAATGTTTGATGTTAGATATTTTTTATATAGGAACCAAATATTCTTGAAAGAATCTTCCTTAACACTATAATGAATAAAATCTTCAAAAATATCATGGATTCCTGAATAAAAAGAATGATATATGATTCTGAAAATATCTTGGTTTCTTAGATTATTTAATTGTTATGAAATGGATGCCGAACTATCCTTATAATTCATCATTATGATCCACCAATGCATGAGATAACTAAAATATGGACACTACCTCTTTTATTTTCAATTTAAAGTGTCTAATAATCAACAGATAAACTAGCTTGCCTCAACCTGTTGAAAACCCCAAAATACTGTGATGGTTGATCACTTTTGAACTCTCTCTCTTTGATACAACATCGTATTAGTTTCTTCTCAAAATTAGTGAACTTACCATTCCTTTTTATATCTTGGTTTTATAATTAAAAAATATTTGTGGGAAAATAATTCCATAACTGTGTTATAAAAATTCCTTTATGATCGACCATAGAATCCCCCCTAAAATAGTAACTTTTTCCTTGAGTAGTAATTTGAAATATTTAAATTGGACCTTATATACAAATTACCCATCATTAATATCTTTAAATATCCATCTAAACTCCAGTAAAATTTCATTTAATATTTGCTATAATCACTAATTTTGATCAAGGTAGTGATATTGAGGAATTAATTGGATAACAAAGCATCAACATATTTCAATTTCACTAAGTGTTGGTGATTTTGTAATAATTTAAAAGTATGATGTTTGGTCTGTAAAGTCTTATAGACTCTATACAAGTGAATGTATACACACAGAGTCTCATGTAGATTTAGAGTCTTATATTGCACTATGAAAGCCATATGACCATTGCCATAGTCATATGATGATGCACATTTTGACATCAGACATAAGTCATATAAAGTAGCTTAGAGAGTCATATATGGCTCATTGAAGTCATAAATCGCTTCTCAACATCTTATGATATCAAGTGAAAATTCACAAAAGAGAATATATTAAAGTCATGCACAACTAACAGTGAAGTCATATGAAATAGGATAAAGTCTTATGATTTTCGGTGAAAAGTCACATATGAGTATATATCAAAGTCAAATGCAACTCAATGTGAAGTCATACGCCAAAGAATAAAGTCTTATGAGACTTCAAGACTTAGATGATTTTCAGCCTTATTAATAGAATTCCCTATTTCAATACATAATCATAGATTCTTCTAAAAAATACACCAATCACCTCCAACCACCTCAAAAAAAATTATCATCCATTCCAAAAAACTTCTCACTTTTGGTTGGAAACAAATAAAACAGTATCAACTAATCCTAGGTAACTTAATACATGATAACACTTAATTATTAGTGAAAACATTTATTATCAATGATACAACATCACTTTATTTCCCTCAAGAACTAATTTTTAATTTAATTAGTTGGATTATAATGTCATACATACTTTATTAAACATTCCGGTAGTTCCCTTAAACCATAAACTAATACAATTAAATTTAGTTTATGTTATGCCACACAACCCTTTAAAAAACCATCGATTGAAATTAATTATTTCATAGTGAAATTTTAATCTCATTGATTACTCTTAATATATTCATGAAGCATTGTTATGAATCTTTAATGGTATTATTAAATTTTACATTAAAATTTTTATCACAAGCACTAAAATGCCAATGCTAACCAATCACCACCTTCCAAAGTTTAGAAACCCATTCCATTGATTGATTCAATACTCTCACTTAATTATCTACACTATTTCTTTATTTATTATTATTATTATTATTCATTAATATTAATATTTAAAAAATTAACACAAGAAAATTCCAACTTCCAGACCAAGAATTTCACCCTCAATTGAGTTCCAATTACTCATTAAATTGTTACTCAAATACCGACAACATGGAATTGTGCAACTACATTGTTTTAGAAAAGGTTTATTAGTATTATTTTCATAATAATTTAAACTACCACAGATCAGTGCATATGCATCGACTACTTTTATTAGAAAAAAATGGAAATCACTGATAAAAGAGGCGCCTTTATTAGTGCTAGCTAAAAGCTCTGATAAAGGTAACATTTATCAGCACTAAAAAAGCACTGATAAAGGTGCACGCTTTGTTAGTTCTTTTTTTAGCACTGATAAAGGTTTATTTTTATCACGCTATTTTTAGCACTGACATTTTTTTAAAAAAATATTATTAATATATATATATAATTTTTATATTTATATTCATAATATTTTTTATTTATATACATTAATTAAAAAAATCATGTTTATAATTAATATAAATATGATATATTAATATATTTTTTTTAATAATTCAAATATACATATATATACATTTATATATAATGTTTAAAAAAAGTATTTATAATATTATATATATATTTAAATAATTATAAAATTTTAATCAATTTTTTAAATAATAAATATTTTTATTATATTGATAATTATATATTTTTATATATTAATAAATATATTTTTAATTATATAAATATATATAATTAAATAATTAAATATATTTATATACATATATATAATTTTATAAATATATATAATTATATAAAAATATATAATTATATAAATAGATTTATATTTATATAAAAATATTTTTAAAAATATTTAATTATAATTAGAATTATAAATAAATATATATATTTAAAAAATTATAAAATTATAATAAATATTTTTAAATAATAAATATTTATTATATATATAATTATATACTTATATATTAATATATATATATATATATATAAATTTAATTATATTTATTTTAAAATATTTATAAATATATTTTTTACAATTATGATTATAAATACATAATTATTTTTATATTTGTAAATAATTTTATGTAATAAAAATTATCAAATCTCTATTAGTCAGAATATATTATAGTTTATTTATATACATTGATTACAAAATGTGTTTATAATTAAAATAAATACAATCTATTAATATTTTATTTAAACAATTATGTAATATATAGATGAGTATATTTATTTAAATATATATTTATATTGATGTTAAATAATTTAAAAAATATTTACATGTAAAATTGCATGTGTGTTTGTGTATATGTGTGTATATACATGTTTGTGTATACATGTGTGTGTTGATGTGTATGTGTATATATTGTAATTCACGTAAATGTTACAAATTCAGATATTAATATTTTTTTTAATTTATTTAATTTAATTTATCCATTTATTATTATACATTCATTAATAATGCTAAAAATATATTAAATCATTTTGTAATATTTATTTTTGCATATATTTATTTACCATATACATATGTAATAATTTCAATATGTTTGAAATTTATTTGAATAACATTTATTTATTTTTATTTATTAATTTTTAACATTAAAAAAATATTTGAAATTTATATAATTAAAATATTTAAGATAATTTTTTAATAATTTTGTAATATAAAAATTTAATTATAAAATTGTAAATATATATAATTTTTTAAATAATTATTGTTGAAATTATAAATAAATATATATTTAAATAAATATAAAATTATAATAAATATATTTAAATGGTAAATATATATATTATATTTATAATTATATATAATTATATATTTATATATTTATAAATATATATAAATACTTTTGAAATATATTTAATTATATATATAATTATAAATAAATTAATACATATTTAAATAATTATAAAATTAAAATATATATTTATAATTATATATAAGTAATTTTTAAATATATTTATTTATAATTATAATTATAAAAAATACATATATTTACATAATTAAAAAATTATAATAAATGTATTTAAATAATAAATATATTTATTATATTTATATTTATATATTTATAGATATAGATATATATTTAAATAAATATATTTATTTTTAATTATTATTAAAAATAAATAAAGACATTTTTAAATAATTATGAAATTACAATAAATATATTTAAAAAATAAATATATTTACTATATTTATAAATATTGTCATGACCTGTCCCAAAGGGGCCCATGCCGTGACTCCCCAAACCCGCCTCCAATAGGCTTAGGGCTGGCGACTAGCGTCGTGAAGACATATCACTAACATGGGAGGTCTTAGACTGACTACTTATACACACTCACACATCTACAGGTCTATACAATGCTGAAATGTAAGAACAACTAAACAACCATGCTTGCATACATATAAATCCCACAACTAGAGTACGATAGGATGTAAAAGGAATTAAACTGGGCAAAATACAAGCCCACCAGAGACTGAAAACACAAGTCCAACCTAAAAGTAAGTATTGGGATTGTTGTCAGAAAACCGCAAGAATACACCTTGGTCTTTCTAGTCTCACTAAGCATGGTCTGGTCCTAGTCTGCCTATAACTCTATCAAATGGTCAATTGTCTACACAAGGCATGAAAGGTATTTGCAAAACCCTTGTAGGGTGAGTCTAATAATACTCATTAGGACTACCCAAAACTAAAAAACATACAATAAAGGAAATACAGTCAGCTCTACACAGGTATATGTCTACAACACATACAAAAATAATATCTAGATATTCTCAACAAGACACAAAGTCTAAAGGTAAGCCACAACCATAATATTACAGCTTAGGATTCTAGCTCGATGATTCCACAAAGCACTGATCTGGTAGAACACACTTCTAAGTATGATAGGACTGATGATGGCTATTCGAGTGGTACTACTTATCGGGTCTCATCCTGATAAATAACACTTGGATAGCTAGTACAAAGAGTGTACAATACTCAGATGAGGATCACTTCTTAGTCCTTGGGGTGATACCAAAAAATCAACCTAGATTAAATTTCTAAGTAGTGAATCGACGCCCGTGTGGTGTTGTTCATGAAAATACCAAGAACTCCACCTAGGGCACAAATATGAATAGAGGATCTCACTATGGGTCTCTTAGTGGGATTCAAACAACTCTATCCAAGAAGTCCTGCTGAAAGGATTGTAGTACTAGGATTAGGTGACGATTCCATACCAAAATTCAGGGAAAGGATAATGGGATCATACACTAATGAAGCTTGTCCAATATATATAGGACAAGGTATCCAAGATATGTATTAAAGAGAACAAAAAAATGTAGCAAGGGTCACATACTGTGTTCCTTGACAACTTGTCCAGCCTGTGTAAATGGCTCTTGTCATCAAGTCATGTCCCTGTACTAGTACATGTTGTATAGAAATATTGTGTACTCTACCCATGTGTCATTACATGTATCTAACCCATATATGCCTGACCATGTACCAGTACATGACTAAGTCCATGTACCTAGTCTAGGTTGTGTCCGTGTGGGGGAGTACATGCTCTATAGGTAGTCAGTGTACTCCACCCCATGTCTGTGTACTTTATAAAGTACACATATATTCAGCTGAGAGGGACCGCATGTTGTGTGATAGGGGTCACATTCCATGTGATACTTAACTTATTCCAAAAACCCTATATGCTACTGAGGGGGCCCACACACCATGTAATCCCAGATTACATGTTGTGTTGATTGAGTTTTTCCCAAAATCCTCATTCTTCCTTCTACGTGCGCCCACACTATTTCTGACATAGATCTCGGCTCTAGTGGAACCGGTAATCAAGGATCATCTCACCTGAGCCTCTCTATTGCTTGAACAACATATTTCAGTGACAAATCTATTCGAAAATTGAATATATAGGTCATTATTTGTTATACGTTGAAGAATGTGAAATTGGTTATCCACCACTATCCGAATCAATTCGTCTCTATATTCATAGCTCCATCGTGTCATGTCAATTAAAGATCTACAATTTTGGATTGTATTTCCAAGAAACGGGTGTTTAATGATCGAATGATTAGAATTTTTTGAGTTGCAGACCAAACAAATAACCCCACGAAGAACGTAGAACCAGGGGATAAAATCATAAGAATAGATAGTAGGAACAATCCTTGATCGATGCTCATGTAGATCTTGGTTAATTTATATTTGAACAATAATATAAATAAATTAAATCACAAAGATAGTATCTTATCAAAACCCAAAAAATAATCCCAACCTATAACATGATATAACCACATATCAATCTATTCATGGTTTGATTCACATTCATCATTAAAGTCAAGAATGAGGAATAATCAAATGAAAAAACATTAACTACCATGATTTTAATCGATATCTAATGAATAATGGGGTTGCACAATTGTCTCTAGTGAGATACTTTGGATCTTAGGTGGGCTGATCGTCGATCCATGGTCCCTTCATTGTTTGCCTGAGAGAATTCTACGATGCTCTCTCCAACATGTCCAGGGTTGTGCGAACAACCCTAGAATTCTAGTATGATGAAATTTTTAAATATTGTTAATCACTGCATCAAATTAATAAACTAAATATAATTTATTAAATTATTTTATTCATTTTTTTGCCTATGATAACTTTTCTACAAAATTACCATTCTAACTAATGTTATATCATACCTAGGTTAAACATTACTTTCTATACTCAATGATGCGCTTATATTTTTGATCCGAGAACCCGTATATAAGTTATTACATTTTTCAAGAAAAACTATATACAAAATGCTATTTAATATATTTAATATATTTCAATCATTTATCCTGGGAATATTAGGCCTCATAATCACATGTCATTTCAATTCCTGGACTCGAAAATAATCCATTTAGTATTCAAAAATAATTCACTGAAAATATGAGATATTAGATTCCTCACACCTTGGGGGTTTACATCCCCAAAAATCCAATATAAAGGCTACTCAAAAAGATGTGGGTGATGAGAATGAATCTAAGTATCCCACTCCCATGTGCTCTCCTAGATATTCCCAGGATACCACTAGACACACACCAAAGGAACCAATTTCCCATGAAGGATCCTCTCTTACCGATCCATGATTTCTATCAGGTACTCAGCAAAGTTCTCTCCATCCTCGATGTCCAGCTCATCCCAGTCGATAATGTGTGATGGGTCATGCATGTACCATCTCAGCTGTGAAACATGTAAGACGTTGTTTACTCGGTCTAACTATAGAGGTAGATCTAAGTGGAATTCCACCTCTATAACTCTACGCATTATTTGAATGGTCCAATGAAACTTTGAGATAGTTTTACACACCAACCAAATCTCTGTAATCCACATCGTGGTGAAACCCATAGGAACACATGGTATTGTTTGTCAAACTCCAAAAACCATTACCGCCTATTATCTTAAGAATTATGATAGATCTAGGTGCTCTTCATCTGCACCTGGATGATATGCACCTTCTCTGTTGTAGCTCATACCAACTCCGCATCTATGAGTGTTGACTCTCCTGGGACATTACAAGAAAGTGGTGAACTATAGGGTCATCAACACATTACATTTAATAGGGACATACTGATGGTGTAATGGTAGCTATTTTGTATGAAAAATTCACTAGTGGTATGTGATTCACCCAACTATAGAAAAAGTATAACATGAAAGCTCACAATATTTCCTCCATAACTGGAATGGTCTGCTCATTTTGACCGTTATTTTGGGGGTGGAATGCGCTTCTCAAGCATAACCGAGTCCCAAACACATCCTATATTCCCTAACAAAACTGGGATATAATTTGAGCATCATGATTAGAGACAATCATCGATGGTACTCCACGGATTTATACTATCTAATGAACATAGAGGCATCCCATGATCTCTACTAAACTCTTCTCTTGTATAGCTAGGAAGTGGACCGAATTGGTGAGTCAGTCTTCGATCACCTAGATTTAATAATATCCCCTTGGTGTACATGGTAAGCCTATCATAAAGTCTATAGATATCCTATCCCACTTAAAATCTAGAACCACAAGGGGTTGTGCTAAACCCTCTTGTACTTTGTGCTTTTCCGTCACTTAATGACAAGTAATGCATTGAGAGACTAAAGCTGCAATTCATTTCATCATCCCTATCCTAGAAAAATTACTTCTAAGATCTTGATACATATTTTTCACACCTGGATGTACCACTAGAGGAGACGTATGAAACTCTCTTATCACCTCCTCCCTTAACATCACTGGTACCATCATTCATTCTAGGGAAATAACAACTTGCTATCCACCTTTAAAAAATCCACTAGGAGCATGCCCACTGGACATCTGAGCACATAGGGTCTCACAGTTGGCATTCCCATGTTACACCTCCCTGACTCAATATAAGAGAGGAGGTGTAACAATGATCAAATGAAGGTAAGATGCTCCATCTCCATCAAAAATGGATAACTATAATGTGGCCAACTGCACCGAATCCTTGTTTAGGAACTATGAAATAGATCTCCTAATTAGAGAATCTTCTACCGCATTCTCCTTCTTAGGATTATAGATAATGTCAAAGTCTTATTCCCAGAGGAACTCTAGACATCATCTCTATATCATGTTATAATCTTTCTGAGAGAAGATATACTTGAGACTCTTGTGATTAGAGTGAAGGATAAACTTCTCACCCATCAGGTTGTGTCACCACATCTTCAAAGAGATGACTACTAATACTATATCAATATCATGGGTCACTTATTCCTTCTCAAGTGGTATCAACTGGTATAAACCACAATCAATCACCGCTTTCCTCTGCATTAGAAAAAAACCAAGCCCGGTCCCTGATGCATCATAGAACAATACATACTTGACACCCTCCTCCAGCAATCTCAATATGGGAGATGTCTTCAAACTACCTCAACAGTTGAAAATCATATTCTAACCTCTAGGTCCATTTGAAATACTTCCCCTTTAAAGTCAAAGATATTATGGATGCTGATATCCTGGAGAAATATAGTATGAATCTTCATTAATAGGATCCCAACCCAAGGAATCTCCAAACCTCTGTCACACTTTTGGGTGGCTTCCAAACTAACACTGCCTCATCATTGGATAGGTCCACTGCCACTCCATCTTCTGAGACAATGTGTCCTATAAATTGGACTTCTTGAATCTAGAACTATAACTTTGAGTGGTTATCATAAATATGGTGCTCTCAGAGTATATCTAGAACCATAGTCAAATGTCTCACATGCTCTTTCTTGAATGTAGAGTGCACAAGGATATAGAAGATGAATAATACCATGAAGAAGTCTAAGTAATGCTGAAATATATGATTCATGAGTCCCCTGACACGGTTTGAGTGTTCATCATGCCAAAGGGCATCAGAAAGTACTCATAGTGACTGTAGCGACATCTGAATGAATTCATTGGTATATCCATATCCCATAATCACAATTGTTGATAGCTTGATCTGGGGTCAACCTTCGAGAACCATTACACCCCTCTCAGATGATCAAAAGGTCATTGATCCTCGGCAGTGGAAAAATTTTCTTCATGATCTCCTGGTTCGAGCATTGTTATTCCACACACAACCTCAAGATTTGGTCTTCCTTATTGGAAAACAAAACAAGGGATGGCCAGGATGAAACACTAGGTCTAACAAATCCTTTCCACTATAAGTCCTCCAACTACACTCTCAGCTCACGAAGCACTATGAGATCCATAAGATATGATGGCGTAGATATAAATTTCATCCTAGGGTGTAGATCAATATAGAATTCTATATCCCAATGGGGATTTAAACATGGAACATCCTCAGAGAAGATGTCCTCATACTCTACCACCGCTATAGGAAACTGGAAACTCACAATATCCACTGCACCAAGGGTTATAATAAAAAAATGATGAGTAATCGGTTGTGACCTCCTATTGATGAGTCCATCCTGATCTGTCTAGTTTTCCTTTTAACCAACAAACGATAAACTGATTCTACCACTGTAGACACACCATAACCTTCACCTAAAAATGTCAATCTAGGAATTAACTATAGATAAACAATCCATACCAATAATGAAACTGTAAGGACTCGATGATACTACCAAGATATTATAATAGAAAATATCACCACCAAGAGCCAGTTCACACTATTATCACAAGTGTGTGATCACCGAGTCTTCTCCATTAGTAGTCTACAAGTGTAAGGTTTGAGGAAATAGTTCAACTGAAATATCTATGTCCCATTCAAGGTATGTGGAAAGAAAGGAATTAATAGAACCTATGTCTATCCATACTATAGATAATATATAAAATACACTGATCAAACATTGTATCCTTCCTGGATCCTCTAGGTTGTAAGATTCAACCACTTACAGTCATCCCCTCCCCTATCCTCCAGCTCTCTGAACTTGGTGTGGACCACCAGGGGGTGGTGGTGGTAATGATTCAAAACATTGACCACCTCATGCTACTCTCTTTGCTTCTAGACAACATACTCAATCCTACAAACATTCCTACGCCTGACACTTTCTCTACCTCGGTGGCCCATCCATTATCTCTTTATTAGTTGTACAATGAGTTGGAAAATCTAGGGTGAGATGTCCCCTACCATCACATGAGTCGAGACACCTCTCTCTAGGCTGACTAGACCCACCCTGTGGGCCCTAAACCACATATTGTAACACCCCAAGCTTCCACAGTACGCTTCACTTTGAATAATACAACAGCATGTGTTGTATGCAACTTCGAGTTCTAACACACCACAACCAATCAAACTAGTCGTTATCAATAGTAATACCCACCTTTTGAAATTATATAAATTTTATATTTTAAAATGGACTTCATTTTTGGATTCAGAATATTGAAATTATCCTAGGGTGAATTTTTGGTATTTTGCTAAAAATGTTCAATTTTTTATGAATAGTGAAAAAACATTGAGTTATCGTTTAAAACCGAATTTTAATTTAAATAATTATTTATTTTATTTAAATTTATTTTAGGTCAAAATAGATACATAATATCTATATAAGTTCAATGTAATTTATTGGATTCAATTTATAATAATTTTAGATATATAAATTTTTTTATAGAACTTTTCACCATCTCTTACGCACCTCCTAGGAGAGTTTGCAAATTCACATAAAACTTAATTTTACCACTTCTGTGAGTTGAATTTAGAAAATCCGAGAGACACAGTTAATATCAAGGGGTTAAATATGGTTCAATAAGATAAAAATAATTTTTGGTGAATTGTAACTTTTGACTTTTATTTACCGCGGTTAAAAGTAAATAGGGTAATTAAGGGTAAAAATGATATTATAATTACCCTAACACATGTAATAATTCTATTGGATAAGTGTAATTCGACCAAAAACAACCTTAGGAATAAAATATGATCCTTTTGGTCCACTTGAAATATATTAAGACATTTATTATTATTTAATTTAAAGAAGAGTTAAAAGTGTTAAATTCAAGTTTTAATAACTAAACCATTTTTAATATATGGTTATACATAATATAAATTCGACTATAAATATTAATTAGAAATATAAAAAGATTTATTACATAATGTTACTTTATTTATAATTTCTATACATTAAATAATTAAATTTATTTATGACACAGTAATGATTCTGTAATTACCTTATCTATGAAAGAATCAAATAAATGGTATTATAAATATTAAAATAAATATAATTTCAAATTTTTTATGACATACACAATTTTTCTAGGTTAACATGACATGTTATGTCTGATTCAATGTATCTTGTTCTAAGTAATCACGTTGTTATGATTTTACAAAAAATAAAATAACAAATAGTGTCAAAATTGACATAAAAGAGTTTTTTAAAACAATATTATATTATTAATTGATATAATGGTCCTAAAAATCTAAGTTTCATCCAAAAGACTTATATAATAATATATATAAAATTAATGAACGAATTGGGGTTTTATTGGCAGTATATAGTAAGTTCATTAACCACATAGTGTAAGAATACAAGAAGACACGGTAAAAGTTAAATTATTTAACTTAGAGTTAAATCTAAATGATAAGGTTAAAATGGTAACCTAGACATGTCTAAAACATATTGGTTGAGAGGATTTCGACCCATTTCCACCCTATCCTCGAAATAAGTCACTTTAGAGCCATTATAAACTGAATATTAATTTATTATAAAATAATATTTTAATTTTTTTCAAAGGTTCCCCTCACCCCTCTTATAAATGAGCACTCCACCTTTTTTAAAGTTAATACCTTCAAAGCCTTTTGGATCGGCCAAAACCTTCCCAAATATTCTCTCAACTTCCCTAAATTCAACCTAGAGGCCTTATTTTGATCATAAATCCAACCTAAGGAGCCCTTTTGATCAAATCAAAAGGAAGAACCCGAAGAAGAGGTAATGTTTTCACCACCCTCTTTCAAGTTCCTTTCTTCTTCCACTTATTCTTTCTTTCTTATTTCCATTCTAAAATAATAAATACAGTATCTTCTATATACAGTGATGTTATTATAAATATTTCACAACTATATTCATTATTCTATCCATCTTATGAATGATAATGTCACCATGCGTGCGTACGTACAACTTACCATCTCTACGTTGTGGTGTAATTTTTATTCAACACTATGTTATTTGGATGGATATAATGATGAGTAATATATATATAAATAATGAAAATGACATGATAATGTCTATGTAAAATTAATATGCCATCAAATTGCACACCTTTAAGGAAATGATGTTGTTGCTCGTGCGTACGTACAGATTACCATCTCCACGACGTGATGAGATTCATTTCCACATTCACCATTCATCGATGATTATAAAAATACATATTACTAATATGTTTGTAATATATGACATAATAATGCTACTGGAGAGATATATATTTATATATATATATATATATATGTACTTACATATATTTTATTCACTTATTTCTGTTCAATAAGTTATGAAAAAGGAAACACTGTTTATGCGTAAGCACAAACTACCGTCTCCATAAACGGTGTTTTACATTTCATATATATGTCAATTATACATAATTATATTCAAAATATATATGATATGTAATTCATGTTTTATACTGTTAAAGTATTTAAATCATGATCTAAGTGATACAATCAAAAGTAAAAAGTTAAAACACGTACGATAAAGAAAGCGATTATTACCCAAAATGTTAATTTAACATGGAAATTATTTATTAAATGGGTAGTATAAAGTCATAAATGAATAATGTATGATATCATAGATATTAATATGGTTCTGGTATAATTTAATAACATTCTAAATTCTTCATATAGGAGGTTAAACGTACCCTCGACTAAAGGAAAGTGCAAGGTAAGGGGTTTTCATCTCACTCCTTATTCCAGTGAGATTCATACCATATTGCCACTATTACCTTTTTTGTGGTGTATTAACTCCCCATAATTATATTCTTTGTGTAATTAAATTTAATTTATGTGTATTTATATATTCATTTTATGATACCTCTTTCATGGGGTGTATGTTTCGTAAGTTACCAAATTGGTAAGGGTTAATTTCACAATCTCTTTATTATCCAAGGTTGTTTTTATGTAACAATCTACTGGGGCATATTTATTATCCATGTCCATATTTCATAAAATAGTTTTCAAATGGATTATTTTAAGGTACTTTTTACTAAAACATCATTTTAAATGTTTTAAAGATTTATTCTTCTAAACCATCTCATTAATGTCTATGTTTTCAAAATGGTATTAAGGATTTATTTAAATGGACATGAATGCTTTTAAATGTTAATTACATTGAAAAGTTTCAGAGTGGTATGAGAAAATTTAATTAAAAAATGTATTTAAATGTATTCCTTTTTAAATTGGGTGAATTTTAATTTTTTTCATAAAAAAAGAGATATTTCTCTCAAAGAGTTTTACAAATAATTTTCATTTATGTCAATATCCTTTGATGGATTTTAAACTTTATTGAAGTTGATAAAAATATTACATATTGTATTGAAGGTTTTGTGACATGTTTTATTGTGGATGTGTTATTTTTATACCATTCATGGTTTATGGATAAAGTATTGACATTTCGTATGCTAGTTTTAATATGAATGTTTATGATATGTTTAAACCTGTTCATTTGAGGAATGCATTGGACTTAGTAAGTGACAGGTGGAGCCCACTATAGATCCTCGATGCATCGGTAGGTCTCATGAGACAAACTATCATCTTGAAACAAGGCCTTGAGAAAATATTATTTGTAGTCTTGACCCAAGGCCTTGACTATGTGGTTATGATAGCCTGGCATTATGCATTCCACCATTATGAAAGTGGTTAGTGATATTGCATGTGATTATTCGACTAGTAGAATATCCATGTGAATAAGTAAATGGAATTACATCATTTTATTTTTTCTATATTATGCTGAAGTTCATGTTTAAAATGATTTTGTTTTAGTTATATATTGCCTTAAATGTTTATTCTTATTTATGAAAGTTTGCGCTGTATTGTTACCCTTACTGAGCGTCTAAGCTCACCCCTTTCTATGTTTTATTTTTCCCAGGATTCCAAGAAGTGTATTGTGATTGATACATAGGGTTAATACAAGGGAATAATGGTGTTCATAACATATTATTTACATTCTTTTTTATGTTATTAAGTTTAATGTAACATTCATGTATGTAATCTATTTTCCAAGACTGCTAAATAGATCGGTACTTCAGGACTTGATTCCTTGTAATCATACCAATGTATTAAAATAATGCACTGACTCTGGGTAACTGGGGTTGGGGCATTACAGTTGGTATTAGAGGAAGTTTACTAATAACCTTGGAATATAGATTTAGATAAACTCTGATTAGAGCACATAGAACTAAGATAGACTTTTAGGATTAGTATAGAAGAAATTCCTAGAATTTTGGTAATGTAGAGATTTTGTGAGTTTTCCAAGAAAATACATCCCTGTTTGGATAGGAGTAGGTAGAGGTGGCTCTGGAACAGATGTACCTAGGGGTAAAACCCGAAAACACCGCTTTGAGCTGGACTCGAACGGGATCTGGTGCACGAAAACGGGCCTTGTTGCACTCTTTGTTACGACACTCCCGGGGGATATGCTTTGGATAATTCACATTTTCTTTACAAACCATTATGAAGGGATTATGAGTATATACTTTTTAAAAGAAAACATTTTTATGATTATGGATTATATCCATAAACTGTTCAATTTATGTTAAGTGTTTTAGAAGTTTGGATTTATGTATTTCAATTAATAAACTAATATAGTGTATGCCATTGTATAGAAATGGTGCCCATTATAAGGAATGTGAACTCCAACAATACGTATGATCCAAAGAGTAAGAAGGATCATATATTTCACAGTATTAAGCAAAAATTTAGAAGGTAAATTTTCTACCATGTATTCTCAACATATGAAGAAATAGAATTATGTGCCAATAAGATAAGTAAAGAATTCTTAGATTCCTATGTCTTTGAAGGGAAGAAAGAGAAGAAAAGGATGGAAGAGAGAAACATGGAAAAAGGGAAGAGGGAAAAGAAGAATTTTTCTATATGTGATAACTATGGGAAGAAACACCCTGGAACTTGCATGAAGGGAATGGGAGTTTGTTATAAGTGTAGAGAAAAAGGACACCATGTACGTGGCTGCAAGGGTAAGAAAAAGGTTTCAAATGTACAATGCTTCATTTGTAAAGAGTTGGGAAACTATGCGAACCAATGTCAAAATCATTAGAGTATGACCCAAATGATGACATTAGATAATAATCAAGTTATGATACTACCCCATAAGAGGAGGAATGATTATAATTATTATGTTGTTATTAGAGAATTATGTCATTTGAGTGTTGTATCAACAATGTACTGGTTATAATAATTATGGAGTATATAAGGATTGTACTACAATACTATTTCATTAAGGACTTGAGATTGTGTGGATCCAAGAAAAGTGACTCAATAGCAGGTTAAATTTTTGGAAAATATATGGATGAGAGAAAGATAAACCATAATATTGTTCTGATTCTGAGGTAGTGATTTTGGAATAATACATGATTAATTTGGATAAATTATATTCTTGACTACCTTGAAACTGATTAATGATTTGTATATTCCATCATTGTTGGAGTTTAAAACATTTTTGGATAGAAGGAGTATATCTAGTATTCTATAAGGAATAAGGGATCATGAATGTAATCAATAAGGTTTTATGGTAATTCATGATGTTGTAGTGTTTTAAAAGAATACATGATGAAGGTGTTTGCATGTTATTATACAGATAAAAGGATCTTTATTATGTTTAACTTCCTTATAAATTTTGGAATGTGAGTTTGGACATAAGTATTTTGGATAATTCTAGTTTGAGATTATTTTAGGATTGCCATAAAAGGACAACCCAGAGGTCGGGCGGCAACCCATCGCGTCCGGCAAGTCTGCAAGACTTGAACCCACAACCGAAGGGCGACAAGGGTGTATCACCTACCACTGGCACATGTGATGTCCTGGATTGAATAATGTAGTCTTTTTTTGAAAAAAATAGGGTAGATGAATTATAAATTCAATTTTTTTTAACCTTATATGAATAGGATAAATAGAATATTATTTTTAATTTCTATTATCTTTTAGAGTGAAAGATGAGTTTATGGTAGAAATTAGTTAATGGATGAGACTCTAACTGTCAAGTATATATTTTTCTTCTTCTCTTATTCTATGAAGAAATTAATTCTTATACATTAAATAATTAAATTTATTTATGACACAATAATGATGCAGCAATTACCTTATCTATGAAAGAATCAAATAAATGGTATTATAAATATTAAAATAAATATAATTTTAAATTTTTTATGACATAAACTAATTTTCTAGGTGAATATGACATGTTATGTATGATTCAATGTATCTTGTTCTAAGTAATCAAGTTTTTATGATTTTAGAAATAACAAAATAACAAATAGTGTCAAAATTGACATAAAAGAGTTTTTTAAAACAATATTATATTATTAATTGATATAATGGTCCTAAAAATCCAAGTTTCTGCCAAAAGACTTATATAATATTATATATGACATTAATGAACCAATTTGGGTTTGAGTGTTAGTATATAGTAATTTTATTAACTATATAGTGTAATAATACAAGAAGACACGGTAAAAGTTAAATTATTTAACTTAGAGTTAAATCTAAATGATAAGGTTAAAATGGTAACCTAAACTTTTCTAAAACCTATTGGTTGAGAGTATTTCAACCCATCCCCACCTTAGTCTCTAAATAAGTCACTTTGGAGCCATTATAAACCAAATATGAATTTATTATAAAATAATATTTTAATTTTTTCCAAATGTGCCCTCACCCCTCTTATAAAAGGGCATTCCCCCTTCTCTCAAATTCATACCTTTAAAGCCTTTTGAACTGGCTAAAAACTGCCCAAATATTCTCTAAAATTCCTTCAATTCAACCTAGATTCCTTAGTTTGATAAAAAAATCCAACCTAAGGATCCCTTTTAATCAAATCAAAATGATGAACCCGAAGAATATGTAATGTTTTCACCACCCTCTTTCAAGTTCCTTTCTTCTTCGACTTATTTTTTATTTGTGATTTCCATTATAAAATAATAAATCCAGTATCTTCTATATAATTTGATGTTATTATAAATATTTCAAAACTATATTAATTATTCTATCCATCTTATGAATGATTATGTCACCACACGTGCGTACGTACGGCTTACTGTCTCCACGCCATGGTGTAATTTGTTATTCAACACTGTGTTATTTGGATGGATATAATGATGATTAATATGTATATAAATAATTAAAATAACATGATAATGTCTATGTAAAATTAATATACCATCCAATTCCACAATTTTAAGTTAATGATATCGTCGCTCGTGCGTACGTACGGATTACCGTCTCCACAACGTGATGAGATTCATTTGCACATTCACCATTCATCGACGATTATAAAAATATATATTTCTAATATTTTTTGTAATATATGACATAATAATTCTACTGGATATATATATATATATATGTACTTAAATATATTTTATTCACTTTGTTCCGTTCAATACGTTATGAAAACGGAAACAACATTTATGCGTACGTACGGACTACCGTCTCCATAAACGGTGTTTTCCATTTCATATATATGTCTATTATACATAATTATATTCTAAATATATATGATATATAAATCATGTTTTATATTATGGAATTATTTAAATCATGATCTAAGTGATACAATCAAGAGTAAAAAGTTAAAACACGTATGATAAAGAAAGTGATTATTACCCGAAATGTTAATTTAACATGGAAATTATTATTAAATGAGTAGTATAAAGTCATAAATGAATAATGTATGATATCATAAATATTAATATGGTTTTGGTATAAATTAATAACATACTACGGTCTTCATATAGAAGGTTAAACGTACCCTCGACTAAAGGAAAGTGAAAGGTAAGTGGTTTTCATCTCACTCCTTATTTCCATGAGATTCGTACCATATTGCCACTATTACCTTTTTTGTGGTGTATTTACTGCCCATAATTGTATTCTTTCTGTCATAAACATTAATTTATGTGTATCTACATATTCATTGTATGATACCTCTTTCATGGGGTGTATGTTTCATAAGTTACCAAATTGGTAAGGGATAATTTCACAATCTCTTAATTATCCGAGATTGTTTTTACGTAAGTATCTAGTGGGACATATTTATTATCCATGTCCATGTTTCATAAAATAGTTTTCAAATGGATTATTTTATGCTACTTTTTTACTAAAACATCATTTTAAATGTTTTAACAATTTATTCTTCTAAACCATCTCAATAATGTCTATGTTTTCAAAATGGTTTTAAGGATTTATTTAAATGGACATGAATATTTTAAAATGTTAATTACTTTGAAAAGTTTCAAAGTGGTATGGGACACTTTGATTCAAAAATGTCTTTAAATGTCTTCCTTTTTAAATTGTGTGACTTTTAAATGTTTTCATGAAAAAATAGATATTTCTCTCAAAGTGTTTTACAAATCATTTTCATTTATGTCAACATGATTTGATGGATTTTAAACTTGATTGAAGTTGATACAAATATTCTATATTGTATTGAAGGTTTTGTGATATGTTTGAATGTGGATGTGTTATTTTTATACCATTCATGGTTTATGGATAAAGTATTGAAATTTCGTATGCTATTTTTAATATGAATGTTTATGTTATGTTTATACCTTTTCATATGAGGAATGCATTGGACTTAGTAAGTGACGGGTGGAGATCACTATATCTTCTCAATGCATCGGTAGGTCTCATGAGACAAACTAGTGTCTTGGAACAAGGCATTGAAAAAATCATATTTGTAGTCTTGGCACAAGGCCTTGACTATGTGGTTATAATAGTCTGGCATTATGCATTCCATCATTATGGAAGTGGTTAGTGACATTGCATGTGATTATTAAACTACTAAAATATCCATGTGAATAAGTAAATGGAATTAATTAATTTTATTTTTGCCATATTATGATGAAGTTCAAGTTTAAAAGGCTTTTGTTTTAGTTATACATTGCCTTAAATGTTTATGCTTGTTTATGAAAGTTTCTCTGTATTGTTACCCTTACTGAGCATCTGAGCTAACCCCTTTCTATGTTTTATTTTTCTGAGGATTCCAATAAGTGTATTGTGATTGATATGCAGGGTTAGTCCAAGGGAATAATCTCATTCATAAAGTATTATTTATGTTGTTTTATATGTTATGAAGTGTAATGTAACATTCATGTATGTAATATATTTTCCAAGACTGCTAAACCGATCGGTCATTCAGGACTTTATTCCTTGTAATCATGCCAATGTATTAAAATAATGTACCGACTCTGGGTAACTGAGGTCGGGGCGTTACACATATCATATGTCCTAGTACCCCCTTATGAAACGTCTCACACATCCAGGTCCTTGTAACTAATGTCGTGTCCCTATTGTAGAGGTCTTTGCTCATACTTTCCCACTGCTGAAAACCACTAGTTGTATATGCTAATACAAGAAAATATCAACCACAAAATCTCACTCTAACACCACAGTATAAGTATTAATGAATATAGGTACAATAATGCCTTGGATGTCACTATGAATAACTCTCTAAAAGGTCCATGATATGAAGAACTGATCATGAACCATATTCATTGAGTACCTAGATATTTTGGTAAACCTCAATGAATACTTAGCTACTGTCATACCTCCCCACTTGCGATGAAAAATCTCCTAGATATATACAACCCTCAATGTAGTTGGTGAGAAATCATTTATAAAAAGGCACTTGAATTATTTCTATAAAGGATTCACCCCATTGTAAGACTAGGTCACAAACCCCCACCATCACCCTACTGATCTATGAAGAAGGCTCACTACCAGGACCACCATATGATATGTTGGTGGGTTGAATATACAGAAAAATCGAGTTACCAGCTCAAGACAGTCCTTATCCACCTTTGGTTCAGACTTACTTTGAAACCCAAGGGGTATCTGTTACTGAAACTCCTGAAGAACACTTAGACTATGCACATCATCTACTAGTATTTCAGGTACCACATACTTCTCTACTGGTGGAGGAAGGGCTAGTGCATCACCTAGAGGTAACATCTCGCGTACTGGTCCATGTATCGATGCCTCATCATTGATGGGATCATCCCCATAATCCTGATACTAAACCCATGCTAGTATATGATGTAGAGGCATCCTGAAGTAAACAATATATACCATGATCAATGAGTATATCTGGAGAGATAAATCAATAATGACATGATAACCACAACCAATTCTTATATTATGCATGTACTATTTTTCCCTGAAACCATTATTCTCATGTACCAAGTAAAAAAGAGGGTTATTTGAGTCTTGGTGTATGGATACGTTGGCCACCACTCCAACACTATATTCCCTTTCTTAAATGCCAAACTCAAAACCCTTAATACTAATTCCCCAAACCAATCTCATAGTCTCTCGGTCCTAAAGTATAACTAACCCCCTCTAACACCACCCTGTCATGACCCATCCTAAAGGGAACCGTGTTGCGACTCCCCAAACCTACCTACAATAGGACAAGGGCTGGAGACTAGAATCAAGAAATCATATCACTGACACGAGAGGCCTTATCCTAAGTACCTATACACATGCACACATCTCTAATCCTATAAAATGCTGAAATGTAAAAACAAATGAACAAACATGAATGAATACATCTAAATTCAATAACTAGAGTATGATAGGAAGTAAATGTAAGTAAACATATCCAAATACAATCCCACAAAAAAGAGTCTCAAAACACAAGTCCAACCTGAAATTAAGTACTGGGACTACTATCAGTAAGTCATAGGAACACACCTCAGTCTGTCTGATTTCACTAAGAACCATATGGTTCTAGTCCACCAAGGAATATATCAAAATGTCAATTGTCTGGAGAAGACATGACATGTGTGGGAAATTACCGTGCATGGGTGAGTATAAAAATCCTCAAAAGAACACCTTGAAACCAAAAATCATACCAAAAAAAGATACAGTCAACTCTATACTGATATTTTTCTACAACACATATAACACGAATATCCAGATATAATAAACAAGACACACAGTCTAGAGGTAAGTCACAACCTTAATATACTAGCCTAGGATTCCAACTTGAAGATTCCAAAATTCACTCATCTAGAAGAACACACTCATGAGTTTGATAGCACTGATGACATTCATCCAAGAGGTACTGCTCATCAGGTCTCATCCTAAGAAAGTACATTCTGATAGTAAGAGGAGAATATGATACTCAGATGAGGATCACTACAAAGGCCATGGGGTGATACAAACAACTTGATCTATATTAACCCCCTAAGTAGAGGATCAGTGCCCGGGTAATGTTGGTCATGATGATACCATGAAATCTACCTAGGGCATAAAGATGAATAGAGGATATCAGTCTGGGCCTCTTGGAGGGATACCAATGAATCTATCTAAGGAGTCATACTAAAAGGATCACAATCCTAGGAGTAGGATAAAATTATATACCAACATTCAAGGAAAGGATAAGGGGAATTTACCCTAATAAAACTTGTACAAGATATAGGTGATAAGGGCCCCAAGCCAGGTATAAAAGAGTAAACGGTGTGTAGTAGGGGTTTCACACTATGTCCCTTGACCACAGTTCCTACCCTTGAAAAAAACTTGTGTCATCAAGCCATGTCCGTGTGGTAGTGAATTTGGTGTAGGAATCCCGTATACTCTACCCATGTGCCGGTACAAAGCTCAAACTTGTGTATGTCTTCCCATATCCTAATACATAGCTTAGTCAGTGTACCTGATCTAGGTTGTGTCTATGTAGGGGAGTACACACCATGTAGGTAGTCCGTGTACTCCATCCCATGTCCATGTATTTTTCAATTTATATGTCAAGTTCACATGGTATGGATCACACGCCGTGTGATAGGGGTCACACATGGTGTGATACTTTACTTTCTCCAGAAGACCTAGACACTACTCAGGGGGCCCACACACTGTGTAATCCTGGATTACACGCTGTGTTGATTGGGTTTTCCTAGAATCCCTCATTCTCCCTTCCTCGCACACTTGCACCACTACCACCTCGGATATTGGATCCTATCATGGCAGTAATCAAGGATCATCTCATCTAAGACTCAATTCCGCTCGAATAATATATTATGGAATCAAATCCATTCCAAAAAAATATCTATCAGCCATTCTTCATTCTGTGATGAATAACACATAGTCAGTTATCCATCATCATTTAAATCACTCATTATCTATCATCGCACCTCCTTCATGTCATTCTGATCCAAGATTTATGATTTCAGACCATTTCACCAAGAAATGGGTGCACGATTATTGATTTATGGGATTTTCAAGTCGTAGACCCAACAAAGAATGCCCATGATAAACACAGAACTAGGGGAGAAACGTAGAAGAACATATATGAGGGATGGACCTTGATCAATGTTCGTATTGATATTGGTTCATTTCCATTATAAAAAATTGAAATAAATCATATAGTAAAGATATTATCCCATCAAAACCCAATAAATAATATCATCCCTCAAGATGATCAAACCTTGGATCAATCTGTTCGTTTATTGATATGTATTCATCATAGAAATCAAGAATGGGGAAGAATCAAATCAAAATACATGACCAACCTCTAATTGGATCGATTTTTAATTAAGAATGGTTTTGCGCCGTTATTGTTGGGGAGATCCTTTGAATCTAATGTGCATCGATCGTGAATCCACAATCCTGTCATAGTTCACCGGAGAGAATTCTATGAAGATCTCTCCAACATATCTTGGGTTATGGGGATAACCCTATAATTCTTACATAATAGTGTATTTAAATATTTTTAATCATTGTGTCAAAAAAATGAACTAAAATAATTTATTTAATTATTTTGTTCATTTTCACACAAACTATGACTTTTCTACAAAAGAACCACTCCAACTAATGTTAAGTCACACCTATAGTAAACCACACATTTTGAACTCAACGGTTATCTCATATTTTTGAACTAGGCACCCGTTTAGAAGTTATTCCACTTTTTTCCGGAAAACTATGTGCACATACTATTTAATATATTTAAAATATTTATCTTGGGCACATTGGGCCTCAGAATCACACACCGTCTCAATACCTATTATCAAAAATAATCCATATAATATCCAAAAATAATACACTGAAAATATGACACTTTAAAAGTATATATTTATAATTATATATAAATACTTTTTAAGTATATTTATCTATAATTATAATTATAAATAAATAAATATATTTAAATAATTATAAAATTATAATAAATATAATTAATTAAAAAATATATTTATTATATTTATAATAATATATTAATTTATATATTTATATCAATATATTTATTTATAATTATAATTATAAATAAATACCAAAAAAATTTAGGTTCCAAGTATGCTCGGTCCTAAAAATTTATTAATTAAAAAAGAGTATAACAAATACAAAGCATGTGACACATCAAAGGCCCCCAAAACATGAGAGTGGCCAAAACACCACCCAAAAAAACAAAGGAAAAGTCCCTAAACCCATTTAAAAGGCCAAAAGACCTACATAATAAAGGCCTAAAGGACTAAAAAACTTGCACTATATGATCAACATGATCCAACCAACATTTACCACACCCTGAAGACCTCACACACCAGACCAAATCGATGATTATAGACCTAAATCACACCACCTAAGTTCATATTCTTAGATTCCGAGTCATTTACCTAAAAATATTGCAGTGCCCTTCAGTGCCATCACTCACGTGAACAAAAACATCATGGAAGCCCATCGCTGGAGGTGTCAGAGTCTGCACATTATCTGCTGGAGAATCTCACTATCAACGTCTCATGCTATCGATAGCTTGTGATACCCAAGATCGTCACCACTTACAATGTCCCATACCACCTCAGGTCATCTTGTAGCCACTAATGTTATTTTGGGATAGAGGCCCATGAGGTTAACCCATGAAAATCCCAATGCCCCTCCCAGATCCACACTATCCCGTCGTCCAGATCTATAAAACCATCTAGATCCATAATGATGTCATAGATTGATGTTGTTAATATTTTAATGAATTATTATATACTCCCTTTACTGATTTTATATGAAATGTGCATAATTTGTGTGAAATATTAATGTTTAAATATTAATTATAATTTTTGATCACTATTTGAATTCATCCAAATTTAAGTCAGTTTAATAGTTTAATAATAACTATCACCCTACTGAACCAAATTTTGTGGTTTTTTTAGAATTTATTATTCAATTTCACAAATATAATTATAATTAATAATTTTCTAATTTTTTCTTTTGTAGGTTCATATGGACCACACAAGAATGCCCACAAAATCTGTGAGGAAACTGGGCCATCCATGAATATTGAATTACTAGGCTCAATACAGAAGTTAAAATTCATTCATTCCCCCCAAACATTCGTATAGAAATTCAAGGAGTCCTGAATAAAAATTTTAAGGCCCAAATCCAAAAAACAAGGGGCCGAAATAAAGATTTGAATTCCATCCCACCATTCTAGATAGTAATTAAAATGAGGACACTATTATGGAATTATATTCTGATTTAATTATCAAATTAGGTTGGTATTTTTCAGTGTGAAAGATAAGATATGCATGGAAAGCTTTTTAGAATAAATTATTTTTATTCGAGGGCATCTTCGTGTTCCAAAACCCATTCACCTTTCAGCCTTTGAAAAAGTATTGATAAAAATAGACATGTAAAACTTATTTAGTAAAATAGCCATATATTTCGATCCAAAAGTCTAATGGACGCCCATTTTTTTGGGATGACAGTAAAAATCAATATATTAAACTTGGAAGAAGAAATAATCTCTAGATTTAGCTATCTGGATGAACAAATTGTCAATGCAAGTGTAGGGGTATATTTGGAATAAAAACTATCCACCACCTTGGGCTATAAATACACCCCTCATATTCTTTAAAAAAGGGTGGAATTTTAGAAGAGATAAGCGTACATTGGAATGAACAAAGCCTTGAAAATGTATTGTTAGGACCTTCCATACTCAAGTTTTCACTTGAGATACCCTTCCTACTCTCTTTGTTTTCATTTATTTTTGTGTTCTTCTTTGTTGTAATCTTTTAAGTCTTTGTTTTTGTAATTATATTTTAATGAAAGTTTATTCTTCTTCATATATTGTTATCATAAAAATTATGTTAAATAATATTAATGGTATTAAAATATTTTAAATAAAATTGAATCCCCTTCCCTTATTTTTCTTTCTCATTCTATCTAAAATCAGTATTTAATTCCCTTCAGTATTTGTGTGTGTGTTCAATGCTGCATGGTTTTCTTATCCCTTTCTTTTTCTTATCTTCTTAATTTATCATCATAATAATTAAAACCAGATTATTAATCATTTCAATGGAGGATTAAATCTCTCATTGGGGTGAGTTATAATTTAGGGATGTTAAGCGACTGAGAGCTTTTTCTCGATGAGTATTCTTTGAATTAACATTGTGTATGTTGGACTTAACATGTCTTGGATTAATGAAATGTTTTGTTTGAAGAGTGGTTTCCATAGATTATTGGAACCATAAATACAATACCATAAAAAATATATGATTAAGATTAGAACCCTAAGTTATGTTATGGCTTGGATTAAATCCTTAACACTTGGGAATTCCAATCAACATCAACTTGTGACATTAGTGTTAATTTAATTCAATATAAATCAAAGATCAAGGATATCACAAGCTTAAATAACTAATGATGAACTCGCCCCAATATTTATCAAATTGTTAAATAAATCTTAATCAATCAATCATTTCAATTAATATCTAAAAACAAACTCCCCAATCAAAATACAATCAACTAAAAACATTCAACTATTAAAAAGTATAATCACCAAGGATTCAACCCAAGTGCTGTTATACACATTAGGAGAGAATCAGAAACTTTAATGGTCGGTAGGAGATAATCATCCATGATTTCAAATAGAACTGTTGTCATGGATGGTGAAACTAATTAGTCATTAGTTTCTGGTTATTTAAAAAAAACAAAAAAAAAACATAATTTTTAATTTTTTTTTGAAAAAATACACAAAGAAAAACCCGCCTTCTCATAAAAATTATAAACGGAAAAAACACAAAGAAAAACCCATATTCCCCTTTCTTCTAAAATATCTCTTAATTACCCATAGCCTCCCAAACAATATCTCAATTTTCTTGACCCTTATATTTTTTGAACACTTCACCAACATAGGTGGAACATAAGAGATAATCAACTCATTCAAGAACCAGTCCTTGTCCAACCGGTTGAATTAGAAATGGTAAATCCTAGGGAAAAAACACTTATAGAACTTGCTACCCCTGATAGGTATTACCAGCTCTTGGTATTCAATATCCAAATATAGAGGTTTACTTCAAACTCAAATCTAGTTTAATTCATCTTCTCCCTCATTTCCATGGGCTAGCCAGTGAGGATCCACATATCCACCTTAAAAAGTTCCTAGTGGTGTGCTCTACCATAAATCCTCAAGGGGTTTTTGAGGAACAAATAAAACTTTGAGCATTCCCTTTTTCATTAGATGATACTACCAAGTCATGTATCTAATACCTCCCTCCTGGTTCCATAACTACATGGAATGAGATGAAGTGACTTTTCTTAGAAAATTTCTTTCTAGCTTCTCATACTGCTTCTATCTGAAAAGAAATAAGTGGTATTCATCAATTCCAAAATGAATCATTCCACGAGTACTGGGAGAGGTTCAAAAATATTGTTGGAACCTGCTCACACCACCAATCCCTGACCAACTCTTGATCCAATACTTCTATGAGGGGTTATTTTATATGGAGGGAACCCTCATTGATATTGTAAGTGGTGGTGCTCTTTTTGATAAAACTCCTACAGCTGCAAGAGATCTCATAAGAAACATGGCTGAAAATGCATAAAAATTCAATACTCGAGCACATGATCATGTCAAACAAGCCTAGGATAGTCAATCAATAGATACGAACAAGATGACCGAGTAGATGAGTGAACTTATAGGTCTTGTGCGACAACTAGTTGTGGCTTCCAAATCCCCATCCTAATCTTCTCCACAATCAATGTTTCTTGGACCTGTAAAAAATTATGGAATATAAAACTCTCAAACTCATCTAATAGACACCTTCCCACAACTTCAAGATGATCAATCTGATTCATCTGGTCCAATGGATCTCAATGTAGGATATGCTTAGTGGAACCCCAACCCTCAATAATCAGGCCAGTTTGTTAGAAACTTCAACCAACCCCACTCGGAGCCCTTCTCTTCTACCTTCAATCAAGAGATGAGGTATGGGAATACCATTTCTCATCTCCCTTAATTACCTCCTCAAAACCTAAACCAATTCTAATATGGTCATGGTGTTGGTAACTTTCAACAACCTTACCCTTTTGTTCCTCAACCTCAAAGGATCAATCCTCCTCTTCATCCTCCTGGATTCCACTATCCTAGTGAGACTTCTCAATTCCCAAACCAATACAATATATTTCCCAAGAACCAAAATCAAGGCCCCAATTCGGGACAAGCCTTTTATTCCATGAAACCATGGGAAAGTGCAGTGGAAGATCTTTCCTCCTTCACCCATTCCAACCTCAAAAATATTGAAACCCAAATTGGTCAACTTGTATCCCATCTGAGCCAACAAAAACAGTCAAATTCTTCCCAACTCCCAACTCAACCATTAACCAACCCCTATGGTAATGTAAGTGAAATTGAGTATAGATAGGTGAATCAAATTGCTATGCCTCAGGATAATTCCTCCCACCCCTTCAAAAGTTGACTTAGAAAATGAGAAGAAAAAGAAACTCAAAAAGGAATCTAAATCCATTCCCTCGCTTCCTTCCATTACACTTAGGAACCCAATCCCTTTTCCTCAAGATGTTTCTAATCCAAATAAGTCCTTTGAACCCGATCCTAAAATGATCAACATTTTTGGATGTGTTGAAGTCAACATTACCCTCTGAGATTCCATAAAATGAATACCTAAGTACACAATGTTTTTCGAGGAATATTGCAGCAACAAGAGGAAACTTAGGACCTTCGAAAATTATTAAACCCAATAGTCTATTCCCATAAAGTGAAAAGATCCTAGGATCATTATAGTTCCATGCTAGATTGGGAGTTTCAACTTTGATGATGCACTTATAGACCTAGGAGCCTCAATTAATGTCATAACCAAATATATATTCTTCAACCTTGGTCTAGCTTCCTTACATGCAATCAGAGTTTTCATTTAGTTAGCCAATATAAACATAACTAGTCCTAAGGGAATAATTTTAGATGTCCCTATTCGTGTCAATAATAATATCTTCCCTACTAATTTCTATATACTTGACATGGAAGGTGAGATAAACTCTTCTCAATATCCCTTAATTCTACAAATACCATTACTAATAATAGTGAGAACCAAGATTGATGTCCATTGAGGCATCTTATCCATGGAATTTGGTGACCAACTAGTCAAGTTCAAAATTTTCCAAGACATGCGATACCCATATGAGGATCACTCTACATTATCAATCCATGATTATGAGGACACTTCTGAGATTCAATTGAACCCCATTCCATCATGTTCATCATGTTCTAATGAGAGAGGATCTTGTGAAATCTGTACCATGATTGAACAAGTCATAAATGGTGAAGTTGATGTAGACCTTTCATTCATAGACTCTATCAATCTATAGGATCTTGAAAACTCTCTTTAATCCCACATCAACTCTGATGTCTACTACACCACCTTGGATAGTATTAAATAAATTGAATCTAAAGAAAATGAAGTCCCTTATCATATTCCTGATTTATCTAACCCATAAATGAGAGATGATACTAATCTAAAAACTCTTCCTGAACACCTAAAATATGTATTTCTTTTCCATGATCACTCTTATCCTATCATTATCTCTACTTCACTTACTGAGATAGAGGAGTCCAAAATTGTTCAGGTGTTATAGGAAAACAAAAAGGTCTTGGGTTGGACCATAGATAAAATACCATGAATCAAACCTGTCCTTCACATGCATCACATCCATCTTGAGGAGTCATCCAAACCAATTAAACAACCACAAGAATGCTAAATCCCTTCATACATGAGGTATTTAGAGAAGATATCAACAAGATTCTTCAAGCTGGTATTATCTACCCAATTTCTGATAGTGAATGGGTTATTTCAATTCAATTTGTACCTAAAAGGGTGGGATAACTATTGTCCCAAATGAAAATGGGGAGGTAGTCACAACTCGAGTGAAGAAAAAATGGTGTGTGTGCATCGATTATCGAAAATTGAATGTTGAAACATGAAAAGATCATTACCCTCTTTCATTCCTTGATCAAATTATAGAAGGATTAGCCAAAAATCCACACTATTTATTTCTTGATGGATACACCGACTACTTCCAAATCCAAATCACACATCAGGACCAAGAAAAGCCTACTTTAACTATCCCCTTTGGAACATATTCATATAGAAGAATTAAATTTAGCCTTTACAATCCTTCTGAAACATTACAAAGGTGTATGATGAGTATCTTTTCTGAATTCATTGAACATTTCATAGAAGTCTTCATTAATGAATTTACCATTTAGGGCGAGTAATTGGAATTGTTCTTACATTCACTCTCTCTAGTCTTTAAAAAGTGTGTAAAGTGTAACCTTGAGTTAAATTTTGAAAAATTTCACTTCATGGTTGAAAATGGGATTATTCTAGGGCAGATAATTTCAAAAGAGGGTATTGAAGTCGATCATTCCAAAATTAAAGTGATCCAATCAATCCCTAAACCAACTTCTATTTGAGACATCCGTTTTATCCTTGGTCATACTGGTTTCTATCATCAATTCATCTATAAATTCAGTATTATTTACCTCCCACTCACCAGTTTGCTTCAAAATGATGTCACTTTCCATTTCTATGAGGTTTTTAAGAGAGCCTTCATTAAACTCAAAACTGCTCTTACATCTGCCCTGATAATCCAACCCCATGATTGGTCATTACCCTTTGAGTTGATGTGTGATGCTTCAGATAGAGCTGTTGGAGCTGTTCTTGGTCAAAGAAGAGAAAAAATTACTCATTTCATCTATTATGCCTAAAAAACATTGGATGAAACTCAATATCACAATAATTTTCACTAAAAAGTAACTTTTAGAAGTAGTTTTTGCCATTGATAAATTCTTTCCCTATCTCTTAGGTTCCAAAATCCTAATCTCCACAGACCATTATGATATAAAGTTCTTACTCAAGAAAAGTGATTCCAAATTGAGGCTAATAAGTTGAATCATAATGCTCCAAGAGTTTGAACCTGAAATCAAAGATTGACTAGGAAAAGAAAACCCTGTGGTTGATCACCCGAGTAGAATTTCTAATTCTTCTATTTCAGAAATCATTGATCCTGAATTCCCTACAGAGCACTATTCTTCTCTCACTCCAAAAATACAATGGTATTCCCCAATTGTAAATTACTTGGTTTTGGGTGTTTTTCCTGAAACTTTATTAAAAGAACAAAAAAATGTAGTTGAAAAGTGATTAAAAATACTATTTTTGGAAAGAAAATAAACTTTAGAAAACTGGGGATCACATGGTAATAAAGAGATTTGTCGATGAAAATGAATGTTCTTCCATCTTAGAATTCTGTCACTCAATGCCTTGTGGGGGCCACTTTGGACCACATAGGACCTACCGAAAGGTCTTAAACTCTGGATTCTTCTAGCCCTTACTCTTTAAGGACTCACATGAGTTCTTTCATTCATATCCCACAAGCCAAAAGTTTGGCACAATTTCAAATAGAAATGAAATTCCCTAAAAATCTTTAATTTTCTATGAGATCTTTGATGTTTGGGGAATTGATTTCATGGGACCGTTCCTCCCTTCCAATGGATTCTCATACATTCTTCTTGTAGTTGATTATGTTTCTAGGTGGGTCTAGGCCAAACCCACTAAAAAGGATTACTCAAATACTGTTATTGATTTCCTAAAGACACACATCTTCCACTGATTTGGAACACCACGTGCCTTGATTAGTGACTTAGGAACCCATTTTTTAAAAGAACCATGGAATATCTTTTGAAAAATAATGGATTTATACAAAAAACATCAACTACATATCACCCCCAAACAAATGAAATTTCTGAAATTTCTAATAGATAAGTGAAAAGAGTTCTCGAGAGAATTGTAAAACCCACCAGAAAAGACTGGCCTGAAAGACTTGGTGAAGCACTTTGGGCTTATCGAACTGCCTATAAAACACCTATTAAGATGTCTCTATTTAGGATATTATTTGGTAAGCATGTCATTTACCAGTTAAAATCCAACATAAGTCTTTTTGGTCTATAAAAACCTGTAACTTTGATTGTGAAAAATCTGGTGAAGAAAGATTATTGCAATTTGCTGAACTGGAAGAGCTTAGACTTTATTCTTACGATAATTTTAATCGCTAAAGAGAAAAATCAAAGGAACTCCATGATAAAAACATTTTGAGAAAGGTATTTCATGAAGGTGAAAAGGTAATGCTCTTCAATTCTTGATTTTGGCTTCACTCGGGTAAGCTTAATTCTCATTGGTAAGGTCCTTTTGTTATTTCTAATGTTTACCCATTTGGTGCAGTGCAAGTCCAAGACCCCTATTCAAAAAGGAAATTCAAAGTTAATGGACATCAGTTAAAGAATCACCATGAGAGGAAACACAATCCTAGAACCACATCAACTTCAATCGAATCCCCAACTTCTGTAGTTGATCCACCACTAGATAGAGATGACAACTGACCAAATCCAAACCAGGGGGCACCTCTTTCCCTCCCTCCCCCCTCTCTCTCCTTCTTCCTACCTCATTTTCATTTTGTTTTTTACCACTTTCCTCATCACACTTTTTTATTTACTCTTTCTCTTTTGTGTGGGTGTGTCTTCATAAAAAAAAAATCATTTAAAAAAATATATGAAAAATCAAGAATCATACATACTCACCTTCCAAATTTCAATTTTTTCCAAAACTTTTGGGGAGTCAAAATACATGGTTTCATCTCAAAAATATTGTTTTTTATTCATAAATTTGGATAAAGAATTTTGTGCCATAACCCAAAAAATTTTGAATGCTCAGATTTTGATTTGGAAAATGATTTTTTCAACCCGTGAGGAACAAAATTTTCATTCATTCCAAGGACACCTGTTAACATCTTTTCAAAATTTGTGTTTTTTTTTCACCCCCATTTGCGAGTCTTGAGTTTATGGACCTTCAAGCTGAATTTCCTACTTTAGTGTTCATTAATATGATAGAGGCATTTTATGAACCCCATGAGAATTATAATATCCAAATATCATCCCATTAACCATACATTAATCCTCATTTTGAAATCCCTTTCAAGCATATGAAAACATTTTCTTTGTTAGCCACATTACAAGCCCAATACCTTATCCCACCCAATATCGACATGGATTTTCATTGCATTTTTTTAAATTTAAGTGTGGGGTGAATGTATTTTATTTTGGGTACCCTTTTTTTTTGATTTTAACAATGTTATAATATTATGGAGGGAAATAATCAATTTATGTTTGGGGGAGAGATTACCCTTTAGTGGGGTTTTGGAATGCATATTGAAAAGTGTTAAAAAATTTAAAAAAAAATAAAAAAAAAATCAAAATAAAAAATTTTTAAAATAAGAATGGGTTGTGTATTGGGCAGGTCAAAAATCACTCTTCCTCAACCTTTGTTCTTGTTATAACTATTACAATTAGTGTCGTGAGCAGAATAATCAGGGGTTGGGATATGAGTGTGAGATCAGTTTCAAGTTCAACTAACGAAAAAAAGAAAAAAAAGAAAAAAATGAACACTTATGTTATTGGGAGAAGTTTCATGTTTTGTAAATATTCCATCCTCTCATTCCATTAAAATTTTCTTCTACTTTTTTGTCTTATTTCACACTTTCATTCCCTCGTAAATATGTGTTTCCATTTCCTTTCATTTCTCATTTTAAAAAAAAATGTGAATTGTTTTTTCCATGTTGGTGTTTCACCCCCTTTTTCCTATCTTTTGGATATCATCTTCCTACCATCCAATAGCAACAAGAAAACCCCTTTCCTCTTGATTCTTGTGCACTTTAGGATAGGGAATGAAAGATGAGAGCACTTTAAAACTCTAAGATTTTTCCTTTTGGTTGGTGAATGAGTGAAGCACCATACATTAATTTTATCATATTGAGAGGAGTAAGTTTTGTGTGCCACCATTTTCAGTTTCTAAATTTGAGAATGAAAGAAGAGTTGTATTTGGAACATTTTTTCAGTAATAATTTGAGGTGGAATTCAATATGGATGATTTAAATGGTGTAAACCTCCCTTTATTGGTGATTTTTTTAATATTTGTTGGTGAGTGAAAATGATTTTGTCATGTTTTTTATATTTATTGTAAATGAGGAAATTCACATGATTAAGTTTGGGGGAGTTGATGTTATTAATATTTTCATGACTTTTTATATACTCTCTTTACTGATTTTATATGAAATGTGCATAATTTGTGTGAAATATTAATGTTTAAATTTTAATTTTAAATTTTTAGCACTATTTGATTTCATCCAGATTCATGTTAGTTTACTAGGTTAATACTAAATATCACCCTACTGATCCAAATTTTGTGGTTGTTGTTTTTTAGGATTCCTTATTCAATTTACCATATATCATTAGAATTAATCATTGTCTAATTGTACAATTTTAAGGGTCATGTGGACCACACAAGAAGGCCTAGAGAATATGTGAAGAAATAGGACCATCCATGAAGATTGAATTTCTGGGCTCAATCTAGAAGTTAGAATTCTTTCATTCTCCTCAGAAATTAGTATAAACATTCAAGGAGGGATGAATAAAAATTTCAAGGCCCAAATCTAAACACAAGGGGCCCAAATGAAGATTTGAAGTCCAGCCCACCATTCTCTATGGGAATTAATATAAGGACACTATTCCTGAATTTTCTCCTGATTTAATAATAAAATAATGCTGGTATTCTTTATTGTGAAAGGTAATATATGGGCGGCCAATTTTTTAGAATAAATTACTTTTATTTGAGGGCATATTCCTGTTCAGAAACCCATTCACATTTCTGTCTACAAAAAAGTGTTGATAAAAATGAATAGGTGAAAACTGTTTAGTAAAATAGACATATATTTGGCTCAAAAAGTCCAATGGCTGCCTAATTTTTAGGGATGACATCAAAAATAAATATATATAACTTTGAATAAGATATCATCTCGAGATTTAGCTGTCTGGATGTACAAATTGGAGATTCATGTGTAGGGTAATATTTGGAATGAAATCTCTCCACCACATTGGGTATAAATACATCCCCTCCTATCCTTTCAAAAAGGTTGGCATTTCCGAAGATAGGAGCATACATTAGAACAACCAAAGCCTTGGAAAAGTCTTGGGAGGACCTTCCAAACTCAATTTTTCACTTGATATACCCTTCCTTCTCATTTTATTTTCCTTTACTTTTGTGTTCTTCTTTCTTGTAATCTTGTTAGTCTTTGTTTTTTTAATTCTATTTTGTTAAATGTTTATTATTCTTTATATATTACTATAATACACCTTATTTTAAATAATATTAATGGTATTAAAATATTTTAAATACATTTAAATCCCCTTCCCTTATTTTTCTTTCTCATTTAATCTAAATTCAGTATTTAATCCCCTTCATCGTTTGTGTGTGTCTTCGACACACCACTCTTTTATTATCCCTTTATTTTTATTATCTTCTTATTTTATCATCATAATAATTATAATCAGATTACTAATAATTTAAAAGTATTATTAAATATCTCATTGGGGTGAGTTATAATTTGGGGATGTTAAGCGATTGATATATTTTTCTCGATGAGTATTCTTTGAATTAACATTGTGTATGTTGGACTTAACATATCTTGGATTAATGACTTGTTTTGTTTAAAAAATGGTTTCGATGTATTATTGGAACCATAAATACAACAATATAAACAAGTTTTTATTAATATTATAACCCTAAGTTATGTTATTTCTTGGATTAAATCATTAACATTTGGGAATTCCAATCAACGTCAACTTGTGACATTGGTGTTAATTTAATGCAATATAAAACAAAGCTCAAGGATATCACAAGCTTAAATACATAATGATGAACTCATCCCAATATTTATCAAATTTTTAAATCAATCTTAATAAATCAATCATTTCAATTAAGCTCTGCAAACAATCCCCCAAATCAAAATACAATCAACTACAAACATTTTACTATTAAAAAGTATCATCGTCGAGGATTCAACCCGAGTGATACTATACACATTAGCAGAGCGTCAAAACCTTGAACGGTCGATAGGCGATAATCAACCGTGCTTTCACACATGATCCAAAAAAAGAAAAAAATTGGTTTTCACCAACCTATCTCATTTCCACAGCTGAGGTCTTCTAATTGTGCATTCTAAGTTCAGGACCCAGCCACATCCTAATAACATGGATGTTACCATCACCTTGATAGTGCACCTTCACCACCTATCCGACACTGCTATCCATACCCAAAGAGCCTCATAGTCATTTTCAAACTCAACAGCTCTCCTGACCCCTACCCCACCGAGTGAGAGTCCTTCATCACCACTTTCCCAAATAAATGCACTTATAGGGAACCAGTCAGGATCCTATATCCTCAGTCCATTTCTAGGGTCCCAAACACCTGCACATCATCATTGGAGACCACATCTAAGAGAAAAAATTCCGACTTCGTCGCCACCGGTGTCCTAAAACCTAGGCAAGGCCACATGTAAACAATATTTACCCATTGAATCTCCAATATCAACCCTTCTACCAACCCCACCACTTGGGTACCTTCCAACACAGTGTCTCATTTTGGTTATAAAGAAAGTATCTCAAGTTAAAAACAAACATAATTTAATTTCAAGCATCCAACCCTTCTTAAAGCATCAGCCAATCATGAGAGTATTCCTCTCCATCTTCTTCATCACTTTTTTATAGAGGCTTTATCTACATTAGAGTTTTATTACATATAAATACTTGTTTTATTAGTGATTTTTAGCACTAATAAAGGTGTATCTTTATCAGCACTAAAAAACACTAATAAAGATGTGTTTTATGAGAACTTTATATTTTTAATGCTAATAAACCTACTCTCTATCAACACTTTTTAGAAAGTGGTAATAAAATCCTTACCTAATTTTATAAATGAACCATAACCAGAGGATTCTATTTTGCACACCTTGAACCTATCATGGAACCCTACTTATATCATTATGCCTCTCTCACCTCTCTCACAAAAACCTACTACCTCCACCGATTTCATTCTTCAGTGAGTTCCCCTATAAATCATTTATATCTAGTCTAAGGGATGTGAAGAATCACTGCACCACATTTTACCACCCCTATACCACATCGTACCGCCCATGGTTTCCTATTTCCCACATGAAAACCATACTCTGAGGGAAGGAAGGCACTCCATGTGAGTTTGAGTGACCGTGGGAGGGCCATTCATTGACAACATAGTTAGAGTGTATGTGTGAATGATTAGGGTTAGGAAATTATGTAGCTATGTTAGAAAATCACATGATTAATATTCATTGTGGGGTTTTATAAACTCTTTTGATTTCCCATAAAGGATCTAATGTATGGGTTCTTATAAGACATGATTTTGAAATGTTTTTGAAAACCAAATGTAGTTTCTATATGTCATGGATGGTGTTCAGAAGGCAACTAACTTGAATTTAGTAAATTAAGATTTGAATATTTTCTTATGTTTTGAAATTTTATAAATGAATTTTGAGTGTTTGGTGATATAATATGTTTTCAATGTTTTTTTAGGGGAAAGGTAAGTTTCTTGATATTTTTTGATTTTAAATCCAAATTTTATTGTTTAATTGTAAGAGATTTTGATTCTCCAGTACTATTTTAAAAAAGGGATGTTTTTATAATGAAATTTAGTGATTATTTTAAAAAGGGGAAACATTTTTATAAATTATTTGAATTCCCCTAGTATGAAATAGAGAGTTTTATTTATGGTAAAATTGTGAAATGAATTTGGTTTATTTTGATAAATAAGATGAAAGGATTCCTTTGTATAATTGATACCATAATATGTTTTGATGAGTTATTTGAGAATGGATTTTGAATTTCATGAGGTGTTTTGTAGAATGTATAATTTCATCATTGAATTTTTAAAATGTTTTAAAATAGAATTAAATTTTTATAAATGTTTTTAACTCTTTAGTAGTAAGGTTGAAATCTTAACTCGTATCTTAGTGTGAAATAATATTTTAGTTTTTTAAATAAGGTGAAAAATTTTCATTGGGTTACTTGTTTTGTAATGAGAGTTATAAACTTTTAGTTAGATATTGGATATTTTAAAAGAAAAATTAATTCTTTAAAAGGTGTTAATCTTGGTAAGTTATATTTGGTGTTGTCTAGTGGTCAGTGTTGGGATCCATTGATTTGAATTGGGAAACATGAATGAATGGATTTATGTTTTGTGTTATTTCTAGTATATCCCAGATAAATCTTAATGAATTATGGAAAGTCGGTCTTTAGGATATCATATTCTATTTTATAGGTTTTAATATATTTTGTTATTAATAAAAGATACTTATTTAAGATTATTTCATGTAAACATTAAATAAGTTGAAGGTTCTTAGTAAATTTTGGATTTTTGTTAACTCTAGATTCATAGTTACACATCCCAGTGTGGTTACATACTTGACTAATTTTATTCATTTATAAATTTATATATTCTTATAAGTTTTATAGTATTTTATATTTACATATATATTATAAACATAAAAATTTAATAATTATTTATAATTTTATAGTTTTCTAGATTTATAAATTAATATAAAATTATAACTTTATTTGTAATAAATTATTATACTTTTAATCTCGTGTAGATTTATCTTATTATATAATGAGATAAAATAATTTAATAATGGCAGAAAAAACATAAAAATTTACTATAAAAAATGTCAACTTGATCAAATATGTTTTAGGGTAATAAATGGGTCTTTAAGGAGGAGATATGGGGTTTAAAATTGATAGTACATAACCAAAACATATCGGTATAGTTTTTATGTATTAAATAAAACTATGATCATATAGTTAACACACATGGATATCTAAACATGTTTTAGATTGTGTAAAGTTACATTACCCATTACTTGATCCAAAAATATTTGAAAATCATGCTCATAATTTTTTCTTGAGCCAAATAATAGTCTAATTTTTTAATCCAAGGTAACCACCCTATTTCAAGTTCAGTGGCATACTCAAAATTTTATTATGATATCATTATAATTTCCATATTAATCATTTAAATTTTAAATGATCAATAGGTTATTGGATAAAAAAATTATTTAATTATTGACCTACACCACACTATTATAGTGATAAAGTTGGGTCGAACCAAAGGGAAGGCAAGTAATGAGTTGGTGTCAATCGGTCAGTTCCTTATTTTAAAGAAGCCTCTACTGACACAAATACACTGCCTCAAATCCAACCAAATTTCATAAATTCCATTTATACCTTGTGCATTAGCATCGAATCCAAGAAAAAAGAACATGAACACAAATATAATTTTAATTTATACATCAAGTTGATTACCAATTGCTTTAAACTGGGATATATTTTATTTCTCAATAGCTTTTATTATTTTTAATGTATTTAAATTCTAGAATTCTGAAATCCACTAGTTATTCTATTTTCTTCCTTCCACTCTTTCCATTTTCAACCTGTAAACAAATTCTATACATCATAGTTCACTAACAATCATTTATAGTTCAAGAAAGCTTCTCAATTTGTGTCACAATGACTAGTTTACTCGATTATCCATCTTCTCTGAACTTAGAAACCATTCAAAAAATATTATTGGACTTTTTTCATTCCTCATGATTAATATAACTCATGAAAATCCCTTATTGAAATGATATATCTTGGGTGAACATAACCCAACACTAGAACCCTTAACCTTTACATAACACTATCTTCACCTCCTATATAATATATATTTATAATAACACCATGGAAAGGACATGTAACAAACTCTTTACAACCCCTAAGATATCCATTATCAACTCACTCCTGCAAAAAGGTGAATTAATGTTTAGCCCCATTGCAACTGAAAAAACTAATTTTCATCCAAAATCACTTTTTTAGTTTAAATTAAAAGAGTCCTCTACAATTACATCTTCTCTATGATTTGCTGTTAGCTTCTAAGTGGATGAGTCATAGGAAAAAAATGCAACAATAATTATCATCCTACTCAGCTTTGTCTACCAAATAGTTATTATTTCATTTTGTTTTCTGAGACTCATCCACCATATCTTCTAAATGAATTCATAGGATAAAACCAACCACTAGTGGAATAGATATTTTCTTAAATTTAATTACCCATTTCCTTCAAAGAATGATGAAATTATTTGAAACATTCAAATATTGGGATCCCCTTATTTTAAAGGACCCTTTTGTGTATTTGTTTGTTAAATATTGATATTACCAAATCAAATAGGAACTACATGAATAGAGAATGGATGGAAGAAAATCGTATGACAAAATAGTATGAAGATGGGGTGAAACAGTTCATCAAGTTTGAAAAGGATAATGCATATGACCCTTCTCAAATCCTTTTTTAAGTTTACACTATTGTTATTAAAGGATAATTAGTCTAGATGATTTTAAAGAACTCTTGATCTGTCACAGAATTGATCGAAGTTATAATTAATAGAATAAACATGTGTAAAAACAATATGTAACTTGTGATAGGGATAACACAATGTGTTATGGATCATCTGATATGATTACAAGTATATAAAATGAATAAGAACATATCGAGGATGTGATTATAGATGGTCATCGTGATGAAAATCATATTGAGGAAATGACAATGATATTTGAATATGAGCTTCGTGATTGTCCAAATTTTTTTGAGAAGTTAAAGAGTTATGCAAAGATGCCATTGTATACTGGTTTCACTAAATATATAGAATTGTCAACCATAATGAAGCTGTATAATTTAAAATATGGAAACTAACGGCGTGATTCCAATTTAGTTAATTAATTTATCTATTGAATGATATGATTCCAAAAGATAATGACCTCCATAGTCGATCATATGAATATAAAAGAATGGTTAGTTTGATGTGTATGATCTCTGAAAAAATACATGCTTGTCCAAATGGATGTATACTATTTCATAAGCAACAAAAATAACTTAAATAACCCTCAAAGTTTGGTGCTTCTCAATACAAGAAAGATGAACAAGTTCATATAGAATTTTTATTGTACTTTCCAATCATTACAATGATTAGGTGCCTTTATATAAGTGAGGAGACTACAAAGTAATTTACGCTGTAGGAAGATATAAGAAATAAAGATGGTAAAATTCATTACCCAATAGACTCTCCTCAATAGAAGAGAATTGATCATGAGTGTATTGAATTTGGAAAAGATTTGAGAGGCCTTAATCTTGAATTATCCACATATGGAGTGAATCCTTTTGTTTTTCAAATAATCACTCATAGTACAAGGTTGATTATATTGGTAAATTAAAACTTGACATCATGGTTAGGCATGAAATGAAAATAAATTATGTTATCTATGCTTATATCAGGACAAAAAAAACCATGTAATGATAGTGATGTTTATTTGGATCTGTTGATCAAAGATTTGAAATTATTTTGGGATTCAGGTGTTAAGTTTTATGATGACTACAAAAATGAAGATTTCACATTAAGGGAAATTTTGTACAGGATGATAAATGAATTTATTACTTATAAAAATTTGTCAGGATATAACATTAAAGGAACTCAAGGGTGTCCCATTTGTGAACAAGGTACATAATCAATTAGGTTGAAACGTTAATCAAAGACTCTATTTCTAAGACATCATAGATTTTTACCCCAATGACATGAGTACTGATCTTGGACAACATCATTAAATATGAGTTCAAAAGAACTTACAACACTGTCTCCACTAAAAGTTGATCCACTCTTTGATAATGTAAAAGATATGGAAATTTATTTTGGTAAACATTTTTGAAAAAACCATATAAAAATCGGTTGAAAAAATTGATCAGTTTTTTTTAATTACCATACTACAATTATCTGCATGCTAGATTTTTTCTTGATGTTATTCATGTTGAAAAAATGTATGTGATAGTATCTTTGTAATGTTACTAAATGAACCTGAAAGAAAGGATGGAATTAAGTCTAGGTTTGACATGACTGACATTGGAATATGGGATGAGTTGGTGCTAGTGAAGGGTGAAAAATGAACTTTCTTCCTCCAGCAGTTTACACACTTTCTAGGAAAGAGATATATTAGTTTTTCAACTTATTGAATGACATAAAGGTTCTAGATTAGTATTTATGGAATATTAAGAATATAATGTCAATGATCAATTTAAAGTTAAAGGGTCTAAAATCACATGACTATCGTGTTTTGATGAAAGATCTAATTCCTTTAGATTTATGTTTCATTTTGACTAATAATACCCATAATAAATTAACCAAACTATGTTTCTTTTTCAAATATATGAAGAAAATTTATAGAACTGGAGAAATTTCCAACTATGGAAAAGGAAATTTTCATCGTATATTTTTAATTGGAAATGTTCTTATCGCCATCATTCTTTGATATGATGGTTCATTTGATGGTTCACTTGGTGAGAGAGATTCAACTATGTGGTCCTATATATTACAGATGGATGTGCCCCATTTAATGGTATATGAATATTTTGAAAGGGTATGTAAAAAATATAAGTCATACAGAGGGTTATATTGCATAGAAATATATTCTCGAGGAAACTATATAATTCTATATTGACTGCCTGTCTAGTGTGGAAATCATTGGTCTACTGGAATCTCATCACACTGAGTGAATTGTGGGTGAAGGAATTTCTGGAAGAGATATTTTTATAATCAATATTACAGATTGGGATTAGACCCACCATTACATCTTTCATAATAGTTTAGTGGTTTCCCTATATGCTGAAACCCAAAAATAAAATCTCAGTCATTTTAATCCATCAAGGGATGAAAGTTGGATATCAAATACACATAATAAACAATTTATAGGATAATTGAGAGACAATATTTTTAAGGATTCAAATGGAAATAAAGATTCAATTTTAGAATGAATTTTATGGATTTCCAGAGGACCAAGTGTGTATTTATTATCTTATAGTGGTTACATAATTAATAGTTATACGTTCAATACAAATGAACATGATGAAGGTTGTACCAAGAAAAATAGTGGTGTTACACTTGTGGATAAAGAGATTCATGTTTATGGTATTAATGAATCAAATATAATTTATATGAATATTTCGTACTTTGGAAACATAAAATAAATATAGGATTTGAATTATACAACATTCCAAGTTCATATTTTTCAATGCAAGTGGGTTGAAAACTAGAGTGCTGTTAAAATAGATGAATTGGTATTCATGAAACTGGATTCAAGTAAAGAAGGGGTTAATTATAAACCATTTATAATGGCATTAAAATCAGTAAGAGTATTTTATGATTTAGATAACACAAACCTAAAGTGGTTAATTATGATCTTATTGACCAAAACCACTAAAGGTTCAGATGAAAAATCAACTAAGGATGACCCTTTCATTGGGAAATCACAATAAGTTCACAATGGTCCCCATATAGACAAATTTATTAATATCATATGAGACCATAATGAATAGATTTGGAAACTCGATTGAGGGGTAAAATCCATTCAACCATTAATAAAAATAATAATAAGGTTCTGTTTTTTGTAATATAAGTTGTGTTAAATCATGGTATTTTTTGTTCATTACTCTATTTATGTAATCTAGATTAAATGTTAAACCAATTTATTAGATAATTAATTCTACACATGATAATAAATTCTACAGGTGATAATGCTTCCAATACTAAGGAACAATAGGTTTCTCAACATTCTACTTCTCCTAGTGCAGAGGAACAAAAACCTTATATAGATCCTAATGCAAATAATCCAGAGATAAAATAGGTTTCCCAATCTATTACTGGTCCATGTGCAGAGGATCAATGATCCTATGCATATGCCGATGCTATCAATATAGAGGAAAACATATTGGTGATGTTGATTCTGAATAAATGGTAGATGGTGATTAAATGATGTTCCTAAAAAAATAGGAATGCCGTAGTGTAATTTTTTTAGAAAAAATTATTAAGGAAAAAATTCAAGGAATCAAATTTGATGTTGAATGGAATGCATGTGACCATCCTATTAACCCCAACAAGATCATGTTTAGTAGTTACATTGGGATCCTCTCTTTGTAGCACATGCCGATTGATGTAGAATCCTAGCACAATATTGTGCCCATGATTAATACATTAATTTGGGAATATATTATAATAAAATTATGATATCCTTTATTTATTTTACAAAAAAATAATAATAAAACATTGACTTAATCTTAATCATCCCTTATAGATTTAATTTATTTTAGATGACTCCCATAATAAATTTGTATTTATTCTTATTGGAAGGACTCACAGAGGATTTGTCACAATTTTAATGAGATTTCATCTTAAAGATACTGAAGGGAAAATAAACCCAGACCCAACACTTATGTGTTCCCACCTAATATTCCAATTTGAATGGTATGGTTTTACTAGCTGTCATGGGAAGATATATTTTAGTTAAGTTGTGTCTGGTAATACATTTTTTGAAAATGCATGTATTTATTACTTTGATTGATAATTTTTTATTTATGAAACAATGTATGAGTATTGAAAATAAGTAACTAGAAACAAAACCAATGTACCCCTACCATAAAGAAATTATGTGGGTATGATTCAATTAAAGAAAATTGGTATGTATTTTAAAATGGTACAAATTTTAAATATACCATAATACATTTATGTGACTTGAAAAACAACATAATTATGTTCCTCTATTTATATGCAGATTAATGAATCCAAATCTAAACCCACTTCCATCCCATGTCATGTGATATGGAAGGAGGCATGTGTAAATAAAGATGGGATAATAACAGATGAAAACAAATAAAATGTGTAGGAAACATGTTTCAGTATGACATAATATTTTTTTCTTTGAATACCTATTACATAACACTGATTACTTATTTTACTATATTTTCTATTTTAATTAGACACAAGAACCATTAACACCTATACTGAATGAACACATAATATCAGTGATCTTGAAGCGGCTAGAGTAGTATGGCCCTATAATATGTGTGGTTTTTGGGGTGACACCCCAAACATATTTTGTGTTATGAAAACAACATGAGGATAAAGATAAAGAAATTGAAGATATGAAAGAAATATTATATTCCCTTGAATAAAGATTTAATAGGTAGTCTGAGTTGGTAGAAAATGTTATGGGGGGGAGAAAAGTGAATGAAAAACTCAAGAAGAAACTTTTCATGAAGATCATTACCTATACCCACCAGCTTTGAGGTGAGCCATTTCCCTCAAAGAGATGTATTATATGAGGTAATAAATATTCTCAGAATTCTTTTTTTGTGAAATGTGAATCAGATAGACACTGATACCTTTCCTGTACTGATATTCTATAGAGTGGAAATGATTTTTATTTATATCTATCAATACCCATCCATCACCTTGTTGTGAGGAATACCATGTTCAATATCCAAGAATAATTTCTACACAATAAACCACTTACAGCAAGTCATATAAGAGTTGGGATTAACATAGCTCATGATCCAAGAGCACAACAACCTACTCCAATTGATGACATAGATATTCATACGACTAAACAATCTATTGGAACATTCATAGAATGGATGTTATGTCTTTTAAAAAAATATGTTCACAAGGATGTATTCATTTATAATTTATGTTTCATGATAAAACTTTAATATTTAATGAAAAAGGTCTAAAATGTTGAATGTTATTACATATGGAAAAAAATAATGGGGTAAAAAGAAATGGTGAATTAAATCCATCGAAATAATCAACCAATTGATCAAAAATATCTTCATATTACACCTTTACCCCTCCCGTTCAATATTCTCATTTACTAACATTAAAGGTTCTTGTAGATACAAAGTTATAAAGTGGTAATAATAACATATTTGATTTGGAAGAACAAATGTATAGATAGGTCGTTACAGACTACATTGGTCTTGATAAATTAAATGAAATCCTTAAGTATGAATGGTTAGGTGTCTCAGTTGTAAATGTATACATGAGGTGTGTTTTCCTGATTTTTTTTCCAATAGTTGGTATACTATGTTATTTATGACTAAATACATTTAATTTTTTTTCAGGCATATATAAGATTACCAATTGAAGGTATTAACCCATGAACATAAATTTTGAATCATTAGTTCTCATATAAATTCTATAGACCAAAAAATAGAATAAAAAATGGAAGAAATTATGGAAAAAACTAGCCAAATCATTTGAAAGAAAACTTACAAGAGATAGAATATTCTTAATACCAATGATGTAGGGGAAGACTCATAAATTTAATCATATCAAATATATTTTCATTTCTTTCATTACTTAATTCATTTTTGTGTTTTTTGGAAATATTGGATACTCATTACGGTCAATTTGGATACTCCAAAGATTTATTTCGTTGATTCAATTCAAGGAAACCCAACAAAATGACGAAACATGATGAAAATTTTCAAATTATAATACACTAAATCAAAAATTTTAGAACTAAAATTAAAGTTATATATTTTATGTTATGTTTTAATGAGAATTATTTTTTAATAGGGAGATGTTTAAATATCATGAAAATCAGGGCATGTGGATAGTCCATGAAAACAAGGAGCCTAAAAAGTTCTACATGTCGACAAGTATAAGGGTATGTATAATAATATTTCATTATCCAAACAAATATGAATACAAATTACTTATCTTTATAAATGTTTATGTACTATTTGAAACAAAAAAATGGAAAACATTGTTTTATTTATTTATTTTTAGTATTAGTTTCATAATAATAATTTTCTTATATATGTGGATTATTTTGTTTAAGTTGGGGTGGTTTCTTCGACACTTCTCATGCTTATGAGATATTGGTTTTTGAGGCTGCAACTGAGATAATGAAAATAAGGAAATGGGTTAAGGATGTATACAACCATTATGAAAAGGTGAATTCCTACTAATTGTTTAATTATTTTTAATCATTTTATCTATTATTTTAAAGTTAATTTACTTATCATTTTTATATAATACTTATTTATTTTTTGAAAAAAATATTTTTGGAAGTCATATTTTGCTTTCAACTATCCACAACAAGACACAAAAGAGATAAAATTTTATTTTCTTCCAATTTTAGTAAACTTTCCATTGCATTTATTTATATAAATTCCAGCACTTCATATTTATTTTATGTTCTTAGAAAAAATTTTTCACTTTTTTGAAAATCATAAGAGTAGATTTCGGTTTTTCATCTAAGAACATTGACTCAATATGCAGAGTTGGTAGTTACAAAAAGAAAGAAAATGGAAAGTATGGTAACATTAGAAATATATATTGTTTTGATACTTTTTTAAAAATGATCCATAAGTAATTAGAAATGTTTAAGAATCCTCCACACCTCAATATGACACACGGTGTGACCAGTATGATTCTAGGTGTGTCTTCTTATTTAAAATTGACATTAATTTTAGTGAAAAAGAAAACTGATATACTGAAAACTAAGAAAATAGATTTGTATTGTTTTTATACTTCATTAAAATGATACATTATTTATTTTTTATATTGAATAATGAACCACATCTCAATTTGACACAAGATGTGACCGATATAACTCTAGGTGTGTCTTTTTTTAAAGAAAATTGAAATTAATTTTAGTAAAAAGAACAAGTGACAAACTCAAAATAATGAAAACTCATTAGGATTGTTTTATGCTTTAGGAGAAATTTTCACAAGTCATTTTTGATATGTAGGAATCAAAATAACCTCAATCCGATGTATGATGTGACTGATATGAATCAAATTGTGTATTTTTATTTAAAAATAAACAATGATTTTAATAAAAAACAAGTGGAATACTGATAATAAATAGAGAAAATTAATATTATTTTTATAGTTTAGGGAAATGACACATAAATAATTTGTGATAACTATAAATCAACCACCCCTCAATTGGATGCATGATGCGACTGGTATGACTCAAACTGTCTGTTATCTGTTTAAAATTGAAATTTTAGTTCAAAACATGTGTTGATCACTAAAAACTAACCAAATATTCTCTAATTGTATTAATAATTAATGAAAAAAATTCATAAGTAAGTTTTTACATGTAGGATTCAGTCTCATATCAAACTGACACATGATGTGACAGATATGACTCCAAGTTTGTGTTTTCTATTTTAAATAACATTTTAGTAAAACTAATCAAAATGAAATTGAAAAATATAAGAAAAACTATTATGATTTTTTTGATAATCTATTAAAATGATCCAATCATTTATGACATTTAGTAATCACCCCAACCTAAATATGACACATCGTGTGACTGGTATAAATCTAAGTGCGTATTTTTATTTAAAATTGACATTAATTTTAGAAAAAAGATCAAGTGGAACACTGGAAACCGAGGAAACCGATTCTAATTGTTTTCAAACTTTATTAAAATAATAAATAAGTAATTTCTGATTTATAAGAATCAACCACATCTCAATCTGACGCATAATGTGACTAGTATGACTCAAAATATCCTTTATCAATTTAAAATTGATATTTTAGTTCAAAACGTGTCACTCACTAAAAACAAATAAAATGTTATATTACTATTTTTATAACTAATGAAAATGATTTATAAGTCATTTGTGACATGTAGGAATTATTCTCACATCAAAATGAAATAATATGTGACTGATATGACTCAAAGTGTGTGTTTCTAGCTTCAAATGATATTTTAATAAAAACACTTGTGACATACTCAAAACTGTGAAAATTGTATGGACTCGGACTCGGCCAGCCATCCGAATAGTGCCAAATAGGTCGGGTGTTACTACCTTAGGCACACCTCCCCGAATGAAAAAGGCTGCTGACTAGAAAAGAGGGTCTGTTAGGTATAGTGGGGAGGCTATACCCTCTCGAAGGATCATAATAAGGGTAGTGGTCTGAGTAAATATAAAATATCAGTGGAATGAAAGACTTAGCAGACTCAAACCCGACCTGCAGAGCAGAAGCATTACCGATATAGATAATCAGTGGAAGCAATAAATATAACAACAACAGCGAAAATAAACACAACAACATCCTGATAACATGTAACTAGAACTGAACAGTAAAACATGTATCCAAAGAAGGTAATACATAACTGAATATAAAAAGGGCGTCAATGGATAACCAATAGTAGTTACAAAAAGTAAGCATGACGATACAGAAAGGGAAAAAAACCAAGTAACCTGAGCTAGGTATGACCTCAAGTTCCAAACCATCTCTATGAAATAACTAATGCATCCCAACTCCTGAAGCTGGTCTTTTTCCTGCACGTAAATCCATAAAGTCTGTACACATTTCGAAGGGCCCTTGTAGGGTGTGAGACAAATCTCAGTAGGATACCACCCAACGGTGCGATCCAAATATATGTGTTTAAGCAGTCATGCTAGTGTAAGGAAAACTATAAGCATTACAATGCAAAAATAAAAACTAACTCCTCTGGTGCTCAGCAGCCACCATGGAGTGTCACCTGCTTTGTCCAATGCCGGAATCTCTACCAAGTAACCCGGCAACATGTACCCCCTGACACTGCGTGTGTTAAGTACCGGCGTCCCGAAGGCATGACCAAGAATAGTAACTTGACACCATGTGCCTCCTGACACCTCGTGTCTCAAGTATCAACGTCCCGAAGGCATGCCCAAGAATAGTAACCCAACACCATGTTCCTCCTGATATCTTGTGTCTCAAGTACCGATGTCCCAAATGCACATCCAAAAATAGTAACCTGGCACCATGTGCCTCCTGACACTTCGTGTCTCAAACTATCTCATGAAGGCTCCTCACCTCCCACACGGCTTTCTACGGCAAGCACCCCCAACCAAAATACCTAAGAAAAACTACAGGGGAATCTACCCACACGAGTGGTTAAAACCACCTCATCACAGAGTATCTCTGTGTGTACACTATTCAAATTCCCGAGTGAGCGGAAATCAACAAAATAGTACCTAATCCACCAATACATCTGACACCTCATGTCCCTACGACCATGCCGCTCAAGTCTGATGGCATCGCCATCCTAGTAACCCGGGCCATGCCCAACCTGACAGTTGTACTACCTCAAGCCGACGTCCATGACACCTAATCTCGTGGTCAAAACCACCCAATGTAACCTGGGCCGAGCCCAACCTGTGATCAGCATCACTCAAGCGTAACCGGGTGAAGCCCAACACAACCCAAAGGGTCCAGTATGTGCGATTCAGCAATTGCATATATATCAAATTTAAACAAAACACATAATCAGGAAAAACAACCTAAACAGTTGAATTGCACTATGAACGATGTTGTCCCATACCAGAACTGAGGTCTTTAATGCCCCTAAAAATTTATACCAGGCATGAAAAATTAAACTCAATAGTTTAACACATTAATATTTCAATTAAAACCATTTTAGAATTTTCCGGCCAAAATGCCCTGATTGGCAACGTCCCCTCACCCGGCCCCGCTCACGCAAACTGGTAACTGGGCATACCCAAAGACATCCCATTGGTCCAACAAGCAATTCAATATGAAACAGTAGATAAAATGGGTCCCACTCAAAATACCTGAAAATTTTCTGAAGTCCGTGTCACCCAAACAACCACGAAAACACAAAATCAGGTATGCACCACCTACCTGAGACTCGTACGATTCTACTCCTACGGTAACAGCCAACAATTAGGTCTAGAACAAGGTAAATCTACAAAATATTCAATATCTCTCAAACCCCTATAACCTGTTCTGGAACGATAATCAAACAAAACAGCCCAATAGGAATCAAGGCCTTACCGAGGGGTTTCTAACGCATCAATCGGAGTTTGAATATAACTTCGGATGAAGAACCAGGAAGCGATTGATGATCTGGATACCTTAGGTGCAGAGGTTCTGTCTAGAACCGGAAAACGAGGCTACTGCCCATTTTAACAAAAAAAGAAAGTACACGGCATGTACTTCATGACTACACACCGTGTATATATCAGTTAACTATTCATAAGATGGCTGAATTCCACTGCCTTACTTTCCAGGCCTGCCGACATGATTACACGGCATGTACCTGTGGGTACACGGTGTGTACTTGGTTTCTCTTCTCTCCCTCACTGACTTACCCACATGATATGTATATCCCTCATACACGGCTAGACTACATGTCGTGTCCAAGGAGAACACAGCGTGTACCTGGTTCTACCCGGCCAACAGGCCTACACGCCATGTATGACCTCTACACGGTCGAGGGTACATGGCGTGTTTAAAACTACATTCCCTGTAGTACAGAATTTATACACGGTCATCACACGACATGTACTTGGAAAGAACACAACCGACACTCACTTTGACATATACACGGATTGTACTTGAAGGTACACGACGTGTAGTTTGGAAATTTCCAGAAACTTCCCATTTTCTCCAGTTTCCTCAGAAACCAGTAAAAAATTCAAACAGGGTCGGGATTTTGACCCGTTCTAAAAACCCGTGTTCTTACAATCTCCCCACCTTAACATACCTCATCCTCAAGCTATAAAACGAAACTTAGAGATGGAACCATACATACCATCCAGATCAAAGTTACCCGTACTTCCTCGGTCTCAAAGTTTCTAGCTAAATTCCTCAAGAGGGCTCCCAACCTTAGGAATCACCTAACCCGGTCTCAACCCGAAAAAACTCATAGCAAAAATTTTTACTAACATGTTTTCCAGACGCATAGTCCTCCCGTGATGCATCGTCACCCCTGCACCCCATTGGTGCTCCTATGTCATTCCCGACACCCAACGTATCCCGCACCGCATCGGTGTCCGCCTCTACGAGGTCCTGGTGCCTAGCACCACAAGTAACCCGCATCCTCGATGCCCCGATGCCCTCACCGACTCAAGTAATCTACATCCTTGATGCCCAGATGCCCACGACACCTCAAGTAACCTGCATCCTCGATGCCCTGATGCTACAAATCTCTCTATCTCTCTCTCTCACACACACACATATAGAATATAACACACACCCGATATGGTGCCAATCCCACTAAACAACATCTAGTTAGTGCACATAGATCATGCACACCATGTGTAGTCAAAACAGACATGCCTTTACAGGTCATGCCAAAAAGGAAACATGGAGATCACGGCCACACCGTGGTATACCTCTAACCGTCGTCGGCTCACCAGCCTGCTCAGCCTCTGGCAGCTCCACGGCGTGCACCTAGCCTGAAGTACATCTGCATGATGTCTGAGCTCCCTGCAGTGCTGCTCCAGTCACCGGCCACTGACCCCTCAGCTGGGTCCCACCATCACTGTCATGACCTCTGTGCATAGCTAAACCTCGACTACCCTCTCTGAGTACCGAACCTGAACTGACTCCATACGCTATAGTCTGTCCTAGTCCCTACCTACTGGCTATCTGAGAAGGCTGTTTGCAAAACCTCTCTAGATGACCATCCTTTCCACATGCCCGACACTCCTTGATAGGCCTATCGCACTGAGCCTGAACATGTCCCGGCTGTCCAAACAGAAAGTAAATCACCAAAGAACTACCACGAGGTGGTCTAGCTGAATCACAAGCCTGACTGCCCTCCTAGAACTTAACCCGTCCTTGCTTCCTGCTGTCTGAACCATCACTTGAAGCTGTCTCCCTACCCAAGTGAGACTTCTCTATCTCGTTTCCCTCGAATTTGAGCGCTTGATTTACCACCTTAGAGAAGGAACCCAGCCAGAAGATGATCACCTGGACCCGAATGGCATGTCATAAGCCAACCTCGAAGCACCTCACCCTAGCTACGTCATCGCTTACCATACCAGGTGAAAAGCGAGAAAAATCTGTGAAAGTAGTTGCGTAGTCCATGATGGACATGTATCTCTGCTGAAGACTCAAGAACTTTTGAGCTCTCTCTGGCCTCAAAGTCTCTGGGTAAAAGTGCTCAAATAACCCACCCTTGAAGTCCTCCCATGCTAGTCCCTCGTTCATACGAGCCTAAACCTGTATGTCCCACCAACGCTTTGCTGATCCTCTCAACATGTACATTGCCATCTTGACATTTTTCCTTGGAGGCATCTCAAGCTTCTCGAAGATAATTTTCATACTCTCTATCCAATTCTCAGCCGCCTGTGGACCACCCTCACCCTAAAAAAGTAGCGGGTGCTGTGACTGGAACTCCTGTGTCAGATACGCCATAGAAGGCTCTGTACTCTGCACGCCTATGTCAACCCCCTGTAAAGAACGTACCAGGATAGCTCAGAGTTGCTCATCAAGCCATGGCCAGAATGCTGCCAAACCCGACTACTATCCTGCCTACCCTAGATCCTGAACCTGATCCTCTCCCCGAGCCTATACCTGCGGCTCATGCTCTGCCTATACCGAATTCTGAACCTGATCCTGTGGCACTATATCATCTCCTATCTGATGATCCTTTGAGTTGTGAAGGAGTAACTTGATTAATACCATAAACGGTCAGATAGCCCATATATACATATAACAATATATTCTATGCAGATAAGAAAAGCAGTAAAAGGCAGTGCATAACAGCTACCCTTACTCCCCCTCACTGCAACCCATGCCCGACGACATCCTGACCTCATGACCTCCTTACCCGCCCTCAACAGAGCCAAGTATCAAAATGTACCTCGAGCCATGCCTGTCCTAACAACTTATGTTGCCTCAAAACGACGACTGAGTCACCCAATCCTGACAGTTACACTGCCTCAGCCACAGTACCTGCCTACTCCCCTAAGAGCCAGACCCAAATATCCTGCAACATGCAATTCTATAGATATATAAATCCTGGAACATCACATTGCAACAACAAGAAATTCTATCAGTAATTTCACCTTTGACATTTCAAATCATATAATTATGGAAATTGATTATATTCACATGGTATTATCACTTCAAAAAGTATACGTGTAGTTATGAAATTTAAATACCCTAAAATGTGCCTATCAAAATCCAAGAAAAATAGCCTTTCCGTAGCAGGCCAAGGTCCAATTCTCCCTTACCACATTGGGTCAAGGGTCACATATCACAATCAAAAAATAATATATCAAGTGAGACACTTGGGTGGAAATCATATAAACTGTAATTTGAGCAAAAGCACACATTAATTCCTACCCATGGCAACTTGGTCCATCCCTCATACCTAGGACTGTAGGCACCCAAGAAAAATCTAGAAACCCTGTTCCAGTAACAACCTATCTCCAGTCTACCATATCCCAAATAGTAAAACTAGCATAAATAAAAGAGAAGCCTCGAACTCATTAGTAGCCAGTAAAACGCTGCTACTAAAACCCTATCAAGAACTCCTCTGATACCACTTTGTAACGACCCGGACCCGACCATCCATCTGAACAGTTCCAAACGGGTTGGGTGTTACTACCTTAGGCGCTCCTCCCCAAACACCAAAGGCTTCCGACTAGCAGTGAGGGTCTGTTAGGTATAGTGGGGAGGCTATACCCTCTTTGAGGATGATAATAAGGGTACTGGTCCGAGTAAATATAAAGATGCAGCGGAATGAAAGACTCAACAGACTCAAACCAGACCCTTAGAGAGGAACCATAACCGATATAGATATACAACGGAAGTATTAAATGTAACAACAATAGCAAAAATAAACACAAAAACATGCTGATAACATGTAACTACTATTGAATAGTAAAACATGCATCCAAAGTAGGTCATACATAACTAAATATAAAAAGGGCTCCAATGGCTAACCAACAGTAGCTACAACAAGTAAGCATGCTGACATATAAAGGGAAAAAAAGGCAAGTAACCCAAGCTAGGTATGAACTCAAGGTCCATACCATATCCATTCAATAACTAACATAGCCCAGCTCCTAAAGCTGGTCTCTTTCTTGCATGTAAATCCATAAAGTCTTCACACGTCTTGAAGAGCCCGTGCATGGTATGAGACAAATCTCAGTAGGATACCACCCAACAGTACGTACTAAATATATGTGTTTAAGCAGTCATGAAAGTGTAAGAAAAACTGTAAGCAGTACAATGCACAAATAAAAACTAACTCCTCTGGTGCTCAGTATCCACCATGGAGTGTCACATGCTTCGGCCAACGCCAGAATCACTACCATGTAACCCAGTGACATGCACCCCCTGACACCGTGTGTCTCAAGTAAGGAAGTCCCGAAGGCACGCCCAAGAATAGTAACCTGGCACCATGTGCCTCCTGACACCTCATGTCTCAAGTACCAACATTCCCAAAGGCATGCCCAAGAATAGTAACCCAACACCATGTGCCTCCTGACATCTTATGTCTCAAGTACCGACGTCCCGAAGGCATGCCCAAGAATAGTAACCCGACACCATGTGCCTCTTGAAACCTCGTGTCTCAAGATATACCTTGAAGGCTCCTCATCTCCCACGTGGCTTTCTACAACAAGCACACCCAACCAAAATACCTAACCACAACTACGGTGGCCTCTACCCACAAGAGTGGTCAAAACAACCTCATCACGTAGTAACTCTTTGTGAACACGACTCAAAGTCTCAAGTGAGCGGTAATAACCAAAATAGTACCTAATCCACCACCACATCTGACACCACGTGTCCCTGTGACCATGCCGCTCAAGTATGATGGCATCACCATCCTAGTAACCCGAGCCATGCCCAACCTGACAGTTATAGCACCTCGAGCCGACGTCAATGACGCCCAATCCTGTGGTCAAAACCACCCGAAGTAACCCCTACCAATCCTAACCTGTGATCAGCATCACACAAGCATAACTGGGCCAAGCCCCACACAACCCAAAGGGTCCCGCATGTGCAATTAATCTATTGCATATATATCAAATTTAAACAGAACACATAATGAGGAAAAACAGCCTAAACAGTTGAATTACACTATGTACGGTGTTGTCCCATACCAGTACTGAGGTCTTGAATGCCTCTAACAATTCATATCAGGCTCTAAAAATTAAAATCAACAGTCTAACACATTAATATTTCAATTAAAACCATTTTGGAATTTCCCGGGAAAAATGCCCCGATTAGCAACGACCCCTCACCCGGCCCCACTCACACAAACTGGTAACAGGGCATACCTGAAGGTATTCCATAGTTCCAACAAGCAATTCAATATAAAACAGTAGATAAAACAGGTCCCGCTCAAAATACTCGAAAACGCGCTGAAGGCCGCATCACCCAAACAACCACAAAAACACAAAAATGAGGTATGCACCAACTACCTAAGACTTGTACAATGCTACTCCTCCAGTAACAACCACCAATTCGGTCTAGAATGCGGTAAATCTACAAAAGATTCAATACCGCTCAAACCACTATAACATGTTCTAGAAAGAAAATCAAACAAAACAAACTAAGAGGAATCGAGGCCTTACCAAGGGGGTTCCAATGCATCAATTGGAGTTCAAATCTAACTTCGGACAAAGAACCAGGAAGCGATTGAAGATCCAGACAGCTTAGGTACATAGGTTTTGTCCAGAACCTCAAAATGAGGCTACTGCCTGTTTTAACAAAAAAAATAAAGTACAAGGCATGTAATTCATGACTACACGCCGTGTATATGTCATTTAACTATTCATAAGACGGCTGAATTCAACTTCCTTACTTTCCAAACCTGCCGACATGAGTACATGGCGTGTACCTGTGGGTACACGGCATATACTTGGTTTCTCTTCTCTCCCTCACCGACTTACCCACACTCCATATATATCCCTCATACACAGCTAGACTACATGGTGTGTCCAAGGGGAACACGGTGTGTACCTAGTTCTACCTGGCCAAAAGGCCTACACACCATGTATGGCCTCTACACGGTCATGGGTACACGGTGTGTTTAAAACTACACAACGTGTAATAAAGAATTTCTACACGGTCATCACACGACATGTACTTGGAGAGCACACGTACGGCACTCGCTTTGACATATACATGGTGTGTACTTAAAAGTACATGGGGTGTAGTTTGGAAATTTCCAAAAACTTTCCATTTTCTCTAGTTTCCTCAGAAACCATTCCAAAATTCAAACAGGGTCTGGATTTTGACCCGTTCTAAAAACCTGTCTTCTTACAAAAATTAATTCTAATTGTTTTTGTACTTAGGAGAATGATACATAAATCATTTATGACATGTATGAATCATAAAAAACTCAATATGATTAATGGTGTGACTGATATAAATCCAAGTGTGTCCCTTATTTAAAATTGACATTAATTTGAGTAAAAAAAAGTGACATACTGAAAACCAATAACAATCATTCAGATTGTTTTTATACTTTGTGAAATGGATTCATAAGTCCTTTTTAATGTGTAAAAATCTACCATACCTCAATAAGATGCACATTGTGACCAGTATAACTCAAGGAGTGTATTTTTATTTAAAATTGTCATTAATTTTTTTAAAAAGAACAAGTGACATACCGAAAACTAAGAAAAAATATTTTTTTTATTTTTATACTTCAAGAAAACAATCCATAAGTAATATTTGACATGTAGGAATCAACCAGACCTCAATTCGATGCACATTTTGTATGATATGATTCCAAGTGTGTCTTTTTATTCAAAATTGACATTAATTTTATTAAAAAGAATAAGTGATATACTAAAAATAGAGAATCATATTCAGAATGTTTTGTAACTTTAATAAAATGATCTATAAGTCATTTTTGATGTTTATCGATCAACCAAACCTCAATCTGATGCATGGTTTGACTAACATGACTCAAAGTATTTATTATTAGTTTAAAACTGCAATTTTAGTTCAAAATATGTGTCTCTCATTTAACACTAATAAAACTTGTTTTGAATGTTTTAATAATTTAAGAAAATGATTCATAATTCATTTGTGACATGTAGAAAGCAGTCTAATGTCAAAATGACAAGTGATGTGATAGATATGACTCAAAGTGTGTGTTTCTATTTTGAAATGTCATTTTAGTAAAAAACACAAGTGACATACTAAAAACTAAGTAAACACATTTGGATTGTTTTGATACTTTAGGACAATGATCTATATGTAATTTTTAACATATAGAAATTAGAGACACCTTAATCTAACACACGACGTGACTGATAGAACTTCAAGTTTGCCTTTTTTATTTAAAATAGGCATTAACTTTAGTAAAAATGACAAGTAACATACTCAATATAGGTGAAAAGAATTTAAATTGTCTTTATACTTTAGGAAAATAATCTATAACTCATTTTTGATGTGTATAAATCAACCACCCCTCAATACAATCTATGGAATGTCTGATATATCTCTAAGTGTGTATTTTTATATAAAATAAATATTTTATTAATGAATTATTTCATATTAATGATTTATTTATTTCTTTATAGCATTAGTAACATAATATTTGTTTTCATATATATATGGATTTGTTTTCTCAGGTTGAGGTGATTTTTTTCGGTAACTGATACCACGATTAGATTTTTTTGAGAGGGGATCACAGGCAGTAAAGATAACGAAACATTAATGTTTTAAAATTTTTATGGATATTAATTGTAAATCTAATTATATATATATTTTTGAAATGTATGTAGTAGTGGTTTTTTGTATTTGTGATATACAATTTATTTCAATTAAATTATATATTTTCATATAGGTTACAAGTATTTTCTATTATGTGTTGTTATTCAAACAGCACAGTACAACTGGTTGGGACTTTATCAGTGCTACACTAGTGTGATAAAGGGGATCCCCTTCAATTACAATGAGGATAATAACTCTTTTTTAGTGTTGTTAAAGTCCATTTTCATGCTATTAAAGAGGATATCTATAGTAGTGTCAAACATTTTTATATGTAATCACCTACTAAATAATTTCAAAATTAACTAAACATGGTTATATTGGGTTTGAAATTCTAAGTGGAGTTTGAAACATTTTTTGTGTCCAAAAACACCCTTCCATGCGACCCCACTTTAGATATCATGTTCTACCTATCAAGGTGTGTCACATGGCATCCCCATGCTCGCTCGTGCACCTCTCATCCATGGAAACCTTATTACTCGATCTTATCCATTCAATATAATGATCAAATAACTATAATTCCTTCACATCATCCACCCAATGTTGATCCCCTAAGGAAAGAAACTACCATCAAATCATCTAGATTAGATGGTTCTTGTATGCACTTCCCATGACCATTGCTCCTTTGTAAGGATCCGTTCAATCTAAATGATCTGAGAATAGTAGGCTACCGGCTTTTCCATCTGCATAACCCCTAGATAGAGATAACATGGTAGTGGATGCACTATCCTATTATCTGAATCAGGTGGTTATGTTTGTTGACACCAAACTAGGTTGTACTTCATGTTCTTTTATATGTATCCCTTTTTTTGTCATCTCATCATTGATCAGAAGACAAAAATTGTCCCATTATTTCCTCATCAATGCCACTATTTTCCACCACCAATAGTGATTTTACCATCATTGACCACCATCAATTGTCACCAAAATTCATACAATTGTCTTTTTCAGACCCCCTAAATTCTAAATCTAACCGTAGTTTCTTAAAATTCAATCTCTAGGTGCCTCAAATTATAGAGAGAATGATAAATTCTAGAAAAAGTATCTTTATATTTTCTCCCAAACTATCACTCCCATTTGTGTGATTCCAAAGGGGCAAATTTCAACTCAATGAGGGATTTTTAGAAAGTTATAATGAGTTTAGTTATTCATTTAGACAGAATGTTTATCAATATTTTTTGAAATAGCCACAACGAACTTCTTCCTAGGTTTCCTCAAAATCTATGTTTTTGATTTTAAAATTTTAATCGATTAAAGGTTTAACTCAAATTGTAAAATGACATAGTCAAATTTCATAGAATGATTCAAATTATAAGACATTAAACAAGAAGAGAGAGGTTTTATATATGGATTTACATGTCAGAATCAAAGATCCATACTGATTTTTGATGATTCGTAAATATCTGGCCTAAATCCCACAATCTCTGGTGATCCCTCGGATTGTTATCTCTGGCCTAACTGCCACAATCTCTAGTGATCCCTCTGGATTATATCTTCATGGTGAATCCTCCCATAAACATTATATTCTCTCTAAAATAATAATTATTAAGGGAAATTTAGGTCATGGACATCATAGTAGATTTGTTATTTATTTTAATTATTCTCTAAAAATTATTTTCCACCATTACACACTAAAACAATGTCATAATTTTTAATAATAATATTATCTTTGTTTAAAAACCCATTTTTTACCCAAAAAAATCGTTTTTTCCTATCTGAAACCTCAATATAGGTGAATTTACTATATTACATTTTTTAATAAAAAATTAATATTTTTTCTAAAAACTCCACATGATGATTAAAAAACCATCAAAGCACTTCATTTAATTGAAATAAGTTCCAAATCACTCAATGGAATAAAATTAAGTGTTGTATTATGATTATAGGAAAATAAATCCTTGAGTGAAACCATATACCATCTCATATTTCTTCTATTATTTTCACTTAATAAATGTCATCTTTAATAGGAATCTAATTAGTTATATTACTTGTAACTATATTCTATCCTTAATAGATATCTAATATTAATATATATATATATATACAAATATATATTATGCTAACAATATTTAAACATAAAAAACCAATTAATTACATACTAATCCTCTCATTTTAATAATAATCATATAATTCAAATTAAAAAAATGTGACAAAAAATATCCACCTTTCATTTCTTTTGTAATCATTTTTATCATAATATATTTACTTCATAAATCCAAATTGTTAAATAATGAATAAAATAAATATTCATTTACAAAAAATGTCTAAATAAATAACTGCTAATTTCATATATAAAATTATTTATCCAGAAAATTTATTCATATGAATTATAGAAATAAAACATCAATAAATAAATTTTATAGTAAATAATAAAAATCTCAATATAAAAATATGTCCACATTAAATACATTTCGACTTATAATCCTCCACCACATGATCTAATAAAATATAAAGATTTCAATATCATTTAGTACCTCATAAATAAATTTCATTCCTCAAAATATTAAGTAAAAATTCATTTGCATTAAAATTATATTCTATTATTAGTAATTATTTTCCATAAAAAATTTGTTATAAATATATTCCATATGATTACATTTTTATATTGTGTCATTAAATTTCTTTGGGTTTTATCACTTAATATATATATAAAAATTTAATAATTCATCACCAAAAAACAATATTAATTCAAAAAATATTAACATAATAATTTATATCTTTTCCACTTTATGAAAATTACTTTCATTAATAATTTTACCACCATGATATTATTAAAATAATACATGTAAAATTAATTATTCAAAAACATGAAAATAAAAAATTTATAATAATAGAAAAAATATGTTTTTGTTAATTTAATCCTTTAGTCATATAGTTTTTATAAAAAATAATCTATTCATATTTTCCACCATCCACAATAATTTCACATGTTAAATTATATTCATTTTCTAACAATTATTTTATTATAAAAAAACACTCACATAATTATAATTAAACACACTTAAAAAACATTTTTATAAATTAATGCCTTTAAAAAATCATAAACACCATATATGTTTATTCCATAAAACATTTTTTTATCACAAATTAAATAATTTCCATAATAAAAATTTTTAATAATAAAATAATTATTTCCCAACAATTAATTTTTATTTTTTCATACAAAAATCAGTGGTATTTTTTCTTTAAAATTACACGATGCACAAAAATGAATTGCAAGGTCATAATTACACACCCCTTTTTGACTTTTCATCTTTTAAGTGTTTAAAAAACATCAAAATAATTCTTATAAAAGATAATTATTAATATCTTCAATACATTCTCTTTAAAAAAATTTATCCTCAAAAATCATATTTTATCACTTAAAATAAAAATTTAATATCAACACATAAAAATAAAATTACAACACCAACTTCATCATTCATGTTTTAATTTTCTATAATTATCTATAATTAACCATTTTTTCATCAAAATATTAAATATATTGAAATTTCATTCAAACTATAAAAAATAAATTTCAAATCATTCTAGCCATGTATAAATCCATGACAAAAAAAATTAGAATCAAAATATATTTTAGACACATTTATTACAACATATTTTGTAATTCCTAAATCAAACATTCAAGAAATTCATATCACATTACAAAAAAATCAACACAATTAACAGAAAATCCATTCATTTCTCACTATATATTCTTTCATACTAATCATTTCAAACTTCAAATAATTGATATTCTAATAATATTATTAAATTATTATTATTTTTAATATCATGGTTACCAAAATTCCTCTATCAACTCAATCCCAATTTGTGAAGAAAGAATCTTCAATATCCTCATATCTACTAAAAATGACACTAAACCACAATTTTTCCATATAAAATATCACACTCACCTTAAACCAAATTATCAATATAAATAAAACCAATATAAAGAAAAATAAAAAATACCTTAAAACTGTCATGGGAATAAAATACATCAATAATATTAAGGGCCCAAAATATTACCAATACAGTTACCTATTTGTTATGTGCTTTGGCTTTCACTCGTGGTTCAGGCGATGCTAAAGAGACACCTCAGGGTAGGAAAAAATTAAATTAATAAAAAATCATTTTAATATAGCAATCAATGATATTTATCTAGATAATTTAATAATATATGTAATTTTTAACACAATCATTAATTTTATTATTTCTAAGAACTAACCCAATTATAAAGAATATTCTTCCTTACATATTAAGTAAGCTAATTTAAAAATAAATATTCATATCCATACAAATATTTTATTCCCTTCCATCATTTAATAACTTATAATTATGATTTCATATTCATAATAACATCCACCATCATCATTACCATATTACATCCACTATTTCCATACAATTGATCAATAATTAACCTTATATATACACTTCAAGGATATTACTTGTTTAAAAGGGGAAAATATATATTTTCATAAGTTTTTATCACATCTTGTTACTCATTATTATCCCAAGTAAATGATAAAGAAGGAAAAACTATATTAAATACTATTCTATTATTCCTAAAATCATGAATTTGTTAGGGTAGATAATAAGGGATTAAATCTGAATATTTATACGAGCATTATTTATTCAATAGTAATATGTTAAATTTAAAAATAAATGAATTCATAAACACCCTTACCTTAATATTCTTCATTGAAACACCATTATCCATTAACCATGGCTCAATATGTCATGAATCAATCCCACTAGGACTCCCCCAGAGCCAGTAACAAGACCGAGTCTAACTCCCTATGTTTACATCATATAGAAAAGTGGTTGGAGACCACTGATGCACTACTGGAAATTGAGGACATCATCATGCATCTATAAACATAGTTTAGATAAACCATTGGTATAGATATTCTTCCCAACCCTATACCCACAGCTTGAAAAAACCATTGGTATAGGTTTATCTATACTAAAGGTTTTTCAAAAATAGTGGGAATAGATCCTTACAAAATCGATCTTCCCCTCCATCTCCATCTCCCCTCCTCATTTGAATCCTTAATCTCTCCTCCCCTCCTACAACCCTCAACACCCCTCTCCCCTCCTCAGGAGACACTTCCTCCACCAGTCAGGTGTTCTTCCTCCATTTTTGGCATTTTTTATTATGATATTTTAGGGGTATGCTTTCCTTACCTTCTAATCTTTCTTCTCCCCTCACCCGAGTAACAACTGGTTTTCTTCTCCAGCATTCTCCCCTAATTCAAGTATTTTTTTTGATTATGATCTTATTAAACATTATATTATGGTGTTCTAAATATATATTCTCTTATATTGGCTATCATTTTCATTTTTTATCTATGGATTTGATTCTACTAGATCTTGTTGGCGTTAATTCTAGCCTCCCATTTCTAAATTTAGAATCTAATAGAGATCAAATATAGTCTAATAATTTCTTAAAATTATTGTTTTAATGATAAGTTATTTATTTTGAAAACTATCCTAGGGATTCTTATGAATCTAAATTAAATATGAGATTTTTCTTATGGAATATTTTAGGTATTTTTATTTTTTTAGTGCTGGGAATCATATTTAAGTTAACTATAAGGGTTAATGTTGGTTTTTATTATCCTAGAGTTATAGGATTTAATTATTGAAATTTAATTTTTTATATCATGAACCATAATTAAACTATTTATTGGATTGTTTTTTTCCATAAATAAATAATTGTATGATGATGTGCATGATTATACTATTATACGTAAATATGAAATATTTATTCATCTATAAAGGTTGGTTCTTTAGGTATTCACTATTGTATTTATAGTACTTGTCAAAAATGTTTCTTATAATTCATTATTATGTTTTATAAATGAATTTGTGATAAAAGATTATTTTAAATATTAAAATATTTATATTTTAAATGTTTATAAATTTCAAAACATTTATTATATACAAATATTTATAGAAGATTTTGGTAAATGTGATGAAATAATTATATAAGTTAGAATGGAAATATTGTTGAATCATAATCATTTTATAAAACATGATTTCTATTGATAAAATTTTATATAAGAATTTAGTTTTTAAATAAAACTTTAATGATATATAAGTAGTTTCACCTATTTTGATTAACTATTGAGTATTACTTAGTTCTTTGTTAATAATTTTTCCTTAGTTCATTTTTCATGTATTGAATATTCATCCATTTATTTATATTACACATGAAATAAATTAAAAACCATCTAACCACACTTTACCTCAATCAAGAGGGTTTATCCGTGGTAAAGTAATGAATGGGTTTCATAAAGTGGGATGGAATGGATTAATTATTTAGTCTTAATGGATCTTCCCCAAATTATGTACTTATTAAATTGATATAGAACATCATGTTAAATCTATTTTCCTTATGTTTAAATAATATAATTAATGTTAAACTTAAATAAAATCTTTTCATGACTAAATGTTATCCTCAACTATGTTTTAATTGAGGATACCTTTATGGATAAGAAATGAACATTTTTAGCTAGTATTACCTAGTTGTTATTTATTATAATACACACAACTTGTTTGGATTTTTATGAGTATGCCTTGTTGGTTTTCTTATGATATGACTTGTTCTTTGTTTTAATGGATAGTATTATTCTATAATTTTCACTTTCATCCTGCATTATATTCAATTACTTCCTACTACTATTATTTAACTTCCTATACAAAATACATTTAATTTGCTTTTGAATTTATATATCATTATAATTATGGTTTGCATTGTTGTTTGAAACATAAATGTTTCCCCTATAATAGAAAGGATAGAAGTTAGATGTATTATACTGGTCGGATTTCAACCGAGTTTCAAAAGAATTTGGATTTTTTAGATTTTTCACTTAACAATGCTTCAGATGGTGGTCTTATATAGTTTAAATGTTATAATCATGTTATAAGTCCCCAATTAATATTGGAATAAGTTATCCCCCTTATGAAAAATTTGGATTAAAAAAACTATTATGTTTGATATCAAAATGAATAGAGGAGACAATATTTTACTATTTATGAACAAAAAGAAGGTAGTGGTATAGAGAATTTGATATTTTATTAGTTAAAATTTGTGAATCACCATAAGATAGATAGTATGAAATTGCAATAAGATAATGATATCAATTGATATGATGAAAGAAATTAATATGATGATGTTGATAGAGGGAAAAAATTAATGAATGGCATTAGAACTCCTGTATATCTGGAATATACTAAAATGAAAAGGTTGTAATTTTTAATGTGGTTATATCATAGAAAAACCATGTATGAAATTTACAATAACTCCATTGATTATATTATTATCTTTTTTAAGGGATTGCTTCCTGATGATGTAGGTATTCCCTCAAAGCATTATAAGCCATGCACGTTAATTAAGCAGCTAAAGCATTCTACTAATAAAATTCAAGCTTGTCTAAAAAATTGTAGTTTATTTTGGGGGGAAACAATTTTATTTATTGACTATAATGAAATTTGTAAATCAAAATAAAAGTCAAATATAGAAGAAACACCATCTCATGTGACTCATAAAGTAAAGGGAAAAATTCCATTGATTCCAAAGCTTCAAAATATATTCATGTATGTAGAAATCTCAGCCAATATGAAATTGCATGATACGTAGAGAAATAAAGGTAATAATTATTTTGTTTATCTTGTAGATGTATTAACATGGTGGTAAATTTATGCACAACATCCCAATTTTGTATCTGTGGTTTATAATTTTAGGTTGGCTCTATCCTGTGATAGTTTTAATCCGTTTGGTCAAATGCTTACTACTCACATCCTGCAGCCAATTTTTATTCACATTTCACAATCTTCATCCATTGATGTGTATGAAAGAACATTCACTTTCTAGAGTATTCTAATATTTGTACCTTCTGATTTTGACAATGATATAGACATCTACTTTCAACCTTTAATAATATATTTGAAGAATCTTTGAGATATGAGTGTGCACACATTTGATGCTTCTTAGAAAGATATATTCTAGATATGTGTTTCCCTTATATGGATTATAAATGATTTACCTTCTTATAAAATGATGTATTATTGGAGCATGAAGGGAAAATATCAAGTCCTATTTGTATTAAAAATACACAACTAATAAGGGTTAAATATCATCATAGTTTCAGTTTCATTGGGACATTGAAATTTACTTTGGATAAATTTTTGGTATTTTTCTAACCATGTTCATTTTTTAATGAATAGTGAAAAATACTACATTTTACATAAAAACTTCTTTTTCATCTAATTATTTGGTTATATTATCTTTTTAATTGGGTTTAAAGTGTAGTTAGAATATATTTGAACCATTTAATCCAATGGTGTTCATTATAATTTATTTCACTTTGGAATTGGGCATAAACAAGTGCCGAACTTTACATAGATATTGTTTCAAAAAAACCCTCTATTTGTTTTGACAACAGAAATTATTTTTAAATTCATTATTGTAATTTCTATGTATGGAATTTGGTAAAATGGATTCAATATTTGGAATCATAATGTCCAAATTATGTAATTAATACTCTTTTGTTTTTGGACATTATGAATAGTAACGACGGTAATTATCATTAATTATCTTGGTTAATTAGTAATCGGTTAGTTAAGGATAATAAAATAATATCATAATAATAAAAAATGACCCCAAAATGTGTCTTAATGCTACTGGTTGTGTCATGGCAGACCATGGGATGCCTTTTTACAAACTTAGGGACCCAATGGATTCCCTTTTGGGTGAAAGTGACACTTTATCTTTTTATTTTTAAAGAAAGGAGAATATCACTAAAGAATGTATCACCTGAGTATTTTTTTTAATTTTGTCTACATAAATGATATTTTGGACTCTAAATTGTCATTGGAAAGAGAAAAATATTTCCAACATCATAGTATTTGTTTTATAATTTTTAAACATTAAATAAATTAAATTATTTATGACATCATGATGATGCAGCGATTACCTCATTAATGAACAATTTAAATAAAATGAAAATATAACATAAAATCTAAGACTTAAACTTGTCAAAGACCTATTTAATGAGTATATTTAGAACCCTTATCACCTTATCTTCTAAATATATCAATTTGGGACCTTTAAAATCCGAAAATCATTTTAATATAAAGTAACATTTTATAACTTTCCAAGAGTGCCCCTCCTCTCCTCTTATAAAAGGCCCCCACCTCTACCTCCTTACCCACACTTCTCAAGCCTTTGGCTCGGCCAAGATCTGCTCATTTTATCTCTAAAAATCCCTATCTTTATCATAGAAGCCTTACCTTAGGCAGAAATCTCTTTAAGAGACCCTTTTGGTTCAAACCAAGAGGACTTACCCGATTTAAAGGTAAAGTCTTCTCTAATGTTCTTTTGTTTTATTTTTTTCTCCAACCCCCTAACCTATTTTTATTCATTTATTTTGTAACAACACCAGTATATTAAATATACTAGGATGTTTTTATAAGAAGGATTCGATATACACTTACACACACCTACATCTAATGGTTAATGGGCATACTGTTTCCGCGGATGGTGAATTTCTGGCTCACGAAACGATGATTGCTCAATATTATTCTAACACCATTAAAGGTGGACATTAAGATGTCACTATATTTATATATGATATATAATATGTTTATGTTTTCGGTAAGCTTCTGTATTATTCATTTATGTCATACCTTTATGGTTTGCATTATGGGTAAAGGCGATATCTTCATTTTAGGAAGTGCGGACTACCGCCACCTCAAAGTGATTTGATTTTTTAATGTAATATGTGGGACGTATAAAGGATGGAGTTAATGATATTATATATGATATTATACTGGAATTATAATATAACTTTATATCATTATGATTCCATTCCATAAAATACAAAATAGAAATGAAAGTAGCGTTCATGCGTACGTATGGCTTACCGTCTCCATGAACGGTGCATTTCATTTCTTAACTCTAAATGTTATGTAATATTATAAATGCATGTATATAATGGATATATATGATATATATGATGTCTAAATCATGAATATAACTCTGGATATAATGGATACATGAACAACTTGTAATTATAAAGAGTTTATTTTTGAGTCAAGTACCAATGATTGACAAAATGACCATTATTAACTTAAATAATTACATAGTGTTCATAACAAGGTAATAAGTGATATGAAAAGGAATAATGAACTTAAAAAAGGTTCTTAAGCAAGTATAAATTAACTCAAGTTTATTATTCAGGAGGTTAAAGAACGATCGAGTCAAGTTGGACCTGAGGTAAGGGACTTCGTCTCAATCTCCATTCATTGAGGCATATTTTGTTTTATACACAACTTTATTTTATACAGTGTATAAACCCCTTTTAATTTTACATTTATTGAAAATGAATTTTTTTATATGAATTATTTACTAAAAAACAAAAGGGAATGTTTTTTCTGTCGTACGTATGTGGTGACAACGACTTCTCTGCCGCCGTGACCATTATTTGAGTTTCGGCTTCGTCTACAAGCCATAACTTTTTTTTAAATGAAAAATAAATACCATGTTTTATTTCTCTTTTATTTTGGTATTGGAAATTGTTTTGATATTTGTTTTCTTATATCAATGTGTTGTATTGATATCTTGTGATTGAAATGTGGAAATGTTATGTTTCTTTTATGCATGTTTTCTTTAATATGATTATGTTTTTGTTCTTGGGAATTGTTTATGAAGACGGGTGGTTCCGTTATAAACTAAGGGTGGGTGATCCCGATATAGCTTCTCAATGCATTAGGTAATGTGAAGGGGTTAAACGTTATGGTTTCTCCGAAGATATTTAGGGAATATACTGTGATGGGTATTCCAAACGTAACCATGAGGGTTACTCCCTACGTAAGAATGTTATGATTGCCTCAAGTTACATTTATGTCTTATGATTTCTATGATTTATTCATGATTTGATGAGGTATTTTAAAATGCTTATTTTTTATGAGTAAAGTATGATTTCATACATGGACTAATGTTTTCATTCCGTACTTTTATATCCCTTACTGATATTTTTATGCACATACCAAGTTTTTGAAATGTTTTTCACAGGTCAAGGGAAAAGTACATTATGTGATGACAGTGTTGAGGAAGTGTCAAGAAAGAATCCATGTTTTATTTTAAATATGTCTCCTTTGATGAAAAAAATGAATACTGTCTTTTATGTAACCACCCAGTTGAAATGTGGAATGAAATGCATGATTTATGATCTAATTTATCCAAAACTCTAAACCTGAAAAGATACTCAACGTGTATTCTTTAAATAACTCAATATTAAGTAATGTTTAAGGCTGGGGCCTTATAGTTGGTATCAGAGGTTGGTTTAGATAACTTTAGGAGTTATAATTCTATTAAATGATTATCCACAAATATTTTTTTTATGGTCAAATTGAAATGATATAGCATTTGAAGATTACCATGTTGCTTCATCTAAGACATGTTGGTTCAGAATGGTTTTCCATAGAGGAAATAGGGAAGCAGTGTTAGGAAGGCATATTGAAGGAAATGACCTTCCGAATCAGCATCCTGAGATGTTCGGAATTGGAAATGAACAGTTTGTTGCCGTAATGGCGTAGTTGACTCAAGCGATAAATGTTGGTGGTATCCATGCATGAGATCAGCCCGATCAACCGCAGAGGAACATGTTAGTGGTGGAACATTTCATGAGGCAACATCCCCCATTATTCAGAGGATCATCTGACCCTGTGCTAGTTGAAGGGTGTATTAAACCACTGGAGAAGATTTTCAATTTCATGGGGTGTTCATACAATCAAAAGTTTAGTCTTGCTATTTACTGTTTGGAGGGTGAAGCAGATCAGTGGTGGTCGATGGTTAAAAATATCAGGGACGCTGATGAGATTGATGCTCTTGACTGGGATAAATTAAAAGGTATGTTTCTTGAGAAGTATTTTGCTAAGGATGTTCGACTTAGGATGGAAAACAATTCTTGGAATTGAGGCAAGAGGACGACTTAGTGGCTGCTTATGAAGAGAGGTTCACTCGATTGGCAAGGTATGCTCCAAATTTTATCCGAGACCTTGATAGTAAAATCTATCGTTTTTACACAGGATTAAAGCCCAAATATCGAAGGGAATTATCTTCTCGTGAGTAAAAAAGTTATGAAAATCTTGTTTTATGTGCTGATAAGGTGGAAATGGAGTTTTCTGATGATCAAGTATCCTATAACAACCAACAGAAGAAGAGACCGAAGTGGCAGGAGAAATGGAATAATTATTCAAAAAGGTCCGATGGTAAGAAAACTAAGTTTCCAGTTTGTGATAAATGTGGTAAAAGGCATGCTGGGGAATGTATTCTAAATTCTGTAAAGTGATACTGATGTGGTAAGATGGGACATAAGGCTCGTTATTGCACTGAAAAAGATCAGGGTGATGGTAAGACCAAATTTGATTTAATGTTAGTGAAATGTTTCAAGTGCAATGAGATGGGTCATTATGTAAATGAGTGTCCGACAAAGAGCTCGAATGATGGGAAGCAGTCAGACTACAAGTATAAAGGTGTGGTGAAATCCTTTGAAACTACTTCAGCAGATGTTGGGACATCAAATGAAGTGGTATCAGGTACTTTGTTTGTTTTTTCAGATTATTCCAGTGTGTTATTTGATTCAGGGTCTACACATTCTTTTATCTCTGAAAACTTTTCTAGTAAAATGGGAATACCATCTCAAGAAATGACTCTTGAACTTGTGGTAAAAACACCTGGGGGAAATGTTGAGGTAAAAAGAATTTATAATAATCTTCCTATCCTTATCCGTGGAAAGAACCTACTTGAAAACCTTACTTCTTTACCTCTATTAGAGTTTGATGTTATCCTGGGTATGGATTGGATCTCTATTTACCATGCTATGATTGATTGTAGAGCTAAAGAATTTTCTTTTCAGAAAGAATTTCGGTTTGTGTACAAGAATGAACCCTTACTGTTTATATCATATCAAGAGGCTGGGAAACTTGTAAAAGATGGAAATTAATGTTACCTTGCACATATTTTTGAAAAAAAGGAACTGTTCAGATTAATGATGTGCCAGCGGTAAATGAGATTCCTGATGTTTTTCCTGATGAGTTGCCTAGAATAATACCAGAACGGGAAGTTGAATTTACTATTGACTTAGTTCCCGATGCTAAGACAATTTCAAAACCCCCTTATCAAATGGATCAAATTGAAATTTTAGAGTTGAAGGAGCAATTGCAATATTTATTGGAGAAAGGTTTCATTCGACCTAGCACATCACTATGGGGTGCTCCAGTTTTTGCACTACCTTCCAGGAATGGGGAGTTTGTTATCTACAATGTTGCTTCATTGAAAGTACTTGGTTGTGTCCTAATTCAAAATGATCAGGTAATTTCTTATGCTTCACGTCAGTTGAAAACTCATTAGGTAAATTACCCTACACATGATTTGGAATTAGCTGCTATTGTTTTCGCTTTAAAAATTTGGATGCATCATTTGTATGGTGTAAAGTGTGAAATATATACTGATCACAAAATTTTAAAGTATATATTCACTTAGAAATAATTGAACATGAGACAGAAGATATGGCTAGAATTAATCAAGGATTATGATTGTACAATTCATTACCATCTGGGAAAAGAAAATAAAGTGGCTGATGCTTTGAGTCGAAAAAGTAATGCTTCATTAATAATGCTGTGTTTAGAACGTGATACTTTAGTTAAGGATTCGATGAAATTTGGCATAGAAGTTGTTGGTATAGGATTTCCTTCTGTTTTGTTTTAGGTATCAGTGAAATCTTCTATATCAGACAGAATTAAGCAAGCACAAAAGCAAGACAGTGAGTTATAGAAAAAGGTAGAGCTGGTTCAGAAGGGTAAGTTGCCTGAAATCAACATTGATAATGATTGTGTTTTTAGATTTGGGAAGAGATTGTTTGTGCCTTGTGATTCACAGTTTAAGAGAGAGTTGTTATGTAGAGCTCATAGTTCTCCATTTTCAGTTCATCTAGGCAGTACTAAGATGTATAGAGATCTTCAGGAGTATTATTGGTGGGATGGAATGAAAAGAGATATTGATGATTTTACTGTGTAGTGTTTGACTTGTCAACAGGTTAAAGCCGAGCGACAGTTACCGAAACGAATGTTTCAGCCTTTACCAGTTCCAGAGTGGAAATGGGAGAATATATCCATGGACTTCATTGTGGGATTGCCAAAGACACCTTGAGGTAATAATGCAATCTGGGTTATTATTGATCGCTTGACTAAATCTGCTCATTTCCTTGCTATACGAGATACGTTTTCCCTAGATCAACTTTCCCGTTTGTATCTTAAAGAGATAGTAAGGTTACATGGAGTTCCCCTCTCCGTTGTATCTGATCTTGATCCCGGGTTTACTTCTAACTTTTGGAAAGGCCTTCAAAAGTCATTAGGTGCTGAATTAAATTTTAGAAAAACTTTTCATCCTTAATCAGATGGGCAGTCAGAACGAATGATTCAGACTTTGGAGGATATGCTATGTGCTTGTTCGATGGATTATCCGGGAATTTGGGACCAATATCTTTCTTTGGTTGAGTTTTCTTATAATAACAGTTTTCATTCCAGTATACAGATGGCACCATTTGAGGCATTATATGGGAAGCGGTGTCGAACTCTAGCTTTTTGGGATGAAGTGGGTGAAAGGAATTTGATGGGTCCAAAATTGTTAGAATAGTTGGTAGAAAAATTTCAGCTAATAGAAAAACACATGAGAATAGCTCAGAGTAGGTAGAAAAGTTATGTGGACAACTAGAGGATGGATCTCTATTTTGAGGTAGGTGATCATGTTTTTCTCAAAGTATCACCATGGAAAAGTGTGATGGGATTTGGTAAGAAAGGAAAGATGAGTCCAAGGTTCATTGGACCATATGAAATTCTGGGGAGAGTTGGATCAGTTTCATACCGAGTGGCTTTACCACTGATTTTATCTCAGGTACACGATGTTTTTCATGTTTCAATGTTAAGGAAGTACATGCCAGATCCATCTCATGTTTTGAGTCCAAAGGTAGTTCAGCTGGAAGAGAATCTATCTTATGAGGAAAAACCAGTCCAGATTCTTGACCACATGGAGCAAGTGTTATGGAATAAGGTGATTCATCAAGTAAAGGTTTTGTGGAAAAACCACATGATTGAAGAGGAAACATAGGAATCTGAAAATGCAATGAGGGATAAATACCCCCACTTATTTGATAAGAAAGTAAATTGCGGGGACACAATTTTCTAAAGGGGGAAAGGTTGTAACATCCAAATTAAGTAATGAATAATAGATTTTATTATATATGTCTATTTATGAATTAGATGGTGTTTTAAATACTTAAGATGAGAATAAATCCAATCTTAAGCATAGAATTCTCTAATATTTTTTAAAAATTATTTTACCGCCTTTTGATGGGGAACCATTTTTAAATCTATATTTTGACCATTTTATAAGCTCTATTTGTCAATATAAACTTATTCTTTACGATTGAGACATTGAAATTTACTTTGGATAAATTTTTGGTATTTTTCTGATTATGTTCATTTTTTAATGAATAGTGAAAAATACTGCATTTTACATCAAAACTTATTTTCATCTTATTATATGGTTATAATATCTTTTTAATTGGTCTTAAAGTGTAATTAGAATATATTTTTACAATTTAATCCAATAGAGTTTATTTGAATTAATTTCACTTTGGAATTGGGCATAAAAAATTGCCAAACTTTTCATAGATATTGTTTCAAAAAAACCCACTATTTGTTTTGACAACGAGAATTATTTTTAAATTCATTATTACAATTTCTATGTTTGTAATTTGGTAAAATAGATTCCATATTTGGAATCATAAGGTTCAAATTATTTAATTAAGACTCTTTTGTTTTTTGACATTATGAATAGTAACGACGGTAATTATCTTTAATTATCTTGATTAATTAGCAATCGGGTAGTTAAGGATAATAAAATAATATAATAATAATAATAAATGACCCCAATATCTGTCCTAATTCTAATTTTTGTGTCATGGACGACCATGGGATGCATTTTTCCAAACTTAGGGACCCCATGGAATCACTTTTGGGTGAAAGTGACACTTTATCTTTTTATTTTTAAGGAAAGGAGAATATCACTAAAGAATGTATCACCTGAGTAAAATTTTTTTAGTTTTGTCTACAATAATTATCTCTTGGACTACAAATATTCATTGGAAATATAAAAATATTTCCTAAATCATAGTATTTTTTTATAATTTTTAGATTTTAAATAAATTAAATTATTTATGACATCATTATGATGCAGCGATTACCTCATTGATGAACGATTTAAATAAAATGAAAAGATAATGTAAAATCTAAGACTTACACTTTTCAAAGACCTTTTGGATGAGTATATTTCGAACCCTTATCACCTTATCCTCGAAATATATCAATGTGGGACCCTTAAAATCTGAAACTCATTTTAATATAAAGTAACATTTTATAACTTTCCAAGAGTTCCCCTCCTCTCCTATTATAAAAAGCCCCCACCTCTACCTCCTTACCAACAATTATAAAGCCTTTGTCTCAGCCATGCTCTACTCATTTTATCTCTCCACATCCCTCTCTTCATCCTGGAATCCTTACCTTAGGTAGAAAGCTCTTTCAGAAACCCTTTTGGTTCAAACCAAGAGGAGTTACCCAATTTAAAGGTAAAGTATTCTCTAATGTTCTTTTGTTTTATTTTGCTTCTCCAACCCCATAAAATCGTTTTATTCATTTATTTTTGTAAGAATACCAGTATATTAAATATACTAGGATGTTTTTATAAGAAGTATTCAAGCTACACTTACACACACCTACATCTAATGGTTAAAGAGCATACTGTTTCCGTGGATGGAAAATTTCTGCCTCACGAAACGATGATTGCTCAATATTCTTCTAACACCTTCAAAGGTTTCCATTAAGATTTCACTAAATTTATATATAATATATAATATGTTTATGTTTTCTATAATCTTATGTATTTTTCATTTATGGCATACCTTTATGGTTTCCATTATGGGTAAATGTGATATCTTCATTTTAGGAAGTGCAGACTACCGCCCCCTCAAAGTAATTTGAATCATTAATGCCATATGTGGGACGCATAAAGGATGGATTTAATGATATTATATATGAAATTATACTGGAATTATAATATACCTTTATATCACTATGATTCCATTCCATAAAATACGAAATAGAAATGAAAGTAGCGTTCATGCGTTCGTACGACTTACCGTCTCCATGAACGGTGCATTTCATTTATTACCTCTAAATGTTATGTAATATTATAAATTCATGTATATAATGGATATATATGATATATATGATATCTACATCATTAATATAATTTTGGATATAATGGATACACGAACAACTTGTAAATATAAAGAGTTTATTTTTGACTCAAGTACCAATGATCGACAAAACGACCATTATTAACTTAAATAATTACATAGTGTTCACAACATGGTAATAAGTGATATAAAAAGGAATAATGAACTTGAAAAATGTTCTTAAGCAAGTATAAATTAACTCAAGTTTATTATACAGGAGGTTAAAGAACGATCGAGTCAAGTCGGACCCGAGGTAAGGGACTTCATCTCAATCTTCTTTCATTGAGGCATATTTTGTTTTATACACAACGTTCTTTTATACGGCGTATAAACCCCTTTGAATTTTGTGTTTATTCAAATGGAATTTTTTTTATATGAAGCATTTACTAAACAAAAAAAGGGAATGTTTTTTTTGTCGTACGTATGCGGCGACAAGGACTTCTCTGCCGCCGTGACCATTATTTGAGTTCCGGCTTCCTCTACAAGACATAAACTTTTTTTTAAATGAGAAAAAATACCATGTTTTACTTATATTTTATTTTGGTATTGGAAATGGTTTTGATATTTTTTTTATTATATCAATGTGTTGTATTGATATCTTGTGATTGAAATATGGAAATGTTATGTTTCCTTTATGCATGTTTTAAGTGATATGATTATGTTATTGTTCTTGGGCATTATTTATGAAGACGGGTGGTTTTGTGATAAACTAAGGGTAGGTGAGCCCGATATAGCTCTCCAATGCATTGGGTAATGTGAAGGAGTTAAACTTTAAGGTGTCTTTGAAGAGATTTAGGGAATATACTGTGATGGGTATTCCAAACATAACCATGAGGGTTACTCCCTACGTAAGAATGTTATGAATTCCTCAAGTTACCTTTATGTCTTATTATTTCTAGGATTTATTCATGATTTGATGAGGTATGTTAAAATAATTATGTTTTATGAGTAAAGTATGATTTCATACATGGACTAATGTTTTCATTCCGTACTTTTATATCCCTTACTGTTCTTTTTATGCTCATCCCAAGTTTTTGAAATGTTTTTCACAAGTCAAGGGAAAAGTACATGATGTGATGATATTGTTGATGAAGTGTCAAGAAAGAATCCATGTTTTATTTTAAATATGTATCATTTGATGAGAAAAATGAATACTGTCTTTTATGTAACCACCCTATTGAAATGTGGAATGAAATGCATGATTTATGATCTAATTCTCTAAAATTCTACACCTGAAAAGATCCTCAATGTGTGTTCTTGAAAAAACTCAAGATTAAGTAATGTTTAAGGATGGGGCATTATAATGGTTGTTTATTTTGATTCATAATGTATGGATTTTTGTTCACTATATTTGTCTAATGTGAGCATAATAGATAACAGGCCAATAAGAAATGAATATGAGATGTATGAAAAAATTGAGCCCTCATTTCTGTCTCTTCCCCAAATATGAGGAATTCCTTGGTCCTATAAATTGGCTACATTGAACCTTGAAAAGCAGGATACAACACATCACATAGTCTTGTTTAAGTATGGTTTGTTAGAAGACTATACCAATTATGTAATTTTAAAAATTTTATGTTATCTCATACCATTTTATTTCATTTTTATGTTAAAATTTTATTGTCATTTTATGTAGAGAACATAAAAAATTATAAGTATAGTTCATCGATATTTTAATTTCTTTAGAGATATGATTTTTATAGTTTCCAAATTCGTTAAAATCAAAGGTATGACCATTAATTTAAATAACTTAAAAAATATATATTCATTTAATTTTATTATTTATATATATTTTTCTAAGGTCTCGTGTTTTGAACCGAATAAAAAAAAGGCAATTAAATTTTTCTATTAACTGGGCAGTCCAGTTTTAAAAACTGAGCGTCAAAATTTTTTATTCCCATAGTTGACACTATGGCGCTAATAGAATAAAAATATTAAGTTTATTTTTATTCATACACATGTGTGTTTTCTTTCAAAAAAATGAAATAACTCTCAAACGATGCATCATATAAAAAATATGAGACTCCTGTTAGGTCCGAAACGCCGGGTTAACCCTAGGTAAGGTATAACCAAGATTCACATCGGGTGTTTGACACCCTCGCACTTGACAATACTGTCTTTATTTTTATTTAATTAATTATTTCGATTTTTAAATAAAAAATAATTATTTTATCTCAAATGGTGCGTCGAATGAGAAATCTGACACCACCAATAGTTCTGAGATATGGGGTTTAACCTAGGCAGGGTATAACCTTTGCGAGCATCAGACGTTTGGTCATATCACAACTGAAGATAATTTATTTGCATTTTAAATATTTTTTTGTCAGTTAGAAATATTAATAATTTTATTATTAATATTATTATTTCTTTTGAAGACAATAATGTAAAATTCACATCCACAATTAATAAATCATGTTGTAGGGTAAATAATAATTGGGTAATGTAATAAATATGATTTTATTAATTTTTCCAATTTAATATAAATGCACAATCAATATTTATTTAATAATCATTATCCTTTTTATTAAGGGTTGTTTTCATTAAAATATTAATGGTGTCATTGATGGGTTGAATTAAATAATAATAATAATTTTAATTATTGTTATTATTATTATATTGGGAAAAAAATTTATGTATATATATATATATGAGGTATATCTATATATATGAGATTAAATATATATACATATAGTTATATATACAGGTGTATGTGTATATATATAAATATACATGTGTGTATATATATACATATAACACATATATAAATGGGTGGATATTTATTGTTGGGTTAGATAAAATATTATTAATTACCCAAATAAATTCATGCAAGGTTTCAACTTAAATCAAAGTACAAACCGTTAAGTTTTTTTCCCAAATTCTTAAAGCAATACAGGGAGCGTGTTTGCGCACCCTATTACGGGTCTCAGAAAACTATTAAATTAACTAAATAATTTCTTGGACTTTATGTAAAATATTATATTGTGCCCTAGCGCAACGTTCAGGTTAAAATTAATTAAAAAGGATTAAATAAATTTTTAAGAAATTAAAAGAGATGGAAAAGGAATGAAAATAAATAATAAAATTAAAAGCAAGAACAAGGAAAATTGTAAAATAATTGAAAACAGGTCTAACCATTTTTATTATTTTTATTTTTATTTTCCTCACCTCCCCTATTATTTTCAATTTTATTTTATTTTATTTTCTTTGTTAATTTATTTTTTTCTCTTTTCTTTCTTTTCTTCCTTTTTCTTTCATTCTTTTCTTCCTCTCCTCCCCTCCTCTGCGTCACGCCTCTCCCTCCTCCCTAGGTGGCGCACCGCCTTGCTTTCCCTTCTGAAGACTATAGAGCCTCCGTTCATCGTCCGTTTTCTTCTCCATTAGGTGGGCTATGAACCTCTCGATAATGCTTATCCAATACAACAAGAATCGTGCGATCTCATTCCAAATCCTTTGCGCAGTTTGTCGCGGAAAGATTTTACCCTATTTTGGGGTTTTTATAAAATTTTCTAGTTTTTTTCGTTTTAGGTTAAATCAAAGACTTTCATAGATCATAGGCTCATCTACAACCATATGGTAGGGCATCTAATCTCTTTCCCTCCATTTTGTTGTGATTTATAAAAACAAACATTTGTGCTATTAGTCGGTGCCTATCGACTTTGTGCAAATTCACCCAAATTCATTAATTAATTTGTTTCGCCTAGTTGTTGCAGCCATGTTTGTCATAAATTAAATTGTTTAAATTATTTCAATGTGGTCAGACACCCTTTTGGGTGTTCCTACGTGGTCGGTATAAATTCCATTAGTTCGAGTATTTAATTCATTTAACTGCATGTGTTTGCACAACCTATTTTGTAGTGTTTAATTTAAATAATTATTTCAGAATAATTATGAACTTTAAATTGTTGGATATTTGGTATTTTTTTGTGCTGAATTATTTATTTATTTAAATGTGTATGTTCAGGCATTAAATTTAATTAGTTTTATGTGTTGCACATCCTATTTTCTTGTGTTCAATTTAGATAATTAATTTAGATTTATTATGAACCTTGAATTGTTGGATTCTTGGTAGTTAGTTGTGCTAAATTATTTATTTATTTAAAAAGGGAATTTATCTTCTTATTTTGATGCAATATCTTGACTTGTTAATATTGTTATGCTATAATATTTAATTTGTACCTTGTGATTCCTGAGTGTATCTGTTTGTTTTCAAGCTGCAATTACATATGTTGATATCATATTTGATATTGTGAAACATTAATTAAATTCAAGGAGGGGAAAGAAGGTGAATCCCATATTAAGGGCCACGCTTAGACCCTTCGTTCCTGACGGTTACCTCTATTTATGGGGACGGTGTTCTTGGCTTTGCTAGACCAAGACTTCCCTGGGCTTTCTAATACTTATGAGTGACACCAGTTCCAAAAGGACCCATCGGGATGGATCCATTTTCAATGTGGCTAAGCCAGCCACAGATGACACTCGACCCCTTTTTGCGAGATCGGGACAGACTCAGTGTAAAGCCATGCCATGAACGAAAATTGGTCACTCGAAGGATTGCCTTGGACGAGCTCAGTGGTATTGGATAGTTGATGGATGTTCTATAGCGATACTTTCAGAAAGGGATCAGACTCCAACTCTCAACTTGAACCTTAATAATGTTGCACTGAAGGTTTATATTAATTTCACTCTTAGTCTCTTGATATTTGAGATATTTTCTGGTATGTTGAAGCACACCTGGTTAACACATGACTTATACCCCAAGTTAAAGCACAAGTTTGGTGGTATGCCTCTTCCTTGTTATACCTTACTTTTCCAGGATCATATATATATGCATATGTGTATTCTACTTATAGGTACTCCTTTCAGACTTCCGGATTAGGATGAAGCAGGTGATTAGGCATGGGTGCCGCTTGGAACCCAGGCTGAGTTATTTATTTCATTGCACTTAATAAATTAGCTGTAATTGTTATATATTGGAACAATACATTTTATTATTGCATGAAATTGAAAGGTTTAGACACTACATGTGCCAGCCTACTAGGATTTTATCTCACACCCTGATCGGACATCATTGACACCTGAGTAGATTATATGATTGCAGTTATTGACAAAGGGAAGCGTGTTGCTTTCAATTCTTGATTGATTATTACTACTTAAGATGGAGACTGAGGTAGAGGACTGAGCGTTTCTCATTATGCAGTTGTTGAACTTTGTTTCTTTTCTTTTTATTTGATATCATGATTGGGTTTTGTTTTTTGTACTTTCAGTTTAGACATAAACTATGGCATTCCATCATTTTGTGAGCTTCTAAACTTGAGTATTATTCTATTGGATTATATATATTGTTTCCATTGAAGTTTATTTATTCACATACTTCTGCTATTTATTATTTGTTGATATTTACTTCCACTGTGATAATACCTATTACCTATGAAGGCATAGTCTCCCCCTCGGACACAAAAATTCCCTCGCTGCTAGTCAGCAGCCTATGGAATTTGGGGAGATGCGTTTGAGGTTTTGTGACACATCGGTCTAGCCACTGTCTTAGAGATGAGCTGGGTCAGGATGTTTCAAAGTGTTATCAGAGGTGGTATTTTTTTCCTTTGTCTTGCTGTTTTGGGATACTAGATAGGAGACTGGGAATGTGTCGGCACATTGTTAATAGTTGTGTGTGGGAATTATCACCCCATGTTTAGGAAATGACCAAGTGTCCAGGGTTTGGATTGTTGTTCATATTTTCAATGTTACAATTGATATGATTTTACCTCGAGTGATTGGTGTAATTTCTACCGCTTATGAATTTATGGAATTTATAATATTTTACCCTTTTCTTGTTAAGGTAAGGATGAAGCATTGCATGAATCATATTAGGCACGTATAAATTCACATTCCATACATAATTCCATGCCATGTAGTTTCATTTTTGGATTCGTGTTGATTCAAATTGTTTTCCTTGAATATATGCCGTGTATTTGTAATTATTTAGTATTATTTTTTTAATTCCATGTTTTGGTGATATATTTAGCATGCTACTCTATTTCCATACTGCCTATTTAATACCATGTTTGATATGTATCATGATTCTTTTCCTATTAGCATGTCTTTGTGATTAAAATGTTATGCTTATTACAACATGTATCTCTCTGTTAGCTTCTTGTAGTGACCTGCTAGCTTGTTTGTTATGTAATTGGTTGATTTAATAAAATTTATTGGTTGCCTTTGAATGGGATCCAAATGTCAAAAACTATAAAGTGTATAGTCTCTTTATAGGTTGATATCCAGCCATATATCTAGGATAACGTGTGTTTGAACATGTTATAATTTAAAATTAATTGGTTAACTACCTAAAGGCACAACTAGTACCAAGTAGTCTAGTTGGTGTATGTTCCTTATGTGATAACTTGATATGGGTGTTGTAACTCTTAATAATTAAACAACTATTTTTGGGTAGCATTCTAAAGAACCCAATTAGGCTTAGTGAGACCCTTATAGGTTGCCTTATCTGCTTAAAAGTAATTTATGTGATAGATTTCTTAATTAAGGGTGGGATGTAAATTAATGTAAAATGTTTTAAAATGGAGTTTTGTAAAACATTATTGTTTTTCCCTTGATGAGTTGTTTAAGATCAAGTACCTTGTGTTTGGTTTTGAAAAATAGTACTTATTGTTTTAATTAAATCTTTTGATGTTTATAGATTAAATGTCATTAAATATAAAAGGCTTGGATATGGAACCGATAGCGATGTCCTCTGTTTATGACCCTGGTATAAGAGTAATTTGATTTTATCCTTGAGTTGATTTGGAATATAACCTTTTGTATGTCGTTGTCCCTAGTCAGTCCCCTTTCTTAAAATGAAACCCTTGTTTGGACATGTGGTCATGTTTTCTTTGAATTTTGTTTTAGGTTTGAGCATCGAGTAATGCTCATTTCCATCAAGTTAGTATGCCTTAGGAATGTTTAGTTGCTCCTTAGGTCATTCGATCGTCTATTCTCTATAGTGTTGGATGATTCATTATGTCATCCTCTGAGTTAAAAGTCATCTTGTTTCTATATCTCCTTGAGGTAGTATGAGTTCACGTACTTTGTGACGTCAAGTACTTAATGTTGTGACAAACTGGTTGAGTTTAGTGTAATCATTAAGTATTGCAGTGTTAAATACGTTTCGGGTCATCTATGTATTACAGTGAATTCTCTGTTAAAATAATCAAGTTCGTCCCAGTGCCTGTGATGAATTATAGATTCAGGTGTTTTGACACACCTTTTAGTTTGGAAGGGCTTTTATGCGAGTTGTTTAAATGTTTCCCTTATGGTAATCGAATAATCCTCTTAGTGTACTCTTCCTTAAGTGACGAGCATGTCCCCTATCTTACCTTCATCCATGAAATACTAAGATAGAATCATTCTTAAACCATGATAAAGCTTTAAAAGTTGTTGGGCTCGTTTAGGGTGATTTTCTCAGTGTCACATGTTGACACAATGTTCTTATCGAGTCTTTGGTTAGTCTTGAGTGACCCTCAAATATTCATATAGGAATTCTTTGAATGAAATCTTGTACACCATCTGTTTTATCTAACTTGTCTGTCAGGATGATGCCGCTATGGGCTCAGTCAATGTTTTGATATGGGAATCTTGCCCTTGTACCAACGTCTTACTCATAAACATGGAGTATGTACTACCTTGAGTTCGTTCCATTCACTCATGTCGGGAAAATCTGAGTTTACCCTAGAATTATTTTCGGGTTCATTGATGCCTAAATCAGGAAACATCACCGGAGGTTTGGTATGAACTTTGGTGGACATGTTCATCATAAATGTTAGATACTTTTAAAGAATTAATCACAGTATAGTTCATAAAACCATACCATCTAAGCGGATAATCTTCTTAAATGGTCAGCTAGAGTGGCTTGACTAGTTCTCTCTCTTGATCAATGAAACGGTCAGTGATGGAAATCTTTCTAACACATCACCAGGTGAGACAAGTGCGGTTTGGGTTGACCATGGATTTTCATAAAAATATAGATCGACTTGGGTTTTATGGGAAATGGAGAATCGACGGTTTTATCCATTTTGTAAATCATGCGAGAAGCATCTATAGAACTCTTAAGGGTGTGTCTCATAGGAAATTCTGATACTGGAAGATGCCGTGACTCAGAAGTTTCTTTTATCTAACTTTAAAACCTATGGTGGGAAGTAACTTTGACCAAAAGTTAATGAGATTAAGACATGGTTGCATCTCTAGATGAACGTGTTTGGATTGGTACTTTCTTGGTGTTTCTGTTGGAAAATGAGCAATGGACCAGATATTAATAGCTTATGTGGCTCTTTCCTAACCAATGTTTGAGTCTGCATTGGGCATTTAAATATGCAATGCGACCTTTTGTATGAGGTTGCATGACCCTGTAGAGCGGGTGAGGGTTACATTGTTCCTGAAGGCTTCTCGGGGATGAGAAGTTATAAGGTGGTAAGGTTGTAACATTCTGTGTTTTGAACCAAATGAAAAAAAGGAAATTAATTTATTTCGCTAACTGGGCAGGCCAGTTTTAAAAACCGAGTGTCAAAATTTTTTATTCCTATAGTTGACACTATGATGCTGATAGAATAAAAATATTAAGTTTATTTTTATTCATACGCGGCTTTGTTTTCTTTCAAAAAATGAAATTACTCTCAAATGGTGTGTCGTATGAGAAATATGAGACTACCGTTAGGTTTAGAACGTCGGGTTAACCTTAGGTAGGCTATAACCATGATTCATATCAGGCGTTTGGAACCCTAGCACTTGAAAACACCGTCTTCATTTTTAATTAATTAATTAATCCAATTTTGAAATAATAAATAATTATTTTACCTCAAACGGTGTGTCGAATGAGAAATCTGACACAACCAATAGTTATGGGACGCGGGGTTTACCCTAAGCAGGGTATAACCTTTGTGAGCATTGGACGTTTGATCATATCGAATCCGAAGATAATTTATTTGTGTTTTAAATATTTTATTTTAAATTTGAAATATTAATAATTTTATTATTAATATTATTATTTCTTTTGAATGTAATAAATGAAAATGCACATTCACAATTAATAAATCATGTTGCAGTGTGAATAATAACCGGGTAATGTAATAAATATGATATTATTAATTGTTGCAATTGAATACAAATATGCAATCAATATTTATTTAATAACTGTTATCCTTTTTATTAATTGTTCTTGTCATTAAAATATTATTGGAGTCATTGATGGGTTGAATTAAATAATAATAATTATTTTTATTATTTTTATTATTATTATATTATAACAAAAACATTGATGTATATATATATATATATGAGGTATATCTATATATATGAGATTAAATATATATCTAGTTATATATACATGTGCAGGTGTATATATATAAATATACCTGTGTGTGTGTGTGTGTATATATATAACACATATATACATGGGTGAGTATTTATTGTTGGGTTAGATAAAATATTATTAATTACCCACATAAATGCATGTAATGTTTCAACTTAAATCAAAGTGTGGGCCGTTAATTTTTTAGTCCAAATTCTTAAAGTGGCGTAGGACGCGCGTTTGCGAACCCTATCAATGGTCTCGGGCAGCTATTAAATTAATTAAATAATTTCTTGGACATTATGTAAAATGTTACGTTGCACCCTAGCGCAACGTTCGGGTTAAAATTAATTAAAAAAAATTAAAGAAATTTTAAAGAAATTAAATGATATGGAAAATTAATGAAAATAAATACTAAAATTAAAAGCAGAAATGAGGAAAATAGTAAAATAATTAAAATGCATCTAACCATTTTTATTTTTTTATTTTTATTTTACTCCCCTCCCCTATTATTTTCATTTTCATTTTATTTTATTTTTTAAATTATTTTTTTCTCTTTTATTTATTTTCTTCCTTTTTCTTTCCTTCTTTTCTTCCTCTCCTCCCCTTCTCTAAGTTGCGCCTCTCCCTCCTCCCTAGGTGGCGCACCACCTTGCTTTCCCTCCGGAAGACCTCCGCGCCTCCGTCCATCGTCCATTTTCTTAGTCATCAGGTGCGCGATGAACCACTCAATAAGGCTTATCCTACGCACTAAGAATCGTACGATCTCATTCCAAATATTTTGCACAGTTTGCCACAGAAAGATTTTACCCTATTTTGGGTTTTTTTTTTAAAAATTTTCTATTTTCCTCCATTTTAGGTCAAATAAAATCCTACCACGGATTATAGGATCAACTAAGATCATAAGGTAGGGTGTCTACTGTCTTTCCCTCTGATTCGTTTTGATTTAAAAGAATGCACCATTGTGCCATTAGTTGGTGCCTACCGGCTTTGTTCAAATTCGCCTAAATCCATTAATTAATTTGTTTCTCTTAGTTGTTGCAGCCCTGTTTATCATGAATTAAATTGTTTAAATTGTTTTAATGTAGTCGGACACCCCTTTTGGGGCACCTACGTGGTAGGTATAAATTCTGTTAGCCCATGTATTTAATTCATTTAACTGCCTGTGTTTGAACAACCTATTTTTTAGTGCTTAATCTAAATATTTATTTTAGAATAATTATGGACCATGAATTGTCGGATCATTGATAGTTTTTTGTGATGAATTATTTATTTATTTAAATGTGTATGTTCAGGAATTTAATTTAATTAGTTTCATGGGTTGCACAACTTATTTTCGTTGTGTTCCATTTAAATAATTAATTTAGATTAATTATGAACCTTGAATTGTTGGATTCTTGGTTGTTGATTGTGCTGAATTATATATTTATTTAAAAGTGCATTTATCTGCTTATGTTGATGCAATATATTTCCCTATTAATATTGTTATGATATAATATTTAATTTGTACCTTGTGATGCATGGGTATATTTTTTTGTTTTCAAGCTGTGATTACAAATGTTGATATCAAGTCTGTTGGACTCCTCATGTATTAATCATGTTTTAATGATCCTGAATCTCATTAATGTTTACAAATCTCAATAACAATTACAAATATTATTCATGATCACAAATCTCACATATCTTATCAATCATGTGTATTTATGTTTCAAGTTATCTTATATTTTATAATGGTTAAGCCCAAGTTATTCTATGTATATCACTGTTTAAGTCTGAATACAGTTGTTTGAAAAAGTACAGACACAGTTAGCCAGACATTCAGTTTTTCTAAGTGCCAGACACAGTTATCCGGACACAGTCATCAAGGCACCAGATGCCAGAAACCGTAATCCAGAAACTGTAAGCGAGACACCGTGACTCAGACACCGTGAGCGAGACACTGTGACAAGGAGATACCGTGAAGGACATACCGTGAAGGACATACCGTGAATAAGAAACCATTTTCATAACTACTGTGACACCATTTCTTAAACTCTTTTGTCATTTTTCTATTTAACATTTTAACTGTCATATTTGAAAACTTTAATGCACTGACATAATTAATGTTTATTTGTAGACATAGTATGAGGTATGAGGAAAAAAATATATGGAACTTGTTGGATCAACATCATGCATTCGAAGATAAAGAGATGTGTTCACATGAGAGACCACATAGAATAAAAAAGCAAGAAACTTGAGTGCTCCGTACAAAACAGAAAGACAATCCTGAGCACAACTGTGAAGAACACATTGCACGATCTTAAAAGAACTCTCATGCATGCAATCCAACACTAATGAAGAACACATGAACTACATTGGAATGAAGAGAATATCTTCACTTGTGAAGAACACCAAGCTGAACCACGACACTCTGTTTTTCTCACAAAAACTATATAAGGACTCAGAGCTTCATCTGTCTCAATCAAAAGGATTCCAGAGCTTCACTCATAACACTTGGAGCATTCTAAAATCATATAAATATTTTTAAGCTCTATTGTGTTTCATTATTTTGTTTACTTTCGAGCAGTCTGTGTACTCTATATATTTTACACACACACTGATTTCTGTAATGAACTGGAGGATTTCAAAGTCCTCACACCAAACCTTTTACTCCTGTTTACACATAGAAACTGTGGAAGAGGTCCCTACATGGATTGATCATTATTTTTTTCCCATGAAAACTGTGGTAGAGGTCCCTGTGTTGCCTAGACAGTCTTTAAACTGTTGTTAACTCCGATCCATGGTGTGGATCAGAGTTTATTTATATAAAATTCTTTGTGGTAGGTGATCACCATGTGGAGTGCATTAGGTCTCGGCTTGAGACAGAACCACTTGTTTTACATCTTCTCTGTATTCTAAGATTATGTTTAAAGTATACTATATATTTTATATTCTACTGCTAATTACTTTGAAATAAAAATCTATTTTAAAGTTAATTTGATAGCTAATCTAGCAAGTGTTTTTAACTATTGTAAATCGGTCGATTGGTTTCAAAAGATAATTTAATCTTTTGATTAAATTAACTGAGACCTAATCAATCTTAGAGAACCTAATTGAACTTTTACAGTTTTACAAATTCACTACAGTTTAAAATGTTTTATAAATTGGGGATTTTAATTGAAATATTTTTAACAGAAATTTTAATTGGAACTCAATTCACCCCCTCTTGAGTATCCACTATGAACAACATTTCTATCATAGGTTTTTTTTTAAATTATTTCAAAACATTATATTTTTCAACTGTGATTTTAGTTGTATCTTAAAGATCTTAAATTTCTGTTAGTTCTAAATTTTATATCTTTAAATATATTTTCTAAAATCTAACTATGGATAATAGACTAGAAGGTGCTGCTACCAACGGGGCACCTTTATTCAATGGTACATACTATGCCCAGTGGAAAATTAAGATGAAAATTCACTTAGAGAGTATGGGGTTAGACATCTAGACTACTATAGAGACTCAATATAAGATTACAGAAGCTGAAAGAACTACTTGGGATGAAGCTACTAAAATAGCTTATAATAATAACAATAAAGCTGTAAATGCCCTATATTGTGCTATAGAAGATGAAGAGTTTAATAGAATATCTTCTTGCAAAACTGCTTATGAAATATAGGATACTTTGGGTGTTTCTCATGAAGGAACAACCAATTTTAAAGAAATGATATTGAACACTTATACTATTAAATATGATAATTTTAATATGAATACTAATGAACCTATTTATGATATGTATCTCAGGTTCAGTGAGATTTTCAACACTATAAGCTCTCTTGGAAGGGTTGTTCTGGCAAAGGAAAAAATTATGAGAATATTGAGATGTCTTCCAGACCGATGGAGAGGCACAAATATTTCAATAAGAGAGTCATGTGACATTGGTGCTCTGCCTGTCAAAGAGCTAATTGGTAAGCTTATGATGTATGAGGAAGAACTCAAGGTGAATAAGGAAGAATATGATGAACCTAAAAGGAAGTCAGTGGAATTTAAGTCTACTGCCTCACGGAGCATGGACAAGGAGAAAATTCACATACCTACTGAAAGCTCAACAAGTCAAAGTTCAGATTTTGATAGTGATGCTGAGATGGCTCAAATAGACAGAAGATTTAAGAAATTCTATAGGAAGAAGAAATTATTCAGAAAATAAAACTACAATGGTAAATATGACAACAAGGGTCATTGGAAAAATGATTGTAAGAAATTTGATAAGAGTGATGAAGTTATCTGCTATGAATGCAAGAGAAAAGGTCACATTAAAGATGACTGTCTAAAATTAAAGTTCAAGAAAAAACATGACTATAAGGACAACAAGTATAAGAAAGAAATGAAAGAAACTTGGAGTGATTTAGAAGAAACTTCAAGTGATTCTGATTCTTCTAAGGATGAATATTCTCATAAAGCTAACATGTGTTTTATGACAAAAAATCTGAGGTAACACCGGACCCTCCTACTTTAAATTCATACTATTCTGGAGTTGATTCTGATTCTGATTCTGAATCAGAAAATATGTCTAGTGAAGAATTATTTGAATATTGTAATATGCTAGAAGATATCTGTAATGAACTTAAGGTCAAGTACAAATCCTTAAAGAAACAACAAGATTTATCTAGCACTGTTAAATCTACACTTGAGATTGAAAAGGAAATGAATGCTCAACTGTTAAAAGAAAATACTGAACTGAAAATGTCTAATGAGTAACTGAGAAAGGGATTAGAAAAGTTCACAAATGGAAAGAAAAATATAACTCAAATACTTGGTAAACAAGTGGTACCAAAGTATACTACTGGTTTGGGATACCAACCTAGAGAGAGACAGTTCACCAAAAATAGATTTATTCCTAAATCTGGACAAAATTCTGCGAGTTCCAGTTCTGGAAATTCATATGCCTCAATCAGTTATTCACAGTTTTATAGATAAAAAATAGTTTATATTTCAAAATCAATTGAATTTTTAAATTATATGAGACCTATAAGACAAATCTGGGTACCTAAAGCTTTACTTCCTAACCTGTATGGACTCCAGAAAATCTGGGTACCAAAATCATTCCCCGTATAAACCTACTTTGTAGGAGACCTTCTTAAAGAGTTCTGGTAGGAAAACATGGTACTTGGACAGTGGATGTTCAAGGAACATATATGGATATTACTAATTATTTAAAAACTTAATAAAGGTTGATGGAGGCTATGTCACCTTTGGTGATAATTCTAAAGGAAATATCATTGGCCTAGGACAAATTGGTAACACTGACTCAGTTTTAATTTCTAAAGTTTTATTGGTTGATGGACTTAAATATAATCTATTGAGTATTTATTAGTTATGTGATGATGACTTTAATGTTAAATTTGAAAATGATTCTTGTAATGTTTTGAATTTCAATTTTTTTTTAGTATTTTATGCATTGAGAAATGAAAATGTTTATGTTGTTGATTTGAACTCTTTAGCTAAACAAAATGTTGCTTGTTTAAATGCTTTTCATAAAGAATCTTGGATGTGGAATATAAGATTAGGACACTACAACATTCATTCACTTATAAAATTGACTAGGAATAACTTAGTTAGAGACCTACCAAAACTTGAATTCCCATCAGACAAAGTTTGTAATCCCTATCAAAAGGGAAAGATACATAATGTTTCTTTTAAATCAAAGAAAGAAATTTCAACATCTCAACCTCTCGAGTTGGTTCACATGGAATTGTTTGGATCTTCTAGAGTTTCTAGTTTAAATGGGAAGCACTATGTCTATGTCTTAGTAGATTAATTTTCTAGATATACTTGGGTATACTTCTTAGCCCACAAAAGTGAAGCCTGTTTTTACTTTATCAAATAATCTAAGTCTATAGAGAACCTTAGTGGACTTAGGATTAAGACCCTGAGAAGTGATCATGACCATGAGTTTGAAAATCATGAGTTTGAGTCTTATTGCTGAAAAAATGTCTATAGTAAAAACTTTTTTTCCCCTAGAACACCTCAACAGAATGGTGTAGTAGAAAGAAGAAATAGAAAACTTCAAGAAATTGCAAGAACAATACTTAAGAAGTATGACCTGCCTATTTACTTTTGGGCTGAAGCTATGAATAAAACTTTTTATATCATAAATAGAGTCTTGATTAGACTTATTCTTAAGAATACCCCTTATGAGTTTTGGAACAATAGGAAACCAAAAGTTAGTTATTTTAGAGTCTTTGGTTGCAAAGTCTTTATTCTTAATACCTAGAATAATCTTGTCTAGTTTGCCTCTAAAAGTTATGAAGGAATATTTTTAGGATATTCTATAACTAGAAAAGCCTATAGAGTGTTTAATAAGAAAACCATGTGTGTGGAAGAATCTGTTCACATAAAATTTGATGAAACTGATCCAAATGAACCTAAGTCTTCTCTTGAAAATCTTGAAGAATATTTGTCTATTCTGAACCTTAATGATAAAATCAATGAACCTCTGTGAAGACAACCAGTTCTGGAAATTTACCTGAATATGATTATGTTGAACCCAAATCTAGAGAAGAACATGAAATTTCTAGTCCTACCTTTACTAGATCATCTAGGATCCTAAAGAATCATCCTTTAGATGCTGTTGTTGGTAATCTTGATAGAGGGACATAGACTAGAGATTCTCTTAGAAACCAGGTTGAACATCAAGCCTTTTTGTCATAGCTTGAACCTAAAAACATTGATGATGCAATCACTGATGAATTTTGGGTAATGGATATGCAAGAAGAACTTAGTCAATTTGAAAGAAACAAATTCTGGGAATTAGTGGAAAGACCTAAGGACACTTTCACCATATGTACTTAGTGGGTGTTTAGAAATAAGGTAGTTGAAGCTAGAAATATAGTTAGAAATAAGGCTAGATTAGTTGCACAAGGCTATATTCAAGAAGAAGGAATTGACTATGAGGATAATTTTTCTCCTGTAACTAGATTAGAATCCATTAGAATTCTACTTGCTTATCCTGCACATCTGAATTTCAGACTATATCAAATGGATGTCAAGAGTTCATTCTTAAATGGGTATATAACTAAGGATGTTTTTGTTGAACAACCCCCTAGATTTACAAACCCTCATTTTCAAAAAAATATCTTCAAACTATCAAAAGCTTTATATGGTTTAAATCAAGCTCCAAGATCTTGTTATGACATATTAAGTACTTTTCTTATTTCCAAAGGTTTTACAAAATGAATATATGATCCTACCCTCTTTATAAAATGAATTTCTAATGATGTTTTAGTTGTTCAAATTTATGTAGATGAAATTATTTTTGGATCTTCAAAAACTTCATTATGTGCTGATTTTTCTAAAACGATGCAAAACAAATTTGAAATGAGTTTAATGGGTGAACTAAAATTCTCTCTTGGATTTAAAATTTTTCAAAATAATTACGGGATTGTTTTAACTCAAAGTAAATATACTAGATATCTTTTAAAACATTTTGGATTCGATAGCACTAAAAGTAGTGACACTCCCATGAGTACCACCTATAAGTTGGATCTTGATGAAGATGGAAAATCTGTTGATCAAACCACTTATAGAGGAATGATTGGAAGTCTACTCTAATTAACTGCTAGCCGTCCTGATATTATGTTTAGTGTGTGTAGGTGTGCTCGTTTTCAAGAAAACCCTAAAGAATCACATTTACATGATTTAAAGAGAATTTTCAAATACCTCAAGCATACACCCAATCCAGGAATGTTCTATCCCAAAGGAAAATCATTTGAACTGGTTAGTTATTCTGATTCTAACTTTGCTGGATATAAGTTAGATAGAAAAAGAACCTCTGGAACATGTCACTTTTTAGGCAAGTCACTAGTATCATAGTGTAGTAAGAAACAAAATTCTGTTGCATTATCTACTGTAGAAGATGAATACATAGCTCCTATAAGTTTTTGTGCACAAATTTTGTTGTTGAAACACAGATTACTAGACTATGGATATCAATTCAGAGATGTAACAAAAAAATTGTGAAAACACAAGTGCTATTAACATTTCGAAAAATCTGATTTCACATTCTAGGACAAAACAAATTGATATAAGACATCAGTTTTTGAGGGATCATTATCAAAAATGCAATATCACTTTGGAATTCATTGGTACTGAATATCAACTTACTGGTATATTCACTAAACCAATAAATTCTGTGTGATAACATTACATCGTACATGATCTTGGCATGGTCAATCACAAATAGATATGTTACTGGTCTTACTGTTTAACATTTTTCTATATTTTACTTTATTGTTTCATATTCATGGTTTCTCATTTACTGTCTCATGTTTACGATCTCACAGTTAACACTTAGTGTTCACGGTTTGAAACTTACTATCCCACAATGACTGAACAGTTTACTTACTGTCTCACCGTGACGATAACTCACTATCTCACTTTGACGACAGATGACTATCTCACCGTGACGACCATCCGCCATTGCACCATAACGAATATTCACAGTCTCACCGTGAACCTTATTTATGATTTTTATTTTAAACCCGTATCATGATAATATTTATTTTTACTGCTTTTTAATTTCCTTCATTTTAATTTTGGTGATGTTTGACATTCCCAAATGATAAAACACAAGGGTTTCACTCGATTCTTCACCCAAACTCTCTCCTACTCACTCTTTCCGAACCCTCTCAACCTTGAAACCCTTCTCTCCTTCTCTCTCGCCTGAACCTTCAATGGATTCCAAGGATGAAGCATCCCTCTTCATCTACCCATGAGAATCGTAGCTCGAAGAAGATGAAAATAGCACCGAAGATTGTGATGATTATCAAAGAGATCCCCCTCTTACAACCGATATCTTTGACCTAGTAAATGATCTAGAAAACTTAACTAGAAATGTAACCAAGAGAAGGGTCATAGCTACTGAACTAGATGGGGAGACAAGGCTATTGTTTACGTTTGTTCAGAATTTGATTAGCCCAAGGAAAGGTGACTTTGCTGTCTTGAAATATCAAGATGTTTTTATGATTCATCTGATAAATAATGAACACAAGATAAATCTGTGCAAGTATATCATTCACCATATGTGTGACTTGATTAAAGTTACATCCAAATCCACCTCTTTGTTTTATTCTACGATGATCTCAACCATGCTAGTTGCGAAAGGAGTTATTGGACCAAATGAATAAGTTATTATGGATTTTAAATTCTCCCTATCTAAACCTACAATCAAGAGGATGCGGATCAATTGGAACCCCTGGAAGAAATAGTGGGATGAAGATAATGAACATATTTATGAAAACTTCAGTCCTGTTGATTATCCAATAAGGCCAAGGGATATTACTGATCCTGGTTTGGAAGCAGATAAAGTTATTGAATACTCAGAAGATGAAGAAGAAGTGGAAGAGGTAGCTCAAGTACCTCATAAGAAAGCATATCCTATTGAGAAAGAAAGGAATGTTGTCCCTGTTGTTATTGCTGCTAAAGTACCTCATAGAGAAGAGGCTGCTATACCACATAGAGAAGAAGCTGGTGTTGAAAAAGAAAGTACTGTTGTTCCTACAATTGTTCTTGTTAAAGAACCTCCTGCACCTAGCAATGTTGTTGATCTGGAAACCCAACCTGAGGCTATAAGAGACTTAACTATCCCAGAATCTGAGTAGCAAGCCATGACAGAGGCTGTAGTAGAAGAAATCCCTGCAATGGAAGAAGGAAATCAAAGAGAACTTCCTACTGTGTAAGAAGCAACTCAAACAGAACTCCCTGTTTTCCAAGAAGTTATTTTGGAAGACCATCCAGAGGAACAATCTGCTCATGAAATAATACCCTCTATTGAAGAAAGGATGTAAATATACTTTCAATTGGCTAGGAAGGAAATGGATGAGGAAATTAGAGTTAATCCTGTGGATATAGATCAAGTAGCAAAGTCTCAAGTTCCTGAAATGGAAGCACATTTTGAGGGGGAGGAACCTCAAAATCTTGAATCTAATGAAGCTGTGACTGGTGATGCTGGGTTTGTTGGAGTATCTCAACAAATTTAGTCATAATATGTGTACACTCAGTATGAAGTCCCTAGATTCTATGATGTGATTGAATCTCAGCAGGTGACTACAATTGGGATTGATATTTCTTCTCTATTTCAATTGAAGTCAGTCACACACCCTGACCCTCAACCTGAAAATGAATCTGTAACTAAACCTCAAACTGAATCTGAACATCAACCCGACCCTGAAACTGCCCATGTACCCCTTCCTGCTCCTTCACCTTTACTTGATCAACAATCTTCTGTCAGCAAGGATGATCTGAATGTGTTTTTAGATTCTATATTAGCTGGATTTGAGAACATTTGTCCTATAAACCTCATCTTGTGGCACAAATAAGTCAGGAAGATGCATCACTGCTTTTAGAAAACATTATTCTGCACATTCAACCGAGGATGTTCCATGAAATTCAAGAAGTCAGAGTTGAAAACAAGTTGCTTAGTACTGATGTTGCATACCTGAAATGTATGGTTGAAAACCTTCAGAAAGAATTTCATTCCAGATCAGGGCCTGCACCTGTTGCTGTTTCTTCTAAACCTACTATTTCCAACATTTCTCGAGATATTGTGTCCCAAATGCATCCCTGCCTCCTATAATTTTATGAAAATATTTGAGAAAGGAACACACAGATGTTTCACTGAATGAGAGAGCTTGTAGATAACTTGAATAATAATACAGATGAATATATTGGTTTTCTTTAAACAGTCCTGAAACAACTCATGTCACTAACCATAGCTGTCAAAGATTATCCTTCCTCTAGTCAAACCTCTACGTCTTCTTTTTATAGTTCTCTGCTCAGATCCATAATCAAGGAAGAGATTTAAAATGCCCTCAGTGGTTTTAATATTGATTCTTTATCTGATGTTGTTAAGAATAGTGATAGAGTGCTTGACCTGGTTCAAATTCATTCCATGATTTCCAATGATTCTTAGAAAGAGATCACTAAGAAAATATATTTCTATATCAACCAGATTTTCTCCCAAAATGACATGTCCAATCACTTTAAGTATCTTGTCGAGAATTTGAGAATACCTCATGTGACTTCGTCTTTCAAAACTCAAGTTCACAAACTCAATGAGTTTACTAGATTGTTGGACAAGTTCATGGAAAATAAAGATGATTTTGAAATGGAAATGCAGTACAGTGGAGAAATTATTACATACTTCATCAATCTTCTGAAGCCTTACCTTCATGTCCAGAGTACAACAATAGTTTCTCTAGCTGCTTCCCCTCTCAGACCTCGAATGCCTGCTTTAGCCTCAACTGCCATGTAAGTTAGCCAAGCTCTTACTCATATCAGGCCACTGATTCTTGATCTGCCACAGACCAAATATTCTACAGCTCCCACCTTGGATCCCTAAATCTTGAGAAAGAAAGGACTACGGTCCCTACTGTTATTCTTGATGAAGTACCTCACATAGAAGAGGCTGCTATACCACATAGAGAAGAAGCTGGTGTTGAAAAAGAAAGGAGTGTTATTCCTCCCGTTGTTCTTGGAAGAGAACCTCTGGACCCTAGCAATGTTGTTTATCTGGATACCCAAATTGATTCTGCAAGAGACTTAACTATCCCATAATCTGAGCAGCAAGCCCTGACAGAGGCTGTAGTAGAAAAACTCTCTGCAATGGAAGAAGGAAACTTAAGACAACTTCCTACTGTGCAAGAATAAACTCAAACAGAAATCCCTGTTATCTAAGAATCTATTTTGGAAGATGATCCAGAGGATCAATATGCTCTTGAAATAATATCTTCTACTGAAGAAAGGAAGGAAATATCCTTTTGATTGGCTAGTCAAGAAATTTTTGAGGAAATTAGAGATGATCCTGTGGATCTAGATCAAGTACCTGAGCCTTATGTTCCTGAAATGGAAGCACATTTTGAGGGGGATGAACCTCAAAATCTTGAGTCCAATGAAGCTGAGACTGGTGAAGCTGGGTCTATTGGAGCATCTCAACCAACTGAGTCATACTCTGTGTACACTCGGTATGAATTCCCCAACTTCTATGATGTGACTGAATCTTAGTAGGTGACTGCAATTGGGATTGATCTTTCTTCTCTATTTCAATTGAAGTCAGTCACACACCCTGGCCATCAACCTGAAACTGAATCTGAAACTAAACCTAAAACTGAATCTGAACCTCAACCAGACCCTGAACCTGCCCATGTAAGACTTCCTGCTCCTGCACCTTCACCTGATCAACAATCTTCTGTCAGCAAGGATGATCTGAAAGTGTTTTGAGATTCTATCTTAGCTGGAATTGAGAAAATTATGTCCTCTCAACCTCTTCTAGTGACACTACTAAGTCAGGAAGATACATCACAACTTTTGGAAAACATTATTTTTCACATTCAACCCAGGATGATCCATGAAATTCAAGAAGTCAGAGTTGAAAACAAGATGCTTAGTGCTTATGTTGCATCCCTGAAAGGTATGGTTGAAAACCTTCAGAAAGAACTGCATTCCATATTAGAGCCTGCACCTGTTACTGCTTCTCCTGAACATTCTGTTTCCAACATTTCTCGAGATATCGTGTCCCAAATGCATCCCTACCTCCTATCCTTTGATGAAAATATTGGAGAAAGGCACACACATATGTTGCACCGAATGAGAGAGCTTGTAGAGAACATGAATAAGCTTATAGATGAATATACTGAATGTCTTCAAAAGGTCCTGAAATAGCTCAAGTCTCTGACCATATCTGTCAAAGCTTCTCCTTCCTCCGGTCAAACCTCTAAATCTTCTTTGGACAGTTGTCTACTCAGATCCATAATCAAGGAAGTCATTCAGAATGCCCTCAGTGGTTTTAATATGGATTCTTTATCTGATGTTGTTAAGAACAGTGAGAAAGTGCTTGAACTGGTTCAAATTCATTCCAATATTTCCAATGATCCTCAGTAGGAGATCACTAAGAAAATATATTTCTATCTCAACCGGATTTTCTCTAAAAATGAAATGTCCAATCACTTTAAGTATCTTGTCGAGAATATGAGAATACCTCCTATGACTTAGGCTTTCAAAACTCAGGTTTAGAAACTCACTGAGTTTACCAAATTGTTGGACAAGTTCATGGAAAATAAAGATGATTTTGAAATGGAAATGTTGTATGGTGGAGAAATTTTTATAGACTTCATCAATCTTTTAAAACCTTACCTTCATGTCTAGAGTACAACAATAGTTGCTCCAGTTGCTTCCCCTCTCAGACCTGGAATTCCTGCTTTAACCTCAACTGCCATGTCAGTTAGCCAAGCTCTTACTCAGATCAGGCCAATGATTCTTGATCAGCCACAGAATTGATCTTCTACAGCTCCCACCTTGGCTCCCTCAACCTTTGAAGGTCTACCTTTACCTTATTTGTCTACCACTTCTATACCTTCTTCCACATTTGCAACTAACCCTATGGCTTCCTCATCTACTACTGATAAAGTCAAATATAAGGCCCATCCATGAAGCCGACCGATGCCTACTCTTTTTTATGGGTATGTCTTAGTTTTTTATATTTTTACTGTATGTTGTATTCTGACCATTTTTAATGACATATTCACTGTTTTACCTCTATTCTTTCTAATTTTTGATAATCCCAAAAGGGGAGAAAAAGTTATGTTTATTTAATAATATGTTATTCTATATGATATATTCTCTCTAGTTGCATATCATTTATACTTTACCTATACATGATTTGTGATCATCAAAAAGGAGGATATTGTTGGACTCCTCATGTATTAATTATTTTTTAATGATCACAAATCTCATTACTGTTTACAAATCTCAATAATTATTACAAATCTTATTCATGATCAAAAATCTCACATATCTTATCAATCATGTGTATTTATGTTTGAAGTTATCCTATATTTTATAATGGTTAACCTCAAGTTATTATATTCATATTACTTTTTAAGTCTGAATATAGTTTTTTTGACTATGTACAGACACAGTTAGCCAGATATTCTGTTTGTCTAAGTGCCAGACATAGTTAGCCAGACACAGTCATCAAGGCATCGGAAGCCAGAAACTGTAATCCAGAAACTGTAAGCTAGACACTATGACTCAGACACCATGATCGAGACACCGTGACAAGGAGATACCGTGAAGGACATACCATGAAGGAGACACCGTGAAGAACATACCGTGAAGAAGACACTGTTTTCACAACTACAACGACACCGTTTCTTAGACTATTTTGTCATTTTACTATTTAACTTTTTAACGGTCATATTTGAAGACTTTAATGCACTGACATAATTATTGTTTATTTTTAGACATAGTATGAGGTACCAGGAAAAAAATATATGGAACTTGTTAGATCAACATCATGCATTCGAAGATAAAGAGAAGTGTTCACATGAGAGAAAATATAGAACAAAAAAGAAAGAAACTTGAGTGCTCTGTACTGAACCGAAAGACAATCCTGATCACAACTTTGAAGAACACATTGCACGATCTTTAAAGAACTCCCAAGCATGTAATGTAACAGCCCGAAATTCTGAATAAATCTTGTTTCCTAATTTCATGTGTTATTTTTTTTTTTTATAGTCAACAAAAATGTTTTATTTGATAAACATGATTATAATTAAAATGAGACCATTGGGTTCTGACTGTTATATGACCATCGGTCAATATGACCGCTGTGAACAAAATGTTTTGATTATTGTCTCTGAATACAAGTAAACTTGGTTAATTATTATAGAAAGAAGATTCGATGGCCTCACCTAGTAGTCTTGGACCGATCGAAGCCCATCTAACAGAACTTGGGAAGGAGGTAGCACCATTGGACTTTTCTCTTGAGCAAACCCAAGCCGAACTTCATCATGTGAAGCTAGAACGGAATCGCCTTCACGAGAAGTTCAAACTGATAGAAATTACTACTCGGGCAATGTTGGCTGAGCCTCCCTTGGACTCTCTCACCTTAGCACACCTTACACTTAGGTCCTATGCTGGTGTGATAGGGGGCTATGTAAGAAGACCGTAACTGTCTTGTGTAATCCTCTGTTTTAAATAAAAATTGGCATTTCTTCTTATGATGATGTTTATGAATTTTCAAATGAACGGATAAATATAGTATGCATATTTTTGATGAATTTTAGAAAAAAGATATTTTAAAAATGTTTATTTAAACCTTAAATAATTAAAAATGTGTAATGATTTTCAAAAAATGGTCTTCTACAATTATGTTCAGTACAAAATTTGGAGTAATAAGATCAACTTGATTTTTGATGAATAGTAAATTATTAATAGTGATTTTATGATTAGGATTAGTAATATGACCAAATGGATTAGTAATCTCACTTAAAGAAAGTTTTAAAATAATCTAGGCACCTTGATTATGTAATGTGATTCAATAAAATGGTTAAATAACGGTTTCATAAATTATTATTCAAGTATTAGTTTTTTTCGGGTGAATAGTGTTTTTTAATTAAAAATTAAATTAAAAATATTTAGAAAATTATTTTTATAAAATGGATTTCATTTTTGAACTCAGAGCTTCGATATTATGTTATGGTAATTTTGGGGGGTTTTTTTTTGAAAAAATGAATTTTCGGTGAATAGTGTATTTATTTAAAAAATAAAATAAAAATATTTAGAAAATTATTTTTATAAAATGGAGAAAATTTTTGAAATCTGAGAATTGATATTTGATTAAGGGGAAATTTTGGGATCTTTCTGAGAAAGTTGAATTTTCAGTGAATAGTGAAAATACAGTTTTAGGGTTTCGGTATGTTTAATGACATCATAACTATGTCATGATGATGTCATGAGATATTTTAAGGGTTGTCCGTCCAAGGGTGATGAAGTATTGTTTTGGGGGCCCCATGTGGTCTAACTACATGGTAAATGCCAAGGGAGAGCACATGGGTTTGAGAAAAGCACATGTGAGGTGTCCCTTGGCCATTAATGCCTTGTCCCCTCACTTTCCCTATAAATACCAAGCCCTCCTCTCATCCATTCGACTCCCCACTCTTCCCCAACAAAGTTATGGTCTCATTACCTCCCAAAGAGTCCTCCCAAGGTGCCCCAAGCCCTCAAGGTTCCATCCTTTGAGGTTTAAGAGTTACATTTTAAGGTAAGGGATCCGACCCCTCTCTTTCTTTTCAAGTGATCTCTTTTATGTCATTCCTTTTATGCTCCATGTTCTTATGTTGGAGGATGTTCTTTTATACTCATATTACTGCCCTTTTTATGTTCATATAATGAGAGATCCCCTATTACTCTCATTATTTCGTTTTATGAAGTTTTAAGTGGTGCCGTTAGGCTGCCGAATTTTTTGTAACGGATTCTTTCTCCCTTCTCATTTTGCAAGATCTATTTTCATGTAAAGTATTTCAATTTCCTTTTTATTATGTTGGGGTATGATCTCTAAATTTATCATACTGATCTTTTATGATCATATTATGAGAGACCCCATTTGATCTCTTCAATTCAGTATTTTTATGTTTTAAGTGGCGCCATTAGGCTGCCGAATTTTTAAGTGGTTCTTCACCCTTCTCGTTTTGAAGTTCTACTTTCATGTCAATTCTTTCAAGTTCCTTTTTGTTATGTTGGGTTATGATCTCTATATCTATAATACTGGACTATTATTTTCATATGATGAGAGACCCCATTTGATCTCTTCAATTCGGTATTTTGAAGTTTTAAGTGGTGCCGTTAGGCTGTCAAATTTTTTAGGGGATTCTTTCACCCTTCTCATTCTTTTCAATGTTCTAATTTCATGTCAAGTCTTTCAAGTTCATTTTTAATTATGTTGGGGAATTATCTCTATATCTATCATACTGAACTCCTATGTTCACATGATGAGAGACCCTATTTGATCTTTTCAAATCATTTTTGTTGAAGTTTAAGTAACGCTGTTAGGCTGCCGAACTTTCATAAGAGAAATCTAATTTTTGTCTTCCGTCCATGTTTTTCATTTCAAATGGTATGTCCTTGAAATTTAATTACCATGATCTTGTATCCTTCTTATTCTGTCCATCTACTGTATTATGGGTCATTTTTGAATGTTTGACCCATTTCCCTCTCTTTTTAATGTCTTCTAAAACCTCGTAACATAGCCGTTATGCTACAGAATTTCCGTCTCAAAATGTATCTCTCTTTTTATAAAGTTATTTTATATTATTAAGTAAATACTCAAAGATATTTCTTCTAAAGGGGTATTCACATATATATCAAAATGTTCTATTTTAAATTCTGTGATTTACATACATGAGACCCACCTTCCTTTTCTGTGGGTTTTAAAGTGACGTAAAGTTCATGTCTTTAAAGAAGTTTATAAAACGTTGTGATTATGAAATGAAACCCATTTATTTTATGCTATATAGGTTATTTATGAAATGTTTGATGATGATATATGTGGATCAGATGATTATAAAGGCAAAAATAAGGGTGCGCCCTGATAGCACTCCAATGAATTGGGTAATGATGTAACCACTAGAGATTACAATTTTCAAGATACCTTGGTGAATAACCTTGGTAATTTTCAAATGACACCTTGGGGATGGACCTTGGTGATATGTTCATGATTGTCTATGTTAAATGATGTAGCCAAATATTAATGTTATGAAAAATTTTATTTTTATTATGATATACCACATGATTTTTTTTTATCATGCCTTAAAGTTCTTGTTCATGACATAGTTGATGTATCTCAAGTTCACATGTTAAATGTTTCCCTTATTTCCCTTACTGAGCCATCTGCTCACCCCTTCATTTGATGTATGTCCCCAGGTTATGAGATGCAGTAATGAACCTAGGATAAACATGAGGAGAATCCTTTCAAGTGTTTAAGAAGAATGTTCTATGTTTTCATGTTTTAAGTTCCTGTTTTCCAAGACACTAAACCTTAAAGATCCTCGGTTTTGTATAATGTAATGAAAGTTTATGTGATAAAAAGGTGGGATGCTATAGTTGGTATCAAAGGATGGTTTAGTTATTTGTGGAAATTTGGATATGAAAACTTTAGGAATAATCCTATAGAAAAGTTAAAATATAGGAAATCTTCCTGGTATTTTGCTGAGTATTGAGTAAGGGGTTGCCAAGAAAAGACATCCCTGTCTGGATACGAGTAGGTAGAGGTGGCTCTGGCACATATGTACATAGGGGTAAAACACGAAGACACCGCTTTGAGCTAGACTCGAACGGGAACTGGTACACGACAACGGGCCTTGCTGCACTCTTGGTTACGACACTCCCGAGGGATATGCTTTGGTAAATTCATAAGCTTGGTATTAAACATTGTTAAAGGAACAAAGATAAAATAAAATAAATATTCACATAAGAATATATGATCATGGATAACCTAGATTGGAACCTAGGGGATCACAAGTTAGGGTATAATTTTCTTCTACAAGTTATCCTTATATGCTTTCAGTTCCTTTTCATGATTATTGGCTAAGTACTTAAGCCCCTAATTATGCTTTCTCTTCTTAGTGAATGGTGGGAAATGGAAGAACATGTACCAACAACCAATGTGATAGGAAATGCGATGATTGTCGTATTAATATGACAGGGATGATTAGGGGATTAAAATATGATTTTTATTTTGGAAGACGTTCACTATTTTGGGGACCCTATATGATCGAGGTAAATAGATTACAATGGCATTTTCATTGAGGAGTAATGTTGACTTATATTTTGAAGAATCGATGAATTTAAGGTGGACTTATAGTAATTTAGGTTACTTATGGGAATGATTAACCTATCTTGGGTTAAATATGTTTAGGTTAGATACTTTTGTTATAAGATGTTAGGAGTGATTGATGTTGTTTGGAGACGAACAATGAAGTTTATTTTGAAGACTATGTTATCAAATCCTTCTTGTATTTGGGTTTCAATCTTAGTTTGGAATTTTTAAGGAATTTTAAGGACCGTTATTTATGGAATGGACTATGACGAACTTTGGGTAGTACCATGGAACTTTGAAGATTTAAAAGTAGTTTCCATTCCTATGGGATTCTTTCTTTTTGAAGAGTTTTTTACCTTACCCTTTCGGTTTTTGGGATAATGTTTAAAGATAAAAGAAATAAATAGTTAATCTTTTGTGGATTATGTGATTCTCTAGAAGATGATTCTTGTGTTTTGATGAGACCAAGTAGTTTTTAATGCTCATAGTTTGGACAAAAGATTAGTTTTGGGAAGAAACTTATTAAAGGATAAAACTCTACATTAAGGTAGATATATTTTCTTATGTTTTTGTTATATGTTGTAAATTAATTCCTCAAAGTTATGAAAAGGAACGTAAAACAAAAACATTGTTGGTTTACGTTTCCTACTAGGTAATCAAAGACCTATTGCACACATCATTATTTTGGGATTTTTTGGTGGTTAACTTCCTCCTAATCATGTTTTCTATCACTCTCCTTTAGGACGCGACCTTTTGTTTTCTCCTCCATGTCCATGTTTCCTACATAAAATCCTAGTATGAGTAAACTCGGGTGGCCTTTGTACTTCCTTTTCTTTCTTTTAAAGTAATGGTGTCACTGACTCTTTTTCCGATGTGGGACTTTCAATGAAATTTCAAAACCCAATTTTTAAAATTGCGATGATGCAATTTCTTAAGGGGGGAAGATTGTAACGACCCGAAATTTTGAATAAATCTTGTTTCCTAATTTCATGTGTTATTTTATTTTATTTTTATACTCAACAAAAATGTTTTATTTGATAAACATGATTATAATTAAAATGAGACCATTGGGTTATGACTGTTATATGACCATCGGTCAATATGACCGCTGTGAACAAAATGTTTTGATTATTGTCTATAAATACAAGTAATCTTGGTTAATTATTATAGAAAGAAGATTCGATGGCCTCACCTAGTAGTCTTGGACTGATCGAAGCCCATCTAACAGAACTTGGGAAGGAGGTAGCACCATTGGGCTTTGCTCTGGACCAAACCCAAGCCGAACTTCATCATGTGAAGCTAGAACGGAATCGCCTTCTCGAGAAGTTCAAACTGATAGAAATTACTACTCGGGCAATGTTGGCCAAGCCTCCCTCGGACTCTCTCACCTTAGCACACCTTACACTTAGGCCCTATCCTGGTGTGATAGGGGGCTCTGTAAGAAGACCGTAACTGCCTTTTGTAATCCTTTGTTTTAAATAAAAATTTGGATTTCTTCTTATGATGATGTTTATGAATTTTCAAATGACCGGATAAATATAGTATGCATATTTTTGATGAATTTTAGAAAAAGGATATTTTAAAAATGATTATGTAAACCTTAAATAATTAAAAATGTGTAATGATTTTCAAAAAATGGTCTTCTACAATTATGTTCAGTAAAAAATTTGGAGTCTAATAAGATCAACTTGATTTTTGATGAATAGTAAATTATGAATAGTGATTTTATGATTAGTATTAGTAATATGACCAAATGGATTAGTAATCTCACTTAAAGAAAGTTTTAAAATAATCTAGGCACCTTGATTAAGTAATGTGATTCAATAAAATGGTTAAATAATGGTTTCATAAATTATTATTCAAGTACTAGTTTTTTTTGGGTGAATAGTGTTTTTTAATTAAAAATTAAATTAAAAATATTTAGAAAATTATTTTTATAAAATGGATTTCATTTTTGAACTCAGAGCACCGATATTATGTTATGGTAATTTTTGGGCTTTTTTCTGAAAAAATGAATTTTTGGTGAATAGTGTATTTATTTAAAAAATAAAATAAAATTATTTAGAAAAATATTTTTATAAAATGGAGTTCATTTTTGAAATCAGAGCATTGATATTTTATTAAGGTGAAATTTTGGGATCTTTCTGAGAAAGTTGAATTTTTAGTGAATAGTGAAAATACAGTTTTAGGGTTTCGGTATTTTTAATGACATCATAACTGTGTCATGATGATGTCATGAGATATTTTAAGGGTTGGCCAGACAAGGGTGATGAAGTATTGTTTTGGGGGCCCCATGTGGCCTAACTCCATGGTAAATGCCAAGGGAGAGCACATGGGTTTGAGAAAAACACATGTGAGGTGTCCCTTGGCCATTAATGCCTTGTCCTCTCACTTTCCCTATAAATACCAAGCCCTACTCTCATCCATTCGACTCCCCACTCTTACCCAACGAAGTTATGGTCTCATTACCTCCAAAGGAGTCCTCCCAAGGTTCCCCCAAGCCCTCAAGGTCCCATCCTTTGAGGTTTAAGAGTTACATTTTAAGGTGAGGGATCCGACCCCTCTCTTTCTTTTCAAGTGATCTCTTTTATGTCATTCCTTTTATTCTCCAAGTTCTTATGTTGGAGGATGTTATTTTATACTCCTATTACTTCCCTTTTTATGTTCATATAATGAGAGATCCCCTCTTACTCTAATTATTTCGTTTTATGAAGTTTTAAGTGGCGCCGTTAGGCTGCCGAAATTTTTGTAACGGATTCTTTCTCCCTTCTCATTTTGCAAGACCTATTTTCATGTAAAGTCTTTCAAGTTCCTTTTTATTATGTTGGGGTATGATCTATAAATTTATCATACCTATCTTTTATGATCATATGATGAGAGACCCCATTTGATCTCTTCAGTTCAGTATTTTGAAGTTTTAAGTGGCGCCGTTAGGCTGCCGAATTTTTAAGTTGTTCTTCACCCTTCTCATTTTGAAGTTCTACTTTCATGTCAATTCTTTCAAGTTCCTTTTTGTTATGTTGGGGTATGATCTCTATATCTATAATACTGGACTCTTATTTTCGTATGATGAGAGACCCCATTTGATCTCTTCCATTCAGTATTTTGATGTTTTAAGTGGCGCCGTTAGGCTGCCGAATTGTTTAGGGGATTCTTTCACCCTTCTCATTCTTTTCAAAGTTCTACTTTCATGTCAAGTCTTTCAAGTTACTTTTTAATTATTTTGGGGCATTATATCTATATCTATCATACTTAACTCTTATTTTCACATGATGAGAGACCCTATTTTATCTTTTCAAATCATTTTTGTTGAAGTTTAAGTAACGCCGTTAGGCTGCCGAACTTTCATAAGAGAAATCTAATTTTTGTCTTCCTTCCATGTTTTACATTTCAAATGGTATGTCCTTGAAATTTAATTAACATGATCATGTATCCTTATTATTCTATCTATCTACTGTATTATGGGTCATTTTTTAATGTTTGACCCATTTTCCCTCTCTTTTTAATGTCTTCTAAAACCTCGTAACATAGCCGTTATGCTGCAAAATTTCTGTCTCAAAATGTCTCTCTCTTTTTCTAAAGTTCTTTTATATTATTAAGTGAATACTCAAAGCTCTTTCTTCTAAAGGGGTATTCACATATATACCAAAATTTTCTATTTTAAATTCTGTTATTTACATACATGAGACCCACCTTCATTTTCTGTGGGTTTTAAAGTGACGTAAAGATCATGTCTTTAAAGCAGTTTTTAAAACGTTGTGATTATGAAATGAAACCCATTTATTTTATGCTATATGGGTTATTTATGAAATTTGTGATGATGATATATGTGGATCACATGATAATAAAGTCAAATTTAAGGGTGCGCCCTGATAGCGCTCCAATGCATTGGGTAATGATGTAACCACTAGAGATTACAATTTTCACGATACCTTGGTGAATAACCTTGGTAATTTTCAAATGACACCTTGGGGATGGACCTTGGTGATATGTTCATGATTGTCTATGTTAAATGATGTAGCCACATATTAAAGTTATGAAAAATGTTATTTTTATTATGATATGCCACATGATTTTTTTTATCATGCCTTAATGTTCTTGTTCATGACATAGTTGATGTATCTCAAGTTCCATGTTAAATGTTTCCCTTGTTTCCCTTACTGGGCCTTATGCTCACCCTTTCATTTGATGTATGTCCCCAGGTTATGAGATGCAGTAATGAACCTAGGATGAACATGAGGAGAAGCCTTTCAAGTGTTTAAGAAGAATGTTTTATGTTTTCATGTTTTAAGTTCCTGGTTTCCAAGACACTAAACCTTAAAGATCCTCAATTTTGTATAATGTAATGAAAGTTTATGTGATATAAAGGTGGGATGCTATATGTAATTCAACGCTACTAAAGAACACACGAAGTAAATTGGAATTAAGAGAATATATTCACTCGTGAAGAACACTAAGCTGAACCACGACACTCTGTTTTTCTCATAAAAACCAGAGAAGGACTCAGAGCTTCATCTGTCTCAATCCAAAGAAGTACAGAGCTTAACTCATAACAATTAGAGTATTCTAAACTCATCTATATCTATTTAATATCTATTGTGTTTCCCTCTTTTGTTTACTTTCGAGCTATAGTGACCCATAATTTACATACATGGTTAATACTTCAAAATTGAAGCATACTTATCACAACATATAACAAAACCATGAAAGGACCATGTAGGTATAGTGTCTTTATAAACTAGGAAACATAAACAAGTGGTATATAAAGCATCTACATTGTCTCCCATTTATTTCATCATATCTATAGTCCATTTTTGGCATATGTTACTTAGTCACCTTCTTCCTGACCTGGGGAAAGAAAACATACAAAAGGGTGAGCTCAAATGCTCATTAAGGGTAAACAAAAGAAATATCAATCACATAAAATCCATAAGAACATAATATCTTGGAAATCTTACCCTACAAAAGAGATCATAATTTCATAACATGGGATAAATAATGGTAGTGAAATGTAATCCCAATAATCATAAAACATGAAACTTTGTGGCATACACACATAATCATAGAGAATAATTTCTTATTAGTCAAGACTCATTGCCATGATTATCTTAGTGGACAAAGTCCATTTCTGAGTTGAGTTCACTCCTCGTTTCTGTCCTGTTTCACTGAACCGGTTTATCCTACCATTCCAGCCATGTCTATCTCATGAGATATAAAATCTTCACCCAATGCATTGGAGGGAGATATAGGTCCCACCCATCTCATAATTATACTGTTCTTATGTGTGCCACAAAATCATAAACCATACATCATAGCATAACCCGTGTAATAAAAATGGTAATCTTAAACATCGTGACATCATAAAACAATTCTTATAAGATAAAGGAATTCATAAAAATATTTCCATCACAACATAATCGAATCAATGTAATAATAGGGACTGAAACATAACCCTATATTATCTTAGATGGAAAATAATTTTGATAAAACTCTTGAACTCCATTCTTGAGGAAAATATCCTTTCTTCATCAAAAATATTTTTCCTTTCTTAACATGTCATACAATTTTCAACTAAAAGAAGATGATTAAAAATAAACTTGAAAATTTGTAAAGGAATATTCTTGGAAATAATGTTTTAAAAATCCATTCATGCCGTATAAGTTGAAAAAACATTCTTCTCATACTTTTTGTCTGAAAAGTCAAAAAGTACCTCGTACGAAAAATGACAAAAGATTCCTTTCATATCTTTTACTAAAAACTAACTGAAGGGTAAAATTGGATTTAAACAATTGTAGGAGGATATAAATAATATTACATATTGAGGAAACATGGATGTGGATGATAAATATTCCCCAGTAAATTCTAAAGTATAAACAATCTCAGATAAAAATTTAGATTGAGAGATTGTTCCTTACCTTAGGTCCAATTTGCTTCGTAAGTGTTTGAAACTCCTGTATAATGATTTAAATAATGTTATTGACTTATTCCAGAATCATAATTATTGTTATGATATCATATATGGTCATATTCTTAGCTTCTTATTAGTAATATTTCATTGCTACTTGTTATTCAGGTGTTTATTACTTTTTTGTCTTATGCGTGTTTTGTCGAATAAATTCTTATTCTTCTCTTTAGGTTATAGATACCTCATTTACAGAATGGTATTAGTGTACTATATATCATATTTTTTCATTAAATTCATTTATATTATCATTATGCATTGAATATCATGTAGAACGAATCACATCACATCGTGGAGACGGTATTCCGTACATACACACGAGCGATGATATCATTCCCAGGATCGTGGAATTGTTGTTGTAGTGTATGTATAATATTTAAGAATCAATATTACTTTACAATAATCATATATAGTTATGCTTTACACCATTATACCCATCTAAGTAAGGTGGTGGTGGAAATACATTACACCACAGCATGGAGATGGTATTCCGTACGTACGCACGCGCGGTGATTTCGTTTTCTGTAGGATGGATAGATGGTGAAATAGGGTTGTTTCATAATTATAATAACATATCAGTATATGAGTGATACTTATGTTATTACATCATAATGACACAACTAAATAAGAATAAGTAGAAGAATAAATAAAGTTGAAAGAATCGGTAACGGACATTACCTCTTCTTTGAAGCGCCTCTTTGAGACCTCCTCTTAGGGCACTAAAATTGGTATTTTAAGAAGACCAGGACCTCTGGGATGTTTCTAGGTAAGTGGGGAAGTAAAATGGTAAGGGTTTGGCTGAGCTTGAAGGCTCAAATTGGTGAGAGGAGGAGAGGGATGAGGTGCCCTTGTATAAGGGAGGAAAGGGGTACCTTTGGAAATATAAGAAATATTAGTTTATATTAAATCCCAAACCCACTTAAAAACTTTCCAAATGACTCATATACGAATCTTAGATGAGATAGGGTTGTAATATCATCAAAAAATAAAATTTATATATGTTAGGAATTTATTTTAAACATTATCAACTTGATTTATCCTTATTTATCAATTTAATTTTATTTGTGGTAATAATATTCTAAATTTTAAATTATTATAAATAATTACATATGTGTTGTGAATTTTCAATAATTTGACACCTTATGACATTTTATACCATATAAATTTAAATTTATAATTTTTAAATATTTTTGTGATTTTTAAACAAAATTTATAATATGTGATTTTTATAAAATAACAATAGTGTCAATTTTGACACTATTCATTTAGTTGAATTTAAATAAAATATATACAGAAGTTATGTTCAAAATAAAAGCTTTCATAGATTCATAAAATGTAATATGTATCTAGAAAATTAGTGGAGCACATTAAATAGTTTATATAATATTTATTTTAAAAATTTTAAAACCATTTATTTGATATTTTAATTAATAAAATAATTTCAACATCACTATTGTGTCATAATTAATGATAATTATTTAATACCTAAAAATTATAAATAAATTTCTATGATGTAGATAATTGTATTATATTTCTGGAGACTATTAATTTTTGAAGTTTCATTAAGTTTATCACTAAATAAAAATTATTATACTTATAATATTTAAGAAAGTGACATGTTGTCACATTATTTGGTTTTAATAATAATTAAATTATTTTCATGGAAAAAGTCCATTAAATGAATATAAGCAGACCCTTAGGTGATATGGGTCAACTTTTAGTCATAAAATAGGGTTTTGGAAGGTTTTAAGGTAATTTTATAATCTTATATTTACCCTTAATTACCCGATTTACCTTTAACTATGGTAAATAAAATTTACCATAGTTACTATTCATAATACCCAAAAATAAAAAGTAGCCTATTAAAATAATTTGGACCCAATAATTTCAAATATGGAATCCATTTTTCAAAATTAAAAACACATAAGTTGCAGTAATTAATTTAAAATTAGTCCTATTGTTAAGAAAACATGTTTTAGAAGTTAAAACATTGCCAAAGATTGAAATGTTTTTACCTATGAATTCAATGTAAAATTAATGCTAATGACATAAATTATATTAAATGGTAAAAATATATTCTTTTTATACTTTAAAACCATTCAATATTATAATTCAACCATATAAATTATCTCAATGAAAAAAGTTGTTTTTAATTAAAAATTTAGCGTATTTTTACTATTCATCAAAATATGAAAGTTATCAGAAAAATATCAAAAATTTATCCAAAGTAAATTTTTATATCCTGATTCAAAAGAAGAATTTTATTTTTTCAAATTGAACTTGTAAACATGTCAAAACCTATATTTAATGTGGGTGCACCATCAAAAGGAGGCAAAATTGCATTTTTTGAAAAATACTTATTTTACCCGAAAAATTTATTTTGTTCTCTTACCATGTTCTATAAAACGTGTAAGATGAATAATAATGTTATAAAATTCAAAATATAGTTAATACTATTCATAAAGGCTAGTCCATAATAATATATCGTTGTTTAGTGAAACCTGGTATTGCGTACTACACACGATATCGAGGAAGGTCGCGATTGCGTGTAATGAAAGCCAAGTCTGTATTGTGTGCTGTGAAAGATTTATTTGGTGTTGCGTATAACATAAGACATAAAAAAAATATTTCTCATAAAATCTCAAAGTGTTACACGAGAAGTGTGTGTACTCTATATATTTTACACACACACTGACTCCTGTCCTGAACTGGAGGATTTCAAAGTCCTCACACCAAAACCTTTACTCTTATTTACCCACGGAAACTGTGAAAGGGGTCCCTGCTTGCCCTGATCATTATTTTGTTTCCCATGAAATCTGTGGTAGAGGTCCCTACGTGGCCTGAAAAGTCTATAAACTATTTTTAACCCCGATGCAGGGTGTTGATCAGAGTTTATTTATATAAATTTCTTGGTTGCAGGTGATCACCAAGTGGAGTGGATTAGGTCTCGTCTTAAGACTGAACCACTTGTTTTACATCAGCTGTGAATTCTAAGAATAAGTTTAAAGTATACTATATATTTTATATTCTACTACTAATTACTTTGAAATACAAATCAATTTTAAAGTTACTTTAGTAGTTAATCTAGAAAGTGTTTGTAACTATTGTAAATTAGTAGATTAGTTTTAAAAGCTAATTTAATCTTCATATTAAATTAAGTAAGACCAAATAAATCTTAGAGAACCTAATTGAACTTTTAAACTTTACAAATTCACTACAGTTTAACTTGTTCTATAAATTGGGGATTTTAATAGAAATATTTTTAACAGAAATTTTAATTGGAACTCAATTCACCCCCCTCTTGAGTATCCACTCCAACCAACATTTGGTATCAGTGGTTTTGTTTTTTTAAAGAATTTCAAAACATTATGATTTTCAAATGATATTTTAGTTTTATCTTAAAGATCTTAAATTTATGTTAGTTCTAAATTTTATCTCTTTAAATATATTTGTTAAAATCTAACTATGGATAATAGACTAGAAGGTGTTGCTACCAACATGACACCTTTCTTCAATGGTACAAACTATGCCTAGGGGAAATGAAAGATGAAAATTCACTTAGAGAGTATAGTGATTGACATCTGGACTGCTATAGTGACTCAATATAAGATTCCAGTAACTGAAAGAACTACTTGGGATGAACCTACTAAAACAACTTACAATAATAACCGTAAAGCTATGAATTTCCTATATTGTGCTGTAGGAGATGAATAGTTTAATAGAATATCTGCTTGCAAAACTGCTTATGAAATATTGGATACTTTGAGTGTTTCTCACGAAGGAAGAACTGATGTTAAAGAAATGAGATTGAACACTTATACTATTAAATATGATAATTTTAAAATGAATACTGATGAACCTATTTCTGATATGTATCTCAGGTTCATTGATATTGTCAACACTATGAGCTCCCTTGGAAGGGTTGTTCCATAAAAGGAACAAATTATGAGAATATTGATATGTCTTCCAGACAGATGGAGAGGCACATCTGTTTCAATAAGAGAGTCATGTGACATTGGTGCTCTGCCTGTCAAAGAGCTAATAGGTAAGTTTATGATGTATGTGGAAGAAGTCAAGGTGAATAAGTAAGAAGATTATGAAACTAAAAGGAAGTCAGTGGCATTTAAGTCTACGGTCTCAAGGAGCAAGGGCAAGGAGAAAATTCACATACCTACTAAAATCTCAACAAGTGAAAGTTCATATTCTGATAGTGATGCTGAGATGCATCAAATAGCCATAAGATTTAAGAAATTCTATAGGAAGAAGAAATTATTATGAAAATAAAACTACAAAGGTTAATATGACAACAAAGGACATTGGAAAAAGGATTGGAAGAAATCTGATAAGAGTGATGAAGTTATCTGTTATGAATGCAAGAGAAAAGGTCACATTAAAGCCGACTTTCTGAAATTGAAGTTTAAGAAGAAACATGACTATAAGGACAACAAGTATAAGAAACCAACGAAAGCAACTTGGAGTGCTTCAGAAGACACTTCAATTGATTCTGATTCTGCTAAGGATAAATATTATCATAAATGTAACATGTGTTTTATGACAAACACATCTGAGGTAACACCAGACCCTCCTGCTTTAAATTCATACTATTCTGGAGTTGATTCTGATTCTGAATCAGAAAACATGTCTAGTGAAGAATTATTTGAATATTGTGATATTATATAAGAGACTTGTGATGAACTTAAGGACAAGTACAAATCCTTAGAGAAACAAATTGATTTATCTAGCACTGTTAAATCTGCCCTTGATATTGAAAAGGAAAGGAATGATCAACTGTTAAAAGAAAATACTGAACTGAAAATGTCTAATGAGCAACTGATAAAGGACTTAGAAAAGTTCACAAATGGAAAGAAAAATATAACTCAAATTGTAGGTAAACAAGTGGTACCAAAGTATACTACTGGTTTGGGATACCAACCAAGACAAAGACAGTTCACCAAAAATAGATTTATTCCTAAATGTAGACAAAATTCTGCTAGTTCCAGTTCTGGAAATTCATATGCCTCAACAAGTTAATCACATTTTTATACATCAAACAAAGTTTATATTCCAAAATCAATTGATTATGTAAATTATATGAGACCCATAAGACAAATTTTTGTACCTAAAGCTTCACTTTATAACCTGTCTGGAGCCAAGAAAATCTGGGTACCAAAATCATTCTCGGTCTAAACCTATTTTGTAGGAGACCTGATTGAAGAGTTCCTGAAGGAAAACATGGTACTTGGACAGTGGATGTTCAAGGCCCATGTATGGAGATTACTCATGCTTTAAAAACTTAATAAAGGTTGATGGAGTCTATGTCACCTTTGGCGATAATTCTAAAGGAAAGATCATCGGCCTATTTTAAATTGGTAACACTAACTCAGTTTTAATTTCTAAAGTTTTATTTGTTGGTGGACATAAATATAATCTGTTGAGTATTTCTCAGTTATGTGATGATGGGTTTAATGTTAAATTTTATGATTATTCTTGTAATGTTTTTAATTCAAAAATATTTTATTATTTTCTTCATTGAGAAATGAAAATGTTTATACTGTTGATTTGAACTCTTTAGCTAAACAAAATGTTGCTTGTTTAAATGATTTTCATAAAGAATCTTGGCTGTGGCATAGAATATTAGGACACTGCAACATTCATTCACTTAGAAAATTGACTAGGAAGAACTTAGTTAGAGACCTACCCAAACTTGAATTCCCATCAGACAAAGTTTGTAATCCCTGTCAAAAGGGAAAGCAACATAAAGTTTCTTTTAAATCAAAGAAATAAGTTTCAACTTCTGAAACTCTCCAGTTCATTCACATGGACATGTTTGGACCTTCTAGAGTTTCTATTTTAAATGGGAAGCACTATGTCTATGTCTTAGTTTAGGACTTTTCTAGATATACTTGGGTATACTTCTTAGCTCACAAAAGTGAAGCCCGTTCTTATTTTATTAAATACTCCAAGTCTGTATAGAACCTAAGTGGACTTAAGATTAAGACCCTGAGAAGTGATCGTGGCCGTGAGTTTAAAAATCATGAGTTTGAGTCTTATTGCTCACACAATGGATATAGTCACAACTTTTCTGCCCCTAGAACACCTCAAAAGAATGGTGCAGTAGAAAGAAGAAATAGAGCCCTTCAAGATATTTCAAGAAAAATAATTAACGAGTATGACATGCCTATTTACTTTTGGGCTGAAGATGTGAATACAGATTGTTATATCATAAATAGAGTCTTTATTAGACTTTTTCTTAAGAAGACCCCTTATGAGTTGTGGAACAATAGGAAACCTAAGGTTATTTACTTTATAGTCTTTGGGTGAAAAGTCTTTATTCTTAATACCAAGGATAATCTTGACAAGTTTTCCTCTAAAAGTGATGAAGGAATATTTTTAGGTTATTCTATAACTAGCAAAGACTATAGAGTGTTTAATAAGAAAACTAAGTGTGTGAAAAAATCTGTTCACATCAAATTTGATGAAACTGATCCACATAAACCTAAGTCTTCTATTGAAAATCTTGAATAATATTTGTCTATTATGAACCTTAATGATAAAATCAATTAACCTATTGTAAAGACAACCAGTTCTCGAAATTTACTCGAATCTGATTCTATTGAACCTGAACCTAGAAAAGAACATGAAATTTCTAGTCCTACCTTTACTAGATCAACTAGTATCCTATAGAATCATCTTTTAGATATGTTGTTAGTAATCTTGATAGAGGGACATAGACTAGAGCTTCTCTTAGAAATCAGGTTAAACATCAAGCCTTTTTGTCACAGCTTGAACATAAAAACATTTATGATGCAATCAATGATGAATTTTGGGTAATGGCTATGAAAGAAGAACTTAATCAATTTGAATGAAATAATGTCTGGGAATTAGTGGAAAGACCTAAGGACACTTTCACCATAGGCACTAAGTGGGTGTTTAGAAATAAGGTAAATGAAGCTGGAAATATTGTTAGAAATAAGGATAGATTAGTTTCCCCAGGCTATAGTAAAGAAGATGGAATTGACTATAAGGAGACTTTTTCTGCTGTAGCTAGATTATAAGCCATTAGAATTCTACTTGCTTATGCTGCACATCTGAATTTCAAACTATATCAAATGGATGTAAAGAGTGCATTCTTAAATGGGTATATAGCTGAGGATGTTTTTTGTTGAAAACCCCCTAGATTTACAAACCCTCATTTTCAAAATCATATCTTCAAACTATCAAAAGATTTATATGGTTTAAAGAAATCTACAAGAGCTTGGTATGACAGATTAAAAACATTTCTTATTTCTAAAGGTTTTACAAATGGAAAAGCTATTCCTAACCTCTTTATAAGAAGAATTTATAATGATGTTTTAGTTGTTCAAATTTATGTAGATGATATTATTTTTGGATCTTAAAAAACATCATTATGTACTGATTTTTCAAAAATGATGCAAAACTAATTTGAAATGAGTTTAATGGGTGAACTAAAATTCTTTCTTGGATTTAAAATATTTCAAAATAATGAAGGGATTGTTTTAACTCAAAGTAAATATAATATAGTTATTTTAAAACGTTTTGGATTGGATAGCACTAAAAGTAGTGACACTCCCATTAGTACCACCTAAAAGTTTGATCTTGATAAAGATGGAAAATATGTTGATCAAACTACTTATATAGGAATGATTGGAAGTATACTCTACATAAATTCTAGCCATCATGATATTATATTTAGTTTGTGTATGTGTGATAATTTTCATTAAAACCCTAAATAACCACATTTAGATGATGTAAAGAGAATTTTCAAATACCTCGAGCATACACCCAATCTAGGACTGTTCTATCCAAAAGGAAAATCATTTAAACTAGTTAGTTGTTTTGATTCTGACTTTTCTAGCTGTAAGTTAGATAGAAAAAGAACCTCTGGAACATGTCACTTTTTAGGCTAGAAAATCATTGGTTTTAAATGTTTTGAGAGAACAAGGTTAGCTCGAATGGTTCTCTATAAAGGATAGACCGATTTACCCGAGGTTGGTATCTTAGTTTTATCAATATGTAAAGTTTTATTTTGATGCTGGTGAAAGCTATGCTGTGACAAGTTGGGTCAATGGACAAAAATTCTCTTTCTCTTCAAGGATATGGTCTATATTCCTTAGGATTCCTTACGAAGGAATTTGTGATGATTATCAAAGAGATACCCCTCCTACAACTGATATCTTTGACTTGGAAAATAATCTAGAAACCTTAATTGGAAATGACACCATGAGAAGGGCCATAGCTTCTGAACTGGATGGGAAGACAAGGCTATTGTTTAAGTTTGTTCAAAATTTGATTAGCCCAAGGAAAGGTGACTTTGCTATCTTAAACTGTTTTATCGTTTTACTATTTAACTTTTTAACGGTCATATTTGATGACTTTAATGCACTGACATAATTAATGTTTATTTGTAGACATAGTAAGAGGTACAAGGAATAGAATATATGGAACCTATCGGCTAAACCTCATGCATTCGAAGATAAAGAGATGTGTGCACATGAGAGACCACATAGAATAAAAAATCAAGAAACTTGAGTGCTCTGTACAGAACAGAAAGACAATCCTGAGCACAACTGTGAAGAACACATTGCACGATCTTAAAAGAACTCTCATGCATGAAATCCAACACTAATGAAGAACACATCAACTACATTGGAATCAAGAGAATATCTTCACTTGTGAAGAACACCAAGCTGAACCACGACACTCTGTTTTTCTCACAAAAACCAGAGAAGGACTCAGAGCTTCATCTGTCTCAATCCAAAGGAGTCCAAAGATTCACTCATAACACTTGGAGCATTCTAAACTCATATATATATTTTTAAGCTCTATTGTGTTTCATTATTTTGTTTACTTTCGAGCATTCTGTGTACTCTGTATATTTTACACACACACTAACTCCTGCACTGAACTGGAGGATTTCAAAGTCCTCACACCAAACCTTTTACTCCTGTTTACCCATAGAAACTGTGGAAGAGGTCCCTGCATGGCTTAATCATTATTTTTTCCCATGAAAACTGTGGTAGAGGTCCCTGCGTGGCCTGTATAGTCTATAAACTGTTTTTAACCCCGATCCATGGTGTGGATCAGAGTTTATTTATATAAAATTTTTTGTGGTAGGTGATCACCAAGTGGAGTGGATTAGGTCTCGGCATGAGACAGAACCACTTGTTTTACATCTTCTTTGTATTCTAAGATTAAGTTTAAAGTATACTATATATTTTATATTCTAATGCTAATTACATTGAAATACAAATCTATTTTAAAGTTACTTTGATAGTTAATCTAGCAAGTGTTTTTAACTATTGTAAATTGGTAGATTGGTTTCAAAAGATAATTTAATCTTCTGATTAAATTAACTGAGACCTAATCAATCTTAGAGAACCTAATTGAACTTTTAGAGTTTTACAAATTCACTACAGTTTAACATGTTTTATAAATTGGGGATTTTAATAGAAATATTTTTAACCGAAATTTTAATTGGAACTCAATTCACCCCCCTCTTGAGTATCCACTATGACCAACATTTCTATCCTAGGTTTTTTAAATGATTTCAAAACATTATGTTTTTCAACTGTGATTTTAGTTGTATCTTAAAGATCTTAAATTTTTGTTAGTTCTAAATTTTATATCTTTAAATATATTTTATAAAATATAACTATGGATAATAGGCTAGAAGGTGATGCTACCAACAGGGAACCTTTCATCAATGGTACATACTATTCCCAGTGGAAACTTACGATAAAAATTCACTTAGAGAGTATGGGGTTAGACATCTGGACTGCTATAGAGACTCAATATAAGATTACAGAAACTGAAAGAACTACATGGGATGAACCTACTATAATAGCTTATAATAATAACAATAAAGCTGTGAATGCCCTAAATTGTGCTATAGAAGATGAAGAGCTTAATAGAATATCATCTTGCAAAACTTCTTATGAAATATGGGATACTTTGGGTGTTTCTCATGAAGGAACAACCAATTTTATAGAAATGAGATTGAACACTTATACTATTAAATATGATAATTTTAAAATGAATACTAATGAACCTATTTCTGATATGTATCTCAGGTTCAATGAGATTGTCAACACTATGAGATCCCTTGGAAGGGTTGTTCCCGCAAAGGAACAAATTATGAGAACATTGAGATGTCTGCCATACCAATGGAGAGGCACATCTATTTCAATAAGAGAGTCATGTGACATTGGTGCTATGCCTGTAAAGGAGCTAATTGGTAAGCTTATGATGTATGAGGAGGAACTCAAGGTGAATAAGGAAGTAGATGATGAACCTAAAACGAAGTTAGTGGCATTTAAGTCTACTGCCTCAAGGAGCAAGGACAAGGAGAAAATTCACATACCTACTGAAAGCTCAACAAGTGAATGTTCAGATTCTGATAGTCATGCTGAGATGGCTCAAATAGCCAGAAGATTTAATAAATTCTTTAGGAAGAATAAATTCTTCCAAAAATCAAACTACAAAGGTAAATATGAAAATAAAGGTTATTGAAAAAAGTATTGGAAGAAAGCTGATAAGAGTGATGATGTTATTTTCTATGAATTCAAGAGAAAAGGTAATATTAAAGCTGACTGTCTAAAATTGAAGTTCAATAAGAAACATGACTATAAGGATAGAAAGTATAAGAAATCAATGAAAGAAACTTGGAGTGATTCAGAAGACACTTCAAGTGATTATGATTCATCTAAGCATGAAGATTCTCATAAATCTAACATGTGTTTTTTGACAAACACATCTGAGGTAACACTGGACCCTCCTGCTTTATATTCATACTATTCTGGAGTTGATTCTGATTCTGATTCTGAATGATAAAACATGTCAGGTGAAGAATTAGTTAAATATTGTAATATTCTAGAAGCGACCTGTAATGTAATTAAGGAAAAGTACAAAGCCTTAAAGAAACTACTTGCTTTATCAAGTACTGTTAAATATACCCTAGAGATTGAAAAGGAAAAGAATGCTCAACTGTTAAAAAGAAAATACTAAACTGAAAATGTCTAATGAGCAACTGAGAAAGGACTTAGAAAAGTTCACAAATGGAAAGAACAATATAACTCAAATTCTAGGTAAACAAGTGGTACCAAATTATACTACTGGTTTGGGATACCAACCTAGATATAGACAGTTCACCAAAAATAGATTTATTGCTAATTCTGGACAAAATTCTGCTAGTTCCAGTTCTGGAAATTCATATGCCTCAACCAGTTATTCACATTGTTATAGATCAAAAAATGTTTATATTCTAAAATAAATTGATTCTATAAATTATATGAGACTTATAAGAGAAATTGGGGTACCTAAAGCTTTACTTGCTAACCTGTATGGACCCAAGAAAATCTTGGTACCCAAATCATTCTCTCTCTAAACCTATTTTGTAGGAGACCTACTTAAGGAGTTCCTGTAGGAAAACATGGAACTTGGACAGTGGATGTTCAAGGAACATGTTTGGAGATTAATCATGCTTTAAAAAATTAATAAAGGTTGATGGAGGCTATGTCACCTTTGGTGGTAATTCTAAAGGAAAGATCATCTGCCTAGGCCAAATTGGTAACACTGACTCAATTTTAATTTCAAAAGTTTTATTTGTTGATGGACTTAAATATATTCTATTGAGTATTTCTAAATTATGTGATGATGGATTTAATGTTAAATTTGTAAATTATTCTTGTAATTTTTTTAATTCCAAAAATGTTTTAGTATTTTCTGCATTGAGAAATGAAAATGTTTATGCTGTTGATTTGAACTATTTAGCTAAACAAAATGTTGCTTGTTTAAATAATTTTCATAAAGAATATTGGCTGCAGAACAGAAGATTAAGACACTCTAAAATTCATTCACATAGAAAATTGACTAGGAAGAACTTAGTTAGAGACCAACCCAAACTTGAATTCCCATCAGACAAAGTTTGTAATCCCTATCAAAAGGGAAGGCAACATAAAGTTTCTTTTAAATCAAAGAAAGTAGTTTCAACTTCTCAACCTCTCGAGTTGGTTCTATAGACTTGTTTAGAACTTCTAGAGTTTTTGTTTAAATGGGAATCACTATGTCTATGTCTTAGTAGATGAATTTTCTAGATATACTTGGGTATACTTCTTAGCTCACAAAAGTGAAGCCTGTTCTTACTTTATTAAATACTCCAAGTCTATAGAGAACCTTAGTGGACTTAATATTAAGACCCTGAGAAGTGATGATGATTATGAATTTGAAAATCATGAGTTTGAGTCTTATTGTTCACACAATGGCTATAGTCACAACTTTTCTGCCCCTAGAACACCTCAACAGAATGGTGTAGTCGAAAGAAGAAATAGAACCCTTCAAGAAATTGCAAGAAAAATACTTAATGAGTATGACCTGCCTATTTAATTTTGGGATAAATCTCTGAATACATCTTGTTATATCATAAATAGAGTCTTGATTAGAATTATTCTTAAGAAGACCCCTTATGAGTTGTGGAAAAATAAGAAACCTAATGTTAGTTACTTTAGAGTCTTTGATTCCAAGGTCTTTATTCTTAATACCAAGAATAATCTTGACAAGTTTTCCTTAAAAAGTGATGAAGGAATATTTTTAGGGTATTATATAACTAGAAAAGCCTATAGAGTGTTTAATAAGAAAACCAAGTGTGTGGAAGAATCTGTTGACATCAAATTTATTGAAACTGATACACATGAACCTAAGCCTTCTCTTTTAAAATATTGAAGAATATTTGTCTATTCTGAACCTTAATTATAAAATCGATGAACAAGTTGTGTAGACAACCAGTTCTGGAAATTTACCCAAATCAGATTCTATTGAACCCGAACCTAGAGAAGAACCTGAAATTTCTAGTCCTACCTTTACTAGATCAACCAGGATCCTAAATAATCATTATTTAGATATAGTTGTTAGTAATCTTGATAGAGAGACATAGACTAGAGCTTCTATTAGAAATCAGGTTGAACATCAAGACTTTTTGTCATAGCTTGAACCTAAAAACATTGATGATGCAATCAATGATGAATTTTGGGTAATGTCTATGAAAGAATAACTTAATCAATTTGAAAGAAACAAAGTCTGGGAATTAGTGGAAAGGCCTAAGGACACTTTCACCATAGGCACTAAGTGGGTGTTTAGAAATAAGGTAGAAGAAGCTAGAAATATAGTTAGAAATAAGGCTAGATTAGTTGCACAAGGCTATAGTCAAGAAGAAGGAATTGACTATGAGGATACTTTTACTCCTGTAGCTAGATTAGAAGCCATTAGAATTCTACTTGCTTATGCTGCACACCTGAATTTCAAACTATATCAAATGGATGTCAAGAGTGCATTCTTAAATGGGTATATAGCTGAGGATGTTTTTTTGAACAACCCCCTGGATTTACAAACCGTCATTTTCAAAATCATATCTTCAAACTATCAAAATCTTTATATGGTTTAAAGCAAGCTCCAAAAGCTTGGTATGACAAATTAAGTATTTTTCTTATTTCTAAAGGTTTTAAAAAATGAATACCTGATCTTATTATCTTTATAAAACAAATTTCTAATGATGTTTTTGTTTTTCAAATTTATGTAGATGATATTATTTTTGGATCTTCAAAAAATTCATTATATACTGATTTTACTAAAATGATGCAAAATGAATTTGAAATGAGTTTAATGGGTGAACTAAAATTCTTTCTTGGATTTCAAAACTTTCAAAATAACGATGGGATTTTTTTAGCTCAAAGTAAATATACAAGAGATATTTTAAAACATTTTGGATTGGATAGCACTAAAAGTAGTGACACTCCCATGAGTACCACCTGTAAGTTGGATCTTGATGAAGATTGAAATTCTGTTGATTAAACAACTTATAGATGAATGATTGGAAGTCTACTATACTTATCTGCTAGACGTCCTGATATTATATTTAGTGTGTGTATGTGTGCTCATTTTCATTAAAACCCTAAAGAACCACATTTAGATGTTGTAAAGAGTATTTTCAAATACCTTGAGCATACACCCAATCTAGGACTATTCTATCCAAAAGGACAATAATTTAAACTAGTTTTTTGTTCTGATTCTGACTTTTCTAGCTATAAGTTAGATAGAAAAAGCACCTCTAAAACATGTCACTTTTTAGGCAAGCCACTAGTATCATGGTGTATTAAGAAACAAATTTCTGTTGCATCATCTACTGCAGAAGCTGAATACCTAGCTACTGGAAGTTTTTATGCACAAACTTTATGGATGAAACACACATTACTAGACTATGGATATCAATTCAGACACGTTCCAATAAATTGTGACAACACATGTGCTATTAACATTTCAAAAAAATCCTTTTTCACATTCTAGGACAAAACACATTGACGTAAGACATCACTTTTTGAGGGATCATTATCAAAAATGCAATATCACTTTTGAATTCATTGGTACTGAATATGAACTTGCTAATATATTCACTAAAACATTAAATTATGAGAGATTAGATTAAATCATACATGATCTTGTCATGATCAATCACAAATATATTTGTTACTGGTCTTACTCTTTAATATTTGGCCATAATTTACTTTACTGTTTCATATTCACCACTTAGTGTTCACGGTCTGAAACTTAATGTCTCACTATGACTGAACAGTTTACTTACTGTCTCACCACGACGATAACTCACTGTCTCACCATGAAGACAACTGACTATCTCACCATGACGACCATCCACCATCGTACAGTAATGAATATTCATGGTCTCACTGCGAACCTTATTTATGCTTTTCTTTTTAACTAGTATCGCGACAATATTTATTTTTACTGCTTTTTTAATTTCCGACATTTTTATTTTGGTGACATTTGACATTCCCAAAAGATAAAACACAAGGGTTTCACTCGATTCTTCACCCGAACTCTCTCCTACTCACTCTTTCTGAATCCTCTCAACCTTGCAACCCTTCTCTCCTTCTCTCTTGCCAGAACCTTCAGTGGATGGCATGGATGAAGCTTCCGTCTTTATCTACCCCTAAGAAGCGTAGCTCGAAGAAGAATAAAATAACACCCAAGATTGCACCTGAAGGAACCCTGAATCCAATCCTTGTCAACCACACTATAGTTCATGAAAAAGAAGTCTGCCCTGAGTGGCTGTTGTCTAGAAAATCACTGGTTTTAAAAGTTTTGAGAGAACAAGGCTGGCTTGAATGGTTCTCTAGAAAGGATAGACCAATTTACCCAATGTTGGTATCTCAATTTTATCAGTATGTAAAGTTTTATTTTGATGCTCGTGAAAGCTATGCTGTGATAAGTTGGGTCAATGGACAAAAATACTCTTTCTCTTCAAGGGTATGGGCTACTTGCCTTAGGATTCCTCACGATGGAATTTGTGATGATTATCAAAGAGATCCCCTCCTAAAACCAATATCTTTGACCAGGAAAATGATCTAGAAACCTTAACTGGAAATGAAACCAAGAGAAGGGATATAGATGCGGAACTAGATGGGAAGACAAGGCTATTGTTTAAGTTTGTTCAGTATTTGATTAGACCAAGGAAATGCGACTTTTCTGTCTTGAAATATCAGGATGTTTTTATGATTCATATGATGAAGAATGGACATAAGGTAAATCTGTGCAAGTATATCATTCACCATATCTATGAATTTATTAAGGTTACATCCAAATCCACCTATTTGTTTTATTCTTGGATAATCTCAACCATGCTATTTGCTAAAGGAGTAGTTGGACAAAATGAAGAAGTTCTTATAAAGTTTGAATTCTGCCTATCTAAACCTACAATCAAGAGGATGAGGATCAATTGGAACCCCTGGAAGAAGGAGTGGGTTGAATATAATGAAAATATTTATGAAAAGTTCAATCCTATTGATTATCCAACAAGGACAAAGGATATTACTGATCCTGGTTTGGAACCAGATGAAGTTTTTGAATACTCAGAAGATGAAGAAGAAGAGGAAGAGGTAGTTGAAGTACCTCATAAGGAAGTATCTACTATTGAGAAAGAAAGGACTGCTGTCCTTGATGTTAATCATACTGAAGTACCTCATAGAGAAGAGGCTGATATACCACATAGAGAAGAAGCTGGTGTTGAAAAAGAAAGGATTGTTGTTCCTCCCATTGTTCCTGGAAAAGAAAATCCTTCCCCTTTTAATGTTGTTGATCTGGAAACCCAACTTGAGGCTGCAAGAGACTTAACTGTCCCAGAAACAGAGTAGCAAGCCATGAAAAAGGCTGTAGTAGAAAAACTCCCTGCAATGGAAGAAGGAAATCTAAGAGAAAATCCCACTGTTCAAGAAGCAACTCAAACAAAACTCCATGTTATCCAAGAAGCTATTTTGGAAGACCATACAGAGGAACAATCTACTCCTAAAATAATACTCTCTACTGAAGAAAGGATGGAAATAGCCTTTTAATTGGCTAGGAACGAAATGGATGAGGAAATTAGAGCTGATCCTGGGGATCTAGATCAAGTACCTGAGCCTCAAGTTCCTGAAATGGAAGCACATTTTGAGGGGGAGGAACCTCAGAATCCCGAGTTCAATGAAGGTGAGACTGGTGAAGCTGGGTCTGTTGGAGAATCTCAACAAACTGAGTCAAACTCTGTGTACACTCGGTATGAATTCCATAGCTTCTATGATGTGAATAAATCTTAGTAGGTGACTGCTATTGGGATTGATCTTTATTCTATATTTCAATTGAATTCAGTCACACACCCTGACCCTCAACCTGAAACTGAATCTGAAACTAAACCTGAAACTGAATCTGAACCTCAACAATACCCTGGACCTTCCCATGTACCACTTCCTACTGCTACACCTTTACCTGATCAGAAATCTTCTGTCAGTAAGGATGATCTAAAAGTGTTTTGAGATTATATCTTAGCTGGAGTTAAGAAAATTATGTCCTCTCAAACTCGTCTTGTAACACAACTAAGTCAGGAAGATGCATCACTACTTTTGGAAAACATTATTCTACACATTCAACCCAGGATGATCCATGAAATTCCATAAGTCAGAGTTTAATACAAGTTTATTAGTGCTATTGTTGCATCCTAGAAAGGTATGGTTGAAAACCTTTAGAAGGAAATGCATTCCAGATCAAAGCCTGCACCTGTTACTGCTTCTCATGAACCTACTATTTCCAACATTTCTCAAGATATTGTTTCCCAAATGCATCCCTACCTCCTATCCTTTGATGAAAAGATTAGAGGAAGGCACTCACAAATGTTTCACCTAATGAGAGAGCTTGTTGAGAACCTAAATAAGCTTATAGATGAATATACTGGTTGTCTTCAAAAGGTCCTGAAACAGCTTAAATCTCTGACCATAGCTATCAAAGATTCTTCTTCCCCTGGTGAAACATCTACATCTTCTTTGGATCGTTATATGCTTAGATCCATAATCAAGGAAGAGATTCTGAATTCCCTCAGTGGTTTTAATATGGCTTCTTTATTTGATGTTGTTAAGAATAGTGATAGAGTGATTGACCTTGTTCAAATTCATTCCAAGATTTCCAATTATGCTCAGTAGGAGACCACTAAGAAAATAGATTTTTATCTCAATTGTATTTTCTCCAAAAATGACATGTCCAATCACTTTATATATCTTGTCGAGAATCTGAGAATACCTCCTGTGACTCAGGATTTCAAAACTCAAGTTCAGAAACTCACTGAGTTTACTAGATTGTTAGACAAGTTCATGGAAAATAAAGATGATTTTGAAAAGTCAATGAAGTATGGTGGATAAATTATTACAGACTTCATCAATCTTCTGAAGCCTTACCTTCATGTCCAAATTACAACAATAGTTTCTCCAGCTTCTACCCCTCTCAGACCTAGACTGCCTGCTTTAGCCTCAACTTCCATGTCAGTTAGCCAAGCTCTTAGTCAGACCAGGCCAGTGATTCTCGATCATCCATAGACTAGATCTTCTACAGCTCCCACCTAGGCTCTCTCAATCTTCGAAGGTCTACCTTTACCTTCTTTGTCTACCACATCTATGCCTTCTTCCACATCAGCAACTACCCCTATGGCTTCCTCCTCTACTGCTAATAAAGGCAAAGAGAAGGACCATTCATGAATCCAACCAGTGCCTACTCTTTTTTATGGGGATGTCTTTGTTTTTTATATTTTTACTATATGTTGTATTCTGACCATTTTTAATGACATATGCACTATTTACCCTCTATTCTTTCTACTTTTTGATAATCCCAAAAGGGGGAGAAAAAGTTTTGTTTATTTTATAATATGTTATTCTATATGCTATATTCTCTCTAGTTGAATCTCATTTATACTTTACCTATACATGATTTGTGATCATCAAAAAGGGAGATATTGTTGGACTCCTCATGTATTAATCATGTTTTAATGATCAAAAATCTCATTACTATTTACAAATCTCAATAATAATTTCAAATCTTATTCATGGTCACAAATCTCACATATCTTATCAATCATGTCAATTTATGTTTCAAGTTATCTTATATTTTATAATGGTTAAGATCAAGTTATTCTATGCATATTACTATTTAAGTATGAATACAATTGTTTGACTAAGTACTGACACAGTTAGCCAGACATTCTGTTTGTCTAAGTGCCAGACACAGTTAGCCAGACACAGTCATCAAGGCACCAGAAGCCAGAAATTGTAATCCAGAAACCATAAGCCAGACACAGTGACTCAGACACTGTGAGCGAGACACCATGATAAGGAGATAACTTGAAGGAAATACTTTGAAGGAGAAGATGTGATGGACATACCGTGAAGAATACACCGTTTTCATAACTACTATGACACCATTTCTTAAACTCTTTTTTCGTTTTACTATTTAACTTTTTAACGATCATATTTGACGACTTTAATGCACTAACATAATTAATGTTTATTTTTAGACATAGTACGAGGTACGAGGCACGAAATATATGGAACCTGTCGGCTCAAACACATGCATTCGAAGATAAAGAGATGTGTGCACACGAGAGACAACATAGAATAAAAAAGCAAGAAACTCGAGTGCTCTGTACTGAACAGAAAGACAATCCTCATCACAACTGTGAAGAACACATTGCAGGATCTTAAAAGAACTCTCATGCGTGAAATAAAACACTACTGAAGAACACATGAAGTACATTGGAATCAAGATAATATCTTCACTCATGAAGAACACCTAGCTGAACCATGACACTCTGTTTTCTCACAAAAACCAGAGAAGGACTTAGAGCTTCATCTGTCTCAATCTAAAGGAGTCCAGAGCTTCACTCATAACACTTAAAGAATTATAAAATCATCACTATTTGTTTAAGCTCTATTGTGTTTCATTATTTTGTTTACTTTTGAGTAGTGTGTGTACTCTGTATATTTTACACACACACTAACTCCTGTACTGAACTGAAGGATTTCAAAGTCCTCACACCAAACCTTTTACTCTTGTTTACCCACATAAACTATGAAAGAGGTCCCTGCATGGCCTGATCATTATTTTTTCCCACGAAAACTATGGTAGAGGTCCCTGTGTGGCATGGACAGTCTATGAACTGTTGTTAACCCTGATCCAGGGTGTGGATCAGAGTTTATTTATATAAACTGCTTGGTGGTAGGTGATCACCAAGTGGAGTGGATTAGGTATCAGCTTGAGACTGAACCACTTTTTTTTACATCTGTTGGAAATTATTATATTATGTTTAAAGTATACAATATATTTTATATTCCTCTGCTAATTACTTTGAAATACAAATCTATTTTAAAGATACATTGATAATTAACCTAGCAAGTGTTTGTAACTGTTGTAAATTAGTATATTAGTTTCAAAATCTAATTTAATCTTCTGATTAAATTAAATGATACCTAATCAATCTTAGAGAACCTAATTGAAATTTTACTATTTTACAAATTCACTACAGTTTAACTTGTTTTATAAATTGGGGATTTTAATAGAAATATTTTTAATGGAAATTTTAATTGGAACTCAATTCACCCCCCTCTTGAGTATCCACTCTGACCAACAATATCTGATGCTGTGAAAACATTAATTAATATTTGGGTGGGGAAAGGATGTGGGTCCCATATTAAGGGCCACTCTTAGACCCTTCGTTCTTGACGGTTACCACTATGTGCCAGGGGTGGTGTTCTTGGATTTTCCTGGCCGAGAATTCCCTTTGATTTCTAATAGTTATGAGTGATACCAGTTCCAAAAGGTCCCATCGAGACGAATCCATTGGTAATGTGTCCAATCCATCATCGGATGACACTCGACCCCTTTTTGCGAGATCGGGACAAACTCAGGGTAAAGCCATGCCACGAGCAATACATGGACTTCCGAAAGATTGTATTAAATGGGCTCGGTGGTATTGGATAATTTATGGATGTTCTATAGTGATACCATCGGGAAGATCTTGGACTCTATCTCTCAACTTGATCCTTAATAATGATGCTCTAAAGTTTTATATTAATGCCGCTATTAGTCTCTTATGATTTGATATATTTTTTGGTATTTTGAAGCACACCTGTTTGACACATGACTTAGACCTCAAGTTAAACCACAAGATTGGGGGTATGCCTCTTCCTTGTTTCACCTTAATATTCTAGCCTTCATATATATGAATATGTGTATTATACTTACAGGTACGTTTTTTAGACTTCCGGCTTAGGCCGGAGCAGGTGATTAGGCACGGGTGCTGCTTGGAACTCGGGCCAAGTTATTTATTTAAATGCACTTAATAAATTATCTAAAATTGTTATATAATGGCACAATACATTTTATTATTGCACGAAATGGAAATGTTTGACACCGCCGGTTCCAGACTACTGGGTTTTTATCTCACACCCAGCTCAGGAATCTTTGACACATGAGGAGATTATATGATTGCAGGTATTGATAAAGGGAAGCGTGCTGCTTCCGATTCTTGATTGATTGTTTCTTCTTAGGATAGAGATGGATGAAGAGGACCGATCCTTGCTCGTGATGCAGTTTTAACAATTTGTTTCTTTTATTTTTAGTTGGTATCAGGCTTGAGTTTTGTTTTCTGTAGTTTCAGTTTAGACATACATCATGGCATGATATAATTTTGTGATCTTCTACACTTGAGTATTATTCAGTTGGATTATTTATATGTCTTATGCTGCAATTTATTTATTCACATGATTTTTCTATTTATTATTTGTTATTTTTTACTTCCGCTGTGATAATACCTATTACCTATGAGGGCATAGTTTCCCCCTCGAACAAAAAAATAAACTCGCTGCTAGTCAATAGCCTCTGGCATTCAGGGAGATGCGCTTGAGGTCTAGTGGTGCACCGGTCTGTCCACCTTCTTAGAGGTGAGTCTGGTCGGTACGTTACAATTTTAGTTATTGAATATAACTATTGACGTTGTTTATCAAGAATTAAGATCCGTGTATTTTAGTACCATTTATTTGGTTTGTGAATAAAAATATTTAATAATCAATTAGTATAAATTTGTCACAACTTATAGAATAGTGAAAATGAGAAGACAACATCATCGTGCTATTTTAACTATTACAATAGAGTATTTTGACAGTGTATCTGATAGTATGCATCGATATGAAATGTGTCTTATTATTTAATTATTGGGAAAATATTGTTATTTAATTACCAATATCATGGTCGATTCACTATGATGAAATGCAAATGATTTGATTCATTGATGTGACATGGTACCTTTATCTATGACTGGAGATTCAAAGTTATTGACATGAGTCTCTTTCTGGATACTGATGAACCATAAATTTTGACATCAATGAAAAAATATGTTTTTTTATTTGAAAGATCATATGATACCTAAATAAGAAGTCATTAATTAATCTAATGACAAAGTGATCAAATAGACAGTTTACTAAACACCCTAACCTAAATATCAACAGAATGAAAAAAAGTTAAAAATTACCATGTGATGAAATAAAAAAATAACATAACACAAACATAATTAGACCAAAATGGACATACAAGATGAATTTATATCATACCCATATTTAACATGCGAATTATTATGTATTGTTTTTGTTATTACACTAGTTTTAAATTTATAATTAAATGTATATTTATATGATTCTTAATTTTAAGGATTTCATCAAAAACTAAAATCTTAATTCACTCTAGGTTTATCACTTTCATATTATTCAATAATTTAGTCTTATATTAATAAATTTCATTTGTAGTAAGTGGCATTGTTCATCGACGTTTATGTGTCTTGAGAAAAAATATTTTTCTTTAGTAGGAAGAAAAAGGATGGAAGTGTAGTAAATTCACAAACAAAATAAAATTTTGTGAGTTTTTTATTTATATTTAAAATATTTATATGTAATTAATAATTAAATATCTTGTTTATATTTTCAACAGTGTTCCCTAGAGTCCTTCGATGAGAAATAATATCAGAACTTCGATCCAAATGATCATTTGAGTCTGGTATTAGGTGAGGATCACCAGGGGAGTGTCCAATGTCAACCAAGTAAAAACATAATCTCCAATAGGTGTTTTAAATAATTTGATTACTCTAATACATATTATAAATAAAAGTTGTAAAAAACTCATTTAGAAGTAGATGAGGCCAAAAAAATAACTTTACATGAGTGTGAAATAAGTAAATTTATCAATGAACACTTCCTGAAATCTATGCCAGTAATAATTCCATCACTTCCATAAGATGTTTATACTAATTTTGATTCATTTATGGAATCAATTCAATCTTTATATGATGCCCTGTATGACGTTAATGGGGGTCCTTGTGGTGGTCGAGCTGATGGGGGTGGTGACGGGGGTGGTGGTGGTGATGATAGTGATGCTAGTGCTCAAGATGATGCTGTTGGTGAGGAAGATGTTGTTGATGGTGACGAGGATGAGGATTTTGGTGATGGGAGAGATATTGATCCCCTCCATATTTGAGTTATCAGTATATAGACATGTGGATGTTTTTTAATGACTTGAATTTATTGGTTGTATGGATGTATATGTATGTTATAGTATTTTAAATGGTTTGAAAATTATTACAAGAAGTTGGTTGAATTCTAAATATAAAATATATGTATTTCAATTAATGTGTATTATGGTTTGTATTTTATTTATTGGTTTAGGATGGGTTTGAAGGGATTCTGCTACCAAATGGGGATATGTAGCTATACCCATAGTTCAATGAACCATGGGTTTATGGTTTCTACTGGGAAATCTATACTGATGGTTCTCCTAACCATGGATATATATATATATATATATATATATATATATATATATATATATATATATATATAAACACACCAACAGTTTACCAAAAATTGGGGGTATAATAAAATATCATTTTCTATACCCACATTGGATATATAAACCATGTGTATAAATTTATATTTACGACTCCATCAACCATGGTTCATAAAGTGTTATATATATACCATATGAAATATGAAATAACAAAACAAGGTACCTCACATACCAACTCTAACTAGCTATCAAACTATATATCCCAACATTAAATACCAAATATATAAAGCCCAAATTTAATCAATGGTAAGGGGAGATTAAAAATATATGAGTTATATATCTAGTAATTCTCATCCACCACTTGATAATGGTAATACCCAATATCAAATCTTAGGTGTTGGATGTGTAGTGAATGATTTGTGCACATAACCACTCAAATAGCATAAATATACAAGTATACACATAGATTCTTGTCCCAATGTATTCATGGAATCTAATATCTACTCCCTTACATTAAGAATCATTGGTGTTCATAATTATTAAAAAATAGCACTATTGATAATTACCTAGTGGAACCATCAATAATTATAATCCAACACACTATCCACATAATAACCACATCATACAATCAAACCATAAAAATGTACACAACCTTATCCTCCTATATTTTTATTCTATCCAAAAGAAACATAATCAAATATATTAAGATTTAATAGTGGTTAAAGAACCGATGCTAAATATACCACAATATATACACCCAAAGTTACCTGAAACCAAATAACTACACCCTGGTATTAAACTGACATTTAATGTTCAATATATATTTCTTAAACTCTCCTTATAAAAATTAACCTTTAGAAAACACTATATATTAAAAAAAATAGTTTCCAAATCACAAAATTTGAAACTAACAATGAGGTTGAGTCACTCCATTGAACTAACCTCTAGGACACATCACTCTTCAGAACAAGTAGTCAAGTCATATCACTCTTTAGAATAAGCATCTGATTCACATCATTCTATATAACCCATTGATGAGTCACATTACTCTATGGAAGAAGTAGCTTGGTTTTATCACTATATAAATGTAATAAATTAGTCTATTATTATATTATCTAATAATAAAAGGGGAAGGAACTAAAAACATAGAATTGAACACATGATCTTACCCATTGAACCAAGTCCTATTAACTCACCATAGGAAGTCGTCTGAGAAATTTTCTCGAACATGAGATTACATCACAACACTCTTTGGATCAATATTCTGAATTAAAACTCAAAACTCTTCTTCAATTACATTATTTTCTTTAAAACCTCATAAATATAGATAATTCCATAAAAACTCACATGACAATAATAATATTATTATTTAAAATAAAGGAATTTATTATATTCCCCTAATATAAATATTTCATTTTCAAGTTTATTAACCTTATACCATTACTCACAATTAACATAAGCATGATTTGTCGATATAGAATAAAATGATTATACATCTTAGAGTCACCTACATTACCATTCTCCATACATTGTTCACAACTTGTTTTCTATTCATAGTTTATTTTTTTTATTATCTTCCTTCTCACATTTTTCATTCTTGATCCACCATGCCAAAAATGAAATTAAGAACTAAAAAACATATCTTTATAATGAGATAATATAGAGTGACTTAATGGAATAAAAATACATGGCTATGGTCTCATTTTATAGGGATAAGTTCACCCTAACATGAATTCTTTAACCTTAGCAATAATTCCCTATCATAGGACCCACAATTAAAATATTTAAATTTTATTCTCTAATTCCCATATTCAAATCACTATATAAGCCTCATTACTGGATTACATGTCCCATTGAAAATGGATAATCACACCAAAAAAACCAATTTCCCAAATAACTATTAATAAATAATATATTTAAATTTATATTTAATTAAAAATATTTTAAAAAATTAATAATATAATCATATATTATTTTCTAAAAATATATTTTTCATTAATTTTTACTGTTAATGTTAATAAAAATTCATAAACTCTAAAAGCTAAAATAGAAGTCTCTATAAAATGAACATCCATCACACATTGAATAATCTAATAAAATTCACATGGATGTTAAAGGAAATATATTTTATCAAGAATTATGGGTGACACCAACCCCTTTTATAAAAGAAAATTCCACACTAATAATAAATTTTTCAAACCTTAGAACATCATTTTTAAATTATTTACATTATATAACATACATATACCATATAGATAACATGATCTACTTTAACTTTGAAACTAAATTAATCTATATAATTTTTTACTTAGAAAAATATTTTTGTGTTTATTAATGGAATATGTAACTATTTATAGTCTAAAAGTTATATAATTTTAAAATATAAATGAAATGAAACAAAATATATAAATATAGTAAAAACTTTTATAAATAGACATTGTGATATATTATCCTATTAGCCTCTATTATAGTGTTTGGGGGTTTAACTCTAGAAAGTTTCATCATTTTGGTTGAATTATATATTTTACATTAGGATCATCATCAATATTATCATTATCATCATCATGATAATTATAACTATTGACAGAAAGCTCAAATGCTAGTTAGTAGCTATCTTGGTTAACATTTGATAGGTCTCGGGCTTAAGTCACATTGAGTGCATGAGTGTGTGAGAGTATTTTATTATGTATTTCTCACCTTGTAACAATATAATTTATTATTATTATTATTATTATTATTAATTTGAGGTAACACCATTATGATTGTGCCTTATTCTTTTACATGTTTTAATGGGGGGGGGGGGGGTCACCCGTGACTAATCAATTTTTGTGAGGATTTATTAGCCTACAATTGGAATTATTTTGACCCAATTCACATATAATGGGTGAAATAAATTTATTACACCATTGGTTTGTGCACATATTTTTTGTGGTGTTTCATTTTGTGGTATGTAGTTTTGTCAGGATATGTGACGTTAGCATGGAGATCAAACATGCCTGAATTTTTGACTTCTAGTGTCAAATAGGAAAAAAGGATAATGAGGCACTATATATTAATTTAAATATTCATAGATGTTATTTTTTTGGGAATAAAATGACATGAATGTGAATTAACATTCCCATTCATGTGTTTACATGAAGAAGGGTAAGGGCCTTCGGGCCACATTAATCTTTGGGTAAAAAATTGACCATTAAATTTGGGTTCACTGGTTAATCTCAAAAGGGCCATTGGGACATTAAAATTATTAGGTAAAATGAAAATCCCAAAAAAAAATACTTGCAATGGAATTATAATAGGCCTAATGAAATAGTGGAATCTAAAAAACTACCAAAATAGAACACTAGTTTTTTAACCTGAAAAAACCCTCCAATGTAGAGGATTAAAAAATCCTAGGGAAAATATAAAATTACACTAATAATAAAAGAGGAAAAATTAAAGTAAATGTGTGGACATGAATTACAATTATAGTGTATAAATGACTATGTGAAAACCAAACTATGATACAACTCCATCATCTATCTCTGAAAACAATCACAGTAAAAAATGGAACCCTTATGTGACATGACATCACCCTTTCGGTTTTGTGGATCTCCATTACACCTTGAAGAGGTGTCACATATGTTACTAAAACGAATCATTTCTCCATGATGATATGTTTATCATGCTACCGGTGATGTGACATCCCCTTTCTCAACATATCAGTGGAATACATATTGATGAATTACATCATCACCATACCAAAGTTATGGAACCACGTACTTTCATATAGAAATTGGGTCTATATATATAGTAATTAAGTCAAAAAAATTATCCATTAATTTATATAAATTCTTCTAATTAATGTTGGGTAAAAATTCTCTATTAATATTGAGAAAAAATATCCATTAGTTTCATTTTTATCTCTCTAATTAATAGGTTGAACCCCATCAATAAAAATTTCTTATAGAAACCAATGTTGGATTTGATTTTGCAGCCAACAATCTTCCCGTCAAACCAAATATCAGATATCTTGGCCTCTCCTTCATTAATAATCACCATGATCAAAATATCTTACAAAATCAGTTTTTAATATCCCTGGGACATGTACCCTAACCACTGCTTTCTGGAAACAATTTGATACAAGGAACCACCAAGGATACACATTCCTTATCTAAAACACTATTATAATTTTAAAATTATTATGTAGAAACCCAAATCAAGCCTGTAATACACCTTATTTTTCTTTAAAACCTTATTCTATCTCACACATGTGCTATTGATCCACTTGAAATATTTCATAATTCTCACATTGAATAAAAATATTAAACCATAACCTCTTTATTCAGCCTCAACAATAGAACATTAGACCATACAAAAGCCATCATGGATGAATTTTGAAATCCCTGAAATATATCTATTACTACCACTATCTTAAAAGGGACACTACATTGAGTCTTTGAAAAACTACTCCACCAGATGCTCCCAACCTCTCTCTGATACCACTTGTTGAGGATAATCCTGGTCCAAAGATGAAAAAATGATTATAAAGGAATTATGAGAAAACTTTTGAAATAATGGATGTTAAAAAATAGTATAATATGACACATATTTTTTAAATATAGAAAAAATATCCTATGTGGAGGATTAAAAAACAATGGCGAAACTCTAAAATTCCACTAATAATCAATGAGCACAAAATTCAAGTAAATTTTCAGAAATAAATTATAGAGATAGTATAGAAAGACCAATGTAAAAAATACACCATAATATGCCTCCATTATCTCTCTATGAAAACCATCCTAGTGAAAAATTCCACCTTCATGTGACAAGATTTCACCTTTCAAGCTATTGGGATTTCTAATACTCCTTGACTATGTTCTACACATGTTTCTATAAACACAACATTTCTCTATGATGATGTGTTGTATATACCGTCACTGATGCAAAATCCCCCTTTCTCCTCCTCTTGGATGACTACATCTTAAGAAATTATATCTTCATCATACCAAAGTTATGGAAACACATCATTTTATAGAGAAAATATATCAATATCTTCATTAATTCACTCAAAATTATTATCCATTAATGTAGAGAAAATTTCTTCATTATTGGTTAGAAAAATGATATATTAATGTTGAGAAAATATCTCCTTTAATTTCATTTCTCTCTCTATGATCTACGGGATGATCCCCATCAATACAAATTCCTTGAAAAACCAATGTGGGATTTGAGATTTCACCCAACAAAAATAACAATAAATAGATTAGTTAAAGGGTGGATTAAAACTTGATGTGAGTGTATAGTGTAACTCAACTTTTTTCCTTGGGTATGTTTTTTAATTTTACTTTTAAACCATTAGACCTAATACACGCGACACACATGCACAATGTGGATAATGTAGTAGATTCTTCTTTATCAATTCTTGTAGGAGAGGAAGGAATTTACCTTTGTTCTGTTAAACTGCTTAATGAATTTATACACTTTCATATTTAAAACATTAGAGGGGATATTTAAACCTTCCTCTAAATCTCTCTATTGTAATCCATTTTTTCTATTTTAAATAATTTAGGGGGCAAGGTTCCTCCGCACCCACACCATAATTGATTATTACTATTTTTATTTTCATTATGGTTAATATTATTTCCCCTATCCACCCACTGAAATTTCACAAAAAATTAGACCCCCTTTATAAAATAATAATAAAATTTTATTTCCAAATTAATTTTAAATGTTTAAATAAATATATTTTTATTTAATAATAAAATATTTAATAAATAATAAAAATAATTAATATGACCCAAGTATCTAGTAAGTGAACTCCCTAATTCATTCTCTACTAGGTTAAGGGTGTGCGGCCAACATTTAGGTATATAAGAAATCATGGTCGTAATTACCTCTAAATATATCTATCACCTCTTATAATACACTACCATCCACTACAATATTCAGAAAATGTAAACTAATCAATAAATCGAAATAATAAATGGAACAAAACCATGATACAATGTAACTACTACAAATGAAATCCCTAGACACAACTCATGCATCCCAAAAAGATTTAATATCTATCCAGATGTCTCAATGGTGGATATCAATATGATATCTCTTCTCCATCGACTATCTACATTGAAATATACATCCTAGCTCCATGATCATCAATCATATGAAAAATTTATCGGTATGGAGAGAGGGTGAGTATTGGATAAGTGTGTTTGGAGGGGTGTGTATAATAGTACCTAGTTTGGTCATCCGAAGCAGTTAGCTGACCCCATAAACATCTAATGTCCGCATGAATCAAAAGTAACTTGGTACAATTAATACACCCTAACTTCAATTGAAATCATCATCAAACATATAAATGTTAATGATTAAACTTTATCAACTACCCCTAACTCAATTTTTTCACACTCCCCAAATAACAATACATCTAGAATAAGAGTAGAAAACAAATATCATAACCCATCATAGAACTATCACACAATAATTCAACTTAGATGAACTAGTTATGAGATGATAGAGGAAATATACATCCCCACCAATCTTGGTAGCAAGAGAGTAAATACAAATCTCTAACTATATTATAAGTACTGGATGAAATAAAAATCTCCACATGAAGAAATATACATCTTTGTATCTAGTATTGTATACATGTCTGAACACAATTGTAAATGCACATCTCTAGGGATAAATCTATATACCGGTATAGTATAGAAAATACACATCTCTTGGGTTTCTGCTGAATATTTAGTACTCCCAATGTTAGAACAGTGGGAAGGGAGTATAGATTGTTTTAAATGCATCATCTTCCACCTCGATCCCCATATGATATGAAAAAATAATTTTTTACCACTTGTGTAAATTACCATTATTACATACAAAAAACAAGGATAATAGAGGAACTATCTATCTATAACCTTCTGATCAATCATGTCCTTACATCGAGGATAATAAAGATATTACCTATTCATATCTATCCAAAATTTGATATTTTAAAGGAATTACTCATCCACAACTACCTATTTTAAATATTTGACCAATATCCTCCCAAATAATTTGGTGAGAAGTAGAAGATATATGTTTCATTCACCATCAATATCTACCCATATCAATGGGTGAGATGGGTTATAGACACTATCATCTAACTCAATCCTTAGAAAAAGGGTGAGTGTTAAGGAAAACCACTACCATAACTATCACCATAAATATCCATCAATCACTTGCTAAATTATATCACAAGTGAGATAATTTAAAATAATGAAACCCCTAGATAAAAATTAAGGATCCTTTTTTTAGACTCACAAAACTACCTTTATAAAAATCTATAGTTTACATTTATGTATATCATATTCTCACTTACTAAGATCTAAGAAAGAAAATAAAAAATGAAATAATAGTTTAATATTAGTTTTTTAATTATTCTATTTTTCATATCATAACAAAAAAAATTACTTCTCACCTGAGTAAACATCCCTAGGGATTTTCCACATACATTTATTGTCACAGTAATGATATAATATTTAAAAAATGATAATATTTTTTATTGGTTTATTCATCTGGGTACCTTAGAACCAAAATGATACCACTTCCTTAACTTAGAGTTTCATCTATATCATCATGAGTAACTAAAGTTTATCCACTAAATTGACTATACATTGTCATAGATTACCCATATATAAATTATAATTATTCCATAACTTAGTCCCAAAGATTTATGTTGTTTTTCATTTTTATACTCTATCAATTAAAAGTCATCCCTTAAGTATCTTTAATTCAATTGTAATCATGACACACCATCTAAGAGAATACCTGTTTTAAGTATTATAAAATTACCTTTTTCCTATCTTTAAATTAACATTAACTGTCACTATCCCTTTTTACAATTTAATCCCCTTATCCATGCTTAATATTAAAATAATTATCATTTATCTTAAAAATTTAAAATAAAATCTTTTCTTCATTACACTATTCTTACTCTTTATGATCATATATGTTCATCATATAATATTCATTATCTACTAATGAATTCATAATGTTTGTAAGTGTTGTAAATATATTAAAGATAAAAAATTATTGAGTAAAATTATTCTCTTTTATTTTCATAACCTATGATCACATCCACTTGACTGCAAAAAAATAGCTGTACATCACCTCCCATTGTTAAAGAACTAATATGTGTAACAAATTGAAGTTACTTTTTTGAATTTGAAAATATTTATTTTAAAAATATTTTTACTTTAACTAATAATAATATTTTTTTGTGATTATACTATAGTACCGTGAAGATATAACATGTTAATTGACCAACCACTCTATTTTTAGGATGAATAATTGACCGTTTATCGGGGTTAAGAACCACTCCAATTTGAGTAGTATAAGATCTTTATCTAATGATTCATTTATATTCCTTTTAAATAATCATATTATTCATTAATAATAATGTTTTCATGATAATCGAGAAAATAATCAAATCCTAGTATGGAATTAACATTCCAATGGGTCTATATTTATTGATAAACTATCTAGTGTCCTGAGGTTCTAAGTCATAATAATACTTTTTTCCAATAAAGGAAATTTATTATTATTAAATAGTAATATTTTTTAAATTAATTTACCATAAATCTATTAAATTATTAATGGAATGATCTCAAAATGTATCAAACAAGGTTCCTCTAGGTCTTGGATAAAATTATGATTCCAATATAGCTTTTGGTGTCCAATTTGGACCTTGGATGTGCCCCATGGACCACTTCTTATTGGACCAATCCATGGGTGACACATAATACCCCTACATGTAGCTTAATTTCACTCAGATACAACTCCTTTTGTCGCATCTGCATGTGGTTATTGGATCTATGATCCCTATGGATATGGTGGTGCGTGAGGTGCTATGTCTCTAATGTTTCATGCTTGAAGGTGGCTGTTTGATCTTTATATTAGACATATGGATGTTGTGTGGCATGGAACACACATGTCATTCACCCTCACCTCCTCTATAGATATGTGTCCCTAGTGGTAACCATTCAATAGAACTTATATAATGGTCACATGAATGTAGACCATCCCCCAAATACCATGTAATCCAGTACTAACATGGTGAAACTCCTATCATCTGATTAAATGATTATATGACCGTCTGTCATCTATATAGTTATGGCCAAAAGCCTAATTGACACCACCATCCCCCATCACTGCACTACCACATACAGTGGTTTAACTATCATCGACTGACTCCGATAAATACCAAAATACATAAATAGGTTATTTAAGGCCCCCAAATTTCATATAAAACCTTAGTTTTTTAAGAATTTACCTCTAAGTTCCTCAATATTGAGATAGAAAGTTAAGAATGGGGAAAATTCACTTTAAGATTCATCCTAATATAAAACTCCAATACGAGTGATTCCAAATGGATTTTATTTATCTCATAATGGGGTTTATAAATAAGTATATTAGGTTTTATGAATCAGTAAACAAATTAAATAAATTAATTTGAATTTTTTTCTCTTTAACCTCTTTCTATAATTTATTTAAATTAGTTCTTCAGATTTATGAAATTCCAAGGGAAGTGGGCTTTTCTTAAAATGAAGAACAATAAACATGAATTTAAAAGGGCGATTTAATGTATAAGTAATCAATCAATAAGGGATAAGTTCTTTCTCAAATAAATAGAGATTAGGGAAAGGGACCATACCCATCCATGACAACCCGATGATCTCTGGCCAATATCTCTGATTTCCTAGTGATTCATCCTTAGTGATCCCTTATACCATATAATTGAACCCCCTATACTTATAAAATTATATCTTTATAGGGGTAGGGGGTAAGTTTAAATAAATAAATTATTTATAATTTTTTTAATAATTACAAATGTTTCTTTACTATTTTCCCCCAATGGAAACTCATCCAAAATTTACACGATGTGGCCATTGTTTCATGAAATTTTCTATATCAATTTTGTTATATAAACTATGTATTTAATGTTAAAATATATTTCAATGCAGATAATTATTGATTTTTTAATTTAGCTTGTGTTAAATATTAAATTATTTACTATTATGTTAAAAATGATAAATTTATTGTGTAAATAATGAAAATGTGTCGAGCTTTGAATTTAAAATAATTTTATAATGAATTTTATTTTAAATTATTAATGTTAAGTTCATTTGAATAATATATTTGTTTATGTAGTATAAAATTTCACTTCTTTGTTTTTGGTTTTAATTAATTTATTAAATAATGGAATTTGAATTTAATTTTTAATCTTTTATTCTGTTGTTTTAGTATTTTTTATTTTGAGAGTTGTAATTTTAATTTTAATTAACAGGGTATGAGTTTAGTTTTCAATATTTAATTTTAATTTTTTTTAAATTCAAATTGATTTTTTTAAATTTTTATTTATTAGTTGTGTTGGAGACGCACTATAGATTTTATGGGTCATGGATCAATCGTGCATGTGCCTTTTTTTGGAAAAGTTTTGAAGCGGTTTTGCCTCTTTTGTGAAGCCACCACATGGGGGTATGACACCATGCCTACAAATTATATGACTACTCAAAGGATTTAAGTGATCATTCCCTATTTTCTATGGAACATGACTGATACCCACAACAACCAAATAATGTAAATTTTTTTGAAAACATTTATCCCGCAAGCTACCACGACACATTTTGACCAACTAAAAAGCTAAAATATTGTCAACTATGAATATTGGAGACCTATTGACTGTAATACCATTTGATGATTGGACAAATATGAAATTAATCTACTATAAGAATACAATGTCATAAACCAATCTACCATACCTTATACAATTGGCCACAGAATGGTAAGTCTCTGGAGCTCAAGATTATTCTGACCATTTCATCAAACCCAAATAGTGGTTGTCTGAATCTGAGTATGAAGGAGAATCAGATGATAATTCAATAAAAATTTAAGAGGGTGAAACTGAATAAAGAATATGACTTTGATAATGGCACCCCAACACTAATTTAGAGCTATGTCATTCAAAGATAGATGACTGAATGGAGTTGAAGTAGTTTTGAGATTTCAACATTGGTTCCAAATTGAAGTACTGATATTTGAGATTTTATCTCCTTTAAACTAATATTTTAAATAAAAATATGAGTTTGTTTGAAGCTGTATCACTGGAGTAGGGAGGCTGAGTCATCATGTTGTTATTTTTTCCAAACCAATAACCTCAAAGATAGTACTAGGGAGTACTCTAAATCATTAAACACCTTATCTATATATAAATTTTGGATCAATTATAGAGGAAGAGAAATTAGAGGGTTATGAAGTGATCCAATATATGGGGATGTTGATTATGAATTATTAAAGATGATAAATAACCCATTGAAATAGATTTGTAATTTAGGAAATAATAAATTGAAATTCTTAGCCTAGGTGCTTGACCCACACATGGAGAAGCCAACCTAGGATCTAATGATTGAATTGGAGATTTTTTGAAAACATATAAATGGTACCTATGGTTGATAAAGATATAATCCAAAACTATATTCAATGAATCCAAAGATCAATATTGAAGAATTAAATTTAAATACACCCAAAATCAAATGATGAGTTAGATGATCCTATATTCCGTCACAGTATATGTATGAGTGATTAAAAAGATCTACATAAAGTCAAAATGTGTTTTTTGGATGTTTAAAATTTGTTTGTAGGTGTGGGTCAATTGAATATGATAGATATTCTTGGTTTTTTGTAATATATTTGAATATAGTTCAAATTACTCACAAATTATTTAAAAATTTGTGGTAATGGTCCAAGATAAATCTCGGGATCATTTAGTCATTCCTAATACTTAGGTATCAATTGAGTGAAATGATGTCTTCAAGGAATGGAGATATGAGTTCATACAAGCATTGATGCATACTTATTGGTAATTATTGAAGCATAATAGGGGTGTTTTATAAGTAATAATTCCAGAGAAATGTCTATATTAATTTTTATTAATGTTAGCGCTACCTTCCCAAGATCTATTTTAATTCAATTTTAAGCGGTATACTTGATTCATAAGCTGGAGACCAAATATTGTGACAATTTCCACATGGTTGGGGATGGGGTATAGATTGAGTTAAGATGGTGAAAGAATACAATAAAACAATGAAGAAAAGCATTTTTAAATAGATACCTAAAGAGTCACATTTGGGATATTGACTAATGGTATTTGAAACAAACTTTTTAGAGAAACCAATTAATGTAATATAATTTTGGAGATCAAAAGTAAAGGAGACGAAAAATATTTCATGGAAAACATAAAAAAAATATTTAATGAGGGTGAACATTGAGGATGAAAGTGTAATAGATAAATATTGATGTGAGAGATATGATAACTCATTTATTATTATCTTTTATTCTTCCATTTCACTTTTAATTACGATCATATATTATTTCATCTTAGAACATTATTTCACTTAATTGAATAATGTGAAATTTAATTTTTTATCTTGTAATATTTTTAAGATCTTGATAATTTTCTCACAGTCTCTTTAATAGTATTTCTTGGTGAAGAACATGATATTACATTATAATGATTCTAATTATTGGGGGGGGGGGGGATTTAAAAAATCATAGGAAATCAGTTGCACATTGAGTTGAATTTATTTTCTCAGACACACATATTATTAAACTGTATCAATTAGTTTTGAACATGATGATAAAAATTGGGTGTCTATGTTTTTTTACAAAGTTATATCTAACAATAATATGATTACATTTTTTATATTCTTATTAACACACTTTGTACTTAGTTTCTCATCTTTCTAATTTCTTGCTTCATTTTTATAGTATATTTTGAACCAAACTTAAGGATTCACTCAACCACAGTCCCTGGGGATCAATCCTTCTTGAAAATATCTATTAGTGAGTTATAAATTATAAAATTCTAATTTTGGTAGTGCATTAAAGAATACACCAACTAAGTTTTTCCCTTTAAAAAAACTTCTTTCAGATTCCATTTAAACTAAAAGAATTTGGGGCATTAGAGTAGAGGGAAAGAATCATATTTCATGAAAAAAATGAACATAATATTCAATAAGGGTGAACACTGGGGATTAAGGGGGAGAGATAAATATTTACTCAAGAGATAAGATACCACATTTATTATTTTATCTTATTCATAAGTTTCACTTGTAATCACATTCTCAGATCATTGTGTCATCGATCATGATGGACCTTAATTGAATTTAAGGAAATTTAATTGTTGTAGCTTCTAATCATTTCAAAATAATTATAATTCATTCTCATACATAATTAGTTATCTTTAATAAAATTTCTTAAGGAATAATGTGACATTCCATTGGAATGATTCTAATTCTCTGGGGTACATTCATAAAAAATCAGTTATATTTTGGGTTTAATCAATTTTCTTGAACAACACAGAACTTTATACTATATCGATTTGTTCTACACTTAGTGATAATAAATCCACGCCTTTCTTCCTTAATATAGTAATATCTAACAATAATAACATTACCTTTCGAAAATTATTCTTCACTTACTTTTCACTCATTTCCTCATAATTTTAATTTCTTGATGCCATTTAGTAGATAAATCTTGAATCATTCATAAGGCCTCACTGAACCACCTTCCCTATGGAGGAAACTTTCTTTCCACTAAATAGTATCAAGTAGTAAATTATAAAATTTTAATTTTGAAGGTGTGTCAATGACCACACCGATCAAAATTTTGCTTCATTTTTTACGGAATTCACGCACTGAGTGTCATTGGGTATATATATATAATAATTTTTTTTAAAAAATATTTATAATTTTCACTACTTAGGTGATGAAATATAATTTTTTAATGGTTTAATGTTTGTTTGAAACCTTAAATATTTTTTATAATATTACAAATGAAATTACTTTTGAGTTATGTGTGTTAAGAAATAATTAATCATTATGTGGGCTAGGTTAAATGAAGAGGAATATATATATATATATATATATATATATATATATATTGTGACTATTATGAGTATATGGCTTGAAAGTGTGTCTATAAACAACCATAGTTTTATAAACTCATTGAATGAAATCAAGATTTTTTTTATCTTGAACTTGATAACCAATCAAACTCAGAACAAATTTTAATGGAAACAAACTCTTGGCTGTAATAATATCAATAAAATTAAACTAAAAGTTTCCATGAAATTTCCCATGATATTAAACTTAAATTTAAAAATTTATAGAAGTAATTTTGGGAGTTTTAAGTAAATTTAAAAGTTAGATGACATTGAAATAATAATTGAGAATGAATTGGGTTATTTTTTGAATGAGAGTGAAGTGGAAAATAAGAAATAAAGTCTAGCATAATGTGAGACTTAATCTGAATATAAAACAAATAATTAGGATAAATTTTAATTTGAGGAAGAAAAAACTGAAATAATCATGTTAGTTGAAAGAAGAAAAAATTATTTTAAATTTAAGAATATCATAAAGGAAAAGGAGTTGAAATATTTAGAGGATCAAAATGAAAATGAAAAATACTACCCCATTATCTTCATGGTTCCTTGTTTTGAAAAGGTTCACCAGTTTTGGATCTATGAGAATGTGGTGTCTTATATTAATAAAATTTTTGAAGATGATAATTTAAATGAAAATAAAAATTCACCATGTTTTTATAAACTGTTGATAAATGAAATTGATTTTCTAGTTTGGGGATTTTGGCAAGATAACTATAAATTGGAGAATTGTAAATCTGAAATTTGTAAATTTTATTCAAAAACTTTTTATTCATGTTTTTAAATTATGAATAAAAATATCCGTGAAATGGTACTAGATAAATATTTTGAGGGATTTATCGTTGAGGAAAAAAGATTTATGACCTTTAATTTACATGTTATTTTACTAATTTTCCATATTTTTTTTAGTTTGCTGAATTATAAACAAAATTTTATCAACTAGGGGAAAATTTATTGAAATTAAAATCTCTTAGAACTATTTTTTTTTGAAAATCAATTGAATAAATTTCCTCTAAAATTGAACTAGAAAATTTTTCTGGTCTTAACCTAAAAATTAATGTTTAGAAATTAAACTTAAAATATAATTTTATCACAAAAAATAATATTTAATAATAATTAAGTTTTCAAAGTAAATTATTTATGATAATTTTTTTAGATGAATAATTTTTTAAGGGAGTCATAGGCTAGTGAAATTAGATTTTGTAGATGAACCAAAATTAATCTTTAATTACCTTATAATGTATTACTTATCTGAGTTGAGTGATTAATATCATTTTAAAGTTGATAATTATTTATAAAGGGAATTTGTTTTGTCTAGTTGTTTAAAATCAGATAAAAATGCTTTTGAAAGTCCTTTTCTTGGAACTATTTTCTAAAACTTAGCACCTTTCACCAATGTTTTTGGAAATTTTGATATTGAAGATGATATAGGAAGCAATGAAGTTAAATATATATTCATAGGAGAACCCAACAATCCTAATTATTCTAAGAAAACTAATTTTATGGATCTATTTATTGTTGATTATCATAATTTTTTTGATATAATTTTAAAGAGTCCCAAATTTTATACCAGGTTCTGGATTCCGTGAAATCACTAAGAATGTAGGATTGGGTGATGAATCTCCAACTCCACTTATAGGCTTATTTGAGGAGTAATTTGATGATAATGAGTGTTTCTAAGGTGTTTTTATGTTGTTAAGAGTGTTGAGTGTGTTTTAAAAAGTCTTGGTTCCCATAAAATTTTCTTCCCACCCAAAAACAGTTAGGGAAAACACTTATGGTGGTTATTTATAGTGACACATATAGTGTGCACATAAATATTACATCTTATTAGGTGAATATTTTTTACATAACATTATGATCCATACCAGACCTATAAACGTGCAGTATCATTGAATAAATGGATTCCTAAATAGATGGTACATAAAATACCTACATTATCTCTCACTTAGTTCTTCACAACCATCACCCATGTTAGACATATCATACTTGAAACCTTTCTTCAAATCCTAAGAAAAAACGTAATAAATGGTGATATAAAATGTTAATGGAAAACATTGGATATATCAATGATCTTTTAATAATTAGATGAGTATAAGGATATGATATCATGATTTTATCATTTTAAGATATTATCCATCGAATCACATATCGTAAACACGAGTCATGAAATAAAAAATGGTAGTTCATAAGACATGAATCATAATGAAATCAAAGAACATGATCTATGAGAGTATAAAATTGAAATAATACACAAGTTTGTGGCATAAACTTAACCATATATAAAATTATTTCCTTATTCAAATCTCATTAGAAATACAATCATAATTGATTCAGTTCACTCTTCATTCCATCTTATCGTTATTCAAAATTCACTCTCAATACTATCATAATGGATAGAGTCCCTTACTAAAATGGGTTTACAACCCATTAAAGTTCTTATTATATCATGATATTTCATTCAATATCAAATAGATTTTAGGGATATATAATTTCAGGCCCTCCAATAAAATTATCTTAATATATTCATATGTGTGTCATAAGATCACAAAATATTAATCATATCAACATATTATAACCCATGGAAAATAAAAATATTTCATAAAAATTTCAACATTTCATCATATCATAACCCATAGAAGATAAAGGGGTTTTATAAACATCTCTCATCATAATAATAAACCATATAAAGATATAGTTATGATGGAATAATTGGATCATATTCCATATAAATCATAATTGATGTCAAAAGATGTTATTATAGATGGAAATTTTCTTTAAAGGACCTCCTGAATATTTCTTGAGAAAAATACGACTTTAATTTTGCAATCACTTATTTAAAATTTAAAAATATGCCAAAAATTATGAAAATATATTATCTAAAAATAACCATAGAAAATTATAAAAAAAGTTTCAAATAATTTAGTGGTAATGATGATGTGAAATTGTTTTCGTAGTAAATATGTTAAAACAAATATTCATTTCACATTTTCGATAAAAATTTAAAACTACCTCATTCCTAAAATGATAACTAGATTCATTTGAATATTTTTTTTATAAAAATAAAAAAATGGGTTAAAATGGATCTAAAAAATTATATTTTAATAGTAAAAAAACTCTTTAATGTTTTTTAAAGAAAAAATGGACATGTAGGAAAATGGTTTTCTGATAGAAAGGGGAAAATTTAGGCCAACATTTCTTAAAATAATTTTCTGAACCATTTTAAGTCACAAAGATAAAAAATGGTGATACTAATTAAAAAATTCATGAATAAATATAGGATAAGAAAATTGATGGGATTCATCAGATAAGGATCATATAATTTCCATCAATGGGAATTAAAGCACAAAAAATCTCAATTAAAGTGAGATTGAAACATAAATCCCTTTACACTTTGGTTACTTTTCAATAATAAGACCCATGAAAGCATAACTTCAAATGAAACTTTAAATAAACATTAAATGAAGGGATTCATTATATAAAATTTCAAGGTTTAGTAATTACACCATAAAAAATAAGACACATTCATAACATAATATATGTCTCAATGAAGACAATTTGCGACGATAAACACTTCAATTTTGGTAATCTATGAATTAAAACCTCATGAAAGAAGGAAACATACATGGATTTTTAAATAAAAATAATTTTTATGAAAATAATTAAAATATATATTCATGGGAAGTATCTACACTGCATAAAATAATAAGTGGTGAATATGAAATATATCTCCCAAAAAGAAAAGTGAGATGAGAAACCCCATTACCTCATGGTCAACTTGTTTCGAAAGCCCTGTAAAATCATTAATAATAAATTAAAATTAATTATAATTATATAAAATATTAATTTAAAAAATTATATTATCTTATATTATCCAATTATAACATATCAATACTAATTTATTAGTAATTTTTTTATCAAAATCATTGTTTTTAGGTGTTAGTTGTTTCGTTTTTCATGGAAGTTTCAGTTTTGTAGTCCCAATCCTTGTACATTGATCATGGTTACATCTTTTAAATATTTTATTAAATATATAATTTTCATATATATATTTATTTTATACATATTTATAATCATCTATAAAATTTATATGTATAAAAATGATTTACACCATTCATGGAGACGATGGGTCATACATACACACGAACAATATTTTCATTTTCAATTGAAAATAAGGATATAAAGATAAATATAATTTTATAGTTAAATAAACATAATTATATCATGAATAACATATATATACTTTAAATTTATCCTTATTACTATCGAAATAAAGTAAAAATGAAAAACAAACCACATTACTTCATAGAGGTTATAGTCCACACATACGCATGAGCGACGTTATCATTTTACAATGGAAGGAAAAGTAAGAATTTAGATAGGATATTATAATTAAAGAAGAATAATTATGAGATATATATCATATATAAAAATTAAACCCTTCACAATAACTGTCCATGAAGGATAATGATGAAAAATGAATTGTATTGCTATATGGAGGTGATAGTCTATACATATGCATGATGGATAATTTTACTTCCCATTTGATGGAATATAGCATGGACAATAGTGGTTACATAATAATAATAATAATAAAGTTTTAGTATATTTAGTATAATTAATTTATTATTTTATGATAAATATAATATATTTATAGGAGGTAAAATAATTAATAAATTGAAACAGGTCGAGTAAGGTGATTAGATATTCTTTGATAGAACTCTTTTAGATACCTTCTTAATGAAAATTTTAATGGTATTTTAGGAAGACCTGGACCTAAAAATCATGTGAAAGGAAGTTTATAACTGAATTGGGTAGATTTTGGTCTAGCCAGGTGTCTTAAAGTGGTGTAAATAAAATAGAGGAGGGGTCTCCTTTTATAAGTGATAGAGAGGGCACACATAAAATTAATAAAAATATTTAAATAAAATAAATTCATTTTCATGTAAAATTGGAGCCTTGTTTTCTATATTTAAATATAACATAATATTTTTTTAAATCCCTTCAAGTAATAAAATTTTTATTGGTTTAATTTATATTTTAAAAATTTTCTTTTAGTTTATCCCCTTTGTTAACCAATTTTAACCTTAATTACTGTAATAAAATGTTCAATCTTAAAAGGTTATAATTTTACATATAAGTTAACAATTGACTCATCAATTACAATTATATGAAATTTTAGACCATTTATTATACTAAATGACCTATTTAAATATTTTTATTAATTTTATGTAATTTAATAATATACTAATTAACATATCAAGGAAGGCGCATGACTAGGCCAACTGCACAACCCCCTAGAAATCTATTAATAAAAAAGAGAGTGAAAAGTACATAGGATAGAAAGATAGAAAAACAACAGACCTCGCAATATCATATATCAGAAATCATCAAAGACGTCGCCACCACCACCTTCTGAGAACTCATCCGGATCCGCCGATCCCATTCAGAATGCGGAGCGTATTGACTTATCATTTGGATGTATTGCCCCCTCCAACATAACTGCACTGGAAAAATGGGTTCAGTTGTTCTACCTCTTCCCCTCTTTTTCTTCGCGTCTTTCAAATTTCCATTTTTTGTAGAAGACCTGGTGGATATGGTCCTCGGCATGTTGGAGTAATCTTTCTGGGTTTCCTCTTTGGTGGAGTGGGGGAAGCTCCATTGATTTCGTTCATTTTCACCCCATTCCTGAGAATCTAACTATAGGATTCCTTCATATGACCCTTTTAATGGAATCATTGGTTCTCCTTCCCCTCATACACCATTTGAGAGCCCTCATGCACCAAGGAGGCTGTATCCTAGGAAGGTTCCTTGTTAGCATCCATAGGTGTCAAACACAGAGAATACTCCCCGCTGTTTTGTTTTTTGCCACTTGCTTCTAAGAATTACTGCCTAACCAAGGATATATCCTTATCATCTTGCTGCTCCAGAGTAGTATTCTCACTCTTCACTTCCTCCAAAATTTTTCCAGCTACTGTTTCAGGAACCTCCTTATCCATGTTCATAAGTTCACTCTTCTGTGGCCCATCACATCCCTCACTTATTTCCTCCTCTTTTCTCTCTTCAGCCTCCTTCAATTATTTATTTTCCAGAACTGCATAATGGTTTATAGAGCAATTTATCAACTCATTAGACCTTACCTGCACTAGAATAGAAGATTTATTCTAATGTGTATCCACAGGGGCATCAGAAAACTATTTTTTCTCTAGTCCCCTACCCATAAATTGAAAGTTAGAGTTTGTAGCATCCCTACCCACACCACCAGCATCAAGATTCAGTTTTTCAAATTTCTCATTCTCATTAATGCGCACATTAGAGTCGTCTAAGTGAATATGATCACCAATTAAATGAGTATAATCTCTATTCCCAATCTGATCCAAGCTTCCCTCTCTTACCATGGAAGCAGAACTCAAAGAATTTTTAGTTGCCTGCCTCAATTCCTCCACTACAACATGACTGTTCTGATGCGCACAAACTAATGGAGACTGAGCATCTGTTGGATTTCTATTCTCCTTCAGACTAGTTCCACCACTCTGATTCCCATATGTGGTAGCACCACCACCTGGCGTTTCTGTAGTAAATGTTTCATTTGGGGTAGGAACTAGCCGATCATCCAGGGTTTTCTTACGGAAAGCGGTAGTGTCATGTCCCCACTTATGACAACCAGAGAAAAAAGGGGTCCAAGAATCATAGATAATATTCTAGGCATACCTGTGCTCACCTTCAACCACAATCCATGTGATTTCAGGTGGGGTCCTTGAGAGATCCATCTCAACACAAATCTTCATGGTTGAAGGGTTTATCATAGAATCCGTCTTTTGATCACAACATATAAATCGACCAATTGATTTACCTATTGACCTGAGCAACCCAGGGTTTTGGAACGGAAGAGGAAGACCAGACAACTTTATATAGATCGCCAAGTTGGGAGAATCATGGCTCAAATGATACTCAAAGGACCACCGAATAAGATAAAACAGAGACCCCGAGGAGGCTTTTTTATTTCTGGACCACACCCTACCCAAATCATCCTCATCAGTGAAGATTATTAGGATTTGTCGCGGCCCCAGGATCCCTACATGCACATGATGCTTCAATCCCCAATCTTCATTAACAATCTTATCAAAATCTTCCACTAGGGATCACCGCCGCACGAATCTTGCAATCAAGGCCGTGGAGAGCATCGACGAGGCTTTAGAAAACTCTTGGACCATAACTGGAACAACAAGTAGACCGTAGATGCAACCTGGGACATTCAGAGCAACCTGTATTCTGAGGACGAAGAATCCCGAATCAGACGAAGGTTGGATGAAATCACAGTCCATTAACCTCATAGATCCAGATATAAGAGTAGGAGGTGAGGACCCCTCTCCCTCGATGCGGGAGTAGAGTTTGCGACAGCCGCCATCGGTGGAACCTAGGTTAACGCCTTCAGAAATCACCATCAGGAGCCTTCAGAAGTCTCCATCCAAATACTAATTGACATAAAATATTATTAATGTCATTTATGAGTAGTTGGGGTTTGGATTAGTGGTAAGCTCCCCATAATCCTACAAAAAAATAGGGGTTCAAAACCCATTGGGCACAGGTAATGTAGTAGTACTGTAGTAGTGGTGGCACTATAGTAGGCGGGTACTGTAACTACAATGGGTACTGTAGTAGGCAGTTACTGTAGCATTAATATTCATATAATAATACTTGGGATAAAAAAATGGGCCTATGGGATATTTTCCCACTGGGTCATCAGGTTATGTAATGGGTCTTCCTCTACTCAGTTTAAAATAGAAATTTTCTTTAATTTAATAATAAAATGAGGCTTCATCCCCAACCTTTAAAAAAAACAATTAATGTCATTTACAAGACTATTCATTTAATTTTATTTACACCATTACTCATCCAAAAAATATTACTTTTAATGTTTTTAAAATCATTTACTTTGATTTTTATATTACTTGCATAAGCACCGTTTCCATATTATGTATGCATTTTAGGTAATTATACAATTAATAAAAATTAATAACAAATTTCCATAATAAATATAAATTAATAATGTTAAAAATATACTTTTAAATTCATTTATAGTATCTTATTATTCCTATGTGAATATATAAGAGAAATTAAAAAGCAATCGAGTAATATTTTGGAATTTTCATTATATAAAATAATAAAAAGCCATTATCAAAGGAAAATAGAACCAAAATTCCATATATTCTATTTTATTGTGGATATGGTCAAATTATTCTCATAAAATGATTCGAAGTCAAGTTTTTAGTTTGTTTGCAGACTTTATATCTTAGTTTTATCCTAGTTTTACTAATAGTACCCTTACCAAGGTGACAAATATTTAGCAAAATTACTATTCATAATGATAAAAAATAAAAGGATACTATTTTTTTTAAAAAATGATGATTATAAATATGGTATCCATTTAGTATAGATGCATAAAACACAATGAAAAGGAGTTTTAATAAAAAATATATTTTTAAGAATAAAAATCAACTTATATCAAAATAATAAATATCAATTATTTAAATACAATTAATTAGATTATTATAAGTAAAATAGATCTTATGTCACTTTATTACAAAATCCAAAATTGAATTATTATTTTAATTAAAATTTATTTAATAAAAATAAATGATTGTATTTACAAAATATTTATTTTTCACTTGTCACAAAAAAATAAATCATTTCAGAAAAATTATAAAATTTGAACCTAAGTTAATTTTGATATAATGAATTTATAAATTATTTTTATTATATAAAATTTAATTTAAAAAATTGGTGGAAAATAATTATAATTTTCACACACAAAATACAGTAAAAATAACTTATGAAGAAAATTCATTTTTGAAGAAAAAATGGCTTCACTAAAAAAATGAGTGATTATTTACTAATAATGAATAAATACATTTATATTTAGTAAAACTATTATATATTTATTTCATAATTCATTTACTCATTTTCATTCCCACCAATTAAAATGGTAGGTTATAATGGTCACATTTAAATAATAATATTTTTATAATTTATCACATTTTTTTTAAAGTTTGTTGTTGTGTGCTAAGAAAGATATAAAGATTATTGTTATTTTAAAATAAATTTTTGAGGTGTTACATTACTACTTAAGAATAACCACCCTTATAGCCATTATGGTTATTTATATAGGAGAGTCTGACAAGGTGCTTAAAACCTAGCACTTCATGGGAGGCAACCAATGGTTCAATAAATTTCCCTTTATTTTTTTATTTCGTTTTATTTTCAATAAAATCACCTCTTCATATTTTATTGTGAAAAATTTTCTCACCTCCTTCTCTCCTATCTAAATTGTAATATCCTCTCATATTTTCACTTGGTTTATTTCATTTGGCCTTGATTTTTTAGATATAATAAAATTTATTTTTTTTCCTTTATAACTTCTTAAAGGTAAGATACTAAGGGTACCTTGAAATTCTTAAATCGATTACTTAATTTGATTATCTATAAAGTAAAACACTACTATTAGTGGATTCTTCTTCTTCTTCTTCTTCTAATTTAAAATTTTTATTACTAAATCTACATGTATAATTACTTGATTGTGGTACTTAGAGAATTTTTCTACATTAGTTAGAAAACTAATCAATACATGAGAATAATGGTGGGTGTGTTTTCTTGTTAAAAGAGATTTGTTATTACGTGTCCAACTTTCCTTAATCTAGGTAACAGAAAATCATTTTTATTTAAACTAGAATCTTTCCCGACATCTTGTAAGTTTCCCTTTGCCTTGTGTTGAGAGTTATTTAATCTATAACTGTTAACCAACATTATAATCTTTTAGTTTAATTGGTAACATTTATTTTCTATTTAATTTGATGAATATAATTTATACTCACATTTTTATTCTTTTATCATTCAAAGTTGTGTAATTATGCTTATTTAACATTTATATTACAATTAAAATATAATTTTAAACTTTTTATTATTGAAATTCTATTTTTAACCAAAATTTCTAAATGTTTTCTTCCACCATTGAGATGAAAAATTAGGGAAAATATGAGTTTTTATGTAAAGAGTAGGGTTATTTAAGTGAACTAATATATAATTCATTGATAATTCAACAAAAATCCCATTAAATATTTTCAAAGTTGTGAGTTTTTAAGATTTATTGGGGCATCACTAGTGGGAGAAATTTCTTATGAAAAGTTAATGGCTGTTGTTTTCACTTTTGGGATGATTTATCTTTATTAACTTATATATTTAATGAAGTAAATAATTTTCTTTCCCTTTTGAAAATTTTTATTCTCAGAAAATTTTGGGATAATGTTATATAATCATCATTATTTTTGAAACATTTTTACCAAAATTAAAATCATAAGATATGAATCTGAATGGACTATGAAATGAAAATCCAAATCCACATTGAACCACTTTTGCTTCATTATTTCATTATTTTACCCTTTAATATTTTGGGTGGGTAATTTATGAAACCTTATTTATTATTAAGCTTGATCATCTAAATAGAGTGTCTAGTTATTATATCTCTTAAATTATGTGTGTCTATTCTCCAAGTGGTAAATAGAAGTGTGGACCTTTATTTTGTCGAAAATTTAAGTGTGTTGAATTATCTTTAAAATTTTCAATTCTAATCATATTTTTTAAATAATAACCAAATTCTCACAGATGTAATTAAATAAAATAGGGAAATCATCACTTTATATTTGAGAAATATTTACGGGGAAAATTATTTCTAAAAATTAAATCATTATGACATTTGGTGTTTTCAAATTTTCAATTTATTTTATACTACTAAATTTTTAAATTAGATAAGTTGAGGGCAAGAAATATGCTAATTATACTAGAATTTGATGTGGCCTTTATTTCATTCTTTTTTATACATTACTTTTCTTTTATATGATATGAATTAAATGATAAAATATATGTTTAATAGGATAATTATAGTGTTATTATTTATTATCTGTTAAATAGAAATTTCCTAACTATTATGGTAAAAAAGTTTAATTTGATCTGACAAGAAGAATTTTTTAGAGATTTTAATTTCTATTCATTTCATTATGAATTTTCTTTAAAAATATTTATCTTAAGTAATTTTGATTAATCTATGAGTTTATTTAATTTAAAAAATTTTCTTTTTTTTATAATTTGCTAATAAATTATTTAATTAATAAAATTTGAATTTAATTTTTTATCTTTTATTTTTTAATTTTAACATTTTTTATTTTTTAAATTATAATTTCTTTTTTAATTAATGTAGTATAAGTTTAGTTTTTAATATTTCATTTTAATTTTTTCAAAATTTATATTGATTGTTTTTACATTTAACTTTTTAGTTATGTTTGAGCCTATTTAGAGTGTGTATAATCAATGGATCAACTCCTCTTGTGTTTTTTGGGTAAAGGATTGAATCTATTATGCCTCTTATTCGAATCTATCACATTGGGGTGTCTGGCTATTCCTGTCTATTATGATATCATGAAGAGAAATTAATTGATCGTTATCTATTTCAAATTGACCACTCCTGATAATAAGAGAGGCTATATATAGTGATTATTGAGTGACTCTGTGAGTATCCCACATGCTACAACAATGCATTTTGATCATCTATAAAGATGAAATGAAATTGACTTGGAAGACTAGATACCTATTGACCGTAAGAACATTTGAGGATCAACCACACTTGAAATTCATCTATTATAAGAATACATGGGCATCGACCAATCTACCATGTGCTATATGATCAACAACTGAGGGGGGGGGGGGGGTCACCTGAGATTTTGTTTGTTATAACACTTCATGGAACCTAGATAGAGGTCTACCAAATATGAGTCTATAGGATAATAAATTTCTAATATGATCTAGATTTTAGAGGGGGAAAATCATTTGAAGAAGATAACTTCTATCATGGAACTCCATCAACAATGTTGAGTTGTATAATTCAAAGATAGTCAACTTAATTTTGTTGAATACGTTTAAATATTTCAACATTGGTTCTGAATTCTAGGACTAAGATTCTAACTATAAAACTATTTCAACTATCCTTTTAGATGAAAATATGTTTCTGGTTTAATCTGTGTCATAGGAGCAAGGATTCTAAGTCATCAAGTCATCGTTTGACCGAACAAAGAACCACCAACCTGGTATTGAAGCATTTACTAGGTTGTGGAATACATCTAAAATGCACATCGAATTATGATCAATTAGAGAAGAAATGAAATTATATGGTTATGAAGTGATACAAAATCTAGGGATACTGAATGAATATTATTAAATATGATAAAGAACACGTTGAACTAGATATGAGATCCATTTATTGATAAATTGAAATTCAAAGCCAAGGAGATTAACCTGCACTTAGATAAACCAACTTGGTCTCAACTGTATGAATTGGATAATACTCAACAACTTCTATAAGCATCCCTTATGTTATTAATATCTGATCCACTACTATATTTGATGAATCCAAAGTGTAATGTCGAAGTCTTGAAGTCAAATTCATCATAACTCAAATGAGGCGTTTTATTATACTATATTTAGTCACAATATAGGAGTTAGTTATGGAGAAGATTGATCCTCAACATAATATGTGTTTTCATGGATATTTAAAAATATTTTTCATGTGTAGATTGATTAAAGATGATTGGGATTTATAATTTTGTTTGTTTTGGATTTGAAGATAGTTTTTTTATCATACAAATTGTTTGAAAAATTACCCTTACATTCCAAGATGAATATCGTGATCATTTTTCCATGCTGGATTATTGGTTATCAGTTGAGTGAAGCGAGATGTTTAGGGAATAGTTATATATGTTCATTTGAGAATTGATTTATGTTGAAATGTCATTCGCAAAGTGGAGTAAGGATATTTTAGAAGGAATTAAGTCTAAGACTCATATTTCTTTCATTAGGTTGATTCCTAATCCAAGTGCATGTGATCTATTTTAATTGAACTTGAAGTGGTATGCTTGGGTCCCATATATTATAAAAAATAATGTGCTAGTCTCCACATGGTTTGTGATGATGCATAGATATAGTTAAATTGGTATAATATGAGTTTGACCTAATAAAGAAAAAAGTTTATAAATGGATATGTAAATAGAAACTTTTAGTGATTGTCTAATGATCTTTGAAACAAACATGATAAAGATTCCAATTAAACTAATATAATTCTAGAGCACCAATTTAGATGGGAAAAATTATCTTTCATTAAAAACATGAAAAAAAGATTCAATGAGGGTGAATTATGAGGATGAAATTGTTGGATTGTAAGAGTATACAATGGATACACGATGGGGGTGAATTACAGTTTAAAAAATAAACTAATAAAAACAAAATTCCTCTTAAGTAAAAAATATAAAACTCAAAATTCATCCAATGATCAGAGTGTATATCAGATTAAATAACTATTTGATATTTTATATTTTTTTCGGTATCATAATCACACTAATGAATCAATTTATTAGAAATATTCGTAAAAAAAATTCCTAATGTAAATTCAAAGTGGAAAATTAAACGTATAAAAACAAGAAAAAAAATATAATACTACTTAGAATGATATAACATATTTATAAAAGGTAAGTATAGTATTTAACCTTAATAGTTAAGGAAGTTATAAATCCTGACTTAGATATCCACACATTCAATACCTACTGTAATGGTTTGTCTTTCCTTACTCGGAAAGCCCTTAATATGAAAATCAGAATGGATATGTCTTCCAATCCCTTATAAGCCCTCTATTTGTTAGATTGGTATCTGCTCTATCTTTATAAAAGAATAAATCCCTTGATACAATGATCAAAATATTTGTCTTCTAATCCCCACAATCCCTATAGTTGATGGAATGTATTCTTGTTTATTCTTATCCCCAAAATCCCTCGATCTTACCATGATCGAACATATAAAATAAAAAGGAAAACATTCTAATTAATTTAAAATCCTTATAATTATTCCTTATAACTACAACTCTCTAATAGATTACCAATCTTAAGAATGAGATGTTTACAAAAAGTGATATTTCTATGTGTTGAGTTGAAAATGAATCAGCTCCCAACTCTTCAAATGACCACTTATTTATTGTAAAACCATCAATGGTCATGTTTATATGTTTATTGAATTAATCTGAGATAACTTTCACTTTGATAGATTAAAATGATCTGGATCATGATATTGACAGATAAGCATGAATGGTACTATTTTTTTATGTCATTTTATTTATCACCATTATAATGCTATTATGGATTTCGTTCGATAGAAATGATTATAAATAATATTATTATAGAATTTTGATAGTTTGTTGGAACTCAATATTGTTTGTCAATCTGATTAACTGAAAAAATGTTGAACTGATGTATATGTGCTATTTTCAGTCATATGGTCAATATAGATAGTACATTAGTCTAACCACTGTTTAGTACAATAGATTGTCCAAGGTATCAAATGTACTTTCACTCCAATGGATCAAATTTATTAATAAGAATTTATATTATTATTTTGATAATAACTTATATATTTGGTATATAAAATAATTTTTCTATAAAAACATACTAAAAAACTTGGCATATATAAATTTAGTAAAATAGAGTTTTAAGAAATTGTTTGTGATTTCAAAAACTAAGGAAATAAAAAGTATAAATTATATATTTTAACTCAATAATATCCAACTTTTGGAAATCACAAAACATGACACTTAAAATGAAAAATAATAACTTTGAAATACTTTAATACCTTATTTATTTTTAATAATTTTAGTGATATATTTCCTATAAAATTTTCAACTTTTTCATATTTAAACCCCCCTAAGTTAATACTTTCTTTTTCTTCATCATTGTTGATAAGGTGGAAAGTATTATTGCTTTGGATTACCCCATTGATAAAAACTTCCTTAGGTAGTTTCCTTTTTTATAAAATTTCTACCCCTTAAAAAATTGTCCAGGGATTCTCTCCCTTGGAATATTCCTTCCCTTTTTATGAAAACACTCCCAATTTTGAACAAACTCTCCCCCATTTGAAGAAAATCTCCCTCGTTTTGATTTTAAAAATGAACAGGGAAGTGTATAAACTCTTGAAATGTTATGAAAACATAACATAAGAAACAATTGTATCTTAATTAACAATTTATCTAAGAAATAAAGTAAGGAACATGCATCCATAAATAATTGTAAGAAAGAAAAACATAAAGTATTTGGATAAAATTTCATTCATATTAATCATTAATTCAAAATGTTTCAAAATACATCATGATTTCAGTGTAGATAAAGAATTATTTATTATAAATTTTCTTGATAATCACCTTTATCTTATTGATATATTTATGGTGCTTCCCTTATTCTACAACTTATGATTTAAGTTTCACCATAGTCTTCCATATAACTAGCAGTCTTTGATTCTCCACCTCTAACATTTAAAAATTATCACAATCTTCTTATTTTATTCCTTTATAATTAAAAAATCATCTTTACTAGATGAGCTTATTACTTTCTAGTTAAAACTTTTGAACCTTTTATTTGAGAACTCTGACACGCTCATCCTGATTCACAGTCATGCCTTTCAAGTGCTCCACAAAATTCACTCTCTTTGAAAAATATGATGAAAACTTATGAAAAGAATCTGAATATTCATGATATAGTTTCTTAACTTCATGTAAGTGATCATCACGACCATTGAAGTCATTATCCCCTTGTCTCAACCATTTTAACAAATAGTTGAATATTTTCTTATATGAATTATTCTTTCCTTTGAATTTTTTGATGTTGGCATCATATTAGATCATTGAATCATTCATAAAATTCAAGGATTCTAACTTTTTATTCATAAAACTTTGTATCTATTTGAATATGGATTCAATATTAATTAGATAATAAATCTGATCAGTTAATAGTTTCAAAGATTAGAATATGTAGTCAATATTATTTTGTTTCTCTATGGTATTTATAACAACCCTGCTCTTTATTACAGACACAAACATGATTTATTACATAAACATGAACTTAAGAAGATTATGAGGATCAAAAGTTATAGTGTATTTGGAAAATTAAAAACTTTACATAACAACTTGGAATATAAAACACAACATCTTTATTGAAATATTCTTTTACATGACCACTACATTCCTTCGTACTCAGCATTGTATCAGATAATCTGAGGACATGCATAAGAAAAAGGTGAGTTATAAATTCCAATAAGGGAGTAAACAATTAATAACATGAATAATATAGTACATGCTAGGAAATAGGAATATCGATGGAGCACAAGAGAAACATGAACATAAAGGCATGATATATCAATATTATCATAACATAGAAATGTGGAAACAACATTTAACATGATATTAGCATGATCTAAGTATCATTGCCCATGAAGATTGAGTAAAAAAGCATTTCACTTGAATTATAATGAGTAAACCCTCATTTCAATTGAAATATCAGGATACAAATCTTTACCCAATGCATTGGAGTGCTATTAGGGCGCACACTTTTTAATTATTTTATTCCATGCATAAGTGTGCTACATAGATCATAAAACATAGATTCATTAAACATCATCATTTATTCCATGATAAAGGAATGTGGAATTCATACTTTAAACTCTATAATCAATAAGTAAATGTGGATGAAATTTAATACCCTTTGTAGAGAAATGGGTATGGTATTCACTACCCAATGACTTTGTCTTGGAAAATCCTAGTGCTATTTCGACAGCATAATGATAAGACATAATAATTTATAAAAATCGTTGATGAGAGAGAAAGGGTTATGTTATCATATGAAAATAAAATGGACATTATGGTGGGTCACATAGATAAATGTCCCAACATATGTAATTGTATTTAGATTTATAATATAAAATAATTGCTTGAATGTAAATGAGGAGAGAGAAATCCCTTAAAGAATTTCAGCATGGTAATGGGTGTACATGGGAGGCATTCATGAGGGAGAAAGGGGTACCTCATCATTAAAAAATAAGGAGGGCAGCATAGGGGAGGTTCTAAATGACACCCCAACAATTTTAATTTAAAATAAAAGGGTATAACAATATAAAGAAACATAGATAAAATTGAGAGATGAAGAAATCCCTTACTTGGATGTATGATCCCAAAGGCTTGGGAGAGGTTTATCGAGAGGTTGGGGAACCTTGGGAGTATTCTAGAGAGAGTAGGACATCTTTTGGTAGATCTCTAAATGGTTTTAATGAAGAGGAATGGTATATTGAGTGGGATTATATAGGAAATGTGAGGGAATTCTTTATTTTTTAGATTTTGGACACCACACATTAAACTAATCAAAACCACAAACTATCCAAGGGTTTTTGCCAATGGTTTTTTCCAATGTGAAGTGGAAAAAATTATTTTATAAGGAAAAATTTCAAACATATTAAAATATTTGGCTTGCTTATGGGTAGGTGAGTCACAATCTAAAAAAAATCATTTTAAAATGTTAAAATGTTTTATAAGTTTGGAGGGTCCACTAAGGCTTTGTAAAATAAATAAAACAAACATAAAATACCATTATTTTAAAGTAGAAACATATATTGGACTACAAACCCATTTATAATATTTTTTTACATCACTATTGCGTCATTATGATCTCATAAAACACATTATATATTTAAACGGTTTTTAAGTTTTACCCAAAAATTTTTCCGTCTCAAAAAATTATGAAAAATTCACCAATGGATAATTTTGATGACATGATTCCAAAAAATAATATTCATTTTATATAAAGAATTTTCTAAATATTTGAATGTTTAATTTTAAAATAAAAACTAACATTTATAAAAAATTCATGGGTTTTGACAAAAAGAGCTTTCAAACCTTAATAAAAATTACAATTGTATTCATAACAATTAAACAATTATTTATATTTTATAAAAAGAAATGTAGAAATAATATTTTATTAAAATAATATTTAATTAAAAAATCCATTAATTCATCAAAATATATTTCTTAATTTAATATTAACTAAAAATACTATTTGTGCTTTAAAAACTATTTACAAAGTTTCAATAATAAAATTAATGTATATTCATTATTATATACCAAAATAATGCACATAATCTTAGTGCTAGGTTCTTTTTACATAACCCCTTATAACACCCGCATAATACCTAAGGGTAAGGTGTGCGATTGTGATGGACTCTTGGGGAGGCACAGATAACATCACTAAGGTGGTGATCTATATCAACATCCACTTCTCCTATAGGTGGTTCCGTTCAAGCATAACGTGTTAAAGAACAACTAGAGATTGGCCAAGAGTGAAGCCCAATAATTCCACCTCCTTTCTGAGATCTGAAAAATGGGCTTCGTACATATCAATTCCACTGGATGAGGCTATCACTTCCTTTGTCTGATTAAATTAGTTTTGTTAAAGACCTATATATATAATAATTATGTGATCACTGCTCAACGACTATATTATCAATGGTAAAAATTATTTATGGTATTTTAAAATCCAAAAACATAAAACCAAGGAAGTGCATATGTTTTATATAAAAATTTTACACAATTATAAATTTAATTAGATTAAGAGGAATTTTCATTAATAAATTTTTGGTCATTATAATATTCCCTCCTTAAGAAATTTATCCCTTAAAATTTCCATTTACCACACTAAAACAGATGTGGGTAACTCTTCTTCATCACCTCCTCTGATTCCCATGTTTCTTCTTCAAACTTATGGTTTCACCACAACCCCTTGATAAGGGGTGTTGTCTTATTTTGTAGAACTTTTTCCCTACGTTCTAAGATCTTCACAACTTTTATTCTAATGAGAGGTTATTCTCCAATGGTACCACCCATGGATTGAGTACAGGTGATGGGTCAGGTATGTACTTTCTAAAGAGTGATACATGGAATACATCATGTACTTGAGATAGGTTCCGTGGGAGTTCCAGTCTGTAGTCCACCGCTTCAATGAGATCAAGGATCTAAAAAGGTCTGACTTACCTTATACTAATCTTTCCATTATTCCCAAATCTCATAAATCTCTTCCATGTTGATATACAGACGAATACCATGTCTCTAACATCAAATTTTGGGTCTCATCGACAATTATCAGCATAGCTCTTTTATCGACTCAGAGAACCTTTAATGTGATGCTAGTTGGTATTAACATTCTACACTATTTCTTTGAAAATTTCTAGACCTAGGATTTTTCTCTCCCCAACTTCATCCCAACATGTTGGTGTTCTAAACCTTTTTCCACACAGGGCTTCATAATGATCTATTTTGATACTTTATTGAAAATTTTTATTGTTTGAGAACTCAACTCGAGGAAGATGTTGATCTCATCCTCTTTTCAAGTCCATTGATAATGCTCTCAACATGTCTTCAAGTGTTTGGATATTCTGCTCAGATTGGCCATCATTTTGAGGATGATAAACCATACTGAAGTTTAGCTTAGTATTCAGTGCATGTTAAAGACTCTTCCAAATCTTAGAGGTGAATCTTGGATCTCAATAGGATATAATGGATAGTGGTACTCTATGTAACCTTACCCCTTATCTAATGTATATCTGTACTAGTTGATTTAATGAGAAATCCTCCCGAATTTCAATGAAGTGTGAAATATTTGTAAGATGATCCACGACAACCCAGTGATGACATACCAGGAAATTTGATGTATACCCAGTGATCTCCTTCTTCATGTTATCCCACCAAATATTCTCTTAGAGATCTCGATACAGCTTTGTGTTTCTTGGGTGAATAGATAAATTCAAACTATATGAATCATCCAAAAATTCATTATTTAACTCTGGATTATTTGGAACACATAGTCTTGTATAAAATCTCACAGTTCCTTCTTCCTTAACATTGATCTCCAAGGATTTACCATTTCTGAAAGTTTCTACTTTCTTCTAATTTCCCACATCATTCTTTTTTATCATCCTTTAACCTTTCCAAAAGATATGGTTGAGTGATAATTTGTGAAATTATTGATGATGTTCCATTCTTTATGATTCACATTTCCATCTTCATCAAATCTAATAAGATTTGATAATTTTCAATTCTTATCAATGATAGAATTACTGGGTCCTTTTTATTTAGAGCATCTGCCACCTTGTTCTCTTTCCTAGGGTGGTAATAGATTGAGAATTCACAGTGTTTGATCACCTATATCCATCTTCATTGGTGCATATTCCACTCTTTTTGTGTGAATATATACTTGAGGATTTTGTGATCTGTGTATATTTGAAACTTCTTCTCCCAGAGGTATTGTCGCCAAATTTTTAAAGCGAAGATTACTACAGCCAACTCCAGATCGTGTTTTGGATGGTTTTTATAATGAAATTTCAATTGTATTGAAGCATAGGCAATGAATCTATAATTTTGCATCAATACATAGCCCATGAACCTCTTCAAATCATCACTGAGTACCACAAAAATTTCAGCACTTATGGGTAGTGTAAGCATGAGAATAGTGATAAGCCTCCTTTTTAACTCCTTGAATCTCTCTTCGCATTCATCACTCCATGAAAAACTGACTCCCTTATGAGTTAGTTTGGTAAGAGGGTTTGAAAATCATGATAAATTTCTCAAAATCAGTGATAATATCCATTTTGCCCTAGAAATCAACAAATATATATCATGAATGTTGGCCTTGGCCATCCATCAATTGCAGTTGTCTTGGAGGGACTCATAGATATCCCATTTCTTATGATGATATAACCCAAGAATGATAATTACTTCAACCATAACTCACACTTTCCATACTTTTCATTGATATTATCCTTTCACATGGTCTCTAGTACAATGCTTATATTCTCCTCACACTCCTTCTTGGTTTTGGAGAATATTTGAATATCATCTATAAATATTACCAAAAATTTATTGAGGTAATCTCTATGGACTCTATTCATCAATTCTATGAATATTACTAGATGAACAATGAGTCCAAAATTCATTACTTTGAATTAATAGTGCCCCATAACTTGTATGAAAATAAGTCTTGGGGATATCCTCCTCATTCAACCTTACTTAGTAATATCCTGATCGCAAATCCACCTTGGAGAAGTATTTTTCTCCATGTAGCTGATCAAACAATTCCTAAATTCGGGTCAAATGATACATGTTCCTTATTGTGATTTTGTTTACCTCATTATAATTAATGCAAAGGCGCATTGACCAATCCATATACTTGCCGAAGAGGACTGGTGCACCCTATGGTGAAGCATATGGTCATATAAACCCTTTATCTAGATTCTCTTGAAGTATTTTTTTTTCAGATCCTCAAGATCCACAACAACAACTATATATGGTGTCTTAGATATTAGAAATTCCCCAGATATAATACAAACAAGGAATTCAACATCTCTTCTAAGAGGAAGACTAGAAAATTCCTCAGGATACACTTTAGAGAATTCCCCCACAATAAGAATGTCTTCAAGGATTGTTTCTTCCTTAGAGTCAATCATCTGAGAAAGATAAGTGTGATCTAATGGTAGTAATATCCACTATTGAGATGATGGTGCTAAATAATATTCATCCTCCTATATTCACTTGTATAGAATTGGGGGTCAATTCACCATATGGAGAGTTATTTCCCTCTCACATCAATTTTTTTGGCTCCATATAGGTAAATGCAATGCATGCTACAAATTGCATAAAATTACACAAGAGGGAGTATGACAAGGTTTACAAGGAAGTTAAATCCAAAATTTGTGATAGGGGAGGAGTAATATTAATGGGTTCCAATGAATTCCTTATTTTCCATTCTCACCAACATCTCTACTTTCATGATTTCTGGTGATGTTGTTATTGTTCTACTAAAATTTTAGGATATAAAATAATGCGTAGAAGCAGAATCAAAAATTACATTAACTATTCTTGAATGAATAACTAGTGTGACTATCAACCCTTTATCTTCGTGGTTCACTTTAGTGTAATTGATGGAAAAATATCACCCTTACTACCTTGGAGGTTGTTGGTTTCCTCTAAAAATCCTTTTCTTAGGGCACTAGTCTAAAAAGTGCCCTGGTTATTTGCAGTAGAAGCAATGAACAATGCGTTTAGGGTCAAACAGAGAATTCATCTCCTCTGTCACAACGGTGGGTTTTTGTTGTCAGAAGTTAATATACAGGTTCCCTTCTCTTCCACACCTAAAGCATTTCCTCATCCCCTATAGGAGATTTCTGGGGCGATTCTTTCCTCACCTTTGGAAAGTGGGGTGCTGGATTTTCTTAGCACCATTGGATTTATCCATCAGACCACCAAAATTAATGTCCACCTTACGCTTGTTATCCCTATCACACCCCTGAGATTCATCGATCTCTATTTTGAAATTGAGGGAACATCGTAAAATTTCCTCCTAGATATCAAAGTCACAAATTGCTAGTGATTTATATAGTCTAGGTTTTGGACCACCAAATAAGTGGTCAACCATGAATTCAAGGGTAAGAACACATCCAGAGACATATCGTACAAGACTTGTGATGGTTTCCTCATACGTTCTGATGGATTTATGATATTTTTTCATCTTATGGATTTTTAAGGGTAGTAATTCTACCCTTATATTTTCTATAAACAATTTCTTTCTATATTATTGGTATGCTATCAGACATAGTTCTATCTATTCTATCCACAAACTTCTTTAACTTGGAGTCAAAAAATAACTTCATCTAGTCCATATTATCTTCACTAATTATGGAAATATTTTCCCTGATAGCATATGTTTTAATATTTATATTTAAAAATTCCATGTAGTTCATTATAATTTTGATTATAAATTAAGTAAACATCAATAAAATTGATTTAATTGAATCTTTCTTAATCGATTCCACTGATAGAAAAAAACTTCACAAGGTTGATTTGTTTCATGTTCATTAGAAAATCGATGAAAAATATATTAACAACTTTGAGGGTATTCTTATCACTATTTCTAGGAATCTAATGACCCTATATCCAGAGGGTAACAACTCTTGGATCCTAAGTAAGGTGAGAAATCTTTATTAATTTATCATAATTTTTAAATAAATATGCGTTATCCTTTCACTTTACAAAACTCCCAAGTTTTTATAGAAGTTTATAAGAAGGGGGATACACTTCTCCTTCTAGGGGTAATTTTACTCGGTTATCTACTTGTTGATAAGAAGGTTTACATTCTTGACCAAAAAGTGTAAAAACTATTTCTTCTTTATTATTTCATGATTCATAAAACTCTCTTACTTTCTGAGTGTAATGTTTATCAAAACAATTATCTTTTTTTTTCAAATAATATTTCTTCAAATCCCAAAAATCTATTAATATTTTTATGAATAGAATCCTGATTTTCATACCATTCCCTTTCAATCAACCTTTCTATTAGAAATTGACTTTTTGAAAAATTTTATGTAGTTTCCATCTTACTGAAACTGATGCCAAAGATCGGAAGAGTTCCAAATGATCAGACTGAGAACTTAAATAGGTGGAAATATTATGGTAAAAGACCATATAAATTGATATGGGAAAATCTGTGAACTAATTTTATATAAACACATGAAGTGATGGTTCAAATTAGATAAAATTTAAATGGTTCAGATTGAATATTCTTTTTTTGATCTGATGATTAAGATTTAATTGAAGAATGATTTTAAAAATAACTCTAAAAATTTAAACTTTTTTAAGAAAAAATTGTTAATTAGAGTAAAATATAATCCTATTTTAGAAGACTTTATATTTATAAAAAATTATAGATTGTAAAATTTAAAAAATATATAATTAATAACATGTATTAACTAAAGTAATGAATAAGATTAGAAACTAAAAGAGGAATACCTTTCAGAGTAGAAATGTTTCCGCGGTATGAGTTAACTTTTATTCTTTTTTTTAATAAAAAATTTATATGATAAATTTTATAATAAATACATTGTCTAGAATAATTTTGTACCAAGTTTAGAGTTAAAAAAACAATTAAATCAAATTATGACACTAAAATTTTGTTTTTCTACTTCAAAGAATCTTTTTATAAAACATTTGCATTGAACTATTTATAAAAATATTGTTTTTGAAAATTTTATAATTTTTTTACTCTAAATTAGTTATTATGAAAAAATTATTTAGGAAAATAAGGTTTTTATTAAAAAAAAGTTTAAGAAAAATAAAATTTTAGAATAAGTAAATGTTTTAGAAAACTAAAAAACATATGTACTCACCCCTTGAGAATGAATTTATTAATGTAAGGATATTTTTAAACATGAATTAGATATGAATAATTATTTGATATTGATCATTACTAGATTCTATTTAATATATTTAAATCTATTCAAACTAAGAGACTTAATAAAAATATGAGTAAGTTATTCTTGTGTTCCGATGAATTGTGAAATGATATATCATTTTATATGGAATACCGAAGGAAATGATGTATTATGTCTATGTTCTTATCATGTGGGTGATCTGATGAGTTTTTAATTAAGTAAATGTCACTTGTGATATCATGCTCTAATTGTATTTTAGTAAAACTCAATCTATAGTCAGTGAGTGTGTGTTTCATCCAAAAAGCATGAGCACAACAACTTCTAACTGCTACATATTCCACTTTAGTAGTGAAAAGTACTATTGAGTGTTGTTTCTTACAATACCATGAAACTAAAGATTCTATTAATAAATTACATGTTACAGATGTTCTTTATTTATCCATTCTACATCCACTAAAGTCAGTATTCAAAAAAATATTTTACTTAAAATCTTTTTAAGAAGAATAGAATAAGGATAAATCCATAATTCTCTTAAGGTAATTAAGAAATACGTTTTAGAGCTTTAAGATGGGATATTTTTGGATTTTATGGATATATAGCACATAATCATACTCAAAAAATTAAATCTAGATGACTATCTATTAAGTAAAGTAAACTTCCAATCATACCTCTAAAATTATTTTGATCAACTAGTTTCCAAACATCATCAATATCTAAAGAGTTTGTGGATTTTATAGGATTACTAATACTTTTAGTGTTTTCAGACCTAAATTTATTAAGAAGATATTTTATATAATTATGTTGAAAAATAAAATTTCCTTCTTGTTTTTTTAAAATTTGAAATCCAAGAAAGTATGTTAACTCATCCATAAAACTCATTTTAAACCCATACTTTATAAGATCCACAAAGTAATTTGAAAGATACTTTCGAGTTGAACCAAATATAATGTCAGAAACATATTTTTGTATAATCATAAATTTTTTATTAACTTATTTTATAAAAATTACTGGATTCATATCCCCCTTAACAATATTATTTTGTAAAATAATCCAGTTAACCAATCATACTAGGCTCCATGGGATTGTTTAATTCCATATAGTTTCTTGGTAAGTTTAGAAACACGTTCTGGATGTTTTTTATTTTCAAAACAAGGTGTTTATTCAAAAAAAATTCCTACTAAACATGAAAATTAAGGAAATAAAACTTGAAATCCATTTGAAATAGTTTGAAATTTAAGAATGATGCACATGATAGAAGTATACAAATAGCCTCAAGTCTAGATACCACAACATAATTTTATTCATAGTCTATGTCATCTTATTGATTACAATCCTTAGCAAAAATTCTAGATTTATTTATATGCATTACTCCATTTTCATGACACTTGTTCCAATAGACTAATTTTACACCAATTATAAAATAATCATTAGTTTATTCAACAAAAGTCCTAACTTGGTACCTTTAAAACTAATTGAGTTCAGCTTGCATTGCCGTTATCCAATACTCATCACCTGAGGCCTCATCACCTAAATCCTCATCCGGAGTCTTGGGTTGAAATTGATATAAAAATGCAAGATGTTAAATTTCATTTCTTAAATAAATTATTGTTCTAAGTAGTTGATCTTTTCACCAATGATATTATCACTAGGTTGATTCTTAAGAAACAACTGACTTCTCGAATTTTCAAAACTTTGTTCTTTAAAAATAGTTTGATGATATTATTGAGGTATAACATCATAAATATATTCTTAACTTATTTTTCCATGATAATAACTTTCTAAAATAGGTTGAAAGTTAGTTTTATAAATATAATTTGAAGATGTAGGTTGGGGTTGTCTGAAAACAAAGGGATCTGTTTCATCAAACATAACATATATTATTTCCTCAATAGTGAATCTATATTTATTGAAATTAATTCATAGACTTTTATGATGAAGTATAATATAATTCAATAATTACTTTCTTCTTTATATAATTTTTTTCCACTTTCTCAATTGGTTAAACATTAATAGGAATATTTGATGTAGTTTCAAAAGAAAATCTTCTATTTTTTTCATCTTCACTACATCCCTTTTCATTATACCCGCATATTGCATAAGGGTGCCTATAAGACCATCTGGAGTCAAATTTTTAATCCTTCTAGTATCATACATATCTATTCTTTTAGATTCCCAATCATTAGTAATAATCTCAATAATATTATCAACTAATATTTCATCTGTTAAATTTTTCTCTGTAAGAGAACGTAAACCATGAACAATGGTCATGAGTATTTGATGCATCTTGTCTATTGATTCTCCATATAGTAAATCAAAATTTTGATAGTAAACTCTAAACATATTACTTCTTGTTTCAATGAGTTTAGAAGTTCCAAAGTGAGTAACTTATAACTTTTTCTATATAAATTTAACTTCTTCACAAGAAGAAATTTTCCTATAGATACTTATTTACATAGAATAAAGTAGAGTATTCATTAATCTATAATTAAATTGATATTCTCAATTTTCTTGATTTGTAAAATTAGTAATTATGTTCTTAGGAGTATAATAATCTCCATTTAACATCACAAAGTTATCCACAAAAGTATGGATAAAAAAGTCTTTATTCTATCTCTCTATTACTTATAATTATTCCCATGAAAAATAGGTGGTATACTAGGATTCATATTTTCAAGTGTAATAATATTAAAACATGTAATCTTATAAAAAATATTAATTTCTATAATACATTTTAGTGTAAAATCAATTTACAAAAAAGAAGTTAAAAAAGTACTTTGATAACTTGCAGTTAATAACAAAAGTAAAAACTCACATGTATATTAGTAGAACCTTCTCTAATACCAATTGTGGGATCATAAGAGTATACGATGGATAAAATAGGGGGGTGGTGGTGGTGTAAATTGTAGTTCAAAAATTAATGTATTGAAAAAAATATCCTCTTAATTCAAAATGAATAGACTTATAATTTTTCAAATGAACATAGTGTACATCGGATTTAGAAACTGTATGATATGTCATATTGTTATCTGTCTCACAATCACACCGATAAAATAATTTATTAGAAATATCTGTAAAAAAAATTTCTAATGTAAATGAACAATAGAAAATGAAACTTTTCAAAACAATTAATGAAAAATGTTACAATATAAATAATTATTTACAAGATTTATAAAAGGTAACTCTTCTGTTTAACATTAAGAATTAAGGAAGTCAGAAATCATAACTTAGATATCTAAAGTTTTAATAACTACTATAATGGGTTGTCTTTACTTACTAGGAAATACCTCAATGCGATGATCAGAATGAATCTATCTTCTAATCACATAAAATTTCTCAATCTGTTAGATCGGTATCAACCCTGTATTTATTAAACCTAAAAACTATCGATAAAAATATTAGTGTATCTTTCTTCCTAGCCCTATAATCCCTTGATCCAATGGATCATATTATTATGTCTTACCATATTTGTAATTTTGTTGATCTAACCATGATTGTATACAATGAATAAAAAAGGATTTTTTAATGAATTTACAATCCTTATAATGATTCCTTATAACTATAACTCACTAAAATATTATAAAGATAAGGAATGATATGTACATGGGTAGAAACATTTAGACATGTTGAGTTTCAAATGAATAATGTCCCAACTCTTACAATAACCTTCTATTTATATGAAAACCTTCAATGGTAATATTTTTGAGTTTGTTTCAACAACCTCAAACCCCATTCATTTTAACAGCTCATAATGATCCGGATCTTGATCTTAAAATCTAATCATGAGTTGTACTAACTTTTTCTAATGTTTTTTTGTTTGGAACCATTACAATGCTATTATAGATTCCAACTTATATAAAAAATTCTAAATGCTCCAATTAAAAACTTCATATATTCTGATATAATTCACTATTATTTGTCAATATGATAAATTGAAAAAAGGCTAATCTATTTTATCAGTACTATTTTTAGTCCAATGATCAGGAATTTGGTCAGTATGATAGATAAGACATTAGTCTAACTACTATTCAGTATAATAGTAGGTCTGATATATTAGTTGTACCTTTATTATAATGAATCAGATTGAATAATAAAAGTTCATATGTTTTTTTCATTTTTAAAAATTTATATCTTTAGTATAAAAATATTTTTTCTAAAAAAAATACTAAAATACTCGGGATATATAAATTTATTAAAATAGAGATTTAAGAAACTGTTTTTTATTTCCAAAATTAATAAAAGGAAAAGTATAAATTATAAATTTAGACTCAATAAATTGGAAGAGATATAAATATTGACTTGAGATAGAGAAGATGCCTCATTTATTCTTAACTTTTATTGTTTGGTTTCACTTTTAATTAAATCAGTATATCATTATGTATTTGAATATTATTTGGCATAGTTGAATTTAGGGATATTTAAATTTTATAGCTCATAATCCTTCCACATTCTTTATAATTAATTCTCAATCACAATTAGTTCTATTTAATCATGTTTCTTGAAGAAGATTGTGTTATATTGGAATGATTATAATTCTCAACGGTGATTATGAATATTCATATCAAAACAACTATGTATTGATTTGAATCAATTTTTTTAAACAACACATATCATTAATCTAAATCATTTAGTTTTTAAATTGATGATCATAAATTCAAAGCACTATTTTTTAACTTTGATATATCCTACACTAATTTTAACTAAAAATTAATATTTTCATCCAAAATATCTCATGGATATCAAAAAAATACACCAAGGCTCATCATATAATTTCAATGATAATTAATTAATATGAACACAATGAGAAAAGTGATAAATTTTGAGCATAATAAAAGACATAATTGAGTAAAAATTTGGGTTATTATATCCACTTAACATTTTTTTAAAAGTTGGGTCGAATGACTATTTTTATTATTGATGAAAAGACCTATTTTTATTTGGTTATTAGAATACCCATTACTTATCCCATAGGCCCAATGCCAAGAATCCCTTAAATATGGCTTGTAGTCTTAGTACAACATCATGCATGCACCATCCCACCCATGCCACTAGGCCCACATCATGCCTTCATCACCACCTATGACGTAAATACCTAAAGGGGATTTCCATGATTTGAATCATGATCTTTTGGATGCCAGATTCTGGGTTTTACCATTCAAGAACCACTCTAATTTCTTATATACTCTTCATATTAAAATTTTTATTCCTAAAAAACAACATAACCTATAGACATCCTAGTCAACACTTTCATGTACTTTATTTCCTAAAAGAAATAACCCATGAGAAAGAACCAACCAATAAATTGAAGTAATTATTAGCTAGCCATTTATTTTTAACTACAAAAAAACATTGAAAAATTTTCAGAGAATGTAATGATAATATATCTCTCCCATGTAAGCTATAAATAATGAAGATTTTATTAGATTGAAATTTAGTTATTCTTTGTACTTGAGATGAGAATCTGGTAGCGTGGTCATTGACAAACTCAAATTTAATTATATATAAAACCTAATTACTACTAGATAATGGAATTAAGGTCAACTCCTAGGGGATATAAATTTATGCTTTCCGAATAAAAACATACAAAAAATAGGAAAAAAAGAAATGATGGAATAAAGATATTAATGGAATGTGTGTGATTTGAAAAATGAATGTGTAGGAAACATTATGTAAATAAAATGAGTATAATCCATGGATGAAAAATTAATGGATTGAATAGAAACTAAAATGACTTTAATTCATAAAATATCTATTATCTAATATTTTAATTAATCATATTATTGATAACCCAATTTAAGAAAAGTAATTTTAAATTACTACCTATCACTTAGTGATCAATATTTCATACTAAACTCTCTTAGGGATAGACATGTCTATAAATAACTCAAGAGATAAATGATTATTTATGGATAAAACTAACTTCCACCTTTTCCAATTTAAGTACTTCAACTAAAGTTAAGAGGGAAAAGTATACACATCTCTTCACCCATTAGTTCATGGAGTTATAACAACCTATAATTGTATCAGTGAAATTTCCCTTCTCAAAATTGTGTCATATTTTTGCAATGTAACATAATCCAGATGCACTATATGCTAAAACCAAATACATTCATATTATATTAATTTAAACATTAAATTTAGAGAATAAATATGAAGATAATAATTTAAAATATTATACTAGTATAAAAAATAAAAAATAATAGAACAAAAATATGAAAATTTGGATCTGCTCGATCGACCAGAATAACTGCACTCATGAACACAACTGTAGAAAGGATGCATAATATTAGTAATGAGATATTCATTTTGAGATTGAAAATATATATAACCTTGATAGAAAATTTAAATTAATTTAGAATGAATGAAATATTAAGTATTTATATAATGTTGGGAACCCGTATGGCCATTTTGAATATGACCACTAGAATAGTAATTTGACCGTTAAAATAAAAACTTGATTGTTGAAATAGTAATATGACCATTAAGAACTGTAACCTGACCATTAATATTGTATAATAACCTATGTAAGTGTAAAATAATATTTATGTACAATATAAAATAAAAATATTATATATTGAAACCATGTTATAAATAAATAAATGTTTTAAATATGATAAATAGAGTGTTTGAATTTTTATAAAACAAAAATAATAAAATTTTACTTTTATAATAAATATAATAATTAAAATAAAATAAATTTTCAAAAAAGGATTTATAAATTAATATTATATATAATATTTATTATTAAATAATTTTTTATAACATAAGTAATTTTTCAATGGGTCAGAAAATCAATCATAAAATTAAAATTGTCATTTTTTGAATAAATGAATATTTTAGTTAAAAATTAAAATGCATATATTTAGAAAATTATATTCATTAAAATTATTTCATTTTTTGAATATACACATTGAAAAATGGTTAAGGTAATTTTTTTTTATTTTTATAAAATAGTTAAATTTTTAGTGAATTGTGAAATACAATAAAATACATTATTTAACATTATATGTTTAATACATAAATTGTTGAGTCATGGATGATGTAATCACCCATTATTTTGAACTCACATGCACCCTTTACTATATATTTTCCCAAAAATATATTACCAAATTTATTCTAAATCACCTAATAGAACCTATCCCAAATGTTTTATTACGTTTTTTCTCATCAGAATACAATTTTGAGGAGCCTTCTAGGGTGGGTTAAGAGAGGTAAGATTCTCGAATAATCTCTTTCAATTTTATTTTTCGTATACCACCCCATATAATCTCTATACACATAAATATAGTTACATAAATATACTAAATATATTTATACGTTATTATAATGGTAGAATATCCACCTTAAACACTATATTTTTATATTTCTAAAACAAATGTTTATTTACAATATGGTTGATTCACTGTCCCCAAAAACAATGCACTTTTTTTCCTCCACCGCCATCAAGGTTGGTCATAAAATTATTATTATGGTGAAATAAGATGATAAAAAGAATAATATAATTTATTTAAAGTTATGTAATGTTTTAGTTGTTATTTTATTAAATAAAACTAATTTTGTTCGTGATGATCCTTAAATCCACCTAAATGAACTAACTGAATAATGTTAACATTTTACTAAAAGAATCATACCAGTGATGGAACACAAAATGATATTTGGGACCCTTTAAATTTTGTGAGGTATATTAATACCATTTAATTTCACTTATATAGTTTTAGTCCCATTTGAAAATAACTTCAATATTTATCCATAAGTGATCCGGCCTTGGAACTATGAAACAAACGCTCTCAAAATAAAAAAATTGTTCTTTAAATCAAAATGAGATGGTTTTAAATGAACATAATAAAATTATGGTAAATAATATATATATATATATATATGTAAAATTTTATAAAGTAATAAATCAATTTAATCTAATTTTATTATCTAGTACATTAATTGCAAGTGTATAATGATCATAGAATATAAGGAAAGGGATCTCTTTGAACCACCTTTTTTCATTGGGTTATGAAATTTATCTAAAAAACTAACTTTAACCCTCTTTGATATTATGGAACGATTTTAAATTTTTTATATATTTCTCTCACAAATATTCCTAGATTATTACTCCTTTAGTTGATGGGTCAATACATTCCTTATGTTTATTTCTCAAATTTATTCTTTAAGAAATATCTTTTGATTATAATATGAGGCAAGATTGTATAACCCATTTATTTCGATGGTTAATTATTATCTTTATGAATCATGGTTATAACACATAATCATGTACATGTTATGATGGGTGCACCCAGATAGAGCTCTAATGCATTGAGTATTTTTTTGTCTCATGAGATATTTTGTATGAGATTCAAGAGTATACCTAATCTATAATGGGGCTCCGCCCACCATTTGATGTTGTCTTTCCCATTATACTTGAATTATGATTATGTAATGTTATATGTTTATATCACTTTCCTATGTTTCCATGATTATAAAATTCCATGCTTATTATGTTATCCTCAAATGCGATTATTCATGAGCCTTCTTTTTTTGATTTCATTATATGTCATTTAGATCACATGTAACGATTTATTAGTATGTTTATTATCTTACTAGAATTTTTAGCTCACCCTTTATTTTATATATTCCCTATATTATCCAATATAATTTCTTAAATTAGGATCCACTAAAATGGTTCCCCAATCTGGTTGGTAACCTGTCCTCAAGTGTTCCTCCCCATACACCAAAGGTTGTCGACTAACAGCAGGGGTCTAATGGAGGTAAAGTTAGAAGACTATAACCTCTGAATCCATAATAAATAAAGAGGAATAATAATAAATAAAATGAATAAATAGGAAAGGGCAGATAATAATATAATATATAAAAACAACAGATAACTTGCTCAGTGACAAATGAATAACATACATGAACATACTGAGTCATAATACTAGTATATAACTCACAAAAAGTAATACAATAGGACTAGAATAAAAATAATAAATAAATAAAATACTTGAATCCATTAGGAATCATTGGTACATGCTTGTCCCCCATCTCCATATCAAGTCAATGTACAATGTAAATCAATAGTAAGAAGGCACAATTCAAGGTTTTAACTTGTAACTAAGAGATCCACCCAAGTACCAATCAATATCCAAAATAGAGTGTGAAATAAACTTAGTATACCACCAACAACAATTTCTAATGTAATCTAGTCTCTTAGTATAAAATAAAGTAGTGTGTAGGTATAATAACAAAGTAGTAATTTATGAATGTAATCAATTAATGCTCAGGTTCTTCAAAGACACTAAACAACCATACCTACTTCCATCTATGCTAGACTGTCTCTGGACATGTTACATCATGTATATATATTTATACATTCAACCTATATATGGATAGATATACATTAACCAATGAGGAATCCAGGTGTTAGACCAAGGAATCCACATAAAATAATAATAATAGTAAGATATGTTCATTCATTAAATAAGGGAATCCATACCCAATGTTCTCAAATCAAATTATAAGAGCATTTATTCCTAATTGTTAGATAAACGAAAAGGGACACCATGCCCAATAGTCTCAAATCAATGATAAAGGATTCTGTGCCCAATTATAGACACAAATTTAATTCATATTTTTTTTGAAAAATTCTCATAATTTTTTTGATGTTTTTCAATGTCAATACCCATGATTTTAAATGTTTTAGTAAAAGATGGGAAATATATAATGGGGAATTGAAATGGTTTAAAAATATATTAAAAAAATATTGTTTTTGAAATTTTATGTTATTTATGAATCTTATGAAAGTTACTTAACTATTTTAAGGTGGTGACTTTACCCAAAATATGTGTCAAGCTGGGCCAGCTGCCAACCACTAGCACCACCAAGTCACATAGCCAATCTATAGTGGGCTTTCCAGCCATGGTGGAATAGTGGGATTTCAAACACAGCTGACGAAGCATGGGGAATAACCCTCATGTGTAGTGGACCATGGGTGGTGAACCCTATGGGTATCATTGTGATCCCAAGGGCTCATTTGGGCCGCATGTGTGTAGACCACATTTTTGTGGGTGAAAGTGAAGTCAATATCCCATCCATAGAAATGACTGAAATTTTGATGATTTCCTATCATAGGGTGTTACAAAAGAGAGTTATTTTTTTAGTGAAGCACAATGGATGAACATGGTCATCTCACTTGAGTTGATTATCAGTTTGTTAACCTAATTTTTTCTAAATCACTTATACTAATTCTTTTTTGTTGTTTTTATTAATTTATGAAAAAATGTATACTTTTTTAGTTTTTTATTACTTTTAAAAATATTTAAATTTTAAACTTACACTAACATGAAAATATAAATAGAATGAGATAAGGAAGAAATGACGTGTTATTGGGTTAAATCATTATTATCCTTTATTTGTTTAATTTTAGCATTATAATCCAAACATGAAATCTCATGATGAATTAATATTATTTTTATTTATAAATTATGGATTCTTTGAATTCCTAAGTAAGATTAATTCCAAATCCTCATATAATAAAGTTCTATGATACACCTTGGTTGAGGGTGTTCCATTTTCTAGGACCAGACTCTATCGATGATGTTTCATCCATTGAGTCAATCAACTCTATTGTGTGAAGAGTTTTCTAAGGAAGAGTGGTAAAAGAGTTTAAACAAAATAATAGAAATATATTGAGTTAAATTTAATGAGGGAAAATCACTACATCAGATACATTATCAACACCCATGAATTTTTTAGATATATAACCCAAATGTAAAATAAAATTTAAGAAAAATTCAAGAACACCATGAACTCCCTTGGGCCAAGACTCGGGTTGGCCTCCCATTATCATGAGTAAGATATAACATGATGGAATGATGAGGAAGAATAGAATAATAAAATTAAGAATAATAAAATAAAAAGAATGAGGTTGAGAAATATGAAATAATAAAATAAAAAGAATCAGGATGAGAAAGAGGCAGCATGACGCATCAAAACAGATTGAGTTACATTTATTTTTTGTTTCTTTTTTTAGTTTCATTTTAATTTTAATTTTAATTTATTTTATAAATAAAATTCTATTCATGTTTAACAAATTTTTATTCCCATCCACACTTTATTCTTCTTCTTTTCTTCTTCTTCTTCTTCTTCTAAATTATTATTATTATAATTAATAATAATAATATTATTTTAACATTATTATTTTTATTTTATTTATTTATTTATTTTCATTTTTATTTTATTCTTTCATATCCCTCATCATATTCTCTTTTATTTCATTATATCTCTCTCATCCCAATCCTTTTTATTTCATTCTTTTATTTTTCTCATCCTCTTTTTTTATTTTCTTATTTTTTTTATTTTTTTATTCTCTTCTTCTACCTCATTACAAAGAACTTATTTTTTACCCCTAGTAATGGGAGGCTGACTCAAGGCTTGTCCTAGGGGATGCCAAGGTGTTCCCGAATTTTTCTTGAAGTATATTTTATGTTTTTTCTAGATATGAGTAGCATGCATGAGTGTAGAAAATAACAATGATATGGTGACTATCCACCATTACATGAAGATTAATCTATTTATATTCCTTTTTAATCTATTTTCCCTCTCTTAATTGGATAACTATTCACACGATGGATTTGAATGAGTTAATGGATGAAACATTGTCGATAGAGCTAGGTCCTGGAAGATGGTACACTCTTGACCAAGGTGTGTCATGAAAATTTATTATAGGAGGAGTTAAAATTGAGATTTCTAAGACGTTAAAAGATTAAAAAATTTATAAATAAAAAAATAGTAATTCATCATGATATTTCTTTTTTGGATTATCAAACAAAAATTTAATAAATAAAGGATAATAATTATTTAACCCAAAACTATGTCCTTTCTTCCTTGACTTGTTCTGTTTATATTTTCATGTCAGTATAAGTATAAAATTTCCATATTTCATTTCATTGAAATATTTATTAATGTAATAAAAAAACAAAAACATTCTCTATTTCATGTATAAAATAATAAAAACAAAAAAAAGAATTATTTTAAGTGGTTTAGAAAAAGCAGGTCAACAAATGGAGAAGCTCTTTAAGTGAGGTGACCCTGGTCAACCACTGTTCGACACTAAGGAAATATTTTCCTTTTTTCTGGCCCTACAAAAATCCTAAATCAACTAAAATCTTGATAAATGATAAGGGTCATCATTCCCAATGATTACCATTGAAAATAATGAGGGATGCCATGCTTAAGAATTTCTAGTGAAATGATGAGGGATGCCATGACCAATAATTACCATAGATACATGTATACTTCATTATTTAATAAGGTAAAATGGTGTTTTGATATATTTCCAATTTCATTAAAAACATAAATTATAATTAAATAAACAAAAACCACCATGCATGTGGTTGTTCCATAAGCATAGGAAATGGCCAAGTGACATGGTCTCAGCATTGACTTTTCACTTATTTTTTTTAACATCCTAATAAAAAGGGAAATATAACACACCATAAAGGGTGATTCATTTCATAATTTGGTCCAATTTTGGTCATTTGAACCAATTTAACATTTAAATTGTATATAAAAACATCCAAAACTTTAAACTTTTTTTTCTTAAAAAACCTGCTGTCATGGCACATCTACGAGATTAATTTTAAATTAATACCTAAAAATTATATGATTGGAATTTGGAAAAATGGATTCTGTATTTGGATTTAGAATAATTTATAATTTCTAATAACTTCAAACTAGTTTTTGACCAAAAATATTAGGGAATGTGATGAAAATTAATTATAACGATTAAGAGAAACATTAGCTTAACAAATGACTAAACCTTAAACTTAAGGCCCAAAATGACATAGAAACTTATCCAAAATCCATTTTATGTTCATATAATGACCCTATTATTCCTTTTATAGGTTTGGGACCATTATTACATTAAGGTTTCATTGTCAAAATGTGGTTGGAATTACTTTTTCAAAAATTTATAAGAATTTCACTCCTCCACTATAAAAAGGTACTCACCCATACCACTTATTAAGAAAACTATAGAACACTGGCTCAGATAAAATATATCTAAATAACCTCCCAAAACTATAAATTAATCATATAATCATACCTTTGAAAAAAATCATCCAAGGAAGCCCTTTAGTACATTCTAAAAGGAGTTACCCAAAAAAGATGTAACATCCTTCGTCAAGATCCTATGTTTTATTTTCAATCTCCACCTCCTAAAATATTTTTATTTCATGATTATATAATATAATAATTATCCCCTATATACTAATACGTTGTTGTTCTAATGTTTCAACTTACACGTACACACACTTCCATCTAATTGGTATCGAACTTACCGTTCTTGTGTATGATGAACTACCGCCTCACTGAATGATATTGTTCATTTTTTTCATTTAACTCATATAATGGTTATGAACTATGATGAAAACTAAATTTTTATATAATATATATTATATTTATGAATTATTTAATATTATTTAATTATTTTATAAAACATACCTTTATGGTTTTTATTTTTTTAAATATGATAACTTTGTTTGTAGACGTGTGGACTACCGCCTCCTCAAAGCGATGTAATTCATTCACACTTTACATAGAATGTATTTTTGATGTATTTAGTAAAATTTTATGATATATTTGAAATAATAATAATTATTTATTGAAATTATATATATAGACACACAAATATTCCATTTTACTAATTTCTTTTAAAATGATAATAAAACAGAAACAACGTTCATGCATTTGTATGACTACCGTCTCCATCAATGGTGTATTCCATTTCATATTTATATATTCTATAGATTATTATAAATAAATATATAATTAATATATATGTTATTTATATCATCTTTTAAATTAAGGAAATAATTAAAGCATGATCTAAGTATGTGGATCAAGAATAACAAGTGAAAACATGTAAGAAAAACAATGTGGATATTACCTAAAGTGTAATATTAACATGGGATTTCTAATAAGTGAGTAATATAAAGACATATAAGGTATTTTATATAAGAATATGGTTATTTGGTAGATGTATAATAAAATTATATTTATTATATAATAGTTTTTAATGAGTACAAAGAAATTCAAGACATAAGGTAAGGAGATTTCTGGTCTCACTTTTATTTCTGTAAGACTTATGCCTCATTCAATACTCATCTCTTTTGTGCAGTGTATATATTTCACAAAATTTTATTTTATTATTATTATAATTAATGTTTTGGGTGTTTATATACCCATTTTATGATCTCGATTTCCTAGGGTGCTACTCTTCAAAAGTTATCAAATCAGTATGGTAGTTTTGTCCCAATTTTCATTCTTTGTGACACATGTTTTTTTATAAACCTATATTCTTTAACAAGGTTTATATATAGAAATTTGACTTGTAATATCATTAATCTCCATACTTTGATAAAAATTTAAGCTTCATGTAATTTCATTTTATTATATGGGGAGTATGATTCAAAGTTACCAAGTGGTAAGAGTTTATTGCAACAATCCCAATGTTTTTCGGGATTATTTATGAATATGTTTTCATTGAAGAAATCTTATAATCCATATTTCAAGATAACTAATGAATTTTATTCTCCTATTGTTATTCAGGACAACTTTATCTATCATTACAATTTTCTACTCTTTGGTACTTAATATAGTTAAGAATTGTTTTTATGAAAATCTGATGTCATTTCTCTTTTTGGCCAAAAATTAATATTATTCAAAAAAGATGTTTTAAAAAATGTTTTTGAATTTTTTTTGAAAATGTTTTTCAATGTTATTTTAAGATAATTTTAAAGGAAAATGGATTTTGAAAATGTTTTATGGGTTTCAAATATTCTTTTATAATCCTTCAAAACTATTTTCAAAGAAATATTTTTTCCAAAATGTTTTATATATTAAAAATCATTTTTAAAGAAGAAAGGATATTTTACTGAAGAAACGTTTTTAAAAGTATATTTCCAAATTATTTTCCTTTTAAAAAGACATCCATTGGTGTTACTTATGTATTTATTGGAAATGATCTAAAGGTTCCATTCATATTCTTTATTTTAATGGTTTATGTATTGATGACATGATATTTGTGAAACCCATTACTCTTTCATAGGTTATATGTTTATGAGACTCATTCCTATTCCATGGATTTTATGCTTTTGAAACCTACTTATTTTCACGGGTTATTCTTTTACGAAATGATTATGAAACATGTCTATTTTCCACGGGTAATGATATGATTACATGTTTATTAAACCCATTTCATTTCATGGGTTATGATATGATTTTTTATGATCTTGTGACACATTTATGTATGATTTCATTATGAGATTGGGGGGACCATTATCTCACTCTAATGCATTTGGTTAAGATTTATATCTCATGAGATATACATGGATGGAATGAGGAGTGGACTCAGTTCAGTACCTGACTTTGTTCTCTAATATGGTCTTATAAGTGAACCTTGACTACTAATACAGTCATGGGAGTTAACCATGACTATGAAGATGGTATGAGGATTGAATCTATACTACCAAGATGACCTTGGAAGCGAAACCTTGACTACTAAGTAAATAATTTTATATTTTTATGTGTCTGCCATAATTCCATGTATTATTCTGATGTTGAGATTTCATGGATTACGCTCTTGATTCCCTTATGAATCATGTCTTATGAACTGAAAATATTTATGCCATGATTCATGTTTATGATATTTGTTATATATGTTATGATATTATAATTTCGTGATCACATCATCATGCCCTTATGCTCATTTTTATTCATACATATCTCATTTTTTTTACCTTTACTAAGCATCCAAGCTCACCCCTTTTTATGTTTCCTTTCCATTGGATATGAAGATTTGTATTATGTATGATGTGTCTAAGAATGGTGATTTTCATTAATAGACCAATGGGAGATAATGTATCTATCTTATGTACTAGTGTTTATGTTTCTATGTTTTCAAAGGCTCTACACTAATGTGTTCTTTGGGTGTCTATTTTTGTTATGTATTAAGTATTCCACAAAAGTGATGTAATACTAATTTTTGAAAATCAAGATTCATTATAAATACTATCAAACCACATGGGTCAATCTGGTCATCATAAGCTTAATGGAACCACCTTACATGAATCAGGCTACAAGGCCCTAATCCTCTCTAAGCATCCTCATAAAGAACTTCTCCATAGATGGTCACAATATGAATATAAAAGTATAATGAGCTGATATTAATTGGTAATATATATATATTAATACCCTGACACGGTTCAACCTTCCTTACAACTACCCACCTTTATCTATTTGTTGTTTTAATCAACTAGGACTCCTACCCAACTCAATGATTAAATATACAACACTTATCAGGCCTAGAAACTTGGATTAAATTCTATGAATTTTATATATCTAATGGTGAAAACATAAAATGATAACCACAGATTTATAAAAGGCATCAAATTTAACATCAAAGTCATCCCTAATAGGTCATTAGGCTCCACCAACTAATCTTTTGGTACAAGGAATAGAAGAAAGGAAGCCAACTGAGATCTACAGATAATGCTCATGTTCCAATTTCAATCTTCTCTCAAGGAAATCTAAATCTAACCCTTATAGAAGTTTCTATGTTATAACACATCTTGAAGGTATCATGTTAAATTATTTAATATATAAACATTTACTACAACATTTAAATCATTTTATATGTTTGAAACATTGAGTACCTATTATCAATGAAAACTGTACTGAGAACCATATTTAGTTGACGCCATACAACATCAGAAAAATTATCTTTTAATTTTTTTAAACATCACTTATTTTGCCATAAGTTCTCAAAACATGTATTAGTTAAAGAAAATTTCAATTTAAATCTATATAAAAAAACCATTTAGTTTGTTATTGAAATTTTAATTAACTAACACCTCATTTAAATAAATCTCAAAAGTAGACAAAGGTATTTTATCAAATAAAGGGGAGAGTTTCAGTAAGATTCCATCATATATTTATATGTATCACTGTATAAGTTATTGCTAACACTTTAAATTACCATCCCTATTTATTGCGAATACACCCCATGGGTTTTAAAACTATGCATAAGAATAATATAATGATTAAGAAGACCTATAAGGGTCCCTTCATTCAAACTTGAGTCCATTTAAACATAACCCAATAACAGTTAAATTATCATGTTTTCAAAACACCCGTAGTATATTTCTCTCATAAGTCTCCTACCCTAAATAACCTACTTAGGTCCAATTATGCATTTAGGGATTTATCCATATAGATAATCATTCCCAATTTATAGAGGCAGATGCCTTTATATATATATACACCATTTTTTTGTTCGATGCATTATCATTCCCAAGTTATAAAGGTATTAGACTTTATATGTTACAATTATCATTCAAGTAATTAAAAACTGACTATTTTTTTCCTGCAACATCAGAATAAAAAAAATACATATATAATGGTTTGATTATATTCGTTACCATTCCCCAATTTGAAAAGGCCCATACAGTTTGTAAATTGAAACTTGGCACTTACTTAACCACAACAACTAATGTTTCAGACCATGAAACAAATGGTATATGGAACAAACATGTCATATTAGATTAATTTAGGTTCTAACATCAAACTATATGATAAAACACAATTTAGGTTGATGTAGACACTTTAATAACCATTAATATATCATAATTATAACAAGGGATGTTATGATTTAAAAATGAGTAAGAGTAGACATAACAAGATACTACATAAACAGAGAATACATGTAAATATATAAAATTCACCCAAATAGGTATACAAATAAGAATGATAAATAGTCACACATCAGGTTATATAGATAAAAATGCTTAATAATTACACAAGGCATTCCCAAAAGTATTTGTAAACCAAGTAATTCAATCTACATGGGATGACATGTGCATGACATATGCATGGAATGTGAATCTCTATGTGCATATGATGATGCATGTAATAATGCTTCCTTTCCACATGAGGCCAAGGGTAAAAATTAATAAATTAGTAACTGGTGGTTAAGTACATCAATCACTCAAGGTGAAATAATTATCAACTGTAATAGCAGACAATACAATCAACAATCTCATATCTAACAACTTGATCTTTCCACTGTCCGTGGTTTGGCTAGACATTGACACATACTATTTACCAAGTGTCAAAATGTTCCTAATCTGTTGTTTACAAACTCAAATGAAAAGACAAAGGAAAAATAACCTCTAATTCCACTTTTTAACATCCCAACATGAGAGCCACTAAAATAGTTCCCCGATCCAGTTGATCACATGGCCTCAAGCGTGCCTCCCAATATACCAGAGACTGCCGAATATCAACATTGGTATAATGGAGGTATAGTGGGGAGACCATACCATTTGTATCATTAATAAATATAGAGGAAGCATAATAAATTAATGTTATAAATAGTGGGATATTGATAAATCTGTAGTAGGTTATAATAACACATAACCTGGCCATTTCCAAATGAATAATGATGCATGAATATACTGAGACATTATTCGAGAAGACACCACAAAATAGTAATGCAACAAGTCTAAACTGAAAATAATAAATAAAAAAAGACTCAACTCCTATAAGAATCCTGAGTACATGCTCAACCCCTATATCCATATTATGTTAAAGTCTAAAGTCAATTAATAGAAAGAAGGAATAATCCAGGGGCTTAACCTACAACCAAGAGATCTGTTCAAGTACCAATTAGCTGCCCAAATAGGATGTGAAATAAACTAAGTAGGTCACCACCAAAAATTTATAATGTAATGATGCCCATGTGTATAAAATAAATCGCTGTGAATGAATAATAATTAAACAATAAATAATGAATATAATCATGTTAGAATCGTGTTCCTTAAAGAAATATGGCCGACTATACATGCTTCGGCCTATGCAACAATGTCTTTAAACATGTGTAATCATGTATATATATGCCTACATGTAGCCTTTATTTATATAGTTATGTAATTTACCAGTCAGGACAATTGTATCATTGAGAGATGGAGGGGATGAGTCAATGTCAACTTTTTTTATGTTTCTTTAAAAATAAATCAACCCTTTCGTTGAGTTAAAGATTTTTTTCCTTGTTGAAAATAGATCAAACACACATCCATAAGAACACAAGAATTTATAATGTTCTCTATTAAATAATAATAGTTATTTCCACTATATGGTTTGGAACTTATCCAATACCAAACAATCCAATAGAAAATAATACCTTCTATGTGGAATACAACGAGTAAGGTATTCCCTTAAACTCATGTAGAAATATGTAAATAATTCAATAGTGCGTGTGCTCCCTCTAGAAAAAATGATGTAATACATAGTTTTTGTAAAAACACATGTTACCTGTGATTCTTTTTAAACTTCCAAAAATGCATTCTTTTGAAAATAAATCTTCCCTTTCTTATACCAAAGCTGGTAATAACTTTAAGGAATTATGATATAAAACTTCAATAAGATTTTGAATCAGATTCTCCCAATACAGATCTATTAGTCTGATTTCCCAATTTTATTTTCCCAGTCCAAATTATCAATAAAAAAATATGATTCAACAAAAATGTAGTTTATTAAATTTAGAAAACTTTCCACTTCAGTCTGGAAATGAAAATATGATAATTCCCCACAATATGATAATCGAATGAATATGATAATCATACCTGATATGATGATCGAATGAATATGATGAAAATATAAATACAATAATCATCTAGATATGATGATCATATGAATACATTGTGATCTTTTCTCTTCTCCATTCACCTCTATCTGACACGAATTATTTAAGAAAAGCAATTCAGAACATCCTCTTCTTCTCTCTACAAATACAAATATTCTCTCTCTTCCTTTTGCGAATAGTACATCCATCATCATAGAATCACGATGTGCTTCTCCCCCTTTATACTCTCCCCTAATATGGTTTGTGTGGGAATCGCAGAAACTTTCCCGCTCAACCAAATTACGCAAATTTTTAAGTATCCTTGAATTTTGAGTACATTTATGACTTTGTCAGTGGTTGTCCATTCTTCTCAAATCTTCTCGAATCAGCTCCATGAATTAACTCTTCTTTAGAATTTCTTTCCATCCACTAGTCCAATTTTGATTTCCCAATATAAATTTCTCTATATGATTTCTTTATTATGATTTCTTGTAGCAATTATATATATGTATAAATCAGAAGCCTTCATCTTCTTTACAACCTCTATTCCTATTCTTCATTACGATTAGCAGGATGTGTCAGTATCAACTCTAATACAAAGGCATTTTGACCCAATTGATAAAGGAATTTTAAATCACATCATAGTTTTTATTTTCTTGTATGAATACAATACCCATCTGCTTTATTCTATGAATATTTATATCTTTTGGCTTTTAGTCTGACTGAAATAAAGTACCTTCAGTTTCTTACATTTTTCACAAATCATTTAAGACTTCAATATTCCATCTCTTCATTTTATAATGAATTGAACAATATTAAATAGTTGACTACATTTTTGATCATTTTATGTCATTGGGTTTTGCATCATCTTTAACTCAATTCCTTTACCATGAGTTTTGTTGAAAACAATTCTACCTTTGATGAATCTGATGGTATACAACATATGATGGACTGGTGATAGTATCCTAAACTTAACAACATCCTTCAATTCCAAAGTTGTGCTAGTATCAAGACTTCCTTCAAGAATTTGAATACATTTGAGAACAACTTCAGCATCGTCAGTCTTTCAATGGAATATATTGTAACTTCCCAATCAATTCACTATATTAATTCCTAGACTGAATACGATTAACATGAAAATAATTGGCATGAATACGAACAGAAAAAAAATGATATTTGGTACCCTTTTATCTTTCCATCTAGATATGATCAATATGAATATGTCTGAAAATAACTATTTAACTCCAAATTTATTTCAACATGGTTGCATCATTATTTTAACAAATACTTGTGATTTATGAGAACTCTAAGATCAGAAAAGAATTGTCACATTTTAATCATTTCCTTGGAGTCTCTGATTCTCCCCATTACGATCAAACATTTTATTCTAGATTCAGTGTGAATCCGATGACCCCTTTTTCTTACATCCAGCTTCTCTTGAATATGATGGACCTTTTCAAGAAATGTAAGTCTGATTTCTTAAATATTATGGTTAGTCTAATTTAAATACAAAATGAGGTGATTTTTATTTTTTCTCAAACTTTCTTTATTCTTTCTTGAACATTCTTGACAACAAAAGTCAATACTTGAAAATGATCACCTTTCTTATTAGCTTGGTCCTAACAATCTCTCCTTTTGGATTTTATTGTCAACTAAGATTCATAAAACACTAGACATTGTATGTTCAAGAAATGGATTACTTATCAACAATTCTATTCCAAAATGAGCTAACTCATTTTAGGAAACACGAATTATTAACAACAAAACCATGTTGTTCAAAAATAAGTGATTATGAAGACTTCCTTAACCTTTATTTTCTTTAACCTTTCTTTCTCATCCCCTCACCTTTCCTGGAATATAAAAATTTGTTTCCCACAACCAATCCATTAAAAAGTTAGAACATTTCACACACGTAAAATTATAAATTCACAGCTCACCCAAAAATACCTCCTTTTTTCATGCTTCTAGAAGGATATATTTATTAAATAATTGATATACCCCCTTGAAAACACTATCTGAAGATAATATGAGAGAGTGAACAAAAACACATACCTAAACCTTTATGAGAAAGAGGTTGGACACCCATACTCAACCACAATTTAAAAAATGATTCCTCCAGTAAAGGTTTTGTGAAAATTTATTAAACTTGTTATGATGTTAGAACATACTCCAAATTCAATTCATTCTTATCCACATGCTATTTGATGAAATGATATTTGATATCAATATGTTTTTAATGAGAATGTTGAACTTGATTTTTAGTTATTGTAATTTTATTATCACAAACAAAGATCATAAGTAAATCCACTTGAAAAACTAATTCTTTTAATTGAGTTTTTATCCCCATAATTTGGGTAGTGTCTTGAGTAGCAACAACATACTCGGATTCAGTCGTATTGAGATTTTATGAATTATTTTTCTTTTAATGTCAACTACCACAACTCATTACAAAAAAGAATACTACACCATATATAGATCTTATACCATCAACATTTCCTACCCAATCAATATTTTAAGACCCAAAAAATCATTAATTTTTGAGCTATCATACCCAAATATGATTTTTTTGCCTTTGTTGTATCTAAGAATTACTTTTCCAGTATGTAAATGTGATTCTTTTGGAGAACTCTAAAATATTGCACATAAGGTAACAACATAAAAAATTTCGAGACTTGAGAAAAAATTATTTTTGATCAACTTATTTACTTTTTCAATATTTAGAAAATATTATTTCCACTGAAATCTATATGGAAAAAGTTTTTTAGTTTTCCATTCCAAACTTCTTAAGAAGTTCCTTATCATAATTTTTGTTGTGAAAGAAAGATATGATTCTTATTTTGAATAATTTTTAGCCTAATAAAGTATTTCATTTCCATTATCATGGAAGAATCAAACATCTTTTTAATTTCTTTAACAAATCTCTCACAACTTCTTCCATCATTTCCATCAAAGATAATACCATCAACACACACAATTACTATAAGACAATTCTCTTGTATTTATTTTGTGTAAAGATTGATATCAACTATTCCTTTCTTAAAAATCATCTTCCATAATGAAGTATCCAATTTGGAATATCATACCTTTGGAGCATATTTTATCCCATAAAATAGCTTATTCAATATATAGACAAATATTTAATCTTTCCCAACAATAAAGCCACATGGTTGTTCAATGTAAACTTCCTCATCACGATCACCATTAAAGAATGTGGATTTAACATCAATTTGAAAGATATTGAAACCTTTTTATGGGGAAATATAATGAAAGATTCTAATAGTCTTTAATATTCCCACTATAGTGAATGTTTCTTCGAAATCAATACCATTAATTTATGAAAATTATTTTCAAACAGGTATTTCCTTGTTCCTTATCAATTCACCTTCTTCATTTATTTTTTTTCCAAAAAACCCACTTTGTAATAATAATGTTTTTTTATCTAGATTAGGTATGAGTTCAAATGTATAATTATTTTCAATCTGATCTAGATCTTCATTAATTGATTTAACCCAACATAGATACTCAAAATCTTCTTACACATCATTTGAATCAACTTTTGAATACAAAGTAGTACGTGTAAAAGAATTTGTTGTTATTATTATTTAAACCTAATGTTGTTGATCACCAATAGTATTTTAAGATCCCACTCACATTCTCATCCTAAGATGAGATTCTTGAGTATAATCCTCCTCACTTGAAATAAATGAGTCTTATTCTTCTTGATTGTTATTGTCTTCATCCTTATCAGAATTATGATCAATATTTTCATTGTCCTTCTCAATTTCCTTAACAGCCCGAGTATGTTTGTATTACTCATATCTTTCAATGAATTTAGCATCGATAGAATCATAAATTCTTCTTATTTATTTTTTGAAACATCTATATCCTCTTAATTTCGGATCATAGACAAGTAAAATTCTATCTTAACCTTTCTACTCAAACTTTTCGGAGTTTTAACCTTTCTTCTTTATAATGCACGGACTCCCAAAAAATATTAAGTGTTTCAAACATGGAGTTTTTCCATAAAATAATTTGTATAGAGTCATATGTTATCTTGGTATATAGAAACAATATTTTTGAATATACAAAATAGTAAACATGTATTTCTTCCGATAGTGATGAGAAAGACCATGTTCAAGTAAGATAATTATTACGATTTGTCCAAAATTTTATTCTTTATTTTAGAAACTCCATTTTGTTAATGTGTGTTTAGGGAACTATACTCATTTATAATTCTGTGATTCTAAATATAAATTTCAAATTATTCATTTCTGTATTCACCACTTTTTTCAGTTCTCAACTTCTTCGCTGAATGCTTATATTCTTTCTCCGCTTTCCTTATGAAGCTTTTTAGTATTTTCAAAAATCTAACTTACGTTTCACATACATAACAAAGATAATGTGAGTAAAATCATTAGCAAAAGTAGTGAAATACTTATCTCTATTTTTTGTTTGTTTTATCACTGGATCATATATAACTGAATGAATAAGCTCTAGGGGTTGTTTTGGACAATCTTCATCTTTCTCGTAAACACCATCTTTAATCTTATCTTTTAGAAAAATAGTGCAACCCCAATCTCTTATTCTTGGAAAAACAAGAATTTCTCAGACAATTTATTTTAGATAACTTTATCATTTTTATTTTATACATGGGTCCTATCCTTTTATGCTACAATTAATTCTCTTCCACCATACTTGAGTAAAAAGTGTTTTGAATTTCACCAAATTGAAACAAGTTTCCTTTTGTATGTTGGCCTATTTTAACTATCCTTTCATCATTCTCACGTTTCAAAATAAATCCATATTTCCTAAAGTTAATTTTTTACCTTTTTACACAATTTTCAAGAACTCAACAAGTTATGCTTTATCCCATCAACATATAAAGACTTTTTGGATTTTAATTTTTCTTTTCCAATGATAGCTGATCCAACACCATTGTTTTTTTGTGATTTATCATTGCCAAATGTCATGGTTCCTTCTCTGAAATATTTTAAATTATTCAAAAATCTCAAATCTTATGTTATATGAGAAGAACACCCACTATCAATAATCCAAATTCATTCTCCATTTATAGCTTTCAAAACATTTTAATAAACAAGATCTTTTTCTTCTCTATTTTCCTTCTTCATTTCGAACTTTTGAGAATTACTAAGTAAATTTTGTTGTCCTGGTAACAAAAAAATACAACCCTTAGAATGTTTATCTGGTTGTTTATATATTTCATAAATAGTTTCCATGGGTTGGAACCAATTTTTAATTCTTACACCGTCATTTTCAGATTTCTTCTCAACTATTTTTTTCGGACATCCTATTTTGAGAGGATTAAATACCCGTCAAACTTTACTTCTATAACACATGGAATAATAGTGATGTTTTTAGTTTAACAAAAAAATTTTATCCATACTTTTTAATGCACTAAAATACTTACAGTATCCATATAAAGAGTATTTTCCTCTAAAACATCCATACAGACTGGAGTTTTAGACAAGTTTCTCAGATTAATTCCTATCTTTCTTATCTGAACCACCAACCAATCTATTATCAATCATAATATTAAATTTATTTTCTACCTCATAAAAATTATAAGTAATATAAATATTTATATATATATAATTTGTAAAATAAGGTTTTTTAGAAACTTCTAAATTCTCCACCTTGTTACTCTTGGACACATACATAAACTATCCAACTTTATTATTTTTAGAAAAATTCCATATTTCTTATCAAACTTAATAGTTAAATTTTTTATACTTTTTAGCTTTAACCTTTCCAAAACATTTACTAACTTTAGATATAGAGTTTTTGAAACTTCTATTTTTTAATTCTACTTTGTATAATTTTTATTTTAAAAGTTATAACTCTCATTCTTTAGCCTTTATCTTTACTTATAGAATCTCATTATGATTCTTTTCTTCTTCATGATATTTTTTCAAGTCATTAATCTCCACCAGAATATTGTTCTTACCTTCTGAAAATATTTCTTGAATTGTTAAGGAATATTCATCTTCCATATTATTGTTTTTCTTTTCAAGTATTCTAATCTTTCTTAAATATTATTTTAGATATTATTTCAATTGTATTTCAAGTTGAGTTTCTTCTTCATCATTATCTGTTCTAATAAAATTATTATCACCAACATGCTCAACAGATTTTTTTTGGATTCAGGTTCAATATATTATTATTCTTCATAATCTTTAGATAATAAGATTATTCTTTTAGACATGAAGAATTTTCTATATTTTCCTCTAGAAAAATATTTAACTTTATCTCCCTATTTCTTGCATGATTATTTTTCTTTATTTCTTCTTCATCATTAACCTATTATTTCTTTCTTTGAAGACAATTATCTGCAATGTAATCAATGACCCCACATTCAAATCATTTCAAGGTAATTTTACCTTTGTATTTCTCTATACCTCTTTTGATATTTTTAGAAAAAATTATAAAGTGTTATCAGGATTTTTACACACCTCATTTTTGAAAGGAAAATACCTAGCTTATTTTCTAGTAAAAATCATCTTTGAATTCTCTTTATTTGTAACCTTGAATGATATTTCTCTATTAGTTTTTTTCTTTTCATCTATTTCTATCTTCTCATTTCATAGGTGATGATATTTTTATGAATATCATCTATAGATAATGTTTCAGGATTCCTATATTCGAATGAAAAAAATTAGCATCAAACTTATAGGAAATGATTATCAATATCCTTTTAATAACTATAAAATTTTATAACTTTTCCAAAAGACATTTAATAGTATTGAAAAAAACATTTACCCTAGTAACAAAGACCCGAACAGATTCTTGCTCACCCATTTTCAAATATTTATACATCAATCTCTAGATTTGTAACTTTTCCTTTTTCTCTTTTGTATATAATTAGTATATGTTTTTCAACTTGTCACATATACCTTTGGATGTGGTAACACATTTCACTCTTAATAATTCAATTTCAGAAAGTGATGATATTAAATCATTCATAGATCTTCCATCAAACTAAATTTTATTCTTATCAATAAATGTAAGAGGAAATTTTCATCAATAAGAAGAAACCCATATATTGCAGCTTTAAGAACATCATCTCTAATAGACATAAGATAAGACAACATTCAATATTTATAGATATGATAATTATTACCATAGAAAAATGGAATTACTTTACTATTCACACAACTGTGATTCTTCATCAACTTCTCTTCAAATATTCTGTAAAGAATAAGAAAAGGGAATCTTACAATGAAACCAATTTCAGTTTCCTAGTCTAGATTACTATATCATTGAGAGGGGGAGGGGTTGAATCAGTGATAACATTTTTCCTTTATATCTCATTGCAAAGGAAAAAACCTTTGTATCCTTTTAAATATTTCTTTCCCTACAAAAAATACGTCAAACACTCATCAATAGGAACACAATTATTTATTAGGTTCACTATTTAATAAGAATAGATATATCCGTGGTATGTTTTAGAAAAGATCCAATACCACACAATCCACTAGAAAACAAGCCATTTTATATGGAATACAATGAGTCATATATTCCCTTACACTAGTGTAGCACTACATAAATAATTCAATAGTGTGTGTTCTCACTCTAGTACAAATGATGTAATACAAAGTTTTTGTAATATCACATGTTATATGTCCTTATTTTTCAACTTCCATGATTTTATTCTTTTAAAAAACTCTTCACTTTCTTACCCATAAGCTAGTAATAAATTCATGGACTTTTGATATAAAACTCTAATATGATTTTCAATCTAATTCTCTAAATACGAATCTCCTAGTATGATTTACCAAAATGATTTTCCCATTTTTAATACTCAATATAAAAAATATGATTATTCTTTAATATAGTTGAGATAATTATGAACACTTTCTATATTAGTCTAAAAATCCGAATATGGAAATTCTACCCAATATAATAACTCGATGAATATGACAATCTTTATCTATATGATGATTGGATGAATAAAATGATAGGAAAAATATGAGAATTACCTATATTTGATGATCAGTTGAATGTATTGCGATATTGTCTCTTCTTTTTTCACATCTGTCTGGGCATGAATTCTTAAAGAAAAAAATATTGAACATATTCTTATTCTCTCTAAAAATGCAGAGATTCTATCTCTTACTTTAATGAACAATACATCCATTATTAGATAAGTATGATTTACTTATCCCCTTTTATACTCACACCAAATGTGGTTTGGACATGAATCCTTGAAACTTTCCCGCTCAACCAAATCACCCAAATTTGGTTGTATCCTTGAATTTCAGGTGCATTTATTACATTATTAATGCTTCTTGATTTTCTTGAATATTATTGAGTCAGATCCACGACATCAACTCTTTTTCATACTTTCTTTCCAATCACTAGTTCGATTTTTATTTCCCAATCTAATTTTCTCATTATTATTTCCTCATTGTAATGTTCAGTTCAAATTATATATATGAATAAGTAGTCAGATTTCATATTCTTTTGAAACTCCATTCTGATTCTTCATTATTATCATTAGGATGAATCAGTATCAAATCCAATACAATGGATTTCTGACCAAATTGATAAATTAATTACAAATAACATCATAGTTTTTATTTTTTCATCTTAATACAATAACCATTAGCTTCATTCCTGAAAGATTTCTATCTTTTGGATTTTGGCCTTATTAAAAAACAGTACCTTCTGATTCTCACATTTGTAACAAATATTCCAAGACTTCAAGATTCAAACTCTATATTTGAAAAAAAAATTCAACCATATTAAATGGTTGAATACATTGTAGATCCTTATTTGTCATTACATTTTTATACCATCAATATTGTTGAAAATAATTCCTTATTTGATGAATAAGATGGTATACCAAATATGATGGATTGGTGTTAGTGGCCTCAACTTTATAAAATTCCTTTAATTACAAACCATTGCTTGTATCACGAATTCCTTCATGACTTTGAATAAATTTGAGAAAAACTTCAACATCATCACGAATTAAATAGAAGTTATTATAACTTACCAATAAATTCTTTTATTTCCTTCTCATCCTGAATACAATTGACCTGAATACAGTTGGCATGAAGAAGATTATAATGAATATGATCTTTAGCTCCCTTTTCTCTTTCCATCAAAATTCGATCAATCTGAATACGATTGAAAGCATTTATTTTAATCTCCCTTTCTTTCATCAATCTTGAATCAAAATTTTACCAAATAATTATGATTTATGAGAACTCCAAGATCAGAAAATTATCATCACATTTTAATAGTATCCATACAGACTCTTATTCTTCCCATTACAATCAAACATTTCATTCAAGATTCAATGTGAATCTGATTACTAATTTTTCGTCCAGAAAGATTCTTTTAAATACGATGTACCTTTTCAAGAAATGTAAGTTCTATTTCTTGAATATGATGGTCATTCCCATTTAATAAAAAAGTGAGGTGACTTACCTTTATTCTCAAACTTCCTTTCTTATTTTTTAAATATTATTGACAAGAAAAGACAATACCTAAAAAATCACCTTCCTTATCATCATGGTCCTAACAACCCCCCATTTGGGTTTTGTTATCAACCAAAATTCACAAATTAATGAACATTGTATCTTCCAGGATTGGATTAATTATCAATAATTCTAAGCCTAAATGAGCACACTTATTGTATGAAAAAATAATTGTTGACAATAAAACCATTCGGTTAAATAATAAGTGATTATGAAAACTTCCTCAAACTTTATTTTCTTCATCATTTATTTCATAGCTTCTCACCGTTCTTTCAATAAAAAATTTGTTTCCTATAAACACTCCAATAAATAGTTTGAAAAGTTCACCCACTAAAAATTTATAATTCACATCTTACCCCCAACTCCCCCCTTTTTATGATTCCATAAGGATAGATTTATGAAACAATTGATATCTCCCCCTTGAAAAAACTACCTAAAGTTAAGATGAGAAAGGGGAAAAGTCATACCTCAACCTAGATGAGAATGAGGCCAGACACCCATGCCTAACCTCAATTTAAATAAGGATTCATTCGGTAAAGGTTTTATGAAAATGTTAGAAACTTTTTTTGATGTTAGAACAATCTATATCTTCAATTAAATATTCTCCTTATTCTCTTTGATGAAATTATATTTGATATCAATATGTTTTAAATGATAATGTTGAGCTGGATTTCTGGTGATATTGATTTTACTTTGATAATCACTAACAAAGATAAAGGGTAACTTAGTTTCAATAAATAAGTATTCTAATTGTGTTTTCATACATATAAGTTGGGTAGTGACTTGAGTAGTAGAAACATACTCAGCTTCAACCATAGTGGGAGTTACTGAATTCTATTTCATTGAATGCCAACTAACACAATTCTTTCCACGAAATAATTCTCCACCAGATTTAGATCTTCTATCATCAATATTTCTTGCCCAATCAACATATGAGTATGCAAACAACTAAATAATTTCTGAGCTATCATACCTAATTTTGAATGTTTTTGTGCCTTTGATGTATCTGAGATTTTTTTTTCAGCAAGTAAATGTAATTATTTTTGAGCACTCTGAAATATTGTATGTAAGATAACAATATAAACAATGTTAGGTCTTGAGGCATTCAAATACAACGAAATTCCAATCACCCTTCAGAATTATTTATGATCAATTTCTTTCACTTCTCGATCTTTAGAAAACTTTGTTCTCACTAAAATTGGTGTGACAATAGGTTTTGAGTTTTCCATTCCAAACATCTAAAGAAGTTTTTAGATTAATTTTCTTGGGAAATAAAAATATATTTATTCTTTTGTAGAATTTTTTTCTCAAGAACGTATTCCATTTTCCCCAGAAATACATCTCAAACAACTTTTTCATTTCTTCAGAAAATCTCTTACAACTTTTTCTATCATTACTATAAAAGATAATATCATCAAAATAAATAATTATGATGAGGGAATTATGTTGTCTATCTTTGATATAAATATTGCCATCGACTCTTCCTTTCTTAAAACTCATCTTCCTTGAGAAAGTATTTAATTTGAAATACCATGCCCATGGAGTTTGTTCTAGCCCATACACAGACTTCTTTAATTTATACACATATATTTCATCTTTCCTAAAAACAAATCCACAAGTTTGTTCAATGTAAACTTCAAAATCAAGATCACTATTCAATAATCCAAATTTAATATCCATTTGAAAGATATTGTAACCTCATTGTGTAACAATGGTAAGAAATATTCTGATAGTTTCTAATATTTCCATTAGATTAAAGGTTTCATCAATATAAATACCTTCAATCTGATCTAGCTCTTATTCATGGATTGAACCCATTTGGTATTCTCAAAATATTATTTCACATCATTCATCTCAACTTTTAAATACAAATAAGTATGTGTAATAGCATTTGTTGTTCTTATCATTTTAACCTTCAAATGTTGATCACCAATAATATTTTGAGATTCCACTTACTTTCTTAGTCTAGGATAATATTTTTGAGTGTCATCCTCATCACTAGAAATAGATGAGTCCGATTCTTCTTCATTATGACTATTTTTATCCTTATGAGAATTGTTATCAAAGTTTTCCTAATACTACTCAAATTTATTATCAACATGAGTATGCTTGTATTCTTTAGATATTTCATTTTTTTCACATTTATATAATAAAAAATTCATCATATTTTATTGTTGAAACATATGTATCATCTTCCTTTCAAAGGATATCCAAGGAAAATTCCATCTTCACATTTCTACTCAAACTTTCCCAAATTTCCACCTTTCTTCTTTATAATTAATTGAATCTAAAAAACTATTAAGTGTTTCAAACTTGGAGTTTTTCTATTAAACAATTCATATGGATTCATATGTGAGATTGGCCTATAAAAACTTTGGTTTTGAATATACACAGTAGTACTTATGGATTGCCTCTAATAGTAATGAGAAACACCCTATTCAAGTAACATAGTTCATCCCATTTCCAAAAAAATCTATTATTTATTTCAGAAACTCCATTTGGTTGAGGAGTTTATGGTGAACCATAATCATGACAAATTCCATGATTCTTGAGATAACTTTAAAATTGTTTATTTCTATATTCACCACCATTTTCAGTTCTCAACTACTTCACTGAATACTCACATTCATTATCATAATTTCTTCTAATACTTTTAAACATTTTCAAATCATTTGACTTATGTTTCATGTACATAACCTTAGTAATGTGAGTAAAATATTCAATTAATGTAATGAAATAATTATCTTTCCTTTTTGATTATTTTCTCATTGACCCACAAATATCAAAATGAATAATCTCTATGGTTTGTTTGGAGAAAATGTGGACTTTCTTATATACAAGATATGAAATATTTCCTTTGTGACAAATATTGTAACACCAATATATTCTTCTTGGAAAAGCCATAATTTCTGAGACATTATTTATTTTAGATAACTTTCTTATGTTTTATTAAAAAATGAATCCCAACCTTTTATTCCACAATTTATTTTCTTCTAACTATAATATCCTAAATACGATGGACATTTTCAAGAAATGTATGTTTGATTTATTGAATATAGCGGTCTATCTTATTTAAATAAAAAGTGAGGGGATTTAACATTATTTTAAAATTTCATTTATTCTTTCTTAAAGTTTATTGAAAATAAAAGACAATACTTGAAAATGATTTCCTCTCTTATCATCTTGGTCCTAATATGATATACATGAACTAGTGAAGAACTTGGGCATAAAAACAAGTTATCCAAAAAAAATAATAGTAATAAGATAAGTTCATAAATTAAATAAGAGATGTTGTACCCAATGATATCAAATAAAAAGATAAGGGATGCCATGAGAAAATGGTAGATTAAAGGTAAGGAATGTTATGCCCAACAATCTTAAATTAATGATAAGGGATGACGGACCCAACATCCAAATAAATGATAAGGGTCGTCATTGCCAATGAGTACCAGTGAAAATAATGAGTGGTTCCATGAATATGAATTACTAGTGAAATGATGAGGGGATCCATGCCCAACAATTACAATAACTATAGGTATAATTATTAGTTTAATAAAATACAATGGTGTTTGAAACCATTTCCCATTTCATTTTTTACAGGTAGAAAAGTCAAATTAAAAATTGAGGATGAAACCCATAATTGTAAAATGGCACCACAAAAAACATTAAAACCTAATAAAACATGACCTGATTAACTACATATGACAACCCTTCTTTTATTACAAACTTAAACATGATTTATTACATAAAATATTCACTTGATAAAACATGGAATATAAAGAGGTCTAGTGTCTTTGGAGCTTAGGATCATAACATAACAACTTAAAACATGAAATACAACATATTTATTGAAAACTTCTTTTACATGACCACTACATTCCCTCATACTTAGCACTGCATGGGATAACCTGAGAACATGCATAAGAATAGGGTGATATACAAAGCCCAGTAAGGGAATAAACACGGAATACATGAGGAGTAAAATACATGTTAGACAATAGGCATATCAATAGAGACCAATAGAAACATGGACATAAAGGAATGATAAAGCATGATAATCATAACATGGAAATGTAGCAACAACACTTAACATGGAATTAACATGAGCCAAGGTCAATTGCACATGAAGCATGAGTAAATCCTCATTGCATATGAAGCACGAGTAAACACTCATTCCACTTGAATTATCATGAGTAAAAACTCATTGCACATGACGTATCATGATACTATACTTTACCCAATGCATTGGAGCACTATAAGGGCGCACCCTTCTTAAACATTTCATTTCATGCATAAGTGTGCCACATGGATTCATTAAACATAATAATTTATTCCATTATAAAGGAATGTGGAATTTATAGATTAAACTTTATAATCAATAAGTAAATGTGTATAAATATGAATACCCTTGATGGAGAAATGGGCATGGTATTCACTACACAAAGGCATTGGCTTAGAAAATCGATGCAATGTCGGCAGTGTAATAGCGTGACATAAGAATTCATAAAAATGGTTAATGAGAGAGAAAGGGGTGTATCATCATATTTACATGAAATGGACAGTAAGGGGGTCATATAGATTAAGGTCCAAACAATTTTAATGGAATTTAGATTCATGATACAAAAGTATTTCTTGAATGTAAATGAAGAGAGGGAAGTTTATTTCAGAATTTTGACATAGTAACAGGTGTACATGGGAGGCATTTAATGAGAGAGAAAGGGGTATCCTATCATTCAAACAATAAGAGGGAAATATGGGGGAGGTGTGAAACCATACCCCAGAATTTATAATTTAAATTAAAAGGTTATAACAATATTAAGAAAAATTAGACAAAAAGGTGAAAGGAAGAAAACCCTTACTTGGAAGTGTGCTTCCAAAGGCTTGAGGGAGGCTTGAGAGAGGCTTATTGGGATATTGGGTCATGTTGGGGGGATTATAGAGAGAGTAGGGTAGAGGTTGGACGAACTCCAAAGGCTTTGAGTGGGGAGTAAGTGGGATCTTGGGTGGGTTTATATAGGAAAGTTGAGTGAATTATTTATTATTTAGTTTTGGGATCACTTACATTAAACTAATCAAAAACACAAATCAGATCATGGTTTTTGACCATGGTTTTTGGAAAAGGTAATAGGAAAAAAATATTTTATAAGTTAAAATTCCTAACTTCTTAAAATAATGGGGTTGCTTATGTGGAGGTGAGACACACTCCCATGTAAAATAATTTAAAAAAGACAAGATGTTTAATAAGTCTTGAGGGGTCCATTAATTCTTTTTAAAATAAGTCAAAAAAACCCAAAATCATCTTATTGTAATGGTAAAACATATATTGACCTAACATAAAGCTTATAGTATTTTATTACATCACTATTGGGTCATTATGGTGTCATAAAACACATTATATATTTAAACGGTATTTAATTTTTACCCAAAAATTTGACTGTCTCAGAAAATTATGAAAAATTCACCATTGGATAATTTCGATGTCATGATTCCATAAATAACATTTATTTTCTATAAATAATTTTATAGATATGCTAATTTTTAATTTTAAAATAAAAACCGACATTTATCGAAAATTTACGTGTTTTGACAAAAATGACTTTCACACCTTAATAAAAATTACAATTGCATTCATAAAATTATAAGATCATTTATATTTAATAAAATATTAATTTAATAAGAATAATAATATTTTATTAAAATATTATTTAATTCAAAAATCCCTTTAATTTAATAAAATAAAATTCTTAATTAAATAATAACTAAAAACACTATTTGTACTTTAAAAACTATTTACAATGTATCAATAATGACAAGAATGCATATTAATTATTATCTAAAAATAATTTACATGAACATAATACTAGAGATTTGTTACATAACCCCTTAAAACAGCCGCATAAGACCTAAGGGTAAGGTGTTCGATGGTGACAGACTCTTGGTGTGGCTCGGATAACATCGCTCGAGGGTAATCTCTATCAACTTCCACTTTTCCCATAGACGGTCTCGTTCGAGCATGACATGATAAAGCTTAGCTTGGGCTTGGTGAAGAGTGAATCCCAAAGTTGCCACCTCTTTTATGAGCTCTAACAAATGGGTTTTGTATAGAGAAATTCTACTGGATGAGGCCATAGCTTCTTTTGTCTGAGTAAAATGGATTTGTTAAAGCCCTATATTTATACAAATCATGTGATCAGTGTTCAACTGCTATATTAGCAATGGTAAAAATTCTTAACATAAAACCTAAGATGTTGAAATTTAATTAGATCAAGTGGGATTTCCATTAATAAAAATTTGGGTCATTACAATATTCCCCCCTTAAGAAATTTTACCCTCAAAACTTCCTTTTCCCACACTGAAACAGATGTGGGTAACTCAGCTTCATCATTTCCTCTGTTTCCCAAGCCGCTTCTTCAAACTTTTGGTTTCGCCAAAATACCTTGACAAGGGGCATTGTATTATTTTGTAAAACATTCTCTCTACGATATAAGATCTTCACTGGTTGCTCCTCATAAGAAAGATCATCCTCCAACTGTACCACCTCAGAATAGAGTACATGTGAAGGGTTTGGTATGTACTTCCTTAAGAGAGATACATGAAAGACATCATGTACATTATCCATGGTTGGTGGAATTGCTAGTTGATAGGCCACAACCCCAACATGATCAATAATCTCGAAGGGGCTGATGTACCTTGGACTTAACTTCCATTTCTTTCCAAACCTCATGACCTTCTTCCATGGAGATATGCATAGAAAAACCATGTATACAACTTTAAACTCAATGTCTTATTGACGGTTATCTGTATAACTCTTCTATCGACTCTGGGATGCCTTGATATGCTGTTGAATGGTTTTCACCTTGTCTACCATTTCTTCGACCATTTCTGGTCCAAGCAGCTTACGTTCACCGACCTCATCCCAACATATCGGCATTCTGCACCTTTTACCATACAGGGCTTCATAACGTGCCATTTGGATGCTCAAGTGGAGACTATTATTATAAGAGAACTCAAACAGAGGAAGATGTTGATCCCATCCTCCTTTAAATTCCATCGAGAATGCTCTCAACATGTCCTCAAGTGTTTGGATAGTCCGCTCGGATTGGCCATCCGTTTGAGGATGATAGGCCGTACTGAAGTTCAGTTCAGTATCTAGAGAATGTTGAAGAATCTTCCAAAACACAGAGGTGAATCCTGGATCTCAGTCAGGCACAATAGATAGTGGCACTCCATACAGACTTACCAATTCCCTGATATATATCTGTGCCAGTGGATCCAATGAGAAATATTCTTATATAGAAATGAAGTGTGCACTCTTTGTAAGATAATCCACCACAACCCAGATTGCATTGCTTCCTTTGGATGTCTTTGGAAGTCTAGTGACAAAGTCCATGGTGATGTTCTTCCATTTCCATTCTGGTATGGTCAATGGTTGCATCATCCCCTTAGATTCTGCCTCTTTGCCTTCACTTTCTGGCACACCAGGCACTTTGATGTATATACACCGATCTCTTTCTTCATATTATCCCACCAAAAATTTTCTGGGAGATCTCGATACATATTTGTGCTCCCTTGGTGAATAGAGAAATTTGAACTATGTGCATCATCCAAAAGTTCCTTCTTCAGCTCCAGACTTGAAAAAACACATAGTATTTTCCCAAATCACACAATTCCTTCTTCATTAAAACTAAACACTGAGGATATCCCTTTTTCGGTAGCTTCCACTTTTTCTTGAATTCCCACATCATCCTTTTGAGCATCCTTTAACCGTTCCAAAATAGATGGTTGAGAAATCATTTGTGAAAGGATTGATGATTTCCCTTATTTATGATTCTCATTTACATCTTCATCAAGTCTAAGAATATTGGATCCTACTCAATTATAATCATTGATAGAATCGTTGGGTCCTTTCTACTTAGGGAATCTGCCACCTTGTTCGCTTTCCCAGGATGGTAATGTATTGAACAGTCATAATCTTTGATGAGCTCTATCCATCTTCTCTGGCACATATTAATCTCTTTCTGTGTGAATATATATTTAAGACTCTTGTGGTCAGTACATATCTCACATTTCTCCCCATAGAGATAATTCAACCATATTTTCAAGGCTAAGATCACCGCCGCCAACTCCAGATCATCCGTTGGATAGTTTCGCTCATTAATTTTCAACTGCCTTGAGGCATAGGATATCACATTATCATTTTGCATCCGCACACAACCTAATCCCTTCTTTGAAGCATCATAGAATACCACAAAAGGTTCCTCACTTGTGGGTAATGTGAGAACGAGTGCAGTGATAAGCCTCCTTTTCAACTCCTTGAAACTTTCTTCGCATTCATCACTCCAAGAAAACTTTACTCCCTTTCAAGTTATCTTGGTAAGAGGGTTGGATAGTCATGAGAAATTTCTCACAAATCGTCGATAATATCCAGCTAACCCCAAGAATCTACGGATATCCGTTACTGATGTTGGCCTCTACCATCCTTAAATTGCATCTATTTTGGAGGGATCCAAATATATCCCATTTCTTGTGATGATATGGCCCAAGAATGAGACCTCATTCAACCAAAACTCACACTTGCTGTACTTTGCATAGAGCTTCTCCTTGTGCAAAGTCTATAGTATAGTTCTTAAATGCTCCTCATAATCCTCCTTGGTTTTGGAGTATATTAGAATATCATCTATAAAGACTACCACAAATTTGTCGAGATAATCCTTAAAGACTCTATTCATCAATTCCTTTAAGATTGCTGGAGTATTATTGAGTCTGAAAGGCATTACTATGAATTCATAGTTCCCGTATCTTGTGCGAAAAGCAGTCTTGGGGATATCTTCCTTCTTCTCCCTTACTTGATAATATCCTGACCGCAAGTCCACCTTGGAGAAGTATTGTGCTCCACGCAGCTGATCAAACAAGTCATCAATTCATGGGAGAAGATACTTGTTCTTTCTCGTGATTTTTTTGAGCTCACGATAATCGATGCAAATGTGCATTGACCCATCCTTCTTCTTGACGAAGAGGACTGGTTCACCACATGGTAAAGCACTTGGGCATATAAACACTTTATCCAGATTCTCCTGTAGTTGTTTCTTCAGCTCTTCAAGCTCCATGACAACCATTATATATGGAGTCTTGGCTATTGGTAGAGCCCCTAGTATAAGTTCAATTGATAATTCAAAATCTCTTCTAGGAGGAAGACCAGGCAGTTCCTCAGGAAACACTTCAGCGAATTCCCTCATAATAGGCATTTCTTCTAGGATGGTTTCTTCCTTGGACTAAATCATCTAAGCCAGATACGCGTACTCACAGGGTAGTAATATCCATGCTTGAGAAGATGAAGCTAAAGGAGATTCAACTTCCTCCTTATACTTGTAAAGAATCAGGGGTCGATTCTCTATATGGAGTGTGATTTCCCTTTCCTGACAATTTATATTGGCTCTATATAAGGAAAGCCAATCCATGCCTAGAATTTCATCAAATTCCACTAGAGGGAGTATGACGAGGTTTGCCGAGAAATTCAATCCACAGATTATAACAGGGGAGGACTTATATTCATGGGATGCAATGATTTCCCCATTTTCCGTACTCACCGACATATTCACTCCCACGATTTGTGGTGGTGCTAATATTGTTCTACTAAACATTAGAGATATAAAAGACTGCGTAGAACCTGAATCAAAAACTACGTTCACTATTCTTGACAGAATTACTAGTGTACCTATCAGCACTTTGTTTTCGAGGTTCAATTCGGCAGAAGTGATGGAAAAAAGTCTTCCTTGCTACGTTGGAGGTTGTTGGTTGCCTCAAAAAACCCTTGTATTAGGGAACTGATTTGAAAAATGCCCCGGTTCTTTGCAGTTTTAGAAATGAAAAATGCATTGAGGTTCAAACGGAGCATTCCTCTCCTCTGTTGCAGCCGCGGGTCTTTCTTGCTGACAGTTAACAGTTAGGTGCCCTTCTCTTCCACACCTAAAGCATTTCCTCATCCCCTTGAGGCAATTTCTAGGGGGCTTCTTTCCGCAATTTTGGCAAGTGGGGTGCTGGCTCTTCTTTTCACCATTGGATTTATCGATCAGACTGCCATCATTGAATTCCACCTTACGCTTCTTGTCCCCATGATACCCCTGTGATTCCCTGATCTTTATTTTGACCTTGAGGGCACATCAGACAATTTCCTCATAGATGTTAAAGTCACGGATCACTAATGCTTTCCGTAGGCTAGGATTCAGCCCACCAAATAAGTGATCAACTTTTCATTTGGGGGTAATGACAATGTTGGAAGTGTATCGTGCAAGCCTTGTGAAGTTTGCCTCGTACTCTCCAATAGATACTTCATATTTCTTTCTTGAGGGAAAGGAAGTCCCTTTCCATCTTAATCCAGAGGGTGCATGGAAAATATTTATCAAAAAACATCTTCCAGAAATCCTTCCATTCCAACGTCTTGATCTCCTCATCAGGCTTTATATTTTTTATCAACGTCCACCATTGATCAACTTCACCCTCCATATGATAAGCTGTCATGAGAACCTTCTCTTGTTCAGAACATTGATGGATGGAGAAGATCTTTTCAATGGAGTTGATCCATTGTTCAGCGATCATGGGATCATATGATCTACTAAAAGTAGGAGGCATTTGTCTCATGAAGCTCTTGATAGTGACTTGTAATTTCTTAGGGGGGGGGGGGGGGGGGGTTGAACGTTCCTCTTGACCCGTGTTTCTATTAAAATATTGAGTTAGCTGAGAGAGAAGCATGACAAAGTTTGCGATTCCTACTCCCATTGGATTGGGAATCTCATTAGTACAGTCATCACACTGTTCTTCACATCGGTTGTTAGCCTGAGTCCTCCTATTACCGGCCATTGGATGGAAAATAAGGAAAGTTAGGGGTAAAAAATAAAGGGTAATACAAATACAAAAGTTGATTACTTATAAATAAACTTTTATTTCCTTAACTCATGAGTCTATAGGCTTCAATCTTGGATTTTCATGATCAATATTCTAACATATATTCTTAGGTGATTTTTTTAATTCCCTTAATAAGGGTTCATACTAAGCTTGTGAATTTATCAAAATATATCCCCTAGGAGTGTTGTAACCAAGAGTGCAGCAAGGCCCATTGTTAGGTACCAGTTCCCGTTCGAGTCTAGATCAAAGCGGTGTTTTCGGGTTTTACCCCTAGGATACTTGTGTTCCAAAGCCACCTCTACCTGCTCGTATTCAGAAAGGGATGTATTTTCTTAATAAACCACTCAATCAGTACTTACTGAAACATAGAGATGTGTTTATTATACTTAGTCTTGTCTCTAAGGATTTACTGAGGTTTTCTAATCCTAATCCCAAAAATAACTAAATCTATCCTCTGATACCAACTATAAAACCCTATTTTTATTACAAACTTAAACCTGATTTATTACATAAACTATTCACTTGATACAACATGGAAGATAGAGAGGTCTAGTGTCTTTGGGGCTTAGTATCATTACAAAACAACTTAAAACACGAAATACAACATCTTTATTGAACACTTCCTTTACATGACCACTACATTCACTCATACTTAGCATTGCATGGGATAAACTGAGGACATGCATAAGAAAATGGTGAGCTATAAAGCCCAGTAAGGGAATAAAAACAGAATACATGAGGAGTAAAATACATGTTATACAATAGGAAAATCAATAGAGCACAAGAGAAACATGAACATAAAGGAATAATAAATCATGATAATCATAACATAGAAATGTGGCAGCAACACTTAATATGGAATTAACATGAGCCAAGGCCCATTGCACATGAAGCATGGGTAAATCCTCATTACACATGAAGAATGAGTAAGCCCTCATTGCACTTGAATTATCATGATTCAATACTCATTGCACATGACGTATCATGATACTATACTTTACCCAATGGATTGGAGCGCTATAAGGGAGCACCCTTCTTAAACATTTCATTTCATGCATAAGTGTGCCACATGGATCATAAAACATTTATTCATTAAAAATAATAATTTATTACATGATAAAGGAATGTGGAATTCATAAATGAAACTTTATAATAAATAAATAAATGTTCATAATGGTGAATACCCTTGATGGTGAAATGGGCATGGTATTCACTACACAAAGTCATTGGCTTAGAAAATCGGTGCAATTTCGGCAGCGTAACAGCGTGAAATAAGAATTCATAAAAATGGTTGATGAGAGAGAAAGGGGTGTCTCATCATATTTACATGAAATGGACAGTAAGGGGGCATATTGATAAATGTCCAAACAATTGTAAGGGAATTTATATTCATGATACAACAGTATTGCTTGAATGTAAATGAAGAGAGAGAAGTTTCTTTCAGAAATTTGGCATAGTAATGGGTGTTCATGGGAGGAATTTAATGAGAGATAAAGGGGTCTCCCATCATTCAAACAATAATAGGGCAGTATGGGGGAGGTGAGAAACCATACTCCAGAATTTTTAATTGATATTAAAATGGCATAACAATATTAAGAAAAATTGGACAAAGAGGTGAAAGGAAGAAAACCCTTACTTGGAAGTGTGCTTCTAAAGGATTGAAAGAGGCTTGAGAGAGGCTTCTTGGGAGCTTGGGGAACCTTGGGAGGATTCTAGAGATAGTAGGGAAGAGTTTGGATGAACTCCAAAGGCTTTGAGTGAGGAGTAAGTGGGAGCTTGGGTGGGTTTATATAGGAAAAGTGAGTGAATTATTTATTATTTTGGTTTGGGACCCCTTACATTAAACTAATACAAACCACAATTCAGCTCATGATGAAGCTCATCTTGGGATTTGTCAAAAGTGAAGCTCAAATACACCACCTCTTTTCCGATCTCCAAAAAATGGGCTTCGTATAGAGCAATTCTACTGGATGAGGCCATCGCTTCTTTTGTCTAAGTAAAATGGAATTGATAAAGCCCTATATTTATACTAATCATGTGATCACTGTTCAACATCTATATTAGAATAAGTCAAAATTATTAACATAAAACCAAAGAAGCTGACATTTAATTAGATCAACTAGGATTTCCATTAATGAAAATTTGGGTCGTTACACTACAATCCTAAAAAATTGATCCCATGTAGAGAAAACTGATTCCTAGATCAAATAGAGAGGAAACATACATCAGAATAACCCATAGGGAACCGTTCTTTCCACCAACAGAATCAACCACTAAATTCAGAGAGCTTATTACCCTACCAATTGATGGGGTACAAAAAATCCATGTCATAACCATCTTCTACCTAGTGTTCTCCTTGTACGTCACTAAATCATAGATAACATTTTCAAGGAAGATCTTAAGAATACCGCACATCACTTTATAGATGAGTATGTTGATCCACTTAACTCCCCTTCTAGATTGATGGTTAATCATAGGTTTTATGATTCCTTGGATTTTATCACACATGAACTACTTTTTATGCTTCGTTCCACCCTTCCCTAGTCCCTTTCCTCCCTTACCACACCCCAAAATTTTCAATATCAGAAACACAGACCAGCCGAAGGACATGGAAACATTAAGACTCCCCATTTCATTGAAAACATTAAATTATAATGAAAAAAAACCAAACCCACCTTATCACAAGGTTTGGTCACATAATCATAGGTATGGGCCAAGTGACTTAATCTCACCATTCACTTTTCACTTATTTTTTTTAACATTCCAATGAAAAGGGAAATGTAACGGACCTTAAAATATAAATCATTTAATAGGAAAGAATATTTCTAAATAAACCAATCATGATCATAATTCATTGAGGCACAATTAAGAATCCCTACGTACATACAATAGATCCTTATTTAATTAACCGAAAATCTCAAATCTGTGGAAATTTACACCATTAACCAATTCTTTATTGATTTTCCTAAAGAGGTAGGTGATGAGTTTCAACAATTTAGAGTTCACCTAATTCAATTACCAGTCCCACTAAATGGGTTGAAACTCAACACACCTCAAGGGTGGTTTAATTACACAAACAAGGTATAATGTTCTTGGAATTTATAATAACACACCCGAATGTGTGGTTGAAAACCTACATTGATGGAATTTGGTCCCAAGGAAATCCAATTCAATGTATTAGTAATTTATTTAATTAGTTTTTAAATTTGCAGCTGACACTAGAAATGTATAGCACACTGAACAATAATACATTTCATAAATGGTGTAACTTTAAGGGAAAAACATATTTACCACATTCCTTATACTAAGGGAACCTCACTCATCCATTATCGACCATTAAATCATGGCGAATAAAGAAAAAAAAGAAGAATTTTCAAATGACCTATAAATACGGTAAATTAACTCAATGAAAAATAGTCTTTGATATAATGAGATAAATAATAAAAGGATAATGAATGAATCAAAGAATAGATATTATGATTCCAAAGCACTTGATGACACTTTATTCCAAGTCTGAATGAAGGAGGACCATAGAATCCAAGGAGGAGGATAGTGGGGACCTCAAGCAGTTGCTAGTATTTGATAAATGAGGGAGAATAAAGGAAGGATTAAAGTTAAAGGATAGAAGGGAAAAATGGTTATTTATATATCTTTAAAGATACACATATTTTGTGAAACCATGCAACAATCATGCAGTGCCATTTTCCAAAGATGCCCACACCTCTCATGGCTCATGCATGGTTAGAAAAAATTAGCACAACCTATGTGGTTTTCATCTACATTTTTCTGTAGCCATATTTCAAGGTTCTACATCCTTGAGTGCACAGATTAAAAAACTATGTGACACTTTTATAGGGCCTAATGATTTGGGTGCATGGTTTTCACTAACCATGTGAAAATCGAGCACATCCCCCTTTCTTTTAAAAAAGTAATTTTTTTCAGAGCCCAACACTCCCAAACCTAATCTAAACTTATGAGATACCCCCTATACCATACACCCCATAAAAAAAATTATTAAAGAATGTTTCAACTCTTAGAATTACTTTCCAAAGTCTAGTTTATGATTTGGCCTATCCGCCAACCAAAAAATGAAAATGCCTCTAGAAATTTCAACCCTATCCAACACATGAGACTTTACATACTATGTAGTATTATGAGCTCAAAGGGATTTAGAAGCACATTATGAGGATTAGAATAAGGTTATTTTATTTTAGTTACACTTTGATGTATTATGAACCCTTTCTATTAGATACACAAGGATTTTAAATCCTTTGATTGTATATAATTGATATTTATGATAAAAATTAGGTAATAATATGTGTAAAAGGTTTGTGTCACTATAAGAGTAGGGATGAAATGATACTCCTGACGAAAATAAAATGATATCATTGAAAAAAATGGTACACTATGAACTCCCAAAGAACCTGACCTCGATTTGTCAATCTCAGTGAATAGAAAATTTATTTTCGACACATGAAAGTAACATAACCCTAATTTTATTTGTCAATCAATCATCTGATAAAGGAGAAAAGAAGGTGGTGAAACAAATAAAGAATAAATATATACTAATATGAATAAAAATAAATAATGGACTAGAAAATAGAAATGATTCAATACATTTAATCCCCTAAGTACATTTTTGTTACAAAAAAATATTGGATACATCTCAAATATAGTAAGAATACATGAAGTAAGAGGAATTAAATGAAGATATTTCAAATTCAATCCTCCCTAAAACACCAAATCCTCCAAACTACTCTCTTGAGTGATTCCCCTCACCTTTGATCCCATTCATCTAATATTGTGTGAGGGTGAATGGTGGTATGGATAGTTGCATTACACTAGACACCAAATAGAACCAAAAAAAAAAATTTACAAGAAGAAACCAAACTTTACACAGAACCAACTTCTAGAAAACAAGAAAAAAAAATTTGTGAAGAACACAATAATATATGTATTTACGTGATTCTTTCCCATGGGGACCTACATGTACTACAAGAACACCACCCGATATGCACACATTATATTAAGGATAAAAAATAAAATTTATTAAAAATAATAAGGCAAAAAAATAAAAAGTAGAATAGAATAATAACGCTAATATTAAAAGGGGATCAAGAAATCATAAACAACTTATAGCAATAGGACTAGAAAAACCCGGAATTCCGAACTCTTCTAGTTGCGAACTGCTTCAAGCCACAAGTCTTGCACTCCCACTGTAATGATGGGGAACCAAATGCTAGGAGAAGAGACTCGATAAATGAAAATGTATTATATTGAGTAATATACCTAGAGTATTATCAATGGAATACCACTAACATAAAAGCTCTAACAGAGGCGATGCATGAGTGGTTCACCACAGAGATCTGTAGGGATGGTGACTTACACCCAAGGAAGAAGAAAACCCCCAATTAGGGTTCATGAACTAGAGTATTTAGTGCTCATGTAGAACCAAAACTAGGGAGGGAAGATCGTGGTAATATAACTGAATCAACAATGTAACCGGGGTTATAAATTCCACTTACCAAATTATATAGATGGTAACCACTCAACCAATCAAGAGAAGCCACAACACACATGAAAAAAATGACCAGAAGTGAAACAATAATACAAAATAGGTGGACAGATTAGATGAATTGGTCTGCATGATTAATCAATGTCTAGAAAGTAACATGTGGTAGATTGATAAATCGTTGACTGTAAAAGTAAGAAAAAGAATTCCTGAGCCAACAACCCCAAACAAAATAGGCCCATAAGGGATGACCTGCAATCCAAGTTACAAATATCCCAAAAAATTAGATTTTAGAATATAAAATATGAAATATAATTTAGCATGCATAGAATAGAATTATCAAATAAATTGGAAGAATGATCATGGCCCAATTTCTATTTGAAAAACAATAAACTAAATGGATATTATATTTCACAAATCACCACCATTATCATTTGAAATTGGTGATGTTATTACACATTTGGCTATGGAATTGGATCTAAGGTAAACCTATCTAAAAAAATTTGAACTTAGATAGGGCCACGCCATTAGTCAAACAATCAGTCAGGTATATGTCAATGTGTATATTTTTGAAACACACGGTTCCAAATTCCCCAACATCTCTAATAAAATGCAACCTAATATTTGTGTGCTTTGATTTTTCATGGAAAACTAAATTTCTACAAAATGGAGTGTTGATTGACTTTATAAATAGAAATTAATAACAAAATTGAATAGGTGGTGTTCAGAAGAAAAACCCTTCATCCATAAGTCTTCTTTTAATACTTCGGTCAAAGCTATATACACGGACTCCATGGTTGACAGTACAACTAAAAATTTCATATTGCACTTCCTTGAAATGAGACCACAATGGGCAGAAAATACATAACCAGTAAGGGATTTTATGGTATCAATATTACATGTATAATCAACATCTACATGTCTAGTAATAAATTCAGTAGAGTATACATATTTATCATAACATAAAGAAATATAAGAGCTACCAGAGAGGTATGCTAAGATCCACTTCATGGAATTCTAGTGTGGCTTCACAGTTGTGTCTATCAATCTTCTTATACTACCAATTTCATAGGCAACATCTAGCCAGATGCATATCTTGCAGTACATAACAGTACCTACTATATTAGCATAAGGAATTTTAAAAATAAGTTGTACATCATATCAAGTTGTAGTTTCTTGTGATAAATAGAGTTTAAAGTGTTGTTTAAGATGTATATTTACTTTTTTGATAGATTAAAACATATATCTCTTAAGTATTTTAAAAACATAATCATGTTGAGAAAAGTATAAAACTCTATTTGGTATGTCCTGTATGATTTTAACAAAAAATACTTTCTTAGTCGTACCTAGGTCGTTCATTTCAAACTTTAATTTTAATTATGATTTAATAGAAAAAATGATGTTCATATTTTTTTCAAATGATAAGAATATCATCAACATATAACTGTAGATAAATCATGCAGTTTTTTGGTGGATTAAAAAAAAAACAGGAATCATATTGACTCCTAATGAAAGGGTTGGAAAAAAAATTAATCAAATTTTAAATACAATTTCTTAGAGGATTGTTTCATCACATACAATTATTTGTTCAGAAAACAAACTTGACTCAATTTAAATTCATCTGGATAACCAGCAAGAGGTTCCATATAAATATTCTCATTCAAATCACCATGAAATGAGTCAGTTTTAAAATTTAATTTTTCAATGTGAAAGTAATTATAGGAGACAAAGGATAGTAAAAGTATAATAGAATAATTATGTAATTTCCCGACCCTAGAAGCCCAGATCTAGTGCATTATTTTAATACATTGGAATGGTTACCAGGAATCAATCCCCAAAGGACAGATCAGTTTAGTAGTCTTGAAAAAATATATTACATACATGAATGTTACATTACACATACAAAAATAAAACAAAATATTAATAATCCATTGATAAGGCCATTATTCCCCTAGATTAACCCTGCATATCAAACATAATACACTTTTTAGAATCTTTGGAAAACAAAACATAAGAAAGGGGTGAACTCAGATGCTCAGTAAGAGTAAATAATTTAGTGGAAGCTATAAACTTTTAAGGCAAGCTGTGTAATAAAAAACAACCTTTTAAACATAAACTTGAACATAAAATGGAGAAAATAAATAAAAAATTTCTATATAAAAAAGAACATGGATATTCTACTAGTCTAATAATCACATGTAATAATTACTTTCATTATGAGAAAATTCCTAACGCTGAACATCATTTCCACATAGTTAAGGCCTCATGCCAAGACTAAAAATAATTTTTTGTTAAGGCCTTGTTCCAAGTCACTAATTTGTCTCATGAGACCTACCGATGCATAGAGGGGCTACAATTGGCCCCGCCCATCACTTACTAAGTCCATTTCATTCCTCATATGAAAATATTGAAACATAACATAAACATTTGTATTAAAACTAGAATAGGAAATGTCAATACTTCAACCATCAACCTTGAATGGTATAAAAATATCACATTCACAGTAAAACATATCATAACTCATTCAATATAATATTTAATATTGTATTTATAATAAATCAACCTCAATCAATAATAATATCCAAAAATTATTTTGACATAGTTGAAAATAATCAGTAAAAACCTTTGAGGGAAATATCATTTTTTCATGAAATCATTTAAAATTCTCACAATTTATAAAGGTAGAAGTTTAAAATATATTTTTGAATGAAAGTATCCCATACCACTTTGAAACTTTTTAAAGGAATTAACATTTTAAAACAATCATTCCATATAAATAAATCCTTAAATCCATTTTTGAAAACATGGTCTTTAATTCGAATAATTTACAAGAATAAATATTTAAAACATTTAAAATGATGTTTTAGTTAAAGTGTACATTAAAATAATCATTTTGAAAATTATTTTAGGAAAAATTGACATGGATAAAAAATATTTCCATGAAAATAATTACACATAAACAATCTCGGATAATAATGAGATTGAGGAATTAACACTTACCTTGCACTTTCTTTTGGTCGAGGGTACATTTAACCTCCTATATAATGACCATATTATGTTATTAAATTATAATAAACAAAATTCATATTTATTATAACATACGTGATTCATTTATGACTTTATACTACCCATTTAATAATTATTTCCATGTTAAATTAACATTTCGGGTAATAATCACTTTCTTTGTTGTATGTGTTTTAACTTGTTATTTTTGATCATATCATTTAGATCATGATTTAAATACTTAAAGAATATAAAACATGATTTATATATAATATATATTTAGAATATAAATATATAAAATATGTATAAATATGAAATGGAAAACCCCATTTATGGAGACAGTTGGATGTACGTTCTCATAAACGTTGTTTCAGTTTTCATATCATATTAAAGGAGTGTAAGTGAATAAGATATATGTAAGTACATAAATACATACATAAATACATATAAATATACATATATACATATATATATATATATATCTATAGTATCATTATTATGTCTTATATTACATACTTATTAATAATATATATTTTTATAATCATCGTTGAATGGTGAACGTGGAAATGAATCCCATTGTGTCGTGGAGACAGTTAGCTGTACATACACAGGAGCAATGATATCATTTCCTTAATGATTAAAGGGTGTGAAATTGGATGGTATATTAACTTTATAGAGAAATTACCATGTTATTTTCAGTATTTATATACATATTACTCATCATTATATCCATCCAAATAACATAGTGTTGAATAACAAATTACACGCCGTCGTGGAGACGATAAGACGTACGTACGCACACATGGTGACATTATTATTCATAGGATGGATAAAATAATGAATATGGTTGTACCATATTTATAATAAAATCATAGTATGTATAATTTACTGGAGTTATTATTTTGTTATGGAAATAACAAATTAAGAGAATGTGGAAGAAGAAAATAACTTTGAAAGAGGTAATAAAATAATTACCTCTTATTTGTGTGTTTTCCTTTGAATTGAACAAATGGGATCTTTAGGTTATATTAATGCTCAAGGTAAGACCTCTAGGATGATGCGAGGGATTTTGGGAGGATATTTGGGCATGTTTTAGCCAAGCCCAATGGATTTGGAAGTGTGATTTTGAGAGAAGGGTAAGTTCTCTTTTATAAGAGAGGTGAGGGTCACTTTAAGAAAAATTTGAAATATTATTTTATTATAAAATCATTTTCGGTTTCTAATGGATACAAATTGATTTATTTAGAAGATAAGGTGGGTATGGGTATCAATACTCTCAACCAATAGGTTTTATCCAAGTTTATTTCACCATATTAACCCTGCCTTTTTTATTTAACTCTTCGTTAAATAGTTTAACTTTTACCATGACAACTTGTATTATTATAATAAATGGTTAATAAATGTACTATAAAAATCCAATAGAACCACATGGGGTTAATTATTGAAATATATAATCTTATATAAGTCCTTTTTCCGAACTTTAAATTTTTATAAGTATTTTATTATTTAATAAAATAGTATTTGTTTTAAAAATTCATTTATGTCAATTTTGACACTATTTAGTATTTTGTTTTTGTGAAAGTCATAATAACATTATTAATTATAAAAAAATTTGTTTAATCAACCCTAACATGTCATATTAACCTATAAAATTCATGGAATTCATTAAAAGTCTCAATTTACATTTATTTTCATATGTATAACATCTATTATTTTAATCTTTCATTAATAATGTAATTATTGAATCATCATTGTGTCATAAATAAATTAATTATTTAATGCCTGAAAATTATAAATAAAATACCATGATTTAGGAAATATTTTTAAATTTCTAATGAATATTTATATTCTAATTTATATTATGTATAACCTTATTGAAAATGGTTTAGTTATTAAACACTGAATTTAACACTTTTAACTCTTCTTTAAATAAAATAATAATATATGTCCTAATATAATCCTAATGGACCAAAAATATCATATTTTATTCATAAGGTTGGTTTTGGTTAAAATAAACTTATTCAATAGAATTAGGACATTTTTAGGGTAATTATAATATCATTTTGACCTTTAATTATACTATTTACGTTTAAATGTGGTAAATAAAAGTCAAAAGTTACTATTAAAAAATATTATTTTCATCATATTGAACCAAATTTTACTTAATTATGTCAACTATGTCTCTCAGATTTTTGAAATTCAATTCACATAAGTAGTAAAATTACGTTTTATGCAAATTTGCAAATGTGCCTAGATGGTGGGTAAAAGACGGTAAAAAGTTCAATAAAAATTTTATATATCTAAACTTATTATAAAATGACTCCAATTAGTTAAATTGGAATTATATAGGTATTATGTATCTACTTTGACTTAAAATAAATTTAAATAAAATAAATAATTATTTAAAAAATGTTAGTTTTAAACAATAACGCAATGTTTTCACTATTCATCAAAAATTAAAAGTTTTCAGAAAAATACCAAAAATTCACCCTAATATAATTTTGATATTAAGAATCAAATTTTTTTTTTCTATTAAACCAAATTAAAAACATAGATATTACAATAATCAATTTAAAATTATTTCCCGTTGTCAAAACCAGAAAACGGATTCTTGAGAAGTAAAAAATATCAAAAGGTAGATATGTGTTAATGTCCAGTTTAAAAGTGAAATTACATCCAATGACCAACATTGGATTAAATGATAAATATAATATAATTATATTTAAAAACCATTAAAATGTATAATTTAACACTATAAATTATCTGAATTAAAAAAAATCTTTTAAAATTTTGTATCTTTCAATAGTGATCAAAATATGAAAGTTATAAAAAAACACTAAAAATTTATCCGAACTAAACTTTTATATTCTGATTATAAGGAAGAATTTAATTTCTTCAATTTTTTTATATAAAAGTGTCAAATATTAGATTAAAATAAGGGTTCACCATCAAAAGGCAGAAAAACTGCATTTTTGAAAAATACTACTTTTTTCTGAAAAAGTTAATTTGTCCTTATATTATTTTTAAGAAACTCATAATATGGATTCTAAAATTATATGGAGTATATAAAATTCAAAATTCAGTTAATACTATTCATAACCACTTTTTGAACGGCTAGTTTGGTAAGTCGTGGTGCGCTCGAATTCGGTATTGCGTGTATCGAAAGTCATTGAATTACTTTGAAGAGAAAATGTACTATGAAATATTGGGGTGTTACAAATTATTTACAACACGAGGAATATTTTTTGTGTAATAAATTCCCTCACATTAGAGGAAACCTTTTTCAACTATCATTTCTTTATTATTGATTTTTTCCCTTAGTATTATCTTTCTTTCATTAAAAGATCTACTTGGAACCAATTATTATTCGCATTATTTGGTTTGTTTACAATAGTCCAAGTGTGGTTCTTCTTTGAAGATTTAATTTATTCATTCATTACAAATACCCAATGCATTGATTCTTTGTCATTTATTTCTTGATTTTATGTTTGAGGATCATTTTAAAAAATATCATGTGCTATATGAAAGGCCTAAGATGCAATATCATATAGAATAAACTGAGAATGGGGTCTTCGGAACCTCCTTTCCCTGTCATGGGTCAACTGGTAGTACCTTTTTAGGGCCACAGATTTAGATTCATAATATGAATCTAAAGAAGAATCACCCTATGTTTGAGAATATTCATCAAGTGGAGAAAACTGGATAGGGGTGTCAAACTGGGATTAAAACTCAGTCTCATTAGCCTATTCAGAGACTGGTTCACTACTGTAAAGAGTGGTATCCATAGTTTTGGAATAAGAAAACTCATGAAAGACAACATATCTACTTTTAATCCACATTTGATAACAGGGTCTATCTGCCCAAATTTAATACCCCTTGACACCCTCAAGATACCCAAAAAATACACCTTAGAGATATTGGTTCTAATTTTTCAGTCTTAACATGTGAATAACCAATACAATTGAAGACTCTCAAGAAATAATAAGAAGGGGGACTACTAGTCCACACTATTCGTGTGTTTTAAATAGATTTTTAGAAGAGGGATGTGTTGTAACCAAAATCGTTCTATGAAATAAATGGTGTTTGGATTTTGTTTGTTGTGAATCCATATTAGAAGATCAAAATGTTTTCTAGGAAAGGGATTATACAGTTAGAGCGTACAACAATATTGAAGGTGGAATCATTTCCTAGTGTTTACTAAATTTTTGGGCCTAAAAATCATAAAATGGGGAATTGTGTTTTCTAAAAGGAACTTGTGTGCAAGATTGTAGGTGTTTTGGAAACATGTGTGCAAGACATGTTTCGGGATCAGATCGTCGAAAAATGGAAAAGGCACGAGTTGCGCAAAAAATATGGAGTTGGGCACAGAAAACAGTTCCTGCGTGAAAATAATTGTGTGTAGAATGAGAGGATTTTCATGGCATGGTCGGTTTTGCATGCGGGGGTTGGCTATGCCTGTAAATAAAAGGTGACCCCCATCATTTGGTGAGGCTAAAGACTTAGAGAATATCTGAGATCTGATTCACATAAAAGTTGCGTGAAAAGGGAGTTGCACAAAATGGTCAAAGTTGCGCAGAAAATTTAAAGTTGCATGAAAAAGTTCAAGTTGCTCACAAAAGGTAAAGTTGTGAATAAAGGGTATAGTTACGTGAAAATATATTCCACATGAAAAGTAAATATTTCACGCAAAATTCAAATCATTCGCACACAGGGTAGGTGTTGCGTGCAATTATCAATGCGGGCTGAATACATGTTCTGAATATCCGGTTCAGTGTGTTCGTGTTTTCCAGTGCATCAATTCGGGACTTCGATGCAAGAAATGTCTCATGATGAATAGAGAAAAATACTTTAATGCAAATATATTGAAGTGTCCTACAAGTCAATAAGCTGAGTTTGACTTCTCTCCAGGTAGTGAGCTAGGGGGAGTCGAGGGAAGTGATCTGAGGGACACAGTGAACTATCCCTGAACCATTATAAAGGCAGTGTGCATGACACAAAGTGATTTTTACTGAATCTTTTAATTCTCATATTAATAACGATTAGTGGATTTTGGTTTGGCTGACACACTATTGGCGTATGCTCCTTGGACGTAGCCCTTTGTGGTAGACCAAGTAAAAGTGATGTGTAATCTCCATGATCTCATTTTTTTGATAGATTTAACAAGTTCCTACCAATGTTGGAACAAGATCCACAACTTTAAAAAGAAAAATTTGACACCCTGATTCTCCCCTCCCCTTTTGAGGTGTTCCGAGGTCCTCTGGGACACCTATTAATTAAGTGTACAATAATGATGGTGGCCTCTTCCCAAAAGTTTTTGGGAAGTCATGAGCATTCAAGCATGCTATATACACATTATAGGACAGTCTTATTCATTCTTTATGATAACCCATTTTGTTAGGAGGGGTTTCCCTAAAATTTTTATGTATTTTTATGCCTTCGGATTCATAGAATGGTATGAACTCTGTGGGTAGGTATTCATGAACATTATCTATTCTTAGAGTTTTAATTTTCTTGTCAATCTAATTTCAAACAATGTTTTATAGGTTTTAAATGATTGGAAAAAAATAAGATTTATTCTTGAGAATATAAAACCACAAATTCCTAGAAAATTCATTTATGAATAGAAACCTCCACCCTGGGAGGAAGTCCTAGATAGATCCCATAGATCAGAGTTGGCATATTCTAAGGGGCTAGTGTCTTTGAAACTAGACCTACCAAAGCTAACCCTATTGGCCTTTCACATCACACAATCTTCACAAAATGAATGATTGCTTGGTGTGACATCACCCAATATCCCTTTTTTATTGAGTTCCTCAAGGACTTTGGAGCTAACATGCCCCAATATCCTACACCAAAGCATATTATTAAAAGTATTAGTTTAATAGACACAAACCAACTACATTGAATGAGTATTTACATTCAAGATATATAAATAATTGATTATAGATCCATTAATAATGGTTCTATATCCCTAGGAGATTCTTATACATCCTGTTTCATAACTAAAGGTGAAGAACTTTTGGTCCAGGACTCCTAAGGAAACATGTTTTTTCGGAGGTTGGGTACCCACCTAACATTAGCTAAAGTAATGATAACATGTTTATCATATTCTAACAAAACAGAACATATACCCTCAACATTACACCTATTATTATTACTTAAGAGGACATCATCTTCTTCCCAATTAACCAAATATTGAAAGGACTCTCTAAATGGACACATATAATAAGATCAACTTGAATCAATGACCCACTATTGATTGAGTTCATGGGTGGAAACATTAAGGACCTTGATAGTTTCATAACTAGATTCTATATGAAATGACTGATCCATAGGTTTTTGGACTCTAACTCATGCTTGAGTTTTCCACATTGGGGTTTAATATGTCTTGGTATGCCATAATTAAAACATGTGACCCTTCTATACCTAATACTAGGCCTAGGTTTAGCTTCTTTATTTCTTTTGTTCATGTTTTTATTAAATTTTTTATACTTGTTTTTAGTTTGTAGTCTTTCTATTGAGAACAAACTCTCTACCTCAGCTTTAATTATACGATTAGAATTTTGTTCCTTAGAAGGAATGGGTGATTTAAGCTCTTATAGGCTTAAAGAGTCTCAACCATATATTATGGCCTCTACTAGGGTGTTGTAAGAATTATCTAAAGAGATTAAGAGAATCATTGGTTGATCCTCATCATCAATATAAACATTAAATTTGGAAAAATTATAACATTAATTTATTAAATTCATCAATGTGGGATTTAATTGAAGTACCAGGTTTCATTTAAAATATAAACATGTGGTGTTTTTTGTAATGTCTATTTACTAAAGAAGCAGTCATGTAGAGTTTTTCAAGTTTATGCTAGATTCCCACAACAGTAGACTCATAATCCACTTATATAAGAGTTTATAATCTAATGAAATTAAAAGGGAGATATTTTTTTTAACTAACACATTAGGGAAAAATCAACATATTCTGTAATGGGATGTCTAGTTTCATTCAAAATTATAAAAAATAAGATTCTTAGGACTAAAAAGTACATCAATAAACCCCTGATGTATAAATGGGGCTCTCATCTTAATTCTCTAAAAATTAGACTCAATGTAACTATTGAATTTCTTGATTTCATATCTTATTGTGTACATTTTACCCATAGAGAAGATTTCAAGTTCTTGTAGACAACAATAAGCATACACCCCCAAAAACTGACCAATCCCTGGGGTAAATGATGTTTTGTTAAAGATATGTGAAATGAAGAGAACGAAATATGAGATAATGGATTTAAGTAATTAAAATCAATAAAATAGTGAAAATTTAAGAGTGAGTATAAAATGAAGGAATTCAAATAGAAACTTAAAATATAAATAAAAAATACATGAAACAACAATTTTAAGAAAAGAACAGGAGAAACAATAAGAAAATAACCTGAAAATATCCAATACCACTTTGTGAGGGTGACTGGAGGTCTGGATAGTAGTAGTAAACCAGACACCAAATATGACCAAATTGAAATTTTATAGGAAAAATAAAAAATTTGCACAGAACCAATTCCTGAATAAAAGAACCAAAAAATAGTAAATAAATCAGAAACATAAGGATTTATATGATTTAGTCTCATGGGAAACTATGTGCACAGAAAGAACACCACCTGATACCCACACAATTATTAAGGCTAAAAAAGAAAACTTATTACCTCATTAAAATTTAATAGAGTCAATAGAAAAAAGAAAAATAGTACTAATGTGAAAAGGGGATCCAGAAATCGTAAACTACTTGAAAAATCAGGAGTAAAAAAACTCGGTAGTCTGGATCTCTTCTAGTTATGTTCTTCTTTAAGACATGAGGCCTACCCTCCCGCTATAATGCTAGGGAACCAGATGCTCGTAGAAGAAAATATCTAGTTCTGAATGTCTCCCTTCAGTCACTCGGACTGGCATCTTCTCATCATAAGACCACTAACGTTAAAGCTACACCAGAGGTGATGCATGGGAAGTGCACAGTAGAGATCTGTGAGAAAACCCCCGATTAGGTTTTATGAAATAGAGGATTGAGCCCTCTAGTAGAACCCAAAATAATGAGGGAATATTGGGGAAATCCAACTAAATCAACAATGACTTGGGGTTATCAATTCCCCCTACCAAATCTTACATACAATAATCAATAAACCAATCCAAAGAAGCTGCAAACCACACATGGAATATAAATTATATCGGTGAAAAAATAATGTAGAACATGTGGATATATCATACAAATTAGGTATAATGATTAAACAATGACAAAAAATCATGACACAGATGATAGATGAATCACTGGACATGGATGCAATCAAAAGCAGACCGAGCTAACTGCTTAAAACAACACAAGCCCATGCAGGATGACCCACAAACCAAGTTATAAATAACCCAAAAAATATGATTTGAGATTATAAAATATAAAATGTAATTTAGCATGCATAATTATAAAATAAATTGGTTGAATAATCATTAAAGAATTTATATATGAAAAACATGAAATTAAATGGATACCATATTTTACATGTTGTGTACTGAATGAATTATTCATAAGAAAGAATGATGTCCAAGGTAGATCCTTTTTTCATCAATTGCACTGGATTAATACCCCACTATTGGAGTTGGTGGACTAAGAACCAACTACTTTTTACCTTATGATAAACTTGTATTTATGGATTTGAATATTAAATACATTATCACATATTTATTGTTCTTCTTTGTGACAATGCATGTGATAATGTGCTAAGAATAGATATTACACTAAAGGGTCATAGTGGATCCCAGCTATGATGATAATGCAGAAGTTCCATAGAACTAATCTTGGATATAAGTTCTATTTCTGGATGATGTTATTTGAATGAAAAAAATAATATAGGCCATTAGTGGTGAGGACTCAAAAAAGTTTGGGGCACCTTCTCATGGTGTGTGCCCTTGGTAATATCCAGGATGATATTATGAGAATGAGACCCACCAGTAGGAAATCCACATTTCATAATTTCACTGGATGTTCCTATTTATGGGTGTGTCTATTGGTCCATATACTTTAATATTATTATTAATGGGCATTAAAACTTGTGCACTTAGATGTGTTGACAAAAACTGTAATGATGCACTATTCACAATGAGGTAGGATATGTTGGGTGCGTCATGAGTAATACTACATTAATAGGTAATACAAGAAAGGATTTGTCCCTTCTATTCAATAACTGAAGTTGATATCTCAGGCCCTTTGATGGAATAAATATTGCCTAAACAAATCCATGGCCATAGTTTGGAATGTGAAAGTTCAATTCTAGGAAGTCCAAGAAAGAATAATTGAGCACATGGGTTTATGGTACTAGTATGCAACCCACTTGATTGCAGATATTGAGACAAAAGGATTACCTTACACAATAAGCGTTCATAGGAGGTGAAATGTCATTGAGATGTTAACTTATTTCTCTATGGGTTCCTTGGCATGTTTCTAGACGATATCCTGGGACTTTAGGCAGGATCTTCCTAATTCCACTGATAAATAGGACTAGAGGGTCATAAACTAAGTGTATCGATGTATATCCATTAAAAATTAATTTAACAAGTTGAATAAATATTATTCCATGTTATGGTTTAATAATTATTCATGGATGTCTGATCACATTTATTTCAGCACTAATTATTCGAGAGAATACATATTATGGGTTAAATAATACATTTATTTGAAAATAAACAAGTGATATTTATTTAAGAAATAAATACTCATTATTAATTGTCTAATAAATGTGGTGAATGAAATAAAGTAAAATAGAAAAAAGTACATGCCATGTATATTAATATACACAGATTGTGGTTTTTTGGGGAATTTTTTGGAAATAATTTTATTTATTTAATTTAATAATATTAGGTGTAATATTATGGGTTCATGTTAAGTGATAATAATGTTCAAATGATATTATTAGACATGGGGTCTTACTAATAATTAAATGAAATAAATAATTACCTATGGGTAATTATTTTATTTTATTATTCTAAGTATTATAAATCCCAATTACATTATTCTCATTAAGCTATCCATTCTTGGTGGTTTTGCACAACGGATCTAGATAAATCTCTCAAGCCAAGAGAAAATTACTTTCCTCCAAGAATTCTCTAATGTTATGAGAGAGATCCTCCTACACCGGATTGAGGAGAGCATTTTGGAAGTTGATCTCAAGGATATCGAAGGTGGAAATCAAAAGAAAAGGCTCTTCCACACTAGCTTCTGAATATCCATTCAGAAACGTCTAGAGATACATGGAGAACATGTTGATCACCATTAGAGGGAGCATACACTTGGCTTCTACGACACAACAACGTATCACATTGGATCGTGATTGGAATCATCAACAGATAGAGAATTTTATCAAGGTAATTATTTTCTATTAATTAAATTAATAAAAACCCACAAATGTTTATCATATCAATGATTCCAAGACATCTCTCTTTCATTTTCATTCTTCATTATATTCTGAAGTTATGACATTTTAACATTGTGACAGATATCTGATTTATCATTGTTAATGGTAAAATTAAAGTTGGGTACTACCATACATGTGCTTTTGTTGCACCCGGAAGCTACAAGTGGTATCAGAGTGGGAATAATGTTTACTATAATTATTTCTTTTTTTAATTGGTGATTTACTCATTTAATAATTTAGTTATTTCAATTCAAGTTAATCGTTCTATAAATTTGAATCTTGAGATCTGTTCCTCCTCTTTTGTTTCTCATTCACCTTCTAGAAACAATACTTTATTTCAATTTTGATTAAGATAAAATAGAGGATCTAATCCAGAGGGGCCAAAGGTTCCTGATCATAAAACACTAGAACACATGGTGTGTATTCGGAAGTACACGCCATATAGTCAAGGTGCAATGCATCGAGACTGGTCCGCCAAACCAAGCTATGTGATTAGAGTTTTTCCAAGTGTTAATGACTCCGTGTGTTGACTAGGAATAGGTGGCACACAGTTTTTAGATTTTACACTATGTGACCCACTAGATATGTCATGTAGTCCCTTTAGGTTAGGGTTGGACCATGTACCCTATACAGAGCTTGAAAAGCTAGTGGATGCGGCTCAATTTAGGAGAAAAGGCGAAACCAGTCCAAGGAGATAAAAAGGTGGACATATGGACAACTGTAAACACAAACCCAAAAGGTTCAAATTGTTTTCATCCCTATGTAATGGGTTAGTTTATCAACTGTAAGATAAAATAACCAATAGAACAATCTCATGATCATGTCATTAATTTTATTTCTATCGGTAGCATGGTTTATTTATTATGGATGTGTTATCATGATCACACATTTAATGAATTAAACAATCGTGAAAGATGAAGCTAAAACAAGATCTAATTTTGAGTAAATATTATCTTAGACATGGTTAATCACTTATATATATCCCACTTAATATTAAAAAGCATATAAGAAAGATAATAAAATGGAAATTTATATATGACGATAAAATCCCTCAAGGAAATATTAAGTAGTTATATCCTTCCATAATCATGGTTAGAATCAAACCATAGTTCAAAGTGCTTGACCAACCCTAGTTGGGGTTATTTCAATAATAAATTAATTATAATTCGATGTTTTTTTGAAATTGACTTGGTTCACCTCATGGTTTTACTACTATAACAAGGCTTTGTGTGACCAAGAGGAAAAGGTTGAGGAAATTTAAAATAAAAGGATTCCATGTTTGGGGAGTCCATTCAGCGGATCAAGGAGTTGTGAGTTAATAAAGTTGGCATTTAGAATGCCTACCTAAAAACTTTCTTGTTGCTTGAACAAACAGATTTGGGGTAATATGAAGGGAAATATGGACCCTTCTACGAGAATGTTCAAGAAATAGAATATTCTGAAGTCAATGGAGAGGGCTATTAGATTTTGATAAAATTGGGCTTGGCTAATAAGTATTAATTTATTTATTTTTCTCAGTTTTTATGAAAATTTACTAAATATTTACTCATATTAATTTTTAAAAATGAAAAGAAAAATTAAATCAATATATCACTGAAAACCATACTTGAGAAGGAAAACCTTCTCACAGACACCAATTTCCAAGAGTGGCAGAGGTGTTTACACATCATCCTTCACCACAAGAGAAAATTGTATATGTTGGAGGAGCACGTTCCTGCTACACCTTGAGATGAGGCTAATGATAATGAAATATATCTCTATAAGAATTTTTTTTATGTTTTCATAGATGTCCAATGTTTCATGATATCATACATGTATAATGAGCTCTTGAATTAACATGAAAACATGGATGCGTATGGCATGATGTCTCACCTTAAGGATCATTATCAAGTGAAGGAGAGACATCAGAGATATGAGATATCCAAATATTTGTTCACAACTAATCTTGGTGAGTCTGCACTAGCTGGGCCTCATGTATTCAATCTTATTTTCTACATCGAAAGCCTGAACATATTAGTGATTAAGTTCCTGGATGAGTTACATACAGATGTCATCCTATCATCACTTCCCAAAACCTTCTCCAGATTTATTGTCAACTAAAACATGAGAAATAATGAGAGGAGTCTATTAAAACTTATTAACTTTACTTTTTAGGTAGATAGGGACATGGGGAATAACAAACCCACAATCCTTATAGTTAATAATAAGAGGTAGGATAAGAAAAATGGGACAAGGATTTATAAAATGTCTGAATCCACCGAACACCATCCCTCCAAGAAGGGGAAGATCCAGAGGTTGGGCAAGGAATGTAAGGCTGTATGTTTTACATGTGGAAAGCCAGGCCACTAGAAGAGAAACTACACCCAAAAGTGTTGGGACACTAAAGGTGCATTTTTTATTGTGTGTAATTTTCTATTTGTACACATTGGGTATTCGATACAGAATGTGGGCCTCACATCTGTATTTAAAGGCAGGAACCAAGTAGATTTAGAAATTTCACTAGAGGAGAGGTGGATCATTGAGCCACCACTGTCACGAGGATGGCTGCATTGGCCATTGGCGATTACCATCTCTCATTGAAAATTAGAATTATTTTGGGTTTACATAAGTTTTATTATTTACCTAGTGTTACCAACAACAAAGTTTTTTATCATGTTTGGATATGGATGGATTTATTTTCATGTTTGGAAATAAGGGTTGTTTATTTTATAAGAAAAATGAATGTTATGGTATGTCACATTTAAATAATTGGTTTTATGTATTAAATTTTGAAAACCTAGTGTAGGAAATTGATAACAAAACAATCTCACATGACTCATACAATACCCAGTTGTGCCATCGACATATCAGTCATGTAAATGAGAAGAACCTAAGAAAGATCAACCAAGATTGTTTTTTAGACTCTATGGAGCTAAAACCACTTGATAGATGTCAAGATTGTTTATAAGGAAAAATTTCCAAGCTGCCTTTCAAAGGATAAGGTCAAAGGGCCATAGTGGATTGGTACATAAAGATGTGTGCGGACCATTTCCAGTATAAACAGAAGTGGATATTAATACTCCATGAAGGACATAGGGGAGGCAACCTACATTCTAAATGTCAATATCATCCGTGATAGATCCAAGAGGATACTTGGACTAATTCAGGGTACATACATTGACATGATACTAAATAGATTTAGTATGGATCAATCCAAGATCAGATTGGTTTCAGGGTCACATGGTCTTCATGTTTCTAAGAGAAAGTGTCCTTAGACACAACATGAGAAAGATATATTGAGTAAGATTCCATAAAATTCAGCTATAGGATCCATCATGTATGTTATGCTATGTACCAAGATTGATGTTTCCTATGCATTGAGCATGGTAGGAAAATATCAACCAGATCCAGGAACAATATTGGACTACTATTAAGTCCATCCATAAGTATGTGAGAAGAACTAAGGACATGTTCCTACTGTATGGAGAAGATGAAGAGGTTGTTATGAGAGGGTATGTTGTAATCGGTTTTTAGATAGATTAGAATGATCTGACTTTTAAATAAGGATATGTTTTCTGTCTCAACAGATGAGCCGTGAGATGAAAGAGTTCAAAGTAATCAGTTATCGCTATAAAGTGGATTTTGATGTATCCAAGGAAGATGTATAGATTCAGAACTTTATCCCAGAGAATGGTGTAGTTTCTAGAAGTAGAGACCCTTTCACATTGTATTTTGATAATACTGCAGCAATGGCTCTTTAAAATGAACCAAGGTCACATCAACGAGAAAATTTTATTCTCTGAATGTATCACCTATTTAGGGATTTCTATCAAATGGGTGAAGTAATAGCGAGAAGAGTTTCCATGGAAGAGAACATGAAGGACCCCATGACTAATGGCACATCTCATCAAAAACATGAATATCATATGAGAGATAGTGGGTTAAAGGTTTTTAGTAGTTGGATCTAGTCCTTGTGGGAGTCTTTTAGAGTTGGTGGCCTAAGAACATATTTTCAAGAATAGTGTTATGGCTAGATGATTTTATTTGAGGGACACAAATAATACATGCCATTAGGGGTGAAGAATAATAAAACCATGAGGTGACTTCTCATGGTGTGAACCCTGGGTAATATCTAGGAGGATATTATGAGAATGAGACTTGCCTGTAGGAAATAAAAATTTCATAGTGTAATTGGATGTTCCTATATATAGACATGTTTATTGGTCCTTAGACTTTATGATTATTATTAATGGGTATTAAAACATTTATAATTATATGTATTTAAAAAAAACAATGACAAAACACTATTCATAGTTAGGTAGGATATGTTGGGTGCATTATGAGTAATACTACATTACTAGATAATGCAAGAAAGGAATTGTCCCTTCTATTCCATAATAGATGTTGATATCTCATATTCTTTGATGGAATTGAAATAGCTTAAATAAATCCAAGACCATGGTGAGGAATGGGAAAGATCAATTCTGAGAATTCAAAGAAAGAATAATAGAGAAAATGGGTTGATGCCACTAGCATGCAACCCACTTGATTGGAGATATCAATAAAAAGGGATTACAAAACATGGTAAGCGTTCATTGGAGGTGACACATCATTGTGGCGTTAACTTCTTTCTCTATGGGTGCTTTGGCATGTTGCTAGATGTTAACCTAACTTTAGGTAGGCTTCACCTAATTCCCCTAAGAAAGAGGCCTAGAGGGTCACACACTAAGTGTATCCAAGTATCTTAGTTAAATATTCATTTAACAAGAGTAATAAATATTATTCTTGATTTTGGTTTAATAATTATTCAAGGATGAATGATCACATTTATTTCGACACTAGTTATTTGATATAATATATATTTTGTTTGAAATAATATATTTATTAGCGAATAATGTAGTGATATTTATTTAAGAAATAAATAGTCTTTATTCAAGGTCTAATAAATGCAGAGAAGGAAATAAAGGAAAATGGAAAAACAAAAATACACATTATGTATATTAATATACAATGCCATGTGGTTTAATTGTAATTTTTTAGAAATAATATTATTTTACTAATTAAATAATATAAGGTGTAATTCAATGGGTTCATGTCAAGTGATAATAATGGTAAAAATCTATTATTAGACATGGGGTCTTAATAAGAATTAAATGAAATAAATAAATACCTATGGGTAATTATTTTATTTCATTATTCTAAGTATTATAAATTTAAATTACATTATTCTCATTAAGCTATCCATTCATTGGTGTTGTGAAAAATGGATCAGGATAAAGCTATCAATCCAAGAGAGAATTCATTTCTTCCAAAAACACTCTCAAGTTACGAGAGAGATCCTCCTCCACCAGATCAGGTAGAGCGCTTAAGAAGTGAATCTCAAGGTGATTGAAGGTGGAAATCCCATGCAAAGGCTCTTCCAGAATAACACCCAGATATCCCTTCGACGAAGTCCAAAGATATGTGGAGCACATGTTTATCACCTCTATAGGAAGCATATACTAAGATTCGGCGACACAATGACTAATCTGATTGAATCATGACCAGAAGAATCAATAGAGAGATAATTCTATCAAGGTAATTCTTGTGTTTTTAATTAAATTAATTATAAAGAATATATGATGATCCTCTCTATGGTTACAAGTATTCCCTTTTTTCTTTTCATTCTTTGTTATATTGTGAAGATCTAGAGTTTTATCATTATGATGTATCTCAGATTGATCATTATTAATAGTAAAATTAAGTCGGACACACCCATCCATGCTCTTCTAATGCACCCAAAACCGACACCCACCTCCATTTTATACTAGAAATGTTGGAGTATTTATTCTTTATTCTTTTGTAAATGAAACTATAATATCTCAACAATTAATACACTTTCCATTTAATTATTTATATCTCCACTACAGTCAACCAACTTTCTTGAACTTAGTTTTAGAACTCCTTGACCATAGAGCTTTTAGAGGCATCTAAAATAGTAATGGTTCACATTTGTACCACTAATTCAATACTTTCCCTTTTTGGTTCACTTAATATCACTTGGATTAGATTTCATAAAATTAGGAAACATCAGAAGACTCTTATTACTAAAAAAATGAAGTACATGAAACCTCATTCAGCTTCAATTGGGTTGACTTCCCTTGAAACAATGAGCTCAATTGAGCTACTTCATGACTCATAGGAGTTCAACAAAGTTCAAGTCATCTTCATTGGGACCCCTGAGAAAATGGTCAATCAAAACTTCATTGAGTTAATATATCGATCACCTCACATGTGATATTAATTGATTTCACATCTATAGCATTTGGGATAAATGATTCCCCCATAGTCTTCGATCCTACAAACCAAAAATAACAATCGAGCAAAATTCTTCAATTCATATCCCTCTCTTTGATCGACTTATAGGAAACTTATATGGATGGAAATGCTCAAACTCAGATCAACTAATCTTATTTGATCTTCATCAATCATTCTCGATTCTAGGGTTGGGGTCTTAATTTATTTTCTTCAATCTATTCTCCTCAACAATATGTCTTCTGCTATTTCATGTTTCCATCTTAAAGCCTTGATCAGAGAAAAAAGCTTGTTATCCCATTGAGTTTAGAGGTCCAATAATCCCAAATGAAAAGCCATTTCACCATCTTTGAGCACCTCTAGTGAGATTCGATAAATCTTGAGAATTTTGGACATTTGTAGAAAATTTCTTACTGGATTCAGTAGTCAAATATCATATGGGAGGTTGAAAAAATCTTTTACATGGGATTTGAAATTATGCTACCCTGAAGTCTTGGGAAATTTGTTATAAATAAAAAATATAAAACTATAAATTCATTGAAATGCAAAAAATTTAATGAAAAATTAATATGAATATTTTAGAAAGTTTCATTTTTAAGTTTTTAATAATTTAACACAAATAAAAAATGATTTCAGTCCATCAAAAAAAAAATTAAAATCATGGAACTTTAGAATGAATTAAACACGACCCTAGAAAGGATAAAAAAATATTTCAATTAAAGCACAAAAAAAGCACAAAGATATTTTTCTTAAAATATATGAAAATTAATGAAATGAACATTTTATCAATTAATCATAAAAATACACTTTTTAATTTAAATATTACAATATCTATTTTTAAAAAATAAACTAAATTATAAAATATTAATAATTGAAATATCATTAACACAAAAAAATCATCGAAAAATCATAAAAATATTGGGGGATCATGCAGTAAAAGAGAAATCTATAAAATTCTCTCACCCTTAATGTATTTTTTGTCCTCAATATACAAATTAATCAAATTTAGTTGAAGAAAATTATTTTTTATGTAGAAAAATTATGATTTCATAAATGGAGTTTTTTAGAAATTATTTTCCCAAATGGAGTCTCCTAAGTAAAATGAATGACTACACTTATTAATGGATTTTTTTTATTCAAAAGTAGGTTTCTGATTTTACAAAAATGATTGAATTCTAAAATTTTGAAAGAAATTAAACAAAGTTCATATTGAATTCAACTTTTATTCAATTTTTTCTTTCTTTTCTCCTTAGTTAACTTACATACATATTTTATCATAGTGTAATTATACATATCTGAATAGTTGAATGAATTTAAAAAAGAAAAAGGAATAATAATTAACCCATCCAATAGTTTTAGATTAAAGACAAAAAAGCCTAATCCAGATTAGAAGTTCATTCTAAACCCATTTGAATTCAAGTATTATTAGTAAAATTATAAAAAATAAGATTAAATTTATTAAAAATGGATGAATTACTCAAAAATTATAACTAAAAAAGTATTTTAATTGAATAATGAAATGATATTATAAGATTTAATATATTTTTTAATATAAATGATTAACCACCACAAAGTAGAAAAAACCTCCACCTTATAGAAAAAAATGTTCACCCATTTAAAGTAATAAATAAATTTTGAAAATAGTCACTTTTGAAATAAAAAATTAGAGGTATTTATGAGGTGATCTACATTGAAATGAAGTTTAGCACAGAAGAGACCCCCTCCATAATTAAAATTCAATATTATCCCTAATGTTGAATCTCAAGTTGAGAGAACAGTTTAAATAATTTAGTTAAAAAATATTTTTTAATTGAATAGTGAGAAATATTGTTTAAGGGGTTACAATAAATTCAAAATAGTACGATGCCCCAATTCAATACACTTTTCTCAAAAAAAATATAAACTAGGCATGCATTAACTTATGTGTAGAGAAATTAATTTTTTAAGAATTTTTATGAGTTAACATGTTTAAGAAATAATTATAGCATCATCCGCGGGACATTCAAATAGTTAAAACAAATCAAAGAAGTTTAATATTTCTATGAAAAGGTTTAAAAATTAATTGAAAATAAAATTTTAATATCTTTGATTAAATAAATAATAAAACCAGATGATCAAAACATAGATTTAGGAAATCATTTGTTTCAAAATTAAGTACATTATGCCATACTTAATTTCCATAAATGAGTATATTTTAAACAGACAATAAATAATTTTATAACTAAGTACTATTATCAAGGAAAATTAAATCTTGAAAAAAAAAATATCAAAAAAGAAAAGGAAAAAGATTACTCGTTTGATAATTTGATTTTTGACTTTATTCTCAGGCTAAAAATTAATCCCCCTTTATACTAGAAACACCTCGTTGATTCTCCCATTCAAGAACTTAAAATATTAAAAATATATTCCCACATAATAGAATCATTTATAATTAGTAAAATAGAAAAAGAAAAAGTAATAGGATATGATAGGGAATCTTCAAGATATTTTGTAAAGAATTTATATAAATAAGAGGGTGAGAAGTGTACTTGGAAAAAATGAGGACCGCACACACTTGAGTGAGGGAAATTCATTTGAAATAAAAAATAAGTAAAAATACAAAAAAACATGGGTTGACTGCCATAAAATGAGATATTTAAAGTCTCTAGTTAGAAATTTCCCCTTAAATCTTGCCAAAATCACTAGAGAAAGGATTTCTATTATCGGGTAGACCCTTATTCTTATCAATGAAAACATCAACCGAAGTTACCAAGTGTTCTTTAACTCTAACAGTAATAAAAATCATAAAAAAAATCTCCCAAAATTGCTAGAATAATTATATTTTACACCTTTATTTCATTCTATAAAACATAACAATCGACACCTAATAGGGGTGATAATTTCCTAAAAAAATTAAATAGATTGAAAGAAAAAACAATCATAGTTTTCCCAACAATTTTCTCTTTCAAATAGTAAAAAAGGAAAATACCAGCTACAACATGCCCACCAATTTCAGATTTTGATCATAAAATAACTTAAAATTCAGGTAACATGATAGGCTCCCACAAAAAGAAATCAAATTCATGACTAAAAATTTAATTTCCAGAGTCTTTATTAGGATATAATTACGTGAATTTCTCATAGATAGGTTGGAATTTACCATACATCATTCACATCAGATAAGAAACTTTCAAGAATGAAGACCTATTCTAAAACATTTGAACTTGACCCATAATTTTTTCCAGTTTTTGAGACTTTCATACACTCACTCTTTGATGATAACATTTCATTAATACGATCAAAAAATTCAAGAAGAATTATATGAAACTCTCAATCTAGAATTGGTCTTAGGGAATAGTATTTTGAATAAAATATTATTGTGAGTGTTGACCAACAACTTGAGTGATACTTTCTATGTAGTATCACTTTTTAAGTTTAACCACTTCATGGTTCTTAACAAGAATAAATCTATGTATTCTATCAAGAATTTCTAACCATTCAAGTTAATTTTCGGACCCAGATTAAACAATATTGACCATAAATTTTTTGTTAACTAAACTTTGACAATTTACCTAAAAATGTCCATGAGTATCATTCTTTATTTGTCTCTAAAAAATTATTCTACCACATCATTTATCTTAACACTCATATCTAGTTTGGACTTATAAAATAAATTGAAATCTTATTGATCATCACCATCATAAAAAACTATTTTACCTTTGCAACATCTATAACAGTCCCACCTGTTTCTAAGTATGTTCTTCTCGAAATAATGGAAACCATTATATCACATTCAATTTCAAGAAAAAAAGAAATTAGTGTGTAATGTGAGCTTCCCTACATTGACAAGTAGGTAATTAAATATAGATATGGGTTGGTAAAGGACATATCAAAGAACTGTATTGAAATAGAAGTTGATTTCATCTACCCTTGAACTAGTTTCCAAATCAATGAGTAAGGAAAACTTGGCACTATCCCCTTGGTTTCACAAGAATTTTTTCTCAAAAAACTATCATATTCTATATGTTATAAAACATATTCCAACAACTTTTAATTTTGGAGGAAACCTTTTTTGTAGAACATCACTTCATTATCCTGTTAAATTAATTGTTGGAATTTATTGCATGTTTATTTTATCAACCAAGAACCTATTTTGAAATTTGATATATGATGGGATTTTTTTTTGGATTCAGAAAATTATATGTTAATGTTATTTTTTTTAATATTTCACAGAAATTTAATTAATAATTTTTATTATTAATTGGATTGAATCTTTGGCGAAAGGGATTTTTGAAAGGAATATGTGTGTTAAATTGGTTAGTCCTTCTCTTTTACCTCACTTAAAACTTTATTCTTCCCATATTCAATTAATTATCAGTTCATTTTTTTATTCTTTTTTTTTCATTTGATTAATCCCCATTATGTTCAGACACTTTATATAGTTTTAAAAATTTTATCTGTTTTAAGATTATGATTGTCAAAATTTGTTGTATATTATATTTTATCTTCCCTTTCACTTACCCTAACTTCTTCTTGTGTTTTAAGTCATGATATTTTGGTGAAAACCATGAAATGTTCTTTAGTATTTATTTCAGTTGAATTGGAAATTTTTCCATTATTCCTAGAATCTAAACCTGTATCATGTTGTAAAATGTTTAACTCCATGTTGTGGATCCTCGAATATGTATCAATTTTTTATGAACCAATATCAACCAACACTTTATACATCAAACCATTTAAATCCCCTTGAGAATTATAAGACTCAACCCCATATAAATTTTGAAAATGAGGTTTGGGCTATGGTTAGAATATAGGGGTAATATATTTCCTAAAAACTCCTTGGGTATTATTTCATTTGGATGATTCTTAAATACTTTGTTTTAATTGTTTAAAAATTGGTCATCTTAATATTTCATTCTACAAACATACCGAGTGATTTTTTTATTTTCAAAGTGTTGAGATGGTAAGTAAAATATGGGACAATAAGTTCTAAGGTTCCTAAACATGCCACAATGTTTTTATTTATTTTTAATTGAATTATTAATGATAATTTTTGTATCATGAGGCTGTGACTCACTATAATGAATAGTTCTTTTTTTGGAAATTTTATGCTGTGTGTTTTGAAAATGTTTATTAAAAATTTTCCTATTATCCTCAGCTACCCTGTTAGAAAAATGACTATCGAAGGACTTATCTATTATGTTTTTATGGTAAGGGACGAGACCATAATAAAAATATTTCATTAAGAGGTGGGGATAAAGATGATAGTTGGGACACTAGCTAATAACCCCTCTAAATTTTTTCCATGATTGATGGAAAATATCTCCCTCATTCTAGAAAAATACAATGATTTTGTGCCTCACCTCAGTGATTAAATTTCTAGAAAAAACTTTCATCACAAATGCATTGTATAAATTGGTCACAATTGCATAAAATATCATTATTTAATTATTGGAACCAACACTTAGACTTTAATTTTAAATAAAAGTAATACATTTTCCACCTAATATCCTCTTCACTAAGCCCATGCAAAAGTAATTACCATAAAATACTATATTAGTATTTAATAAAATATAAATAATCCTCATTGGGATTTATAATAAAGTAATATAACATAGAGAGGTATGATTTCATCATTTCATAATTCTTATACATCAGGTAAAACCCTATAAAAGATGAATTACATAAAACTATAGAAAGATGGAAATTATTATGTCTACGCCTCTCAGAAATACGATTCCTATGTTGATGTGTAATATGATTTTTATTAATGTTCTCACCTCTTAGAATTTCAAGAGATTTCATTTCAATTTTGTTATTTCTTGTCATTGAAGTATAACGTTGTTCAATTTTTAGTATTGTATAATTTTTCTTTGATGTTTAATTTTTTATTATGTGAATTCAATGTATTAAAAAAATATTTTGGAATAAAATAGTGAAAACAATTATACTTTCATAAAATTTTTAACATATTTTATTTAAAAAATATTTTTTATTGTTGTTTTGTTTTTGTATATTTTATTTATGTTGGTCCCACGTTCCTTAATTGTAAATTATGCCAAAAATTTGGCAACATAGGAGCTGATGCAGTCAAGATTAATTATTTATAAAATGTAACTATGATTAGATAGTGGATGTAGGTTTGAAAATTAGGGGATATAAAGTCTTGTAGTGCAATGAAAAAAAATGAAAAAATGAAAATGAAAAAATAAAATATAAGAAATAGTATAAGAAGGATGATAATGGAATTCAAGTTATATAAATGGTGAAAGTGTAAGAAAAAATATTAAATAAATAAGGAAATGAAAGAAAGTCTAAACACTTAATGAATTTAGGAGAAACTAAACTAAATTTAATTGATAAAAAATATCTACACTTATATAAGTATCAATAATAGCAGTGGAAAATCTATGATAAAAGTATGATAAAACACCTAGCTATAACTTGGTGATCAACCATTCCCTGTAAACTCTCATAAGGACAAATATTTTTATAAATAAATTAACATATGAATATTTATTCATGGGGAAGATGAACTTCAACATTTTCCAATTGAAGAAATTTCATAGAAGTTCCTTGGGAAAAGTATCCGCTACTCTTAACCCATATATACATGGAGAATAACTGAAATGATACCTATGGATTAAAGAAAATGAGGCCATTGAATAAAATGGAACACTATAAAATTTCAATGAACCAAACACCAATTTTTCAATCTTGGTGAGGATAAAATTGATTTTGAACCACCAAACGGAGTATAAATCAGAGTTTATTTATCAATCTCTCTTCAAAGAAATAATAAAATATGGTTGGGAAACAAAAGAGGAAGAATAATAGAACACTATTAATAATATTCATGTAAGAATAGAAAAAAATAAATAATTCAATTCATTACATCCCCCAAATTGTTTAGCTACACATGTTTATTATTGAAAAAATAAGCATGGGATACATGATGAATAAAACTATAATAAATGAAACAATTTGAAGGGAAAAAATATATTCTCCATTTAGGTATGTCCACCCTCTATCCCTCAATAATCCAAACTACTACCTTAAGTGATTCTCCTCAGCTTTGTTCCCATTCCATTACTTTCATGTTCTGAGTAAATGATGACTAGAATAATATGTCTTAGAATCCCCCAAATCTCTTCTTAAAAAAGATCCTTATATTTTCCATCTATCTCATTGACTCAATTCCTTGACTCCATTCTATGAAATCTTAGTGGGAGTGTTTATTATTTATTCATATACTACTAAAACTACAATATTATGAAATCTCAACAACAATCTTCAGCCTCTAGCATAGGTGTATTAATTACTATAGATGAAAACCAATTTAATATCTTAGTAATTAAAAAAAGTATCATTTAATTATATCCATAAAAACTATAGTCAAACATCTTGATCGAAATAAATTACAAAACTCCTCGACAAACCAATTTTGATAGGCATCAGTAATGATCATTGTGCACATCATTACCATTGATCCACTACTTTTTTTGTAGTTCACTAGATCTCATCAGGATTAGTTTTCACCAAATCAAGAAACCTTGTGTGATTATTATTCCTTTGATAATGAAATGCAGTTAGTATCATTTGAAATCAATTAGGATTCATTCCCTTGGATAGACATGCTCAATTGAGCTACCTCATAACTAACACGAGTTTAATGAAGCTTGAGACAACTTCCTTAGGATCAATGATAAACTATGAAATCAAAACTTCATCGAGGAAATATATATAGTACCTCACATTCAACATTATTTGATTGTGAATCTGTATCACTAGGGATAAATGAGCCCCCATCCATCTATGATCATGCAAGCCAAAAATTAATGACCGAATTAAAGCCATTTATAAATATGCCTCACTAATGCTGATATGCAGACAGGAGAACAAGACAGGGTATGCTCGAACCTAACTTAACTAATCTCAATTTCTATTAAACGGTCATAAACACATCCAAGATTTGGTTCTTGATTGATCTTATTCAATTCAGTAAACTCAATTAGATAACTTCTATAATGTTACCCTTGGATACCAGTGCTAAGTGATAATATTTTATTCAACTTTAGTTCATATAAATTTGACCATTTTCCACTCTTATCCAGGCTCAATAGTGTATTCGTCCATGCCATCAGCTTGATGTTCATTATAATTTGTTGAATATTAATTATTTTGACTACTGTTGGATATTTTCATAGTTTCCACACCTATTTTCCTCTTCATCGAGGATTGACATTAGATGAATCATTGGTTTTGTGTTTCCGTCTTTGAACCTGGATTTCAGCCCAAAGTGGGATCTCCCCTTGAGTTAGAGTTTGGATTCCCAAAATATAAATATAGTTCATCATATTTGAGCACATTCAGTGATATTAGATGATTATGATCATTTTTGAATAGTGTACAAAATTTCTTATGGAATTCAATGACCAAATATCCAATGGGAGTTAGAAAAAATATCCTAAACATGATTTCACTTCAAAATAATGGCTTATACCAACAGAAATTTATTGAAAAATGATATATCTATTCGTAAAAATGAGCAATTCCAATAGATATTAAAATTTATTATTATATATTTTAAATACCAACACTTGTTTTAACCAATAGTCATATCTATTGATGTTGATTTATTAACACCAACAAATCTTTTACCAACATTTAGATCTATTTATTTATCATATAAATATTAACCTTTGCTTTCAGAAAATGAATCTATTACTATTAATTGTTATCTCTGAAAATTGTTTTACCATTATAAAAATACTTTACAATAAATTATCCAATAACATAAAATATTTTTCCCAAAAAAGAATATATATATATATATATATATTATTTTCAATAAATGTTTTAAATTATAAATATTTTAATAAAATCATATAATCATTTGTTTTCATTATCACATTATATGTTTTTAATAATATATATATATATATATGATATAAAATTTATGGCAAATGATTATAATTTTTACAGACTTAAATAAGATCATATGTAGTAAAAACTAAAAAACCAAAGTCACATATATATAATTTCATTATATATATAAAATATAATTTTTTATTCAAAATATATATAAATTTAAAAGTATTTTCATTATATGTAAATTATATATAGATTTATAATACATCATGATTTTTTTTAAATTATACTAATAATACTTCACACTTTTTCCTAAATTAAAAGTCTTGAGCCGCAGTGATCAGATTACTGTTACCGTGTCTTCTATTTTCACACCCAACCAAATTAATTTTATTTTATTATAAAAAATGTTGTATTATTATTATTATTTTATTTTATTTTATCCTTTTACAATTACCTTCTACCTTTCCCCCCTATATCTCCGAACCTGATTCCATTTTTTATTTGTGTAGCATGCCCCATCTAGGAAGAACCCTAATACCACACCTCCCTCATCCTCTAGCTTGGAATATGATGATTGTGATCCCCGATTAAGGTACATTTTAGCTATGGTAATGTATGGGAGAGGGGGTATAGGGATTTTACCTTCTTCATACCAATGTGTTGTGATTTGTTCTCCTGATGAGGCTTCCTAGTCTAATTTATACCCTAATGACTCTTCCATCTAATATGTATATATTTATTGATGATTTGAAAATGATTTTTTATCTCAAATTTGAAATGGATTAACAATTTTCACTAGAAACATATGGGATCTATATGTAGGGCTCAGATCAGGGTTCTCACTAGAGCACATTGTCATCTATCAATGGATAACTTTTATCAATATTATACAATTTCTCTTCCTCTACGGTCAACATTAAGCCCTCTACCATCTCATCTTCAATCTCCCATAGTCTTATTGATGGTGGGGGTGTGTGGTCACTTAGAGATCAATATTTGATGTGAGAGTGTTTGGGTTCCTTGAGCTAGCTGGTGCATCTAAAGTGTTTCATTTTCACTACTTCAGCATTTGAATGTATATATAAGGTTCATGTCAGACCCCCTATCTCCTGATCTGGTTATGGTTTATTTTCAGATTTCCAATTTCCTAGGACCTCATTGGGGATCAGATGGTTTAATTTCAGTACATGTTGATGTATTATTGAAATTTTTTGGAATGGTAGCAACCTATGGGAGAGGGGTCCCTGACCCCCCTTCTTCCTCCTCCTTAGGGTGTTTTCCCTCCCTCTAACCTGTGTTGTCTTCTTTGATTTCTAGAAATTTCTCTATTTCCTAAGGTTTTATGTTTTAAACACAAAGCTTCTTCCCTGTTGATTTCTCCACCAGAGTTCACGGAGTCTTACTCCATTCTCAATTTGTCATTGGTGGATCATTATAAATAGAGATGTCCCTCAGATGTTGCCTTCAACTACTTCCTAAATGGAACAAAAGATATATATAATAAAATATTAGCAGGTATCCTTGATCCTTTAAACTTTCAAATTTGTTTCAAGAATAAATATAACATGGATTGTACTTAGAACAGATCCCATAGGTCCTTCAATTCTTTCAGATTCTATATTTTTAGGAGGTTTCTTGAGTTTTATATGAATTTATATTCATCTTCCTCATCCATATGGGCACGTCTCCATACTTTACCTCTCTCCTTTAATAATCGATCTATTCTTAGGATGATTGGACATTTGATTCAGTGTTTCCTATATGCATACTAAAAAAAAGTTCAATTATAAACCATTTCACCTCATATCTTTATAGAGTTATATGATTCAAAGTCCCATGTGGAGTATATTTATATTAAATTATATGGGGAGTATCATTTTAGGAAAGTGGTTGTCTATGAATCATGGAATGATTTATAGGTATCTTTCCCTCTCATGGGTTGTCTTATCAAAGACTATAGCCACCAGAGGAGTGATGATATTCTAAGAGGAATATATCTAATTTCATAACCTTCCTTTATGGATGATATATAATGTTATTTTCATGGTTCTAACAATTCATCATCAAACTCTAACATGGTTTTAAAGAATAACTTTAGTTTGAAAACTCTATTGATTCCAATGTAAAATTTTAGAAATATTCTAGAATTTTTTTTAATTCCTTCCATCGTAGCTGCTATGAGTGTTTTTATTAGGGGAATCAATTTTAAAAATTTAGAATCTCTTTCCATATTTATTTCCTTCATATGGTTGTGATTATAGTCTAATTGTAACATATTCATATTTGGTCTATCTGAGTAATATTTTTCTAGAGAATGGGTGGGATACTTGGATAAAATGGTGACCTTTATTTCTCTCTGATATGTGTGTGAATGTCATGTATACTTGAATTATAATTCAATTCCTTTATGGTGAAATTTCACCTTTTATAGGAACAAAAACTTTAATTTTCTTTAATAAATTTTTAGGGGAATAGGGTGGAAAACCAACTCATGTCTCATATGGTTTGTACTATATTACTGAATTTTGAGTTATGTGTCACTCTTAATTGAATTTAATGTCATCATGAATGGTTTTTTATCTCATGTTAGATAATATTATTTTTTATTTTTGTAACATGTGTTGTTATTTTCATTTGTTCTGGTCATTGGATATCTTCTTTTAATATGGTCACTTGTAATTTTTTTTGCATGCATGTTTCTTCAAGTAATTTTTCTATGGTCATGATCATTGGTTATTTTAATATCATGTGTTATGTAAATTGTTTTGGAATAATTTATATGGTCTTTTTGTGGTCATGATGAATAATTTTATGGTTGTCGCAGTATCAAGTTATATTATCTTATGGTTTTTTCCAATGGTTAGACTATCCTCTTGTTGTGGTCACTGGATGTTATTTTTATCTTATGTGTTATTATTTTTATATCTTTCATTTAAATGAAAACTATTTTTAAATTGTTTTATTTTGTGATCAGAATGTTTCTCATGATGATGAATGTTTAATGTGTGGGGAGTGGGGATATGTTCTACTTCAAGAATAGAAGGGTGGTCCACTATAGTTAAAGGGATGGTGGTGACATTTTTCATATCTTAATCCACTGAAGTAGATAACAACTCATGTGAAGTTATAGGGTTTTCAGGATATTGAAATTTGATGTTTATAAGAAATTAATTATATACAATGTTTTTTTGAGTTAAATGTAACTTCTATTAGTGTTTAAACATGTCGAGACATGTTTTTAATATGTTTCTTAGAGATTATTTTCTTTTCATGAACTTTGAATACGTATTTCAATTATATTGTAATGTTTTTTTTCAAATAAAGTCTTGTTTTTGGGTGTTCTATATAAGATAATATGTTTTTTGGTGTTAGAGTGAAAAATATTCTACCTAGATTCTTGCTTTAAATGCATTATGAGGCTCTACAATAATGTTTGATAGGATCATTTTGCAGCAACCCAATGTTTTCAATAGAAATTTCCTTCTTATTTATATGTCATATAATCACATCAAATCACTATAGAATGAACTACTAAGTATAATGTGACCTTTAAACATAAGTTTTTCACTTCTATGATTTGAATTTCGAAAATTTGACATACACCATTGCGATTGGTAAGTTATTTGGAGTCTAATACGACCAACATGTTTTTTGGTGAATAGTAACACACCCTTTTGAATATTAATTTTACGCTTATTAATAGTGACATACCCTAATGAATAGTAAAATTACTTATGATAGTATATAAATAATATTCAAGTGGAAGTACGTTATACCAATATCTGGGAATAAGAAAATAAATGTTTTGAAATCATGATTTTAATTAAATATTAAATTAGTCATATTTATAATATTATTTTTGAAAAATGGATTTCATTTTTGGATTCCACACATAGAAAAATGGTTAGGGTTAATTTTTTGGATTTTTCTAAAATACATGATTATTTTTTGAACAGTAAAATAAATTATTTACCAAATAAATAAATTATAAATTAAATCCTCTATTCTTGGCATCATAAGTGATGTAAGAAACCAAATCTAGAACTCACATCAACTTATTACTATTCTTGGTCTTGGAATTTTCAATGTTTCTCGTCTTATGGGAAAATAATAACCTAATGATTATACTATTATGAGAACCCTCCTCTCCTCTACTATAATTACCACCCCTCTTTACCTCATCTATGCATTCCTCTCAAGACTTTTTCCTTGACCATATTTTCCCCAAATATCTCTAAAATCTCCTCTCCCACTTCCAACATCCCTTTGTATCCGTAAAAGACTATATCTTATCCCCTTAAGAGGCTCTCAAGGAAAATTGAATCAAGAGGTAAATTCCTCTTTTCTTTTCTTTCTTTTTATTTTCCTGTTCATTGGTTTTATTTTCTATATTTACCTCTCCTCATACAAATGTTATGAAAACTCTAGTACCTTACATGTACTAGTTTTTTATGATAGTGGAATAAGTTATTATCATCTCTCCTTTACGCTTCATTTATTTTAGTAGTAAGGACACCATACGACATGTTTTAATTTTCCACATTCAAGGAAGATGGATTTTCAATATACATTACCGTATTCAATTATGGTCATGAAACGATTTTAATGGTTGAAACAAACCAAAATATATGTATTATTTCTCATATAAGTATCTGGAATCCTTTTTTAAACATTTTTTTATTTATAAAACAAAACAAATTCTTTGTCGTAAAAAACTGAAAATTAACCCAAAAGGTTTTCAATGAATCTATATATAATGATTCAACTTCACTTCATGGAAAAAAATTAAATTTTCAACCTTTTAACCTTATGAATGTTTAATAATAAAATAGAACTTCAATTCTGGACAACCACCTTCTTCATAAATGTTTACATGAACATGAACTGATCTTATAAACTAAGCAAGCAAACAAATCCTGACAATGAAATTGAACCTCATAACCAATCAAAATGGTTATAAATGAACTTAAAAAGGTTATAATAAATATTTTACATATATAATAGGTTCTATAATTATTAATTAATTAAACTAATTTTATTTTTAGGTCATTAAGTTTGAGAAAAGATCACCATCAGGATTAAGGTAAGGGATCCTCTCCACTTCACTTTTTTTCAAGAATATCCTCTTTGATATTCCATTTTATGTGTAATACCTAACGATGGGGTATGATTTTTTACCTCCTACATACTTCCCTCATAATTTATAAGTGATGATAAACCCGTTTCTTTCTCATTAATTCCTCTTAAGTACACTCGATACCAGGTTGATAATCCATAAAGAATTTTACCCGAACTACCTTTACTCCTTCGGGTTGCTCTTTTTACCCAAATGGATACGACTTTTATTTTTAGGTACAAATTATACATACTATTTATATGCTCGAAAATCATGTTTCAAGAATCATACCTCAATCTATTTTAGGGATATATATGATTTTAAGTGAATCCATCCTCGATACTTCCCAATAGGCAAACACATTTTAGGGGAACTTTCCAAAATATTACCCAATTTCAGGCGAACTATATCCTCTATTTAAAGCCACAATTTTCTTTATAAAATCAGAATTTTTATTATGAAAACCTTCTTGGTTCACTTCTAGTTTTATAAATAATATTTTCCTTCTTCTATTTTGAAACCTCTGTAGTATTTTCCTTAGAGCCGCACAAAAATGTTTTAAATCATAATTTTTTTTAAATACACTTTTTACATGTTGTCACTTCTATTTGAAATAAATTACCATGATATATTCCCATTTTACCTTATGAACATCCATGTATTTTCTAATTCCTTTTAATTTCATGGACACTTTCATGATATGCCCATTGGTTATGCTTTATGTCATGAGTGTAGTACCCAATTCTTTCCATGGGCAAACCTTATGTTTAAGTAAGATTGATTATATATAATTGCTTATTTGGAAAACATATTTATGAAATGTAATATGGATGTACCCAGGTAAAACTCTAATGAATTGGGTAAAGTTGAGTCTCATGATATATTTTGTGTGATAGTTTTGGCATTCTACCTTGGCTCGTGCAACTATGTGCAACAGTCTTGGCACTTAGCCTTGGCTTATGGTACTATGGGAAATAGTCTTGGTGGTTAGATTTGAATTTTACTAAATTCATGTTTTATGTTTCTACCACATTTCTATAATTCCATGTCTAAATGATCCCTTGTTTGTATGTCATGATTCTATATGTTACGTGTCTTTTTATAACATCATGTCATGCCTTCTATCCTAGGTGATAATGCTTTGTTATTATGGTTATTTCCTTATTGGGATTTTAGATCATCCCTTTTTTCATGTTATCCCCTGGTAATCCTATGTTGCTGTATGAGAAGAATGGAAGATATGATCTAATTATCGAGTTTAAGTAATTTTTTTATAATGTTTGATTCTTACCTAGTCATCCGGGACACTAGACTTTCTTATCCTTGTCTTGTACTCTGATGTATAATTATGCTTATAATGGTAAGAACTTGGTTCTTATTCTTGAGGTATGAGTTTCTTCTTTTCTATTTTCCTTAAGTGTTTTTGAGAAAATAAGGAAAATGGGTAAAAATCCTAAATTTTGGGACTACACGCCGTGTACTTTTCCACACGCCGTGTACTTTGGATGTGTGGGATGAGTACACAGGGTGTGTAGCCTTGTCAGCGATGAAAGGTGTAAAAACCGACTACACGCCGTGCAGTCAGTCGACAGGTGAATAGTAAGGCGGTGGAGGCAGCCGCCAACTAAGCGATAGTACACGCCATGTAATCAGGAAAAACACGTTGCGTACTCATGTTGACATATGAACAGTTCCACGCTGGCGAGAAACCGCCGTAGGAACAGTTAAAAATGGAAAGTACATGCCGTTTACTTGAGAAGTACACGCCGTGTAGTCTATTTTCTTTGGATTAAATCTGGAAGTATACTTCCCTGTTCACAGGGAAGGCATAGAACCGGAGGAGGAGTCAGGAGAGAGGAACAAACCTTCAAGGAGCTCCAGATCACATGCCGGGAATCCGTTTCTGCCTCTGTCGATCTCGTTGGGATCATACTGGTAAGCCTCTACTTCTCCATTTTTCCAATATTAACAATTCTTTCCTGAGAGAATGTTATTTACATTTGAATGGGTTTTCTTTTAACCCATATCTACGTCGTCTTTGGGCATTTCTGAAAGCAATTTTCATGTATACCATTCAGGGTTGTTAGAGGTAGGTGACTTAGTGTTTAATTTTCCAACTGTTGTGCGTTTTTGTGTATCATTGAGCTATGAACCCATGGTGGGGTTTCGTGTAGCTTAGGCCTTACCTATTTTAAATACCTAGAATTGTATTGGTAATTAAATGTGATAATAAACTGCTGTTTGGGATCACTGCTTGGATCCAGGACCACCCCAGGGGTGCGTTCCTCTGTTTAGCCATTTGGCCATGATACCTGAGGGTATGCCTTTGACATAATGTAATTGAATTTCCTTAAGATGAATTGCATGTGTATTGCTTGTTTATATGTTGGGCATGGCCTGATTACTTTCTTAGCCCGAGGGAAGTTCTTTACATTGCATGTGGGCAGTGTTACCTTTAGCTTGAGGGCAGTGGTTATTTTAGCCTGAGGGAAACTTCTTTCGTGCCTGTGGGAAATAGAATCTGTGCCCGGGGGCGACACATTGTATGCCTGAGGAAAATATCTATTATGCCTATGGGTAAGTAACTGCGGGGTACGTTTCTCATTACCTGAGGGTAAGGGTTTGCATGTCTGAGGACACTGACTGTTTACATAGAAATTTATTGTTGTGGTTTTTATATAATGAATGATTAAATGAATATTAAAATGGAAATATAACTAGTAAAGCTAGTTACTTTTGATTACTACTTAGTTATTTACTTTTTCACATTGTTGATGCATGTTTACACACAGTAGAGAACATGCCTTTGGTGGGTGCCTACTGGGATTTGTTTCTCACACTCTATTTGGGTCATATCTTCGGTCCAATAATATTACATTCTGCAGGTGTAGATAAGGGAAAGGGTCCCTATACAGGTACTTGATTGCTGTTGAGGAGTAGGGGAGCATCGGACCAAGCTTAGGCTCGCGATGCTACCAGCTGTTTTGTTTTGTTTTGATGTACTATGTATTGTACTATTATGTATTATTGTGTAACATGTTTTGGCTATTTTCTTAGAACTTGATACATGTTTCATCATTATCCATATAACTGTTGGTTATCTTTTACCACAGTTGTTTCTTTTAAATGTGTATGGTTTATTGCTTCCACTATTGTTGTATGCTTTTTATTTTATTCCGCTGTGCTACACTTTGAAAAATGAGGGCATAGTTTTCCAACTATCAAACCTGGACCCTCACTGCTAGTCAGTAGCCTCTAGCTTTTAGGGAAATGCGCTTGAGGTCATGTGACCAATAGGGTTTGGGGCACCCGTTGAGTGGCACCTGGAACCGGGATGTTACAAAGTGTTATCAGAGGGGTTCTCTTCTTTGACTTACTATTTGGAGTCTTTTTCAGGGATAGGATGGGAGCGTTAGTTGGTAATAAGTTGTGCTCGGGCATAGCTAACCCGTGTATAGGTAAAATCTTGACTACCTCTTTAATTACAATTAATTTTTCAATTTTATAATTGATTTGATTTCACCATCGGTGACGCACTTGTGATTGTGTTGTTTATATCTTATCTATTAGTTCTATTTAGTTGAAATCTGATGAGATGAGGGTATGCCATCTCATGCATCATTTAGGCACATGTTATAATCACATGCCTTGGATAGTTCCATTCCATGTAGGTGCATTAGAAATTGCATGTTATTGTGATAGTTGTTGTGCTAGAAAAGCATTCTATTGTGATAGCTGCTTTGATAAATACCTGCTATGTGATAGGGTATGTTTGTGTGAGGACTTGGAATAATGAACGCCAAAATTTGGTTACTGAGGAGTATGGGCCCTCATTGACTGGAATTTGGTGGATCATTGGTGTTTACCATATTTATAACTTAGATAAGATGCCAAACATTGATTGTTGGTGAGTATGGGCCCTCACGAGTTGTAATTTGGCACTTAAGAGTGTTTTATTGGGTTTTCAGGGTTTTGGAGTAGTATCTGAGGCTTACTGTCTAGAAAACCCAAGATACACACTGTGTAGTTCCCCGGACACACACTGTGTGTTATTCTGTTTGGGAAGAAAAGAAAATTTTTAAGTACATGCCATGTAACCTCAGTACACATCCTGTAGTCTCTTTCTGTGTCATAGACCGTGTGGGCGGGGACACGGGGAAGGGAAATGCATGGGGGAAAACAGGCCGTGTACCAGATGTACACGTCGTGTAGTGTTGACCCAGAGTCCGCCCGTGTAACTAACAATCACAGACGAAGGAGACCTTTAGAAATACATGCCATGTCCACTACAGAACACGCCGCGTAGTCTGACCTGGGATCTGACTGTGTAATTAACAACACAGGTCGGTGTAATCCTTTCGTGTACACGCCTGTATATATGGAACACGCCATGTAGTGTGAGCCGTGTATCCGACTGTGTTACTAACAACACGGGTCGGCGAAGCTTGTCTCGTACACGCCGTGTACCTTTGGAACGTGCCGTGTAGTCTTGTCTGAGGATAGACTGTGTGGACTTAGCCATGTGGCTGGGAAACGAGGTGGTGTAGACACCATGTGCGGGTGTAACACGCCGTCTAGTATCAATCCGAGTAGTTGGCTGTGTCACGAACAACATGGGCAGTTGGGAAATTACACCATACACGCAGTGTAGATTATATACATGCCGTGTAGTTTTGTTCAACAGGAGCCATGTGGCTTAGCCGTGTAGAAGGACCTGGGCAGGGGAAGGGAAGTCAGGTACACATTGTGTAGTCAGTATACACACTGTGTAGTCTTGTTTTTCAAATATTGAATGCCTTCTTCCCCCTGTTCCCCTTTTTGGTCCCTTCATTTTTCAGTATTTGATAATCTTAATCTAAGGTGTGTGTTTGACCTTGTAGAGGCATTCTGCCAAGACGACCATGAATTGTTCTCCAAGAGAGAGGAAACGAGTATACTCTAGTGATGGTGGGCCATGGGATACCAGATGATCCCCTAGTAGTGCCAGATGTGGCACCAGCCATTATACCAGACGTAGGCGCAGAGGTGCAGTTCCATGAAGGCTTTATGTGGTTCATTCAGACCTTTCAGGGAGCACCACCGAATGCCACATCTATGGCTGAGCTGACTCATATATTCCAGCAGCAGCATATGCCTACCTTTTCATGGGATGGCGGACCACAGGCTATGGAGTCTTGGATGGGGTCTATGCAAACAATTTTCGAGCATCTTAAGACACCTTCATGGCGGAGGGTCAAGTTCGCGACTTATATGCTGCGTGATTCTGCCAGGAGGTGGTGTGATGTTACCACTCAGACAGAGCATCACAGAGACTTGGCATGAGAATATTATTAGACATCCTTCTATGAATTCTCCTTCCTAGAGACGCTGATATCAGATAGAGCTCGAGAGTTCATGAATCGACAGCATGGTGATATATTGGTGATGGATTATTCTACTCATTTCACCGAGCTTCAGCGTTTTTCACTCGTTCTGGTGGGTGACGAGACATTGAGAGCCAGACTCTTTGAGGATGGTCTTCGGTATGACATCCGCGCACTGATGAATGTTTTCATGTTTCCTATAGTACATGCTAATGTGAACCAGATGATGATTACAGAGAGGAACCTTCGGGAAGCTAGTGGTGTAGGCAAGGGAAGTTCGGCACCAGTTTCTGGTACTATTTCTACTAGCAAGATGAAGGGACTGATGGAATTTTATCACGGTGGAAGTACCAGCTGAAAGAATGTTTCAGGTGGCTAGGTCATGTGCTACCAGTGTGGTAAAGAGGGGCACAAGAGACTGTAGTGTCCAAGTGATCTAGTGGAATGCCGAGCTTGTGGAATGATGTGGCATCTGCAGTGCTTTTGTAGGGCGTTTCCACCAGTGGCTAGTGAGAGGGGTTCTATGCAGACTCTGCGAGCGGGAGTAGGACTAGAAGCTTCTTACCAGTCAAGAAAATGGAATATGTTAGGGCATACAGGTAGGGCTGGTGTTCGTGGCCGTAGTAGACAAACACTAGGATCATAGAGGCAACAGGGAGGGGCAGCTCAGGGTAGCCAGGCTTTGTCGTAGGGCCACGACAATGGGAAGGCATATACCGTGCAACAGACCCAGCAGGAGCAAGATCCCAGACCTTCTACCATCATAGGTACTATTCTAGTACCTTCTGCTTTATCTTCTATACTTTTTGATACAGGTGCTACACATAGTTTCATATCTGTGCCCATTGTGGAGAGACTTGGGCTCTGTGTTTCTTCTTCTACTGATGTTATGACGCTAGACACTCCATTGGGAGCTATAACGGCTGGTGTGCGTCAGTGCAAGGAGTGCCCCCTTGAGGTTGGAGGGTGTCACTTTCTATGGGGCCTCTATGTCTTAGAGATAACAACTTATGATATCATTCTCAGGATGGACTGGTTGGTTCCCTTTCGAGCCTTTGTAGATTGTTATCGTCGTAGGGTGAGTTTCACATCACTAGAGGGCGGAGAGTTTCTATACAAAGGTGAATGGGATGTTCAGGCGAGTCGAGCTGGACCAAAGCATTGTGGGTGAGGTGGAGACATAGTCCAAATTGTGAGTTTATATATGGATGATCAGGGGACTTGTCAGAATGATTTCCCTCCAGTGGTTGATTGTTTCGGGGATGTCTTTCCAGACAACTTTTCAGGTCTATCTCTAGAGCGTGAGGTGGATTTCTCTATTGAGATTGTGCCAGGAGCAGCGCCAGTGTCTGTTCCTCCTTATAGTATAGCTACACCAGAGTTGCAGGAGCTCAAGAGACAGTTAGAGGAGTTATAGGAAAATGGTTTCATCTAACCCAGTACTTCTCCTTGGGGTTCGCCGGTCCTCTTTGCGAAGAAGTTAGATGGTACCTTAAAAGTTTGTGTACATAATCAAAAACTAAACTAGCTGATGGTTAAGAACCAAAATCCCTTGCCAGGGATTGATGATATTTTTGATCAACTTCATGGAGCATGAGTGTTCTTGAAGATTGACTTGAGATCAGGGTATCATCAGTTGGATGTGAGACCATCAGACATAAAACTTACAACTTTTCGGAGTAGGTATGGTCTATATGAGTACTTGGTTATACCATTCAGACTCATGAAAACGCCAGCAGTTTTCATGGATCTGATGAATCCCGTGTTCCATCCTTATTTGGATTATTTCTTGGTAGTATTCATGGAAGAAATCTTGGTGTACTCTCACACTCTACATAACCGTGCCACCCATCTTGAGATCGTACTGAGTATAATGAGAGAGAATAAGCTATATGCTAAGTTCTCAAATTGATACATTTAGATGGACCAGATTCACTTCCTGGGTCATATCATCTCAGAGGCAGGAGTTGCCGTGGACCTAGAGAAGGTGAGATAAGTAGTTTTCTGGTAGCAGGCTAAGAATGGGTTTGAGATATAGAGTTTCTTAGGGCTGGCTGGTTACTACAGATTCTTTATCAAGGACTTCTCCCACTTAGAAGTGCCATTTATGGGTTTGACTAAGAAGGGTGTGAAGTTCGTTTGGTCAGAAGCTTGCGAGACAGCCTTTCAGGACCTATAAGGAAGGTTGACATCAGCACCAGTCCTGATACTTCCAGAGCAAGGGAAGAGCTATACAGTTTAATGTGATGCATCAGGTATTGGGATGGGAGTTGTGTTGATGCAGGGCGATCGAGTTTTTGCGTATGGGTCTTGGCAGTTAAGGCCACATGAGAGGAATTACTCGATGCAGGATCTCGAGTTGGCTGCAGTTGTTCATGCATTGCACTGTTGGAGACATTATCTTTTGGGAAAGCATTTTGTGGTTTTCACCGACCACAAAAGTCTCAAGTATATCTTTACTTAGTGTGACTTGAATCTGAGACATCAAAGTTGGGTCGAATACCTTCAGTCCTTCGAATTTGAGCTTGTCTATACACCTGGTAAAGGTAATGCAGTAGCTGATGCACTGAGCAGGAGGACTCAGATACAGGCAGTACAGGAGGCCAGTGGTGAGTGGCAGCTCATAGCTTTTTCTTTGAGATGCATTTGGAGGTGCACGACAGTCAGGGGTAGACCTATCTTTCTTCTTTAGCTGTGAATTATACCATCTTGGATAGAGTGAGGATGAAAAACCTATCTGATTCAGAAGACCAAGTTCTATGGGATATGGTGGCAAGTGAAGACCCTACTCCTGGGTGGAAGGTAGGAAATGATGAGGTATTGCATTTCCATGGACGAGTATGGGTTCCATGGGATATACTCGAGGAGCTGATGTGGGAGTTTCATGCTCCAGCTTGGACAGTTCATATCAGGGTTACCAAGATGTACCGTGACTTGAGATGTCAGTACTGGTGGCTGCGTATGAAGTGAGAGATAGATGGTTTTGTTACGAGATGTTCCACTTATCAGCAGGTGAAGCCGGTGCATCAGAGGCCATACAGACTGTTACAATAGTTACCCATCTTGGAGTGAAAATGGGATAATGTCACGATGGACGTCCTGACTGGGTTGTCGAGGTTACCTTGAGGAAATGATGTCGTGTGGGTTGTTGTGGATAGACTCATGAAGGTAGCTCAATTTTTTCCAATCAAGGAGACCTTCGGTGTGGATGAGCTCAGAAAGTTGTATATATGAGAGGTCATACATCTTCATGGGGTTACTCATTATATCATTTCTGATAGGGACACCCGTTTTACATCTCGTTTCTGGAAGAGTTTTTAGAGGGAACTAGGTACACAGGTGCTTCTGAGCACATCTTACCACCCTTAGACCGATGGCCAGTCAGAGCGTACTATATAGGTGGTTGAGGACATGCTGCATGCATGCATCCTAGAATTTAGTGTCTCTTGGGAGAATCATATACCCCTAGTCATGTATTCCTGTAATAATAGTATTCAGGAAACTATTGAGATGGCACCTTATGAGGTTTTACATGTTAGGACATGCCGATCACCCTTATGCTAGTTAGTGGAAGGTGAGGAAACTTTTCTGGGACCACATCTCGTGCAGGAGACTTCTGAGAAGGTCCAGTTGATTCAGAAGTGGATGGCTACCACATAGCCTCGTTAGAAATCTTATGCTAATCGCCGTAGATGACCCTTGGAATTCGTGGTTGGGGATCAGGTTTTCTTGCGTGTTTCCCTGAGGTTGGGACAGATGTGGATCAGGAGACAGGGAAAACTTTCTCTGAGGTATGTGGGGCCATTTGAGATCTTGGAGAGAGTCGGGCTAGTTTCCTATCGATTGTAGTTACCATTGAGGTACCGGGCCATGCACGACGTCTTCCATATATCTCAGTTTCCCCGTTATCATTCAGAACTGTCTCATATCTTTCATCCAGAAGAGATTGATAATTAGGTAGATGCGTCCTTTGAGGAGAATCCAATTTGTATCATGTATAGGAGCACGAATGTTCTCCAAGTACGATCAGTTCCTCTCGTACAGGTGCTATGGTAGCATGGCTGAGTGCAGGAAAAAACCTGGGAGTGGGAGCCTGACGTATGTGCTTAGTGGCCAGAGTTTCCACAGATTTATCTTCACTACCCTTGGAAAGGAAATTCGGGGACGAATTGCTTTAAGGGGGAAGTTTGTAAGAACCCGGTTCTTATTCCTGAGGTACAAGATTCTTATTTTCTCGTTTCCTTATGTTTTTTTGAGAAAATAAAGAAAATAGAGAAATATCCTAAATTTTGGGACTACACGCCGTGTACTTCTCCACGCGCCGTGTACTTCTCCACATGCCATGTACGTTGTCCTTGTAGGATGAGTACATAGGGTGTGTAGCCCTTTTAGTGATGAAAGGTGTAAAAACTGACTACACATCGTGTAGTGGGTATTTACACGCCATGTAGTCTATCGTCAGGTGAATATTAAGGCGGTGGAGGCAGCCGCCAACTGAGTGAAAGTACACACCATGTAATCATGAAAAACACACCATGTACACATGCTGATAGATGAACAGTTCCACGCAGTCGAGAAGCCTCCATAGGAACAGTTAAAAAATGGAAACTACATGTCGTGTACTTGAGAACTACACACCGTGTAGTCTGTTTTACTGCAGTTCTTTATTTTAAATGTGTATGGTTTATTGACTCCACTGTTGTAGTATGCTTTTTGTTTTATTCTGCTGTGCTACACTTTTTCAAATGAGGGCAGAGTTTCTCCACTATCAGACCTGGGCCCTCGCTACTAGTTTGTAGCCTCTGGCGTTTGGGGAAATGTGCTTGAGGTCATGTGACCAACTGGGTTTGGGGCACCCGTTGAGTGGAACTCGGAACCGGGACGTTACAATAATCATGTAATGTTATGTGTAAATAGATAGGGTCACTATGAATTTGATATTTCTTATGCAATTTCATGATCCAAAATATCTTACAAGATAATTCTTCTACTTGGATGTATTATGAAATTTTCTGGAAAATAATATATTAATCTATAAATTGATTTAAATGATAAAAAAATGAATTCAACATTAAAAAAACTTTTAAATAGGTTCATTGATGATTTTCCTATTACTTTTGAATAAATAAAATATAAATTATTTGAATAAGAAAATGAAATTAGAATCACATAACTTTTTAATGAACTAGACACAACACCTAATAAATTAATAAATTATATATTTTTAATAAAACTCACCACTAAATACAAAGTTATTGTTCTTAAAATAAATGAATTTAAGGATAATAATATTTTATCAATTATTCCTAAAAAATAATCTTATTAATATACATATTAAATGAATTATAATTTTAATGTAATAAAGTCAAATATAAAATATTTTTAATTGAAATATCATTTAAACACCAGAATTCATCAAATATTATCAAAACAACATAGAAATTGCGTATTAAAATAGATTCATATCAATATAAAATTACTAAAATCCATGTCCATAAAGGGTCATCTCTACCACACACCTTATTAGAATCAATATTATCAATAATAGACTTAAATAGGTCTTTATGAAATTACTCAAGAATCAAAATTTAAGATATTCGAGGAAAACATTCCCTTATTTTGAGACCCACTGAACACATTCTCTATCACATTATCAATATTTATCATCTAACACTTTAAAGGGCATCAAACTCCCCACTTTCATGAAATAACATAATCTATTTGTATAGATATAAATTTTCCTGATTGATTCCATTTAAAACCATACTCCAAGGGTAACCAAGGTTTCCTCTAAATTCTAACTATAATGAAATAATTGAGATCATCTTATAGAAGGAAAACAATACTTCCCCAGATTATGGGACAATGCACATCCTATTACTTTATCATTATAATAGACACAATTAATATTTATAATTATAATAAATTTATTTTTTTTTAAAAATTAATTAGATAAAATGGATATGATTTTTTGAGTTGAAAAGGTTGAATTTATTTTAGGGTAAATTTTTGGGATTTTTTATAAGTAGTTTATTTTTGTTTGGTGAATAGTAAAAAATGCTGATTTTTGAAAAACCATCATTTATTTTCATAAAATTATTTAATTAAAATTTCCCATTTTGGTTTGGATTTTTTTAAATTAAAATAATATACATTTTATTAAACATATTATAATTAATTATATAGGAATCAAAATTATATATTTTTTGTTATAAGTTCATTATTATGCTTAAAACACATTTTTTCAAAAAATATATTTTTGTTTTATTTTGTGCATGTGTAATAAAATTAATTCTAGACAATTTTACAAAATAAAACATTAAAAATGGATTTTATTTTTGGAATAAGGAAGTTCGATTTTAGTAATGAGTTCAATTTCATATTTGAGGGTGTGTAGGTATGGTGTGGTCCAATGGTGGTTGCCTATGATTGAGGGAGGAAGTTCAGTGATGTCAATGATGCTTCAACAACATGAGGTCAGTTGGTATCATTCAGTGGAAGATACGTAGAATGGGATTCATCTGATGATGGTTCCTTGATGGCGTGGGGGTGACAATGAAAAAGGTGTCGACAAATGGTTGTTCTCATATGATGACATCAGATGATGTGGTCTACTGTTACAGTTGAATATGATCTTGGGAGTCCCTTTGATGGTGATAAATTGTGAAGGGATTGTGAAAATGGGAGGGAGGGTCCTCGATGATTGCTGCTCCACTGACAACAGCATGCTACAAGATGACGGGTGTCTTCTTTGGATGGGGCGCCTTGCCAAAATGGATTCATATGAAAAAAATATACATACATCAAACATAAAGTGAAATCCCAGATAGGGTTCATAGTATCAAGAACTAAACTTTTCAAGGTTACCAAATTTTAAAAAATTACAGGGTATGTCTTTTACCATCTGTACAAGGCACCATGCATCTCTCTATGGGGAAATGATTATTATGAATCAATGCATGTTTGGGAGCTAAGGGTATCAAAATATGCTAAGGAGGGACTATTATAGTGGTGTTAGGTCTTTGGAGCCTTCAGTGCTATAGGTCAGACCATATGCCTACTGGGCCTATGGACCATGTAAGGTTCCCTCTCAACCCAATTTAAAAAAGTGGATTATGCAAATAATAGTAAAAATGTATGACCTTTAGGCTTTTAGGAATAAGAAAAAAATTCCCATTTTAATTGTTATTAGATGAGGTTATTTCAACTATTATAATCATATATTTAAAATTTATTTGTTTTAGTGATAGTTCACCATGATTAAGAAAATTTTAATATTTATAATTTACGAATAATTACAAGTCTGTCACTTCCCTGACTTTTAAAAGGGTTCATTCTCTCCTCACTTATACCAAAAACATTAATAAATCCATATTTTCCAATCCATACCCAAATAAATTTCTATATTCCTTACCCATGTCCTAGAGTTCAGGGTCTCACCAAAAGACTAACCATAGAAGGCTTATGGTATATGATAAAGGCAGTTTGAAGAACCTTTGTGAAAAATTGTTTTAACCAATATTTTGTATTTGTTGAAGACTAACAATTTTTTATAAGAATGTTTTTGTTATTCAATAATTAGACCAAGTCCATCATAATTACCATTGTATGAAATTTGGAAGTTTTTAAAATTTTTATCCCAATCATAAATTGGGAGAAAATTTTTATTTTTAAGAAAGTTGTTTTCGGGACTCAAAGGATTGGGTTGAGAAGAACCCGACTTAGAGTATCAGATCCATCTAAATCAGATTTAGATCATCGAATCTAAAATAATTGGAGTTAGAAATTATTCTTTCTATAATTTTGTCTTTTCTATAATTAGAAAAATAAATAATTTGTTGATTTTGAAAAATTGAAGTTGCTGAGTTAGAATAATAGAAGTTTCCGAGTAAAGAATTCATATTGGTGTTGAGGAATTTTGAAATAAGATTTTGAATTCAGGAGTTAGAATATTTTCATAATTTCTAAACCAAGTTAGATGATTCTATTATGGTCATTAAGTTCTCAAAAATCATGAAAACATTTTTGATAAAAGATTTTGATCAAATTGAGGAATTGTAATGGTTGTACCAATTCCAGAAAAAAAGAAATTTTTTGTCAAAGAGTAATATATGAAGAGTCAGGAATATTTTCATTATTCCTAAGTGGAGTTATCATTGGATACACTTGATTGTAACGAGGAATCCATCATATTGAATATTACACCCTTATAAAAAGTCCATTTGAAGCAGAATATTTAAGATAGTAGATTAATGTGTGAAGCGGAAGAAGTCTGAATAAATTCAATGTTACCATATAGATTCATCATTGAATAATTTACATCGTTATGGAAAAATCATCATAACGGGAAACTCCTTCATAATGGTAAAATCCATCATAATGAGAATTCCATCATAATATACTAAGGAGAAAAGATAGATCATAATGAGATAAGAAAGAAAGTTAGTTTGAAATGTGTTGAGAATAAAAGACAGAAATCATAATGAGATGAGAAAGAAATTGAAATTATAATAATATGAGAAGGAAATATAAATCATAATGAGTTGAGAAAGAAACAAAAATAATAATGAGATGAGAAATAAATAAAAATGTAATGAGATGAGAAAGAAATAGAAATTTTAATAAGATGAGAAAAAAAGAAATCATAATGAGACGAGAATAAAACATAAATTATTATGATCTAAGAGAGAAACAAAAATCATAATTAAATGAGAAAGGAAAATAGATTTTAATGATTTTAGAAAGAAATAGAAATCATAATGACATGAGAAATAAATATATCATAATGAGTTGAGAAGGAAATAAATTGTAATGAGATGAGAAAGAAACAGAAATATTAATGAGATGATTATGAATAATACTCAAAAAGAATATTCTAGAAGTCTTATGTAAAGAGTTGAAGAGGTCAAAACATAAATATAACTTTCAAAAAATATTGGAGATATTAGGGAAGGATTGAAGAAGTCACTGTTCAAATTTCAAAGTGAGTGTTTTTTGGAGTTATTTAAATTTTAGGAAGTGGGGAAATTTTTTCAATTTTCCCCCTTTTTCGTTTTGAGTCGCTTATAAATAGTTTCTCAGATACTTTGTTCATTTTAACTTTTATATAAGGGGAAAATGTAGAGTACTAAATAATTCGATTGAAATCTCATTCCATAATGAGATCTTTAAAGAAGATGATACTGTTAAATCTTTTTGTCAGTGGATGGGAGAATTGTGTTGAGAAACATCATATTGAGTTGATCATATTGATGTTTTGAGAAGAGTTTTTGAGTTTCGTTCATTGAGAATCAGTTTATCATATTGAGTCAATAAGACCAAGGAAGATTAGATTGAGTGTTTGATAATATTTATAGAAGTGTATATTGAGTAAGGTAGAATTGTATTTACCTCATCAAATTGAGATAATTAGATTCAAAAAATTAGATCCAGAATGGGATTTTGTGGAGATAATTGAACAAAGTCTTATTCTTTGTTTTGGATCAATTGTTTTGTAAGAATATTTTTAAACTGAAGGGAGTCAGTATAATGGTTCTTATATGGAGATATAATTTGTCTAATGGGAGTTATTAGAAATTTTATTGACTTATTTATATTAGTGTATTTCCATAGATCAATGATAGTATCTATGGAAAGGATGTAGGTTCTCACATCGAGTCAAAACCTTGTAAATATTGTGTGCTTTACTTGCTCTCCAACATTTTCATATATGAGTATTTATAAAAATATAACATGGAAATATATCTTAATGGGTTTTAGGGGTCAATATTTGAAACAGTATTCAAACTTATAGAAGTGAACAACTGATTCAACCCCCTTCTCTGTTGTTATTCGATCCTTCGAAACATCAAGGTCTTCCAAAGAATAGGTATAACTCTTAACTGAGTTTTTTGTGTGTTATTTCAACTTATATCTCCTTAAAAACTATCATAACCATGTTTATATATTAAAATAATTATCTGAAATATAATAAATGTAACTTTTTTTAATGTATAACCCCTTTTTGTCTACTTTTCCTTTATATGTAAAATTAAATCATCGCTCATATGAACATGTGGACTACTACCTCAATGAAGCGATGTATTTTATTTTTCAACAAAACCTTTTATGACTGGTTTAAAGATGAAATTCATCAATATAAAATATTTTTATGACATTATTATGATTTTGAAAAGATATTATATTATTTAAATCCATACCCTTCCATCTATTGAAAAATGATATCACTGATCATGTGGACATGTGTACTACCACTCCCATGAAGTGGTGTAATTTTTTTAATTTATTAGCTACATGTATGGTCATAAGAATATATTTAATTAATAAATATGATATTTATAATATACTTTTTTTCTATAACATAAAACATTTATATACTTTATTTCATTTTCATCCATTAGAAGAAAGAAAATTTTGCTAAGCAAATGTACGGGCTACCGTCTCCATGAAATGATGTATTTCATTTTTCATGACCATTTTGAATGGAAGATTACAATAGTTAATTAAATGTATAAACATGATATTTATAACATGTTTAAGATTCTATAGATAATGAAACTTTTATCAATGTCTAGGGACTGGAATCATCAAACCTAAACATGTTTGGAAAATAAAATAGTTAAAATTCAATATTGATTTAAAAAAATTATTAACAAATAGATAAGAAGAAATTATTAATCAATAATATATTTTAAGTTATATCAAAAAATAGTTATTATATAATCTTTAATAATTATAAATTTATTATATTAGATATTAGATCATGCTTAGCCAAGTAGAAATCTAAGGTAAGGGTTTATTTGATAATCCCACTCTTATTCGGTATTGTTTCTTTTTAAGTTTTTATTAGTGGGATTTTATAGAATTTATTTGTAATACCCCATTTATTTTCATATCCCATACTTATTTCTTTATTTTTCATGTTTTTCATTCATTTTTATGTCTTTAGTATCATAAATGATTGAGAAAATAGTTTTATAGAAGTTATTATCCAATTTTAAATGATTTATGAAGGTATTTTTATTCTATTTTTTAATTTATTTAGAAAATTTTAAAGTAATAGCCTTATAGTTTCTCATATAAGTTGTTTATTTTACTTTTTTTAAAAGTGGAAAAAATATTTTTTCAATATTTACCACATGAATGCATTTTACTACCATCATATTAATTATCAATTATAATGATCCCTTTACATGTTTCAATTTTTTTTTCAAAGAATGTCCAATTCAATTTATTCAAGGAATTTTATTTTTTAAATAAAATCATATTTATTATTGTATTCAAAGAAACTTTTATAACGTTTTTATAAATGTTGTTTTTATCTATGTAAATATTATTTATGGGTTTTTATACTTACCTGAGCGTATGAAATGATGATTCCATCTACTATATTTATTTGGATGTATTATGATCATGTTGTTCAACTTATTGATTTAGGAAAATATTGGCATCTTATATGCTAGTTTTTCAATATGAATAGTTAGATTTATTAAATATTATATAGTTATCAATTTATTTTATATGATGAATGAGTTTTAATTAGTATGAGTTTAGTGGTTATTTCTATTAGATATCCCCTCGTTGGATTATTATGTCCCATGAGAAAAATTATATTGGATATTTGGTGAATTTATAACTTTTTTATTATGATTTCATGTATTGTGTATTTTATTCTTATGAAATTAATCATTGTTATCATTACGATTATTTATGTTTTTATGTAATCCATGTATATATAATGATTCATGATATTATTTATGTGGAATATTTTATTAATTTTTGTCTTTATAATATTATTGATGTTATATTTATTTTATGATATCTTCTGATATACGATTTCCCTTTTTGAGCATATGAGTTCACCATTTATTCTTTTTTCTTTTCTCTAATGTAATAATAAGTAAAAATTGAATTATTTAAGGGATATTTTAGAATAAATTATAATGTCATTCATAAATTTTTATGTTTTATTTCATTTTCATTAATGTAACATGAGAATAATGTATTCATCTAGTCTCCCAAAAATAATAACCTATTTGATTCCATGGGATGTGATATCCTGTATTTTGTTCCAATAAATTAAAATAATCATTGTGTATTGGAAATTAGATTCAGGTTTGTTACATATTATATGTCCATAATATATTTCACCTTTTCTATAAAACTCTCGATCGAAGGAAAAAATTTAAAAAATTTGATATTTCATGGTGATTGTTAAGAACACATTAAAAGACAACTTCTTAGTCTATTTCCCCACCCAATTTACATTAATCAATGTATTTCCTCATCATAAGAATCATTATTCCAACCAATGAGGTTATCTACTCAATCCTTACTCATATCCATTAGAAATTTCCAAATTAAACTAAAGATCCAATAAAAAATAATTCTTTCACTAACTTAGAAATCATTTAAATCCACTCTTAACCACTCATGGATGTAAGATGTATAAAATTATTTGAATAATAATTGAACACACATTTTTAAATCCATTAGTGGGATAACATTATCCACCCTTTCTTTTCATTTTAATCACATTAACATTGGATGACTAAAATCATTCTATCACATCATCTATTATTATCCTCTACAGAATTCATTCACTAGTAACTTAGGTCAATAAAAATTAAGTTATACTCAAATAATGGTCTAGTACATACTTTATTATATCATTTAGCTAGAGAGAACAAATTGTAATGATTTTATCAATATAATCAACATCAATAATTTTACAATCCACACATAGATATCCAATAAAAATTACCAACACATACACCAAATAATAGATATCCTCATCCCAACAGTTTAACTTTTGGAAGTGTATGTGTTGTCTATAATTTTTTTAGAGGTTGAAGAATAACATGAACATAAAAATATTTATGAACACATATAACATCTATAAAATATCTAATATTCATTAGAGGAATTCCATTATGAAGTCCATGTGGATGATCCTAAGGAATCCAAGATAATGTATACTAATATTGAAAGGGATAATATTCATAATGATAATTTATATTTTAATCTTTTCAAAGATTAATTAACTTTTAAATATCTATTTAACCACACAATTATTACATCCCACATGGGGCAATCAATTGAAAATAAATATCATGTTTCAAAATTAGAAACCAAAAAGAAGAATGATCGAAACATCATTTTACCCTGCTATGAAATCTTTCCCTTATTACGAAGGGGGTGGACTTGGTGAATTGTATCTATATATTATTCCTCACCAAAAAATAACAAGTGTAAAAAAAACACATGTGGTGGTTGAAATCCAAGAAAATTTACCCAATGATGGATTATGGATAACAACTAGAACATCCATTCTTGAGGCAAACAAATAGGAACCACTTATGGGATTAAACCAAGTCTTATCTCTTTACTTTATTTCTAAGAACAATAAATTTTAATTTTTGGGAATAGTTTTGGATGAATACCAATTCCATATCTTTTTGAGATTTCTCTAAAAAGTTCCTTACATTTTAATGATTGATTTTCTTTTGTAGGTTCACAATGGCACAAGAAAGCCCCAAAACAACAAGGAGAAGATAAAACTGAAGCTACATGAGAAAAGGGATTTCATTATTTGATAATCTATGTTTAAAAGACCTTGAATTTTTTCTAAAAAATATATTTCAAACTAAAAAATGCAAAATTTGTTTTATAATGTAAATTTGATGCCCCGACTTTAAATTTATGTTTTAATCAACTTATTTAGGAGACATGAGCTCCTTAGAAACCCTATGACTCCGTTTTCTAGATTTCAGCGATAATGATATTGAATTAGTAATGTGAATAATTGAATAAATAGAGTGAATCATGGATATTAAATTGACGACTCATGATTTGGAGTAATTAGTTAATTCATGTAAATAAAATTTCCATATCATTCTTCATACTATGAATTTATGATATTTATTTGAATTTATTTTTTTATTATTATTAATTCCATAAGTGACTATACATAATCATATTTTCTATTATCAAGAGGATTTCTAGACCAAATAAATTCAATTATCTTTTTCATATTTATTGAGGAATCTAGGAACATGTCACCTTCTAGAACTTTCAATTGAACTTATCAATGTTATGATTGTGCAAAAACACATTTTATATTATTGAGTAATTTTTATTGATAAGCCATTATCCTTGAGGCCACCAGATAAATTAATCCTTTTTCATTTTATAGAGGTCATGAATGAACTTGATATGAAATATCCATGTTTCAATCCATTTATATCCATTCATACCATCCTCTTAATATTATCATTAAATTTTAGAGTTTAAGTTTGGTGTTGAGGGAATTCATGGTGAAAGGAATTCATTATATTTTAATTAAAAAGAATGAGGTTGATAATTTTGGTATTGATAAAGGTGTGTGATTTGTCCATTTTACTTTTATTTTTTTCCCTTCTAGAAAAAAATTGAAAAAAATAATGGGTTGGGACTTGGGAATATAAAATATAACTATTACTAGATAGATGATTTTTTATCATATATGGTTAGGTGGTGGATTTTAGGTTTATTTTGAGAATAACTTTCAAATATTTTTTAAAAAATGTAAATTTAGTTTGAGAAAAAATAAATAAATATAACAAAATATAGAGAAAATTTGAGAAGGAGAAATTCATTCACTTTGTTATTCTTGATCTTAACCTTACTTTGAGCTTGAGAAGTAAAAGTTCTTAATTTGTATGTGATATTTTCATTGAGATTTAAATTTTTATATCCTGATTTATAATTTAGTGTTAGCTACCCATTTTGATCCTTAATGTTTTCCACATAACTTACTGCCAACCTTAAGCATCAAAATCATTAGGTCCTTGATTGAAAGGGCCTCATGATTTCATGTCCTCTTTGTCTTTATAAAGTGGGGAATGTAGATCCTTTTCAACACTATAGAAAATGATCATTTACTCATGATAAGTGCATTACTCTACTTAAATGTGTATCATGAGTGATGAGTGAAAAGAATCAAAGGTGTGTTATATCATGACTTGTTATATTTTATAATAATGAATTGAGAATCTAGAATTAATGTGTAGAGAAGGTACACCAATTTCAAAAGGGATAAATTAAAATACGTGGGTTTATTGTTTTGTTTAAATGTGTGAAATTTAATTGATGTTTTATGTGGAATTTGAAATTCAATATTAAATTGAAAATTATTTCATTTTATTAATTTATGATTTAAATATTGAAAAAATGGATTTCTTATTGAAATTAAATGTTGAGATTAAATTCTTAAGGAAAAGAATTGTTTAAGTGTGAGGGTATTCGATGCACACATATTTTCATAAAAAATGTTAAACATTTCAAAAAGAATTTATAATAATTTTAATGAATATTATCATTTAATTAATTATTTATTTAAAATGTGGAAATTTTAAATCGAGGAATTAAAATGAATTAAAATGATTAAAATTTTGTATTTTAAATATTTCCTTTTATTGAATAATATTCTATGATAAATTTACTATTTTTTATGATAAATTTCAAGTAAATGTTTTGGCTATCTCTAATTAGACCTCTACCAAGGTAGGCCAACCAACCACCTAGCCAGTTCAGAAGGTGTAGCTGGCCAAGATTGCCAACTGGGAGGGCTTGATCTAGTGGTTGGAGAACAATGGGCCACACATGAGTGATCATGCATAGTATGGACGAAGGACCATACAGTCCCATTTGTGTTAGCATAAGCCTAGTTTGCGTTTGATGAGTGTGAGCAGGTGAAAATCCCCTATAAAAATAGATTAAATGGTTGACAACATAATTTGTAATATATGAAAACGCACAATCGTGATCATTTTTGATGCGGGATAGTGAAATATGCAGTTTTGTTCATCATTTAGACCAAACGACACCACTTTTCCCCAACTTCATTCCTGCACCTCATACACACCTCACCACCACTGTCATCCAAGCTCCAATACCTAACATGATCGATTCCACTAACCTATATCTTTAACTCACTAGAGACTCCATTAATACGACCTAGGATGCTCAGGATTGATCTAATAACCACTATAGAGGCCATGAATCACTATAAATGACTTTTGGGGATTGATCTAACCACCATGCAGGCCATTTAAAGATGATTAATGACCCTAAATGTTATGAGGGAGTCCCATATGTCCACTATGTAGGCTATATGGATTAAGGAGGAAGCATATGCTACTGCCATTCACATCATGCCATGGATCCACTAAGAGAGTTTTTCTATACTATAGGAAGATTTAATCACTAAGGATATGTCGAGAAATGGCCATGATGGATTCCACTAAGGATCAACTACTTGAGTAGAGAAAGAAAATGGCTACATACATGAAAACTACTACATGAAGTAATGTGATTTCATCTATGTGAATTTGTGCATAGATTTAACTATATTAAACTAGGCATGAAATGATTACATTAGGGATAAAAGATTCAAATTTTTGATTCTTATACCATTGAGAAATGGTGGATGTGCTACTAGTGAAGATATATACGGCCACAATTGATAAATAGAAGTACCTTACAGGTTCAGAAAAAGTAGATAATGTGTTACCCTAGAAAGTAGAGATTAGAAATGGTATAACTTTGGAGAGTGAAATGATGGTTTATAGTGTGATATTGTATTAGTCATGGTAGATGATTACAAACCATTGAAGAAGGTGATGGTAGAATTGTTTTACCTTTGATGTCATAGTGAATTAGGAACTTATGTTGAGGAAGGTAACAATATATAGAACCATGATAGTTTATCAATCTACCATGAGTGTGCTATGGTGGATCATGGAAATAGTAGTAATGTGAAGGAAGATTGGTGATGTGAATGGTTGAATTGGGTGTGATATCACAGTGAAGAGTGATGGTAGATGATGATATCATGGAGAATATTGATGGTAGATAATGAGCTACAACATTTACATTATTGTCCATGTGATCATAGTTTTTCATAGAATCCATGATTCAGGAATTAGATTCTTTTTAATAATAGAATATCCACATGGAATTTTGAAACACCTGATATTTCACCAGATTCAATGTGGTAAATTTAGAAAAAGATAAATTCAAACTTGAATTTATATAAATTAAGATATAGAATATTCTAATGCGACAAAATAGTGTATTACACCCTCTATAAATAATTGGTTTCTAATACTAAAAAAAGAGAGTATTAGAGTGTTGGGATTGGAATACTGTTGATGCCTGCATGCTTTCTTTTCTTTTATTTTTTATAGTCTAGTTTATTTTCTATAACTTATTTTGTTTTAATAAAAGTGATTCCTCTATTTTTTCCACTATTAACTCTAAATCTCTATCTATCTCTATATTTTATTATCATCTTTCCAATTCCCCCACAATGCCATATTTCAATTGACAATGAGTAACTAACATGGGGCTTGGCCTTGGGGGATTATAGGTTCTTGCTATATTTTTTACTTAAATAATTTTATGGTTTTTGTCTACTTCTGGTGGATGTGAGTGAAATGTATGGGTATGGTGAGTTTCCACAATGAAAGGAATCTCTACCTCACTTGTATTATTTTATTTAAAACGTTTTCCCCTTCAATTTTACACAAAAACTTCACAAGATGGATTTAATCCATTCAATGTATGAAATTACAATTGATGGATCTAGGTACAAGATGATTCCACACTATAGATTGAGGTCTATTATCAACCATGATTATAGGAGGAGGTGGAATTAATGTTGTCTAGGTATTTGGTATTCCACAAAAAATAAATAAAAGGATAGTAATTCGAGAGTGATATTTTGTAATCATAATATCACAATAAATTTAGGACTATAACAATGAATAATGAAGGACCCTGAAACTAAACCTTAAGAACATGTACTTACTTTTCTAACAATCTTTATTTCTTAATTTTCATGTTAGTTTAGATTTTAATTATTTGTTCTATTTTTAGTATTTTTAAATTAAAAAACCCCTAAAAAGTGGTTCAAGTTAATTGAATTAGTAATTTAATAACAGTTAAGCTCCTCAAGTGAGATGACCCAGGTCAATCATTGTGTTGCATTAGGAAATTAAAAATAATTGAATTTTAAGAACTATATGATAGGTTTAGGTCAAATAATGACTAATTATCTCATATACATGTTATTGAAATGAAATGTTTATTTTTATAGGCTTATCATATCACAACATAAAGGATAGGTTTCCAAATTACATGATATAGCATCCCCTGAACTCATTAGAACTTGAACCTAATTGGACTTATAATATGTTGAAGTCTTTGCTACCCCTGCCAAGTTTTGATGATATAAACTCTGAACATATTGTAAATTGATTCTAATGAGTTTATTTGGATACTGAAATGTAACAATCTCCGATTTGATGAATACTTACAGGATAACCCCTAGGTATCCTACAAATATTAAAAAAACTCGAACTTATAAAACATTCTTACATATACATGAAATTCTATCCATTCCATTTCCAGTTTCTCCAATCCTAAAGTGGAATAATTTTCCATCAGAATTTCGTGGATCAGAACCCTAGTACACATGTTAGCTTAATTTATCTTACCTATAATATTTGATATCACAAACTACCCTCTTCAAAAATACTTGTGAATGTAATTATATTTCAGGTCAATATGTTTAGTCTTTGAATGAAACACATGATTATTTGTCTAGTGAATATCACTATGAATATAAAAGTATATTACCCCACATTATTAACCATTTAAATGTTCTGACAGGAGGCACCTCAACCAAAAAAATTCTTTCACTGCTTCCGTTATGACTATATAGTCAACTTCTATTATAGAGAGAGTAACTACTAACTACATCTTGGAAGTCAAGTCGATTTTAATTATTAAAAACATAAACACAAATCTAATTATACTTTTTTTGAGTATTATAATCACCCCAAAAATATTAATAATTATACCCTTTAAATGGTTCATATATACAAAAATATAAGGCAATATCTTCTATTGATGTGAGATATATGATGATCTATTTTATGGCTTCTCAGTTCTCTTTCCATGTATTTACCATATGTCAACTAACATATCTCAGTAAAAATGTAATTTCAATGCAAGTATATACCATCACAAACAACAATATTATAATTTACAAAGAAAAGAAAACTTTAATCTTTTATCTCTCCTCATCTTCTATTCATTGGGCAGTCCCCTTCGAAAATATTTAGTGCATGACCAGAGGAGTTGAAACTAATATTCATTTAGTCATTGAAAACTACCCTATGATCTTATAGAGGTAATATATTTTAGATAACACAAATATGATAATTCCTTTATCTATTTCTCTCCCAATTCTAGGAATATTCTTCTTAACACAATTATCCTTTATTTCCAAAGTACTGGACTACTCACAAATAAAATATTGGATCTGTTGAGTGCGCAGTCCCACAAAAAAATATCATTAACATACAAGGGAAGGATGATAAATTAGTTATACTTCTATGTTTTTTTGAGAGAAACAATGATATGATTTTCTTTATATGATATTTTTCCAAATCATAAAATCAGTAAATTTACAATTCCATTGACATGGTGCTTATTTCAAACAGTAGATATTGTGATTAAGATTACACAGAAAGTACTCTTCTGATTAACCTTGAAACTAGTTGGTTGATTCAAGTAAATATCCTATTATAAATAATCATTACAAATAACATCATTTACATAAATTATTTCAAAAAAATCTTTGGTATCGACCATGCTCAAGACTATCTGGATGGTAGTGTGTTTTAATAATAGTGAAAATAACACAAAGAAATACACTACCTCTTTATATTTAAATATTTTCATCACCAAATGAGATTTTTACCCTTTAGATTCAACAAATTATTATATTAAATATAATAAATATTTATTCTCCATCACTTCCACTCCTCATAGTGATTCTATTAGATCCTATGTATCATTCAAATATAAATAATTTATTTCTTTCTCCATACCTAATTTCTACTTATCAAAATTGTCACGTGAAATCACCTTTTATGGGATCTCAGTTTCTACCTAATCCATTAGAAGTAATTCAATTAATGAACATATATTTCAACTAGTTATCTAATTTTGTAATACCTTTGAAATTAAATCTTTGATTCTACTCCCTATGTTTCTATATGTTGTGGTGCCTAAACTTATGGTGTATGAAACTAAAAATTTCTAATATTTGCCACTGTAGATCTTGATTATTTAGGTATATCTTCCACTAGACTATTTTTTAGATCATACAAATAATCATATGAACTCAATAGAACTGGTGAACTTCTATACTTCTCATGCACATCAACTTTAAATTTACTAGATGAATATATAAGATAAAGTCGCGCCTCTATCAAATTCTTGTATTTATAAAAGAATCTATCATTAAATATAAAATCTCAAACTCTTATGATATTCTAATGATCATATTACTAGAGTTGATAAGCAATGTTCTCATATCCATATCCCAATAAAAATAAATTTTGGGACTTAACCTCAAGTTTATCCATATTCATAGTATTTATGTGAACATAAAAAAGACTTATAAAATATTTCAAAAAATGAATTTAAAATATTTTATTCGAATATAAATTCTTTAAAATACCCTATTTCACTAATGATTATGGACTTTATTTGACTTTTTATACCATTAAATTCAGTTCTTCTAACCAAATTTCATTAGAAATATCGTAATGAAACCTCATGCTCTATGCGTACATAATTATTATTTTATTTATGCATTCAACTATACAATTTTTTTCTGATGTACTTGGAATAGTTTTCTCATGTATTATTCCATTATTTATAAAATATTACTTGATGTAACTCAGATTATATTCACCACCATTATCCAAACAAAGAAATTTGGGCTTCATTTAATCTAAATGTTAACTAACTCTTTCCATTGGATGAAATAAAAAATATTTTGGACTTGTAATTTATGAAATATATCCACGCATTTGATATAGTTTCATAAAAAAATGTGATAAAATATAGATATCCTACATGAGATCATGTTGGGGATGGTTCCAATATATCTAAAAGAACAAGTAGAAGATGACGATTATGAGGCTTCTTCCATTAAAATAAAATGAAACCTTCCTCTATTTCTAGAGTGAATAACTCCCACAAGTTTTGATATGAGTATGATCGATATTAACTAAAAAATTTTCTATAAGAACCTTATTTTTCTTCTCACTAAGATGGACTATCCAATTATTCCACAACCTTATACTTTTAGTAGTTTTAAATTCATCCATCGAACACTAATCTAAACATTAATTCTAGTATAATGTTTTATCCTTATTTCCTCTTTCTACAACCATTGAACCTAGAGTGAGTTTCTATTAAATATTATAAAAATATGCACTATATCACACCTAATTCATCTGTCTAATAGACATATGATTTTCCATAGTCTATGGATATATATTACTTTCTTTAACTTTAGAATGAAACTATTCATTATCCAAATATTCATATCACCCTTACTAATATATTCAAGCGCCTCGCCATCTATAAAGTGTAAATTGAAAAAAATTGGATACATAATTATCTATGAACCAATGCTCTGATGTGGAATGGAAGTATAATTTATAATAAACTACCCATGACTCTACTATATCATGGAATCATAATAAGAATTAGATATTTTCCACCAAATTCAAAGAACTAGAACATCTAAAAACCAATTAACTAGAATTTTATTTCTGATTCTTTCCATATTTATTAGTATTCCCCTCATACCATATTGACAAAAATATGGTTTGAGTATTGTATACTTACCTCTACTCTCATCTCTAGTCTTATTTTTCTTCTTTCTTCTCATATTTCATTTTAGTGACCGTCCTCTCTATTCTATTTTCTAACTATCTCTAATAGGTTCTTGAACATTCCTACACTTGATTTCATTATTCAAGATTAAATTCAGGAGATATCTAATGACTAAGTTTGATTTTCTAGTATAATTAATTACATTAGAGACCATCTCCCTTCAACAATCCAATAGTTATAAAAATAGAAGAAATTTCAAGTAATCATCCATGGAAATATAATTCACAAACCTGTGTTTACTCCAAATGATGTTGAAGTCATTAAGATGGTATAATGTTTATCTTCCTTATGATAATATCATTTCAAACAACCTCCACATCATAAATGCCATTTTTAAAGATATAGTTTTTCATACATGTTTGTTAGGGAAAATATAAGTTTCAATATTGTTTTATTATCTAGAATGTTAAAAGAAACATTTCTTTATAATTTTATTCTTCCCATTATGAGTGACATATGATTCATGAATTTCCATTCATATATATTCATCTTCTATTGTTCTATTATAGTTAATAAAACATCCATGTTATTTTGGATGATAAATTATACTTCTATATCCTCCAAAATATAAATCTCACTACATCAAAATTATCAATCCAAATATTTCCATCATCTAATTCCATATTAACAATGTATTAGCTCAAACTAAATTTTATAAAATTATGATATTAATTTAAATGATGATACATGAGTATGCATAGTTTAAACCCTTGTCTAAGACCATGCTTTGAAACCACGTTTTGGAAGAAGGAATAGGTATAAGAGTGGAACCACTAGAAGTCAAACCACTAGATACAAGATCTTCAATTCACTAAATGTTTACCTATTATATAATTCATGTGCTAAAACATTCCATACCCCCATTAATTAAAAACTATGAAACATGGGAAGCCTAAGTTAACCCTGAATCTCTATACATACAGATGACTGACAAGAAAACACACAAGAATACAAAATGAAAAATAGATCAATAAAGCAAAGAACAAATCGGTTTTATGTGGTTTTGATTTTCATTCAACATCCAAAATATACAACTAAAATACATATTGTTTTAGAAGTATATATATTAAAACTATGAATTGTTATCCACCAGGATCACAAGAACCACTCATTATTTTACAACACATGGTACACATCAGCAAGTGGTCCCAACCCAAATTTATAATGGGGCATGTATAGTAGTTAATTTTTACCATATTTATACTTTCACACTTCACCATTTATTCATAAAGATGAATAAAGTTACCTTGATATAGTTCTTGGAATTTCATGTTATTCTGGTAGACTTAGAGTATCACAAACCTATAGATACCAGACTAGATTTTTGTGATCCTCCTTCTAGTGAAGTCATAAAAACTTCATTATGATAGGTTTGAGAATGAGTCGAAGTATTTTCTTCCTATAAAAAATTACAAATAATTGAACTATAATATTAAAATGAATTAATTCCAATTAATTTAATAGGATTAAAAAATTTAATGGTCTCCTTATATGGAATTGAGAGTAAATTCACTATTTATACCCATTCAAAGAATTTTTCATGCTTGTTATCCATGATATTTCATATCATGTAAATAACTAATCATAAAAATTCTCATCAAAACAAAATATCCTAGATCCACTATACTTACACTATTACACTCTAACAAAAAGAATCTAGCAATCATTAAAATACACACTGGTGGCATTCTAGTTTGTGAAAACTAAATTTTATAGCTCTCAAATTCACATGTAGTCCAGAGACTCAAAATATTACTAGAAGGAAATGTATATTTCAACAAATTCATAACACATCCATGATAAATTTAGTAAAAAACTTTTAATTTCTATTATATCTTGAAAGAAATCCTTACCACCATGTCAAAAGATTGTTATTTGAGACTTCTGGGGTCCAATGAAATCTGTTATTTAGAGTTATGACATATTGTTCCTTATTATGTCTCCACCTCAACTCATCATCATAACCATTGATGCATATTGAAAAATAAAAATATCTATATTTCATTATCACTTTGATTAATACAACATATCAAATTCATACTCATAGAAACTAATGAGTATAGCGATAGATCTCCCACATATCTAGATAATGTAGACTATCCATAGATGCGACCGAACCAATCATGAAATAAAAAAATCAAGTCCTAGATCTATATGATTCATGATACATCATTTACATTTCTAAGTCAGATTCTAAGGTCTGTATCAAACATCATTAATAAAATTCATGATCTGTAATACATTTTCCATAAAAACCTTTACAAAGTCCCCAATTGTGACTTCATGCACCAAATATCCTTAATAAGACTATGTCTAGTCTATCCAAACCAACTCCACATGTTCCAAATTAAATACTAAATCTTATCACTCTAATACCAATCAATCACATCCTATCTAACTGGAATGTATACTCTCCCAACCTACCTCCACTAGGCTAGGGGATAATGACTACTCCTGATGTATCAAAGGCATCGTGAGAGTAATTACCTCAAAATATAAATACTAAATTCTATCATACAAAACCATACACTACAACATTTAAGAAATGTAAAATTATTAATAAATGAAATATATAAATATAATTGAAACTTGATTAAAAGTAACTGATACAAAAAAAATTACAAATACAACTCACAAATCCCAAATAAATTCTATCATGATCATGATACTATGATGGTGGCCATAAACATAAGATCTCACATCCACTACCTATGCACCCTCCAATACATCTCTTATATCTCTGATCATACATATTTCGTATCATCTAATATACATGGACACAAGAAGAACAATTCATAATTGTGATTGCATGAAAGAGTATAACAATACCCAGTATGGTCATCCCATGTAGTGAAATGGACCTATAAATATATTGTGTCTATATGAATAAATAATTGGTGGGTAAAGTGTAAAAACCTCAAAATCACATAAAATTATTATCAAATATAGAAATATTTATGATAAAACCTGATCAAATTCCCATGGATCACTTTCATTATCTTTCCTAACTAATAATAAATATGTAACAAGAGTAAAAAATGATATCACAACCCGTCATAGAATTCCCACCTAGTAATAATCCCTTGATGCACTAGATATGAGATGATATCAAAAAAATCCCCATTTATGTTATTTCATAAGAGGAAATACGAACCTCTAATTATCTCAAAAATTACCAAAGGAAATACATAGATCTGCTAGCGAAAATACACATATCTTCAACTAGTAGTGTATACGTGTCCAAAAACCAAAGCAAATAAACATATCCTAACATAAAACTATATACTAGTACACTAGAGTAAATAAACATCTCCAGGGATTCTATTTAATATTTGGTACTCCCAATCCTAGATTAGTGGGTATGGAGTTGAGATGGCATTGGGTGTATCATCATTTACTTTGATCCTTGTATGAAGGGAAGGAAGGGGTGTCCCCACTTGGGTGAATTAAGTTCTCTCATGAACAAAATAAGGATAACAAAGGAACTAACCATCTACACTAATCTAATTAGTCATGTCTAAAAGTTATGGAAACTGGAATTATTAACCATCTCCATATATCATGAACTAGAGATATTATAGGAATTACTCATCCCTAACTGTCTTCTATAAAAATATGACTAATATCCTCCCAGATTGATGGATGAAGAGTATAAGATATATGCATAATTAAAAATTGATCACTACCTAGATCAATGAGTTAAATAAGGTATAATCACCACCATCTCACTCAATCCCAAGATGTAGGGTGTGTGTAAAGGAGATCTACCACTAAAACTAGAGCCGTTAATATCCATCAATCAATGGGTGAAAAATATCAAAATGGAGATCAATAAACACCATAAACCCCCCAATCAAAATAAATGATAACTCTAACAGTCTTACAAGAAATTTTTTATATCAATATAGATCTTCTATGTAATACATGTTAGATTTCCACTAACGAAGCTCTTAGAAATCAAATGATAATTTAATAAAAGTTTTATTTTTGTTTTTTGAATAATCCTTATTGTCATATCATTACAAAACCAACATTACTTTCCACATGAATGTATCTATATTCCAAAATATCCCTAGTGTGTTTCCATATACCTGGCTCTTTGTATGAAAGTATAACATTTCAATAAAGGTAAGAGTTTTTATTTACTTTTTCATCTATGTAGATAAGAACTATGATAATACCAATTTCTTTACATAGATTTTAATCATTTCCATAATGAGTAACTAGTGTTACTCAAATGCACTAACCATATATTCTCATAGATTAATCAAATCCATCTGTGACGGATTTTACTACCTTAGTCCCAAGGATTATAGTTTTCATTAATTATTATTTCTCATTGATTACATGAAATAAGTAATTTTAATTATATTGTTATCATTTGATACCTTCTGAGGGATTACACACCCTTAGTATTATAATATTATATCATTAAAAAACTCAACTTAACATTAACTGTAACCTCCCCCCTTTAAAGTTAAATAACCCTATCCACTCTTAATATTAAAATAATTATTTCTTATCTTCATAATTTCTCATAAAAATATTTTAGTTTGTTAATTCATTATTATTCATCCTTATTATATAGAATCACCATCAAGAATTAATTATCACGTAATGAATTAATAATATCTATAAGTATTTTAAATATATTAAAGAGAAACATTATTGAGTTAAATGATTCTTATTACTTTTCATAACCTCTAATCACATCCATTGTGACCGTAAAAGGAATCACACATCACTTATTAAGATTAAGGAAATATTTTGAGTAACCAATTAAAGATCGTTTGTTGTATTTGATGATATTTGTTTTTAAAATATATTTTCAAAGTAATAATAATAATTTGTTTTATGATCAACCTACACAACCATGATTATATATCTCACCAATTCCCTGACCAATGAGTTGTTTGGACGAATCATTCCTCACTTATTGAGGATAAGAACATCATCAATTTGGATAACTCGAGCTATTTATCTTAAGACTCATTGTTATTCCTTTTAATATTATTATTATTCATGAATAATAATATTTTTCACAATCACTAAGAAAGAATGGAATCCTGGTATTGTAATTCACTTACCACTAGGTCCATTACACTCAAAAAAATAAATCCAGTGGCCCAAGACAATATATAATGCTAATACATGTTTTTGAAAAGAATAAATTATTAATAATAAATAAAAATATTATTTACATTTATTTAAAATTATAATTTTTAATATATCCAACATACATTCTTAGAATGTACAAAACATTGTTTTGTTGGGTTTAGGATAAAATTAGAAGTCCAACATAACCTTGGGGGTGAAAATTAGACCCCTAATGTGTCCTAATGCACCACTTAATCTTAGACTAATTAAAGGATTTGATGGGGAACCCTCACATACCAATCATTTACACCTGACACCCCTCTTTGATTGGATTTAATTGTGACAATTGGATCTATTCTTCCCACTGATCAGGTGTCTCTTGAAGTGACAAATATCATCTATGATGCATCCTTGTCATGCAAGATGTTGGTCAACCAATATTCACATTGGAAAGATGATACTCACTCTAATAATTACACCCAATCCATTATTTCGCACCTCCACTATGACTATATTACCCGATCTATTTCTATTTAATCAAACTGATCAAACAACCACATGGATGTGTGTTGCATTCCACTGTGTGTGTTAGCTAGTTTTTACATGATGAAATGTCTTCCATTAGATACATTGTTGGATAATAATTTATTATATTCATAGATATAGTCAAAATTCATATTGGCACCATAGTACTCCATCACCATGCCACCGACTTTGGTGTCTTGACTATTATAGAACTACATCAATGAACAAAAAATCCATACCCTAACTATTTTTTACCCCTAATTTCTGATCCAACCATAGTTTCTCAAGATTGATCACCTGATAAAGGAAAATTTACCATTTTTTTTATTTTTAATGAAAAAATAATACTTTCATTGAAAATTCTTTATGGAAATTAGTCAAATCTAGCAAGGATCATCTTCTGATTTAAATAAGTGATAATAAACTTGAAGACTTTGAGATGATTCTTGAGTTCTAAGCATAGGAAAAGAAAACCTCAAGAGAAAACCCAAGATTTTATAAATATATATATAAATATTAATAAATAATAAATCTCATAAATTATAAGTATTAGATAATTTTTTTCATCATATATAAATCTATCTTGAACTATGGTCTACAAATTTATCTCATTGAAATAAACCATAATAAAATATATATAGACCAAAAAAATAAAATATAAATTATTTCATGATATTGAAATATGTTTATACGAAAAAATATTCATCAATTATAATTATTTCCTTATATATATTGTTAATCAAGTCACCATAAAAAAATTATTTAATATTTTACCATAATATTAACTTTTCTTGAGAATAAATATTTCATCAAATGCCTAATAAATTATACAATAATAAAATTATTATTTCTATTGAAATAATTTAAGCACATTAATGGATTAAATAGATTAACATATTAATTATAAATGGAGTTTATTACCTCTAACCTTAATTACCCTTACATGTTTATAATTTAAATAAACAACCATTTCTATTATTTTTTTGAACAGAAGACAATGAATATTTTGTAAAAAGAAATGTTTTTATCCATTATTAATTAAAAAATATTAAATTTCATATTTAATATCAATTTTAATAATTAAATATTTTATCAAAATCCATATTTTGTTTTTAACGAATAATTAATATTCATTTATATATATATATATATATATATATTATCTAGCTAATTAATATTCCCACACACATAGATACACAAATAATTATAATTATCCTTACCCATAATAAACAAATTGAATACATATTAATTTTCTTATCATATATGTAATAATATAAACCATATTTAAATTTTTTAGTAAATAATATTCATTTCACATTTCTATAATGAATTTTTAATCAAAATAAATCATCTTCATAAATCATAATTTTTAAATAATAAATTAAATAAATATACATTTCAGAAACATAAATAAATAAATAGTTATATTTTATCCATATAAATATTTTTCCATAAAAATAAGTTCTATAAATTTCATACACCAAATATTAATAAAAAAATATTTTACAAAAAATAATAATAAATTCTATTAAAATAATTCCCTCACATTAAATACCTTTCAACAAAAAATCCATTGACACACCCTAGAATAAAATGATATGATATTGGTAGTATTCAAACTTTATAAATTAATCTCACTAATCAAAATATTAAGAAAAATTATTTTATTTATCATGACACTTATATTCTATAATTCAAAATTATTTTTTCAGTAAAGAACCACTATAAATATGTAACACACAATGAATTTTATTTTGCATAATTAAGTAAATATTCATTCCATTTCATAATATATATACATATATAACTATAATTATTAAATGTAATATTAAATGAATAATAAATTATTTATCACAGATGAAAAATATTAACACCAAAAATATTAACACAATATTATATTTTTATAATTTAATGACCATTCAATTCATTAATACTTTGACTTACAAATTAAAATTAGTCTATATAAAATTAAATATTTAATTGAAAAAGAATGGAAAATTACTAATAATAGAAGAATATAAGTCTTTATTAATCTACTGATCTAATCATGTTAATTATATAAAAATTTAATATCTTTTATCTTCATACTAACCAAAATAATTATGCATGTTAAATTATATTAATTCACTATAAATTATTTTTTTATTAAAAATAATTCACACGGTATTAAATAAAAGAATTTTTTATAGAAATATTTTTTTAAAATTATTATAGTAATAAAATTATTAACATTTTTCATGTTTAATGCATAAAATATTTTAAACCAACACTTAAATAATTCCCATAAAAATAGTTTTTTAATAAATAAAATACTTATTTCTAAATATTTTCTTATTTAATCAAATCAAAATTTACATTATCTTTCCCTTAAAATGTAACAAAGTATGAAATATGAATTTTAATGACACTACATCACACATCCGTTCAATAATTTTTATAATAAAAATGATTTAAAAATAAAGGAATTATTCTAATAGATGATAATTATGAATCTCTACAAATATTAAGAGGAATATTATGGTGAATAAAATTTGAAAAAAATGAATACATTTTTAATAAAATAAATTTTATTTTTTAATGAAATAAAAATTAAAAATATTTATGATACAAATATTGTGATGATAAAATAATAATTAGAAGATAATACTAGTGCTACAGAGAAATAGGTTCTAGATGTTATAACCCAAATAAAGTACCCAAATCCCAAGACCTAAGTGAGATTTTCATAGGAAATAAGAAACACTCCTTCATCACCAAAGGTTGAAAATTAACACCAAGAGATAAAATAAATTACTATGGAATGACATTACCACACATAAATTATTAAAAAATAAAGGTAATTGCATGAAAATGTAAAAATATATTATTATTTTTAAACTTTTGTTGGAAATGAAATTTTTTGACGGATGATGATGCAGATAGGTGGTGTCATAAGTATAATTCATGTAGGTAGCGATGCATGCATTACATAGGCCTGATGACACATAATAAATAAATATGGTTTCATGGATTGGCTATACCCATGAGGGTGTGTGGGGGGGGGGGCTATTGCCAACCTTTCTGGCCTTTGTGTGTGGTGCGTGTGCGTTTGAATGTAATTATACCCCTAGAACCTAATATATATACATATGTTATTTGATTCAACTTAATGGTGTTTATTTATTTATCCTTATCATGTGATCAAATATGATATATGGTTATATTGGGATTTAATTCATTTAAAGAATTTATAGATTTTTATTTTAAAAAATATATATATTATTTTCTATTTAGGATGGGGAAAACTAGAAATAATGAAATTTTACATTAAGTTTAGTTTATAAATTTTCCCCCCTAAATCATATCTATTTTTATATTCTTATGACTCTCATCTTCAAGAAAAAGTGACTCTTAGAGAAACTCAATGGTATATTCATAGATTCTAGAGACAAACTAACTAGACTCTAGAATAAACCATAAATGTATAATATAAGTATGATTCTTCTTTTATTTCTAAATTATTCATGGTTTAATATAAAAATTTCTCTATTTAGTGAATATCTCATTGTAAAATTTGAAGTTCAAACAATTTTAATCAGTGTTTCATGTTTAATCATTAAGAATTAATGTTTCTTGTCATTTTTTGATGACATTATGAGGTCCTTGAATTTAATTCTTCAAGATCTGATGGCATTATATTCATGAACATTTTAGACTTCAAATGCATTTGGTCTTTAAGAAAATTTGAGTGAATATATGTGATCCATTTGATATAATGGTTATGAATATTGTTATGTGATTATGGTATAAGTCAATGATTGTTTTTATATTAATGAAAATTTTTTATTAGTTTATTTTTTTGTATTTTTTATGAAAATACAATATATTCCATTAAAAATTAATTTTCTAAGATTAATTATTGAACAATTTTTTTTAAATGAATTTAAATCTAATGATTATGGATGGAAGGATATTCTAAATGTTTGTTTGCTGAATCCTTTTCGATCCATGTAATTTACATCCCATATGGGAAATTTATTAATATTATAATAATTATTATTAATTAAATAATTGATATAAATGGAGTATATTATTTTATATATTTATCTAATTTATTAAAATTGTGTTGATTTTGTGATATATTTCATGATAACTTCATAATAAAATATTACTTTATGATATAATATTTGAAATTTATTAATTGAAAGCAGATGTTTCAAAAGTAACCTCGTAAAAATTAGTTTTATTTTATGTACATAAACATTTTGGGTATGTGATTAAAGAAATTATTGGTTATCCCTATATAATTTCATTACATTACATGGTTACATGGACACTATCAATGATTAATATGTGTTGATTGTTTGGTTTATATGTGACGAATAAATTCACCCAATTGAAAGTTTATTTATTGACATGTACTTTTATCATTCATATTTGATCACTACATCTAGTATGCTACTCACAATTTTACTTTTCTATCAAAAGACTAAATATTAATGTTTTTCATAATGTGTTGTGATGTGTTTTCCTTTATTTTATAATATTATGAGGTTTCTGATATAGTAATTCTATGAGTATATATGGTTTAATTTTTTGTTGTCTGTTTAGTTCTAATTTCTTTTATTAATATCACCACTATAATTAAATCTTTACCAATTTTGATTAAAATGAAATTTAAGGATGGAATGAGACTTTTTTCCCACTCTCAAAGTCATGGATTTAGAACTTACATTATGGAATTCCAAACCCTTTGATCTCAATAATGAGAGTTCCCACGATGATAAGTGGGAGACAAAAAGGTGGGATACATGAAATCACATCAGTCTAATGGTTATAAAGTGTGACATCCTTTAAGTATTTATAGAAAATATGTTTGAAAAGGTTGATAAAACCAAATAATTCCTACCTGAAATTATGAAAATTATTTCAAAGAATAAAAATTCCAAGGCTAGTACACTCTTAGAAACTCTTATCTCTATACATTATATGGATAATAAGAATATAAGGGGGAACATCATAGAAATTTCACATCCTGATTAAAAGATCAAAGCACTCAATTTGAATTTTTATGAAGGCATGTTAGTGAATTTTGTTTGGATTTCTCTTCCAGCACTGTTCAAATAGTTTATGGTGAGTTAGAATTTTTAAATAGACACATAGTCCCTACCTGATCTCATATCACATTGTGTTTGAGAATGAGAATGATTAATGTAAGATACGGATATCAATTATCATTTATAATGTACCTTTATGTGTAAAAGGAAAAGTAATTTAAATAATTTTCATATGGGAACTATGAATAAGTCGCTATAGAATAAGTAATAAAGGTAATAAAATAAGATAAGCTATTACTTTTGTGGTGCTCTAGATATTAAAAAGAATAAATATATTCAATATCATGAAAAAAATATTTAGAAAGGTATGATCCTAAATTTTTTATATTCAAAGGTTAATTTAATTTTAGTACCTGGACATAAATGGTTGATAGATTCTAGTTCAATAAATCACACAAATACATCCATGAAAGTTTATCTTAGTTATTGAAAGCCTAAAGATAGTGAAAGAAACATCTATTTTGAAGATGATAATATATATCATGTAAAATAAATATGAAATTATATATTATTACTTAGGATTAGATTTTTTTGGATTTGAATGATACATTCATTATAAATTTTTTTATGGGATTTAATTTATGTTTACTGTTTTAAAAATATAGATACTCTTTTTTAATTTAAAATGAAACATTTAAACCTTTAAAAATTCAAATTCGATTGTATTTGGGTCCTCCTAAGTATATTATAAGCTATAATTATTAAATATGATTACCTTATATGGTAAATTATTTCATATCAGTACTCAAGGTGTTTAGAGTAAATTAATCAGAGAGAATTCAACTTCATTTTTGAAAATAAGATTATTTCACATATACATGACGGAAATTGATATACTTGTATCTAATGAAATTCTAAGATCTCTTGAGTTTTGATATTTTGTTTTTTATCAACTGTATCAATGTGAAAAATATATATTTAAATATATGATTCAAATAGGAAGGTATACTTCTTAGATTTTTTTTGCAATGATATTTGTGAACCATTCCATATAGATCCATATAATTGTCAACAAATTGTCATATCATTTATAGATCACAAATCATGATATAAATATCCTTATCTCATTTATTAAAAATCATTATCATTGAATTTTTTAGGAATTATAATGATTTATCTAGATATCAACTAAGAAAAAGGATCAAAATAATTATATCTATCCATGGTGGTGAAATATGAGGTAGATATGAAGGTTTGAGTGAAAAATGTCTAGAACAATATGAAAATTGCTTAGAGTAATGTGATATATACCAAAATCACACAATTATAGTGACTATAGTAATGAATAATGTTACTAAAAGATGAAATATAAAGCATATGAATATGATAAAAGGTATAATTATTCATTCTACCTTACCTAATCACTTTAGGAAAAATATTTAATGACCATTATGTATATACTCAATTGACTACCAATTAATGAAAATAAAAATATCCCTTATGATCTCTAGATATGTAAGAAATATATTTTAAATAACTTTCATATTTAGGGATGTCTAACTAAAAAAAGTTATTGTAGAGAAAATGAAAGAACACAAGAATCAAGAGTTATCACCTATTAATTTTTAGAAACTCTGAGATATCTAAGGCTTGAATTTTTTGCAATCCCTCTTGATATGGGTAATTCTAGTTTCTTTGAGGATATTGGATTTATTGGTGGGGAAGAGTGATGATTTTATAAGGATATATTACAACTTAATCATTGCATACAAAAAAACAAGAAAACAAAAATCCAAATACAACCATGCATGAAACTCAAAACCATTCTATATATTAAATTAAGAATATATTTTTTATACCTTACACTGTAGATTCCTTCATTAATATATTTAAAAAAATCGTGATGAAGACCAATTATAGGTAGCCATATGTTATCCCAACTATGTTAAATATGTTGAGGGGGGGGGGGAGGGGTGGTGAATCGGGGCATGACATATTAAAAAAACCATCTCTTCAGATCTTTTTTCTTCATTAGAGAAAAATCATATTATATATCCCTCTCTTTGCACAATATATATGGAAATAAAAAAAATATTTGGACACATCAATTTTACTCATTCCACCCTCACTAGGATACATTCAATGATTATAAAACTTCTATGTTCCAATATACCAAATCCACTAAATCACACTATGATTATAATGTTTTAAGAAGATTCACTATACCTCCTAGTTTAAAATAATTTATAATTTGAATGAATACTTATCTCTATCTGATAAACTCAATGCACTTCTCCTCTAGTAGACTCTTTATAAAATTATTTCTGAGTTTATTAACACTTGTGTGTGTCTTTATGCTCCTATTTCATCAATGATATGACAAGTGCCTTTGTGAGAGACTCCTACACAAGACCCCTCTATGAGACCCATTTGTGAGTTACCCTTTAGATCATGTGGATCACATGACTTCACTATGAGAACATACTCTATTTATCTCATGAGGATTGTATGAATTTTATCGGTCTACCTATGCCTAGTGAATAACATCCTTTGAAAGACACTTTCTAGAAACCCCTTTCACAAACCATCTTCTGTTCATGAGGATGTGACTATGTAATGAGAGTTTATTTAAGTTATGGAGATCATGTAATATCAATTTTTTATTACTATATATATAGAACCCTATGCATACATCACTTTACATGATTCCTTCATGAGAGTTATCAGTGAGAACTTTTTCTGGTTATGCGGATCACATGATTCCAACAAAAGAATTTCTTAATCTCATGGGTAATACTTTAATTCACATCAAAAGACTTAAATAAATCTATCACATCTAATTGATGGGTTAGGGGTATTTATAGGCATAAATCCACTACCTCAACTATGAAAATCATGGTTAACCATCTGTTCCCCCTCCAAATAAATATGCGTTATGAGATTCTCATAAACACCTACCACATTTCACAATCACTTCACATGATCACCTATAATATGTTTCATGTTCATAGTGCAATCATAATTTTTATATTTGGGTGGCCATATCATTCCATCATGAGATCAATAGATAATCGTGTGGCCAACTCCATTGTCTTACAACACTTCATGTGACCCCATCATGTGATCAATATACTAAAATGATGTCGCATGATTTCTGAAAATCATGAGATACCAATATCAGTTCTATCTTTTATTGTTCCCACACATCATGTGATATCTTCCTAAGATCAATTGAAAATCACGTGTTATTCATGTGAAATCACCATGAGATCTTTTGACAATCATGCAATGCTTTGTGTGACTGATTTGTGAGTTTAGTTTTGACATTATCATTCCATGAGTTTTTACATTCATGCTCTACAAGATAAAAAATTCATGATTTATGAGATAATAAATTCACACTCTAAGAAATTAGTTCATACATTAATGTTCACTTTTCATGCCTCCATTGAAAACCAACCTTCATCAATAACCTCAAACCTTTTAAACTAACACAATTGATGAAAAATAACCACTATGAGGTATTTTTTCCAGCAATCTCACCCTTTGGGTTTGTTAAAAACACTTATAATATTCAAGAACCAACTTGTTGACAAGTAATGTGCATGAAAAAATATTTAAATTTTAGTACCACAGATAGTGATTATGGTATTCCTTAACATGTAATCTAATCCCACATGTGTTAGGCTTGGTGTGAGAAACAAAATTATCATGAAAAATTCATCGATGAATAACATCAGGTCTAAACCTTCCACTAGAATCCTTCTCAATACAAAAATGTAGAACAATATCAACTTTAAGGATAACTTATTTACCCTTACCTGTTTACTTATTGCAACATGAACCCAAAAGAAAATACTTTGCATTATTCTTTTTCAATGGTAGAAAATTATTATCATTTTTAAATTTAACACTCCCAGTAAAACACTAATCCCTCTATTTTCTCCCCCTTTTATGGATTAATACATTTTATCCCCCTTTTTTTATAAACATAAAGTTCACTCCTTTGTGCTTTGTAAGATGGTACATAATACATATTGGGATATAAGGGAAAAAAAACCCTAACTCAGGGGGAAGGTGGTCCCACATCCACACTATTGAAGTGTAGGGAGTCAGTTGAAATCCAATAGCTAGTTGATTTCCTTAAAACACTTCTCTCAGTAAGGCCTTGATTAGGATGTCTACAACCGTAATTCAGTAGTCTCATATTCTAGATTTACAAGGCCATGATCCAATTTTTCTTTGATAAAGTGATATTTTATTTCAATGTTCCTTTTGTTTAAGTGGAATAAATTATTTTTACTATGATTTATAAAAATATAATTATCAAAATGAATTCTGATCAAATACGTCACTATAACTCCCACATATTGAAGTTGTTACTTCATCTATAGTAACTGTAAGTAAGAATGAGTAGTTGTGATGTATTCATCTTCTACGATGCTCAAATAAATTCAATATTGTTACATTATTAGATAATAAATACATAGTCCACCAAGTGAGAATTCAATACATGATGATAAATTTTGATCATCTATTGAATAAGAACAATATACATATTTAAATCCCAATAAATCTAGATGATATTTTTAATTGTATAATAAACAACACCAACCATTCCATTGATATATCAAAGTATTCTTTTCACCGCATGTATGTGGTTCTTTGGGATTAATATGATACCCTGTCTCCTGGAATGTGAAAAAAATAGTTCTTGTTTCTATTATGTACAAAATATTTTCCATGAGTTTCCTATATTTAGTGATATTGACTACTTTTTCTTCATTATCCCTTTATAATTTCATCCATGTAAAAATTAGAATTTTCATTTCATTGGAAATTTTCATCCCAAATATTATCAAAACATACATGGAATATTGTTACTATGAAATGAATGTTCCATACCTTCTTTATGTTACCTATAAACTAAGGAAATTTTTTAGCTCACCAACAATTGAAATTTCATATATACATTTCATGAATTTTTCAAAAAAAAATTCACTATGCTTCATTCGATCCACCCAAAATTATTTCATAAACATATACAAATACCATAATACTTTGAATACTCTTATTATTAAAAAGGATATTATAATAAACTCTACCACACTGAAAACCTATTTTATTCAAATACTAATCAATTTGTGAATACCATTCTCTTGGTGCCTGCTTTAACCTATATAGTTCTTTCTTTAACCAAAAAAGATTGTTCTCATATTCATGTATGATAAAACCATCTATATTTTTAGTATAAACTTCTCCTTTTAGAAACCCATTCAGAAATGCTAACTTGATATCAATATGAAAATATTTGCACTATTTTTTCATTACTATCGATAAGAATAAGTGAATAGTTTCCATCCTTAAAAACGGTGAAAATATTTCATCAACATCTATTCCCTAAATATGGGAGTATACCTTGTACACAATTCATTATTTGTTTCAAATTATTGTTCCATTTTCATTCAGATTTTTTTAAATTATCCATTTAGTTCAGATGAAATTCTTGTTTGTGAGTCACAAAATTGTCTCCCATTTTTGATTCTTTTTGATTTGGTCAAACCCTTAATTAATCACTTGAATCCAATTATAATCTATTAAATATTCATTAAAAAAATTTGGATCTAGCTTAGATAAGAAATATTCTTACAGTAGGGACCTCTACCTCCTTGAATATACTGGTGATGTATGATCATCAATGATATTTTTTGAATTGATATATGATTAGCTCTTTGGTTTCTACACATGTTTGTTCTTATCATCATCTGAATCCTTTTCCACGTCTGCCTCTGGTATTTAGAATCCCCTAGATATTCTCACCTCTTCATCACTATTGTCATATTTTTCATGAATTTGTTGATGATTCCACTCATTTTCCACTACAATAACTCCATTACTCTCCATTAATTTTATAGTCCCTTATTGAAGAATTATATGATTTTCTAATTCCCTATTAACTAAAAAATATCACTTCATCTCAATGTGATTAAAACATTCTATATTTTTATTATTTAGAGTGAAGCATTTACTTAAAAATACTCAAAATGACTTCAATGTGGGATTATTTTCATACCATGGCTTGTGTAGAGTCTTATATTCCTTTGTATAAAATTATAATCTATTATAAATGTAGATAGATGTCAAAAATACTTATTTCCAAAACTTATTTTAAAGGACTATGTCAATATGAATCATTCTATCCATGATGTTGATATCCCATTTTATTTTCTCAACCACTATATTTTATGGAGTTTTTACTATTGAAACATGGTTCTTTACCCCATGTTTCTCAAGATAATGCTTTATTTTCTTATTTATGAACTATGTTCCATTATCAATCCAAAATTTATGGATGTTTTTAATCTATACTATTTTCATTTTTCTTTGATGTTCTGTTATGAAACAAAACACATTAAATATGTGAGTGATAATTGAACCCCATTTCTTTATGATAAAATCATCAATGAAAAGGAAATAATATTAACTTACATGAATATATCTTAGTGAAATATGCCCAAATACATTAATATTCATAAATTGAAGCAATCTTGTTGACCTTTGATCTTTTTCCTTATAAGTATTTTGAGTAATCTTCCCTTGTTGACAAGAATCACACATATGAGTGTGATCATGTGATAACTTAGAGATATATTGAGCTACATCACATTTCACTAGATCTTCCAAGGATGTTTGGATTAGATAACCAAGATGTTTATGACACAACCAGTTATATTCTTCCTTGTATTGAAGGAACATGTATTCTTCTCTAATAATAAGGTATACATTTATATTTTTGTGGTTTCCTTGCAAAAAAACTACACAATATTTCTCACTGATGATTAATAACTTCTTCATAAATCTTATATCGTATTCAACATCACATAATTGACTGACACATAGAATGTTATGGCTAAGACCTTAAAAAATCATGAAATCTACACAAATATTGTCTTTACCCCCAATCATGGATTTTCACAATCCAATAATCAACAGTACTTAAATAATACTAAATATTAAAAAAATTCCTTTTCAAAACTAATTCATTTTACCAGACTCGTGTTACCTTTATCTGGGGGGTGCATCCACTATAAATGATCCATGTTCTAGTGTGATCTGATACTTCAAAGTCAATCTCTACAACCACTAACTTTTCATATTTTTTCTTTGAGATCCATTTTTTCGAATTCATAGATGATGTAAACTGATATTCTTGATCTTTCTTAGTGTATGATAGTCCAAACATATATTATATAGATTCAAATTGATTTATTATTATTATATTGTTTGATGATCCCTTGGACTGCTGCATGTCGATGCTTTATTCCTACTTTAGTACATACCTCCACATTGTCAACAACAAATATCTGCACATATACCCGAATCCTCTACAAAAAAATAATAACCATAAAAATCATTCCTGGAATAGTTAACTTAGTTTAGCTATCCCAGTTTTTCATTCCACCATTGATACCTCTTGTATATAGAACATACATTTTGAGAATGTCTAACACTACCACAACAATATCACTTGATATGAGGTTTATTCTTTTGTGTCATTATAACAGTACTGGTTATCCCTTGAGATCTATGAATCCTCTGAATCTAATTTATACCTAGATAAATCGTTAACCTTGGAGTGTGATCTTGTGGCCTGACATAAATCAATATTTCTTTTTGTTTAAGATCAATTCACATACCTTTTGTGTCATTTTGATGTGTCATTTTCTTCTCTATACATTTCCCATAAAAATTTATAGGTCTGAAAAACTATAGTTTCCCTTTTTTGGTCACCTGAGAAACCCACTTTCCCGATATCATAATAAGATCCAAGATTTATCTTGATATTTTAACTTTCTTTATAGGATGAATACCTTCTACTAAATTCCTTCAAAATGATTAACTTGATATTTTACTATGTTAGTAAGTCTATCGATAACTCTAGTATTTCATTCAACATTGAAATTAAAATCAATGACTTTATATAGGTTTTATGAAATATCTAATATTATCCTTTCAATTTCAATCTTCAAATAATACATATCTTCTTCCTTCTACTGGATATTGAGTTTTTAATTACAAACCACTCTGTTGGATTTCTATGTCTTAGATCCCCAAACATCTATCTCATCAAGAGAAACTTCTAATTAAACCTAGTGGTAAAATATCCCTTATACTTCCCCTTCACCATAATCAATTTTCCCCTTTTCAAGGTGTTACTTATAACTTCCACCATATAATATTCTCATTGATCTATGCATTATTCCATGTATTCTACCTAAAATTATTCAGAAAAATCATTTTCTTTTGAAAGTAGAATCTTCTTTTTGAATAAACTTTTCTTAGCATTCTTCCTACCTTTGACACTAGATAAATACTACTTCTTGGGAGATTCATCATCATATTAAAACTTCTTATAATACTTTTCTATAATATTTATGACTATTCCATAATGAAATAATGCAAGAGTATGTTTCCCTTTAAACATCCCTTTCCCCATTGAAAATTTGAGGAAATGAATGATATAACACCATCCACAACAGCTTCTACCTGACCATCTTCCTTATAGAGCTTATTCATGTCCTTGAATACCACATCTTTCATCTTCCATTTTTCCACAAATGAATTATAATAATTTCTCATCTTTTATGATAGAAGAGTTTTGTGTAAACTAAATAATTCCATCTACTTTAGATATTTATCCTCTAGTAGAGATAGTTTTGAATTGAACTAATGCGTAAGAATTCAGAAAATGAACTTAACAATATTTAAATCTTCAATAATTTCTCTAAGACCGCACATGTATTCCAAAATAACATTCAGTCGATCAAGGAATGCATCTACCAGCTCATTGGGGTGCATTAGTAGGTCTACATATTTTTTTCCCAAAAAACAAGTTGTTTATCTTCTTAGTCTTTTGAATTAACTTCATATATATTTAGAATATTTTCCCACATATAATGAAATGACATACAGGACATCACCAATATGTATATTTTGTGTGATAAATCTTCCCCTATGGTATTAATTCCTTAAGAATCAACATATATTTCTCTATAGTCAGCTTATGATAAAACTCCATTTTACATACTGGATAGAATACCGTGAATTTCAGATCTAAATAAATCAATATATAGATTCCATATACTCTACTGAGTGAGAAACTATGACTTTAACCATTTTCTATGATACCAACTATTATACCAACCAGTTTAAATACCTTAAGGGGTGGGGGATCAGGTTATGATAGATTAAGACAATTTTCTCTTCAGATATTGTTTTTTAATTAAACAAAACTCTTTTATCTCTCCTTATCATTGCCTGATGTAAATCTAAAATAATACAGGAACATGACCCAAAAACTTTTCTGGGTTCACCATCAGTGGGATACATACAAGGAATATACAAAGTAAATTTTTCCATGTATTAAATACAAGAAATCTCACTGCTATTATAATGTTAAGAAAGAACTCATTGTCCATCCTAGTTTACAACCATTCACAATTTGAAATATCACTACTCTCTCTACTAAATTGAACACACTGCTCCTCTAGTATCCTCTTTTGAAAATAATTTATGAGTTGATTCACACTTGTGTGTGTATTTAATTTCATGTTTCATAAATGTTATAAAATCCAAATTTATGGGAGACTCCATTACAAGAAATCTCTATGAGACCCCTTCTCAAGTCACCCTTCAGATCACACAGATCATGTGAATCCCCCCCGAGATTCCTCGATGAGACCCCTTCATAAAACCCCTTCCTGATTCACCCTTCAAATTACATGGATTATGTGAATCCATTGTGAGAATATGGCATGGTTAGATCATGTGGATAACATTACTACGATCAGTTTTCCTATACACATTATATAACACCCTTCACAAGACACTTTCATGAAACCCCTCTCTCAAGACCTTCTATTCATGAAGATCGTGTGATTATGGCTTGATACCTTATTTAGGTTATGAAGTTTGTTTAATACCAATGGGTCTACCTAAGAAAACAAACAACAACTCACATGATGTCAATGTGAGATTTAACAAAAATCATGCAGTGCATCATGTGACTACTCCTGGAGTTCAGTTATGGAACTCATGCACTATGACATTAGACATTCGTGCTCCACAAGATCATAAATTTTCACGCTCTATGATATTAGAAATTCACACTCTGCGATATCATACGTTCATGTACCAAATGATCAGTTTATATATTCATGCCCACTCTTTAATCCATAATGGATAACTGACTTTTTACAACAACCAGAAACCGTGTTAGTAAACACAATCAAACCTAATGCACTACTAGGAGTTATTTTTTCCAACACCATCATTCCCCATCCTCTAGAGTGTATCAATCGGTTGAACTTAATTTCCCAATAATCATGTAAAATATTTACTAAATAATTTTTTTTTCAAGTGACTCTAATAGAAAAGGGTAAATTATAAGAGGTATTATCTTGGGATAATCACAAAATTCTCAATCAACCCACCTCTACGGGCTTTGTTTATTTATATAAAAAAGGGGGCAGTACTTAACCCCCATTAATTTACTCATGAATTGTAATGTTTGAGTTAATGGATTAAATTATTGATGTTTTTATCTCATGAATTCCTTGATTATAATAATAATCTTATATAGTGAAATTTTCATTAATGATATCTAATATCAGAAGATTCAAATGTTAATCTTTAACATTCTGCTACCCTAACATTCCACTACGATTCCCAGGTAGGGACATGTTATCACATAAAAAGCCGTAAAAAATCCCTTATGGAATTCCTTATGATACAGGAATAAGGTATCCAATATACCATTAGAACCATAAACATTGTTCGATATGATATGTTTAATCATAATACATATATATTCCATTTATATTATATATATATTGGTATTTTAAGGCATATTTGCAATAGAGAGGATTGATGATTTGTCCATTGAGGAATAATATGGTATTATTCCTAATATGGATTTTGATAATGACTAGCATTAGTATTAAATACCTAAGAAACTCAATAATCCATTATAGATCAAGAAAATATTATTGAACTCATTTTTCATAACAAATGTAGTTGGTTTTGTTTGATGCTCAATTGTGGGTTATTGAGGGTGGTTGAATAATAATCTGTTTCTATTTTATATTTTTTTATCTTTAATGGAAACTCCCAATGGTTCCCACATCCATGAAAATGAATTTTTTTCCAATGATAGGAGTTCAATTGGGGTTTAAAACTAAATTATTCTTAGGAAATGACCTTGCTTGAGAGGATGAAGGTCAAGCCCAATGCACCCTTTTGGGGGGAGTGGTTTACTTTTTATAAACTCCCTTATATATTTAAGATATATTAATGGAATACTTACCAAGCCCTGATATGGTATTGGTTACCCCCATGATAATTACTCTATTAAGACCATATGTTTATGGGAACAATTTTGCGTGTCATGATTTCTATATTAATCTATTCTTCATTTATGATTTATTAGTTTAAAACAATGTTCTCTATCTATAGTGTTTATTTACATCTAGGGATGTGATATATTTTCTTAGAGATGGGATTGAACCTATACGAGTCATCCAATATATTGTATGAGAACATGAATAAAAACCCACAAATTTCTTTTAACATAGTTTAAGGCTACATGATAGGACTATATATTTTAGTTTAACATAACGTTGAAAGGAAATATATATTGGTCTTGAGTATTGATCCGGAATCCTATATATCCTTTAAATAAATATATCATTTTTCACATAGTTCATTTTATCGGTGTTTGTAATATAACATATATGAAAATAGTGGCCTTGAGTGGGACATATTCTTGTTAGGATTTCCTTAATTACCTCATCAGGATTATGAACCTTTGAGTGAAGATGTGAGGTAATTAGGATTACATCACAATGAAATGACCACAATAGGGGAATCATCATCACACTCTTGGTAAAATCATCACTGGTATTTATTCTCACATGATTCATGCTCGGTGTGAGATAGAAGGGACAAAAAAATATTGGGCACATCGCATGATAAAAAATTTGTACGAGGATTACACATTGAATCTGACCTTTGAGAGGTATGATTACTAGTCTTCTGAAGAATATGGTATTGAACTCATGACTTAAGATTGTATCCTATACATCCTATTTATAACAAGAATAAAAGTCCTCATAGTTTCGTTCATCTCTAACCTGATGGTGGGTTTATGTTACATATAGTAATTTTCTGGGATTACAATCAAGAGGATTCTATTGTATATACCCACCTCCCATACTCTGATAGATGAAGAAGGATTATATAGACATATAAGGATTAGCATTCTATGATCCAAGGTAATTGTAAAATGGAGGGACTTGCACCAGGGTGGATACACATTGGATTTCGGGCCTTAGGATGGCATCCTACATATCTTGTTTGGAATGGAATTTGTGTTCTTATAGTTTATATCATTCCTAACCCATTAACAGGTTGTAATGAATCATTTAACTTAGAGAAATTATTTTTAACACTACGTTTTAAGAAATTTAGGGACATATACCATTATGGATTCCCATAATACATATTCATTCTCTATCCTCTGATGGATAAAGAGTGATGATGACCAAAAAAGGCTTGTTGAATATGTTGGGTATGAAAAGAAGGATAATACAAGGGAATGACATTAATAGGGTCACACAAGTGCTAAAACCTAAACCATTAGTGGAACTCCCCTTGTATAGGGGGTACTCAGCTAATGGTTCTTGGTTGAGGGTTTACATGGTGTATGTTCAACTGTGTCTTTTGGAAAAATTTGACATGTCCAAGGGTGTCTTCTTAACAAGTCTAGTGTGTCTGTCTGATATCTATATAGTGTCTTCCCAACATGTCCTCAATGTATCCCATATATAGATTACATGTCCCAGGGTGCTTCCCACGATGGATTTTGACATGTTAATGGGATATCACAGGGAAGTGATGACATGTACGCGGTACTTCACATGATCAAAAAAGACTTGTCCATACCCTTTCATATGGGAAAGGCCAACATTTCTAGGTCCTGTCACATGATCAAGGTCAACTTGTTTAGGTATTTTCAAATGTTTGAGACTGACATGTCCAGGGATGCATGAGGGCACTACAAGACTAATTAGGAGTCATACAATAATGTTATCTTAAGCGATCCACACGGTGGGGTCTTGCAAGAATTTCTAGGACGATGTGTGTAATAATAAGGGTACATCTAAGGGTTAAAGTTTTATATCCAAGGGGATCATTCAATGGACACATATGAAAAAGTTCTCTAGTCAAGGACATATGCCAAGGAGTGTTCACATGACAAGGGTGTATGATTGTGAGTTCCCACATTTCATTGACAAGGGTCTGTGAGGGAATCTCATTTCATCGCAAACATGTCTAGGGACACATACATGTTAATAGGTACATTCATAACTAATGGATTACATCATATGGGAAAGAAAAGGAATTGGGAGACTGAGGGTTCTGCCTGTTAATATTGTATGACAATGAAGCACACCTCCAAGCCTAAAAAATGAATTTCAAAATAGAGGCTCACATGAGATAATCACATGATGTTAATATCATCATGATATCATGTAACCTCAATGAAATCATGCAAGGGTATCTGGAATCGGGGTATCATGATTATATAGAGGATTTCACAAAAGGAATACCTCTCCTATCCTCTATTTTTCTTCTCCATGTCTTAATATATCCCTATCCTGTTCAAATAATTCCTATTTATTAATGGGATTATGGTTTTATATAGTTATAGGATAGCCAATTATATTTCATCTTTTCATGTGCAGGCACCACATTCCTCAACTTGACTTTGTGGAAAGCTTCTCTTGATCGAAATCATGTGATTGCATGAATAATTTATATGTTCTTTGTTTATTCAGGTAAGTAACTTATTTGATAATATAAATAAAAATTAAAATATTGGAAGACTCACAAAAAGTAAGGATACACTATATTCTAAGTGATTCTTATTATATCATTGTGGTTCGTATGATGGCTTCAGATTCACATGATCTTATAGAAGCTTGAAATTATGCGAGGCTCTTGCGATGGTAGGTGCATTACTTTTCATTTATATTCTTATTGGTGTAATAATTTCAAGGAATAATAATGACCATTTTATCACATGATTTATTTCACTTCTTGCAAAGGATTCATAGTGGTCTTGACATGATTAGATTCGCGCGATCATGCTTTGTGTGATCCCACAACACGAGTGTGGATACTCACTTCATCAAAGGTTAAGTGATTCAGCATTAGAAACAGACATGATTTACTTGAATCTTCCCATTCTCAGAGAATTAATATGTTATTGAGATAATCATTCAATCACAAGATCACTTCACATGATCCCTTGTTTGATCATGCATTATCATGGAGGAAAATGATCAATTGGATGAAGGCTTTATGTAAAGGAAAGAACCTTCATGTGCTGAAAACATACATTGATTTTCATAAAATCTATTTGATTTGAGTTCTTCTTCCTATATCATCACTACTATGATATTTTGATATCCAAAACCATGTGTGATGGATTCATGTGGCTCACTTGGTTGGACTCATGTGATGAGTCTAGTTTCATTGAAAAAATAATTCTTGCAAAATGAAGTCAGATGCCTAGATCTGGGATTTCGAGAATGTATATTTTTTCTTAGTTTGATCATAGGATAAGGATTACTGGGTGGTTGTCGAGCGTCAGTGTCATGCAGGCACTGGGGGTGCCTCACGGTGTCTGGGAGTATGGCAGATGAGTAGGAGGTTGATGATGATATAGGGTGTGATCAGGTGACTCAAATCATATGTATTGGATAAAATATGTTATATACATATGTTTTAAGGTGGAGGAATAATACCAAACATTCAGTAAGTCCCACATAGATATCTCAAACATGGGTTCCATACTTAATAATACTAAACATATTGCACATCCCTTGAGTCGACAGTGGGGTCAACACCCACAACACATGCACCCAAACCCTCATCGGAGATGTTGTTCTATTACCCCACCCTCCTAGAAACCACCTACATGTTCTGTTCACACCCAATGGGTTCTATTATTTCCCAAATTCCCCAAGTAGTATACAATTCAATGCTAGATCATGGTAATGTTGAGGTGAATCCCACATGTGCCCTTGGTTTAGCTGGTTAGTTGGTTTGCTTGTCTGGACAAATTTTTGGCCAAGGGAAACCTTAAATACATAGAATGAAATAATCTAAGCTAAAAAGGGAGAAATAAGGGAAAACCTATGTAACATTATAAAATTAATCCCAAGCCCTTATTCTTAAAGGATTCTACCTCCAAATCATTCATGAAAAATATATCAGTCTTTTGTCATAGTATTCACACATGTCAAATCATTAATGGATAAGTATCTAGTGAACAATTATGGGTTCCAAAAAAATGCCCACTTTATAATTGGATTCATTTGGAATTAAATGAAATTGTTTCTAAGGTAAATGTATATCACTTTTCGATTTACTTGAACATTTTATGGGATTAAATAATGATCCCTATGAGAGGATTTTCCAGATTGCATTAGATGAGGGATATTGAGCACCACCAAGAGGAGAATCTTTACTCATTGTGTCTAGATCTAAAAGAAAGAACTTGGACCTTGATATGTACCATGTGAGGATATGAATCAATCTGTATGTAGTTATAATGAAGAATACTAAGTAGATCAAGCTCATAATTAGCATACATAGGTTCATGAATGAATTACTCTATGATGAAAATATCTAGATTGTATTTAGAGAATGGGATGTAATAACCTTGTGATGAAATCATGGTTAAGGACCTATGTTTTGGTGGAAATGTTGCAAGTATCTAGATCTCATGCAACATTTTAGTCCACACAATGTAGGACACTCTAAGAAGTTTAATCTCTTATAGGATTAACTAAACATCATGTAATTTTAAGACGTGAGAGGACTATGGATATTTAGAGGGATCATGAGAGATAGAGATGGAATTTAATTTCTTACCTAGATCAATGGATTCAGTAAGCATATACTGATTTTTTCTAAGGATAGATAATGGTCTCTAAATGCTATGTATATTTTCTCTTTTCTATTACCCTAAATTTCGTATAAATTTCATATGGGGAAATATTAGATGGAGTGAACTTGTATTTTTCTCAGGCGATCCATTATGGTTTTTTAACCTGAATTTTTTTTGCCTTTTCTATTTCATAAGTGATCAATATTTTCTGGATTACATAAAGTTCATGTCTAATGACTAGGGAGTTGACATTTTAATAGGGTTCCCCTTTCGGGTTTAAAAATTGGGAAGCAATGTGTCTCTTTCAATTAGCCTCTTAAGGTATTTCAATTTAGATCATTAATGTGTTGTAGTTTAGTGTCTTCTAGCTCAGACCATATACTAAAATGGTTTTGGGTCTTGTAGATCAGAAATTTTGTTGTTGTAGTTCAATGTCTTATATCTTGGACCATCTAATATTGCAGTTTAAGGTTTTCTATATCAGATCATTGGTTTATTTATTTTAGGGTCTTTTAGCTCGGACCTTCTATTGATATAGTTTATGGTGTTTTATCTTAGTCCATCTATTGTTATAGTTTAAGGTGTTTTAGTGATATTAATTAATAATAACTCTATTAGTAATGATTTATCCCAGGAAAAATAGGAAAATGAATAATAAAAACTAATAAAACTATAATTAGAAACGAAAAAGAAACAAACTATACGTACCTCTATATGACCTTGAAGACCACCATTAACCATAGAATGACACTCACTCTATGAGAGAACATGATATGGATAGAACATGAACTGAAAAATGATAATTAATCTAGGCATGTGTATTAAAATTCCTCATTGGTATACTAAATGTGAACAACTCTCTATTCCCAACCTTTAAAAATAAAACGAGTTCATGCTAATTTGAAATATGTATATTTAAAATAAAGATTTCATTATCTTTATAAAAAAACTAACATGTTAATAATTCCAAAGAACCATTATCCTTTATGTTTTTTAAAAATAGTTTCATAATTATAAGCCCTTCAAAAAAAACCATATCATAAGAAGAAACATGTAGCAAACAAACATTTCAATGAGAAGCAGTGAATTTTTTTTCATGTTCTAACTTAATAGTTTTTACTAGAATAATAATAGTTAAAATTATTTTATAAAAACATAAAAAATGAGTGAAATTATAATACCTGTGAAATAATTATCATGGAGTATAACTAGACATCTAGTTAAGATACCCTATAATTACTCAGTTCATAATCCATCTTCCAGACTATTGATCTGATCCAACATCAATAACCAACCTGGCTACTCTTAACTATCCTCCCAAGTGGAACAACCTACACTAATATTCTAGGGGGATCTAGTTCATATAATTATGACTAAATAGTAACCATCTCTTAACCCTCATAATGATACCTAGGATCCCATGGTTATAGAAAACATAGGAGATGAGAAAGAAAGCATGAACACATAAAAAGACACCATATATGCTAAGGTCCACCTTCCGACACTATCAATGTTAATTCTCCCTAGAATGGAGAGTATCCATGGAATTGTCCTCTTTTCAAGAAATCATTTAAAGGTACCAAACATAACTCAGTTTTTTTTAAACAACCTTTTACCAATTTAAAACCATTTTTGAAACCATTTATAAAATTAACATCCCATTAAACATTTATAAAAAACAAAAACATAAGGGAAAATCATCTTTGATAAGTTCTAACTTGTGTAAATAAAATATTTTAGAAGTTTAATCAAGACCTTGTGTGATTCACCTCTCAAAAAAACTTTTTGTTGAAACATGATTCATCAGAGAGAAAGTATGGCCAAAATATAATGAAACATGAAAATGAAAGAGGTTAATTTCATCTATTACAATGTTTTTCCATATTACAATTATTTCATAATATTATAAAAATACATAAAAATACAAGAGAGAAATTATAGCTTCCAAATTAAAGGTTTGGATATAAGGAACATACCTCAAAACACACTACTTTTGACAATGACAACCCAAAACGGCTTCACACTTACATGTATATACACCTCCACACACATCTATATACTGTTTGACCCAATGTACATATTACCCTTACTGTGAGGGAATATGTACAAGGTAGAGATATATATGTATATTCTTACTCGCATATATTTATTCAATCCTCCTTCTGTAAAGGTAGTCTAAAACTATATTAAGGAGGTCTAATGTATACTAGAAATATATTAGGCACCCTAAAATCACAAAAACCCTAATAAAAATTGAAACACGAATTGAAATGGAAGAAAACTCACTCGAAACCAAAGGAGATCTCGCTACCTTTGATGGTCATGGAAAATACAATCCTCAATCAAACCCCAAGAACCCTAATAACCAAGAATAACCCAATATAACACCAAAAATTGGGTTATGGTTTGGTTAGGATGTGTGAACCACCCGTAAGAAAATAGAAACCAAAAAATAAGATGAAAAGGGGAAAGAGGAGAAGAAAAAAACTCTACCTGTAGAGACCACCCATAGAAAAAATTTGTAAATTGGACATCAGAGGGATAAGGGAGGATGTGGTGGTATTCATAGAGAAGTCCTCGCCATGTGTGGGCTGAGTGAGAGGGAGGGGTGGGGCGTGATGATGGGGATATGGGAAAGGGAAACTCCTTAGGGGTTTAATAAAACATAATAATAATAAAAATAAGTATAATCAAACATTGATAATGATAATAATAATAATAATAATAATAATAAAACATTTATGATAATAATAATAAAAATACTAATAATAATATTTATTTTCTATTTTGTTCTCTGCTTGCATGGTTTGACCACATGGATGGCCAGACCATGAGCCAACTATTCAACCATCTATGAGACTCTATACATTCAAAATGGGTAGGGTGAATGGTTTAAGAAACTGTGTGCCAACCATGTGGTTGTATTTACTAAAAAAATATATGTACCTGCATAGTTTCCAAATGTTTCAAATGCATTTTCTACAAATCGTGTGCCAATCGTGTGTGAATGTTGAAAAACCAAAAAAAATAAATTTAAAACCTAGTTTGGATTGAACTAAAAACGGGGATAATTATAACTTCAAAATTAATTATAATTAATAATTTGAGGCCATGGTGTGACAATTCATCAAAATATGAAAATTTATACCCCCATAAAGTCCTAATGGACTTAGTTGATCAAGACATGAGTTAGGGATGAAATACCTCCCAATATGAAACCTCTAGAAATCAAAAACCCAAAATAGGAACTCACTTCCCTCCCAAAGTCCAAAGCCTTAAGATACATAAAGAACCCAAAATTACATCCAAAAAAATAAACCAACACACATGAATACAAATTTTGATAATGAATGAACTCAAACATCAAACCGAAGAATGGATAGAGGAGGAATTTCATGCCTCTAGACACAACTTCAAATAAGGAACAACATGAACCCTAACATAGAAATCACTAAACTCATCAGGGTTAGGGGGGATGGTGACAAAGGGTTATCCCATAAAGAAGGATAAAGATAAAATTAATCATGAGTCCCTTTTTATGGTGTTCTCCCCACCATTTTGGGACTTTAGTCAACCACCATTTCTCTGGCCAAAACAACTCACAAATCCAAAAAATACATTTAACATCAGTGTGACCTATTAAATTCCTAAATCAAACGAAAACATTATATTGGAAGACTCAGGTGGAACCCATCGTGGTTATCCCCACCATTTAAAACTAACTAGAATAGACCAACCCCCAATACAAGGGGTTTCCCCAATGAAAGATATAAAACTCAAACACCAAACCGAACCAAGATTCATAATTCCAATAAGGCTGAGTCATCCACAAACAAGTACAAACAAAAAACTAAAACTATTCCAAAATAATTTTATCTATTCAAATTGAACATTAATACGACATAAATAATAATATAACATAGTTAATAAGTCCACCCAAAACATTAAAACAAAAAGGGTCCCAAAAAACACCCAAAGGAAGGGAAAACTCAAATGTCTTCCTCACCAACATTGGAGATAAGAGGTTCGACCAACATCTACCACACCCAAAAACATATCCCCTAAATGAAAAACTTTACTTTAAGTCTTATGGATGGAGCCCTGGTGTTATGAAGCATCTTCTATCCCATATTTTGGAGATAAAATTATTCAACTAAAATTTTAACTTTTGAGGTGCCTCTTACAAAACCTCTTTAGGTGGCTCAAGTGACCACATTGAATTAAATAAATTTTTATAAGAAACTATAGATGAGGTATTCTCCTATTTTCAACAGATGAAGGTGGGAAATAACCCAAGAAGACTTGGGTGTGGTCCAGTGTCTAAAAATACTATGGTTCCACCACCCAATTCAGAGTTTGGGTAGAGTCGTTAATGGGAATTCCCAAACTAACAATTAGTCATAATTTTCTTTATTACTCTAACCAACTCAATTTTAAAAATTTCAAACCACTAAATGATGACCGAAACTGACTCCCAAAAGATACCTTCACATAGACAACCTAGTATAGAACTTCAATGACCAACCATCCACTCTTTTTTACTAAGATCATTCTAGGGATTATTCTAAAAACAAGAATAATGGAACCAAATCAAATTATATCACAAACCAAAACTCCATATTTCAATCACAAATCAAAACAAAACTCAAAAAGCCATTCCTAACACAATTCAAATGTTTCAAAACCAAAATCCCATGAAATACAACTCCAATAATGAAAATAAAACAAAAAAGAACTACTCATTAACTTTTTAATACATTGAAATCCCTTTTTTATAACCATTTCTCAATAACAAGAAAAAAATTAAGAGGTTAAGTACCCACCATTGGTATTCTAAGAAGACTCACATATATAAACTCCTTTTCTAGATTAACCACCATTCCACATATAACGATAACCATCCATTTTCTATATGATTATATTCATATATATATATACATATATATGTGAGAATTTATAATAATATAAAGGGTCAAAACAGTACATTTATATTTCCAAAAAGAAATATCCAATCTAGATTTCAAATACCCATCCAATTTTCAAATCCTTCTCTTATCAATAAGTAATCTTGTTTTAAAATCCCAAGAAACCCCTATTTCACTTTTCAAAAGAAATTCCAAATTCCCAAAAATAATTCAAAATATATTTACGATTAAATTTTTATAAAAGGTTTCAAGGATTAAAAAAATGTTCTGAAAACACTTTCCATTTTAGAAACTACCATTTCATAGTCATAGAATACAAGCATTTCATTGTGGAAGTCAAATTTTAATAAACCAAAATCCATTTTAAAATCTAATAGAAACACCAAAAATTCAAATAAAACAATTACCAAGAATAAACAAGTGCATCCTAATTAATCAATGAATCAAAATATCAAAACCTCAACAGAAACGATGTTGCACATGACTTGGGTGTATTATTTGGCAGGTCATGCACCAACTGTCTGAGAAAATTGGTGGTCATGAGAAGTAGTTACATGGTATTTTCATGGTTTTCTATACATTTAATATCAATTGTGAACCCCTTTTAATTCATCCAAAACAACCACTCCAAGCCTTTGAATTTCTCAAAATAACCCACCAACTCTCAATGAAAAATAAAATAATCCATCAAAAACCCAAAACATCAAAAACAACCAAGATCCAAGCTCATATTTTGAGTCATAACCATCTCATACCCCCTTGTAAATTCAATAATTCTCTTAAATAGGTGGTGATAAAGCACTTACCCATGACTGAAAACTTGATTTTCAACAATCATAGAGCCAAACTATAATGAATCTCCAAATAACATGGGATAATTGTTTTGATACCTTTTTTTCACATACCAACCCGAGTAGAACCCAAACCAGTCACCCCAGTTGGCCCAAAATAATATCCAAGAGGAATTCCCAATCCTCATGGACTAAAAACAAGTTTCATACAGCAAGAATAACTCTATTTGGAATGATTTATCCTAAGAACAATAGAAAAATAATTAAAGAAAAAAATAAAACTATAATTGGTAGTGGAAAATAAATAAACTAGAAGCACCTCTATGTGACCTAATGGGTCACCATCAACCAAATTATAATACTCAATACTTGGGAAAATTCAATATGGGTAAAACCTGAACAAAAGAAAAATAGTAAAGAATATAAGAATGAGCATTAAAATACCTAGTAGTAATTCCAAATGAGAACAAACCATATGGATTACCTTTAAAAAGAAAACCATTTCATGTTAGTTTGAAATAAAAATATTTAAAATAATGTTTTCATTCCCTTTCTAAAACAAGTAACTTGTTAATAATTCCAAATAACAATTTTTTTATGAAAAACTTTTCTAAAGAATAATATAATTTCCAAAAACCCCTTTATAAGAATAAACGCACAACAAAGAGACATTTCAATGAGATGTACTGAAAAATATATCACACGTTCTAAAGTAAGTGATTCCAATTAAAGTATAACAAATATATTTATTTTATAAAAACATTACAAAATGAGGGAAATTGGAATACATGTTAAACAATTATCACGTGATATAACTAGACACCACGTTAAGAGACCCCAAATGTACTTAGTTTAGAATCCAAATTCTAGCCTATTGAAGTGATCCAAAGTCAATAACCAACTAGGATGATCTCAAATAGCCTCACTAGAGGAAAAACCCACAAGGCTACTCTAAGGGGATCTATTTCTTTTAATTAGGACTAAATTGTAATCTTCTCTTGACTCTTACTATAAATCCTAGGATCCCACGGCTATAGAAATAATGGGAGATGAGGAAGTACACATGAACACAAGGAAATCCATAATACATGCTGAAGACCAGCTACCGACACCATCCATGCGAATTACAAATAGAATGGGGAGTATCCATCAAGGAACCTTATTTTTAAAAAATTATTCAAAGGTACTAATCAAGACTCATATTTCGAAAACAACCTTTTAACATTTTAAAACTATTTTTGAAAATTTTTGGAAAATTAACATAAAATTTTACTTTTATGTAAAACACTGGATGAAGGGCCAAAACATATTTTATGTTTTCCAAATTGAATAAATAAAATATTTTAGAAGTTAAATCAAACACTTGTATACATATCCTTTCATTTTTTTTGCGAAACACACTTCATTTTAGAAAACCCATGGGGAAAGAATAAAATATCATTAAAATGAAAGATGTAATTTTATCTATCACTATAATTTTTCATTATATTATAATTATTCATAATATAATTCAATCACCCAATAAAATAAGAAAGAAATTTTAGTTTCCAAATTAAGTGTTTAGACATTGGGAACCTACCTCAAAACACACTGTTTTTTATGATGACACCCTGAAACCACTTCACACATATACACTTATACAGTTTCACTCTCTCTCTCTCTCACACACACATATAATATTTTACCCAATTTAAATATTCTTCTTTCCATTATAGAATTTGTACAAGGAGGATATGTATATATATATATATGATTACCCATGAATACATGTGCATGTTTCCTTAAACAAAAACAGTCCAAAGCTAGACTAAGGATACCTAAGGTATACTAGAAAAATATTAGGAACCTAAAAATTACAAAAAACCATAATTAGCATTGGGCCAAGAATTAAAATAGGAGAAAAACCAATCCAAACCAAAGGAGATCTTGTTTCCTTCAATAGCCGTAGTAGGGAAGTTCCTCAATAAAACCTCTTAGACCCTAAGAACTAATAATAAACCAAGAGAACACCCAAAATTGGGTTAGGTTTTAGTTCGGGCATGCACACGATGAGCAAGAAAAGATAATCTAAGATATATGAAGAGAAGAGAGAAGACAAGAAGATTAAAACCCTACCTAGAGATACCACATATGGAAACAACTTAGAAATATGACATTGAAGGGAGAGTGGAAATGAAAGCATATTTTTTTAATAAAATCTAATAATTATAATAATAAAAACAAAAAATTAATAATAATAATAATAATAATAAATTTATGATTATGATAATAATAATAATATAACATTTTTTTTCTTTTTTTCTCATCTCGCATGGTTTCTCTGTATGGTTGGATTAACCATGCGACACCCATGTGGCCCCCTATAGGCCTCTAGACACTTCAATCGAGCTGGGTTCTTGGTTAAGGAAATAGTTCACCAGCTCTGTGATTGTCTATGCTAAAAACTACAGATGCACCTACACAGTTTATGCATGTTTCTACTAATCATAAGCTAACAATTCTCCCATTCTGAAAAACCTAAAAAATTAATATATAAAACTCAGTATGGATCAAACTAAAAAATGAGGCAAAATATAATTAAAAAAATGAAATATAATTAATAAGTTATGGTTAGAGTGTGACACCATGAAACCATGATGTAATTCAGTTTTTTATGGTGAAATATTATAGATTTTGAGTCCACTTGGATAGTTAAAATATGGGTTGTGTAAATAACATGTCAAGTATCTTAAACTAGTGAATATGGAATGGGTAATACATGTCAGGGAGAGCCACAAAATATAATAAGGTTATGAGTTACACAATGGTATTGCTGGGGATCATAAGGATTGGAGGTCCTTTATTGTAGAGAGGATATTCCTTTTATTGATGGGGTTGTGTCCCTTATTCATGCGATAATATGGATTATATTAATGGTCAAAAAAGGGTCCCCACATCATTACAAGGGCTATAGAATATTTTTAAAGATTCAAGATTTTGGACGATGAAGTGGGATATGGAGAAAAGAGATATCCAAGAAGGGTTTTGGAACCCTAGGGCAGTTTAGTTTTTGGTTGGGAAGCTTGGGACCTACACCATGTGGTTTTGAGTCTTGTGTTATAGTCCATCAAAAGGGTTAGGAATGAAATATCACATCCCTACTTGGAGAAAGGGTATAGTACACAGTGATGTAATGTCAAGGATATCGAATCCTCTTGAATAGTCTAATTATAGGTATTTTAAATATTGATCAAGGTATATTTGAGTCAACTGAAGGTGGAAAATAGTGGGTAACGATCAACCATTTATAATTATATAATTCAACATTACATACAGTTTGTTAAATTAATCCAATGTTTAAGGGGTTCCTGTTCTCTAAGACTAAACACCCTATATTCTTAATGTCTTTACATTTGTGTCATTTTATTGGGAATTATAGGGGGCTCCCTTTGGATTAACCAATCCCTGTTACCAGTTTCTAAAGTGGATTAGTAGGAGAAATAACTTGAAGCTGTGAGGTTTCTAATGAATTGTATCAAATCAAGGAAGTGGTTGTGTCTACTAAGGATTCAACAAAATTAAAGTGTTTTATGGAAAAAGTAAAATTTAAGAGGGGTTCAAGGACCCTAAAATAAGTGTTTCCATATAGTGAACACATTATCATGATGAACTGATGCAATGAATCATTATTCTAATTTTTTCATGGACCATGGGGTCCAAATATCATACGTCATCTTTTTCAAGTGCCAAAAGGTGGGCCCCCTAAGGTTTATGACTTATTTATTTATGCTCTAAAGTTTTCCAAAAATCAATAGATGGAAATTTTAGTGGGTAAGGAATTTAGTTTTTATCATACCTCCATTTGTGTGTTTTCTACCTAAACTTTTTTAGGTCTATTTCACTAGTAATTTAGGGTCTTGTGATTTGGAATATTGAAGGATAAATAATAAGGGAAAATAACTATGACTAATGTGAATATAGTTTAAGGACATGATGCATGTGGACTTGACATGAAAGAAGTGTTAAAAAATAGCCTCATTAGTATTCCTAGGGTGAAGATTTCTTAAATAGTTTTTTGAGAAGGAGGTGAAAATGTTGTAAATAATGGTTCAAGGTTCTCAGGTAATGTGTAATAGGAGGGGATAGTTATGAAAAAGATAATTGTGAATCACTCTATGGTGATTATATCCACTATAATGATGTCAAGGATCTAAAGTATTGTAAGTCCCTTATTACATGGAAAATATTTCTCTAGTTGATAGGTCAAAGACACTTATATAGATTCATATATTACAGGTTAAAATAGAGGGATATTTTACTCTTTTTAATCACATTGTAAGGTTTAAAAAAACTCTAGGTGCTCAAGATAAGAAGTGTAATTTATGGATAAAGTTTCTTATAAATAAGATTGAATCACCTCTGACTTCAATTTACCATGTCCAAGATCATGTTTCCCTTTGATAAGGGGTTATAATTGGATATAGTCTACCTAATTTATCATCATACAGTAGGGAGACACATGGAATTCAGTTTATCATCATACGACGAGGATGTATTCCATGCAATTTTGCTTCATGCGGTACAGATATAGGAACAAATATGAAATTGTGAAATATATCATTGGTGAAAATTTTTATTAGTCAGGGGAATTTAGATGTAAGAACCACCTTTTATCCATGAAAAGGATTGTTAATGGGTATCCATATATTAGATCCCATACCACATTGGACTATCTTAATCACAAAAAAATTATATATAGATATGACGCATATGTTCACAGAGTGAGTCTGTATGACAAGGACTTCTTTAAATGTAGGTATATTCATTTTTATAGCTAGGTTTCCCTATACATATTGTATGAGAATGAATCATTCAATAATCATGTCCTTTAAAGAGATATCTCTTTATAGATCTTACACATATGTAGGGGTGGGGGGAATTCTATCTTTTTATCTTAGTTATTATAGACATCAAGGATGACTGAGGTGTATTATACAAAGGCGGGGATAAGGAATTTCCATATTTCATTTTGGTATGGAGGTGAAAAATTCATCAATATGATATATTCATGGATATGACAACCCGATCTATGAAAGTTTAGGTATTTTAGGATGTACCATATGTCATGTAGTTTAATGTTGTCTAACTAGGATGTTCTCATGTAGTTTCGCCTCATGTAAATAGGATTTATTATTGAGAGAAATAAATAAATTTATAAAATTAGGTCTTCACAAAATATGCATACCCTGATATGGTAGGGTATGTGAATATTATTTTATAATCTTTTATTGAAAATAAATACGATGCATAAATGTTTAACATCAGAAGTATGAGAATCAGACTGAATAGTTGGGTTATGGAAGGTTTTAATAATAACCCAAGAATATCTATGTAAACTAGAGGTATAAATTGGTGGGTAAAGGTAAAACATTTATAATGGAAGAAACCTATATTTCATTCAATTAGGAAAATAACTATTAGTTTTAGGGGGTCCTCTCCTTTGTGACAAAAAATACTTCAGGCATAATCTATTTGGAATTTTATCATTCACTAGTGAATCCTCGAAGGGTCCCTTTGGATTAGATATTCCATGTTACTAGTTTTCTATAGGGGAGAACTTGGAGAAAGGGAGAACAAGGTCCATGGGGTTCTAAGAGAATGATATCAAATAAAGGAATTGGTCAGTATCAACTTAAATATTGAAGATATGAAGTTGTTTCATAGAGAATGTAAGCTTCAAGAAGGGTTTGATCATCATAGAGGCAATGCCAACATGTATTGAACACATTTCAAGGTTAAGGGATAAAAATGTGAATCTGGAGTATATAATCATAAAATGTGATGATCTATTGAACTTGAATACCTTTTTTAGTGTAGTTTAACATAATGTGACTAGGATATTGTCATGTATTTTAACATCATTAAACTAGGAAGTTTCATTGATGGACTTGAAATGTTGGATCTAAGAATAACTACATATCATACATTATAGTAATAAATCCATACACAATTATGATTTTAGAGAATCCATCATGTATTCCTGAACCACACAAATGGGAGAGTGCATTTTTATCATTTTTATCACCACTAGACCCTGGATTTTAGGTCCTAATGTTAATATGTATCATGTGGTAACAAAAATCAAACCACCCACAGTTATGATACCAATTCTGTGTATTTTAGGGTCTTTCAACAAAAATAGAGAATATGAAGGCATAAAACACTAAGTCATTGTTGAACCCTCCTTTTTGTGATAAAATGGATGATATGTATCGAGGGTATGAGGATTTAAAAGTGGAAATCCAAATAGATTATGAATATTGAAATACTTAGGTATTCATGCGGGATACATACACCAAAATGAAAGGGTATAAGAATACAATTTTTCACACCCCAAATTTTATTTATATTACTTATTTTGTTATTTATTGGATTCATTTAGGCTCTCCAAGGTGCAGGTTGAGCATTGGTCAAAAAAATTGACGTTTAACAATTTTGGTGGGTTTCAAAACAGTGCGCAGGCACCACACGGTCAGAAGTAACCACACGGTCGGCCCGAGTTCCTGTGCATCTCCCTAAGCTTTTAAATAAATAAAATTTTATGTAAATAAAATAAGCTACATTTTTAAGAAGTATTAAAAATAATATTATTGTGTAGATAATAATAATATTATTAATAAAGTGGTATTACTATTATTATCATTATTTAAATTTTCATTGATATTTTTAAAATCAAAAATGAAACGAATATTTTATTTTTTTAAATAACAAGAGTTTCTAATTAATGTTTAATTTTTATTAATAAAAATTATTAATGTTTTTTATATTATTATTAATATTGTTAAAATTTAAAATTAAGTGAATAAAATTATGATTATAATTACTATTATTTTCAGTGTTATTATTATTATTATTATTCTTATTATAAGATATGTATATTTTTTAACCCTAGAGGCTCCCCCCTTTTATCCTTACCCACTCTGCACAGTTCCCCTTCTTCTCCCCTGAGGAACATGGACCCCCTCCCCCTGCTCCTTGGTGCACACATAGACCAATCTAGCCAGCTCCCTCTTGTAGTAGTGCTTCGGCCAGCTCACCTCACGGCGCACCTTATTTCTAGAGACTCGAACTGCAGCGCACCGATAGCCTAGCGCCACACCCTCCCTACTTCTATGCGACTCGGATCCTGGCGGCCCACCCTTTCAGTGTGAACGCCTACCCACGACCCCTTCTAGACATGCTCCTCCCTTATCAAGGGCCTACTATTGACATGAGTCTGGTGGACTGTTTTGTTCGCACCACCCTCACCGACATCCTCCACCTTCATTAAAATCCTCTTTCTTTTTGGTGTTTTCATTAATTATCGAAACTCTAAAACTTCTAGTAGTGTTGGGTAAATTTTTCTCGGTGTTTAAAGTATGAGATTGGTCCACGGATTGATGTTCTTACTTATGTTGAAGTTCTATCTTATTCTCACAGGTTGAGGGCGGTGTTTTTATGCCCTTTATTCCAATTTCAATCCATGTGGATCTGGAGTCTTGCTCTTTAACTCCTAAAATGTGTTTCACATATCTATTATATACGTAGTTAATATGTGGTAGTGATTTTGTATTTTTTGAATTGATTAAAATTTGGTTTTTGGATACTTTTTTATTTCTAAACTTTTAAATTCCTTTCCATTTGGGTTTGAATAATTTTATGGTTCATTGAAATGGTATTGTTGGATATTTTGGGTGATATTTCTCAATAAAAACTTTTTTATTGGGTAGATTTGTGAAACAAGGAACTTGAAGAATTGTTTTAATGTGTTAGTGGTGTGTGTGTGTGTTTAGTTCTTTCAAAATGATTGGAAAATGGTATCTTTTTATTCCATTGGATTTCTCATATCCAATGGATGCATAGATTGAACCCATGGATGGGCCTTCAAATGAAAATGAAATATGGAGAGGTCCTTTCCTCACACCTTGGTTTTTTAAGAAGTTTTTGTTTCTCCCCGTTTCCTTTATTTTTTTGATAAATGGTCCCATGTTTTTCAAAATGAATTAATGTTGTTCCAAAAGTATGGATGGTTATGACATGATTGGTGTTGGTTAGAAAAATATATTGTTTCTTTAAATGGTTGATGGCAAGTTTGGAACCTTTGCATATATTGTTCTTGGTTTCCACTTAGTTTGGTAAAGAAGATTTGTAATAATGTCTATTTGGAAAGTGTTACATGTTAGGGTGTGTGTGTTAAACATAAATTCTAATGGGAAAGGACAAAGTGAAAATAGAATTTCTTATTGTTGGAAAATGGGTTTTAAGGTGTTTCTTTCTCTTTGATACACTTATCCTAGATGGGTAGAAATTAAGGCCCATTTGGAATTTTTGAAATGGTTTTGTAACACCCTTTTTGGATTGGTTTCTTTTCATAGATGTTTATCCATGAGATTAGGAGGGTCCTCAGTAGGGACCTACCTAGTGTAATAAATATGGATTCAAGGGGATACCCTTGAGGTGGTTAGGGTGGAGCTGAACATTGTGGTATAGTTGGGGAGATATATGTATATTTTTGTTTATATTGTATGGAATACCCCTTTATTAAATATATAATGGGAACCCATCATAGAAATGAGGTTTATTGAGAATGATTTCTACACTAGTAAGATTGTGAACTACTAGTTGCCCACAACCGGTGGATATTTTTGTTATTATTTCTATGGGATTAGGCCCCTTAGTCAGGCTAGGTTGGGTGATGATCTGGTTTCTGGGCATCATAACATCATCAGGTAGGGTATGCCTTCAGAATGGGTTATATGTATTATTATGTTTAGGAATTCCTCTAAGTTACTAGTATTTCTCGTGGTTACCCATTATGAGAACTAGTAGATCCATTTCCCCCATTGTGTAAAATTTTATTCCCATACCTAGTTTTATTCTTTGTTTGCAAAACTGTGAATGTGTGATTGTTTTAATAGGATTTTAAAGAATATTTTTCAAATGAGTAAGAACATACCCTTTTTTCTTTTCTTGTTTTTTGTGTGTTAAATTATGAGGGAAAATGAGCATGTTGTTTTTTTCATTAAAATGAAAGATATGTATAAAAACATAAGTTTATAAATTTATTTAAAAATAGAATAAATGGATTTTTTTTGGAAGAAAGTACATGGATTATGTAGTGTTTATCTAATAAGTTGTTTAGCTAACACTCTACCTATACCACTCGATGTCTGTAGACCCAAGAAGTTTTGAAGATTCATTTTTGTTTAGGTTCTGTTAGAAGGTTCTCACACCAAACCTATACCACTCAGTGTTAGTTCTTATGGCTTGATTGGTTTATTTATTTATCTATTTATGGTTTATTTATTTTTGAATAAATCATTCCCTCTTTTATGTTTTGATTCCAGATACTAGTTCCCATCTTGGGGGGATCAGGAATTCCCTTCAGACTTCTATCATAGGTTTTTTTTTAGATTGAGGGCTGAAAATAGAGGCAAATTAGGTTATTTTTGTGGCCTCATGTGAGGTGGTGACCCATGTGGAGTCCAAGTTCCGGTTCAATGGCCTCTTAGTGTTATGGATTACTTGGGGCTTGGGCCACCACCATGTCGCCAAGTTAGGCATGTGAACTAGTTTCTCATTCTGATGGTTTGTTGTTCGTTGTGTTTCATTTTGATTTTAGTTGATGTGAGTGTGCGTTGAAATTGAAAGTAGACTATTAAAGTGAAAATGGTTTTGTAGTGGGAGTTCTTTCCTCAAATGGTATTGAAATTGGTAAATTGGGTTTTAAAATATAAAGTGTTTCAATTTGAAAATTTTTGTATTTGTTTGGATTTGATAAGGAAAATGGGTGTCTGGACTTTGGAATTCTTTATGTAGGGTCACATGTGCATGACTATGTACAAATAGTGCATGGGGGCACTTGTCTGCAGATGATGTAAGCAGGATTGGATGAACGCACATGTGGCTGTTTATAAGGTTCCATAGGTGAGTTTTAAAATTTAAATGAAATAGTGGTTTTTGGAAAATTAATTTTTTATTGTGTTTGTATATGTTTTCATTATGAACCTATTTCCCTTGTCTTGGGCGTTTTATTTAATTGAGTTTTGTATTAATGATGATTTTTGTTGTGTTTTTTGTGTTGTTTGGAGTATGATTCCTAGGATGGTCGCTAATGTAGCTAGTGAGTCATGACCAGTTTCTAATTCCTCTTGGGTGGTGATTGTTCGTCGAGGTGTTTATGGTATATTAGAAGTAGTGGAGTGGTTTGATAGGATCCGAGCATGTATTCAAGTGGTTTGGAAATCCTAAGTTTGCTTGAGCATGTTTTGTCTCAGATTTAATGGAGGGTATAGTTTTGTAGGACTAGAGGTTGGGTTCCTCATTATCATTAAGATTTGGGGTGTGTTTCAAGGGTAGTCAGTTTTCATGAGGGTTCCCCATCTGGTGAGCAGGGTGTGCCAGAGGAAACTATTTCAAAAAAATCTTCTTCATCGGTGCCGACTCCTAGTTTGTTAGACCATTCTCTTGTGTACCAATACTATGGTCTGTTTAGGCATTCTAAGACTTTATCTTGTATCCCATTGAAAAAATACCACCATCATGGTCTTTAGAATCATCAGGATAAAGAAGGAGTTTGTGAATGGGGGTTATAAATTCTAGACTTTGGGGTAGGAGATACTTCAGTAATCAGGGCCCCAGCCACAAGTCTCGGGGGAGGGGATCTCATGCACAGTTAAGAGTTTACGAGGGTGCGTAAAACCTAAGTCTAGATCATGTTTTTATCTTTGGGTGGGAAATATCCAAATATTCCTTTTTTACATTCTTGTCACCATCTTAATATCTTCCTTGTTGTGGTGTTGTGATGAGCTCGTTCTACCACAATCCTTGTGGCCTTATCTACTCCTAGTTTGGTTTCTAAATCATTCGGATTCCTTAAGGGTGTTGGGCCCATGAATAAACAAAACCATTCTGATTTTTATTTGATCTAAGTTGTGTAATTTAGGGGAATTTTTGGTTTAGTAAATTAATGGGCGGGGTTTCCAAGCCCTTTCTTAGTTTAAGAACTTCTTAGTGCGTTTTCCTCTATTGTGTTTTGGTTTTGTTGGGGATTCCTCTATCCCATTGTCCCGGTGTGCTGATATTCCCCATACTAGTTTTAATCCTTGTGGTGGATTTTCTTCATTAGCATTGTGAAAGTGGGTTGAGTTCATTATAGAGATTCCCTAGTCTCTGGATGTGGTGAGGATTTTATTTGGTCAGTGTTTGAGGTGTTGAGTTAATTTCTCATCCTCAGTTTGATGGGTATTTTTATAGCAAGCTATCTGTTTAAATATTTGGTGTGTTTTTCATTCCATGCAGAGAAGTTGAAGGAGTTTTGTTTGGGAGTTTCCATGTTCCCCCTAGGGGGTGGTGTATTCGGATTTCAAGGTTTCAAAGTTACTGGAATTATTGTGATGGGGATAACCTTCTTGTGTTTTCCCCCTCATTCTTCTAATATGGTTAATTCTTGAATTGTTCAGGTGTGATGTGTGTTGGGAATGGTCACCCTGAGGCTCTCAGTTTCCATTTCTTTTTCCTGGGTATGAACTCGAGTTGAGTCAACTGTTAGCTTGGTGACTTTATGTGGGTAGAAATTTTTGTGGTGGGGAGAATTTTCACGCCCCAACTTTTTTTTAAATTATTTATTTTATTATTTATTGTCTTTATTTTGGCTCGCGAAGTTGTGGGTTGAGAATTGGTCCCAAAATTTTGATTTTTAACAATTTTTCAAGGTTTCAGACTAGTGTGCGGGCACCGTATGGTCGGCGGTAACCACGCAGTCAGCCTAGGTGCTCGTCCAGCCACCCAAGAATTTAAATTTAATAAAAATTAATATAGATAAAACATGATAAATGGTTAATCCATAATAATAAAAATATGGTTGTGTAGATAATAATATTATCACTAATAAAGTGTTATTACTATTATTAATAATAAGAAATTTTTTATTGATGTTATAATTAAAAATGAAATGAATATTTTTTGTTTGTAAAAATAAAAAGAGTTTCTTAATTAAAATTTTATTATTATTAAGTAAAATTATTAATGTTGATATATTATTATTAATTATGTTAATATTAAAAATGAAGTGAATAAAATTATGATTATAATAATTATTATTTTCAATGTTATTATTATTATTATTATTTTATCATATGTATTTTTTTAAACATAATGTATCCCCCTTTCTCCTTACCCGCTCCACACAATGCCCCCTTCTTCTACCATGAGGTTCATGAACCCTCTCCCCCCTACACCTTGGTGAACGCACAGACCAACCTAGCATGCTCCCTCTTACACCAGTGCTCTGACCAACTAACCTCCCAGAATGCCTTACTTCTGGTGACTCGACCTGTTGCGCGCCGACAACCCAGCGTCATACCCTCTCTACTCCTATGCGACCCAGCTCCTGGTAGTGTACCCTTTAGGTGTGAACCCCTACTCAAAAAAACATTCAACCGCGCTCCTCCCTTTTCAGCAGTTTGCTACTGGTGCGAATCTGATAGCCTTTTCCAGTCGCACCTCCCTCACCAACGTCCTCCCCCTATAGTAAAATCCTCTTTATTTTGTGTGTTTTATTCAATTAGTCTAACTCTAATTCTTTGTGTTGTGTTGGGTTACTTTTCCTTAGTGTTTATGGTTTGAAATTGGTTCGTGGAGGGATGTACTTCCTTCCATTGAGGTTCTGTCACATTTTCATGGGTTGAGGTAGGTGTTTCTATGAACTTTATTCCAATTTCAATCCATGCAGTGCTTGAGTTTTTTATTTAATTCCTAAAACAAGTTTCACACCTATATTATATACATTTTTAGTTTGAGGTAGTGCTTGGTTGTTGGTTGATTTTATTGAAATTAGGCATTGGATAGTTTTCTATGTATGCGCATGTAAAATAATTTCCATTTGGGTTTGAAGAATTCTTTGGTTCTTTCAAATTGTATTGTTGGATATTTTGGGTGGTGTTTGTTGATAGAAACATTTTTATGGATATTTTTTGTTTTGTTTTGGGTGGATTTATGAAACTTGGAACATGATGAAATGTTTTAATGTGTTAGTGGATGGTCTGTGTGTGTATTTATTTCAAAATGATTGGTAAAGGGTCTCTTATTATTACATTGGATGTGGCACATCCAATGGATGCATAGAGTGAACCCATGAATGAGCCTTCAAATGATGATGACATTTGGAGAGGTCACTACCTCAAACCTTGTTTTTCTAAAAGGAATTTCTTTCTCAACCTTTCCTTTATTCTTTTGATAAATGGTCCCATGGTTTTCAAAATGACTTAAGGTGGTTTCTAAAGTGTGGAAAGTTATGAAATGGTTGGTATTGAATAAAAAAAGTATTGTTTCTTTAAATGGTTAATTGTACATTTGGCACCTTTGAGTATATTGTTCATGGTTTCAACATAGTTTGGTAAAGTGGATTTGAAATAAAGGTTGTTTTGAAAGTGTGACGTGTTAGGGTGTGTGTGAAACATAAAGGCCAATGGGAAAGGGCATAGTGAAAAGGGAATTGATTATTATTGGATAATGGTTTCTATAGTCTTTATTTCTCTTTGTTAAACATACCTTGGAGGGGTTGAACTTAAGAAGCATTTGGAATTTTTTAAATGGTCTTGTAAAACACTTATTGGGTTGGGTTCCTTTCTTAGTTGCTGGTCAATAAGATTTGGAGGGTCCCCGGCATTGGACATCCCTCGTGTAATGAATGTTGATGGAAAGGGGCTACCCTTGAGGTGGTTAGTGTGGTTTCGGACTGTATGGTATAGTTGGTGAGATATATTTTTCTTGTTGTTTATATTATATGGCACACCCCTTATGAAATATAGAAAGGTAACCTATCATATAAAATACGTTTACTTAGAATGATCATCAAAATAGTTAGATTGCGTACTGCTAGTGGCCCATAAAAGGGGGATATTTTTTTTATTTCTATGGGATTGGGCCCATCAGTCTGGCTATGTTGGGCGATGATTAGGAATAGGGGAGTTATAACATTATTAGGTAGGTAATTTCTTTGGGACGAGTCCCATGTATTAGTATGTCTTGATCTTCCTCTGAGTTCCTAGTATTTTTCGTTCTTCCTTGTTATGAGTACTAGTAGAGCCATTTTTCTCTTTTTGTAGAATTTTATTGCTGTTTTTGATTTTATTCTTGGTTTGGAAAATTGTGAATTTGTGACTTTTTTAAATGGATTTCAATTTAGATGTTTCTAATGAGTAAGAAAAACCCCATTTTTTTTGTGTTTTGTTTGAAATTATAAGGGTAATGGAGCATGTTGTGGGTTTTCATTAAAACACAAGATATGTATAAAAATATATTTTTATAAATGTATTTCAAACTATAATTAATGGAATGTTTTTTCAAGAAATGCATGGATTCTGCGGTGTTTACCTACTGAGATATCGAGATCACACACAACCTATACCACTCGGTGTCAGTAGACTCCGACTTTTTTTTGGTACAGTTTTGTTCAGTTTACTTTTGTAGGTGATCGATTCTAGAGGATGATTGGTATTGTGGATAGAGGTGACCAATAGGTCACATGGAGATCACACGTTAGAGTTTAGTTTGTTCATTTTGGTTTCAGTTTTGTATTTTAGTTTACGGCTTGTTGAGTTATGTTTTCTAGCTGGATCTGTTTATATTATTTATGTCATTTGTTAGTTCTTGTGGATTTTTGGTTCATTTACTTATCTGGTCCAGGATTATTTCTTTGGTGATAAATTATTTCCTCTTATATGTTTTTATGCCCGAGACGAGTTTCCATCCTAGGTGGATTGGGAATGTACTTCGAGCTATGTCGTGGGCTGCCTCGGGTGGCCAGTTAAGGGTCCACCCTGTTGGTTTGTGACATAATGGCATAATCTTGATTTAAAAATGGGTATGATGAACATATGTGTAACATTAAGGGTGTCCAAATCCACTTGAATTGTTGGGTTATGGAAGGTTTAAATCATAACCCATGAATATCTATGAGGTGAAACTGGTGGGAACAGGTCAAGAAATGATAATGGAAAAGTCCTATATTCCACACAGTCATGACAATAACTCATGCGTTTAATGGGGACCTCTCATATGGGAAACAAATAATCTAGGCACAATATATTTAGAATTATTTCATTATCAAATAAATCCAAGAACTGATCTCTTTGGATTAGTGAGTCATTATTACTTTTTTGATGTATGGGAGAACCAGAAGTAAGGGATCCCAAGGTTCATCGGGTTCGAAGGGAAGCATATTAATTCAATAAATTGGTTGGATTAACTTTGATATCTAAGATATGAATTTGGTTCATAGAGAAGATAATATTCATTAAGGGTTCGAGAACCATAAAGGATACATTACATTTTTTTGGAAAATATGTTCATTGTTAAGGGATAAGACATGCTATTCTTGTATACATAGTTAGGCGGGGGGGGGGGGGGGGGGTCATTTTTTGGTATAAAGACCTCTTGTCGTGTAGTTTTATTTAACGAAGATAAGATGTTGTTCCATAGTTTAATTACATGTTAATTGGACACAGTAATTTATTTTAAACTCATGTTACGAGGAAACATTTCTTTATCCTAGAAATTGTTTTGTTGCACCATCCAAAGAAGCTTTCTAGGTTCCCTAACCTCACATGAGACATGATCGGTATTAGAAACAAGGGATAACTAGGTATTTTATTTAGTCACATGAGTGTAAATGATGGGTAATAAATATATTTTTTCAAAATTTATGGTGTATTAGATCCTCTAAAAATATCTTAATCTCATAAAGGTTCATGAATAGAATTGGTGATAACTTGTGGCTAGTCCTAGAATGGAGTATTGAGTCATCACTATATATCCTATAATGGTAAGAATCAAGGTACACATAGTAATCAAATTGTTCCCTGCATATGTAAAACCCATATATGGTGAGGGGTGAATTTTCATTATTTTATATGTTGTGTATGGTCCAATTATTGGTGATTTGGACGTCAAAATGTATACTATAGTAATAGGAATCAAACAACATGTAGTTCTTGAAAGTTAAAAATCCCGGCATAGGATTGACCCATACATAGAGATGGTGGAACATTTTTTACAGTTTTTATTGTGGATAGACCCAATATTTATGATCTTAGAGTCACTATATATCTAATATTAATAGTAATCAAGACACACACAGTTTTTGAATATAAAAATCTCCTCAAAGGTCTAACCCGTACGTAGTAGTGGGAATTGTTTCAGTTTATTTTAAAACTGGACCCAAGATTTGGAATCTAGGTGTCACTATATATCCTATAGTAATAGGAATCCAAAAACATGTAGTTATTGAATATAAAAATTGTTACATAGTTTTAACCCATATATAGGGATGGATGTACTTCATTTTGTTTTTTGGAGATCTAGCTCATGTGTAGTGAACTTTTCATGAAGTAACATTATCCATGAAGTTTAAAATTATACAGAAAGGAAGTATTCTATCTATTTTAACATAATGAGGTAAGGAAAAAAGATTATACAAAGTTTAAATTATTTCTACCAGGATGTAGGATTCTATATAGTTTAGATCCTTTCTAATAGGACTTTAGCTACTGTGTATTTTAGAGTCTTTCCATAAGGACATGGGATGATTTGTAGTTTATAGTATTTCTTTTATGAAATGGGATTCTATGAAGTTTGGAGTCTTGATACCATGAATTAGGATGAAATTTATTTTAAAGTTTTGATTATAGGACCCGAGATGTTATACAGTTTTGATTCTTACTTCCAGGTATTGGGATGCTTTGTAGTTTATAGTATTTCTACCTGGACTTGGGATGTTGTGAAATTTAGAGTATTTTTTCTAGGAATTAGGATTCCATGTTTTTTAAATTATTTCCACCCAAAATTAGGATTCCATTCATTTTAAATTCTTACTTCCATTACTTGGGATTCTTGACAACAGCTATGTAATGTACTTCTTGAGTGAACTTTCATTAGTGGTAGGCATAACATATTCTTCATTTATTGTGGATAATGAGTAAGAGAAAATGGAATAGACCTTTTGTATGATGTATGTTCCTTACCACATGTATTATATCTATATAGGTTTTTTATTGATATCATTGGGGTTTTGAGAACCAATTCTAGTACTCAATGTAAGAAAAAGTAGAGGCGAACATTTTTATTGTAGGCTCATGTAATCCAATCCCATGATTTCTCTGGTAGTTATGAAATTACAGGATTCCATATTAAGGGAGTTTTGATTCCCTAGGGATATGGTAATGTAAAATTATCCATACTTTACCCATAATTGGATATAAACATATGATAGAGACTTTACAATAGAAATCTAGAGAGTAGTCATTATATAGAGACAAACATTCCACAAAAGTTTATTATTCTCTTATGATCCTGGGTCTTAGGAAATAGATATAACATCCTCGTCTAGATAAAAAATAAGTTTATTTATGGTCGATAGGTGAACCTCATATCCTTGATAAGGGAAGTATATATTATTTAATCTTGGGTCAGCCACCTATATATCTCGGTGAATATATAGTATGGAATCCTCTTTTGACCCACCATGAACTCATAATTGGAAGTGGAAATGTGCCTAAAGATAATTGGGTGTAGTTTCTGAAAAACATCTTCCATATATCCATGTCATTATATTCTTCATTAAGGATATATATCTCCACCCAATTAGAACATAGATGTTTCTTCTATGGGTTTTATACTAACTGAGGTGATGAGTCACTGATGCTTGATGAGGAACTATATACTATTAACCATAATGTTTTGAAGACCTCTATATATAAAGTTGTATGGTCAAGGAGTATTTTTCCTTTTTTGGGAGATATATCTCTGTGAGGTAGTTGAAAATGGTGAATATTAGGGGTAGTGTCCCTATGATCTGTATCTATACAAGCATGAGGAGTACTATATAAGTAGTGATCTACTTATACTTGGGTTGTAGAGTCAAAGAGCCCTTGAGGTGTTGTTGATATGAATCCCACAACCTCATGGATACTGATATTGAACATATAAGGAATATGAGACTCATTTTATGTTGTGTTTGGAATAAACCTGCTTGCATTTTGGGAATGAGAAAGGATATGAGCCTGTTGCATGTGATATTTGTGATATGTTGACAAACTTGTGGTGTTATTGGGACATGATCCTACTACTAAAAAGCATTAGAAGGATGCTGGGGAGATACTATGTTATTAGTAAGATTATGAGCATTCCTATTGGTGGTTTTTGAAATATGTCAGTCACTTTTGGATGAAGCGGGGGTATGATCCTGATTTCAATAAAAATTCCCCATAGGAATATGTTGACCATCCTCTTAAATGGTAGAATAAATATGATCCTACTCCTGTATATCCTCTAAAAAAGGTTGACATGGTCTTTATTTGGTAGGAGGAGAGACGTGAGCTTGGTCTTGTAAGCTATTGGAATATTTCAAGTGGCTTCATCGATAGGGATGTGGGTCTATCCTGAGTTAATTTTCAAACTATACTTACATAACTCAATTGGAGTGGGTGTATAAGCCCAATACAATACATTTAGAGTTTTTCGTTGGCTTTATTAAATAGGGATGTGCACCTCTCTCGAGTCATGTGTCAATCTAGCTTGGCAAGCCCTAGTTGAAATTAGGAATGAGCCAATACTTTTCTATACTTTATAGGAATATAATGATCATTATCCTGTATGAGATAAAGAATATTTTCTTACTCTATAGTAACCACTTGTTCATACTAACCATGGTGACATTCTACTCTAGCTATTGGGAAAGAAATGTATGCCTATCCCTGTATCATCACCAGAATATATTGGCGGAGCTCTTATTTTATTATCAAAATTTATGGGCACTTATTTAAGTTAATAATATAAATTTATTATCATATCCTCTCATTTTCTAAGATATGATGATAAATTTATTTGATTGATGTTGGGATGTGTGTGCACTCCTATCCTCCTCATACCATTAGTATATGCTAATGGGCTTTATGCATGGGGGCATGGCTCGGTACTTTCCCCATTTTTTCTGCCCGGATATGATAACATAATTTGATTGATATAGTAGATAAATGAGGCCATTCTATTTGGTCTACAACTTTTGGAATTCTACAAGGTTTCCTTGTTGTTCATATCTGAGTGTCTGGGGAAGTTGTCTATCGATTAATATCCTTATCAGGCAACTAAGGGGCATTATAGATTTTTTTATATTACTATGATCAATATTATACTGTATTAGGGTACATTCATAGCCACTATAACTTCCACTTGATGATAGTGATATAACCCAAATATTTAGATGTATCATAGTATACCATCCTGTGACAAAGACACGTTCCTTATAGTTTCACATCATTTGGTAAAGAAGTTGTTGTACAATTTTTCATCATATGACTAGGATGCCATCTTACAGTTTAACATCATTGTATTAGGGCATTGTTATAAAGTTTAATATAATGCAGCTTGAAATTTTTCATTTATTTGAACATAATGTGACTAGGAAGTATCATCCAACTTAAAATCTTGCAACAAGGGTGTATCATGTAGTTTAATGTCATGAGATAGGTTGTATTATGCAGTTTAGCATCATATAAATAAAACATATTATGCTATAACCTGTCAGAAGGGTTAATTTTATAATGGATTTTGGATGAATCTTATGAATATTGGATGAGTTTTTAGATCCTATAACTCTTTCAAGCATTCATTTAACTATTTCTCTAGAAAATGTTAAAAGCTAATGAAACCCTCTCTTGTGTTCCCAAGATGTCAGTGGTAGGGGAATTCATTTTCCTGGACTTTAAACATCACTTAAATCATCCTTTAATTTCTGGTATTTCTATCAAACCATTCTTTTAGGCTTAGTCAAAGTACATGGGGATATGTTTTGGGTGGAAGGAATAACATTTTTTCGATCTCACACTAGGAGATGGAAGCCTATAACTGGGAAATACATGGCTCTTATTTTACTGAACAACTTATGTGTCCTTTCTAGGGTTCTCACTCAATTAGAGTGGGTATTTACGTGTCATTGGTTCCAACATCCCCTCATCTATCTACTTTTGAATCTAGTCTTTAAATTTAAAAAATATATATTGTATACATGAGATTACATTGGGAGTGGAAGTGATTGTCATGGACTATAAACCCCTCATCACTCGACTTCCTCATCATTAGGAGTTCTATCAAATCATTCTTCATGTCTTATTCAAGATACATGGGGGCATGTTCTGGTTGGAAGGAATATACCCTTAAATTTTTTCATCAAGAGTTGAGAGACCACACTGCTTCCCCTACATAATACCTATACCTCTGTTGGTGTAGGAACATGATTGGGTTTATGTACAATGTGTATAGACCCAAAATTTATTAGTTGGAGGGAGCATCTAATGTATTGGGGGCCTTGGATGATGTTGGCACATCCCTCTAATTAATTGACCCCAAATTTCCTAGAAGATTAATAATTTCATGCTCCAACTTTTAGTGGTCTCCCCACTATAAAAATTGTATCATGTAGCCTTACATTCTATAGAAAAAATCCTATCTAGTTTAAATGATTTATCAACCTATAGTTCACATTAAATTTTGAAGGAAATACCTTAATATCATTTTCATCCATTATCTAGCATACCCATTAATATCCAATTATCTTCAACTTCTTTAAAAACTTTTATTTATGTTTTCCTACTCAATTCCTCAAATACCATATTCCCTTTTCCTGGTATATTTTAATGATTTAAATAAATGAATTTATGATAGTTCGACCACATTTTATATGTCAAATAGATATCACATTGTGAGAAAGTATAAATGAAATTATTTTGGTTGGAATACACTATGATATTATAACTAAACAAATTAGGCCACCATTTAATCAATGTATAAACAACAAAAACTAACCCATAATCATGTATATGATTATTAATTTCATGAATTTTCAACTATTTGTATTCATGCACTATGAATTGGCATAACTATATAAGGAAGAACCCCAAACCTACACCTGAATCAACATACTATAATTCATAACTGTCTACTAACTCTAATAAGATTTGAACTAGTTCTATTGTATTTTTTATTTAATTAATCAAATACTTTATAAAAATTCTTATACCATTCTAATGTGATTTCTCTCCTAGTAAAAGTCATTATTAGTGAAGTAAACCTTGATAAGTTCTTAATAAAACTCTTTTAATAAATATCAATTCATTGAAAGATATGGATATAAAATAAATTCATGTTCATATCCCAAGACACTAATACTTGCAATTTTTTAGGATTAAATGAGATTTATTTATCAAAAATAAGTTTCCCTTGAATATTCACTTCATGAATCAAAAAGTTAAATTTATAGAACATTGTAAATAACATATGTTCTAGAAAAATTTCTAAAATAATTTATAAATGTATTATATTATCTAATTTAAATTTTTATTAAATCATGATATCAACCATGAAAGGTTACACTAATTTATATAAATATTTATTGAATATTCAATTCATAAAACAAATGAACATTGAAGGTGAAATATTGGAACAAAAAGGAATGATAAAAACTAATAATATAAATAATGACTTTATAATGTCATAATTAGTATATGATCTTCCATTAATCTTAATTTATAATACTAAGAGTAAAGATAAATATTTAAAAACCAATAATATAACTTGATCAGATCATATAAATCATCAGTATGTGAAAAGTATATATATTGTTTTCTAGAATGATTCATTTACCCATAGGCAATACAAAATCAAAAACAACCACAAAACTTCAATGGAAAATTCTACATATTATTAATAGATAATATTAATAAATAATCACAAAATACACTGTGATACATATCAACTTTAATTGGTATATTCAGTTTGTTATCCACATCAAATAATTTATAAGATAATACATGTAGTTGGAAAGATATGCATCGAATCACTCAAAGAATTAGACCACATCATGTTGGATTAATATCCCATTCACCTCAAAATGTATAATAGATCCCATATTGTGAAACCAAGAGAACAATTCATATGTAGAAATCAATTTGATCTTTTCATTTGATATTATAATTTATTAAAAGAATAAGATCATATGTTTTTTTCTCAAGGACTAGTAAATACCATGATAATTACACATCACCTGCTATAATGGTACACAATATACATTTTGAATCCATACCCATTTCATTAACATAATGGGGCATTAATTATAATATTATATGAAATTAACTCAACATGAAATGCCAAAACATCCACTGCATGTTTAAATATAAAATAATGTTACACAGATTTATTAAATAAAGAAGTAATGATCATATAAGAAATGAACTTAGTGCCTCAAATAGTTTAAGGTCCAACACCAGGACCAGACTCCTCAAATAATTTCAATGTTTAAAAAAGTCTTCCCTTTTCTTTTTAAAGACAATTTATTCTCCCTTGGGCCCTAAAATATTGTTTCCAAACTTTATCCACTACTATTTATGATCCTTGAGTTATGTTGGTTCCCATACAATATTTTGTTGGTATTAAACATAAATAATCTATTTAAATAGCCAATATTTTCACATCAGTGATAATTTGGGAGTAGAATATTAATGTTAGTCCTTTAATAACCTTTTAAACACATTAATAGATTATAGGAAACATACTTTATTGAAAAGTAATTGAGGAGTTATTTGTGATTTTCTTTTACAGAATATTCTATTTACTATTATGAAACTAAAATTACTCTTTCCCATATTATGTTATGAAAGTAAAGTTATAAAAATTCATGTATCTTCCTTTTGTGAATATTTAATAGTTTCACTATCTAAAATATATTCATATTAGGGTAATTTTAATAGAATAATTATTCCTTAATCATTTTAAAAAAATTCCACTTCCTCTGAAATTTTAGAGGTATATTTTTGATGTGATGAGAGGAATATGTGAGAGATTTTCTACAAATATAGAGAACCGTGTGATTATTAAACTATATTTTATTGATCATACCTGTGATACACCTTTATAAAAGATCTAACCATTTAAATTACAATTCCTTCCTCTATCCTCCATAATGGATTTATTCCCTTTCATTAACTTTTTATGGTGGACCAAAATAACTAACATGGATAAACATATATCTAAATATTATAATTTCATATTTGATTAAAATTATTTTCCATGTCAACATTTCTAATATAAAATACCCATAAATATATTTTATATTAAATTAATAAAATAACCCTCTATCCATGAGATTTACAAAAAAAATCAAATCATTAAACAATAAATTTTTTAAAACATAATTTTACTTTTCTCATGAAAATTATATTTCAATAAATAAACTGAAGTTATTTTAAATATCCATTAAATATTTTGAAATATAGATTTTATAATTTTCTCTATTATAAAGTATTTACACCTTGGGGATGTTACTCAGTTTCCTTAAAAATAGTCATCCATTATTTTTTTCTTGTGAGATTCACATTCCCACATATCTTCATAGATATCATTAAGTGCCTACAACACCCTAAATAATTAAATTAAACTTTCTCTTTATATATATATATATATATATATTTCTAGTTTAAATTTTTCATTGGTCCTTCAATAAAAGACATTGAAGTTTCTATATCTAATAATTTACAATCGCTATAATGAGATGGATCTTGTAAATATATTCTAAATGATTTTCAAAAAAGATATTATGAACCAACTCATATCATATTAGAAATTCCGTTTGATACGTCTCCTCACTAACCCATTAAAAAATATCAAATGTAACCATGTATCACAGTGAATACTTTATTTTTTATTGTTTAGTTATTCAGTTTATTAAATGGAGAGAATCTCATAAAAATATATTGTCACTAAAAAAAAAATTATAAGGGTTATTACATATTTTCATCATATGAATTCTATTGACCTTGTTCTTTTATTATTTACTTGAAGATTAATTTAATAAGATCCATTTTATGTTTCCTCAATGATAGCACAATTAAAAAAAATCACATATTTCAACCCAACATGATGGTGATCAATAAATTTCAACTTATAAAGCTTAAAATGGTTTCCTATATATTGAATATTGTTATTATAAGAAAATTGAAACAATGATATTTAATCTCCCTAAGATTTTACAAAATAAAGAACACATTACCAAATAATGTACTAAGAAATCTATATAATATATTCCATTTTTCTATCCATATGTGAATGATATTTATTAACAACTATGTACCCAAAGTATTATAAAGTACCTTCTGGAATATATATATAACAAGTATCTCTATTCAAAATGAAAAACATATAAATTCTATTAATTTTAATAAATTAATTGACTTTTATCCAACCAAGTAATTTAGTAGAATACATGTATTAGATATGTAATAAGTGTTCCAAATTCACAAGTTGATCCACAAAACCCAAATATCATCATGCTTTATAGGTAATCTAGGAAATCCAATCCCAAAATATATATTAATGTTTTACCATTTGTATTTTAGTTTTGGTAAAGTTTATAATAGCTTAGATAGACATTAATACTCCAATTTCACCTAAATATAAACCCATAACAAATAATATAATCAAAAATATATTTCATAATATTCCACCAGAAAAACAACCATTTGATATCATGATATATATATTTTCTCCAACATGTACTACCCAATTTGAATGATGAAAGATATTTATAACTTATTTCATCAAATTCAAAATAACAATTACTTGTTACTTGAAATAGAGAGTTAGTTTTTGATTCTATTATTTACGCATTTATATTACCTTCTATATAAATTTTTTTAACAAGCACTTAAACTCTAGGTTAGATTACTATAAATCTTTCAATTTTTTTATTAACATTAAAATTATATTGAGAATAGAAATAAATACCCCATTAGATGAAAATAGGAAAACATAACCATTATATGAATCTTGTATTCAGATTACTAAAGAACATTTTCTTATTTTTTATAATCAAATAATTTAATCCTTGATCGAATAATGATTAGATATTATATTCCTACATTATATCTCTATTTTAAATTTTTTAAATTTTGTAATTTTCGAACATACTTATGATCTTTACTTCTCATATGATTTTATTAAGATAATTTATTGTTAAATTTTTTAAATTTCACTAATTTTTATGTTTTCATTGTTGGTGGATGTGATTTAGGGAGCCCAGAAAGAAGTTGAAGAAAAATGGGAGAAACCACAAAGAATCCCAAGCACACATGTGCCCTGAAATTCACAATATGGAAAATATACCCATCTGAAAAGGATAAAATTTTGCGTATTGATCTATAACTATGTGTGATACAAATACTTAAAATAAAACTAAGAACCTTTCATAAAATTTGTGTACCAAATAAAAGAGTCTGTTTAGAAAACTAAAACATCTCCAAGATAAGGGTATAAATTAGTATTTTGAAAATATATCCCATTATTTAACTCAACTGAACCCGAGATTATACGAAGAGATAGTCATGATTTTTTTAATGACACTATAGTTTTCTAAAACTCTATATGAGACTATTTAGTTTCTCAAAACTGAATCCTAAATAGTATTATGAAAAATATTTGAATAAACCACTACCTCTCATTGCCAATAAATACAATCCTTGCACACCTCATTTGTAAATTTTCCATGTGAAATGATTCTTTAATTTTATAGAGATTTAATATTATTATCATTAAGATTAAAGTTTTATATGTCTCTATATTTTTAGGGAGAGTTTCAATAGATAATAAATATACTTGATATTTATCCTCTTCTCGATGGAGAGCTAAATGGTGGGAAGTCTTTGAGAGGACGAAAAACACTTATAAGGGAAGTTCCATCACATAAATTTCATAATGGATTAATTTAGTCATTTTTTAATAATTTATTTTTTTATTGTTTTATTTTATATTGGAAAAATATTTTTATTTACTTTCACATAATTTAGGTATTATATTTATGAATTAGCTCTCAGATTTCATATAGGAAACATATATTTTTATGGTCGAACATCAAAGGATTCTATTTCTATCCCATGATTATTAAATTATTTACTAATTTAGAATCCCTTAAAACCAATAATAATAGATGAATCTTGAATCATAATTAATTTTATATAAGATAGTAGAAAATTAATAGACATTAATGAAATTAACCTCACTTGAAATTGAATATAAACATTCTTACATCTAAATTATAAGAAAGTCACATAATTTTAAGCCAAAATATGATTTAATTCACCTTTACCAAAATTAAATGGAAATTACCAAGAGGAACCACATAAACACTTAAAATAATTTCATACAGTATGATTACCTTTAAGTCAATATAAATTGGATGAAGACATTATAAAACATATATATTTCCCGTTTTCCATAAATTCACTATAAAGGATGGGTTTTTTATATATAAATACCCTAATTGAAGGTCGTGAAGGCATGAAATAACACAATTTATTGGTGTAAAAGGCTACGATCGTGGCTGATATACTCATTTAAAACATTGAAAAAAACACTCAAAATTTCTATTTGAGGTCTAGTGTGAATGTTGTAAGAGTTCGCGTGGTTTAGAGTTTTTATTTTTATAAGAATGTAGAAACTAATATTGAAGGGTAGAGTACCCTTATTTGATAACATTCACTTACATATGGTATATACCAACCTACTCCTCATGTTCACTATAGTATATATACTACTAAAACACTATATTTTGACCATTTATCTCAATTAAAATAACAATATATGTGTCATGAGGTAATATTTTCAAACTTACCATTCCACCAACACAATATGATATAACCTTAATATCCATCCAAATTTTGATGGAAATAATAAAAAGTGTATATGTAATGGGTTATTCCAACCAACCTTAATAGTCATGGAACTACACGGGGTAGGGTATTAATCCTTCTCCACCACAAAAAAAATTCTAAACCACCACAAAAGGACTTTTTAATGAACCCCAATAAAACCTGAGTATATCCTAGAATAATTAAGTAAATAAATGTCAGAAAATAATATCCAATTACAAAAAAAATAAGTTTACATTCAAGACCTAAAAAATAAATTAGGCTAACTCAACAAAATGATAGGGTAAATCTAATGTCAAGGGTTCGATAAAATTATTACTCAACCTAAAGATGAACCTAGGGATAAGGAAATTATTAGTGTCACAACTCTTTAGGAATGTGAATAACAAAAAAATATTAATCACTTCACTATTAAGTTAGTAATTACAATATAATCTTAATTTTAAAACATTCCTAGAAATAAAAATGAGAAAAATTCCTTCCGAGTGAGGAGTTCCTATAATGTAAAGGGAGTTTCTATTGATTAACCACTCTCCCAAACATTCCTCTCTCATTTATATAAACATACGCTCAATAATATAATAAAAACTAATCCTGATTAAGAAATCATTGATATGTTTAAAAAGGTAAACATTAATATCCCTTTAATTGGTGTTATGAAAAAACTTCCATGATATTCCATGTTTCATTGGGATATGTACAGCCAATGATAATGAATTCAAGGGGGATAAAAGGGGAGATTTGGAGGAATGCATTTTCATTGATCAAACGATAACCTCCCTCAAAATTCAAGGATCCTAGAATATTTGGAACTCCATTCAACAAAGAGGAGTATTCATTTTATGAGGTTGTACTTGAATTGGTTGCCTTGATTAATTTGACTCCACACAATATTTTCTATTCATTATATTATATAGAGCTAAATAATTATATAATATTTATTAAATTAGAAAAAAAATCACTACACACATCACTAGTGTATTTGAGGATGTTTTTACGAGGGTTAAAAATTTTATTTTTCATTATAATTTCAATATATTCTTAAAATGGAAGATCATAAGATTAATGGACATTATCTAATTACATTAGGAGGGAATTTAAAAAAAAATTCAAAAAAAAATTAATGAACACAAAGTTATAAAATCTATGAATTTTGAATGTGCTATTATCCATGATGAAATCCTTGATTCCATGAAGAACTACTTGGAAGACTATTCCTCTCAATCAGTTAATTTAATTGATGTAATGAATATACACATAAAATCTTATCTTATTTTCACTAAACCCTAACAAAAAAATTATCATTTATATAAATGATATATAATGTCTTATGTCAGAAATATTGTAATGGTTTTGAAAAATTACTTGCATGTTTATTAAGTGATTATTTATTGTTCACTGGGGATTCGGTGACCATCTATGATTTCTCTCAACTCATAAAATCTTATTCCTCATCTGAGGATACTACCATTGAGTAGTTATATGTGATTATGAAACATTGTATTTATCATTTAATCATAGTAATCCAAAATTGTCAATAATTATGTCCTCTCGAAATATAAAATATTTATATCTTGGGAATGAGAATATATTTTCTATCATCACTACTAGTTCACCAACATTAGAGCGTGAATCATGATTTCTTATTTTTTTTAGGGAGTGTTAAAAAAATCTAGGACGGATGTTTTTTAACATTCATGTTATTATCCTATTACATTCCATGCATCATATATTATAAAATGATAATTGTAAACCAAAGAGGATGTCAAAATGATCATTGGATCTAAACTAGTTTGTTTCTATTAAATATAATGTAGATAAATTATTAGATCTTAGAATAATTTGTCCTATATAATCTCAAATGGTATAATATAGTACATATTTTCCAAATAATACTTATGTAATAGTTATTTAAAATGAAAATAATGCATTTATAGTAACTTTTGTATATAATGTTTCACATTTCTATATATATTATCACTATAAAAACCATGATACTATGAAATACCATTTTGTTTTTTATTTCATTGACCAAATTATTTATAGTTTAGTTTATAATTATAATTATTGTCTCTTTGATGGGTATTATTAAGTTTTCCATATTCATATTACCACCAAAGTATCATGAGAAGATAAAATTTACCTACCCCTTTGGAACACATTCTTATAAGAGTATTCCATTTCATATGTGTAATTATATAGGCACCTTCCAATAATGTATGGTTATAATTATTTTTTTGAATTATGTGGAGACTTGTATGGAAGTTCTCATGGATTATTTTATTATTTATAGTTATTATTTTGAGGATTATTTGAGTAGTCTTGGATCTATCCCATATCTTTATTTTGAAAATGATATTTTATTAAATTAAGAGAAATTTTATTTTATGGTATGAAAAATGAAAGTACTCGTAAATGTAATTTTTGGAGATTATATCCCAATAGATAAGTCAAATTTTGATGGCATTTTTACCTTCTATTCCCTTTAAATTTTTGGGATATTATATATTTCTTTGGACATGTGGGATTTTATTATAATTTTATTCATGAATTTTTATATTTCACTTCCCATCACTATATTAGTTGAAAAAATAAGGAATTTGTTTTTGATAAAATAATTTAGGGATAATAAATTGAAATAGTGTCTGAATTAATCCCTAATATTCCAACCACCTCAGTGGTATATATCATTTTATATCGTGTGTGATAATATCAACTAAAATATGGGGTAGTCTTGTCACAATGTTTATATTGGGATTTACTTGTCATTTTAAGTCCCAAATGTACTCTAGACCCTTCCTATGAAAAATAAACCAAAACCAAAAAAAATTCTTACAATTGTGTTTTCCATAGATAAATTATGGTCGTAAATTTTCAGGTATAAAGTAATAAAATATTATAACCATACAATCTGTAAATATGTCTTTAAGAAACTATAATACAGATTACATATCATTCACTAGATGATCACCCTTTAGTAATTCAATTTTGATGTTAGGGATAATAAAGGAGTAACGAATGTAGTGGCTAACCATATAAGTAGGATCCTTCCATTTTCAAATGTTGATGAATCCCCTTGTATTACTATAAATAAAGTGTTTATAAATGGAAAATTATACCAAATTCATGATTTTATTTAATTGTATGAAACAAATGAAAATTATTTGGTGAAATCTTCCATTAGTACTTATCTTAACAAATACCACGGTGAGAATCAAAAACATGAATCATGTTGTTATATTTGGGATGAACCCCAAAAAAATTCACATTGATAAATCATGTACTTAGGAATTGTTTTACAAATATATAATTTTAGTATTTAATTAAATTCTATCAAACACTTGTTTGTAGGGCCACTTAGGCCCCAAACAGATTGCATGTAATGTTCTAGACTTTATGATATTTTGGACAACATTATTTTGGAATTCCCGTTATTTTTGTAGTGCTTTTCCTTATTTTGAAAGGACCTATAACATGTCCAAAAAATGTGAAATTATATAAAAACCCTTGTTTTTTTATGAAATTGTTTATGTATGGTGTATGAAATTGATGGAATAACTTTCTAATTAATTTGGAAACTTTTACATACTTCATAAAATTAATTATGTTCCTAAATGGTTGAAGAATGAGACACGATAATTTATGACTCTATGGTACTTATGATATTTTTGTGAATCCAAATATTTTATTGGTTTGAACCGCCTATGTTTATCAACAATGGACATGGTTATAATTTCTATATCATCAAAACATATTTTTTTTCATTAGTATGGCGGTGGGAATTAAGTTTCCACAACTTATCACAACCCGAAAAAGGAAAGATAAGGTTTTAACTTACAGTTCAAAAAAAATACCTGAAAAAATGGCCAATCTCCATATATGATTAGAAACTTATACTTGATAATGATTTTTGGTCCTACCATATTTTTGTTAAAACTACCATTTTCATGTCACCTTATTGAATTGATTTTTTAAGAGTTAAAACATCCTAGTTTTGTTTGTGCACTATGTCTTTTAGTCCATAAAAAATAAAATTCTAATCTCTAAAGTTTATATTCTTAATGGAAATTATAGATTCAAGGATTAGATAAAATATAAAAAATATATAGGAGAACTCTTAAATCTATAAAAAAAGAACCAAGGATACTCATAACTTCCTCATTGGTCACTATTAGTTTCACATTTGGGAGAAGGTCCTATTATATTATGAAAGACTAAAGTTACCCACAAGTAAACTTCATTCCCACTAGTTCAACACATACAATTTCACTAATTTTTATCTTTCTAGTATTATATATTTTAATAATATATAAACCCATTATATTTCTTCTATTAATGGGAAATAGTTGAAGAACTTATAAGTAACCCTTTTGGAGTCCTAGTTGGAGTAACTACACCTTCAAAAATCCCTAAATATGATACACCGACTAAGTTATATCTATTATACTCACAAGATATTCAATTACATTGAGAGTGCTATGTATTATTAGTATGGGGGGGGGGGATGGATACTTACTTAAGCTAATTAGGTCTTTTTAGTTTGAATATTTATTTATTATTTTATATTTCTTCTTTTACACTCTCTCTTTGTTTATTTCATTTTGTTTTTATGTAGTTTTATTTTTTCATTACTAGTTTCACTTTTTCCCTAGAATACACTAATTATATACCCATATCATTATGATTTTTTTAAAAAATTCATTCCAAAATTCCATTTATTAAGTTGTTTTAACATTTAATGAATATTTATTTCCCTAATGGAATGTGTGTATGAGTAGGTATTTAACATTAATGGGTGATTTTAGTTTGTTTTTTATTTTTAAATAATATAAACTAGGTTATCTTTACAAAATATTTGATCTAATTATACAATATATGTGAATTTTTATTAGAAAATTATGTCATTTAATATCACAATAAATCATTATAAAAAATCAAGAAGTGTTAATATTTTCTACTTAATATAAGGTATATATAAGTTAACATAATTTTAATCCATTTTCAAAAATTCTCCCCATATGTCTATTTCTTTTCTAATATATTTCATTAGTATACAAGATTAACATACAGTTGATACCTAATGTTGTCACTGTATATAAATATTATATTATTAATAATAATAATGACAACAAAAAAATGAATTATTATTATTATTTTTGAAAAAAATATATTATAAAAAACCAAAAGGTTATAAATATATGAATTACTATGTTATTGGGTATTGAAATTTTATTAAAACGTGTAAATAATAGGTTTTGGGAAAATAAACATGTAATAAATTTTTTTAAAAGGACTATATTAATTTAACTAAAAGTTAAAATATAATAATTAAATTGTTTTCACACACACACACTTAGGGATATATTGGTAGGTTTTAATCATGAAATTACTTTTTATGATTGATATCATGCTTCCAATTTATTTTTTTGGTACAATTTCGGTGACACTCATTTTTATGCCTACAGACACTAACTTGGTTTGATTATTTCCTTGAAAAAACATTTTCCATGAATTAAATAACATATATATATATTATATATTCATAAACCAAGGAAAATTTACATTAATATATCATAATAATTTTTTATACATATTGAAAGATGACTTTTCCTAGGAGTGAAAATGTTTATGTGTGGGGGTGTTATCAAACAATTATTCACCAATACATTCCAAAATTATACAAATATTTTAACTTTTTTATTATAATTTCCCAAAATTATAATAAATTAAATTTTTTATTTTATTTAATTAAATAATATGGAAGGAAGAATCTCACTTGAGATTTTACAAAGTCCCTATGATTCATTCAAGACGAATGTTCAGTCTCTTCAGGTCCATTTTATTTTGAAGCTCATCAACAATAATACTATCATTTTTTCTTTCCTTAGAATTAGATTCTTGGAAAATCTTAGAGAAGGGAACACATTGTATATGGAATCTTCAGTTGGGCCTGTTCTTAAAGTTTTTTCTCAAATAATATTTAATCAGGCTCACTAGTTGGTTAGTGATAACTCCTCTTTAAGGTTTTGTCATGAAAATTGGGTTGGAAACCCCCTGATGGAAAGGATATCTTCTTTAAACTAGGTCAGTGATTTCAAAAACACCATAAGAGACCAAATGTCCAACCCTAGTTCACTCCCTGATGACATTATACATACAATTTATAATTATGATTTCCTTAATAATGTCAACATTTTGGGATGGGAAACCACTCTGAATGGGAAAATCAACTCTAAAGTGGTCAACAATCATTTTATCCCATTAACTAGAAAGTGTATTGGGTAGTTCAAAAAGAATTAAATCCCCCCATTCAGGTTCACTCTATTTTGGAGGCTTCATGTTTATAAACACCCTATTTATGATAATCTCTAGTAGGATGTAATCTATCTTTTCTTGAGATGTGTTCTTTGTCACCAACATTGAGAAGTCATTGACCACCTTTTTCTTTGTTGACATTCCACCTCTTCCTTATGGCTTGTTGTCTGAGACTTATTTAGAGTAAAGCTTCCTAGAACAAGTTCACTAAAGGAATTTCTTACAACCTTTATTGACATACCTATGTCAAATAATACTACCATTTTGTTTAAATTTTCTTGTGTGGAGTCATTTCACACACTTTAAAGAGTCTGGAATAGATCCATCTATGAAAACGTTTTCATTAACTTCAACATTGCCTTTAACAAATAGTGTATATAGTTTGGAATTCTAATGTGATTCACTCTACTTGCTACAACAAATAAGTGGCTGACTTCCTTCTTTTAAGAATTCTTACTCTTCAAGGGGATTATCCTCTTCCTCACCACAACTTTGAGTTCTTCTGGTATCCTACCTTCAAGGGACGGATAAAATGCAATTATGATGGGGCTTAAAAGGGAAATCCAGTACCATCAAGACATGTCCATGCCATCAGAAACTCCAATGGTGATGTTATTGATTTCAAATAAGGTCATTTTTAATGGTAAAAACCTAAGAAGAAGATATGTTTGGCATGATCCATTCTGTCAGGACCGCTAAACAAATGATCTAGGATAACATCTAGTTTGAATGTGACTCTACAACAATAGATTTTGCTGTAAAAACTGGGAAGGTATATCTTTATTATAAATTGACAATAATCTGGGAAAATTCTCTTGATCATCGCTTCTCTATGATCTATATAATAACACATGTCTATCATAAATACAATACCTTAGTGGATGTTCTTGCAAACAAGGGAGTGAATGAGGTGGTTTTTTTAATGCCTAACATACTTTCTAATGATATGTTTCCTTTAATATATAGGAAAAAATGTCAAATCCGTTTATTCAGACTATTGTAATATTTATTTTCATTTTATGAAGTGCCCCAATGCTCACTTTTCTCAAAAAAATCAAGAGGAATGTACCAAATGAATTTGTGTAAAGGTTGATGTTGTAAAAACATGATGAGTTTTCTAAAATGAAGTTGTTTTACAAGATATATTGATGTTATCCAATGGAGGTGAGTTGTATAAAGACCATGTTATATAGACTATACAAATTTTGAGTTACAAAGTTGGAGTTTTATCCATATGGAGTTTGAACTCTGTAATTTTCATTAGATGTAAAATGATTAGATAGAGAATGGGTGTTCAATGTTCAAGATGAATTTGAGTTATAATGTATAGGGATAATAAATAGCCACATTGGATAAATAATTATGGATTATATTGAATATAGATAAATAATGATAAAAAAGAAAGTCCTATAAGAATTAATTTTAAAGGATCACATGGAAAACTTTAATGAGTTAATTGGACTGAGTAGAACCAGACAATTATGATCAAAAAGTTTTTTTTAAAAATTTGCCTCAAAAAATTAATCTGGTCATATAGAGATGATCATATGGATATAGGTCTGAAGTTTCATATTATAGAGGAATCTGTTTTTGTCATTTAAAATTTTGAATAAATTTTACTGAATGAACCTCCATGGGTCTATCAGATAGAAGAGTTTCATATGAAGAAAATTAAAGTCATTATATAGAGAAATATGATGAAATTGGACAAAGAATTATAATATCATTAAATACAGAAAATATCTAAGAGTTTATCAGACAAAAGACATTGAAAGGATGAGTTGTTATGAAGATCACCAGACAGGGAAAGTAAGAGTCCCTCAGATAGAGGAAGCACGTGAAGAGAACTAGATGGATAAATCCGATGTTTATGAACCAAGACTATCATATATATATATATTAAATATATATTTTTTGACACCACACCAGGGTTTTAAGATATTTCAATTTTTTTTAAATTCATAGAATGTGATGATGTTGAGGTTTTATTCAAGTATTCATAAAAATGTCAAATATTTTTGGATGTTTTAAAGATTGTGAAAAATATTTTTCAGGAGATCTAATGAAGTTTATTATTGATATCTTCAGAAATATATTAACAGTGGTCAATTCAAAAGTTAAGTTAGAAGTAAATCTAATCTAAATCCCATGAATTACTCATATATATTATAGGAATCTTTCCTATATAAATAGTGGAATATAACTCGAGTTTGTATGGAAATAACTATTATAATAAAGTGTAATTGATGAATATTTTGAGAGAGAACAACTTGAGTTTCCCTCTAAGAAGATACATAGTTGAAGGAGAATAATTAGATGGAATATATTCAGATGAGTAAGTTTCAGATAGAGAGAAACAAAAAAAACATAAATTAGAAATATATGTCATTAGACCATATAAAACCATATATAATGAGTACCAAATAGTGTTGCATCAGCTAAGGAAAACATGGGAGAAAAGCATACTGAATAGAGTCCAAATTGACTGAGGGGTAATGGACACAACATACTTTATGGAGAAGTCCTTGACTGATCAATTAAATAATTTCTAATCTATATAGAAATATTTTTCTATAAGGAGAGTAGGATGATATGTATATTTATTATAATAAAATAATTTGATGAATTCAAAGTTCTATGTATGATAGAGTTCATGATTTTTTTGAAGACTGGTGGTTCCATTATAATCAGTGTCAACATTTATATTAATAGATATGATGATATTTTCATAAGATAAAATAATAGTGGGATGTACTTTAATGGTCCCTCACTTATGTAATATAGGGAATTAATTAGGTTGAGGTTGATTTCTTCCCAAACCACTAAAAATATGGGATTGATATTCTAGTAGAAGAATGAGTGACTCGGTGGGATTCAACATAGTAAGGTGTAGGTTCTCACATTTTGGTTGATCATTTTAAAAATTCATATGTGTTTTTTATGTTACATTATTTTATCAACATAAGGGAAAGTGGTGAGGTTGAGTTTTTAAAGATCCATACATCCAAACCAGTAGAGGAGGTTCAATCAACCTAAATAAGGTAAGATTTTAAGTTGAATATAGTTAGTCAAAGATAACCACCCCAAATTCAACCCTCCTCTCATGGTAACTGAAAGATACAAATGAGAATCCAAATGGGTATTAGAGTGAGGTTAACTATGTCTGGATCTATATGTTTTAATTTCTAGTTCTTTTTAAATATTTTATATGAGATCAATATTTACTAAATTTTATGAAGGTATATCTCTGGAAGATAATAAAGATATCCTTGAGTTAATGAAAATATTAGTTATTACAGGTCATAATAATGTGAATTCTTAAAATAAACTAAGAATAAATAGAAGCACACATAATCTCAAATGAGGAATAAGTTTCTCACTTAAAAACAACAAGATAAGGATCCACCACAACTAGTAGTTAAAGTGTGTTAAAATAATTCATGTGAATATGATAGAATTAATCATCTTGAATAATCATTATCAAAATATGATGAGTTTGATTTATTTGAAACTATTGAATATTTATAATGTAAAATGACATATTACATTGGTAATGTACCTATTGATGTTATTACCTACATAATAATATATATAAAGGAAAGATATCAAAAATCCCATTACTGAAATTAAATGTTTATGATATAGATAAATCATTGTGAAAGAATATTTGGGAGTGTAAAAATCTTACTAAACTAACTAAGGTAAATAAGAAATGGTATTAAATTCTCAAGTATGTTTAAAATTGAGGAATAATCTATTTAGAGGAGATTTTGTGAAGAACATTTGTTAAAAAAAGGTTTCAATTAAAATTTCCATGAACTAAAGGATATTCACAAAGAAATTACTGATGTTAAGAATAATCAAATAAAAATCAATGAATGTTAAGTAAATAAATTACATCTTTACTTGAAATAGGTAAGTAAGTTAAATGATGAAAAAATAAAAAAGTTAAATATTTAATATAAAGATAGAGTGAGTATCCTTTAAAATAAAAAACATAATTTAAATTTAATATTTCTTTAGAAAGTGGTGAGGGTGAAAAACATAGAATCTACTCATGTTGAAACTTCACATGATGTTGAGAAAGAATCTCAGCAGATGTTTCTAAGGATAGTATTACTTCAAGAAAGACTAATTCTGATATAACCAAGAATATAAAATTATTGGAAGCATCATATCCTAATAAGATAATGGAAAATGTAAACCCAAATTATCATGAATATGTCAGCACTAAATTTTATATTTATTTTGTAATAAATAGTTCCATAAAAAAAAGATTAAAGGTGAGAAACCCACTTATCTTAAGAAGTTTGATATAAGAAAAAAAAGAATTTTCCTAAAGATTTCAAAAAGAATAAAGTGAGTCTATGGAGGATAAACTATTTAAAATAAGTCCCCACCAGTAAAAATACGAAAAAATAGAATAAAAAAGGTCTTATAGGCAACTTTTGGTGCTGTGTAAAGTTTGGATAGATGGATATTGATTTTTAGTACAATATTCCATGTTATAAAGAACAAAAAAGTCCAATATTAACGAAGATTAAAGTGAAAATAAAAGGAAAATTAGATAATAATACCCAACTATCATAGGAGAATAAAAATATATCGAAATCTAATAAATTTGAATATCTTGAATATTTTTTTTTGAAAATTTTGGAAGAAATGGTCATGATTAAGAATAGTTATGGTATATACCTACTAAGAACAAATTATATACAACTAATGGATATATTTGAAAAAATTTGAAATAATATGTAAGGGAGATTGAAAATAAGTCTCCATTTGGGGTAAAAACAAATTAAGGATATGAAGCAGGTTGCAACTTATAAGAATGTTTCATGATATGTGATGTTAGAGAAAAGACGTGACTTATGGGGAATGAATGGAAATTTTATAGAAAATTTTAATCCTGACATGAATTTTTTTAAAAAAATAGAAGGAATATTAAGAAAAAAATTCATTCCATATAAGAAATACATAACAAAATTATAATGTTATAAGTAATCTATTATTGGGAAGTTAAAATTCACAAGATGTTACCTTTAAAGAGTAACTTTCCAGAAGATAAGAAGCTATGTGGAAGTTGAAAGTTCTCTGAAAACACTCTTTAAAATTTTAGGTAAATATTATAAAGTTATGAGAAGTTTTTCGATAAAATTATAAAATATTTGAAAATAATTTGTGGCATTGTAAATTAAATAAAACAAAAGAATAATTTTCAAAACATTTTAAAGCTTTTCATGGTTGTTTGGAACAAAAATTTCAAGGATGCAACAAAATTTGAAGAAGAATAAAAGAAGAAAATTTCATGTTCATGGTACCTGAAGTTAAAAATATGTCTCCACAGAAAGTGAAAAGAGATGATAAATGAATAATCCTATTCATCACACGAAATATAGTTATTATAAAACCAAAGTTAAAATCATGAAATGAACTAAAACAATGGGAGTTCCTGGATTGATAAAACATTGTCATCCACATTTATTTATCTCATGAAGTTGTGAAAGACTCACATAATTCAATTATTTTTCTAAAGAACTTAATTTGAATAGGTAATTGAAAATGATGATATTCAAGGGGATTCTTGAAGAAAATAGAAGCTGGGTTCTAATAAACATTTTAAACTTAAGTAAAGAGACATATTCCATACAACTTAGGTGTTCCAAAATCAGATGTTGAAAATATGGTGGATTGAAGAAAAGTATCTAGAGGATTGAACTCAAGATTATGTGGAAGAAACTTTAGATATAGAAATATTTGAAGAATTAATTTTACTATCATCTTTGAGTTATGTTTACAATACTCTAGAAGTACTCATATGTAAATTGACAATTCAATGCAGAAGTGGGGAAATTGGTTTGTTGATGAAAAAGTATTAATTGTCCTATTTGGGGGTGATGACTAATCAATATAACCATAAAAACATTTTATTTTTTTATTTATATAGATGATAGAATGTAACTTGAATCAAAATATAGTGAAATTTTCCCTTTAAGAATATTTTTTAGAAGTTGTCTTCACCTGGTAAATTCTACAGATAAATTTAGTATTTGAGTTAATCAATCTTGTTTTCTATAGAAATCATGGATCATGGAGACTTGGAGCTGTTTTAGTTAGAGATTATTATTTCATGAAATGTTATTATATCCTTATCGTATAGAACTCATGTTTATATTTTGACGAAATGTGGAAGATGAAGAATTTTTAATAACGTTACCCCTTCACCCCAAAGTTTTCACTAAAGGGGGTTTCAAGATTTTGAAGGGGGATAAGATAATTATATCACTTATTATCATCAGAATATAAAGATAAAATATTATTTTATTTTATTTCTAATAAGTGGGATAAAAATATCATAAAATTTAAAGAGAATTTGAAATTGAATTCAAATACCAAAGGAGAGATTGTTACTCCTATATGATGATGATGATGATGCATTATATGTTTTGTCAATAGTGTGTTTCAAATTCAATGAGTATGTTGAAGGAAATGTTGTATACGGCTATTCTAGAAGAAATAGGAACCAATGAAATACGGAGATCTATAGAAGTAATGAATAACAAACCACTCTAGATAATAAAATTGATGAACTGTTGAAAGATGAAGCCTGAAGGTAAATTTATTAGAAGAAAAATAGTGAAGTAATCCAAGATAACCCGGAAGGAAAAATTTCACTTATTTTTTCATGAATCCCATATGATTAATTAATGACGAATGTACTAGATGAGTTTGTGAAAAGGATAAAGTTGTAAAAAAATGTCTTATCAAGTATTTTCTTAGTAGATAGACTAGAATGATTATATTAGATGGAGGTGAAGTTTAAAATAGATTAAGTTATAAATACAGTACGAAGTTTGAGCTAAAAAGTTCATATTCTAGCTATATGAATTCTATTCTCTACAATTTTCATCACAAATAGAATTTCCAAAAAAAGAAATAGTGTTCAAATATAAAGATAATGTTAAGTTATACTAGATAGAGAGAATATAAAGTCTTAATGGATAGAGAATTATTATTTATACCAGATAGAGAGATCGTATGATCACAAAATTATGTGACAATAGAAAAACATTTGAAGGATTATCAGGGGGAATATCATTATTTAATCTGATAGAGTTGCACTAAAAAAATTAGAAAAGGCAATGTTTTTCTGGTAGTCTTTATAGAAATTCATTCTGAATAGTCAAAGATGATAGAATGGATAAATATCTAATGTTTTATAGGGTAGAGTAATCCATTTATAGTAGATGAAATTTTGCAGATGTTCAATCAAACAGACCACTATTGAAGCATTAGATATATGTGTAAATGTGATTTCATTGGATAATCAATTAAAATTTAATCAGATAAATAAAAGATATAAAATTTCATCAAACAAAGGCTACTAGAAGGGGTAGTTCTTAATAATACCCTAATACAAGGAATTTAGACATCTATCAAATGTAGGAAACATGCAAAGAGTATCAAATTGAGAAAAGATGATTTTAACAGAATTTTCCTATCAGATATATAGGATTAAACAAAAAAATTTATACAGCTGACATAGGTTTGAATAGGTTTACAAAAAATTTATAAATTCATACAACTAGATGATAATGAGCTACAATTTAAAAGTTAATAAATCAATGTTATATTTAAGGATGTTTTGAAGATACTTGATGGTATGTTTTTTAAGAGAAGTAAAAATATTAAATCATAATAACTTCATAAATATATTAAAGGTTCTATATTCAAAATTTTAGATAGAAGAAAGTTAAAACTAAATCTCAAACATTGATTTTATATATCATTATAATTTTCCTATATAAAGAGGTGAATAACCCTTGAGTTTATAAGACTCTAACTATTTCAACAAAGTAGAATTTTTGATATTTTTGAAACATAACAATGATAGTTTCTAACCAAAAACTAATTCGTTGAAGAAGAAGAATAAAATAAAAGATTTCTAGATGAAGAAGCTCTAGGGTGAGAGAAACTAGAAAGACATTAATTGGACATAGAGGCACATCAAACCAGGGAACACCAGACAGAAGGAGTGACAGATATAGTTAAAAAAATAAGGCACACCACGTTTAAATCATACAAGATAGAGGTGAAAAATAATAAGGTATACTAAACACAATATATTAGATAGAGAAATACCAGACATACCAATCTTCCTAGGTTTGTTCTTTAAAATAACATTCTACTAGATGAAGAACAGGGTGACATGAATATTTTGTAATATAAAATAACATGGGGTAGTCAATGTTCCATCCACATGGGAGTTTAAAAAGAAAATGTGATGACTCATTATTCTAGTATAAACAACTCTAATATTCAAATATATAAATAAGAGGTACTTTTTGGGAGATAAATCAACCTTGGGACATAGTATAATGAACCTTCAATTTTTTAAGATATTGAAAAAATTCGAATAAGGTTGATTCCTTACCACACAAATTATATTATAGGATTAATATATTACTGGAAGAGTCCAAGAATATATGGATTTCAAAATGATAAGAATAAGGTTATCACATTGAGGTTACACATTATAAAAATCTATATGTTTTATTTACTTTACTTTGTCTTCATAGAATAAGGGAGATTGGTGAGGGTGAATTTAAAAAGGTATATACATATTAATTGGTTGAATAGGTTTGATCAACAAAAAGTAGGTAAGAGTATATGATTAATATAATTGATAAAAAAATTCACCCCTATTTCACCCCCTCTCTAGCTGACTACACGATCCACTTCTGTATCTTAATAATTAAATAATTTCATACTTAAATCCTTTATAATTATTCATTAGAGATAATGTGAATTTTCTATTTCGTATTCTATAAGAGTTTTAAACTAGGTATACAGGTGGGAATCTTTATCAAGAATTAGGTGATTATTAATTTAGTACCCAATCTTCCATTTTCTAGTTAATTACCCATCGTTACATCTTTGTGAGAGCCTGTATCCAACTGTATTATCCATACATAGATGTATTTTTTTGATGAACTAAACAGTCTTTATATTACAAAAAAATTGGGACGTTATCCTATACCTAGAATTATCCATTATTATTATTTTAGATTTTAACCAATGTTTTCATTTCATATCAAATAATAACAAAACTAATCCACAAAATAACTAAAAACTCATCTGATACCAGCTGAGGTTCTCCAAACCTGCACTCATGGGTTCAGTGTTAAAAATACACACTTTTAAAAATTAACTTTGATACCAAGTGAGATTATCCAAGATCAACATAATATAATCTCAAATTATTATGGGATAACAACATAATCTCATTTAATCAAGAGAAACTTTTTGGTTTATTGTATTTTACATCTAGGTATATAAGTAATTTATTTTGAAACAAATGTGCAAATTTATCTGTAATCAAACTTATCTATACTATTTTCTAGGATTCCAATAATTTTTTCTTATCTTCATAACCTAGGTCATACACAAAAATGAAATAGGTAATATCAAATGTATCACCCCATAATTTTTTGGTATCTTTTTTTTAATTCAATCTTTTTGATAACTTGTTTTACACAGAACACAAATCTTAAAAAAATGAATAAATATGATTATTTAATTGTGATAATGATCACTTAGCCATTGTAATTATGGAAATAAATAATATTAACAAAATTATGAAAACATAGTTTACAAAATTTATAAAATCAATTCATTAGTTTCCGATTAATTATAAATTAAAATAAAATCCAATAGAACATAAAGGATGTGTTTTTATAAAAAAACCACTGTTATGACCCAAATAAAACTTTATATTAATAAATTTAATTAATCACTATTATTAAAATATACTTATAAAATATATATATTATATATTCAATTAATTTATTTAATTTCTTCTAATATGTGGTTTTAAGATAAGAATAAATTCAATTTTAATCATAAAAAGCAATATATTTCTAAAGGAAATTTTGCGGTGTTTTGTTGGAGCTCCTATTTTAAATACAATTTTTGACACTATTATATGTTTTATTTTAAAGAAATAAATTTAATTTTTGAAATATTAATATAAAAATTATATTATGGTAAATTTTGGGTATTTTTCGGAGTAGTTTTATTTTTTGATGAATAGTAAAAAAATGTTGAGTTTTTATGAAGAACTGTTTTTTCATCTAATTTAATTATATAATAAAATTATATTTTAAGTTGATTTTAAATTATAATTACTTTAATTATACATCATTTAGTCCAATTTAGGTCATTATAATCAATTTCACACTAAAATTGTTTATAAAAACACTACAAACTTTTGAATTTTTCAGTTTTAAAACGCGTTTTTTCATTGTGTCCGTGGGATTAATTTTACGTATGATATTTTAAATTATGTTAATTTATTTTGTAAAAATTTATTAAATATTTGTAACCAAAATATACAAATAATCTTTTAAGGTCATTTTTATCGTTTGGTATAAAAAATTACTTTGGTAAAAAATTTATTTACCGAAATAGAGATAAAATTGGGACAAAGGTTAAAATTTAAAGGTAAAAACTTAAAAAACTAAAATATTACAACATTTAATGGTTCTTTGAGGTTTTTATTGACCCTAATTTGGTTGGATTTGAATATAAAATACTCATTATTTTTATCCCTCAATCCCACCTCTCCTAAAGTATAAATACCACCCATTACCACCCCATTTCGACCCAAAATCCTTATAACTCCTAAAATATATACAAAAACCTATCATACTCACTCTCCACATGTACATGTTCTTATGGTCTCCCGAAAAGACCAAATTCAAGGACCTCAAAGGTCTTTCAAGGAGGTGATATTCAAGAGGTAATTTTCCAAAAACACCTATGTTGGTTTGTTCTGTTCTTCTATATTGTCCTCATATATTTCATCCATCAAAGAATAATAATTATAGAAACGTGAACATACTATAATTTTATATTTATAATAAAATATCTTATATCCACCCCTTTTATTAGCTTCAATTATTTAATGAACTAAGACTATTATTCAAGTGATTATAGTTAATTGCCACCATGAATAATGTTTCTTTTGTTTTCTATTACCACCATAATGGATGAAGTGTAATTCTGGTTAAATAATATTGAAATATTTATATTATAACTTATTTCTTATTATTGAACTAATACACCCACATAATATTAAATAAACCAACACTAGTTCTCTATGTTTGGAAAAACTAACAAATAAACTAAACATTTATCTTTACCATTTTATCTAATGAATCATCCTCATGTACGAAATAAAAACTATATATGGGACCATTAATAATTCAAAAAGTTAATTTGTTATATTCCATTCTAATTATAGAGTTTTAATTACATTATATAATAACTTCCATAATTTTATTCAAGTAAAACTGATCATGAAACCAAGAAACAAACGCACCCAAAACCATGAAAATAATAAAATATTATTAGTGAATTAGTCATAAGATGTTATAAAATCATTACATAAGGTTTTATGAAAATTAATATAGTTATGTAATGAGTTAATAATATTATTTAAACAATTAAATATAGGTTTAATGTATGAACCACAAAACGGAAGCGTGGGGTAATGAATTCTCATCTCACTTTTACTTCTATGAGATATATGACTTATTCAACACTTATTTCTTCTGTATTGTGTATTTATACTTATATTTAATATATAAAATCATTAATATAATTATATTCATGGTATTAAATGATTCATTTCATAATTATTATTTTTATGTGGAATACAATTCCACTGATTACATATGGTAAGATATATCTTACCTCAATTTTCATTTTTTGGGATAAACTTACTTTTCATTGATTATGTCAGGATAAGGTAATGTTTGAAATGTATCTTTATTATTTCATGTTATATTTTGAATTTATTTTTTGGATATATTTTGAATACACATAATCTATTTATTTTTAAGTTAATTAGTCTCAATCAACATTCATTAATATATATTTTGATGTTATGCACATACCTTGTTTTAGGATGTGTATATACTACACCATTTGATATATAATATCAAACATATCATTATATTAATTGTATTAAAATTATTTAAATTGTAATGAGAAAATTTGATCTATTTTTAAATCTTTTATTTGATCTATAATGATTTTTTTGGATGTAAGAACATATGGGAATGCTATGTAGAAAATGTCTTTGAAGAATCAGTAGTCTAATGATATGAATAATGTGGCCAAATTAAATGGGTTTAAAAAAAATGATTAAAACATCATGTAAAAGGTTTTAACAATAGTGGTTCATATTCTAGATACATGAAATCCAATAAATAAGAATCACCTTCTTTTAATATTCAATTATTATTATGCAGTAGATTATCACTAGGAAAAAAACTATGGATGCATTTAATTTTCAGTTTATTGATTAGATGACATGTGTTTTAAGTTATTTACCTTCTTATATTGAATATTCTTATTGATTCATGATTTATTTCACCTTACTTAACTCTTACTGAGAACTCGATATCACCCTTATTTTATTTCCTTTCCCTAGGTTATGAAGAAGAGAACATTAAATGAGATTTCAAGAATTAAAATTTCTCTCTATTGTTATATTTTGTATTTAATTACACATGTAATTAAAAATACATGTATATATCTAGTTATTCAAGACTACTAAATTGATTGATCCATTGGTATGTGATTCCCTGTAATCATTCCTATGTAATAAATAATGGCCTCAACTCTGGGCTACTAGGTATGGGATCGTTACATGAAATTATTAATAAGAAAAAACTTATAAGCATTTAATTTAGGGATATATCATAATAATATGATAAAACATGCGAAGATATGATTTTTTTTATTTAAAAGAACATGGAGAAATAAGATTTTCTATAAATCATGATATAATAACATGTATTTTTAAACGAACAATCATAAACCTTTTAAAAAGAGTGTATAATAATGAAATGGTAAAAAAGTTCAATGATTTATAATTTTGATCAAATAATAGTATATGGAAATTATAACATTTTTTAAAAAAATTTCAGGATTTATGTTGTGAATAAACAAAATGTCTATGATTCCTATTGTGAACAAAAAATCAATTCCATAGTTCTTGTTGTGAACAAAAGAAATATCCACATTTAACATCCTTATCTCATAAGATATAAATACTCAACCAATGTATTGTAGTGTGATATAGGAACCGATCCATAAATTATCCATATATATAAATTCCACTTAAAATCAATCATTCATTATGTCCTAAAGAACCCATTAAAATAAAAATTGGGTTTAGAACATTTCAAGATGATATCACTAAAATTGACCTCGAGAGTGTGAGTAGTTAATACCCAAAAAATAAATCACTCCAAAATAGTATTTTTATAATAAAATTTATAGGGTGGTTCATGAAAAAAAACCTAAAATTAAATAAGAAAATTTTATATAAAGACGACAATTGTATCAAAATTTAAAGAGTTTTTATAAAATGCTTTTATATATGACATAAAATATTATGTAAAGGTAACTTTGAAATGTCATCTTCAAAAAGTAAATTTTAAGAAAATGAAAAGATATAATTTTTAAAATAAATATTTTTATGGAAATATTAGTAATTAATCCTTTTGAATACATAAATATTATAAAATGGTTAAGTATTATTCTTAAAATCACATTTTTTTAAAATATTCAATAAAATAACCTTTTAAAAGGGAATGGTTTCAAAAAGTTAGTGTGAAATATTTGGAATATTTTTTTAAACAAAATTTAATTATTGTGATTCAAAATAATAGAATGGTTATATAAAAGAATGTGTACTGTTGTGAACACCCCAAGGTTTTATAGATTATTTAATATTGAATGTAATGCATGAAACACTTAGTATCTTCAAAACTACAATTTATTATTTTAACATAGCTGTTAAACATAATGTTTCCTCCCCTGTGATTTGAATTTCGAAAAATGAACATACAGGGTTGTGATCAGTATGATATTTGGAGTCCGATAGAATCAACATTAATTTTTAGTGAATTGTAACTTGACCTTAGGAATAGTAATATAACCCTTATGAACATTAAACTGGCCTAATGAATAGCAACGACACCCATGAAAGTATAAATAAATTTTTTGAACCTTATAAAGAAATGTAATATAAAATACATAAATATTAGAAAATGGTTATGCAATTTTGTTTTCCTATTATTTTAGGATAATTTAATAAGACACTAGTTAATTTTTTATGGTGTTATAAAATCAGTTTTAATTTTAACAACTATATTTTTTGAGTAAATTGTGATTTAAAAAAAATTAATTTTATCATATATAGAAAGTTATTTTCATAAAATGGAATTTTTTATTTTATATGTCAAAAAATTGTTAGTGTGATTTTTTGTGATATTTCTAAAATACTTGAATTTTTTGTGAATATTAAAATATGAAAATTTACGATAAATGAAAAATACATGAACTATGGAGTCATAGATGATGTGTAGATATTTTAAGCACCCTTGGTTCGAACTCAGATACACTTATTACTATATATACTCATAATAATCAATAATATTATTTGTCTTGAGAAAAATATTAAAATAACGAATAAAATAATTAGAAATTACCCATCTTCTCCACTATAAACCACCCCTCACCCCCTCCTCTCCTCACACCTTCAATGATTTTAGCCTTGTAAATTTCTTCCCATACCCCTTACCAAGATCCTTCCCCACATCCATAAGCTCTTATTCTCATAAAAATTCCAAAATCAATCCACTTAAAGAGATTCTCATGGAGGAGTATTCAAGAGGTAATATCAGCTTCATTTTTTCCTCTTAGTTTATATTTACGTTATTTATTTTATCAATCTATCATCACCTAATCTGTCCAAGTTATCATGATAACTCCCATATCATTTAAATACTAGAATTATATCATGTTAATGGAATGAATATCCTAAATCTCATTACTTTGAATCATTCATTTTAAAGATGAAATCATTGTGTGGGAGGTGTTGATTTACCACCATTATGGACGAAAATCATTCATCCTTCAATTTTTTCTTCCAGGAGGGTAACAATAGCATTATTTGTTAAACCAGATTATAATATATTAATTGTAACATATTTAATGCTCTAAAACCAGTATATATACACCCTATAATAATTCATAAAACTAAATGAGTTTGTTCTGATCAATAACTACTATAATAATAAAAATGATCATCAATAAATGTGTTATCTAATGATTCCTCCTCATACAATATAACTAAAGGTTATATATAACCATTTACAATTTGGGATTTTCATTAATATCATATAAATTAAAGCAATAAAATTGTTTATTATAACTCATCTAATATGCAATAAATAAACTTAATAAAATTATACTAAATCAAATACATGTTTATAAGGTTATTAATTAATTAATTAATGGATTTAATTTGATTATCGATGACTTTATGGTCAATTACATAAATCATTTAGACATAAGTTAAGGGTTTTCTACTCAAACCTTCAATTTCTTTCAGGTTAATATTTTTCTCCCATTACCCCAATTACATTCTTAATTATTCTTATATAATCCTCATAAATTTTGTTTTAATGTTCTATATATGTGTACCAATCATAATACTTCTTTATTTTATGGGGATTTACCTATTTTAGAAGCATATATCTCAAATTCTTCACGATAAACAATCCTGATTCAAATGAACTTCTCTAATTCTTACCTATTTTCAAGTGATGCTTAAAATCTATTTTAATCCACCATTATTTTTCCAAAAATCAATTTTTTTATCTTCTAAATAATATTTTAGTTTATTTATAGTTTTATGCAAAGATTTTTCCAATGAACTCTTCTTTTTGAAATAAAAGTGTATTGCTCTCAAATATTTGTTGATGATTTTATTAAATTATTTTCATCTATTTCAACACCTCATATTGAATCATATGTTTTATTTGGATTAAAAAATACTGATTATAATCTAACATATTTTATTAAATGGTCTATGATCAGTTTGATTGTGGATGTACTCTCTTGATACCATTCATTGTACTACTCAGAATGCTTTGTGATTATGTCTACAGATTAGGTAAAGTTATTTCATATGTTCATATTGTTTATGGTTAGCCCCTTTCATATGAGGAATTAATTTGACTTATTAATTGATATTTAGGCCCCAATAAAAAGCCTTTATTCATTAGTATGTCTAATGAGACAAAACATAATTGGATTTTGGCAGAGGCCTTACCCTGATATTTTTAGACGTCTGGGCTGGGGCTTTAAAAATATGTTTTAGATGTCCGACATTATGCATCCCTCATTATAATATTTGTAATTGATAAACAATGTGATTATTAGACTTGTATAATATCAATATTTATGTTTTATTCTCTTTTGATCATTTATATATCTTTATCAAATAAGCTATCATTAATACCATATTATGCTCAAGTATATTTTTAAAGGCATGTGTTTTTAGTTGTAGACCTTGCCTAATGTTTATGTTTATGATAACTTCTGATCTATTTATTACCCTTACTAAGCATTTGATATCACCCCTTTATTATGTTTTATTTCTACCCAGGACGTGAAGATGAATATAATTAATGAATTATATATATTATCTAGGAGTTGTGGATATTTCCAATGGAATTGTTATATCGTTTTTCCTTTCAAGTTGTACTGTAAAACCTATGTTTTTATCTGGTTTTCTAAAACTATTGAACTATTCATCCCTTTGGGATATTAATTTATTGTAACCATACTAATTCAATAAAATATTTCATTAAATCCAGGATTTAGGGTCAGGGTTTCACAGTTAGAATCAGATAGAGTTTAGTATAAATATTGTAAACTAGATTTAGAAAATGCACATTAGCGAAAATACCCTAAGATATACTTTGAGGATAAGCGTACAAGAACATCCTAGAATTTTGTTAAGGTAGATATTATTTAAATCTTCCTAGAAATTCTTACCTTTCTTGATACTAAAAGTAGACATGAATCTGGAACAGATGTTCCTTGGAGTAATGACTTTGACATGGGGTTTCAGGACTGACTGAGGGTAACATGGTACACCACAATGGGCCTTACTACGAACCTGTTTTGATAGTCATGGATAATATTCTTAGTATAAATAACATTTTCTTTATAAACCATCCTACAGTATTTAAATGTAAATTTCACCTCAAAGAAACCTTTCTTAGGATTATGATATTTGACTTGAAAAAAATTTCAATTATTGTTATGTGTTTTCCTAATTCAAAATGACACATTATGATTCATAAACTTATTTAAAATATGTCATTATTTAGAAATGGAAGCTATTGGAAGGAATATAAACTACATGTACATGCATATCCCATATAGGGATTACCCACCAATGTAAGGTAATGATGTTGGTTCTTGAGCTATGACTAGTGCTGAGAAACTTATAACTATATTGGGATAACAAACTCAAGTTATGAACAATAACCTTACCCGTATAGAGAATCATGATCCAACCATGGAGGATCAATCCTATACCTCTTTTTGCAACAAAAGACTTCATCATTCAATGAGATTATGAAGCCATTTATAATAGATCAGTGGATAAGTTCTTTGGAGAAGATATTTATCGCTTTGGGATATAATGAAAGGGAGAAAGAAATCATGGTAGTTTATTGTCAATTGAGAGATGTGGATCAATGGTGGTTGTTAATTTAAAACATTGGTAAGGAAAATGAAATATTTGAAATGGAATGAAAGGACTTTAAGGAAATATTCTTTGAAAAATATTTTACTTGAGAATAGTGAGCAGATATGGAGAGGTGATTCTTGAGTCCAAAACCAAAAGGGGATTAAAAGGTTGTGAAGTATGTAGCCAATTTTACAAGGTTATAAAGGCATGTCATAGACTCGATATATAATCCATGGATTAAGATTGATTGATTCCTTGATGGTTTAAAACCATTACTCCAAAGGTCATTGATCTCCCAAACATTCTCATCATACGATGATATAATCTCATGTGCTATCAAGATAGAGATATAATTCTCTATGTCATATGAATTTAAGGGAAATCAAGAGAAGAATAGGGCGGTGGAGGAAATAATAGATAAAGGGAATAATAAAAAAGTGAATTTTATAAAAAGTGATACTTATTGAAAGAAACACCCTGAGGCATGATTATAAGGAAAAATAGTCTCTTACAGATGTTGAGAAAGATGCCACTAATCTAGAGATTCTAAAAGAAATAAAGAAGATTCCATTATTCAATGATGCAATTGTAAAAAGATGGGATATTATGCCAATAATTTTCCTAAACATCATGGAAACATTCCCCAGAGAAGGCCAAGGGAGAAAGACCAAGCTTATGTGATTAAAACTGCTAAAGTTGAAGTTTCTAATGATGTGGTGGAAGCTACCTTAATCATTTTATCAAACTTATCCAGTGATTTATTTGATTCTAGATAATCATATTCTTTTATATCTTCCCATTTTAACAAGAAGATAATAAATTTCCAATTTGATTTAATAAAGTATTCAAAAGTCAAAACTCATAAGGGAAATATCATTGCAATAAAGATTTGTCGATAAATCCCACTTATGGCACATAAATATACTTTTTTACAAACCTTATATTCATACCCATTATTGAATTTGTATAATTCTTGGTATGAAATGGCTATGATGTTATAATGTGAAAATATATTGCAATATGAAGGAAGTAACAATTTTTGAGAATGATGTAGAATCTCTTATCTTTAGAGAAGAAACCTCATCATTTGATTGTTATCTAGATCCATACCTACTATCTCTATTGAATGAAATTTTTGGGGTGGAAGGTAAAAAAATATCTACGAGTGAGTAAAGAAATCTTCAAATTGAGGATGTACCTATTTTGCAAGAATACGATGATGTATTCCCATAGGATTTACCTATGCATCCACAAGAGTGGGAAATTGAGTTTCTTGTTGATTTAATTAATAGTGTAAGGCCTTTTTCAAAGAACCCTTATATAATGGACAAAGTGGAATTAGTTGAGATGAATAAAGAACAAGAGGAATTGGGTGATAATAGATTTATCCAACCTAGTTTTTCTCTGTGGGGAGATCCTATAATTTTCTTTAAGAAGAAAGACAGATCTATGAGGTTGTACATTGACTATAGGGAGATTAATGTTATTACAATTAAGAACAAGTATTCTCCTATACACATTGATGATTTATTTGATCAAATTCATAGAGCCCAATATTTATTTAATATTAAACTTCAATATGGATATCATCAGTTGCATTTGAGGAAGAAAGAAACTCCAAAGACAACATTTCGAATCACGTATGGGTATTATGAGTTTACTGTGATGCCTTTTGACTAACTAATACACCCTATATTTTCATGGATCCAATGAATTGTTTTTCAAGGAATATCCTGAAGATTTTTTGTGGTATTTATTGATGATATCATTGTATACTCCAATATCTACAAAGAACATGAGAATCAATAATGCATTTCTCTGAAGTCTCTTAGAAGAGACAAGTTATAATGGAAGTTTTGGAAATGTGAATTTTTGCTTAAAATAGTTTATTTTCTTGGCTATATTATCTCTAAAGATGAAATATTATTGGATCCAACAGAGGCTATGGTAGTTCAAGAATTTCCTACACCAACTAACGTAACCGAGTTACATAGTTTTATTAGTTTAGTAGGTTTTTATTGATGCTTCGTTCAGAAATTCTAATAATTAGATAACCCATTGACCAATCTTACTCATAATGGGTAAAGTATATATGGAAAAAAGAATGGGAATAATATTTTTAATAATTGAATAAGAGGTTAGTGGATGCTATAATCTTGACTCTACCATCTATAAATGGTGGATTTGTGATTTATATAGATGCATCAATGAAAGGAATCAGTTGTGTCCTTAAATAGAGTGATAGAGTTATTGATTATAAACCATGGTAGTCAAAAATACATGAACAGAACTATAAAACTCATGATATTGAGTTAATAGATGTAATATTTTCTCTGAAGATAGGGAGACATTACAATGGTGATTGATGCAAGATATATACAAATCCCAAAAGATTTAAATATATGTTCTCATAGAATGAACTCAACATGATGCAAAGTAAATGGCTCGATATACATAAAGATTATCATTGTTCTATACACTATCTTCCATGGAAGTTAAATGAACTGGAAGATGCATTGAGAAGGAAGGATCATTGAGTTTTAAACAGAATGGTTATTTACAAGGACCTAATGTACATGGATCTAGCGGGGATGGATATGAGAATTGTCAAAGAAGGTGAAGCATCATTACTTTTTCAATTGGTTTCCTAACCATATTTATAGGAAATAATTAAAAAATTTCAATCATATGATTAAAGTTTAAAAAAAAATTAAGGCTATGATTTTTGGGAAGCTGTTGAACTTCATATTTGATTATTGAATTGTAAAATTTGGGAAAAGGCTCTTTGATCCCTCTATACCTGAGATAAACATGGAGTTATTGGATGTTCCACATAGGTCTAATTTCTCTATATACCTCTAGAGGGTTTATGCAACCTCTACTTATTCCTATATGCAAATGGGATGACATAACCTTTGATTTATCAGTGTATTACCAAAAAATCCAAGAAGAAATGATGTAGTATAGATAATTATTGATCGACTTAACAAATCTACAAATTTCCTCACAATAAGAGAGGATTTTCCACTACAATGCCTTACAACGCTCTATATCAAAAAAGTCGTAAGACTTCATGGAGCACTTATTTCAATTGTGTTTGATCATGATCCATGAATTACATGAAAATTGTAGGAAAGTCTCGATAAATATTTGAATATTGTGATTTATTTTAGTACTACTTATCATCCTCATAGTGAAGGGAAGTCATAAAAGACGATTCAAACTTTAGAAGTCAAGATGAGATTATACTCAATTGATTCTAAAGGTATGTGGGAATAGTATTTACCTTTAGTAGATTTTTCCTACAATAATAGTTTCTATTAAATTATTCAAATGGAACCATATGGGCATTGTACGGAAAGAGATGTCATACAACAACATGTTGGGTTGAAGTTGTTGAAAGGAAGTTTGTAGGCCTAGAGTTTGTAAAGTATACAACAATAAAGGTAAAGACTATTCAAAATCACATCAAAGCAGCTCAAACTAGGCAAAAGATCTATGTTAATAATTGAAGGAAGGATTTTGAATTTTAAGTGGGATATAACATTTTCTTGAATGTTTATCCATGTAATAATGTTATAATATTTTGGATGAAGGAAAAATTAATCCCCAAGTACACTGGCCTTTTTTAAATTCTGGAGACAATTTGAGTTGTGACTTATCATTTGTCAATGCCACTAAGCCTTTCTAAGGTACAAAATGTGTTCCACATCTCTTTGTTAATGAAGTACACACTAAAACTAACAAATGTACTCACTTACACTATTTCAAAATAGGGTTTTATCTATGCTAAAAAACACCTTTATTAGTACTACAAAATTACAGATAAAGAACCCTTTTATTAGTGGAAAAAACACTCATAAAATGGTTCTTTATCTGTGCATTTTTTAGTTCTGTTAAAATAAAACTTTAATCAGTGCTTCGAAAATGCGATGATAAAAGATAAAAAAATAAAAAATATGAAAAAATATTTCTATAAATATGGAGATTTTACAGCTCATGACCCCTTTCAACAATGCTATGAAAATCCCCCACCCCTGCCCACACACCCCAATTACCCCACCATCTAACAGCGCTGGCCAAAATTTCCCCATCACGTGCACCCCTTCCTCTCCCAGGATTCGAGGTCAAGACCTACTTGATACACACATGGACCCTTTACCACTCCTTCACATTGCTTTGTTCTCCATTTAATGATATATATATAGTTATATTTATTTCTCTATTAATATATATATATATAATTAGTTATAATAATATATTTTTATTTATTCATAAATTAAAAAATATATAGTCATATAATATATATATATATATATTAATATATATAGTTATATTTATATATTTATTCATATATTAATATATAATTATACAGTTATTTATATTTATAGTTTTATATATTAATTGTAATATATATATATATATATGTAAATATTTAGTTATAATTTTTTATCAGTATATTTTTTCATATATTAATTTATATTTATAAGATCATTTTTAAATACATTTATAAAATTTGATTTTGTGTATGTGTTTATAAATAAATAAATACATATATATATACAACACACACCCACACACACACATATATTATGTATCTGTAAGTATAATTATACAAATTTATATATATTTAAAAATATTATATATTAATATGTATATATCTATATTAGAATATATAGATGATATATATTAGTTTGTTAATACATACACACAAGCATACACAGAGATTATATATGTATATAAATATTCATATATTTATATTTTCAATAAAATGAATATTAGTATTTATTTAGATACGGATTATATTTTATGAAATATATTTTACATGAAAATATATTAAATTATTTATTTATAAAATTGATTTTAAGTGTGAGTATATAAAAAATTTGTAAGTATTGTTATATATTTGATTATAAATAACATTAAATTATGAAAAATGATAAAATTTTAAATACATAAAATGAATTTGAACATAATACCTTGGATGAAATTCATTACACATTGAAAAAGGGAAAAAGACCCCCTCAATGAGGAAGAAATTTCATCAAGTGTCAAAAAGTTAGGTTACCATGACTAAAAACTCAGTGTTGGAGGCCTTATATGCCTTTTTCTAGACTTAAAAAACCTAACATAGGGTTTACCTCAAGTCACTATGGAATAGATCCCATCACATGCTTCGATTTGATATGAGTTAGTGCCCAAACATACACTCAGATCAAAATTTATGGCTGTTTGAAGTTTGAGTTACGTTTTCAAATTATTTTAAATCTTTTATTAATTTTTTTATTTTTTTCTTCAAATTGTTATAAAATGAATATTAATCGATAATAATTATAAATTTATTGATTAATAATTTTTTGAAATTATTTTATAAACCATTGTCACTAGATATTGTATATATTATGTTTAAATGTCTATTTATACTTATCTAAAACATATTTTAGAACTATATATATTATATTTATTTTTATATAAGAATATTTGTAAATATATATATCTATATATTATTTTTAATGATTTTTTATGAAACATACCCTTTATCAGGGATAGAAAAAAAAGTTCTGATAAATACCCCCTTTATTAGCACTACTAAAAAAGCGCTGATAAAGGTGATTCCATTAACAGTGCTAAAAAAGCACTAATAAAGGGGATACCTTTATTAGTTGTAAAAAAGAAACGGAGAACGGGGATATTTTAAAACAGTTTTTTTCTCTATTAAAAGAACCATTAATCATCCCTTTTTTATTGTTGTTGATGGGTAGTGCTACGAAAACCCATTTTCTATAGTAGTGTTAAAAAGGAATAGAATTGGAACCCGACTTATCTTACTGTGAAGAGGCAATCTGTATTTTTGACACTAAAGAATAGGAGTTGAGGAATGAGATGACTTGGCTGGTAAAAGTACCTTGAAAAAATAATAAAATTGAAGAGGTAACATGGGAGCCCGTGGACCTTATGATGAAGACATACCCAAATCATTTTATGAGGTAACATTTGAGAGATTTTGAGGATGGAGTTTTTTTAGGGGATGAATGTAACGTCTCAAGGTTTTACAGATAAATTTAATATATAATGTAATGCATGAAACACTCTGTCTCTGCAAAATAATAATTTTTTATTTTGACATAGTCATTAAACATAATTTTTCCACCATTGTGATTTGAATTTCGAATAATAGACATACAAAGGTGTGATCATTAAGATATTTAGAGTCTCATAGTATCAATTTACATTTTTAGTGAATAATAACTTGACCTTAGGAATATTAATATGATCCTTATGAGTAGTAAACCTCCCTAATTAATGAAACATAACCCATGAATGTATGAATAATATTTTGGAACCTTATAAATAAAATTAAGATAAAATTATATGATGGTATAAGTAAGTGAATATTTCAAAATTAATAATTAAGTGTTGGTCTTTTTGTGAATAATAAATCTTTAATTACAATTTTAAAATTCACAAATTTATTTGATGTAAAATTATTTTTCAAAAATATATTCATAAATTAATATTTTTTTCCAATTATTTTATGATAATTTAATAATACCTTATTTAATTTTTCAAGGTGTTATAAATTCCGTTTTAATTCCCATAATTGTATTTTTCAAGTAAATGATGATTTTAATTAAAAATTAAAATTATCATTTTAAAAAATTATTTTCATAAAATGAAGTTCATTTTTGAATTCTACACATTGAAATAAAAGTTAGGGTTGATTTTTTGGATTTCTCTAAAATACATGAATTTTTTTGAATAGTAAAATACGATAATATTTTATAGATGCTAAATACTTGAATTGTGGTGTCATAGATTATGTAATGATGATGTAAGAACCCTTGGTTTGAACTCAGAAAGACTTATTACTGTATATAGTCATTGGAATAAACACTATTTATTATCTTGAGAAAAATATAAAAATAATGAATAAAATAATGAGAAATTACCCCTCTCATCCACTATAAAAACAACCCCTCACCCTCTCAACACCTCACACCTTCAAAGTTTTTAGACTTGTCAAATTTATATCAAAAAAAAATTAACAATATCCTATACCATATCCATAATTTATTGGTCTCATCTAAAGACCATAATCAATTCCCTTATTGAGATTCTCAAGGGGGAGTATTCAAGAGGTAAAATACTCTTCCCTTTTCCATTTTGTTTCATTTCAAGTTATTTCTTTTATTATTATCTCCTCACCTTCTCTGTAGAAATGATTATAATAAATATAGTAGAATTTATATAATTGAATTATATCATATTAATGGAATTAATATCAATTATCTTCTTACTCTCTCTATTTTATTTTAAAAACAAAATCATCCCTCAGGAGGTGCGGATTTACAACCTTCGTGGACGGTGAACTTTCATTCTTCAATTTATTTTTTTAGGATGGTCATGATACCATTTTTATGGTTAAACCAAAATAAATAATTTTATTATAACCTATTTAATTATATTAAGCTAGTATATATAAATAATACTATTTCATAAAACAAAACGAGTTTATCATGATTAATATCCACCGTAAAAATACATACGGTTAACACTAAATGTAGTACCTAAAGATTCATCATCACAAAATATATATAATTGATAAATATAACCATTTACTCTTTTGTATATTCATTAATATCATATAAATTCAATTTTGGTTAATTATACCCATTCTACATGAAGTTCCACACTCATATACAAGTATACTGATAATGGAAACCATGGAAATGAACCCTCCAAAGCCATTAAATTGTATCTTATAACTCATTAGAAAACAAATAAATGAACAAAATTAAATTATAATAAATAAAATTCATGTATATTAGGTCTTTAATTAATTAATTAATTGATTTAATGTGATTATCCAGGATGTTAAGATCAAGGTCATAATTCATGTGAACATTAGGTAAGGGTTTTCTACCTAAACCTCCAATTTCTTTCTGGTTACTATTTTTCTCTCATTACCAAAATGAAATTGTTAATTATTATTTTTTAATCATCCAAATTTATTTATTAAATATATATATATATATATGTAAAAATCATAATCCATATTTATTTTATATGGAGTTTAATGTTTTAAAAGCATCTTTCTCAAATTTTTACCATTAAACAAGCCCGATTCAAGGAAACTTCTTTAATTCTTACCTATTTTCAAGTGCACTCGATAATATGTTTTAAGTGACCATTATTTTTCTAAAATCCTGAATTTTATCACGGAAAATATATCCTAGATAATTTATGGTTTTATGCATATATTTTTCCAAAAAAAAAAATTTTCTTTTTTAATGTAAAGGGGTATTACTCTAAAGAATTATTCAATGATTTTATTAAAGTATTTCCATATATTTCAACACCACCTTATGAATATTTTTATTAGGATTAAACATTTAATATTTTAATATACCATATTTTAGTAAATGGTATATTATAAGTTTTACTATGGATATTCTATCTTGATACCATTTACCATACTACTCTGAATGGCTAGTGATTATGTCTTCAGATTTGGGAAAGTTATTTCATATGTTCTGTTTTTAATTTTTAGCCCCATTCATGTGAGGAATGAATTGTACTTAGAAAGTGACGTATGGGCCTTGATATAGCATCTAGATGAATAATTTGGTCTCATGAGACAAAAATAGAATTGGGTTTTTTTGTTGAGACCTTACCCTAGTATTTTTAGACGTCTGGGCCAAGTCCTTGACAATATGTTTTAGATTTCAAACATTATACATTCCCTCATTATCATAATAGTAATTGATAAACCATAATATTATTTGACTAGTATAATATCATTGGTTTTTTTATTCTCTTGTGATCATTTATATAGATTTATTTAATTTACTATCATTCTTGTCATATTATGCTCAAGTATATTTTTAAAGGCATGAATTTTTAGTTGTTCACCTTGCCTAATGATTATAGTTATTATAACTTCCATTGTATTTCTTAGCCTTAAAAAGAATATGATATCTCCCGTTGTTTAGGTTTTATTTTTTCCTAGGATACGAATATTAATTTTATGAATGACTTGCATGGATAATATAGGAATTATGGATGTTTCTAATGGAATTTATATATTTTTTTCATTTAAAGTTGTAATTTAAAACTTATGTTTTTATCTAGTTTTCTAAAACTATGTAACCATTCATTACATCAGGATAAAAAAATATTATAATCAACCAATGTAATAAAATAATGCACCAAATATGCGATTTTGGGTTCAGGCTATTACATTGAGGATAAAAAATTTAATATTGAATGGATGAAAAAGATTTCTTTAAATATTTTGAAATACTTTTATTGAAATCCTACATTGTAAAAAGAGTAAAAAAAAATTCATTTGAAAAGAGGAGATGTAAAATATGGTAGTTACATTTTATAGCACATAATTGGGTTTCCAAATATAAAGGATAACATTGGATGGAAAATAAATATGGAAAAGGATTAGAAATAATTATTAGAGAGAATGTGAATTATTCTCAAAAGTGATATATTTTTTCATGGAAGAAATTCATTGAGGATGAAGATTTGTATTAAAAGTATCATTTTTTCCATAGAGAATGAGAAAGTACCATGATATGAAATCATAGTGTTGAAGAAATCAATCTTAGATGAAATAAGTTAAATAATATGCATTTTTACACAATAAAGTGAATTTAGTTAATAAACACCCTTACAAATTCAATATCTGTTGAATCAAATTCCATTTAAAGAAAGAACAAGGTTTAAATATTCAAACACCATGAATTTCTTGAATATGGTAAAAGAAATACTTTAGTCAGTAATCACACCATATAAAAGAGATTATAGAGAAAAATATCAATCATGTCTCATGGATTTTAAAATTAGAAAAATAACCTCTAACCTTGTATTCATGTATACTCAAACGTTCTCTAACCACTTTGAGAACTTGTGATTTTACTTTGAAATATCCTTGGAAATTTTGTTGTTATGATATATAATTGAGAACATATGATTATAAACATGAGAGATAATTCTAAGAATAGAAAAATAGAACCTTTTTAAGATAAAATTCTAATGGATTGGTGTGGCATGATGGGGTGTATGTGTTATTATTTTTTAAGTTAAGAAAAGGGAACTTTTTAAAAAACCCATTAATTTCCAATTATGTAATGACAATATTTATTATTTGAAATATATGAAAATAATAAATAATGGGGTTTTTGGTGGTTAATGTTGATGAAACCTCTACCTATAATTTTAAAACATGTTTTAAACAAGTTTCAAGTTATTTACAATGCATTTTTTTTACATTTTTACATTTTCATTTTTACATAATAAAATAGTCATTAACTAATTAAAATTTGTTTTAATAAAAATATAAAATAACAAATTTTTACCAAATTTGGGTGTGAGGAACCTAAATATAACCTCTATTTAATCCAATTATATTTTAAAAAATTAAAAAATTATATTTTAAATTAAAACATTTATTATATATAAAAAATGTTCTGTAGAAAAATAATATTTTTACCATTTAGTGTTCCTAATATTATTTATTATTGATTACCAATTGAATGAGTATTAATATATTTATATATTGGTTTAAAATTATATTAAATTAATTTTTGAGAAGTGTTTTCTATATTTTATTATATAAAAATTACACATTATTAATAAAATAATTATTCAATGACATCAGTTTTACTATTATTATTTTCATTAAATTTAATCTTAGAAATCATAATTTGATAACAAAAAATGAAAATGAAATTATTAAACAACATTCTCACATTGATCTTAAATATGAAATCAATTTTGATATTTTTAATTTCTATAATTTTTGGACACAAAATTTTAATATTAGTTAATAAAGATATTTTTTTTGAGAAAAATATTACTTCTGTTTCCCAAAAGTTACACATGGGTATAAAAAATTCAATACAGTATTTTAAATGATTTTTTATAGATAAAAATCTTCAAAAAATTTTAATTCATTCTTGTATTATGATAATTTCGTAAATGGGCGGGTATCTAAAAAATCAATATTTTTTAATATTCATATAAAAAGTAATTATTTATAAAAAATTTCAAAGATTATACCTAATATAATTTTCATATTTTTAGTTCAAAAATGATTTTCATTTTATAGAATTAAAATTATAAAATTATAAAATCCATCTTTAAAATTAAATTTTATAAATAAAAACTACTTAAAAAAACGACCTTCTAAAACAATAAGTGTTCTTAATCCTATTTTTTATGAATTTATTATTGAATAAAATATTTTTATATTTATGGGCTTTGTTATTTTTATATTTTATTAATATTTTTTTATCTAAAGTGTCCTAGATCATTTTATATTAGTGTTCCATGTGTATAAAGACATCGAACATTGTATTAATTTTGAGAAAAAAATATATTACAAAATATCATGGTGTTACACCTAGTATAATGTGATTTTAAGAAAAAAATGCTCATTATATAAAAATTTTCATACCTTGATTCACCAATCTTAGAGTATCACTCAACTAAGTCCTTTTTTGGGTATAAAATGTAACCTATGGTAACCCCAATACTATTTATTATCATCTAATAACTAATCAATTTGATTTGTAATGATTACATTATCACTACAACATTTCCTTTTTTATTTGTTTATATGAATATTTCACTACTCAAAACTACCCCTTCCCCAACGCTTCATTACCAACGGTTTAAAAAAACCGTTGGGAAAGAAGCACTTTCCCAATAGTTTTAAAAAACCGTTGGGAAAGGGGTGTCCAAGGCACCCTTTCTCAAATGTTTAAGAGAACCGTTGGGAAAGGGGTACCTTTTTTCAATGGTTCTCTTGAACCGTTGGGAAATGGTCACCCTTTACCAATAGTTTGTTTAAACCATCGGTAAAGGGTCTCCTGGAAACCCCTTTCCCAATTGTTTTTAAAAACCACTGGGAAAGATTTTCCCCAAATAAAGAATCAACCACTCTCTCCCCCATTCGTGACAGAACCCTAATCTGTCCACATCCCTACTGCTCTCACAAATTCCCCCATCCGAACCTGTCAAACTACATCCAAATCTTCTCAAATAAGGTATTATATTCTTCATACACATAAAATATTTAAGTGATACCTTGTTTTTATTGTTATTCATCTCATATTTTAGTTTTAAGTTTTTATTTTGATGTGTATATCATTTTTTTGTGTTTAGATTTAATATATACTGTATCTATTCCAATCCATTTAATTAATTAAATCCTTAACCCTACATTGAAGAAGAATAATCTCAAATTCATTGTCGTTGGATTCTAGATTTTCTAAGTATGTGTTTTTCTGATTTTTTTCATCTTGTAATTAATTGTTACTTGGAAATTTATTTATACATGTTTAATAATTTTTAGCAACGTTTTTATGATTGTTTTCCTTAAAATTCATTAAGGAAAGTGTTTTATTAAAACGATTTTTTTAATAAAGATTCTGTAATGTAATTTGTTATATTACACTATGTAACTATGTTTGGTATTTAGTAACACATGAAATAACTCGTGTGTGAGAATGTGTTGTGAAAGAGATTCCATGGTTGGTTCAAGATTATATTTACGTTTAGAGCCTATTAATGAGTTGTTTTAAAGATATTTTAAGATATTTACCTTATGTTTATTGGTGAAAACTGGGAGATGTAGAGGTGGTTCATGATTGAGACATATAATTACTAGTAACCATGTGGATAAACCTTGCATAGTAGTGAATTCTTGAAATTTTTGATGTTTTTAGTCATTTTTTTATTTGGAGTTTCGTTTGATGGTGATATTTCTTATTGTTTCCTATAATGGGAATTTATTATAGTTTATTAATCGGCTGAGACTCCCCCACCATGCACAATGTATGAAACCTCTACCCTTATTTAATCATTCTATTTACACAGCGTATGAAACCTATACCCTCATTTAATCAGTGAACTCAAGTCATTCATTTTAGCCTTCATTCTCACTAGCATGTAAGAAATTGAATGATGTAAACCCATCCTCACATGATTTCTTACCTTAGATAGTGTCTAACATATATAATACGAGCTTTTGAATTCATAAGTTAACAAGGATCATATATTCCATTTCCCCCAAGATGACTGTACTAATATAACTTCAGGGTCAACTAAATCTGGTTCTCATTGTACGTTGTATATTATGTGTCCTTGTTGGCCAGTACTCACTTTTATGGGGGTGGGGTGCTTTTCACTACCCATTCTGGAATGTGTAGACTGCCATAAATATGTTAGATAAGTTACAAGTTTAATTATGTAATGTTGTTATCATTGGAATACTTTATTAAGAATTTAAAATTAAAAAATAAATATTTTTGTCTATACTTAAGGAAATTAAATCTTTTTACAAGCCATGAACAACCTATTAGTGTAGAATCCAAAAATTAATTCACCAATGGGGTGCGCTTGACTTGGGGAAGTAATTGGGTAATGAAAGGTATGGCCATAGGGGTGTTAATAATGAGTTATTGAACATAAGTGAATTATTTGGGATGCCTATAACACATGATGGGACCTGAGGCATGTGCCTCTTATAGACCTAATGAAAATGAATATAAATAAATTTTAATTTAATTTTTGAGAACTTGTTGTTTACATTATTTTAATAGTTCATTACATAAACTATAAACTTCTTCCTTTATCGTTTACTTAAATGTATTTTCTATTAAAGTTCAATCCTATTGAATTGTTTATAACAAAATGACTTACATAAATTCTTTTTACAGAATGAACAAAAGTTGGATGTATGAAACTGATAGGATCTCAAGCGATTTTCAAAACAATTTGGAGAGATTTATTGATTTTTGCATTTCCCAATACTTCAGATAGTTGTCGCATACACTTCCCATGTTCCAATTATGTTGGTAGACCTTGGATGAGTCGTGAAGAAGTCAGCTACCACATAACCAAAAATAGTTTTCAAGCAAACTAATTTGTGTGGTATCACAATGGGGAGAAAATGAAATCTCAAATTGGTGATGATCAAAATGAAAGGAATGGAATGGAGAATTTGTTAGATGATTGGTTTTCGTTTATTCGTCATCATGAAAAAGAAAGGATTTCGACTCAAGAAGACTTCGATATGCACACAGCTGATGAATCTATTGAAAATGATCATATTTATAGGGTGAAAAAATAGAATGTTGCTGCCACGACTCCAGTATATCGACAATGAGATAAAATAAAAAATCTAGAATTTTTAATCCGATTGTTTCATGGGAAAACTATGTATGAGATTTGTAATACAGCAATCAATTAAAGTCTTACCCTCTTGAAGGATTTACTTCAAATGATGTAGATATTCCCTCAAACCACTATATGGCATGGAATTTAGTTGAGGAAATTAGATTTTCAAGAACATAAATCCATGCTTTTCTGAAAGATTGCTGTTTATTCTGGGAGGAAACCGCTGAACGAAATGATTGTATAAAATGTGGCACATCCCGATGGAAGTCAAAATCTGATAGAAGACCATCCCGCATTCCACAAAAAGTAATGTGGCACTTTCCATTAATCCCCAGACTCCAGAATATTGTTATGTCTATTGACATATCAATAAAAATGAGATGGAATGATACTGATTGAAAGAAGACTAATGATGAGTTGGTTCATCCTTCAGATGGATTTTCATGGAAGATATTTGATGCTAGACATTTGGATTTTGCAGTTGACATGCGTAATGTGAGGTAGGGTCTTTCATACGACAGTTTTAATCCGTTTGGGCAAATACTTACTTTGCACATCACATGGCCTATTTTTATACACAATTATAATATTCCCCCATGGTTGTGTATGAAAAAACCTTTCACTTTCATGATTATACTCATATCTGGTCCTTCTGATCCCGACATTGATATTGATATATACAAGTAACCTTCAATAAAAGAGTTGAAACTTCTTTGGGATGTGGGCGTGTGCACATACAATGCATGTTTGAAAGACATATTACAGATGCATGCTACGCTTATGTTGATGATCAATGATTATCTAGCTTATGCAATGATGTATGGATGGAGAACAAAGGGAAAATTGTCATGTCCAATTTGTATGAATAATACACGATCCGGAAGACTAAAACATCACTATAGTTTCAGTTTTATGGGACATCAATGATTCTTGCCAAAGTATCATCCATATAGAATGAATCGTCGAAGATTTGATAATACCATAGAGACTGATGATCCACCTCAATATATGTCTGGAACTTATGTGCTTAATGAATTGAAAGATTTTAGTTTTTCATTCAGGAAGGGTCAAATGAAATCTAGAAAAAGAAAGAATTTTTCCACTAAAACCTATTACAATCAGAGGAAGAGGAGTGTCTTTTTTGATTTTCCTTATTGGTCAACCAATTTTTTATGTCATTGCTTAGACGTAATACATATTGAAATGAATATATGCGGAATTTTGCTTTCGGTTCTTCTAAAAGTCAAGGGGAAGACAAAAGATGATTTATGATCTCAGCGTGACTTGGTGGATTGGGGCATCAGACCAAAATTGCATCTTGTGCGTATCAGCGAAAATAAAAGGCAACATCCAGGTGCTTCTTATGTGATGACACCTATGAAAAAAAAACTATTTCTGGAAGTATTAGAGACTATTAGAGTTCCTGATGGCTATTCAAGCAACATATCTAAACGGGTCAACAGAAGAGAGTTGAAGCTAAAATCTTTGAAGAATCATGATTATCACGTTCTACTTCATGAGTTGCTTCCAATAGCAATCCGTCATCTTTTTCCCTATAATGAAAGGGTGGTTGTTATTTGGTTGTGCCATTTTTTTAGAGATCTTTGTGCTAATAATTTGTCCAAGTATTTCTTACAAAAAATGTTGACAAATGACCCATTAATTTTGTGTGAATTGGAGAAAATATTTCCTCCATCATTTTTCACATGCATGCTGCATCTGACTGTACATATTCCCACTAAAATAATTCTCAGAGGACCTGTTTCTTTTCATTAGATGTATCGAACTGAATTAAATATGTTCAGATTAAAGTCTTATGTTTGAAATAGAAATCATCCTGAAGTTTCTATCGTGAACGGTTACCTGGCTCAAGAATGTATGGATTTCTGCTCGATGTATTTGTCTGATCTTAGTACAAGATTGAACAGACCAATGAGAAATAAAAAATAATAGTAGGAGCAAATTGAACCCAGTTTTCCATCACTTCCTCAAACAGGAGGAATTCCTGGATCATGTACATTGAAGACATTAAGACATGAAGAGCGAGAGACGACACATGGCACAATTTTGTTCAACTATGATTTTTTCGATGACTATATCAGGTAACTAAATTGATTATGTATATCTAACAAATATATCGGTTAAACTACTCATATTTTTTATCTACAGGGAACATAAAACAATGAAAATAGGAAGCATCATTCTTTATCTTTTATATGGAGAGAGACTTTGCACAGAAAAGAGTTTTCTGCTTGGATAAAATTGAAGGTAAAAATATTAATGTTTAAAATAATTATATCAATATTTAATTAAGTTTAATAGTCATTTATAATGCAGGTATTGAGTTTCTCTGCTGAATCTATCTCTGAGGAAATAATAGCTTTGGCTTTTGGTCGTAATACCGTGGTTCGTGACTGTAAATCAATTGTTATCAATGGGTAAAAATTTATTATCACTAAACAAGAAAAGAACATGAGAACACAACATGATGGTGTTATGGTTACTGCCACAATAGATTGTTATGCCAGTGAATCAGATAGTAGACCGCAATTTGAAAATGTAGGTTATTATGGAGTTGTTGAGAAAATAATAATATTGGATTATTACTCTCTTTGACGAGTCATAATGATGAAATGTCATTGGTTTGATTTGACGATAGGACATGGAACATTTATTGATGATTGTGGATTTTGAGTAATTAATATGACTCACACTCTTGCTACTGAAGAACCCTTTGTGTTGGCATAAATGGATAAATATGTTTTTTATGTCAAAGACCAATTTTGAACTGAATTTGATGTCATAGTTGAAGTAATTCCAAGACATATTTTTTATTATGGTGATGATGGAATTGACACTGTCCCTAGTGCCATTGGAACCAATCCATTTATTTCTTTTGATGACTCCAATAGAAAAATTGTCAGAGTTGATAGTGAACCTGAAGTTGTGGTTAAAAATGTATAGAATCATTCATCCATGTTCACAATTATTTTGGTTTACCTCAAGTTAGGTTGTTAAGGTTGGTAATATTCAAATTGATTTAGTATTGTTCACAAATATGTTTTAGCTGACTTGACCGTTATGTGAATCTTCAATGTTTATTGGTTGCAGTTTTATTTGAATTGCATTTTCTAATATGGAATTGAACTATATTCAAACCTAGTCAATCAATATTTCAAACTTGGCAAACATTAGAACTTGTCTGATTTATTAAATACATTTAATATCTTCTAAAACAATTGATAGCGGACTTGACCGTTATGTGAATTTTCGATGATTATTGGTTGCAGTTTTATTTGAATTGCATTTTCTAATTTGGAATTGAACTGTATTCAAACATAGTCAAACAATAGTTCTAACTTGGTGAACATTACAACTTGTATGATTTACTAAATACATTCAAGATCTTCTAAAACAATTGATAGTTGACTTGACCATTATGTGAATTTTCAATGATTATTGGTTGCAATTTTATTTGAATTGAATTTTCTAATTTTCAATTGAATTGTATTCAAACATAGTCAAACAATATTTCTAACTTGGTGAACATTACAACTTGTATGATTTATTAAATCCATTCAAGCTCTTCTAAAACTATTGATAGCTAAATTACCAATTAATCCCCCTATTCCCTCATATATTTAGTTTTTTGGGTTACACATTAGTTTCCTTTTTCTAATTAATTACATAGTTGTTTTCAAAAGCATAAAATGAAGCTAATTGAATAGAGACGAAGGCAAAAAATGATGGAGAACAATCGTCGAATGACGAAGTTGGTAATTACATCATTAGTGCCTCTACTGAGTACTTTATTTAAAATTGATATATTCAAATAATATATAATTTCATGTAATTAATGTTTTTGTAAAAATTTTTGTAGGATCCACCTATACGTCGATAGTTATTCGACAAGGAGCCTAGTTCTGGTCCTAGTACTCAGGCTGGTGGTATGAGGAGGGTTCGTACCAGAGGTGGACGAGCAGCTGCGCGTACCCGACTAGACCCTGCACCTCCCACTGACATTTCATCCATCCCACATACTGATCCTGGTGTGTCATTAGGGACACATGGGATATTTAGGCCTCCCATGTTTTTTCTACCTTCTGCATCTTCTGGCCCATCATTTTTACATCCCATGATGATTACCACTCCCTAGTTAGTATCTGGTCAGACAACTGTCCCATCTTCTTTTCCTTCTACTTCTTTCTCTCTAAGCATCTATATTCCATCGTCTTCGACTCCTGTTCCTCCATAGGGTGTTCCATCAGTTTCTATGGATCCAGCGACACTCACCGATCAGACCGGCACAGGCATATTTATAGAACCCTAACAAATTTTTATAGAAATATTTATTTTAATTATAACATGTTTTGATAAAGTATTTGTTTTTCTTTCTTGAGTGATACATCTACTGACAAGAGGCGTGGGTGGGGGTGTACACGCATGCGTTTGGTGTGGAACCGCCACACATAGGTTATGGTGGATTATAATGAAGACAACCAGATGGTTGAGAAAACAGAGCAGTAATGTGAGAGTTTTTTGGCGACGCTTTCAAAATACTCCGACATCATTCCCGTCAGCCGGCTATCGTGGAGACATTTTCCAAATGAGGTCAAGGAGAGAGCTTGGGAAGAGATATGGGTAAAAAAATAAGTTCTATTTAATTCCATGAATTATTTTTGTATTTATATGAATTAATATTTTGATTTCAGCTTCGATTTAATTTTCCCGATGGTGAGGGTGCACGACCGGAACGTCTAAAGGATTTAGGTAAGCTTTGGAGAGCCTACAAGCATGAGTTGTATATTGGTTGGGTTTCTAGAGTTGGCACTGAGTTAGAGGTGGTACCCGTGGTGGATGATTGTCCTATAGAGCAGTATCGTCAGATGATTACTCATTGGACGAGTACCCAATTTATGGTATTAATAAAATTTGAGGTATTTAAATAATAACTTTCATGTTTTGAATTAATACTATCTGTTGCATTTTTGAATATTATTTAGGAATCATCTGGAAAAAATAAAAAGAACATTGATGCAAAAAAATACCTCCACACATTGGGACGCACTACGATGCCTGATCATGAGAGGAAGCAGGTATAACAATTGTTTATAAGTTTTCTTTACGACTTACACTTTCTTTTGTTTCCTTAATTATTTAATAGTTTTCTAATGTTTTAATATAACGTTATTTTTCAATATCATTGTAGAGGAAAATACATAATATTTAAGGATGTGTGCCTCAAGCAAAACTATTTTGCCCGAGTAGACGGAAAAAGGATGGAAGTGCTGTCAATAAAGTGACTCAGCAGCAGATTGTATGTTTTAATCTGTTGAATTTATATTTTAATATCTATTTTTTAACTTAATGATATATTTATATTTGTAATAGGATGCTTTAGAGGCCCTCGATGCCCAAGAACTAGACAATTTTGTGCCAACAGATCACTTATATCAGGTGTTGGGAGTGGAGCATTCTGGAAGAGTACGCTGCCGACCAAGGATAGCCCCGACGAGGTATTGGCCCTCGTCAGGTACGAGTTGTAGTGCCACCGAGGTGCAGCAAGTTAGAGAACAGGAAGAACATGCCGAGAAAAGGGCCACAGAGATGGAAGAATAGTCTGCTAGGGTAAACAATGCGTTTATGAAATTTATTGAAGTTCTACGTCCCACACTTCAAGCAGAGGCCAGCCTAGCTTTTGGTGAATATATGTCATCGATACGTTCTATATATGGTGCACCGGGTGGAAGTTCTAGTGGTGGTCAGGTCGATGTCCAACTTGATGATGATGATGGTGAAGAGTCTGATGCAGAAGAAGAGGGATAGGAGGAGGGCAAGGCAGGTGGCGTGGGCGAGGAGGAGGGAGAGGGTGAGGAGGAGGGCGCTGAGGAGGGTGAAGATGGTGATTGGGATGAGGACGAGGGTGATGATGATGGTGATGGTGATGTGGGAAAAATTGATCCATTACATTTTTGAATAATATTACTGAGATATGATATTTAATCTATTCTAGTTGTTGGTTTTATCTAGTCTCGTAGTATAGTATTGGAGTTCAGTTATTTTTATATATTATCTGTTTTTATAGATGTTGATGTCTTTTAGTGGTTGTGTGTTTGGGAACCCCCCTCCTTCCTGGACCCCGGAAAACCCCCACCATCCTCCTTGGACCCCAGAAACCCCCCCGGATAGCCCCCAGACAGCCCCCCGGACAGCCCCCCCACCCTCCTCCCTGGACCCCGGACAGCCCCCCGGACAGCACCACAGGCAACCCCCCGGACAACCCCCCCGCCACACCCTCTTCCTTGGACCCCGGACAACCCCCCGAACACCCCCTGGACAGCCCCCCCCAAACAGCCCCCCCCCGGACAGCCCCCACCCTCCTCCCTGGACCCTGGACAACCCCCCAGACAGCCCCCCAGACAGCCCCCCAGACAGCCCCCCACCCTCCTCCTTGGACCCCGGACAACCCCCCGAACACCCCCCGAACATCCCCCCGCAGAGTCCCCCACCCTCCTCCTTGGTCACCGCACAACCCCCTGGGTCATATGTGACATGTACAAGTCAACCCCGACTAAAAACGAGGAGTGGTGTAGTCGATATCTCTCTAGGTGTATGTATTTTGTTTAAAATGGACATCATTTCTGGTAAAAATATATGGTATACAAAAAACCGATCAAATTATGAATTGAATTCTTAATTCCACATATAATTGGAATATAAATTTTAAATTTAATTCTAAATGAATTATGTACATTTATAATTATTTTATGAATTCTAATTTAATTATGGATGTGTATAGTTCTAGGATGCATTATATGTTAAATGTGTATGAATTTTTTCTCTATATGTATGTGTTAGTTGGTTACTGTAGATAAAATAATTGTATATGTATGAGTTAGTTTATTACAGGTACAATAATTGGATTGAAAATGAGAGGGCAAAAAATGAGGGCTGCTGTGCAAATTGCAGACCTGCTGTGGAAATTGCTGGCTGCTGTGCAATTTGCACAGCATAGGCTATGCCAATGGTTCAAAACCATTGGCATTACATCTTGGTTCCTTTTTTTACCAACACATCATTGAACCATTGGTAAAAATACTTTCCCAACGATTCATTGAACCATTGGGAAAGAGGGGAATCCTTTGGATTTCCCAACGGTTCAAGCCAAACCATTAGGAAAAACTATCCCAACGGTTTGGCACAACCATTGGGATAGGTCATGCTTTCCCCACCCTATCCCAACGGTTCACAGTAAATCGTTGGGAAAACCATTCCCAATGGCTTACCTCCCTACAGTTTACAAAAATGTTGGTATAACATATACCAACAGTTCTGAACTGTTGGGAAAAGCTATATTTTTAGTAGTGTTTAAAATAAAAGGATTGCAGATACTCAACCCATATTCACTATCATAAATTGAGATCACATGAAGAGAAAATATACTTCAAACTGTTTGGATACTAGAAAACATGAACTTTTCACTAAATTAATAATTCCTTCTATTTAATTAATATACCACTATAATTATCTCCAAATCATGCGTCAAATTTGGCTTGTCATATGGTCTCACATACCTTGGACTGTACAATATGACCTAGGCTCCCTACATATGAGAACTCCCAAAATCTACTCATTAATCATTACAATATACATTATACCCATCACCTGTATCTAAAAATATAAAAAAGAAGATAAATTATCTTTTTCCATTGATTCATTATAGACTTTATGATACATATAGTTCCATTCAAATTTGACTCCTTTTTGAGTCAAATTGATTACTAGTGAATATATCCTTATGAAGGCATTAACACTGATATGATAATATAATTTTTTATCAAGAAATATATGGATATAAACTACATTCTTTAGTATCTTTTTATGATATCACAATATTTTAAGATAAAAATTAATTTATTTATCTAAAACAATTTGTTCTTAAAACTTTACATTCTAAACCCAAAAGTGAAATTTAGATAATTTTACATAAAACTTCTGTTCATAAAAAAATATCACATATGAAATAAAGATATAAACCAAGGATTATTATAAAAATTTATCTATATACTTGTCTAATATTTAGTTTGTCAAATCCATGGACACTATAGGTGAATTAATGACATCGAAAGGGTATACCATTAATTAATAAGGGAGCAAATTTCTTTATAATGTTATCCTTAGTATATCCTCTTCATTTCCCTTTAATTAGTGATACATGTAGTGAAAATTAATGTTATAAAACCATGAAGATCCCCTGATTAGATCAAATATATTAAAAATATGGGGTAAAAGATATTTATACTTTAGTATCACATGATTTAGTTTTTGACAGATAATATACAATTAAAAACTACAATCACCTTTAAAAAACATCTCTTATAAAAATAAACCCTTTACTATTAAATGATTTATTCAATGTCTTTAATTTCTATGACACCTATTGTTCCATATAAATATAATGTAAAAAAAATAATATTTGTTCCGGGATAATGAATAATGAAAACATAAACTTCTATTTTATGAGGTAATCTTAAGAAACCCTTACAAAAAATCATCAATAATACTATCAACTATAACAGGTATCTTGGGAAAGATACCTCATACTAATTATTCAAGAGATTACCCTACCAATTTTAAATATATGAATATAAATTCCCAAATAATTGGACCACATATACTTGAATCAGTATCTTATTCCCCTCAAAATGTATGAGTGGTCCTATATGGTGATATCAAGATAACTATTCTAATATATCAATTGATTTTATATTTATATTAGATAATGAAGTTAATCCAAATGATAAGTTCATATGTTTTCATCTCAAAAAAGAAAAAATCTTCATGAATTCAATATCAAATAATACAATGGTGGATAACTATCATTTGAATTCATTATTGTTTCTTTTACCCATAGGGTAACAATCTGTATAGTACAAGACCTCAAATTTAAATTTAATCCAGATATAAATACCACCCATGTAGATATAAAATATAGAGATACACTTATATTAAATAAACATAAAATGATTGTAGAATAAATTGAGATAATATATCAAATTTTAGATTATCCCACCTCAGTATTTGATTATTCATACATTTAATACACTGAATATAATAAAACTTATCCCTTTGAAAACTATCCATTATCCCTTGGGGCTCAAACTTAGTTAAAAATTATTTATCCACTATTTTATTTGAATTTTTTGTTGGGTTGGATGCCCATTCAATATTTACTAGAGCGAAAATACCCAAATAATATCTTTAAATGAACCATATTTACCCATTAGTGATACTCTCTTTTTGTAATATATAATTGAGTATTTAAATGGAAATTTTCCATAAATTAATAAAAAATATGTAACTTCCCCCCTTGAGAAGTCCCTGAGAAATTCACCATGATTTTCTTCTATCAATATCTTTCCTTCGTCTTATTCCAAAAAAGATCTTTCTTATCTACTACAGCCTAAAAATCCTTCGGCCTCATTTATACACTGAAATAATTTATGAAATCATTTATTAAAATATATTTTAGAATATTTTATAAAAATACTCAATTTCATAAATTAAAATTATCAATATCAAAAACCAATTTAACCTCAAAAAAATATTTTTATAAATAATGATTCAAAACCCACATATAAATATTTATAAAAAATCATGTAAAAATAAATTTTATTTTAAAATATAAAAAAATATACATAAGATCTATCCCAAAATAAGAATATATTGGAACCAATAACTTATATATACTTCCTCAAAGCCTCCAAAAGTTCTTAATATGATGATCATAACAAGATTATACCTGAAGTTCCATAATTTAGATTCCTTTATAAATTACTATTTATAAACTAAATGAAATAATACCCCCTTTAACAATGATTTTCAGGATACATGTATGTTTGAAAAAACCCTTTTAATTTTTTGGTATGAACCATCTAGTTTTTGAACGACCCCCAAATATCTTAGTATTAGTGTAAATGACTTGAAATGAGTAGCAAAAACCCCATTTCACTTGGAACATCCCCAATGAAACTTTCTATTCTCTAGGTCTAGAGAAAGAAAGGTGTGAATGCTCCATTATATAACACAACCCCTATCGAAATTAATAAATAATAATTTTAACCCCTAAGAAATTAAATTATAAATAATAAGAATATTATATTTTGATTTGTTACTGAATACTTTGAATAATAAATATGTTGAAAAATTAACCACATACCTTTATATCTCTATTAGATTATCTGACTATCATTTAACATCCAAAAAAATATACACTACCTTAGAAACACTAGAGAGAGGAATATGATGAGATGAGAGGAATAGATCTGAGGCATGTAAAAAATAAAGAGAATAATAATATTATTTTAAATCAAACACTCTCTTATTTATTAATATGACATGTAAAAATAACTTATAAAAGAGACAACCTTTAAAACTTTATCCCCTTAATATCTGCCCCAACATCGATTCAACATTATTAAATTTATATAGTAGATTTATATATTTATAATGGTTAAAACCTACTCCAAATTATCTAAATTCATATTTTAATAAATTATTTTCCCATGTAAAATTTACCCATATAAAACCCTCAAAAATATCTTGTTTATTAAATTATTCAAATAATCATCTATCAATGATATGTTAATTGTTTTATAATCATTAAGTAATAAATATTAAATAGGATAATTTTTCTTTTTCTTATGATAAATACAATTTAATAAATGAAATAAATGTATTCACTAAATCCATTAAATAACATGAAATATGGATCTAAAATTAGAGGTACAATGTAATAATAATGAGATAAAAAATACCCTTAATAAAGTATATAGTAATTTAATTAAAACAAACATTAAATCATCCAAATTTCCTAAAAAGTGAGGTTCTTTAACCATACAGATTTTTAATTATCTTATCTTTAAAATAATTAAATTTATATAAATAAAAGCCTTGGATTCTGTAAATTTATTTCATATACTATGTTTGTAAAAAGTTTAGAAAATTTATTCCTGATTTTTTACAAAACTTATAATTCTATTTTGACTAATATTATATGAAAAAATAAAATAAGGGTGAAAATTTTATTCTTATAGAAACATCAAATATTTTTTTTAAAAAATATTAAATAATAAATATTTTTTTGAAAAACATTAGAAATAAAAAAATTATAATATTATTATAGAGAAATAACTAATTTTATTTAAGAAGCACATAAATAAAGAATAAGGAATAATATTCTCTCTAGAAGAAAACATGAATTCTTAATTAAATTTTACTATTATTGGATTAGTCTTAGAAACTCCGTATTTTAATGATCAGAAATCATTTCTGTTATGTTTCAAATGAATTTAATTTTTTATGATAGTTATTTATTTTCTATATAAATAGTGAAAAATAGATAAATATTTATCTATCATTTCTATTTACTATAAATTTTTAGGGGATACTAATAGATTACGTATGCTACCACTCGAAGATATAATTAAGTCAATACTTTACAACAGTTAAAACTTGAAATCGATAGGATCTATCACCAGGTTAAGCTATCATTGAGTAAGGATACTGCCACTTCCAAAGAAATCTATGGCTAGAAGATTCTACCATCACTCGATGCTACTACTATTTCAATGGTGACACTGCCAGATAGTGGAACTATTATGAAGATATACCACAAAGTTAAATCTACTACTATAATTAGGAGAATCTATCATTACAAGGTGCTACCATTCAACGAAGCTACTTTTAGATAAGAAATTAGTTCTACCATTAAATTATCTACCACTAAAAGAGAAACCCCTAGTGACGCTATTTCCAAAGATCTATGGAAACTGTGAAGAATTAATTTGAAAATTAATTGTCCAATATTTATTTTATACATTTAATGCTAAATAAAATAATGCGCATTTAAGAATTATTATTCTTAAATAACTCCACAACCATCTTAGAGAAAAAATCACCCCTTTTATATTTATTGCATAGTATGAGGATCAATATTATTCTATTGTTATCCCACAATGTAAAATTAGACCACCTAGAATGAAATATATTCATTTGAGATTCCTCATACTTGTATGGAACTATCATGATAATAGAAATATATACTCTCATAATTTGGAACAAAAAGTAAAATTGATAAAAATTTGTGAGGAAGAACTTGAACTATTGGAGAAAAAAACACATGGATTCTCAAGAGTTCAATGAAACTCTATTTTTTGTAAATTTAATAGGAAACTTATTCCAGATCATTTAAAGTTTGGATGAAATAACTTTTGAATAACTGAAGTTATTTAGATGGAGCAACATTACACATTCTCATCTCTCACTACGTTGTCATTCTATTTTAGTTTACCTTTCGAGCCATGTTTTTATTTTACTATATATATCTATAAATCATACTATCATGTGATAAACTAGAGATAGATTTACCATCCATATTATTTTTTTCAATTTAATTTCCCATTAAAAACTTTTGAATAGGTCATGTGTGACATGTAACCTTTTCATCCCATGTATAACAATAGAAGAGGAATTGTTCCTAGAAAACCTTGCATTCTATTTTTCTTAAAACTTGATATAGGTTGTAGAGTAGTTTATTATATAGTATTTTTTTGGAAGCAATTGATTTCAATGTGTTGGAGATTAAGTCCCAACCTGATACTAAAACACTTGTTTAAATTACCCTATGAGTTATTTCTTATTCTTTACTTATTTTATTTTATTTGTTTTAAATCAAACCAATTTTAGTATTAACAATTATTAGACACAACATTACTATGATAGTTAACTGAAATTAGTGTTATATATTTATATATATTTTTGATATACTTAAATTAGTTTAAAAAGTTAAAGTGTTTTCGAAATTATTTTTCTGATCTATGAATGATATTTTAAGAAGATTTTTTGAAGATAATATTATATAATATTAATATTTTTTAACTAGTCATTTTTTACAAATAAGTGAATATTTATTTTAAAATTGTGTTTGATAGAAATTTTATGAGAAAAAAACTCTCTACCTCCAAAGTTCTCCACTGGGAATAATATTTGGTTTTAGAGAAATTTCAAAAATACTCTTTATTAAGATCTAATTTTACCTAAAGATATTAAATTTTTGTTTTATCTAAATTTATATCCTTATGAATAATAGTAATCTTCAAGTGACTACCACTAATACATGTCCTTGTTTTAATAGAACTAACTATGCTCAATGGAATATTAAAATGAAAATTATTATAGAGATAATGGGTTTTGATACTTAGACTTTTGTCAAGGATAAAAATGATATAGCTAAAGATCCTAGAAAATATCAGAATTATTCCACCAAGTTTACTGATAATTGTCACTATAAATCTATGAATGATTCATATTTTTAATTAGGTGAAGATGAGTTTAATAAAATATATACTTCTAGTACTACTTTTGAATTTATTTTATACTCTTTCAGTTTTGTATAAAGGTACTTCCCATGTTAAAGAAATGTATCTATATAACTATACTGTTAAGTATGATTCTTTTGATATGAAGCTTAGTGAATCAATTTATAACTTTTAACCTATGTATTATTAAATATCAAACATAATTCACACACTTTTTAACACAATTTCTGATAAGGATCAAGTAATGAGACATTTTAGATGACTTCCAGGTAGATGAAGTGGAACATTTGTTTCTATTAGAAAATCTTATGGCATTAGAGTTCAAGTGATGTTGAATAAATATCTGATAGTGATGAAGAAATGGATCACTTATCCAGGTGTTTCATGAAAATTTATAGGAAATAAAAACTATTAAAGAAACCTAATTATAGAGGGATCAAAGAAAATAGTGTAAATTTTAGACAAGAATTGAAGAAGGATGATTACACAAATGAAATAACTTATTTGAGTATAAAAGGAAAGGAAACATCAAAGTAGACTATCCCATGTTTAAATATAATAAAAATTATATGGAAAAAGGTAAAATATAAAAAAGGATATATAATCCATAAGGAGTGGACCGAAGGAGGGTTCAAGAGATTCTAAATATGGCGTAGAAGATAAAAATGATAAATCGAATAAATTTTTCATGAAAAACACATATGAGGTATCAAATATCATTCTGGAATCTTTTGTACATACTTATTTTCATTCTAAGACAAAAATAAATGAAGAAAATATGACTAGTTATGATTTATTTGAATATTTTAATTTTCTCAAAGAAACATTTAATGAATTGAAGTATTCATATAAAATTATAAAGAAGAAACCCTCTATATCTATTCAATTTAAAATTTATTTTTCTATAAAGAAGGATAAGAATGAACAAAGAATATTTGAGTTGAAATGTAAGTGTCATAGAAGATTTTTAATAAATTTTTTTTGTGAGAAGTTAATCATGTATTCATTATTCTATATATTAAATTACAAATGTTCTTATAGTAATATAAAACTTTTATATTAATATCACAAAGTTTATCCAATAACAAAGATAACATAACGGTGACATAAAATCATATATTTGAAAAAAATCATTATATTTTTGTCATTTTAGGAATATGGATTTTATGTTTACATTCTTCATGTAGTCCTCATCGGTTAATGTTTTTAACATCATCACAACGAAATCATAAAGTAGTATTGTATACATGATAGATTAAGCAAATAATGTTAAACAAAATCATGTAAGAAGATAAAATATGTAAATCATATCAATTACCACTTAAAAACCATTCATAAATTCAATAAATTCATTATCAACCTAAAGAAAACTCAAGGAGTAACATGTTAGTCTAAAAGTGATATATTTAATGATTATTAGTCAAAATATCTTAGTATGATGTTAGGGATTTGAACTCAGTAAGATGAATTCAAAAAAGGATATTATGAAAGGTATTGAACTTCATCATACCTGGTAGGACATGTTTTTGGTTTATGTTGTCTCAATATAAAACAAGGCGTATAGGATAAGCAGACATGGAAGCCAATAAGGATGTGATCAGGTGTGTGTTTATGTTTTGGTTTTTAGTACATGAAAAAACTTCCTTGTTCATGTAACAAATGTGGAAAATATCTAAAAATAAAAACTATAATACACCAAAGAGGTGCCTATAGAATAGTTAAATATAAATACATTTACATCCGCTCGCTATGCAGAATAAGAAGAAATATAGAAGAATGAAATTTTAAGTGAAATATATGTTTTTCATTCCAACTGCAATGATAAATCTAGAACACGGTGAAAGGACATCGATGTTCTTCCCATGAGATAAGGATATTTGTAACTATAGGCACTAGTGCAGGCAACATAGTTCAAAGGATCATCCACGTTCTCACCCATAAAATAATTTCTTTGAACAGGGTCAATAGAATTGAGAAGGAAAGAAGAGAAAAATTTATTATTGAGATACTAATGGTTTGTAAGGAATCCTACTTTAAAGAACTTCAAGAATTATATTTGGCATTTTATATTCCTGATTCTGGACACATAAACAATGCTTTGGAGCACATGGATAGTGGTTTATCAGCAGACATCTTTAGTATAAGGATGTGTATAACAGAACCAATCCTTTCTTCAATGTCTCAAAAGCTTTTGCATGGATTAACATACTTGCATGGAGCTAGACATCTTATTTCATTTAAAACCATAATTTCATTATGTAATTGCAAAACACTTTAACCCAATTCCAAAAACGACCAATTATATTGTAAAATAAGAATACAAACTGATCATCTAAAAGATCATTAATTATGTCCCACATTGGTTCATACCTCTATATTAGGGATATCTCATGATGTATATAAACAAAGACTCCAATAGGATGACTAACCATTACTAACATGATCACATGGTTTGAGAGACCATAGGCTCCCCACACAATAATTTTTATGATTTTTTGGTATTTAGAATTTGGTCATATATTGGTTTACGAATTCATATAAACAGACATCAAAATACCGACCCAATCTCTTTTTTCATCTAAAATCCCAAACTAACCCCAATAAAACTAAATATATGAAAATTTGGATCAATACACAATCAACCTAAAATCCAAAAAAATACGAATTCATAATTCAAAAACCAATTCCCATGGTAACATAGACATAATCATAGAGGGTGGTGATAAAGAACCCACTCACAATAGGATCCCAATTAAAATCTAAATCAATATTAGTAAGACAAAAAAAATTAGAGAAAAATTAAAAAAAAGGCTCTAAGTTCCTATAAAGAAAGGAACAATTCAACCTCTGATATCATTTGTAATTAACTGGACTTGGATTACATTAGAAACCAAACTCATCATGGCTTTCAATGACCACGTAAATACATGGATATGGAAATGAGGGTTCCAATAATATATAAATTCATTTCTAATAACATTCCAACTATAATTTTACAAAATTTCTCACTAGATAGATCAATTTTCAAACCTATTTGAAAAACCTTTTTCAAACACACATGAATACGATTTTAAAAATCCCACATGAAATTATTTTCCAAAATGACAATTTGAAATCATAATTTTACACAATCCCCCTTCTAAAATAAATCCACCTATTTTTAATGAAAAGAAACAGTGCTAAGAATGAATTTCAAAAAACCTAAAATTACATTTTAAGTCCATTTTAAAATCACTATGAAACCCACTATCTCAAAATTCTTTCAAAAGATGGCCAACTCCACTATTTTTATAAAAATCCTTTAAAAATTATACAATAATTTCAAAAAAGGATCAGGATAAAAATAAATGTTTAAAACATTTCAATCCCTTTATAAAATTTAAATGGTCACTTAAACAAACACTTATATTGCATCTTTAGTCCATGAAACTTATTTAAAACATAAAATATAATTAAAACCAATTAAATCATTCCGGTTACATTTAAAAACAAAAGAGAAATTTTACAACTGCTAAATATTTTTTATAATGTAACTTGGGAGTTTTACAAACACTTGGTAAGTGGCCTAAGACCATTACAAGTGTGAAATCCATTTAAATATTGACATAATACTATGACAAGCATACAACATAATTTAAAACTCCTAAAAAGGAATTAAAAATCCAAAATTTATTTATAACTTGAAATTTATGGGTATTTTGATGAATAACTACCTCAAATAAATAGGGAGAGATATAGTGGTATTAAATGCATCACCCCCAATAGAGGATTTCCAAATCGACCACCAATATAACCAAAAATTTCTAGAAATGCTAATTTTGTTTAAGGAAACAAACCTCAAGTGAAATGAAGAACTGAAGCTTGAAGTGTGGAGCTCGATAATGAAGAGGGAAGCACCAGCCAACATAAATAATGGATGAGAAACACCCAAAGAAGGGTATGGAGGAGGGATGGAGAAACCTCCAATGAAGAAGCTGGCGGGGGAAAGAAGAACCGTGAATGAGAAAAAGGCGAGGATCAGATGACAGATAATCAGTCGGGTGACGATTGGCTGATGATAAGGGTTTCGGGATAAGAAATCATAAACAAGAGGGTGGGAGAGGAAATGCCGAGGGCGAGCACGAGGGAGGAAAGCCTGAGTAGGAATAATATTGGAGATAGATGTAGGCATAGCGGGAATTTAAACTGTGTTTTTATCATATCTATTGACATACGCTAATTAAACCGTGGGTATTAAAGTGTATCTATAGATTGTTTTTCTAGTAGTGTATTAGTTTTCACCCCATTGATGTAATATTTTGAAAATAATTTATAATGAAAACACTATTTCTCTTTATATTAATGTAATTTATTGAATTTTTTATTCTTTATATCATTTTGATAATATCAAATGGGGGAGTAATTATATATAATATCACATAAGGTGTGATTCCATTGATTAAAGCTACTTCCACTAATAAACACATCTACTTCTAGAAGTTAATTCCATCACTTTATTTTAATTCTAGTTTTGTAATTCTACCACCATATGAATCTACCATTAAGAAGATTTGTTTCTACGGAAAATAAATCACTACCATTCGGTGAATCTGTTGTTACATAGTGCTACAATTCAGTGAAGATACTACCAATTCAATAAGTGGTTCTAGTATCAAATCATCTGCTTCTAGAACTGATACCACTAGTAAAGGTACCACAAATGAGCTATTGTTTCTATCCATCATTAATTTAAAAACTAGTTCTATAATAAATTATTTATACATTTAATTAAAATAAAAAGAAAGTGGATTTAAGAATGAATATTCTTAAGAAAATCCACAAATGTATTAAAGAAAAATTCAGACCTCCCAGATGTTTTTCTCACTCTAAGGATCCAGATTATTCTATTATTATCATAAAATAGATGATTGGACCACCTAGAATGATATACATTTAGAATATCACCCTTGAGAATGTTTGGAACTTCCCTATAAATAGAAATATAGATTCAAAAATGTTGTAAATAAATATATAATTTATACACATTTGTGTGAAAGAACCTATAATATTAAAGATAGAAAATAGAAGGCTTTTCAACACCTCCTTGATAATATATTTTTATACATTTACTATAATACTTGTTTATTCTAATTTAAAATAAAAATTAAAGGAATCCTAAAAAATTTAATCTATTCATATTGGGATGCACTAAATTTTATATTCTCCCACTACTTTATCTTTTTAGTTTATCATACATTTCAACCTGGTTTTTTTACTACGTATATCCTTAAATCACAGTTTCCTATACTAAACTAGAGAGTGATTGACCCACTATATCATTTAGTTCTATTTTTATTTCCCATATAAAACTATGGAAGAGGATGTGTGTGGTATGAAACCTTATTATGCCACATATTAATATTGAAGAGGCTTTGTTACTTTACAGCCTTGTATGTTACAATTTGTAAATCCCAATATTTGTTTTGGAAAATTTTATATTATATAAACTTCTTAGTAGTGGGTGATTTTCAGTTGTATTGGATGAATTCTCCGGTTTAGAATTAGTAAATTAGTTTCAAAATATAATATGTCAAAGGATTCTTAGTGATATGTGGTCGATATTTTTAAAATCCTTCATAAAGATAAAATTTTAAAACTCTACATTTTTTTGTTAACTAGGAATTTTCATCAAATTGTGGGATATAAGTTTTAAAATTTTGTATTAGAAATTTTATTGGAAACTCTATCCACCCTCTACTTGAGGTTTCCACTAGGGCTAAGAATAATGAATATTGATCTATGATAGAATTTACCAGTAAAATTTTTCCATCTAAATAGGAGAAAGAAGTGAAGAATGATCTTTTAAAAAGACAAAAAAATATAAAATTTATTAAAAAATATTGGTATAGTTGGAAATATATACATAATTATTATTTTTTATGTATAATATGTTCTTTGAGAAACAGCCAAGGAGGATTCAAGAATTAATAAAGGGTAAAATATTGATGTGACGACTACTCTTAATTCATAATGGTTTACAAAAAAATAAATTAATGAAATCTAAAATCATTTCAGAAAATAATATAGATGTTTATACAATTTTTAAGGAAACTTATCATAGTTATATAAATTGTTTTAAATTTTTATTGATGTAGTTAAAAGGGTAAAGATAGTAGAGGTACCCTCAATGAAGAGGAATAAATAAATGATATATAATGGTTGAGATTGTTATACTAAATATTAATACTTCTCTTTTTAGAATGAATATTAAATATTCAATGGATGAAATTGGTATCAATAGTCTTATTATTGGATTTTAGAAGTAACATTAATTGAGTAAGAAAAGACAAACATCTACCTATCATTGAGGAATTAAATGAAGAAGTCCCACATAGATTTATTATAATGATGGAGAAGTAATAATTTATAAGATTAAAGGAAATTTGTGTTATTTCTGAAAATATTCAACAATATAAAATATTGAGTGTCAATTACTCTATCATTATTCCTTTAATGAGTTTGACTAAGAAATATTATAGTTGTTTAATTAATATTTTTCTATAATTTTCATATTAAATATACAATTGGCATCATGTTATTTGAATTAATGATCAATAAGGGGGATATAAGAAATATATAAAAAGGTTTATCTATAAATGTATTTGGGTTTTGACAATATTCTGGAAGGGGAGTATTAATGTTCACATTGAATTTTGGGGAGTTTGAAGATCTCTTGATCTTATTTATTATTTATATTTTTTTCAATCATTGTCAAATTTTGTATCAATATACCATGAAATTTCTTGATATTTAACTGGAAAAACACAAAAAAAAAACAAAGATAAAACATTCTATGGGGGATACTAAACTTTTTTAAATAACATTTTATATTGATGGGTTATTTAATTCATGTGGTTAATAATATAAATTTAAAAATATTTTAATTATATATAAGTATTTTTAAAGAATTGTAATAATTTTTTAGTATATATGAATACCATAGACATATTATTTTATATGTTTTATAGAATATGGTTATCATGAACAAAAAATTTGTTTGAGTACACTATAAATTTCTTCAAAAGGATAAAGGAAAACCTAAGTCTGTGGATAAAAATGTATGAAATATATATAGTAGTGGTGGAATTGTGATTATTTAATTATAAAATGTTATTAATCATAGAATATAACACTTCTAGTACAGTTTGGATAGAATAACTCATAATTTGTAGGCATAGGCCATATGAAATTTCAAATTTTATTTGAAAATAATTTCATTACTAAAATATTAGAAAGACATTTTAAGATAAATAAAATGTTTTGGTGTATTAAGAGGTACAAATCATCATTAAGTATTAAGAATAATATTATAGAATAAATGTCATATAAATATTTTTAGCATGTAAAACATTTTCTCTACGGTTGTTTTAATTTGTGAAAATTTTAATTTTTTCATTGGAAAATATTTTAAATTGGGTTATCCATGATTTATAATTAATTTTTTTGAAATGAAGATGTTTTTATAACAAATTAAGAACTCATATTATTCACTGTATACTCATAGAAAAATTCTTGATCAAATACAGAACATATGATTTTTAATTTTTATATTTAAATGAATACTAATATATAGAATTTTTAAAATTTATTTAAAAAAAATTTGAGGATGATTAATAACATTTTACTAATATAGAACATATTTTTATAATGTAGTTTAAAATTATATTGTGTATGGTAAACATGAACAAAAAACTTATTATTTAATTACAAAAAATACATTAAAATTTGTAAATGGGTTTAGATATCCTGTGTTTTCGAAGACTTAAAGACATTTTGTGAATATAAACTTATTATTTTTATTTTTATTAATTCACAAATCACAAAACCTAAAATTTAAAGCATATTTAAACAAAAAAGTTTAATGAGTAGCCCATGATGTGCTATCATAGAATATTTTTTTACACTAATGAATAATTATTCAAATGAATAATGGAATTCATGAATATCAATATTAAAATTCTTTTAATTAATTATAGGGTTTTGAAATTTATTATTCAGTCAAAGAATGAAATCATAGAGAATAGAACATGAAATAATCAATAAATTATATATGTGTTGAATTTTCTTTACAAATATAAATAATTTCAAGGTGATTTATGTAAAATTATTATAAAACATCATCAAACATATAATTATTATTACTTAAAATTTATTTAATGAAACATTTTTTTGGATTAATTTTTTGTAGTGGTTAAGGCAGAAAAGCATGAATGAATAGATTTTTTTGTATATATCATATAACAGTATATTTTGTGTCATAAATTTGAATATTTTTTTATAAATAAATTATTGATACATGTTTTATAACATATTTCATAAATTTATTGAAGGAATAAAAAATATTTGATTATTTTAAGTCAATTTTCATAAGAATAAAACATGAGTTGTAGCGCCCAAAGAATTTAGTATATAAGTAAAAAAATTAATTTGTGATATTAATTTAATGTTTTCTTAAAATTTTTTATTTATACATATACTAGAGAGTTTTTTTATTTTTTATAATTATTCTAAAATATTCAAAGTTCTTTATTTAATTAATTACAAGTTTTTAAATTTATAAATTAAGGTGGAAAAAATAGTTTTGTTTTTAAGATGAGTTGTTAAATTTTTGAGCTAATATATGGATATAATTAGATATAGGAGATATATTAATAGAATAAATTATATCCCTTTGTTCTAAAGAACTTCACATGATATAATGGTAAAAAATATTAAATATTAATTCATTGAATGTTTTTCTGATAGTGAGATTTGTGCCATTTTTGAGATTAAAAAAGATATGTGGACAATATATGATATATATAAAGTCAATTTAACATATTTTAGGAGTTAAAAAGTTTAATTTAGTTATTAATATATTGATTAAGTGTAAAAAACACTTTAAGGACATCTAAAAAATATTTTAATGTTTTATGTGATATAACACAAAACATTTGATATATGATTTATATAACAATCATACTCTTTATTTAAGATTAATACATGATTTATTATATAATATTACAAGTAATAAAAACCATAAGATCAATAATTCCAGTTTCTTTTAGAATTATGTACATTACATAATAATTTAAAATAGGAAAAACATATTTATTGAAAACTACCTTAACATGCTCGCACTGAATAACTGCATGAGATAACATGGGGGCATACATAAGAAATGGGTGAGATATGAATCCAAGTAAGAGAATAAAGATAAAATAAGGTGATAAATGTTACTCAATAGACATATTAACGGGGAATGAACGGTTTCATAATCATAAACATGAATAATAAGGCATGGCATAACATGATCATTATAACATGGGAAACGTGGCAAAAACTTAAAACATTTCATCATAAAAATAGGCCAAGTATAACTATCAAAAAATCATGATGTAAAAATTACCATAAACTAATTAGGTTTAATCCTTATCCAAAAATAATTTCTCATGAGACTAAATAATACCTAATTCATTTGAGTACTATATAATTCTCGATACACCCATCACTTTCACTTTATTCTCATTCTTAAGTGTGCCACATAGATCATAAAACATGGAATCATTTTTATAAAATGTTTATTCCAAAATCAATGAGTGTGTAATAAATACCTGTAATTTTTAAAATAAAATTATTATAGGTTCATAAACATGAACACCCTTGATAAGAATTGGGTATGGGTATTCACTAAACACTTTTTGGCATGGAATCCTATGGTGAAATTTTAGAAACATAACGGGGGAACATAAATGTTCATGGGAGGGATTAATTAGAGTTCAAGGGGTTTATAAAAATTTATATATAATATTTATAGTATGGGTGATGTATAAAATTACACCACAACACTAGAAATTGAAAATAAAATGGGATAAAATGAAGAAGATTCTTGAATAAAGGGGATAAAGTGAGGGTCCCTTACTTGAGTGTGTGAATTTAAATGAATTGGAGGATCTTATTTAGAGTTTTTTGGAACCTTAGAAAGAATCTATAGAGGTTCTATAAGAGTAAGGAATTGGTTAAAGTATTTTGAGTGAAGATAAATGTGAGATTCAGTGGGTTTGTATAGGGAAAAGGGTCAATTTTCATCATTTCACCAACATATGTTTTGGACTCTATATAATAAAATAACCAAAACTATAAACCTTCTCATGGTTTCTAAAAAATGGGAGTGGATTTCATTATTTTATAAGTCCAAGGTCCAAACATCATAAAATAATACCCTTTTTATGTTAAGGTTAGTCATACTTCAAAAGAAAAGATTTTGAAACCTTAAAATAAATTAATGGTTTTGGAGGATTTATAATAATTTTTTAAAATTAATAAAATAAACACAACATCAAATTATTTTCAATTAGAAACTTATATTTGGTTGTGAAAACCCTTTAAAATATTTATTACATCACGTTTTGGTCATTATGATTTCATAATACACATCGTATATTTATACAATATTTAATTTTTACCTGAAAATTTGATTGTCTCAGTAGATTATGAAAAATTAAACATTGAATAATTTAAACATTTTTTTTCCAAAATAAATATTCATTTTATGAAAATAATTTTCCAAATAATTTTCATTTCTTATTTTAAAATAAAAATATCGCTTTATTTAGAATAATGAGTTTCTTGATAAAAATAGTTTTTGAACCCTTTTAAAAATTATATTTGACTTCATAAAAATAATATGATCATTTATATTTAATTGAAAATATTTAATAATAATATTTTTTTAATTTTTTTATTAAAAAAAATACGTTAATTCATCCAAACAAGTTCTTTAAATAAATTTGAATATTACCCAAAATATTATTTATGTTTTACTATATAAAAAACATTTATTTGGTAACAATAATAAGATATAAATATATTCATTATGAGATAAGAAATAATGGACAAACACACATTTTTAGGGTCTTTATACATAGACCTTTAATACGCCACCAAACACCCAAGGAGTAAGGTGTGTAATGATGATAATTTTATGGGGTGGTTTGGTGTACATGGTTTGGGTCGTGATCTTGATGAGATCGAACATCTTCCATAAATGGTTTTTCTAATGCTTAAGTTATTGAATATTAGATTGGGATTGGTCAAGGTTAAATCCCAATGATGCTATCTCCCTTGGAATATTGGAAAAAATGGGCTTCATAGGGTACAATCCCACTGGTTGAGGCCATCACATACTTCATTTGTGTCAATTAGATTTGTTATAACACAACATTTATACTAATCTTGTGATTACTATTCAATGGCTATATTATCGATGGATATGATGATTAATAGTATTTTAAATACAATATTATATAATAATACCTAGGAATTTCATGTGTTTTCTATAACCATAATACATTATAATATTTTTAATTAATTCAAAAATGATATTTTTATTTATAACCATTCGGGTCATCACAATTATCCCCACTTAAGAAATTTTTACCTCATTTTTTTCCCACACTAAAACAGATGTGGATAACTCTGTTTCATCATCTCTTCTAGTTCCCACATCACTTACTCTAACTTTTTGTTTATCCAAAAACATTGACAAAGTGTATTGTATTATTAAATAGAACTTTTTCTCTATGATCTAAGAGCTTCACCAGATGATCCTCATATGAGAGATTGTCTTCCAACAACAGCATGTAGCCTCACAACTTCTTTGATGTATATCCATGCAAGTTTGTTGAGTGAGAATTCCTCTCAAATTGTGATAATGTGAGCTATGTTTGTAAGATTATCATAATAACCCATATATAATTGTTTATTTTGGATGTCTTTATAATTTTGGTGAAAAAGTCCATGGGGATGTTTTCTCATTTCCATGATAGTATTAGTAATGGTTTCATCATCCCCTTAGAATTGTATCTTTCAAACTTCACTTTCTGACATACCCGACACTTTGATGTATGTCCAATGATATCATTATTCATATTTTCCCCACAAATAGTTCTATAAAATATCTTGATATATATTTGTACTCCCTTCTAGAATAGAGAAGGTTTATTTATTTACATCATTCATAAGCTATCTCTTCATCTCTTGATTGGATAACACTTGTAGTTAGAACCCAAGTCTTACAACTCCTTCTCCATTAACAATGAACACTGAGGATTTCCCTTTTTTAAAAGTTTTGAATTTCTTATTAATTCCCACATAATTTCTCTAAACATCCTTTATATTTTTATAAAGGATATTATTTAGAAATCATTTGTGAAAGGATTGATTATATTTCCTCTTTTTTATTCCCATGTTCATCCACTTCAAGGGTAAGAAAATTAGACCCCTCTAAATTTTGATAAATGATATAATTGTTAGATCTTTCTACTTAAGATAGTATACCATTTTATTTTCCTTAACAAGATGGTAGTAGATTGATAATTCGTATTCCTTGATCATCTCTAACCATCATTACTATAATATATTCAAATATGTCAGTGATAATATTTACATGAGGGTTTTGTGATCCGTAAATATATGAAAATTCTCCCCATAAAGATAATTCTTCCATATTTTCAATGAAAAGATCTCTAAAACAAACTCCATGTCATGCATTGGTTAGTTCTATTCAGGTACTTTATATTACATTGAGGAATAAGCTATCACTTTTTACTTTTTCATTAGCACACAACCCAATCCATTCTTAAAATAATCACATAATACTATGAAAAGTACTCCACTTGTGGGTAGTGTGAAAACAAGGGATGTGATAAGCCCTTTTTTGACTCCTTTAATATATCTTCACATTCATAATTATAAGCAAACTTGGATCCTTTCTGAGTTATCTTGTTATAGGGTTGGATAATGATGATAAATTTCTCACAAATCGTAGATAATACCCAACTAATTTAAGGAAGCTACATATATCTGTCACAGATGTTGTCCTCAACCATCCATCAATTGAATCTATATTTTAAGGGTCCCCATATATTTCATTTATTATGTTTATATATCCCAGGAATTATACTTTCTAAAACATTAACTGACATTTTGCATACTAGGAATAAATATTCTCCTTTATTAAGGTTTTTATCACTGTATTCAGATGCACCTCATGCTTCTCCTTTCTTTTGGAGTATATTAGAATATCATCTATAAATACAACCACAATTTTTTCATGGTAATATGTAAATTCTATGTTAATAAATTCCACAAATATTTCTAGAGAATTAGTGAGTCCAAATGGAATTACTTTTAACTCATAATTCCCATGCCTTGTATGAAAAAATATTTATGGGGATATCCTTCTTTTTTACCCTAACATGGTAATATATAGATCACATATCCCCCATGGAGAGGTATTGTTCTCTATATATCTTATCAAACAAGTCATAAATCTAATTTAGATGATACTTTTTCTTTATTATGATCTTTTTAAGCTCAAGATAATCAATACAAAGGTGCATTGACCCATCCTTCTTATTGATAAAGAGGATTGGTGAAACCCATGGTGAAGAACTTGGGCGTATGAAAACTTTATAAATATTATCATTTAGATGTTACTTTATCTCCTCATGTTATAAAAAAATTCTAAATAGAGTCTTGGATAATAGTAACACCATAAATATAATCTTTATTGAAAATTCAACCTCTCGGATAGGGGGAAGGTGAGACAATTCATTGAGACACACATCAATGTATTCCCTCACAATGGGCATGTCTTCAAGGATGATTCTTTCCTTAGAAAAAATCATTCAAGAAAAATATTATTTCTCATGAAGATTTATCCTCCATTCACATATATTGAATAATGTGTCAATTTGAAATGTGGAGAGTGATTTCCTTCTCTTGATAATTTATGTTGGATTTATATAGGGAAATCTAATCCATACCCAAAATTAAATCAAATTCCACCAAAGGTAGTAAGAAAAGTTTATCTATAATGTTTATTCTGTAAATTTTAATATGGGAGAAGTTATATAGTTGGGATGAAATAATTTTACTATTTTCTATTTTTCCTGATAACTCTACTTCCATGTTTTTTTGTGCGGTGTTTATATAGTTCTAATTAACTTTTAGGATATGAAGGAATGCGTAGATTCCGAACCAAAAACTACATTAACTATTCATGAATTAATAACTATCATATGTGTCCCCACTTCATTTTCAGGATGCACCTCATCGGTCGTGATGGAAAAACCATTCCCTTTATTCCATATATTTTATTGGTTATCTCTAAAAACCCTCATCTTAGTGAATTCATTAAAAAAGTTCTATGGTTCCTTACAGTTAAAGAAATTAAAAATGCACTGATGATTAAAAGGAGAATAAATTTCCTCCATTTCATTAGTGTGTTTCTCTTATCGGTAATCACTAGATAGGTTCCCTTACTTTATACACATAAATAATTTCCTCATTCCCCTTAGGGAATATCCATGGTTCCTCTTTTCGTGCCTTTGATGGGTGAGATGCTGAAATTTCATTATACCATTATATTTCTCCATTTGAATAACATAATTGAACTCCAACTTATACATCGTATCCGCTTAGTACCCTTAATATTATAATATTTTCATTTTGAATTTTATGGCGCATCATACAATTTAATCATAGTTATCAAAGTCACAGACTATTAGTGTTTTTTGTATACTAGGTTTTATCGCACCAAAGAAGCAGTCAACGTTGAATTTAGGGGTAACAAAAAATTTAAAGGTGTAACATTCTACTCTGGTGATATTTTTCTCATACACCATAATAAATTCAGTTTTTTTCTTGAGGGCATGAAAATACCCTTCCAGTATAATTTGGAGAGTGCAAAGAAATATTTATAAAAAAAATAAGTGATTACTTCAACCCAATTGCTTTAATATCTTCCTCAGTATTAATATTCTTAATCATTGTCCACCACTGATCAAGTATTCACTCTATATGACAAAAGACCAATAGAACCATCTCTTGTTCATAATAATGAATGGTGTTGTAGATCTTTTTAAATGGAGTTGGCCCATTGTTCCATGATTATGGGATCATATGATCTATTGAAGGTTAGAGGCCTTGATCGCATAAAAGACTAAATTGTATCTTTTTCTTTGTTAGGGGGATTTTTAAATCCTCATGATCAAGGATTCTATTCAGAACCTGAGTTATCTAAGAGGGTATCATCACAAATTTTGTGATTCCTACTCCCATAAGATTGGGAATCTCATTAGTGTAGTTGTCACATTGCATTTCACATTTCTTTTTTACCTAATTCTTGATATTATTATCCATTATATAGAATAAATTGAAAATTAGGGAAGACTATTTTATACTATTAAACACATAAATTGTAATTTAATGACATTAAATATATTACTTATAACATTCATTTATTTACTTAACTTATGAATTTCTAAGAATTTATAAATATTATCCATGATCTATTTCCTATGATATATTCTTATGGGAATTTTCCCCTTAATAATGGTTCATAATGATATTATGAATTTACAAAATCATATTACCTAGGAGTTTCAAACCAGGTGTAGCGTAAGACACTCTATCATCTACCAGGTTTCTCTGAGTAAGGCATGACACACTTTGTCTAAGTTGTTACCACATGGTAAATCTATTCCAAAACCTTGTCCACTTTGGTTATTTAGAAAGTGAGTTATTTTAATAATAAACCAATTTCTATATACTTACCAAAATTTAGGGGTATTTTTAAACACTCAGTCTAATCCCTAAGTATATTGCTAGAGTTTTCTAATCCTAATCCAAAAAATGACTAAACTTTTCCTTTGATACCATCTATGAAAATGCTGGAATTTATTTCACATTAATACGAGATTTATTATATAATATTAAACTTAATGAAACACATAATATCAATAATTCTAGTTTATTTATGAATTTGGTAAATTATATAAAAACATAAAACTAAAAAACAACATCTTTACTAAAAATCTCCTTAACCTGATCACACTCAAATATGCATAGGATAACCTTTGGACATATATAAGAAATGGGTAAAATATTAACCAATAAGGGAATAAACATAGAATAAGGTGACAAATTTCAGACAATAGTCATATCTATGGGTAATAAAATGTCTTAGAATCATAAACATGAATAATAATGCATGATATATCTTGATAATCATAACAAGTGAAATGTCAAAACAACTTAAAACACTGCATCATAAATATAGGTCAAGGATATATACCAAGATATCATGATGGAAAATGTACCATAAATTAATTATTTTCACCCCTTGTCTCATAATGAAATCTCACGAGACTAAGTATAACCCTTTTCATTGGAGTGCTATATAATTCCAGGGGCACTCATCACTTTATTTTCATTATCATGCTTCAGTGTCCCATGTTGATCATACAACATGGAATATTTTTTTTGAAAATTTTATTCCATGATATAGGAGTGTGGAATTAATATATGTATGTTCCTAATAAAATAAGTATAGATGCATAAATTTGAACACCCTTAATAGGAACTGGGTCTGTCTATTCCATATACTTTTTTAGGCATGAAATCCGGTAATGAAATTTTGGCATCATAACGGGGGAACATAATTTTTCATTGGAGGGATTAATGAGTGTGAAAGGGTTACATAATAATTTATAAATCATATTGATAGTATGGGTTTTGTGTAAAAACAAACCCCAATAGTATTAATTGAAAATAAAAGGTCATAAAATGAATAATATTATTGAATAAATTGGAGAAAGATTAGATCCCTTACTTGAGTGTGTGACTCGGAAGGATTGGGAGGATCTTATTAAGAGATTTGGGGAACATTGGGTGGACTCTAAATTGGGTAGGTAAAGTTAAGGACATTATAAAAAGATTTTTAGTTGATATAAATGGGATATTTGGTGGGATTATATAGTAAAATCGTGGGGAATTCCTTTTCATTTCTCAAATTTAGGATTTAGACTTTATATAATAAAATAACAACAAAAAAACAAAAATTTACATTGGTTTTCCCATAGATTATTTAAAATGGGAATAATTTTAATTATTTTATTATTAAAATGGATAAAAAAATATAAATCAATACCTTTATATAGAGGTGATTCATACCCTTAATAAAAGGATTTTAAATCCTTAAAATATACTGATGTTTTTAGAGGATTCATAATTGATTTATAAATTCAATCAAATATATACAAAATCAATATATTTTAAATGGAAAAATTATATTTAGTCTTAGATAAACTTTATAGTATTTATAAAATCACTTTTAGATTATTATGAAGTCATAATATACACCGTATATTTATACGGAATTTAATTTTTATCTAAATATTCTATTATCTCTGAAAATTATAAAAAATTTACCATAGGATGATTTTGATGTTATGATTCAAAAAATAATATTAATTGTTTCAAAATAATATTCGAAATTTTTGAATTTACACTTTTAAAATAATAATCTAAAATTATTGAGAAGTGATGGGATTTTTTTAAAATAATATTTATTAAACCCTTATAAAAAACACACTTGTTTTCTTAAAAAAATATGATCATTTATATTTAATAAAAATTATTCAATAATAATATTTCAATAAAATTTTATTTGTTTCGAAATACCATTAGATTATCAAAAAATATTATTTAATTAAATTTTAAAATTACCCAAAAATACTCTTTGTGTTTTATTATATAAAAATCATTTATAAGGTAACAAAAAGAGGATTAAAATATATTCATTATTCTATGAAAAATAATGTAAATATTTATATTTCTAGGGTCCTGATATACATTTCTTTAATATACCATAAAACTCTTTATGAGTAAGTTCTATGATAATGAGATTCTCATGGGGTGGTTCAGTGTACATTATTTGGTCCGTCATCTCTATGAGCTTGAACTTCTATTATAAAAATTTTTCCTCATTCTTAATTTGCTGGATATCATCTTGGACATTGTCAAGAGAAAATAATATTGATTCTATCTCCCTTACAATCTTTTTTGAATGGAATATATAGGGTACGATCCTACTGGTTGATGCCATCACTTCCTTTATCTATGTCAATTGGGTTTGTTAAAACCATATATTTATACTAATTATGTGATCACTATTCAATAACTATTTTATAAATGTTTATGATGCTAAATGGTGTTTTCAATTCTATTTTATATACTAAAACAAAGTGCATGTGTTTATTATAACCAAAATACATAATAAGACATTTAATTGAATAAAAAAGAGGAATTTTAATTATAATAGATTAGGTTATTACGTGTTATATCTTATTATTCTCATTATAAAGAATTATTATTGATAAGACATTAATATATTCTAGAGTGTTAATGAATAATATGTCCAACAACACATGTGTTGCGATTTTAAGAATTTGAAAAAGTATATGTACCAAATATACACCATATGAATGAGGACCACCAAACCCATGGGTAAAAATATTTTAAGATATATTTTTGAATAATAAATGATGATATTAGTTTTTTTTGATGAAAAAATTATATATATTTTTTATAATTATATAATTTTTAGAAGTATTTTCAGTTAATATATTAGCAATATGTTATAAATTTATATTCTTTTTAAACAATATTCTATAATTAAATTCTATGATTCAATGTTAAAATATTTTTGATATTATTTTGGATTTCAATTTTAATCCTAAATTAATTTTATTGGTAATATTAAAGAATTATAGTATTAATTTGTTTGAGATAATTATATATGAATAATGGAAAATATATTTCTATATTTTTGATAAAGTACATAATAGATGATCCTATTTTTATGGGGTTTGAATTGTAAATTAATTAATGATTATTCTTTCTATAAATTAGTGTAATAAAATATAATATTATATTTCTAAATATGTTGAATAATTTTATATTAATAATAAATTTTATATTAATCATATTTGAGGTTTTAAGCTTTGAGGAATTTATACACATCATTTGAAATAAAAATTAACGATCTAGTAAAATAGAATATTATTTTATAAAATTTATAGAGAAAATTGATTATTATTATTTTTATTATTATATGCAATTATTAATGGATCATATCTTCCAGAATTGAAGGATTATGTTTGATACTGAATGAATATTAAAAAATAAACATTCAAGATGATTTATTTGGAGATTGAAACCATTAACATCACACCAAGAGGAATTCATGTACTCATAATCCTAATAGGATTTCAAATAGGGTGCATGGTAATACTTGAAACCCCCCATGATTTTATTAATCAGTTTCTTTATATAATATATATCATAACATGTGGTATAAGAAACACCATTTTTAAATAAACAATGATAAGATAATTATAACATAGAAGTTGGTTTGGTGGGTATTAACATGAGTTACCACATTATGAAATATATGTAGTAAAGTTTAATATAATACAAATTTTATGATTAATTTATTCTAAATAAGAACTCATTTTTTACAAAAGATCGAATGATATTAAATTAGATATTTTTTAAGAATAAAAGTATATGCCTGCAAAGATTTATTATCAAATTAAATCATGGTAATAAAAATAGATGAATAATTTTAGTTAAATTTATATTTAATATATTTAATAAAATAAACTAATATTCACATAACGATGGTCACTAGATAATTAATGACTATAAATTCATTTTGTGCTTACAAGGTATAGCTTCCTTAATGATGGTGTTTATTTCATTTCATACGCAAAAAATATAATTAATTTTTGCTACTTTTATAAATTTTATTTTACAAAAATAGATATCTCTTTCAAAAAAATATATTGATACAATTATTAATATGAATTTTTTGTTTTTTTAAAGTGTTGAATTTCTAATGAAGAGTAAAAATCCCAATTCTTAAAAAATACTGATTTATTTTCTTCAAATAATTTTATTTAAACATCCAATTCTATATTGGATTTGGTTTAAATTTAAAATGATATCACATTGGTTAAAAATAATCCAATCAATTTTGTAGTAAGCATAATTATACATTACTTGGTATAAAATTGTTTTTATGATTAAAAACACATTTTTCTAAAAATCGTTGTCATTATGTTTCCTGCACTAATATTATAATTGATTTCTACAACTTTTATAAATTTAATCTTGAAAATGGATTTCATATTTTTAATCACAACATTCAAGTTTGGTAAATAATTTAATTTCATTTCTATTCCTAAATAATAGAAACCACGGTAAAAGTTTATCACCATAGTAATGGGTAAAATTGGTTAATTAAGGTTAAAATAATGGTATAAGGTCTCAAAATCCCCCAAAATTTTGAATTTATTTACTTTTATTAATTTAATTTTACCATAACCATTATAAACTTTAAAATATGAAATTTTTATGCAATTGACTTTGATTATGACCTTTATATTAGATTACGTTATGTAAAATTATAAAATTTCAATATTTTTCTTTTAATATATCTAATATGTTATCATAGGAATAAAAATAATATGTGGTTGATTATAAATGCTTATTCTTAATATATATATTTTGGTATAATAATTTATTTTAAATTTTTATATATAGTACAATTTTCTTGAATGCTTACGCAATGTTGTTTCCAAAATTGTGCAAGCAATCAAAAGATTAAAAAAAATTAAAAATATTAAAAGTAATATATTTTGGTTGAATTAATATGTCACAATAATATTATGGAAACTTATAATGTAAAATTTATTTTAAAATAGGTTATATTCTTGTTATGTAGTTTTATTGATGCCTTTAAAGTGCAGATATATGATTAGTCTAAAAAACAACATTAAATGGTATTTAATCATTAAAAAATATTTTTAAATTACTATAAAATTATGAAAATATTTTATTGAATATATTTTCTAGGAAATATTTTATTCTATTATACATTATTAATTTATTTTCTTCTTGTTATTTTTAAAATTAAATTCACGACACTTAATGTGTTTAAAATGTGTTACAACAGTTAAGGTAAACCATGGTTAATGAGGTGGTTAAACCAAAAGATAAATTTTTAAATGACATATAAACTTGTATATAATTGTTTTTTTATATTTAGACCTTATTCTCCTTTTATTAGATTATAATTTTTCCCATTTTTAGATATTAAAATATATACTATACATTGATATTTTAAGTATTTTCATGTTCTCCACCCACCTCACTAATAAAATGGTATCTCATATTTTTTATTACTCAAATATATAGAGACTACTACCTAAAAAATACCTTAACAAATACAAAAATTGTTTTAGAGGTTATGGTATCACCAAATAACTATTCTTAGAAGTAATAATGTAAAACCAAAGATATTATTGAAAGAGGAGGAATAACCATTAACCTTGTTGTTTAATTTTATTTCTTCTTCCAAAACCATCAAATAATTTATATCCATTATGATATAATAACATAAGTGTCTATAAAAGGCAATGATTTCATTATGTTCATGAAAAAAACCTATTTAATCTTTTTTCCATCATATGGGAGATAAAATGATCACTTGTGCATGTGTATAAATACCACCTTCCTGAAGCGATGTGTTTCGTTTTCCATCACCACCTCACATGGGTAGTTAGAAATCTTGAATTAATGAATATATAATATTTTCATGAAATTATTATTATTATTTTATAATTATAAAACATTTCTTAACATCATACCATTTCATTTTTTTTGTGAAATAATAACATTGTTTATTCATATGTGTGGAATACCGCCTCAACGAAGTGATCTGATTCATTTTTCATTATTTTATCACATGCATTTCTATAAATGTGGGAGTAATGAATAAATATGATATATATATAATTAAAAATTATTTTCAATAAAAATAATATCAACTTTATTTATTTTCCACCAGTAGAGAAATAAATACGTTATTCATTTGTATGTATAAACTACCTCTTCTATGAAATAATGTATTTAATTTATCATGAAAATTTTAATTAGATTCTAAAAACATACATTTAATGTGAAAAAATGATAATTACTTTATGATTAATATTTTATTGATTATGGAATAATTACCCATTTGACCTTGGTTTGCCTACCTAATTTGTTTTGTGTTTATTATGTAAATGTACTCAAAATTCTAGAAAATAACTTAATCAATTTAGTTACTATATAATTAATGGTAAAAATAAAATAAAATATATCATGATAAGATAATAAAAATGAAAAAAATGGGCAAGAAAATAATTTTCATAATTTTTATAGATAAAAGTTTAATACTGTATGTGGAAAGCCAGACTCGATGAAGGTGATTTATCATCTCAATTTCTATTATTTTACACTCATACCATGTTCACCACTTTTTTTATTTTTTTGGAGTGTATATAATACCATATGGATTTAATTTATCTTAAATTTACTGAAATTAATTTGTTTTACAAATCTGTTTCATTTTCTCTCCTTGAATAATTTTTTGATTCATAAGATACCAAATGGGTAATAGATTTTTCTTTAAAACCAAATTTCAAAGTTTTAATTTGAAATATTTTTCATCCATGTACATTTTATTCTATATTACTTCAATAAAGTTAATATTTATGATTAAGATATTTTTAATGGTTAATTTTAACTACTTTTTTATTTTTTATAATCATATAATAAATAATGTTTTTAACATTATTCATATGGTTCCTTTTTAACTCGTTTTAAAAAAGTGTGAAGATAATATTTTATTAAACAGATAAAACATGTATATATCTTACAAACTTCAAGTAGAATATTCAATATCAAGATTCATGTGAACTTTTCTGTGTTTTTTCAATGAAGATACCTCTCTCATTTTCCTAAAAATTTATTGTTTCTAAATGTTTTCAAAATGAAAGGAAATTTCATATCATTTTTATAGCATAACATAAAATGGTTTTGTTTATGGGATGAAAAAATAATTTTATAGTTTTTATGATAAAAATATAGGCATTAAAAATTTTTATTTCAAAATATGCCTCTCGGGAATTTATCATGAATGTGGGAATGAGGAGTGAACCCAAACTCTTATGTAGACATGTCCAAGATATGTCAGGTGGGTACGTTAATTCCATCCAATTATTTTTTTAAATAGATTAAGTTAACTAATATAATTTCGTACTAAAATATTGTGGATGGGGTTAAATTATAATAAGTTACTCCTATAAAGTGATTGCGTTTACTAATCAAAGTTACTATTAAGTAAATTTTGTAGTTATCCTTTTAGGTGATTCCATGAAGAAAATATGATTCCTAAATTTCGTACATGGTTTATATATTCTTGAAAATACTTTTTCATGGAATTATATTATTCCAAAGATAAAAAATGAGTTTAATATTTAATTTAATTCTTATGATCTTCAAAAGGTGAATGGTTTGTTTTCGTGGTAAATATTTCATGAATAATTATTTTTCCTTTATGATTACTTATAAAATTTTTATCAAAATTATTAGGTATGGAAGTTTATTTCAATTGTAATTAAGTTATTATATTGAGATAAATGATTATTTTGAGAATAAGAAAAAAATTATATGGTTTTTTTCATTTCAAAGGACAAATTTTTTTCCCTTATTTTTATATATCCTTTACCAATATTTATTTTAATCATCCTGTGTTTTAAAATGTTTTTCATAGGGCTTAATAATGAGTAGGGATTTTAACATGGTATATATTTTACAATTTGGATCTATATTAAAAAACTTGTTTTAAGTGAAACAGGAATTTAAATTTAAAAATCTATTTTTTTCAAAAAAATGTCTATAAAGTTCAATTGTCCACTTTGTATTATAAGGGTTTGAAATATAATATATTTTCGTAATTCCATAAAACACAAAACAAATAAATCTTCAAAATGGAAGAAATAGAAACCCATTTTAAAAATCATGTAATTATGTATTTTTTATGTTTTGTGTCCATATAGTTTTCATCAAAAAAATATTTATATAACATTAGAGGTTATGATGATTTATATGAGGATATTTTAAGGGTTTTAGATACTGACATGGTATAACTGGTCTTGTGTATTCCATGAGTTTAATTATGTCAACATCCCTTTTGATATTTTTTGTGACATTAGTAATTTGTGAGATATTTATGGAATTTTAATAGATGTTTGAAGTATATGTAACTCTTAAGTTTGGCAAGTGAAAAGGTTATTTGAGGAAGAATTATTTTATGCCTTATAAACATAAATTTAAAGGTATTGGTAACCATTATCATTGATATGATATTTGATTATGAGGTAATTATGTTTAATTAAGATAAAAAGGTTATTGCATTTTTATAAAATCATATGATTAAGATAAATGAAAATAATTTTTGCTAATATGGGAATTTATTTGAGAAATAAAGGTTTAATTATATTTTGGAAACATATATGATTTTATTGTGGATTTATGGTGATTGAGGTTATTTATGGAAAATATTATAACATTTTTGAGATTATATGATTATGAAATATACATTTTTTGTATGATACATTTATATTGATTGATGTTATTTAGAGAAAAATGTTATTTATGTCTTTGAAATATATGTGATTTCATCATTCTAATATTTGTGATTTGGTTTTAGTTTGATATATTTTTAAATGTTTTATGGTTAGTAATTTATGGAGTGATTTAATTTAATCGTTGGGTGTTTATTTTATGTTTGGGATATTACTTTTTTTGTTCATTCATATGAAGGTTTATACATTTTGTATATTATCTTAACTTTTTCTAACCAATTTTAGGTTTTTATTAATGGAAATAAGTGTGATAAATAATTTATTATCCTTTAGTGGATCTTTGGATACATTAAAAAGTTTATTTATGTTATTAATTCATGAAAAATTAATCTTGAATATTAATTTCTTGGAGTATTAGATGACACAAAATCTTAAATTGATCGAAGATAAACTAAAGGAAGAAATTTTGATTATAAAGTCAAATGAAATCAAGAAAGTATATTTTCTTGTGTTCTCTGTATTTATATTATAATATTCCAAAAAATATATGATAAGAGTCTTTATATAAAACATTTATCCTTTTATCATCATTCCTGATGAATTTATGGAATTATTTTCCATTAATAAATTATAGTTTTGGGGTAATTTACATTTTCATGATCACAGTAACACTCCTAAACTTCTAAATATTAAAGTCATTTTTGATATCTTATGTGAAATGAAACACCTAGTATATAATAGGATACCCCATACTAAGAATTTATGATATAATTAATATTTTAAATAGATTCAATACATTCTATAGCTTTCAATGTACACAACACCGAGTTTAGGTTACCTTTTACCAAACAACAATACACTGTTAATATTATTATTTAATATGATAATTGTCAATAATACATTGGAATGATAACCGTGAATATTACTAACTAAATTAAAACAATATATAGTTTACAAGCATTTATTTGATGCCTATTTATTATAAATAATAAGAATCATCTAAAATGGATTTTCCCCAGAAATACTGTATTTTCCTAAAAGATGGTTTCATCACGTTTAACACACATAATTTAAAACTAATTTTTAACACATTCATAAAATTAAAATAAAAAATTAACATTTTTTTAAAAAAGAATCAAAAAATATCATAGGTAGAATCTTTTTTATTTTTATGAGAAGTTTCATTCATTTATGAATAGTGAAAGATACTAAATTTTAATTGAAAGCTATTATTGTTCTTAAATAGTATATATTGATAAAATATATTTTGAATTCATTTTAATGTAAAATTAGTTAAATTTTATATCAATTAATCCAATTTTATATATTGTAATAAATTTTATATTGAATTTAGTTATAAAAATTATAATCTTTTAATCATTTTCACTTTAAAAACACACTTTCTCGTCACAACTATGCAATTATTTTCAAATAAATTCCTTTAATTCTATGAATTAAATTTTGAAAAAGGATTCCATATTTCTAATAATAATAATATCTAATATCTAATAATTTTATCTAAATTTTTTATTAAAATTAATAGTGAATAGAAAAAAATCTGCAGCGAGGGTAAAAATTATTTTACTAGGGGTTAATGTAAAAAGATAATGGTAAAAGTGACCTATAAAATTGAATAAAAACTATTTTAGGAACATATTTATACTATTACATATATTAATTTCTATAATGGTATATTTTTAACTTTTTTGGCGTGTGAAAAATGTGGGAGCACTAAATTATTTTGAAAAATACTTAGTGTATCCTCTCCCACACTTATAAAAGGCCACCCACTCTCCTCCATTATTAAAACCCAAAAAAAACTTTTGGCCAATACATGCCCAATAAAATTTCCATATTCACTCCCATAATCATATAGCACTTATTTTCGGTAGAAATCCATCCTTTAAAGGTTTTAGTGATAACATAAGGAGGATTTCTGAAGAATATGTAATGTTATTCCATAAGAATATTTATTTTACTTCTTTTGATACCTTCATCAATTTATATTAAACCAAAATAATATAATAAACTCAATATGATCCATATAGTAGGATTTGTTAATAGGTTTGTGACATAAAGCTATCTGCACTTTCATCAAATTGGTAACGAAATCAATGTTCATGTGTATGGTGAACTACTTCCTCACGAACCAATGTCTTGAGGTTTCCCATTTTCTTATCTCATGGTTGGGTATGATGATGGATATAATTTATACATATGGTATTTATAACATATTTATATCTATTTAGTCACTATATTATATATATATATATATATTTATTTATTTAATTTTCATTCCAAAGATAATATAAGAATGTCACTCATGATTATAGAAAACCACCACCTCATGATTTGATGTGATTCATCTTTCTCTAACAGTCATGAACTAATTTTTTTAATAATATTTATTTCCCCATTTTTTATTTTATTTTTTACTTAAGAAAAATATATCCTTTTATTAATAAATTTAGTATAATTAAAATGAGTCCTTTAGTTTTCAACGAATATATAACCATTGGTTAATTATGACCATTGGTCAATATGACCATTGGAACTATATACTCAATATTATTATTATTGTTTATAAATAAAAATAATCATAGCTAATTAATACAGAAAGAAGATACGATGGCCTCATTCAGTTGACTCGGGATGCCTGAAGCCTTTCTTTCAGAGCTTGGGAAAGATGTAGTGTCACTAGGTTTTTCTCTGGACCAAGCCCAAATTCATCTTCAACATGTTAATCATGAATGGAATCATCATTGCGAGAAGTTCATGTCGATTGAAATCCCAACTTAAGAAATATTTTCCAAGACACCCCAAGATTCTATTATCATTTCACACATTTATCTTAAGTCCTATTAAGGTGTTATAAGGGGATATGTAAAGAGGCCTTAATAACTTTGTGTAATCCTTTTGTGTAAATAAAATTGTTATTTAATATTTTGGTAAAAAAAAATCACTTTTTAATTTCAAATAAAAAATAAATATAGGATGATTTTTTAGTTTTTTTCTAAGAAGTTTCATATTATTTATGATTATTAAAAAATGTGTATATTAAAATATTTTTAAACATTATATAATTAATAATGTGAAATTATTTTCAAAAAACGGACTTATAAGGTTGTGATCAGTAAGTAATTAAGAGTATGATAAGATCAACTTAATTTTTGGGTGAATAATAAATTATGAATAATAATATTACCCTTATGAATAATAATATTACCAAGGTAATAATGACCTCACTTAAGTAATTATAATTATAATTGAGGAATCTTGAATTGTAATATGATATAATAACATAAGTAAATAACTGTTTCAAAAATTATTAGTTAAGTATTTCTATTTTTTTAAAGAAAATAGTGTTTTTACTTAAAAAGTAAATATATAATATTTAGAAAATTAATTTCATAAAATGGAGTTCATTTTTGAACTCAAAACATCGATATTAGGTTAGAGTGAATTTATTATATTTTTATAAAATGTTTTGTTTTTTGGTGAATAGTAAAAATATAGATTTTGAGTTTTTGGTGTGTTTTATGACATCATAATTATGTAATATGTAATTTAAAATTCTGGTAGAATCATTTGGATTAAAATATTATATGATGTGTCTCAATTGGCCAAAACAATTGGAAAATACCATGGGCAAGCCCTAGGTTTAGCAAACAACGAAAATGGGGAGTCCCTTGGAAATTAATAAAATATTCCCTCAATTATTTCTAAAAATACCAAACCTTTCTGCTCTCATCAACTGATTTTATGAATTTGTAAGTGACATTATTAGGTTGTCAAATTTTTGTAATAAAATTCCCAAACATCTCTTTTTTCTATTCATGTTCTCTTCAATGTGTTATATCTTTTAAGATTCCATACCATGTTATTAATTCCATTTTATTCTATACCTCTAATATATTATTATTATTTTTTGAATGGGTGACCCCTATCCATTCTATTTTATTGTTTTCTAATACCATGTTGTATAGCTACTATCCTGCCAAATTATCACCTCAAAATCTCTCTCTTTTTTCTCAATAAAATATTATATTTTATTTATGTGAATAAAAAAACCTATTTAATTTATAGGGGTATTCATCAATTCATGAAATTGATTTATTTTATTCTGGAAATGACATAAATTTTACCCTCATTCTCTTTTTTTTGGATTATTAATGACATAATGATCATGTTTTCCAGCAGTTTTTAAAATACCATGACTTTGAATTGAAACCCATTTATTTTATTCTTTTTGGGATATTTATGAAATGTTTAATTATGATCGATGTGGATCACATTAAAATGAAGACATATTAAGGGTGAGACCTAATATCACACCAATGAATTTTGTAAAGAAATTAATCTTTAGAGATGACATGTTTTATGATACTTTGGTGAATAACCTTGGTAATTATTATGACACCTTGGGGATGAACCTTAGTGATATGATTATGAATGTCTATAGTAAATGTTTTAGAAATATTTTCAAGATATGATTCATGTTTTAATTATCATTATAAGTTTCTTATCATTCCTTTATGACTATTCCTCATGTTATTATTGTTTTCTATTAAGTTCACATGTAAATTGTTTTCACTTTTATTCTTTATGGGGCCTTATGATCACCCTTTACTTTGATATATGTCCCCAAGTAATGATATTATATAATTGTAATAAGGATTAACTTTTCAATAATCATTTTAAGAGGATTAAAATATTTTTATATGTTTTCATGTATTTTGTACCTTTTCTTCTAAGAAACTAGACTTTAAAGATCCTCCATTTAAACAATATAATGAAAAGTTATGTAATAAAAAGGCAGGATTTCATAGCTTGTGTCAGGGGTTAGTTTAGTTTTTTGTGGAAATTATGATATAAAAAACTACGGAGGAACCTTATAGAAAAATTTAAATACAATAAAAATTCCTCTTATTTTGTTGAAATATTAATTAAGTGGTTTCTGAACAAATAGATCATGGTTTGGAAGTGAACAAGTGGATATGGATCTGGAACAAATGTATCTAAGGGTAAAACCCCAAAACTCCACTTTGAGATAGAATCTAATTGGAACTAGTACATGGCAATGGGCCTTTCTGTACTACTTTTTTGACACTCATGTGGGATATGTTTTGTAAATCACATGATTTTATGAATTTTTTTGAAGGATTTATAATGAAATTTTATTGTTGTTAAAGAATAATATATTTATGCATTAATTTGTAAAACATAAAAAAATTTATATATAAAGGATTGGTAAATCAATTATGTTTCCCAAAAAGGTTTTATTATTTTAAAAAATCATGGGCAATAGGAGGAACTGTAAAAATGGTGACTATAATAGACCATACACTGAAGGCCCTCTAATGGATGAGGTAATGCACACATTCATGAAAATGATGAACTAACTGAATCAAGTTATCAAAAATAACATGAATAAATCTGAGAGACCAATTTCACCATGAAGGTAAATAATTTCTGTTGAGTCATTTATTTTTCAATGACCGCCAAACTTCAGTGGATCTACCAACCCATTGATTGTTGAACAGTGGATCAGCTATATTGAGAAGATATTTTATGTGATCTATTGCTCAAAACAGGAGATGGTCACCCAAGATATTTACATCTTAGAGGGAGAAGTTTATCAGTGGTGGGAACTGATCAAAATTATTTGTCCAAGAGTGAAGGTTGAAGCTTTGGATTTTGAAGAGTTCAGATGGTTTTTCTTCAATTGGTATTTCCCTCATTTTATGAGAAAAAAATGGAGAAGGGTTTTCTTGAGATGATGGAGAAGGAGAATGAATCTGTTGGATATTATGAGATGAACTTCATAAAACATTCCCATTACACCTCATGATTTCTTGTGGATCCTAATGGGAAGGTTGATTGATTATTTAGTGGACTAAGACCTCATATGTGGAAGAATCTAGCCAACCTGAACTATGATAACTATGAGGAGATCGTGTGGAGTGCTATGAAAGTCAAACTGGAGTTCAGTGAGATGTAGTGGTCCCATAAATCCAATTATAAAGAACATATAAATAAATTCAAGATTAGGGAGGATCTTTGATTAGGGAAGAGGAGACAATTAAGTGCAGTTTTCCATGTGTAATAAGTATTGGACGAAGCATTCAGAGAACTTACTTCTCAAGAGTGGGAAGTGATACAAGTGTTGAAGATATTTCCATATCATGCGGAATTGTCATAGTGAGGTAAAGCCTCAAATTCCCAACACTAAATTTAAAGGGAATATTGGTAAGTCCCTACTTATATATCAATGCATCAAGTGTGGACATCTTGGTACCTTTTCCAATCGCTGTCCAAATCCATGGGTAGTGGTGGGGAATCACCACCAGCCTCAAAAATGTCTAGGAGAGAAAGTTCATGCTTTTTCTATCACGACAGATGATGTTGAAGCTCCAAATGACGTGGTGGAAGGTACTCTTGTCGTTCTCTCAAAGAAAGAAAATATGTTTTTTGATTCTGGTTTTACACATTCTTTTATTTCCTATATGTTTTCAAATAGCATAGAATCAAACCCTAAATTTATATAAGTAGAGTTATCATTAAAGTCTTCTTGTAGGATTATCCAAGCATCATTAGGGTTTATAAAATCTAGAATTTACTTCTGTGATCATAATCATATCTCAAATCTAGTCATTATTCCCATATTGGAATTTGACATTACACTAGGGATGGATTAGATCTCAAACTATAGTGCTAATATGAATTTCAGAAGCAAGGAAATATCAATAGTCTTAAATGGGAAACCTACAATTATTTTTCAAGGATTGATATATCGACCCGATCTTTGTCTAGACGAACCTATTATAGCATTATTTATGGATATGATCAGTGAATAAGAAGAAAGAAATGAGATAATAAGGATAGAAAATTCCCCCATCATCTAGGATTACGTTAATGTATTTCCTGAGGAGTTACCTAGATCTCCCCCAGAAATAGATGTAGAGTTCTATATTGAACTTGTACTTGGATCTCATCTGATACCAAAATCCTCATATGGGATGTAAAATGTGGATATAAAGGAATTAAAGAAGAAACTCCAAGACCTTTGGGAAAAGGGGTTTATCTGACCGAGTGTGTCTCCTTGGGGAGCACCTATTATATTTGTGACGAAAAATTATGGATCAATACATCTATGAATTCATTATAGAGAACTAAATGGGATAATAGTGAAGAAAAATTTTCCTCTTCCAAAAATTAATGACTTATTTGACCAAATTTGTGGGGCTCAATTATTCTCTGAGATTGACCTTTGATATACTTATCATCAATTGAGGGTAAGGAAATAAGATATTCCAAAAACCACCATCTGATCATGACATGTTCATTACGTGTTCGTCATTATGTCCATTAGACAGACTAATAAACCATCAATTTTTATGGATTTTATGAATAGTGTGTTTCAGGCATACCTTTATAATTTCGTGGTAGTTTTATTGATGATATTATGATATATTATAAAACTATTGAGGGAAATATAGAACATCTAAGTGTTAATTGGAAAGCTTTATGAAAGGAGAGGAATTTTGGATAGTTAAGCGTGTGTGAGTTTTGGTTACAAAAAATTTTATTTCTTGGGGAACATTGTAACCATTAAAATAATAACAGTTTAACCAGAAAAGAAAAAGGTTATATAGGAGTGGCCTCAGCCTACAAAAATAACTCATATTCTTAGTTTTCTTGGATTTGTGGGATATTTTTAGAGGTTTGTAAAAAAAATTTCATGAATTTATAATCCACTAACCATGTTAACTCAAAAAAAGGGTTATGTTTATCTGGAAAAAGGAGTGAAAATAATGTTTTCAAGAGATAAAGAAGATATTGGTTACTACACCCATTTTAACTCTAGCCTCATGTGGAGAAGGATTCATTATTTTTAACGATTCATCTATGAAAGGTCTTGGGTGTGTCCTCATGAAAAATAACGAGTTTATTGCTTATGAATCTCGATAGTTGAAGACTCATGAGAATAACTATCCTACACATTATCTAGAGTTGGCAGTGATTGTTTTTATATAAAGATATAGAGTCACTATCTTAATGGGGGAGAAGTGTGATATATACACAGACCATCAATATTTAAAGTATATTTTCATACAAAAGGAATAGAACACGAGACAAAGGAGATTTTGGAACTTCTTAAAGACTATGATTGTTTAATTAATTATCATCCCAGAAGAAGAAAAAAAAGTTGTTGATGCATTAAGTTGGAAATAATATTTTCTTATTTCCATGATGAAGATCAGAGGAGATACCTTGATCAAATACCTAGAAAAAATAGACATATAAATTATAAGGGAAGGGACATAGGAAAACCTATACCAAATGATTTCTCAACCTTCATTACAAAAGAAGGTTAAGAAAGATCAAAAATAAGATCCTTTATTACAGAAGAAGTGTGAGGTTATGCAGGATGTGATGTTTTCTGAGTTAAATATTGATCAAGAAGCTGTACTAAAATTTCATACAAGACTATGTGTTCCACCTATTCTGGAAATAAAGAAGGAGCTAATGGATGAAGATCATTGCACTACAATATTTCTACACCCAAGAAGCATGAAAATGTATAGGGACCTTAATGAACATATTCAGTGGGATAATATGAAAAGGGATATTATTGAATATACTACATGGTGTATGGTATATCAGTAAGTGAAGGCAGAGAAACAACATCCTATAGGGGTATTACAACCACTCCCCAAACTAGTATAGGAGTGGGACAATATCACTATAGACTTTATCACAAGTCTCTTGATACATTCTAAAGGATAAAATGTGATATGGGTTATCATGTGTTGTCCCACCATGTCTTCCCATTTTATCACTATTAGGGAAGATTTAAATTTTGATCAACTAACCAGGATTTACATGATGGTAGTGGTATAGCAGTATAGAGTTCTACTTTCTATCATATCTGATCGTGATCTAAAGTCTAAATCAAAATTCTGGAGAAGTCTTCACCATTCTCTGAGTACTGAATTTAATTTCAATATGAACTATCACCCCCAAAATGATGTAAAATTTGAATGTAAAATTTACACACTTGAGGACATGCTGAGAACATGCTTGACAGAATTTAAAGGTGGATGAGATCAACATCTCCCATTAGTTGAGTGCTCTTACAACAATAGTTTCCAATAAATCATTCAAATGAAACCAAATGAAGCTCTATATGGGAAGAGATGTAGAACTCATACTTGTTGGGATGAAGTTGGTGAGGGAAATATTCTTGGGATTGATCTTGTGAAAGTGATGATAGAAAATATTTATTCCATCTAGAAACACATTAAGGATGCTTAGAGTCGAAAAAAGAGATATACTGACAACCATTGAAGGATCTTGGATTTTGATGTTTGTGATAAATCATTTCTTCAAATTTCACCTTATAAGAGAGTCATGATGTTTGGGAACAAAGGGAATCTCAGCCCAAGGTACATTGACAACAATAAAATCCTTGATCATGTAAGATCAATGGCCTATCGGCTTGCACTTCTTCCAAATCTAGCATACGTTCATTATGTCTTCTACATATCTCTCTTGAGGAAGTATATACAAAACCATTCACATTTATTAAATCCAGATGTGGTACATTTAGAACATGAAATATTTAATGAAGAGTAGTTGGTGGAGATCTTGGATCATAGAGACAAGGTTCTATGCAATAAAACTACCTAGCTTATTAAAATGTTATAAAGGAACCAAAAATTAAAAGAATCCAAGTGGGAACTAGAGGAGTCTGTGAGGTAGAATAACCCAAACCATTTCTTTACAAAGGGTACGATTTGAAATTTTGGGGACAAAATTTTTTAAAGGGGAAGAATATAATGACCCAAACATTTGTATAGTATTTTTTCATAATTTTGTGTGTTATTTTATTTTGTACTTAACAAAACTATATCTTTATATTAAAGAAGTGAGTATAATTTAAATGAGACCTTTGGGTGTTGACCGTTATATAACTATTGGTTAATTATGATAGTTGTTCCATATGTCCATTCTAAAATATACACTTAAAATTATGAATATTGTTTATAAATACAAATGATCATGGTTAATTAATAAATAAAGAAGAGTTGATGGCCTCATTCAGTGGACTCGGGAAATAAGAAGCCCATATATCTGAACTCGAGAAAGAGGTATAATTACTAGGCATTTCTCTAGACCAAGACCAAGCTAGGATTCGAGATTTCAATCTTTAATGGAATCACCGATAGGACAAGTTCACGATGATAGGAATCACCACTCAGGCAATGTTGTCTGATCCACCCTAAGATTCTTTCACCATTACACACCTTAATATTAATTAATATCAGCTGTTATAAGGTGCTATGTAATTATTCCTTAGTTATGTTGTGTAATCCTTTTGTATGAATAAAATTTTTATTTATTATTATGTTAATATAACCAAAAATTTTTAATTTCATATAACAAAATAAATATGGGGTAATTTTTTATTTTTTTCTAATAGTTTTCATATTATTGAAGAATATTAAAAAAAGTATTTTAAAATATTTTTTATACATTAAATAATTAATAATGTGAAACTATTTACAAAAAATGGACATATATGGTTGTGACCCATAATAAATTTAGTTTCCGATAAAATCAACTTAATTTTTAGTGAATTGTAAATTATGAATAATAATATTACACTTATGAATAGTAATTTGACCAATGGAATAGTAACCTCACTTTAGTAAGTATAATTATAATTTAGGAATCTTGAATTGTAATATCATATAATAATAACAGAAAATAACTATTTCATAAATTATTAGTCAATTATTTGTATTTTTTTTGAAAAAATACTATTTTTACTTAAAAGTTTAATATCTCATATTTAGAAAATTGTTTTCGTAAAATTGATTAATCTTATGAATTACAAACATTGATATTAGTTTAGGGTTAATTTATGACGTTTTTATAAAAAAAATTCAATGAATTGTAAATATAAATTTTCTGAGTTTTCAGTGTGCTTTATGACATCATAATGATATAATATGTAATTTAAAATTCTAGTCTACTCATTCAGATTAAAATACTATATGATGTCTCCCATGTGACCAAAACCATAGGAAAATACCATGGTCAAGCCCATGGTTATTCAAATACCACTAATAATGTGTCCCTTGGATAATATTAAAATATTCCCTCACTTTTGCTTAAAATACCAACATTTTCCTACATTCCTTTCATTCCAAATTCCCCATCAATAAAGATCTTGTATTTTTACCTCCCGAAGTGTCCTCCCAAGATTATTTAAATCCACCAAGGTAAAAAAAATATGATTTTTTGAAGTTACTCTTTACGATAAGGGAACCTTTCACCCTCCTCTTTTAGTCAAGACTGATTTTATATTATGTCTTTTAATTCCTATTTTCTTATATTATGGTATGTTATTATGTTTCCTTATTGCTTTAAATTATATTTTCAAATTATTAGAGACCCTTTATGCTTTCATCAACTAATTTTATGAATTTGTAAGCGATGTCGTGAGGCTTCTGAATTTTCATAAGAAAAATCTCAAACTTTTCTTTTTTCTATTCAAGTTCTCTTCTATGTCATATGTATTTAATGTTTCCATAAAATGTTATTAGTTCCATTTTATTCTTTCCCTATACTATGTTATTATTATTTTATTAATGGTTTACCGCTTTCCCCTCTCTTTTAAATGTTTTCTAAAACCATGTTTCATAACCATTATGTTGTATAATTTTCGTCTCTAAATCTGTCTCTTTATTTCTCAGTAAATTATCCCATTTTAATTATTTAAATAACAAAACCTATTTAATTTCAATAGTTATTCATCAATACATAAAAATTAATTATTTTATAATTGGATTGAAATACATTTAACCCTCATTCATTTTCTATGGGTTATAAATTACATAATGAACATTTTTCAGCCCTTTTTAAAATACCGTGAATTTGATATGAAACCCATTTCTTTTACTATTTTTTGGGTTTTTTATGAAATTGTTTATTATAATATATGTGTATCATAATAAAATAAATAAATTTTAAGGATGAAACCTTATAGTGATCTAATTCATTGGGTAAAGATGTTAATCTCTAGAGATAACAAGTTTTATGATACCTTTGTGAATAACTTTGGTAATTTTTATGACAGCATGGGGATAAACCCTGGTGATATGCTTATGAATGTACAAATTAAATGTTGTAGCCAAATTTTCAAGTTAATATTAAAGTTTTTATTATCATTATATTTCTCTTATCATGGATTTATGAAGGATCCCCATGTTCTTATTGTATTCTATAAAGTTCACATGTAAACGGTTTCCCTCTTTTCCCTTACTGGGCCTTATGTTAACCCTTTAATTTGATGTATTTCCGCAGGTTATGAGATGAAGTAATTATAAATAAACTAAAATTTTAAAGAATAATTTATAAAGGATTAAAAAATGTTATATGATTTCATTTATTATATATCTTTTTTCTAGACACTATACTTTTAATATCCCTAATTTGTAAAATGTAATGAAAAGTTTTTTAATAAAAAGGTGGTATGTTATAATAACGCTTCACGTGGAAGGTAATAAAGATAATATTAATGAATATATGTGATTTATATTACATAATTATGATATTAATTACATATTTATCATTAAATAAAAATAATATATGTCATTTTCTTCTTTCCTTTTCACTCATGTAAAGGTGATAACATTATTTTTGTATGTGTGAACGACCACCTTTATGAAGCGATGTAGCTCTCTTTTTATCACTACCGCCTTCATTTTTTGTTTATTGGGTTAATATTCAATATCATTAGTAATTTCATTCATTGATTATGTGTATAATGAATTTTTATTACCTTATAATGTATTTACTCTCGTTTTATGAGGATTTATTGTTTAAAATTGTAATCCATTCATTTATTAATATTCAATTTTTGTTATGATCATTATAATGGTCTATTTCACAATCTCATTTTAATCATGATAGTTTACTCCTAAATTTCAATTGAATAGAAATATTTAATTTTTTTTTAATAAAAACATTTAATTTAATTATCCCTTGGTTATTAATGATATTTTACAGTAATAGTCCCATTCTCTACTCTTTGTTATTTAAAACAATTAATAAAATATTTTTAATAAAATCAATCATTATTTTTCTCTTCAGTAGAAAATATGTTTTCTTCCAAATCTATGATTTCAAAAATTATTTTATGATTTAAAAAATGATTTATAAAAGGTATTATCTCATTTTTTTACTATTTAAAAAACTTTTTCAAAGTAATAATTTTTTTTTCAAAATAATTTCCATTTGGATTTTACTAAAAATGTTAAAGGAATATTCTTGTAGTTTTATAAACTGGGAATGTTCTTATCCTTTTTATATTATTAAAGGAATGTTTTTTATAATTTTATAACTTGTATAGATCTATCATAAATATAGATTGTTATTTATTTAAAGCTTATTCTTAATCTTTCGAAGGAGCTTTTAAAAAAAATTCTTTTAAATGTGATCTCCAAGGATGAAATTTTTTTAAAAAATCAACTTTTTTTTCAAAATGATAAGGATAATTTCATCAAGAATGTTTTTAAATATATTAGTATGATAATTATATTCATCAATGAAAAAAACATCATTCTTACTCCAATGGGTATATTTTATATTGATACCATCCTTATTCTTCCTCGGTATAGTTTATGAGCATTTTGACTAAGAAATTATGGAAATTCACTTCCGTGACTCATTTTTGTAGAAAATAACATTCCATAAAAATGTTGACTTTCCTGTGATCATTGGCCTTTAAATTCTCCCTAAATATCCATACTATTTATCATTTATATGTTTATCTGTTAAAACATATATCATTTTTTCATATAGTGTTCTATATTGAATGTTATTTTTTCTGAGAAATATTGATAAATTTGTATTCTTTACTAGATGAAAATATTTGATAAGAAAAATTGTTTATGAATTAAATATATTATTCAATATATGAGTATTTATTTGGATAGGTAATACACGGTTGGACAATGATTATAGATAGAACATTGAGGCATTATTTATCTGTTGTGATGAATCAATTATGTAGCCTTAATTATGTTGGTTTTCACCGAGTATGATGTAAAACATATTGTGAAAGGTCTTAATGGTAAAGATACCATACACCGGGAAAATAAGATATCTAATAATTAAGCATTACATTTGTTTAGTATTCAGTTATTAATATCCAAGAGATTTATACTATGAAATTATCTTTGGATGCATTTCATTTTTAGTTTATTGATTTAATGGCATGTATTTCAAGTTATTTACCTTGTCAATTTGATTATGAGATTTACAAATATTATAGTTATGTTATTGATTAAATGGAAAGTTTTTTTGGTTATTTAACATTCCATATTGATTATTATCAATTAGATTTTCACATTGATATTCTTTTGGATTCACTTCCTTCTCAGTTTATTGATTATATATGTTGCATATTTGTTTAGTTATTACCTTGACATATTGATTATAATTATTGATTTATAAATTCTTCAACTATAATTAACCCTTAATTAAAATTTTAGATCACCTTTATTTTTTTCCTTTCCCAGGATACCACAAATTTTACCGTGGAAGATATGCCAGAATATTCTAGATGGGAATAATGATATTCTTGAAAAAAGGTTTTAATTTTTTTATTCAAATGAAAATTAAGACTCACCAATATATCTTGTTTACCATGGGTACTAAAATTATTAGTCTATTGGTATGTTATTCTTTATATCTTATGCCACTATAATAAAGTACAACATTGGATTAAGGAAATTGGGGTTTGGGTTGCTATAGTTTGTATCAGAGAAAGTTTAATAAAAACCTTGGAAACTAGATATTGGAAAAATATTTATTAAGAAATATAACCCTATGATATTGTTTGAGGATAAGTATAAAAGAACATATTATGTTTTTAGTAAGATAGAGATAATGTGGGTTTTCTAGAAATACGTCTCAAATAGGACAGTATAAGTGGATGTGGTTCTAGAATATATGTTCCAAGGTGTAATAAATGTGAAAAATTAATATCTCACTTGACTCAAGTATTACCTAGTATATGAAAATGGGCTTTACTGTACACCTAGTTCGACACTCCCAAGAGGTATTTTTATGATAATTAACATTCTATTTATAAACCATTATAAAGGATTTGAATAGATGATTATAATGATTGACCAAGGTTAAACTATAGGTGTATTAGATTGAAAATAATGTTTCCTATTTTAGATATCCTATAAATGATTATAGGGTTGTCCACTATTATTACAGTTACCCACACTATGTTTCTCAGTTTTGGTCAATGGATGAATCCAAAATAAATTGTTATAACATTGAATATGATAGAAAATGTGGTGACCATGAGAAAAAATGGAGTTAAGATAGGAGGGAAAGATATTAAGATTATGCCACATCAGTTTTCTTGAAGTCTGATTAATTACATATACCTTAACCAACTACCAAACTCACAAAAGAGTATAAGGATGGAGTTCACTAGGAAATCGAGTGGTGGAGACCATAGAGAAAAGAATGAAAAATTTATATCATAAAAGATATGCGGAATGAGACACCGAGCTAAGTTCTTTAATGGAATTAGAAAATGATTTATGTGTTGAAACTAAGGATATAAAGAGAATAATTACCAAGAAAAAAATGAACAATAATATATAACAAAAATAATCTCATACTTAGGATCCACTTATAATTTTTTGATTTAAATGTGGGGAACCTAGAAATTATCCAAGTCAATTTCCTCTTCTAATGGGTATTGCCTAGAACATGTAAGGACCTAGGAGTAAATAAAATGGATGAAGTGTTTATGTATTGTGATAAAAAATTAAATTGTTAAAGTATTTTAACAATGGTATTTTGGTTATAAGTGTCATGAAATGTCTGAGGATTATATTAAATGTTAGAAGCAGTTATTTACTAATTTAGATAATATGTATTGATACCATCATGGTTTATCAATTTAACATTGATTATAAGTTTTAATTATTAAAACCCACTTTTTAGGTTATGTGCAGAAGGAATGTAATAAGATTAAGTATATTTTGGAAGATATTTATGGCAATAAAACCCATTTGTTTAGTACTTGTTTTTGTGAAAAATTTATTTGAGGAAAAATAAATTTACATTTTATAGACATAAGTTTAATGGTATTCATAAAATTTAGGGTTAACGTGATAATTATTGGTAAATCAAATTTGTTATAATTTGTGAAAAAATGTTTCATTTGAAACCATAGTAAAAAGTTTGTTTATTTATTTACTTTATTTCAAGGATGTACATCATATTTTCGGGAGAGAATTATTGGAATTATATTAATAATTTTTAGGAAAAGGACAATATGTATACTTGGTGACGACCCATAATGTCTAGCATGGTCATGCGACTTGAATCCATGATAGAGGGATGTTAAGGGTTTAGTGCATACCACTCACTTATGTTATGTCCTAGATAATATCTCTTTTTTTCCCTAAAATATTGAAAAATTCATATTAATGATGAACCAAAGGTGTTAATTATTATGATTAGTTATTAATTTGTTGTATAACTTGTTTTAACCATATTGGTTTTATAAAATAATTAGATGGAAATGCTTGTAATGATTTTTTGGATCTTATAATCCATTAAAAGTGAATTTTAGTGCAATAGTCATAAAAAAATATACTTTTGGATATTCAGTTATTAGAGTAAAGGGATAAACTATAAATTCATTAAATCCCAACCAAATGATGATATTTTGATTATAAAATAGAAATATGTCAATTAAGTATATTTCCTTATATTCTTAGGCCTTAAATGAATTACTCATCATTTGGAAAATGATCTTGAAAAAATATATTATCCTAATACATTCATTTATGTCAAACCAAAGGTCTTTTAAATAATCATTGATTTATTTCTTTGAGGTCCTAAATATATCATTGAGCACTCAAATTATTATGATCAATGGCCTCAATTTCCCTCTATACTTATGAATGTTATTCCTCTATTTTCGTATCTTCACTTAGAAACCTAGTTATATGTAATTCCATGTGTCCTTTTTAATTAAATTTCTATATTATTAAGAGGATATTTTGGTAACCCCTTTTTGATGTGGGTTTTTTTAATAATTGTGTTTCCAAATTTGATTCACTTTATTACTAAAAAAAATTCTAAATTTTTGTGGACATAGTTTACTTAAGATGGAGAAAATGTAACACTCTAAAATATTAAAATATGAGCATCATATTTTATAGAGTATATGAAATGAATCATGAAGGGTTTAATGTAATATAAAAAGCTGATACATTATTACATATTTAGTAACTTAAATCAATTAAATACTTTCTAGGTCTTTCTATGCATGCAAGAATGATTTTAGATTTCATTTTATTGGAGAACAATGTAATATTAATATAGTTATCTAACAAGATAGTTTTTGTTTAGCGACTGGAATGGTGGATGTGAACATAATTAACTAAATTATGAAAATATATAGTTTATAAAAAAAATTTGTTATCAATTTATTATAAATAATAAAAAGAAATATTTTCAGAAAAACTGTATTTTTCTAAAAGACGACTTAGTCGTGTTTAACACAAATTATTTAAAATTAATTTCTTTTTACCAGTTTTAGAGAATTTATATTAAAAAATAAACATAAATTTTTATGTTTTATCTCCAAATAATCTTTGTTTTTTTTTTAATTTTACGTGAAGTTTATTTTTTTAATGAATAGTAAAAAATACTAAATTTTAATTGAAAATTGATTTTTTTAAACAATTTATAATGGTAAAACGTATTTTGAATAGTTTTTAAATTAAAACTAGATCAATTTAATATAAATTAATTCAATTTATTTCATTTTAATCATTTTCATGTTGAATTTAGTTGCAAACACATTATCAATTATTGAACATTTTCACTATAAAAACCTCCACTCTCAACATATCTGTGGGATTAATTATCCTTTTCCACTTAGAAGAATTGAATTTGAAAAAATGGATTCAATATTTTAAATTATAATAATTTATAATTTATAATAATGTAAACATAATTTTTTACCAAAAATAATAGTGAATGATGTAAAAAATTAATTAGAATGGTTAGGGTAAAATGGGATTATCGAGGGGTTACACTACAAATATAATGGTAAAAATAACATATATACTTTTATAAAAAATTTTTTTTGGAAATATTCAGACCCTAAAACTTATATGGTTCTAGAATGACCCATTTCAAACACTTTTTCCTAGTGAAAAACATTGGATCATTTAATTGTTTTTAAAAATACCATGTGTGTCCTCTCTTCCACTTTTAAAAGGTCATCCGCTCTTTAACATTCATCACACCATAAAAAACATTGGTACAACCAATCCTTGACTAAATAACTTACCAAATTCTATCTCATAATCCTAGAATACATATTTTTTATATAAATACAACCTTTGAAGGCTTTTGTGTATACTTAAGGATGATATCTAATGAAAAGGTATTGTTCATTAATAACCATATTTGTTTTACCTCATTATATACCTCATTAAATTTTTATCATAACATGATAATATTAAAGAATAAATACATTTTTTATAATTTGATGTTTTTATAACATGGTAATGACGTGAAGCTATTTCCACTTTCACCAAACGAGATAAAATCTTTATTCGTGTGTTTGGTGGACTACTGCCTCGCGAAACAGTGCCATTTGATTTTGGAATTTCCACATACCAAAGTTGGGTATGATGATGGATATAAGTATTTATATGATATTTATAACATATTTATTCTTATGGAGTAATTATTTCATATATATATTTTTAAATTTAATTCCATAGGAGATATGATAACTTCACTCATGTGTACGACAGACTATTACCTCATAAAGTAGTGTAATTTATCTTTCACTAGTGTTACATATAAAAGGTGATAAGTATAGTTTTAATTATTATATGTTATATACATGACCTAATTATGATATTAATGATATATTTATCATTCTATAATGATAACATATATCATTTTTTTTCTTTCCTTTTCACTCATTTAAAGATGATAGCATTGTTCTTGTATAGGTGGACTACTACCTCCACAAAGTGATGCAAATCAATTTTCACCACCACATTGATGAAATATATAAGTATACAATATTTTATATATGATATCTTGGTCATTAGGTAAATTTAATATAATATTTACCTCCTATACATAATTTTTGGTGAAAATCGAAATGTTACCCATTCATACGTATGACCTATCATTCCATGATTGTAACAAACTTCATTTTTTATAACCATAAATCATGTTCAGTTTTAAAAATAAAATTGGTGTATAAATATAATAATTATTTCATTATTATTATTATGGAGATGATAAAACTATATAAAATGCATAAGAACCAGATCATTAGTTAAAAAACATTAATGAGAAACTATGGCAATTAACACCCAAAATAATGAAAAATAATGAAATGTTATTAACAAATGATTGATAATATGTTACAAAAGGAACCTATATAGTATTATAAATATTAATATGGTTATTTAATAAGTTAATAATGTTTTTAAAATCATTATACATGATTTTAAAGGATGTTTACCCAAAAATAAATGTAAAGTAATGTATTTCTTAAATCAATTTATTTTCATTATATTAATCTTACATTTCATTGATTATTTGTTTATAAGATAATGTGTATAATTAATTTGATTAAATTATGTTGTATTTAAACTTGTTTAATGTGGATTTAAATTTTAAACACATAATATATTCATTTATTAATTATCACTTCATCATTATGATCATTTTCAAGGTTTATTTTACACTACATTCAAATAAAGATTGTTTACTCATGAGTTTAAATTGAAGGAAATTATTTGAAAGTTTCCTAATAAAAAATTTAATTTTATTCTTCTAGGATTATTAATTATATTTTCAAGTAATATTACAATTTATAAACTCTTTGGTACTTAAAATAAATAAGAAAATTATTTTAATAAAACAAAAACTAATTTCTCTCTTCGGCTGTAAATATTTTTTTATTACAAAATGATGTTTTCAAAAAATGTTTTCAAATATTTTTTAAGCACTTCATAATTATTTATAAAAATAATTTTCACACATTTTTAAACTTTAGAATAATTTTCTTAAAAGGAATATTATTTCATTTTCAAAATAATTCCCCTTGTATTTTATCAAAAAATAGAAAGAAATATTCTTATTTTTTTTAAATAATGTACTATAAGAGCTTTTTTACATTTAAAAAATATTTTTTTTAATTTTAAGGCATGTATGTAATTTCCCACCATCTAGAAAAACATTTTTTTGAAGATTCATTTTAAATATTATGAGGATATTTTTAAGGAAATTTTAAATTGATTGTGAAAGTGGCATGAAGCATGTTTAAAATAGGTTTGTTGTGTGTCTTTTAGAAAAAAATGTTTCCTATAAAAATGGTTGGATTTCATGTGTTATTTTCTTGTTGAGTTTCTAAATGGATTTTATGAATGGTTAAACTGGTGTGAAATGTGTTTCCTATTGGACTTCATGATTTGAGTGATTTTAGCCGTGGTTTCAAATATATTCTCTAAGGATTTTCCCATTCTGCACTTTTAGGTGTGTTTTGGAAACTGAATGGCGTAGAATTCTGTTTGGAACATTATTTTTTGTTTTTTCATCCTAAAATGTTTCAATAATATTATTTTTTAAATCAAATTGGATTCATAAACTTATGTCTCTTATGCAACATTGAGATGTTTTGGATTTTTATTTTGAAATATTAAGTGGTGGGTAGGATCAGTTGGTATTTAGTGATTTTAAATAAATTTGTTTTTAATTACCAAAAATAGTTTTTCCTATGTGAACATTAGTTGTTGGATGAATGTTTGAGTGAAATTATATTCTCTTCTTATGTGTTCATGATGCTTGGTTTATGTTTTGAAACAACTAGACCTTGGGATGTGTTACCCTCTAAAGGTTCATCCATGAGGATGCTATAGGTTTTGTTTTATGTATGGAAACCAGTAGACCTTGGTATGTGTTCCCCTCTCGTGGATCATGGATAAGGATGTTGTGGGTTATGGTTTCTATACCACTATTCACCAAGTAATGTTATCATGGAATTCCTAAATGTCATCTAAATGGTCGAGTGACTATTTATTGTCAACCTTAATTAGATAGGTTGGTACCCCAATATTTGTTGAGAGACCAGGTGGGATGTTCCACTATATTGACTTGTTTAGAGTGTTCAGTCAGTTATTTTCTATGGAGATGCACCATATTCTAATAGGTGAGTCTAAACTGATTACGTCTAGGGATTGATTCTATATTTGTCAAGAAAATTCCCATGATTTACTATTTATATATTATATTTATTTCTTTTTAATGTAGATATTATCAATGCTAGTTTATATCTTATTTTTTGTTTCCTTTACTTCAAATATAAACCCTTTTTTCTCATATGTTAGGGATTTTTATTCGGTTTTGGAATTTGAAATATATTTTTTAAAAATTCAAGCTACGTGTGTGGTTTTTCAAAGGGAATATGTGGAAATATTTTTTGTTTTTTTACAATGATTAAAAAATGATTTTCTATTTTTATTTTAAACTACTATTTATAGAATATTACAAAAAAGTAAATACATGGATTCAATGGTGATTACCTATTGATATTCTTAATATCACACCCTACATATGACACTCACTAGTGGTAGACCCGATCTATTTTGTAGGTTCAAGTTTCTTGTTTGGCATGCCTTTAGAACAAGTTAGTGTTGTGTTAGGCGGTGACAAATTGATCGCAAGGATATCGTGTTGTTTGGGTTTATTTTAGTTTTGTAATCGGTTTCTTTTTGTTCATTAGTTGTTGTGCCCAATTTTTTTATGTATTAATTTATGTTTAGTTATTTTTGGTAATTTTGTGTGCCATTTTTGTATTTTGATCCCAGTTTTATATTAGGAAAAATTGTTCCCATTATATTTTTTTGATTCCAAACACTAGTTTCCATCTTTTGGGGATTAATAACACCCTTTGGGCCTTTTCTCGTTCTGGGTCAGGTTTTGGGGGGGATGGAATTCCATATTAGTTCATGAAAAAATGGTATCATAGGTGGTACTTTTTATTTGGGGTATTGTGTAGATCAGATATTAGGACTATCGATACTTGAGAAGTATGTATCGTAAGGAATACATGCACCCTTTCTCATTCAGATCCTTGAGATTCTAGGCGAAGTCCGAATTTGAGTCTTTTTTATTTTGGGGGTATTTATAAGAAATGAAAATGGAGGTGAGCAAATGTCATGTTGTGATATCACCTATATTAGTCACCCATGTGACGTTTGAGTGCATGGTACAAGGTTATCTTAGATTTTGATTCTAAATTGGTTCATGGACCACTAACCATATCACTGGGTTAGGCATGACCACTAGTTCCTCATCCCATGTGTTTGATGTGAGTTTTCCATTTCGGTTTTTTATTGGTATGAGTGGATTTTTAAACGAAAAATTGTTTTTAATAAAAGGGTTTTCAAGGTAAAAAGGTTTTTAAGGTGTTATTATGGGGACTTTAGTGTTTTTAATATATTTTAATGTGGGTTAAGGTTTTGTGGAAAGTGGGTGTAGATTTGAAGTGGTTTGAAATTGAAATGAAATTGTTGTTTTTGAAAAGATGATTTTTGTTGTTTTTGTAATGTTTGGGATGTGAGCAAGTTTTTTTTCTTGATATTTTCTTTTTTAGTGTTGTGGGTGGTGTTTATTTTGGTTATGTGTTTTTTATTTGTTTAGAATATGCTACCTAGAAAGGTCCCCAAGGTTTCTAGCGAGTTTTATCTAGTTTTTGTCTTTTCCAAAACTCCTAGTGGATTAGTGGTATTGAGTTACACTTGATTGTTTCTAGGTTTTCATATTTATTTTGGTCCATTAGAGGTAGTGTAATGGATTGAGGGGGTTGGGAGTGTCTTCAGATCTTTAAGAACTTCTAAAGCTGTTAGGTCTTGTGCTATTTTGGGGTCATTTGAGGTTCCATCGTCATATCAATGGAAGGTGATTGTCCTAGCTTCACAAAATTTTGGGATGGCGTGGCAGAGTAGTTGGGTGTTCAACAAGTCCAACTATTTGTGATGGCCAACGTTGATCATTTCAAAAAGTTAGTTATTTTATTCAGAGATATCTTCAGAGAATTAGCTGAAAGATCCTATTTTCATTTGGAATATTCATCCAGATATCAAAGATATAGGCCTCTCATCTTATGATGTTCTGTTCTAGATATTGGTAGATGATAAATTCATAAAAGAGTTAGTCCCTTGAGTGAAATCAGTGGTTTTTGGAGCACGTGAATGTTCCCCATCTAGTGAGTGGTGTGTTCCAAAGGAACCCACTTATGAGAAATATACTTCGTAAACTTCAGCTTCTCAATCATCAAACTAGTTGTTCATGTGATTTCATTGTGGTTGGTTTTGGAATTTTTAGTCTTCTTTTCATAATCCTATGAAGTCATGTCATCAATGTGACCATTTGGGTTATCTAGAGAAATTTTGCAGGAAACATGGTCAGATGAGAAAGTCTTGATCAGACTATGCGAGTGGATAATTATGGGGAAGTAAATGTTTCAAGGCATAAAGGCTCTTGCCATAGGCCCCAAAGTGAATATTTTAATAGAGTTAGGAATTTCCAAGGTTGTGGGGAATCTCGGCCCAATTTTTTTATCCATTATTGAGGTCGATATGGTTAAAGTTTATGTGTTTTAATTTTCACTACCATTGTATTTTCCCATTTGTTATAATAATCTAGGTAGTTTTTTCTTTTGGAATTATTGTGGTGGTTCCTTTTTAAAATCTATTCTTTAATTAGTGGTAATTTCTTGGGTTTTTTATCCCTTTTTGTAGAGTAATTCTCATTCTTGTTCATGCTCGTTTTTTAGATAGTTGAGCCTTCTTAGTTGATAAATTATGGTTTTTTTGTTTGGTTTTAGTTTCTTCCTTAGGTTTCTCCTTATGTTGGGGTTTTGGATTATTTGGGGAATCCCTTGTTATAAGGGTGGTGTGTTTCATCTTATGGTACAAATTTCATGTGTGGGTTGGGAGTTCCTAATGATGGTGTTTCCATGCTGGGAGTTTTAATATTGGAGGGGTTAGTAAAATTCTTATGATGTGGGGAACCCTCTCATTTTATCCCATTTTTCTTCGTGTTTTGGTTTCTTAAAGAAATGTTCAAGTGTGACTTTTGGGGTGAAAGGTCACACCATGGACTATTGTTTCATTCAATCCCATCTCATTTTTATTGTGGTCTTGGTCCCTCATGTGATTGGGTGACTTCCTGGGGGAAAATATTTATGGTGGAGAGAATTTTAACAACATGACTATAGATTTGTTTTATTATTATATCCACTTCAGATATTTTGGTTGAAGTTTTGGTTGAGTTCTCTGTATAAATTTTTGAATTTTGGAAGTTTTATGTGAGTTTTTGGCTGGTTCATTGTTTGTGTGCACGTTTTTAGGGTAAAACCTATGGTCTATTGAGGAAGAGGATGGATGCAGTTCATTTTATTATTTCATGGTTTTAATTTCACAATTCCTGCATGGATTTCCCTAAACCATTAGAGACCAAAGGAAAACTAGGCTTCTTTTTGGTTGGTGTATGGCGCATGGTGCACAGATTTCACATGGTTAGAGGAAACAATGTATTAACTATGAAAGGGGATCTGTAGTATTGACTAGAATATATTTTATGGTTGGAACAAGGTTTGGGAAAATCATACATCTATATCATTTGGGGTTCCCTTTATATCTAGTATGGTGTGCACGATTGGTGCATGATTTTTTAAACTGTGCGAGTTTATTTGATAATTAAAAGTTTAAAATTTTAGTTTTTCCCATCCACTATTTTAACCCTATTTTGGGTTTCCCCTTCATTATTTGACCTAGTTTCACCCTGGGCTCTAGAATACCCTCCTACCTTACTCAAATTCCCTTATTGAATCTCCACGAAGGTTTCTAGTTATGTTTCTTTGAATTTTCGGGCGATTTCCATCTATTCTATCTTCCCTCTTTTGGTTCCTTGTATTTTTATTAGTGGGTTATCTATTGGTTGAACCCTAAAGGATAGGGATGATGTGTGGGTTATTTTCCTTGGAATTTATGGTGTGCATAGTGTTTCTTAGGAGCAGTTATTCCTTTTCATGGAGTGTTATTGTGTTTTCATGTCATTGAGATATGTGTATCTATAAATTTACTTACCAATAGATTCTATTTGATTCTTTCATGTTTCTAAATAATTTATAAATGTTTTACACATGCTTTTGATTTTGTTTTTTATTTTTGTATGTTGTTTTAATGATGTAAATTTGGGGAGAAATAGTTTTCAAAGGGTTTACTTAAACATTCTTATAAATATATATTCATACAAGGCATTTGATGTAATGTCAATTAATCTTTTAAAGTTAAATTGTGTGGTTTGGGAGGTTTTTTACTTTGGTTATATATTTATATCATTGTGGTATTGTGAATTGAGCATTGTTTATGGGAATTGGTGTCTCTTGTGGTTTGACGCTTATGTTTGGGTTACTATATTTGGTAGTCAAATAAGTGGTGTTTATCAAAAAATGGTTTTGAGTTTTTAGGGTACATGAATAGTTTCATCATATGTAGACGCAACCATTTGTTCATGGGGTGTACATATGTATGGTATAAAAAATTAAAAAGGTAATTGATAATGATGTTTCCTTATGCCCTAGTTTTTCAAAGGCTTCTCTCTCGTTTCCACTTCATTGTCTCAAATGGTTCTTTAAAGATAATATTTTTTTCAAAGTAATTTGATGTGTGTATGTATTAGAAGATGAATTTCAGAAAAAATAAGTTGATTGTGTTTCATGTGTACCTATTTGTTTTGATTTATAATAAATGTGTTCAGTGTATTGTGTTAAAGGTGAGAAATTAGTTTTAAAAAGGTTCTGTGTTAAAAATTTAATGAGAGATGGTTTTATATAGATAGTGGGTTTTGGTTACACATGATCATCCTATTTGGGTTTCTTAAATGTGTTCTATAGATTATAAAAGTGTCCTAAATCATGTTTAAAATGGATTTGGTGTGCATGTGGATTTCAAAAAGACTTGGCTATAGAAATGGTTGGATTTCATGTGTACTTTTCTTATTGTGTTTTGAAATGGGTTTTCTGAATAGTGAAATTGGTGTGGAATGAGTTTCCAAATGGAATGGGTTATTTGAGTTAATTTAAACATGTTTTCAAATATGTTCTCTAAGTATTTTATCTTTTGGAATTTTGAGGTGTGTTTTGGAAACTAAATAGTGTATATTCCTATTTGGTACTTTTAGTGTTGTTGTGTAATCCTACCTTGGTTTGAGAATGTTGCTTTGAAAATGTAATTAGAATCATAAATGTGAGGATTATTTGGAGCTTTGATATATTTTGGGGTTTTATTTTTAAATCAAATGTTATGGGAAGGCATTGATGGAATTTAGTGATTTTTTGTAAATATGTTTAGAATTATGGAAAATGGTGGTTTCCATGTCATATTTAATTATTAGATGAACACAATTGTGAAATAAGTGTCTTTTCCAGTGTGTTATTGTTGTTTGGATAAAATTTGGAAACCACTTTAACTAGGGATACATTCCCCTATAGTGGTTTGTTCACAACGATGTAGTGGGTTTTGGATTGTGTTTGGAGTCCACTAGACCTTGGGATTCATTCCCCTATAGTGGATCATGAAAGAGGACACTGTGTATTATGGTTTCTTTACCATGTTTTACCAAGTACTATTATTATGTGTAACACCCCAGGTAAATAAAGAATTTGACATTTTTATATTTAACCCTATTTGTGAATAAAATTTCAATATTAATTTAAAGGGAATGCTATGCTCGATGGCGTACCCAATACCCAACAACTAGTTCCTTTGAAATCATACGTTGCACTCTAATAATAAAATAATTTTTTTTAAAATGGTAGTTAATGCCTAGCCATTGTAATGGCGAGAATGAGCCGAACTAACTACAAAATGATTATATATGTCGGTTAAATATTTTTACTTTTTATAATAAATGTTAGAGGATTAAAAATGCGAATGAATCCAATTTTAAGCATAAACATTCTAATATTCTTTAAAAGGTCGATTAACCACCTTTTGATGGAGAACCTCTTTTAAATCCACTTTTTGACAATTTTATGTGTCATATTTGACAAAATAAAATACTTCTTTAGAATCGGGACATCAAAATTTACTTTGTGTAAATTTTTGGTATTTTTCCGAAAAAGTTCAATTATTAATGAATAGTGAAAAATGTTGTATTTTAATTCAAAACCACTTTTTAATATAATTTATTTATATGATTAGATTATCTTTCAAATTGGTTTTGAAGTGAAATTAGAATATATTTTTACCATTTAATCCAATAGTGGTCGATGGAATTAATTTCACTTTGAAATCAGACTTAAACTACTGTCAATCTTTTGATACATTTTGTTTCATAAAAACACGCTATTTGTTTTGACAGCAGGAATTAATTATTAAATTAATTAATGAAACTTATATTTTTTGAGTTTTTTAAAATATACATCATTTTTGAATTCGGAATATCAAATATAGCTTAGGGTGACTTTTTGGTAATTTTCTGAAAAACTTCAATTTTTGATGAATGGTGAAACCACTAAGTGGTACTTATAAAAACAGATTTTCCGTTTAAATGAAATTTTTCCACCTTTGTGTTTTGAATTTCAAAAATCCGACATGCATGGTTGTCATTAATAAGCAAAATGTGGTTCAATGGTATGAAAATAATTTTTTGGTGAATAGTGACTTATTAAGTTTTTAATCGTGATTAGAGGTAATTAGTGTAGTTTAAGGTAAGAATAATGTTTTAATAAAGTGAAATGACCTAGAAACATGTCCTAACCTCATTGGATGTGTCATGGCCGACCAAGACAATCCATGGGTCAACTTGGGGACCCCATAGAGCCACTTTGGTTGGAAAATGACATAAATACCTTTTTATTTAATGATAAAGTAAAAATGACAAAACATGAGATGTTTTACTAAACCAATTTTTACATGGGGTTATACAAGTCATAATTTTGACTATAAATATTAATTCGAAAGCTAAAATGATTTCCTACATCATAATAGTTTTTTATAACTTTTAGACATTAAATAAATTAAATTATTTATGACATCATGATAATGCAGCGATGACCTCATTATTTAACGATTTAAATAAAATTGAAAGATAATGTAATATCTAAGACCAACACATGTCCAAAACCTATTAGATGGGTGGATTTCGAACCCTTATCACCTTATACACGAATTATATTAATGTGGGACCTTTTAAATCCGAAACGTTTTTTCAAATAAAGTAGCATTTTCTTAGTTCCAAGAGTGCCCCTCCTCTCCTCTTATAAAAGGCCCCCACCACTACCTCCTTACCCACACTTCCAAAGCCTTTGGCTCGGCCAACCTCTACCCATTTACTCTCTCCAAATCCCTCTATAACTCCTTGAAGCCTCACTTTGGGCAGAATCCTTTCCAAGGAATCCTTTGAGCTCAAATCAAAGGAAATTACCCAATTTAAAGGTAATGTCTACACTTGAGTTCTTTTGTTTTATTTTGATTCTCCAACCCCCTAAACTATTTTTATTCATTTCTTTTGTAACAACTCCAGTATCTTTAATATACTAAGATTTTTTTATAATAAGGATTCGAGATACATGTAACACCCCAAGCATCCATTGTACGTTTCCCTTTGAATAATGCGATAGCGTGTGTTGTACGCAACCTCGAGTTCTAACACACACCACAACTAATTAAACTAGCCATTGTGAATAGTAATACCTACTTTTTGAAATCATATATATTTTATATATCAAAATGGATTTCATTTTTGGATTCGGAATATTGAAATTAGCCTAGGGTGAAATTTTGGTACTTTTCGGATAACTTTTATATTTTGATGAATAGTGAAAATTACTAAATTTTAATTAAAATCAACTTTTTTAATCAAAATAATTAATATTGATAAATTATGAATTTGAGTGGTTTTAAAGTATATTTCGAATATATTTTTACCATTTAATTTAATGTTTGTCATTAGACATAATTTCACAATTAAACCAGACATAAACAAGTGTCAATCTTTTGATAGTTATTATCTCTTAAAAACACGCATTTTATTTTAAGAACGGGAATTAATTTTAAATTAATTTCTGCCACTTCTGTGTTTTGAATTTGGAAAAATGGATTACATATTTGGAATCAGGATGTCCAAATTATGTAAATAGGTAACTTTTATTTTTACACATTTTGAATAATTACTGCGGTAAATATTTTATTTACCATGGTTAAAGGGTAAATCCGGTAAATAAGGGTTAAAAAATAATATTATAATAATACAGAATTACCCTCAAACGTGTCCTAACCTTATTGGTGGACACATACCCGACCATGGGCATCCTTGGGTCTATTTGGGGACCCCTTAGAGCCACTTTTATGTGGTAGGGACACATTATATTAATAAAGTTAAAATAAAAATAAAAATGGCATAAGCTTTCATCTTTTAGAAGAACAATTTTTACATAGGGTTATACATGTTGGATTTTCTATTATAAATATTAATTAGAAATCTAAAAGGATTTCCTACATAATGATATTTTATTTATAATTTTTAGACATCAAATAATTTAAATTATTAATCACACAATATTGATGCAATGTTTACCTCATTAACAAATCATTTAAATAAATAAGATTATAATGATTAAAATATTATCTAAAACCTTTCCAATTCTTATTGGTTGATGTTAATTAGAATATGAGTCATCTCATCTTCGACCTCAATGATTTTTGGACCATTATAAACCGAATATAATTATATTATAAAGTAATACTTTCACTCTTTCCTAAAGAGCCCCTCCTCTCCCGTATAAAAGGAGACCACTTCTACTCATTCCTCACACCACTCAAGCCACTTGGCACGGGCAAACTCTGCCCAAATACTCTCCCAACTTCCCTAACTACAACCTAGAGGCCTTAGTTTGATCATAAAGCCAACCTAAGGAGCCCTTTTGATCAAATCAAAAGGAAGAACCCGAAGAAGAGGTAATGATTTCACCACCCTTTTCTAAGTTCATTTCTTCTTCCACTTCTTATTACTTTGTTGTTACCATTCTAAAATAATAAATCCAGTATCATATATATACTGTGACGTTATTATAAATATGGTACAACCATATTCAGTATTCTATCCACCCTTTGATTAACATGTCACCATACGTGCGTACGTACGGCTTACCGTCTCCACGTCGTGGTGTAATTGTTATTCAATATAATATTATTTGGATGGGTATAATAATGATGTGTAACTCATGTAAATAATAAATATAACATGTTAATGATTCTGTATATATGATATACCATCCATTTATATATTATTTTAATATCAAAAGAATGATATTGTCGCTCGTGCGTATGTACGGACTACCGTCTCCACGAACGCGATGAGATTCATTATCCATCGTATCCATTCAAGTATAATTATCATTTGATGATTTAAAAAATGATGTTTAAGGACTTGATATCATTCTGGATATGAATAATTTAAAACCTATCCTTTACAAACATGTCTTACGTAACAAAACATATAAAATAAAACAAGTAAGTTAACACCCGAAACAACGATAATACAAAGATATTATTATCAAATCAATATTAAAAGATCATATATGATATCATATTAATGTATATGATTATTGTATAATTTATTAACAATTATTTCACCATTATACAGGAGGTTAACCTACCCCAACCAAGGAAAAGTACAAGGTAAGGGGTTTTCATCTCACTCCTTATTCCCATGAGATTCATGCCTTATTGCCACCATCACCTTTTGTGTGGTGTATGTACTGCCCACAATTATATTCTTTGTGTAATACACTATAATTTATGTGTATTTACATATTCATTATATGATACCTCTTTCATGGGTTGTATGTTTCGTAAGTTACCAAATTGGTAAGGGTTATTTCACAATCTCTTCATTATCCGAGGTTGTTTATACGTAATAATCTACTGGGATCTCTTTATCATCCACATCCATGTTTCTTAAAAATGTATTTCAAAACATTTTTACTATTTACAAGAATATGGGTTAAATTAATTTATACCCTTTTTTGACTTTTTATAAGAGGTTTATAGAGGAATCTTTCTGTCGTTTTCCAAACAAGGTGCTTTTTATCCTTTTCGACAAAATTAAGGTAAGAATGTTTTTTTGTTAACTTATACGACAAGTGCAGTTATTCTCTTCCATTATTACACCTTTGAAGCTTCCCTTACACTCTTGTAAGGATATTTTCAAAATAAAGTTTTTCTTTTATAATTATGTGATTTTAAAATGATTTCAAAAAAAGAGATATTTCTCACAAATATATGAAAATCCAGTGCAAATTTATACGTATTTAACGCAAGATTAAAAATGTTTTCAGAAAACCCGACTCTCGAGTTTGGTAGACTGGAAGGGATTGGGAGTGGACCCATCATGGCCTGTAATTAGTCGAGCAGTCTCAGAATTAGTTATTTGGTTTTTAGAAGCTTGCATAATGTTTTCAGAAAAACACTGGAGTGTATTTTAGCAATTTTAAACGTAAGTATCTTCTAAAAAAATTGCATCGGAAGGTCTCATGAGACAAACTAGTGTCTTGGCAAAATATTATTTGTAGTCTTGGCACGAGGCCTTGGATATGTGGTTATGATAGTCTAGCATTATGCATTCCATCATTATGAAAGTGGTTATTGATATTGCATGTGATTATTCGATTAGTAGAATATCCATGTGAATAAGTAAATGGAATTATTTCATTTTATTTATACCATACTATGTTGAAGTTAAAGTTTAAAAGGCTTTTGTTTTAGTTATACATTGCCTTAAATGTTTATTCTTATTTATGAAAGTTTCCGCTATATTGTTATCCTTACTGGGCATTTGAGATCACCCCTTTTCTATGTTTTATTTTCCCAGGATGTGAAGAAGTAAATTATGAATGACTTGCAAGGATATTATGAGGGGTTAATAGTGTGGAATATGGAGACAATATGTTGTTGTAGTAGTTCTTTTTTTATTTTGATGATGTAATGTAAAACTTATGAATATATCTAGTGTTTCCAAGGATACTAAACCAATCGGTCTTTCGAGATTTGATCTTTCTTGTGATCATGCCAATGTTATGTAATTAGTGCACCGACTCTGGGTAACTAGGGTCGGGGCGTTACAGTTGGTATCAGAGGAAGTTTAGTACAAACCTTGGAAGCTAGATTTAGATAAACTCTGATTAGAGCACGTAGACCTAAGATGAACTTTGAGGATTAGTATAGAAGAACTTCCTTGAATTTTAGTATTGTAGAGATTTTGTGAGTTTTCCGAGCAATATATCCCTGTCTGGATACGAGCAGGTAGAGGCGGCTCTGGCACAGATGTACCTAGGGGTAAAACCTGAAAACACCGCTTTGAGCTAGACTCGAACGGGAACTGGTGCACGACAACGGGCCTTGCTGCACTCTTGGTTACGACACTCCCGAGGGATATGCTTAGGATAATTCTCATTTTCTTTACAAACCATTATGAAGGGTTTATGAGTATATACATCCTCAAAGGAGACATTTTTATGATTATGGATTATATCCATAAATACTTCAATTTATGTTAAGTGTTTTATAAGTATGGGATTATGTATTTTGATTCATAAACTGATCTAGTTTATGCCATTGTTTAGAAATGGAGCCTAGTGGAAGAAATGGAAACCGTATCAATGCACGCACTCCATGAAGGGATTTCCCTCCTGCTCAAGATAATTATAGTGGAGCTGGTGATGAAACTAGAGCCGATCAGCTAATCACCATACTGGGACAACATACTCAGGTTATGAATAATAACCTTACCCGTATGGAGCACCCTGATCCGCAGCGTGGAGAATCAATGTTAGATCGATTCATGAGGCAACAACCACCAACGTTCAGTGGGAGTACAAATCCCTTAGTAGCTGAGCAATGGATATTTTCCCTAGAGAAAATATTTCCGGCTTTGGGGAGCAGTGAAAGGGAAAAAGTTATCATGGCAGTTTACCACCTCACTGGAGTTGCTGATCAATGGTGGTCATTGATTCAAAATACGAAGGAAGATGATGAAGTATCAAATATGGAATGGAGGGAGTTCAAAGATCTGTTTTTAGAAAAATACTTTCCTCGCGACCATCGAGCAGATATGGAAAGGCAATTTCTAAGTCTGAGCCAGAAGGAGGATGAGAATGTCACAAAGTATGAGGCTAACTTTACAAGGTTAGCAAGGTACGCTGGTGATTATATACGTAACCAAAGAAGTAATATTGACCGTTTCTTTGATGGTTTAAAACCATTTCTCCGTCGAGCATTAGTCTCACAATCCTTTTCGTCGTACGAAGACATTGTCTCATGTGCTATCAAGACCGAAAAGTGATTCTCTAAGTCTTATGACTTTAAAGCAAAGCAAGAGAAGAAGAGGCCTGCTGATCAATCTGGGAATGGAAATAAGGGGAAGAAAGGAAAGGTTGAATATCCATCCTGTGGTAAATGTGGGAAGAAACACCCCGGTGCTTGCTTGAAGGGAATGGGAGTCTGTTACAAGTGTGGTGAAAAAGGCCACCAAGCTCGTGATTGCAAGGGGAAGAAGGAAGCTACCAACGTTCAGTGCTATAATTGTAGGGAGATGGGGCATTATGCAAATGAATGTCCTAAGCGTCAGGAGAACTTACCTCAGAAAAGGCCAAGGGATCAAGGCCAGGCTTATGCTATCACTACTGCTGAGGTAGAAGCTCCGAAAGACGTGGTGGCAGGTAATTTAATGGTTTCCTCAAGTTTAGCAAATGCATTATTTGATTCTGGATCATCGCATTGTTTAATATCTTCCCAGTTTGCTAAGAAAATTAGATATTTCCAATTTGATTTAATAAGGGAGTTGTCAGTTAAAACTCCTAAGGGAAGTATCATTGCAACAATGTTTTGTGAATCAGTCCCCATTAGAGCACATAAATTTTCTTTATCTGCAGATCTCATCGTCATACCTATGATTGAGTTTGATATAATCCTCGGTATGGACTGTATTTCAGACTATGATGCGAAGATTTATTGTAAGAAGAAAGAGGTTACGATTCTTGATGATAATGATAAGGAACACCTTATTTTTAGAGCAGAATCGTCACCACCTAATTCTTATTTAGATCCACCCCCAGTAGCTCAACTTAATTCAATTATTGGGGATGAATAGAATGAAATAACTGTCGGTGAGGAAAGGAATGTTCAAATAGAGGACGTACCTATTGTGAAAGAATTTGTAGATGTATTTCCGGAAGATTTACCTGGACATCATCCAGAACGAGAAGTTAAGTTTTCCATTGATTTGATTCCTGGATCAAGGCCTATATCGAAGACCCCTTATAGAATGGCCACTGTAGAATTAGTCGAACTAAAGAAACAACTAGAGGAATTGAGTAATAAGGGATTTATTCGCCCTAGTGTTTCTCCATGGGGATCCCCTGTTCTTTTTGTTAAAAAGAAAGATGGATCTATGAGGTTATTTATCGACTATAGGGAGATCAATGCTATAAAGATAAAGAACAAGTATCCCCTACCTCGTATTGATTATTTATTTGACCAACTGCATGGAGCTCAATACTTTTCAAAGATTGAACTTCGATCTGGATACCATCAGTTGTGTGTGAAGAAGGAAGACATTCCGAAGACAGCATTTCGAACCAGGTACGGGCATTACGAGCTTACTATAATGCCGTTTGGATTGACTAATGCACCCTCTGTATTCATGGATCTGATGAATAGAGTTTTCAAGGAGTATCTCGATGAATTTGTGGTGGTATTTATTGATGATATCTTGGTATACTCCAAATCCTACGAAGATCATGAAAATCACTTGCGCATTATCTTGAAGACTCTGAGGAGGCATGAATTATATGGGAAGTTTAGCAAGTGTGAATTCTGGCTTCATGAGATTTCTTTTCTTGGCCATATTGTCTCTAAAGATGGAATCTCTGTTGATCCTTCTAAGACCAAGGCAATCCAAGAATGGCCAGCACCTACGAGTATAACTGAGGTACGTAGTTTTATTGGTTTGGCAGGTTATTATCGACGTTTCGTCCAGAATTTTGCCCGATTGGTTAACCCATTAACGAAGCTCACACGTAAAGGGGTTAAATTTGTTTGGACAAAAGAGTGTGAAGAATGTTTTGAAGAACTGAAGAAAAGATTAGTCAATGCTCCTATATTGACTCTACCATCGGGGAATGATGGGTTCGTAATTTATAGTGATGCATCAAAGAAAGGACTTGGTTGTGTCCTTATGCAGAATGATAGAGTTATTGCCTATGCATCACGACAGTTGAAAATTCATGAACAAAACTATCCTACTCATGATCTTGAGTTAGCAGCTGTGATCTTTGCTTTGAAGATATGGATGCACTACCTATATGGTAAAAAATGTGAGATTTATACTGATCACAAGAGTTTGAAGTATATTTTCTCACACAAAGAACTCAACATGAGGCAAAGGAGATGGCTTGAATTACTCAAGGATTATGATTTCACGATACACTACCACCCGGGGAAAGCAAACAAGGTGGCAGATGCTTTGAGCAGAAAAGACCATGGAGTTTTGAACCTGATGAGAATTGAAAGGGATCCAATTTTCATGGATCTAGTGATGATGGACATGGGAATAACCAGGGAAGGTGAAACATCAATGATTTTTCAAATGGTTTCCAAACTATCTTTACTAGAAAGGATTAAGAGTTCTCAGACCGATGATGAAGAATTTCAGAAGAAGATTAAAGCTGTGTATGATGGGAGATTGAGAGACTTTGTGTATGAAGATGGAATTTTGAAATTCGGGAAGAGACTTTGTGTTCCCGATTTACCTGATCTGAAAAGGGAATTGCTGGATGATGCTCATAGTTCCAATTTCTCTATACACCCTGGGAGCACCAAATTGTATAGATATTTGAAGGAACATTTTTGGTGGGACAACATGAAGAGGGAGATTGCTGATTTTGTGTCAAGATGTATGGTTTGTCAACAAGTGAAAGCTGGAAGGCAACAGCCTGGAGGAGTCATGCAACCTCTTCCCATACTGGAGTGGAAATGAGACAATATTACGATGGGCTTTGTCATGGGGCTACCAAAGACTCCTAGAAGGAATGATAAAATATGGGTTATTGTTGATCGCCTTACCAAGTCAGCACATTTTCTTGCTATAAGAGAAGATCTACCCCTGGAACATCTAGCAAGACTATATATTAATGAAGTTGTGAGACTTCATGGAGTACCCTTATCAATTGTTTCTGATCGTGATCCCCGTTTTAGTTCATGATTTTGGAAAAGTCTTCAGAAATACCTGGATACTAAACTTTATTTGAGCACTTCTTACCACCCTCAGATAGATGGACAATCATAACAGACTATTCAGACCTTAGAAAACATGTTGAGATCTTTCTCACTTGACTTTCATGGTATGTGGGGTCAATATTTACCACTGGTAGAATTTTACTATAACAATAGCTTCCATTCGAGTATTCAGATGGCACCATATGAAGCGTTATACGGAAAGAGATGTCGTACACCAACCTGTTGGGATGAGGTTGGTGAAAGAAAACTTGTAGGCCCAGAACTGGTGGAGGAAACGGTGGAAAAGGTGAAGGTAATCCAAAATCACATCAAAGCAGCTCAAAGTAGGCAGAAGAGCTATGCCGATAATCGAAGGAAGGATTTGGAATTTCAAGTCGGTGATCATGTTTTCCTGAAGGTATCTCCATGGAAGGGAGTCATACGTTTTGGTAAGAAAGGTAAATTGAGTCCCAGGTACATCGGACCTTTCGAAATTCTAGAACGAATTGGGGCTGTAGCTTACCGATTGGCAATGCCGCCAAGTCTCTCCAAATTTCACGATGTGTTCCACGTATCTTTGTTGAGAAAATACATGCCTGACCCAATGAATGTACTCACCTATGTGGAATTAGAACTGGAACCCGATCTGTCTTATTGTGAAGAGCCTGTCAAGATTCTTGATACAAGAGAACAAGTACTGAGAAACCGGACGACGCGTCTGGTAAAAGTTTTGTGGAGAAATCATAAGATGGAAGAGGCAATGTGGGAACCCGAGGAACTTATGATGAAGAACCACCCGAGTCTTTTCATGCGATAGTATTCTAGAAATTTCGAGGACAAAATTATTTGATGTAGGGGAGAATGTAACACCCCAAGCTTCCACGGTACGTTTCCCTTCGAATAATGCGATAGCGTGTGTTGTACGCAACCTCGAGTTCTAACACACACCACAACTAATTAAACTAGTCCTTGTGAATAGTAATACCTACTTTTTGAAATCATATATATTTTATATTTCAAAATGGACTTCATTTTTGGATTCGGAATATTGAAATTAGCCTAGGGTGAAATTTTGGTACTTTTCGGATAACTTTTATATTTTGATGAATAGTGAAAATTACTAAATTTTAATTAAAATCAACTTTTTTAATCAAAATAATTAATATTGATAAATTATGAATTTGAGTGGTTTTAAAGTATATTTCGAATATATTTTTACCATTTAATTTAATGTTTGTCATTGGACATAATTTCACAATTAAACCAGACATAAACAAGTGTCAATCTTTTGATAGTTATTATCTCTTAAAAACACGCTTTTTATTTTAACAACGGGAATTAATTTTAAATTAATTTCTGCCACTTCTGTGTTTTGAATTTGGAAAAATGGATTACATATTTTGAATCAGGATGTCCAAATTATGTAAATAGGTAACTTTTATTTTTACACATTTTGAATAATTACTGCGGTAAATATTTTATTTACCATGGTTAAAGGGTAAATCCGGTAAATAAGGGTAAAAAATAATATTATAATAATACCAAATTACCCTAAAACGTGTCCTAAACTTATTGGTGGACACATACCCGACCATGGTCATCCTTGGGTCGATTTGGGGACCCCTTAGAGCCACTTGTATGTGGTAGGGACACATTATATTAATAAAGTTAAAATAAAAATAAAAATGGCATAAGCTTACATCTTTTAGAAGAACAATTTTTACATAGGGTTATACATGTTGGATTTTCGATTATAAATATTCATTAGAAAGCTAAAAATATTTACTACATAATGATATTTTATTTATAATTTTTATACATAATATAATTTAAATTATTAATGACACAATAATGATGCAATGTTTACCTCATTAATAAATCATTTAAATAAATAAGATTATAATGATTAAAATATTAAATAAACCTGTCCAATTTTTATTGGTTGATGTTATTTAGAATATGAGTCATCTTATCTTCGACCTCAATGATTTTTGGAGCATTATAAACCGAATATAATTATATTATAAAGTAATACTTTCACTCTTTCCTAAAGAGCCCCTCCTCTCCCTTATAAAAGGAGACCACTTCTACTCATTCCTCACACCTCTCAAGCCACTTGAATCGGCCAAACTCTGCCCAAATACTCTCCCAACATCCCTCACTACAACCTAGAGGCCTTATTTTGATCAGAAAGCCAACCTAAAGAGCCCTTTTGATCAAATCAAAAGGAAGAACCCGAAGAAGAGGTAATGATTTCACCACCCTTTTCTAAGTTCATTTCTTCTTCCACTTCTTATTCCTTTGTTGTTACCATTCTAAAATAATAAATCCAGTATCATATATATACTGTGATGTTATTATAAATATGGTACAACCATATTCAGTATTCTATCCACCCTTTGAATAACATGTCACCATACGTGCGTACGTACGGCTTACCGTCTCCACGTCGTGGTGTAATTGTTATTCAATATAATATTATTTGGATGGGTATAATAATGATGTGTAACTCATGTAAATAATAAATATAACATGTTAAGGATTCTGTATATATGATATACCATCCATTTATAAATTATTTTAATATCAAAAGAATGATATTGTCACTCGTGCGTACGTACGGACGACCGTCTCCACGAACGCGATGAGATTCATTCTCCATCGTATCCATTCAAGTATAATTATCATTTGATGATTTAAAAAATGATTTTTAAGGACTTGATATCATTCTGGATATGAATAATATAAAACCTATCCTTTACAAACATGTCTTACGTAACAAAACATATAAAAGAAAACAAGTAAGTTAACACCCGAAACAACGATAATACTAAGATATTATTATCAAATCAATAGTAAAAGATCATATATGATATCATATTAATGTATATGATTATTGTATAATTTAATAACAATTATTTCACCATTATACAGGAGGTTAACCTACCCCAACCAAGGAAAAGTACAAGGTAAGGGGTTTTCATCTCACTCCTTATTCCCGTGAGATTCATGCCATATTGCCACCATCACCTTTTGTGTGGTGTATGTACTGCCCACAATTATATTCTTTGTATAATACACTATAATTTATGTGTATTTACATATTAATTGTATGATACCTCTTTCATGGATTGTATGTTTCGTAAGTTACCAAATTGGTAAGGGTTATTTCACAATCTCTTCATTATCCGAGGTTGTTTATACGTAATAATCTACTGGGATCTCTTTATCATCCACATCCATGTTTCTTAAAAATGTATTTCGAAACATTTTTACTATTTAGAAGAATATGGGTTAAATTCATTTATACCCTTGTTTGACTTTTTATAAGAGGTTTATAAAGGAATCTTTCTGTTGTTTTCCAAACAAGGTGCTTTTTAACCTTTTCGACAAAATTAAGGTAAGAATGTTTTTTTGTTAACTTATACGACAAGTGCGGTTATTCTATTCCATTATTACACCTTTGAAGATTCCCTTACACTCTTGTAAGGATATTTTCAAAATAATGTTTTTCTTTTATAATTATGTGATTTTTAAATGATTTCAAAAAAAGAGATATTTCTCTCAAATATATGAAAATCCAGTGCAAATGTATACGTATTTAACGCAAGCTTAAAAATGTTTTCAGAAAACCCGACTCTCGAGTTTGGTAGACAGGAAGGGATTGGGAGTCGACCCATCATGGCCTGTAATTAGTGGAGCAGTCTCAGAATTAGTTATTTTGTTTTCAGAAGCTTGCATAATGTTTTCAGAAAAACACTAGAGTGTATTTTAGCAATTTTAAACATAAGTATCTTCTAAAAAAATTGCATCGGTAGGTCTCAAGAGACAAACTAGTGTCTTGGCACAAGGCCTTGGAAAAATCTTATTTATAGTCTTGGCACGAGGCCTTGGCTATGTTGTTATGATAGTCTGGCATTATGCATTCCATCATTATGAAAGTGGTTATTGATATTGCATGTGATTATTCGATTAGTAGAATATCCATGTGAATACGTAAATGGCATTATTTCATTTTATTTATGCCATACTATGTTGAAGTTAAAGTTTAAAAGGCTTTTGTTTTAGTTATACATTGCCTTAAATGTTTATTCTTATTTATGAAAGTTTCCGCTATATTGTTATCCTTACTGGGCATTTGAGATCACCCCTTTTCTATGTTTTATTTTCCCAGGATGTGAAGAAGTAAATTTTCAATGACTTGCAGGGATATTATGAGGGGTTAATAGTGTGGACTATGGAGAAAATATGTTGTTGTAGTAGTTCTTTTTTTATTTTGATGATGTAATGTAAAACTTATGAATATATCTAGTGTTTCCAAGGCTACTAAACCAATCGGTCTTTCGAGATTTGATCTTTCTTGTGATCATGCCAATGTTATGTAATTAATGCACCGACTCTGGGTAACTGGGGTCGGGGCATTACAATACACTTACACACACCTACATATAATGGTTAAAGAACATACTGTTTCCGTGGATGGCGAATTTTTGCCTCCCGAAACGATGATTGTTCAACATTCTTTTAACACCTTCAAAGGTGGCCATTAAGATGACACTATATTTTTATATGATATATAATATGTTTATGTTTTACTTAAGCTTCTGTATTTTTCATTTATGCCATACCTTTATGGTTTCCATTATGGGTAAACACGATATCATTATTTAAGGAAGTCCGGACTACCGCCCCCTCAAAGTGATTTGATTCATTAATACCATATGTGGTACGTATAAGGGATATATTTAATGATATTAAATATGATACCATACTGTAATTAAAATACTATTATGTATCATTTTGTTTTAATTCAATTAAATATGAAATAGAAATGGAATTAGTGTTCATCCGTATGTACGACTTACCGTCTCCATGAACGGTGCATTTCACTTCTTAACTCTAAATGTTATGTAATATTATAAATTCATGAATATACTAGATATATATATGATATATATGATATATACATCATGAATACAATTCTGGATATAATGAACCTTTGACCACACGAACAACATGTAATTGTAAGTAGTCCACTTTCGACTTAAGAACCAAGTATCGACAAAACAAACATTATTAACTTAAATGATTACATAATGACTATGACATGGTAATAAGTGATATAGAAGTAATAATTAACTTGAAAAATGTTCTTAAGGAAGTATAAATTAACTAAAGTTTATTATTCAGGAGATTAAAGAATGATCGAGACAAGTCGGAACCGAGGTAAGGGATCTTACTCCTCTCTTTTTTTAAGTACACTCTTTTATGTCATTCCTTCTAAAGCTCATATTTCTTGTTATTGGGATGTTATTTTATATTACTCTCACTATAAGTTTTATGTTCATATGATGAGAGACCCTATTCTCTCTCATCAATCCAATTTGGATGTTTTGAGTGGTGCCGTTAGGCTGCTGTATTTTCATAAGAGATCTAACCTCTCTCTTTCTTTTAAAGTACTCTCCTTTATGTCACTTCCTTTAAGCTTCTCTTTATTATGTTGGGTGATGTTCTTTTATATTCCTATTTATGTATACTTTATGTTAATATTATGAGAGAACCTATTCTATCTCATCAATCTTTTTTCTGTAAGTTTTATGTGGCGCCGTTAGGCAGCTGAGTTTTCGTAAGGGATTTTTCATCTCACTTTTATTCCCGTGAGTTTTATGATAAATTTGCCACAATTTCCTTTGATTGGTTCATGAACTTCCAATTACTTTACTCATTGTGTAATATAATTTCGTTTATGATTATTTTTATCAATTTTATATTGTCTTTCTTTCACAGGGTGCTTGTCTCGAAAGATACCCATGTCGGTAAGGGAACCTTTCACCCTCATCTTTTTGTAAAAGACTTATTTTGTTATGTATTTTAATTCACATAATATTATGTTGGGATATGTTCTTCTATATCCGTTTTGATTTAAATTTTTTGTCCAAGTGATGAGATACCCCTTTTTATCTCTCATCAACTCACTTTCTGAATTTTATAGTGACGCTGTTAGGCCGTCAAATTTTTGCAAGGAAACTTCTTAACCCAAATTTGATTCTTTGGGATAAACTTGTACTCCTTGAATATGTCATTCTATGAATATGTGTGAATAACCTCAGATTTTTTTACACTTAATATCATCTTATATTGGGTGTATTTTTTTGTCACACATAATTATGTAATTGATTTATCCTTAAACCAAGGATACCGTCTTTGTAAGGGACTTCGTCTCAATCTCCTTTAATTGAGGCACATTTTTGTTTTATACACCACATTATTTATTACGGTGTATAAACCCCTTGGAATTTTACATTTGTTCAAAAGGAATCTTTTTATATGAAGAATTTTACAAAACAACAAAAGGGAATGTTTTTGTCGTACGTATGCGGTGACAACGACTTCTCCGCCGCCGCGAGTATTATTTGGTCTTTGGATTCCTCCAAAAGCTATAATGTTTTTTAAAATAAAATAAATACCATATACTTTTTTTTTGTATTTTGGTATTGAAAATGGTTTTGATAAATTATTCTATTATGTCAATTTATTTAAATGATATATTGTGATTGAAATGTGAAAATGTTATCATTCCTTTATATTGGTTTTATGTGTTATAATTTTATAATGGTACTTGGACATTTTACGGGTGGTTACGTGATAAACCATATGACAGGTGGTTCCATGAATACCAGGATGGGTGGTTAAGTTATAACCTCCAATGCATTGGGTATAGAAGTCGGCCGTATGACTATTCCATTAAGTATGTATGGAAGTTGGCCGAATGGCTATTCCATTAAGTATCTGTGGTAGTCGACCATATGGTTATTCCACTTAAGTATGTTTATGTCCCAAGTTACCATTATATGTTATGTGATCTTTATAAGGGTTTTATGGTAATATTTTGGTTACAGAAGGGTAAGTAATGAACTTTTATTCAGTGAATAGTCTTCACTACTTCGAAAAGGTGAATTGTATTACTTTGATAAAGTATACATGGTTTACTTGTTGTTTTGAAAAACTAACAGTTTTCATTCTTTGTGTATCCATTACTGAGCTTTTTATGCTCATCCCAAGTTTTTGAAATGTTTTTCACGGGACTTAACATGGAAAAGGGTCAAGGATGGGAACAAGGGAAAGTCATGCTACCTAAAACATGGAACTAGACATGTATCTTTTTAAGAGTTTTTATTTTATGGAAACAGAGTAGAAGTTTATACTTTGTAATTTTTTTGAGATGTAATAGTTATATCCTAATTCTCTAAAACTATAAACCTGAAAAGATCCTCAATGTGAATTATTGATTTAATTCAATATTAATTAAGGTTTAAGGTCGGGGCCTTATATTATGTGATTCCCAAACATTATCTATAGAGTCGAGTGATGGTTTCTTATCGATCCCAATTAGATTGGTTTGTACCCCATGAATTTACTGATAGGTTAGGTGGGAGGTGTGATTGGATATGATTGTTTAGAGCAGCTAGTTGGTTATTGACTACGGAGATGCACCATATGTCGGTAGGTGATTATGAACTAAGTACATTCAGGGGTGGATTTTAGATATGTTTGGGAAATGCACATAATTAAATACGTGTATATTCTGTTTATTTATATTGTATGTGGATATTATCCTTGATAGTCTATATCTAGTTATTTTATTCCCCTTACATCATTAATAGCCCCTATTTTGTCATCTAGTATTGATTTTTGTTTAGGTTTTGGTTTTGAAATAGAGTTTGAAGTATGAAATCATTTTTTAAGGAAAGATGATTTTTTTGTTTTAAAAGGGAATTTTTGGAATGTTCTTTTTTGTTTTTAAGGATTCTAAGAATATTTTTAATATATATTTTAAACTAATATTTTTGTTCTGTTTTGGGAAAGGAAATTCATGGACATTGGGGTGATTACCTATGAAGATGCTTAAGCTCACACCCTACTTGTGACACTCTGTGATAGTAGACCCGATCGATTTGGTAGGTTCAGTTTGACTTTGGAGAAGGTTGGTCTTGTGGTTAGTGGTGACCAAGAGGTCACATGTAGATCATGTTTCATGGGTCAATTTTAGTTTTTTATTCAGTTTGTTTTTCATCAGTTGTTGTACTGGGATTGGTTTGTGTATTTATTAATTTTCCATTATTGTTTTATATGCTCCATTCTCTTTTTGGTATTTTTATCTTGGTTATTTGTTGGTATAAATCATATCTATTAGATTATTTTGATTCCTGAAACTAGTTTTCAGCTCATGGGGATCGGGAATGCCCTTATGGCCTTTTCTCAGGCCAGGATGGTTGTCAAGTTGGATAGCATCACAACTCGGTTCATGACATAAAAGTTATAAGAAGAAATAAAATTGACAATTTTTGGTTAAGTATTATTCCTCTTTGTTGAGAAACCTATTTTGGATTACACTTTATGCCTTAAAGGGGTACCATTTTTGAAAGAAACAAAATATTAGGATGTGTTTAAGGAATATAGAAAGGTGTTATGATATATATCGACAAAGATAGAAGGCTCAAAAGGTGTGAGTAATGGATGAGATGAGGTTGCCTTTGATAAGTTAGGGGAGGGTACTCTTAGAATTACTTAAATTGTTAAATTAATAAATTAATATTCTCAAAAATATAGGTCAAAATTTAAATAATTTTAAAATAATAATTGGGGAGTCTAGATATACTAATCAAAAAAAACCTGGACATTTTTTTATTATGTTTTCGCCTTCATCTCTTAGTTAATACCCTCATTGACCCTTTTTAAAATTACTTCAATATGAAATTTCTATACTATTTAAGGGACAATAATATTATCTTAAAAGGAAAAAACACATAAAATGTAACTAAGATTACAATTTCAACCATATCCCATTTATGGAAGAATATAATAATTTTATTAATTTTAAATCATTTAATAAAATATTATTTATTATAAAATATCATTACTGTCATTTTTGGAACTATTAATTTAATTTGAATTTGAAAATATTATAAAAGTGAAAGAATTAAAATATAAACTTTTAAAACATCTATAATATTTTATATTTGTTAACATAATTCATTGGACACTATAAATCATTCAAAAAAATAATTATAGACTTTTTAAAATCATTTACTTGATTTTTCTATTACCTTCAGAAGAACCATGTCAACATTGTGTAATCATTGAAGTTAATTATTCAATCAATAAAAAAATTACCATGATAAAAAAATTAATCAATATTTAAAATAAAACATATAAAACTGAACATACCCTCCTTTAATCCTTATGTTAAAATATTATAGTTATAAATGTTTAAGGAGTGACATTTTGTTTCTATTCTTTTCTTAAAATGATAATGGTCAATATCAAAGATAAATGGAAACATGTGGCCATATTTTTGATAATTAGATGAAAATGGACTAACTCCACTCATCCAATATGATAAAGTCAAGTGTTAGATAATTTTTAAATACTTATCCCAAATTTTATACCATGTTTTACTCATTTTACCCTTATCAAGGGGATAAATATTTATCATGTTAACTATTCATATTGACAAAAAAAATAAAAAATTTTCCAAATTTTATCATAGTAATTAAAAATATGTTATCCAATTTTTGAAATTCATTTTTAAATGTATAAGAATTTAATTTTAATATAAATTCAAAAAACACATTGAAAAAACTATTGAAAAATGTGTTTTAAGCATAATAATTAATTTATTTTAAAACAATTGATTAAAATTATATAATTAAGACTAACATAATTAACATTGATTTTTAAGACAAAATCCAAATTATAATGGTCATGTTCAACTACTAAATTTAATGAAAATATATAGTGATATTTCAGAAATCAATATTTTTCATTATTCATTGAAAAATAATCATTTCTGGAAAATCCCCAAATTTCACCCTAGGTTGATTTTCATATGATTATTTCATAACTGAAATTAATTTTAAAAAATAAAACCAATTAATAATTTAGAATTTATGTTTTGATAACCTTCTTTGAGTAAAAATATGTTTATTTGGTATTGGTTATTTTAAAAAATCTTACTATAAATGAGGATGGGGTGTAATATTCTTACCTCAATAATAAAATTTCATCCTTGAAAATTATATAATGTAAATTCAGGGATATATTTGGGTTGTTCACCATTATAATTTCTCCATGTTTTTATATAACCTCTTTTATCTTATTATTTCTATAAAGTAACTTCACCGGTTGAGTCATCTTATTCTTAAACACTTATTCTATCATTACAATTTGATAAATTAGGTTCAAATTATATTTTATTAGCGGTGATAATAGGTGTTGAATCTTTCATGTACTTCCTCACTAAAGAAATATTGAACACATATGTACTTTTGAGAGGCTAAGAGGCATTTCTAAATGGTAATCTATAACAAAATCTCTTTATATAATTTTTCAATGTTCGATATACATGGGGCCATGTTTTTCTTTCTTACCAAACCTTATAACACCCTTACTTTTAGAAAATTTCATGAAAACATGATTTCCCACTTAAAATTCCAAATATTTTATTTGGATATATGAAAATATCTTTTACCAGTTTGGAAGTTATTTATTATGGGATTCGAGTTGTAATTTCCTTCTATATTGAATCCTCAAAATGTAATGGCCCCACATGAATTTAATCACAAACTTTACTAAAAAAAGATGGACTATGAAATATATTTCCACATAATGCTTTATACTAAAACATTTTAAAACTTTATGGGAATATATTTTTATAGAAAAACTCCATCAAGGTAAATAATGATCACACCAACCATGAAATTCATGTGAGAATGACCCCCTGCATATTTTAATGTTTGTATAGATTTTTCAGAATATCTATTAATTTTAGGGGGATAGTAAGTGTTCAAATGAATTTGGGTATCTTTATCCTTTTAAATAAATTTTTATACTTTCAATGTAAGTTATAGATCATAAACAGAAACAATTAAAATAGGTGAACCATAAACACTTAAATCATTATTAAGATATAGTTATACAAGGATAGAAAAAGGAAAATCATGTCACACATTAAGTAAATATATAGATTTTTTAAGGCGATCGACAATAACACATTTTGTATAATTGATTATAGGTTTATTTGGTTATATAATGAAAATTCTATAGTAATGTTATCCAATTACTTTATAAGAATAGGAAAAGGTTTAATGACTACTCTAGGATTATGTCTCTGATACTTCACCTATTATTAAACCAAACATCTTGATATATAATCAGAAATTTATACCTTCATATTATCCCACAAGAAATGTTCCTTCTTCTCTCCATATATATTGGTGACACTAGGGTGTATAGAGAAGTTCAATCCATGAGAATCATCTAATAATTCTATTTCAATCTCTATTATTGATGAAATATGTAACCTCCTTCCAAATTCCAAATTTCCATCTTTATATATGAAGTTTTCCAATTTCATGTCATTCATGAATTTAATTTCTTATTAAAATTCTAATCATCAAAATAAGAACTATTTATATTTTCAAATAAATAAGGTTTCAAAATAATTAAAAAAATTCGTTATGTTTCCCCTCATTAATAATTCCCATATATATTTTTACTAAATCCATGAACATAGGAACCATATGAATCCTCATTTTGGTGAGGACTCCATGATATTTTCTACCCAATTCATCTTCTACCATATTTTCCTTACTTGTGGGGTAGTATATTGAGAAATCACAATACATGAGTTTCTTGATCCATCATCATTTCCACATCTTGATTTGTTTTTATAAAAAGATTTATTTTTGGATCATATGGTTGTTTTATATCTCATATCATTCTCCAAATAGATAATGTCTATATATCTTCAAATCCAAGATTAATGATACCAACTAAAGATAATTATTTGCATAGTTGTTTTCATGAGTCTTTAACTACCTTGATTTATATGATTTAAATTAATCCCTATGTGTAAGGAAAAAACCAATTCTATTCTTCAATACATTTCTACACATCACAAATCCATCATTTCTTGATTTTAGAATAAAAATAAGATCATTCACCAATATCCTCTTAAATTCTTAAATATATTCTTCACATTCCATTATACATGTGAACCTACTCACTTTATGTGTAAGCTTGGTTAATTTTTTCCAATTAGGATATATTTTAAATAAGTACATAATATTAACCTACTAATAAAATAAATCAATGTACATTGTTAATGTTTTTTGGTCTATTCTATTCTTTTAGAACATTTATCTATGTAGGTTTAATTGTTATTACATCCTTAGAGATAATATGGCGAATAAAAGAAACTTTCTGAAGCTAGAAATTGCACTTACTTAATTTCTAATATAACTCTTTTTCTCTAGGATTCGTTATAATTATCTACAAGGGATTATCATTTTCCAAATATATTTTAGAGTACACCAACATATAATAAATAAATAAATAAAATATTATTCTTAGGATATTCCTTAAATACCTTATTCATTAAATCCATATAAACAAAAGGTTCATTAGTCCATCCAAATTAAGTTACTATAAACTCATAATTTCCATATATCATTTGAAATACTTTGTTTGGAATATCCTCCTTCAATACTACCAATTTTTGTTACCCTTAATGACGTTTAATATTTAAAAAAATTTTAGATCCATGAATTTTATTGAAAAAGTAATCAATTCAAGTAAGTGAATACATTTTATTTATATTAATATCATTTTTTCGCACAATCAATGAAGAAAATCTAAGATGCATATTCTTTATTAATTAAAATAATAGGGGCTCCCTAAGTTGGAATAGTGGGGTGTATAAATCCATTATGACACAAATATTATAGTTGTTTATTTAACTCCAATAATTCTATAGTAGAAATTATATATAGAGAATTTTATATAGGTTTTGAATCTAAGATTAGATCACTGGAAAACTTATCTTTACATTCAGTTGGATGTCTAGGTAATTACTTAGGAAATACATCAATGTATTCTGGGACAATAGGTATATCCTCAATTTAAAGATTAATTTTTTCATATTTATATTAGGTATACTCTTATTCCCTAAGATTATAACTTAGTAGAGCTACTTGTGGTAGATCTATACATGACTCATTTGATTAGTGTCCCCACTAAAGATAATGAATTCCACATCTTTATCATGAATCATAATTTCCTTGTCTGGAAAATAAATTTTTGAATTATATTTTGATATCCAATACATACAAAGTATTATATAAAAATAAACCAGAGGTAAAATAATTAATTATAATAATAGGTAATGATAATGTGTCATAATGGTAACTGATCGATACATACTTATTATGATGATATTTCTAGTTGGATTTATGACAAAAAAACTCTTTTCTTAAGGAGATAGGGAAATATATAATTTTCTTATAAAAAAATAATGTAAAAGTATTTAAAAATAAAAAAACAAATAATTAATTTGATAAATTTTACATTTATATTAACGTACCTTCTACCACATATTTAACAATGTCAACATTAGCTATAATTATATTATAAACTTTATCTTCTTCCCTTGGCCTCATCAATGGTAGGTTTGACTAACTGTTATGATATTAATGGGAATAATTTTCCATTTCAATATAGTTTAATAAATAGAAAGAATTTGTTTCATTATTCCAATTATATTCATTATCTCATTGAATCTTATATTTTCACTTGTATCACACAACCATTCCCTTCAATCATTTGATAGATAGATTTTTTTCCAAAGTTTCTCATGATACAAATTTCATAGTCCCTTTATTTATCTTTGAAACTGCCTTTTTATTGGTGCTCAGTTGGAGTTTTTCTCTTTATTTACCCTGGATTTATATAATCTATAAAATCCATTCACTTTTTTGATAGAAGATAATAACATTTCCCATATGATGTAAATGATTGAGAAACTATTTTCCTTTAGATGATTTTATAAAGGCCATCAAAGATATGATAAATATTGTTATCTTGAGTTTGTATGTAATCAATATCATACCTAGAAAACCATAATAAAGTATTATAATACTCATAAAAACATTTTTATTCATTTGGATTTTAGATAAGGACTATTATATTCATTTTCTTATGTTTCTTATGAGGGAAATATTTTTTTTATGAATGTATCATTAAAAGATATTTATTCCATAAGTTCCATTTAATATTTTTACATAGAATTTTAGATCAAGGACCACCATTGTTCATAATAAAATTTAAGAAAATAAAATATCATAAAAAACATTTCCCTTTTATTTCCTCTAATGTATAGAAATATCATTTCAAAATACTTAATCCATTTCTCAACTACCAATGTATAAATAGTTCCACTAAAATATTGAAGATTCTATCACATGAAATGTTCCCATATTGGTGTATCATGTAGCATAAAATCATGTTTATCTATATATGAAATGTTATTTTTTATAACATGGGTCAACTACCCTAATATGGTTTTGATCCCCTCAACTCTAACACCATTTATAGTGGCTTTATCAGTAGGGAAATTTTTATAATAACTATAGGTTTTAATTGTATTTCTTCTATTAGGCACCATCAATAAATAATTACACACGAGGAGTTATCTTATACTCATCCTGAATTTTTATTTGTAAAATAAAAACCCCTATAATGGTACATGTTCTTTAATAATATAAGGGATTAAAAAAATCATATTAGTTATGTTCATTTAAAATATAATTCATAATGTTTCTATTAAACATCCTCTGATACCAACTATAACAACCCTAACTCTTGTAACCTAGATCTGGTTTCTACTTTATTGTATTTTCATAAGATACAATGGATAACGACCAATAAATTTTTTATTCTTTAAGAACTATATACATACATGATTCATATTTTACATTATAAAAAATAAAAAACCTAATTAAATTTATTGTTCCTCATCCTTTTAGATCAGTCAAATATTTATTATTTATATCCTAGGGAAATTAAATGAAATAATAATGAGTCAAATTATTAATAATGTTAGTTTAAAATGTAACTATTTTGAATAAATAAGGTATAGTCAAGAGAAGGTCCTTGTAGGAATCACTAAGTGGTCTTCTCAATAGAGAGATGTGTGTTTTGACAATTATCATTAGACCCTCTACCCACACTATGAATGGAGGAGTGACATGACAAATTATATCAGTTTATAATGATTAAAAACTTCATTACAGGGGGTGGGGAATGAAAATTTCATTCTGGAATCTTGGTGGGATGATTATTCGCAGGGGAATACTATTTGACTAGTGACATGAAATAATACAAAATAAGCACTTAAAAAACATAGGTCCATGTGTTTTATTTCAAACCACCATAATATTAGGCCTTGTAGTATTGTACCTATAGTCCTCCTTTCCATTTAAGTGATTCCTCACAAACTAATTAAAGAAATTAATTTCTTTCTTAATAAATGAGGGTACTCAACCCCAATCTATTTAAAAAAGGAAATGTGAGTAACTGAAAACAACTTCTATTTAATAAATAACATGATCATGTAATTCATAAATGGATAGTATCAAATTAATTAATAACATTTATAATGGTAACTACATTATCAAAGACGGAAATCTATAATGTTGGACATCATGATTTTAAGAATCATGGTATCTTTTACTGTTAAGGCCTTAGGCCAGGGAAGATAAAACTATAGGTAGAAAAACAGCAAAAATCCATTAAATAAGCCTAGAAAACTTATTAGTATCATGAGAATTGTTGATGCATCAAGAGGGATATAAAATTATGATCCCCACCCTTTATTGTATATTCAATTTATTCTGTATATATTTAATGATCAATTTAATTCATAAACAATATGCACTGTCAACAAATATTTATATTGGGTAAATAATTCAAAATATCAAAATTTCAGGATTAAATCTTGTAACTTTCACAGTATAAATCAATGTATTAAAATGGTATATAGTTTAAGAAATAATCATAAACATGATACAAATAATAAGAATATTTAAAAGAATGATAATTTCTAATGAAAGATGATCACAAGAATGTAAATTTTTCAATGGATACATAATGATCAAAAAAAATAATCAAGAGATGGGAGGTGTCTATAAATTCACTAATAAAATAGATTTTGTAGAAAAATTAATTATTTTAATGAATATATAAGAATAAAATTGAAATAGTTAAAGTATGTTTTCATTACAATGTTTTATTTATAAAATCATTTAAATATTATATAAATAGATAATCTATTTAAAAAGGTTATGGAGGAAATAAAATATATTAATGTCATATACATTAAATAGAAAAAATAGTTATGAATTATTATAAACACATTAATAAATTAAAAATTTGGACAACATTAAAAATACTACTTTAAAACTATTTAAAAATTCAAGGATAACATAAAATTTCATTAAAAAAAATTGAGTAATAAAAAGGAGTTGTCAAAAATATTTTTGAATAATATAGACATGGAAGAAAATATACCCGATCAAAATAGAAATAATATCATTTTTTAAACATTTCCTTACATGATTAAAGTTCAACTGATTTGAAAATTTTAAAGGAAACCAGAAATATAATTTAATATCCATAGTATAGTAGGATATATGGATTTTAGGAAGGAATATTATATTTTTTTTAATTAAAATAATATAAATCCCAAAAGAATGATATTATAAAATATATTCTCACATATTTGGAAACTTTTAAATTGTAACCCCTTGGAAGAGTAAACAGGAATTGAAAATTTAATCATATTGAATAAATCTATATTCATTTTTAATACATAAAATGATAAATATATATACCATATAAAATTAAATAGGTGTATAATACCATATATGTCTCAATAGAGTTGAAATTGAGACGAAATCCCTTACCTCACATTTCCTATTAGTCAAACTTAATTTAACCTCATTTATAATATTTTTAAACATGTTAATAATTTATAATAAAACCATATTAATATTTATGCTATCATATATGATCCACTTTTAACATTTTATCACATTTTTGTTAAAATAATTCCATTATTATCACTGTTTTGGGTGTTTACTGCTTAAATTCTCATGCATGCTTTGTCATGGATGTTCTGGTCCTTACAATTTTCTTATAGTTACATCATCTATAGAATTTTAATCATGATAATATATATATATATTATATATATATAAAGAGAGATACATCCATAAAAGGTAGAGGTAAGAAAATGAATTTCTCCATTCTAGGAGATGATAGGTCGTATTTACGCATGATTGTTGCTTTCACTTTTAAATATATGAAATGAAATAAAGGTAAAAAATAATTCAAAATTATATAATAATTTTTATATTATATAAATCATATATATTCATTATGTATATCCTTATTTCCATCTATGTAAAGAAGAAATGAAAAACATATCATTTGGCTTTATGGAGGTGGAAGTCCACACATACACACAATAAGTGTGATTATTTTCCTATGGATTAGAAGCTAATAAAGGAGATATGATATAAAAATTATAGAAAATATATTTTTTTAAATATTTTATATAATTATTAGTTCCATATTTATAACCATGGTCATAAAATATTGATGAAAAACTAATTAACCAATTTTTTCACTCTCCGTACGAATGGAAAATATGTGGAAAATGGTTGTAACATAATTATAATAACATATATATTTATGATATAGTATTTATTATTTTGTAATGGATACCATATATTTTTATGATTTATAATAAGAAATGAAATTGAAAATGATAGGTTAATAGTTATACCTCTTTCGCTTCGGGCTCACACATTAAGCCTTCAATGGATGGTATTTTTGAAATAATATAATACCAATGATATATTTAAGAAATCTAGTAAGGTCTTATTTTATTTATTTACCTAGATAGAAGGCTCAAAATACTTGAGTAATAGAGTTATGTTTTATAAATTACGGGAGGGACACTCTTGGAATTACTTAAAGTATTAATTTAATATATATTAATTTTTAGGGAAAATTGCTGAAATTGATATAATTTGAATTTAATATATGGTTTAGTCAAAATAATCTAATATGGTAAACTTTTGATAGGTTTTGGTTATGTTTTGACCCATATATATTAGTTTTAACCCCATGCTAACCCTTTTGACAATTACAATAATATAAAAATATTTCTACACTTTAAGGGTCAAGAATGGTACCATAAAAGGATAATCATCCCCTAAATATAACATGCTTGATATTTTCAACCATATCCAATTATATTCTAGTAATTTAATTTTTTTTTTAATTTTAAATAATTTAATAAAATTTTATTTATTATATAAATATCCTCAATGTCATTTATGTAACTATTTGTTTTATTTGACATTGAACAGGACAAGACAATAAAGGAATTTGAAATCAATCATTTAAAAAATTAATAAAATTTTTAATTTATCTTTACATTTTTTGTATGTTATAAATCATTAAAAAAATTAATTTTAAAGTATTTAATATCATTAACTTAATTTTTTCACTACTTGTACATGTATTGTGTTAACACTACGTTAGCATTTAAGATAATTATTCAATACTAAAAATTTAAAAATAAATTAAGATGATAAAAAAGTTAATTCATATTTTAATTAAATGTCTAAAACATAATATAAAACCTTTTTTTCATCATGTCCACATATTAGAAATATTAATTTCAATAGAGTGACATTTTGTATTTATTCTTTTGATAAACTTATATAATGGTGAATATCTAATAAAAATAGAACCAAGGGGATATAAGTTTTAGAATTATATATTAATATTAGAAAAATACTCATACAATAGTATAAATTTATGTTTTTAGAGAGTTCTGAAAGTCTTCTCGCAAATCAGTTTCCTTGTTTCACCCAATTTACACTTTCTGTGGTGTCATATATTTACCACAATTACTATTCACAATGGACAAAAATAAAATGGACCTATTTGAAAATTTTAAACCTACTAAATCTAAATATGGTATCCTTTTTTGAATATTAAATTTCTATAAGTGAAATAAAATAATTTTATTATAATTTTTAAAACATAAGAAAAAATTTTGTTAGAAAAAAAATTATCTTAAAATTTTAATTATTTTAAAATCCTAAAAAATTATTAATTAAAATTATATTATTTAAAATAAAATTGATCATATGAAACTTTAATACCTACTAAAATATATAATGGTACTATTAAATTACTTTATTTGTTGAAACTAAATGATTGTATTTGAAAAATCAGTATTTTTCAAGATTCATGGAAAAATATATCATTTCTGAAAAATCCCAAAATTTCACCCTATTATTTACATAATGAAATTAATTGAATAAATATCAATAAAAATTCAGTGTTTAGGTCTTAATCACGTTCTTGAATAATTTTTTTTATTATGGTATTGTTTTTTTAAAAAGAAAATATTTTGAAGCTCTAATGTTACACTTCATATACAAATTGTTTTTTACTTTAATAAAATTATTAAATATTATAATTTTATACTTATGATTTTATAATATTTATATTTTCAAATAAATATTCAATATTTATCTATACATATATTTTTTTAACAATATATATTATACCATGTCTATTAAAATACAACCATAATTAATATAATATATAAACAAAAATTATAAGTTCAAAAAAAAATTTTAAGAACATGATATTTAATTAACATTAATGATAAATAATTTTGACCAAATATAATATAAAATATTTATCATAATTATTATGAAAATTATTATATCATAAATACAATCTAATATATATGACATTTACTTAATCAGATAATATCAATACATGTAAATGATTCTTACGACTCTTTAATAGAATATTTAAAATGGTATTAGAATAAATTATTTCAATTTTATCCACTATGGGAATTATATTTCATATATATTTTTTAAAATATCCAAAATATATTTTGGTATACATTTGATACAAACCAAAACCTATTCAATAAAATTTATCTCAATTGATATTACGGTCACCATAAAACATCTTGTTGGACAAATATTTATCTCTAACATATATTTTCATTTAAATTAAGTAATGAAATTATAAAAATGTGTTAGGGGATATCAATATTTATAAATAAGAGTTAATTACTTTTTAGAACATCACACAAACCATAAAAATAATAATCTAATATAATTTAGTGAAGATGAATTATTTTTTACATTTTCATTTAAAATTGAAAAAATAAACTCATCCACTATATTGATCAATTTAAATAAATTCTAATAGTTTTTAATTTAATAAAATAATCTTCATAAAAATTGATCAACCATACATTGTATGAATAATTTTGAAATAATATATAAAACTAACCAATTATATGGTATATATATAAAATAAATGTATAAAACTAAAACCATTATTTTTCATAATATTAGAGTGTTTGTTATTATAAAATATTTTAAATACAAAAAATAAAAAATAAAAATAAAAATAAAAATTTAGAAGACATAGATGAGAATATTTGAAATTAAGATATATATATAAGGTTATAGTCATATATATTTCACTTCTTGGATAATTTCAATTAATTATATATACATATATATTTTAACACGCTTTATATATTCTCCACAATACATTGATTACTGTTATCCCAAATATGTTAAATATGCTAATAGGGGGTGAATCAGTGTATGACAGATTAAAACAACTTCCCCTAGGGATCCTATTTCAATTTTAAAAAACTATCTTATCTCTCTTTCACATAGAAATGTATAAACCGAAATTAAAGCATGCACGAGACATGAAAATTTTACTTGGTTCAACCACAATGGGTTATGTCTAAGAAGAATACAAAACAATGTGTGAATATACCAAATTCACTAAAATTCAACTATTGTTTAAAATGTTCTGAGCAGACTCACTGTCTGTTTTGGTTTATAAGCCTTCAAAATTTGAATGATCACTACTCTAACACCTTAAGTGTGCTCACTACTTCATCAAAAGATACTCCTTTGATTTCTTGAATCAATATGTTCTACAACTCATTTAGTATATGATTGAGTTCCACTTTCATCCACTTGATGAACACCCATTTACCACTAAATTACAAGGAAACTTTAATCTTTCGTGAAACCATTGGTTATCTTTCTTGTAACATAATAGAATCATGAGCAACATTTATTCTTTGTACCCAACTCTCCTTACACAAAGCAAATTTTTTGCACAACTCTTTTTGCACGCAGCTCCTTTTGCATGAAAATCTTATGCGATTCAGAGCCCTATATTTCTCTAAGAGATGGACTTCTGAATAAATGGAATATGCGTTCATTTTTAGGAATTTACAGCCCTATTCATAAGATCCTTATGTTTCTTCCTATAAACATATAATATTTATTTAGAGTGCCTAAAACCATATTGGACGTTCCATTGAGTCTATAACTCTCTTCCACACAAATCACTACAACTTTATTTCATATGTGTGAATGAACCATCTTTCGTTCAAAACCCATATTTTTTTCAATTCTTTTCTTTGCCATATTTTGATGCGCTGATCTAGAATCATCACTTTTTCACAACACTAGAAAAATATTTTACTTGTGTCCAACATTGTATACAAAATTTTTGTCCCATATCCAGATTGTCCATTCTTTTGTCTTGTATAATTGTCATCATTACTCTTCTTAAACCTATCTATAACTCCAGAAATAAATATGGAAACATTCTTTGTCAACAAACACAGTCAATTGGGAAACAATGTAATTTTACCTTGAGGTATTTTTTCCCAATAATTACCGTACTATTTTTAAAATATTTAATTAGAAATTAAATATTCAGAATTATAAATGGTTTGGTTATAAATGAGGAATTTATATAGTAATTTTGAAATTAATTTATATAATATTTAATTTATAAAAAATAAATAAATAATTTTACTTTATAAATAATAAATTCATTTATTTTCATTATTATATAGTTAATAAATATGAGTTTCTTATCATATAATATGATACTTTTATGTGATAACCTAGTGGAATTTTTCCGATTTGGACATACCTTGTTTGAATTTATATTATTTCTTTTATATTATTCTTATTTTTTCAAAAAATATAAAAATATAATAAAATATATATATTTATAAGAAGAGGTATTTTTAATGTATTATAAAATATAATTATATTTGAAATTAGTTATATAATTTTACTAAAAAAATAAAATTAAAATCATAAGTAAATTATATCATCTAAGGAATTATACTTCCTAAGTATATTGACAAAAAGTTGTCTATTAATCATTTTCATTATATTTATTAGATTAAAATAATTAAATTAAATAAATAAGGAATATTAAAAATCTTAAAATAGTCAATAAATGTGGATTCATGGTAATCTAAGGTAGAAATTAAGTTTTAAAAATATATTTTCAACTCTTTTAACTCAATATTCATTTATCTTATTTGGTATGGGTTGAATAAGTATATTTTGATCTCTAATGTTTTAATGATCTATAGTTGAATCCTTGTTAAAAATTACATAGAAATATATTCACATATTCTAAAAGTATATTTGGATGCAATGATTGGGGCCTTAGAGACATGAATAGTTTAATTTTTTAAATTATAAATCATCAATATTCATGTTATTAAAAAAAAATTAAAATATGTAAATTATTAATTATTTCATCATGGTCTTAAATTTTTTTAAAATCTAAATATAATTTTAACTCTAATGTGTATTTTCAAATTCTAAAACATGTCATACATTTGGTTTAACATTAAATTTTATGAATAAAAAATGATATAGATATAATTTATGCAACTGTAGAGATTAATTTTGAATGTTAGTTCATTAAAATGGTGTATTTATAGGGTATTATATTTATATTCATTATATAAATTATATATAATGTAAATAATATAAAAATATTTTATATCACCCTCATTATAAATTATAACGATTCAACATTGGGCTTTTATCAATTGAAATTGTACTACCACATACCCCAAGAATGTTCCCCAATTTCATGGTGATGGAGACTAACAACAAGGGTTTAATCTAATCAATATATAATGATTCACTATATTTTGATAAAAATCATATCAAATATTGAATTTATCACAAAATTCATCATGAATCATCAATAAAAAAATTTACAAAAATAAAGTATCATCCTAAATGTTATGGTGTTCCTGTTATACCTGTATAACAATATAATTCAAACAATATATATTAGTGTAAGAAATATAATATAACTAAAGTAACCAATTTATTTCATTGTTTGTAATTTTTTTTGAGTAATCTAGTTAATATTCCTTGATTTCATGGTGTGTTGGGTTATGGAGGATGATCCCAATACTAATGAAGAGATAACTACCCTTGGCACATGTAAATGGTTTGATAATTATTAGAGAACTGTTGTAAAAAAAATCAATGGGTAATACTTACAAATTTTATTATTTTAAATATGGTATGTAACTATTTATAAAATGTGAAGTTGATGCAATTATCACATTCTACAACAGTTTTTAAAATATTGGGGAAGTCGGATATTGAAATAAAAAGCTTAAAGATCTATTCTTAAGGAATTAAATAACTAGTTAGTAGTGAAAAACTATCCATGTATTTTTGATAATAAAGTATACTATATTTAATGATGTGTATCACTTTTTTTTGCTAGTGTTGACCATGACTAGAACTGTAATTATTGAGGTACTAATGATTTATTGAGATATTCAGATATAAATATATAAATACTATAACACTTTAGATATTAAGGTAAAATGGGTTGGAAATATTCATTTATATTAAAATGTTATTCGATGTGGGTTTGAGTTTACTTGTAGTGAATAATAATACTTTGAGAATGTTTGAAGATATTTTGAATTAATTTTAAGAATATACAGAATTTTGATTTGAAGATTCAAATTGAAAAAGGCATTAGTTTCATATAAAAAATTATAGGAAAAACTTACAAACTTTAATAAAGTAATGAGAACATGTACGATTAACATTGGTGCATAAGGAATTGAGTTAGAGAAATTTCATTTTTCTTTGGGACAGTTAAAATTGAGATTCATTCCAATAATTCATAATTGATAATCATAATATCCCACACATCCTTCATTATTCATAATTATAACTATGATGCATTCATTAGAGTCATTTTTTCATGAGAGTGGAAAATCTGTAAAGGCATGGAACACATATGAGTATATTTTCTCTAAACACAATATTAAATCTAGGTATATTATTAAATATTTGACAGTGGTTTGAAATCCACTTTAGTGGGTAGAAGTCATCTGGGGGGAATGTAATAATCATTTGAATCATATAAAAAAGTAACATGTTGCGTCAATGAAAATATAATTTAAAAGGAATTGAATCCCATTGCAATTCATAATGGTGATAATAATGATTTGTAACTGTCACCTTGATTCCAACAAGTAGAAAATGTTGTTCATATTTTTTAGAAGAAATAATTGATATTAAATTTAGAAGATTCCCAAAATGTTCATTTATTGTATCAAACTTTAAAAAAATCAGTGGGATTGTGAATTAAATTGAGAAAGAAAAATTAAGGAAAAGATGATTTTGTGAAGTGATTTTTATCCCTACCATGAATAGTTGGGAATGTTTTAGATATAATCATACTATACAACATGGGGGAATAAGTGCATGTAATTTTTTTGGAGTTTTGAAAAAAGAACTATCTTGTGTCTCATGGTAGATATGACTCAAATTAACTGAGATAAGAAACTACAAGATATTATTGATCAATTTTAAATTGATGAGATTGAGTTTTTGTAAACTAGGCATTCAACCATATTATGTTATAGAAAAGATATTCTTGTGACTTTTGTTCGGTACTAAAATATAGAATACTAAGTAGAATTATTATTCTATCATTGATATGCCAATACTTTATTTGATGGAAATAATCTTTGGGTTTTGAAGAAAAAGAATCACAAGGAATATTGTATAAAATAACTTCTGAATAGAATCACAATAAGAAGAATAAGGTATATTATCGTTTATTTTCATCATTGAAGACAATTTTGAGGAGTAAGAAGTATGAAACTGCTATTAATTTCTCAGTCCATATGTAGTAGTGAGAAGTAGGTACGTATTACCACCCGATGATGTCTCTAAAACATAAGTAGAATAGGTGAAGAATAATGTTGATATGGATGTAGTTTTTTTAGTATAAGTAGTAATTCAATGATGTATTCATTTTGAAATAATATATTATTACTTTTATGTAGTGATATTTAGATTAGAAATAAATTGATTTTTAGTAGTTCAGAAGGAGAACCTTAAAAAAATGGTGTCATCTATTATAATAATATATTTTTTAAATGATAAAATAAAGTGTTTTTGAGACTGATTTACAACATAGGGACATTGATGATACTCTTTCAAAGCTCTAGGATGATACTATACCACCTTCAAAGTGTAGAGAAAATACATTGGGAAATGATGACACCTTCCCACCCCATATATTCATTTTAGGGTGGTTGATACCTCCAAACACATTTTTGAACACTACAATTGATTAATTATGACATCTACCTCAGCCTAGATGTGAACACCTTGAGGGTTATATTTCTACATTGAGGATGAACCCTATAAAACCCTTACATGGTGGTGTTTTGGATTTTTATTTTCCTTTCATTTTTTGGTGATTTTATATGATGAATTTATAGATTCATACTTCTTAAAAAAATATATAGGTTTAAATAATAAGTGGGGATAATTTAAAAGTTTTCAAATAATTTTTTAAAACATGTCACATTATTCCCTACACTCTGAGCTAACTACAAAAATCACCAATAACATAAATTAGTATTATAGTTAACTAGGTTTCCTCTCTATAGATCAATTTTTTTTCCTTTTTTATATTATGGTTACCTAAATAGAATACTTGGAGATAATTCATAGTTCTTTTAAATGGAAAACAAAATCCATATTAGTATCAGTACAAACATAGAGGTTTTATCTAAAACCAAAAATAAGGTATTTAAGAAAGAGGCTATAAATAAGTGGATGTATTGAAAAGAAATAGGGTGTTAAACACTATATGAATGTTGTAAAAGTGGTATATTATATGATGAATTTTTCAATGACTAATATATTGATGAAGTAACAGCAAGCTTTTAAGAGTATACAAAGAGTGTATCCATTAAATCTATTAAAGATCTATACTTTGAAGTTAAATATTGCATGAATAAAATTTATATTGATGTTGTAACCATTATATTTAGGTTTATTAAGTGACGAATTAATGTGAAATGACAACTAGTGAATGAAAGATAAGAAATAATGTTTGAAATAACTGAGAAGTTATTAAAGTGAAAATATATCAGTCAACATATTGATGATAAGGAATAATATTTATCACTTTGTGAATAATATAATTCTTTGTATTTAAAATAATTGTGCAAATAAAGCGTTGATAAATCTACAATTAAGAAAATATTAGAATATTATGTTCATGAATTGAAAGATATTTACATAACCCATGTCAATGTAAATTATTTTAGTTAGAAATTAAATAAAAGATAGAAAATAAGCTTTTCAAGTCTATAAAATAATAAATCATGATTCCTAAAGGCCAGATAAATAAAGAAAAAAAAAATTCAGAGACATGGTTTAATAACATCAAGACCCAAAGAAGTTTCTAAATTTAGAATGTGTTGAGTTGGAAGTTATGTTTAGAAATCAAGAAAACATATAAGTTGAATATTCAACAAATGATGAGAATATAAGCTCTTCTAAATTATTTTTTAATAATAATTTTAGGCTTAAAAATAATACCATTGGTGGAAAATAAGCTTTTAATCAACTATTGATCAAGTGATAATAAGAAATTTAAATAAGGTATCTCGTGACCTAAATATTATGTCTATATAAATTCTATTTTATCTTACATTATAAGTTAAAATTTAAAATTTGGTTAACCATTAGTGACTATAAATTAAAATAAATACCCCAATACATGAAGGGTGTTTGTAAGAATATGTGAGAAGATAAATTTCATAAATGATGCTAAAAATAATTGTTGTTCAGTTTATAAACAAAAAAATTACAAGTTGTCTAGAATATAATACAAAAAAGTCAATGAAGTTTCATTTGTTACTATTGTTACTGTTGGAGGTTTGGATATATATCCATTAATTATTAGAACATCATCTCAATACATGGATATTAGATAAGTCCAATGTTAAGGGGGATAAAAATTAATAGAATAAAAACACAGAGAAGAAGGAAAATCTATCCACCATGAACTTAATTTAAATTCTAAGAAATATCAATTAAATTTTAACCATAAGTGGTCTTTATGATAACGAGTTCTAGTATAAACCTACTAATCACAATTCTTATAAATATAGATATAAAATAATTCAAAATGTTTGGATAGATGGAAGAAAATATGAGCTTCCCATAGTATAAAAAATAGATTTTTTAATAAATTAGTACCATAGATGAGTGAGGACAAAGATATAACACTATGAAAGAAGAGATGAATATACTATAGAATTAATGAAAAAGTCATGGATCAGTGTGAGAAAACCATGAATTTGAATGAAAATTTTGTAATTTAGATCTTAAAAAGGAATAAATCCAAGAAAATAATAATAGGATTGGTTTTTTGGATGAAATCTATGAATACAAAACTAAATATCACAATATATTTTAAAATAAGTGTGATATAAATAATTCTTGAAAAACAATATGTAATTTTTAAATAATATGGACATTCTATTAATAATTACACAACACTAAATGTAGAGTTTGTTATATTAAATCACTAAGCTTGAACTGCATTACACAGAACACCAAGTTATTCCAAAACTACATGAAAAAAATATACTAGATTAAGGTATATGTAACAATAGGTTTTTCATGTATTACACAAAATATTGATTCCATTCGATAACTTATTGTACATGAAATCCTATGTTTTATCGAACAATAATATACTATTGATATTATTATTTAATTATTAATATAGTTATCACCTAGCCATTGGAATGGAAGATATAAATTATTTTGAATAAATTATGAAAATATGGTTTAAACATTTATATAAAATCAAAAAATTGTTCATCAATTAGTTATAAATGAATTTAAGAACAATTTGAGAATAAAGAAATTTATTTTTCTAGGAAAACTATTTTTCATTATACAAGTACAATTTTGGCTTATTAAATTTAGAAATAAATTGGTTTTTTTGTTTTAATAAAATTTATATATTATATATTGAATAATTATTTTACACTCATCCATATATTTTATTGTCATAATATAAGAACAATTCCAATTTTTTGAATAAAATGAAGTATTTTTATATAAATTTATTTTACCGCCTTTTAATAGAGAACCAATTTTAAACATAATTAATGAAAATTATATAATTTTATTTTACACAATAAAATTCACTTTTTAAATTTTAATAAATAAATTACTTTGGCTGATTTTTTTTGTATTTTTCTGATACGTTTTATGTTTTGATGCATATTGAAAAATACTAAATTTTAATTCAAAACTACTTTTACATGTAATTTATTTATATCAAAACAATTATATTTTAAATTAGTTTTAAAGTATAATTAGTTCAATTATACATCAAATAATCTAATTTATGACCTTAAACGAATTTCAAAATGAAATTGCATATAAAAACATTTCAAAAAATTTGGCATTTTTACTTTAAAAACCCATCATCTCATCTAGTGTACAACATTAATTTTATGTTAATTTTTTCCACTTTTATGATTAGAATTTGGAAAAGTGGATTAAAAATTTTGGAAAAAATAATTTTTGTTATCTAATAAGTTCAACTCTGTTATGGAAAAAATAGTAGTGAACGTAATTTAAATTAATTGTAGTGTTTGAAGAAAAAACGAGCTTAATTAATTACTAGACTTAGAATATAAGGTGTAAAAATAACAGTAAAAATGTATAAAATGTATTTATTTTTCATATTTGTACCATTACAACTATAATTATCTATAATGGTTTATTTTTATCATTTTTGGGACAATTAAAACATGGGTATCACTCAAATCATTTTGAAGAATACCTAATGTGTCATTTTCCCCACTTATAAAAGGCCTCCCATCCTCCTCCTCTAATAACACCCCTAAATCAATTTTTCAATCATCCAAAACCTACAAAACTAAACTCCCAACATCCCTACCCTCATCATAGATCCATCACTTTGGGTAAAAATTAAATCAAGGAATACTTTTTGAGAAAACCAAAAGTAATTACCCCAATAAGAGGTATCATCCTTCAACAAGAACATTCATTTTATTTCTATATTCATCCCCTAAATTTTTATTATTACTTAATTATATAAAAAAATAAGTATCATAAATATAATGGGAATTTTTTATGTAATGGTTTTGACCTAGAATCACACAAACATCCATTAAATGGGATACACAATCATCATTTATCTGTATGACGGACTATCTCCCCACATACTAATGTCATTCATTCCATCATTTACACCTTTTAAGGTTGAGAATAATGATGAAATTTATATTTTTATATTGTACATATGATATTTATAAAGTATTTATTATTATTTAGTTATTATTTAACACATACCTTCATAAATTCCATTTTGTGTAAATATGATAACTTCATTTGTGGAAGTGTGGACAAATACCTCTTCAAAGCAATGTGATTTAGTCACACTTCACATGGATTTTATTAAAGATGGTTTTATTAAACATATATGATACATATGATTTAATAATTCTATTGGAATAATATTTTGTATAAACATATATTTCATTTACTTTATTTCAATATGACAAGAAGACAGAAACAACGTTCATGTGTATGAATGACATACTGTCTCCACGAATGGTGTATTCTATTTCATCTTTATATATATTATATATTAGTAGAAATATTTATATACTGAATATATATTATATTTATATAGTTTTTTAAAATATATAAAAAAGTAAATCAGGATCTATGCAATATGATCAAGTATAACTTATCAAAACATATAAAGAAAACAAATATAATATCACCCAAATCATAACCTAAAAATGGAATTATTAATAAATGTGTAATATAAGGTCATAATTAAATCATATATATAAGAATATATAAGAATATTTTAATTTGGAAGATTTCTAATAAAATTATATTTATTATGAAGGAGTTTTGAACATGTACAATGAAATTCAATGAATAAGGTAATGTTTTTCTCACCTCACGTTTTATATCCGTAAGATACATAACATGTTAACCAATTATTTCTTTTGTGTGGTGTATATAATAACCAAGAATATATTCAATGTTACTTATACATAAATTATTAGTATTTACTCATCCATTTTATGATCTCTCTTTCATAGGGTTTACATTTCAAATGTTACCAAATCATTAATTTAATTTTGTCACAATTTTCCTTCTTTGAGACACATGTTTTTTTATTCACTTATATTTATTTGTGAGGTGTATATACTATCCCTTTGACACATTATATCATTTGTATTCCTATACATATTGATATTATTAACCTCATGTAATTTCATTCTCTCTTTTGGATTATTATGTAATGTTACCAACGTGGTAAGAGTTTTTTGTTTCAATCTCATCTTTTATCCTAATTGTTTACTATTATTCTTCCATTATGAAATCATATGACCCATATCTCAAAAACTCTCAAAAAGTTAATTATACTCTTCTTATAGATGATATTTATATGTATTGGTAAAAAAATCGATCTTTTTTAATTAAGATAATTATAAAAGTGTTTTTAAAAAATTGAATTTATTTCACTATTCGGTCAGAAATTTGATTTATTTAAAAACCATGTTTCATAGAAAAGGTTTTCAAAATGTTTTTAATATTTTTTCACAATGGTTAAAATAATTTTCAAAGAGAAAGTTTTTCAAAAAAAAATTCAAGCTTCATATATAGGTTCTCAAATATATTTTAAATAAAAAATGTTTTCAAAATGCATTATATTTTAAAATATATTTTTTTCAAAGATGAAAAAATATTTTCCTGAATAAATGTTTTATATGATCCTTTAAATATTATTTTACATGTAATATTAAATCCATTGATATAATTAATGATTTATTGGGGACAGAATCTAAGAACACAATTCATATAATTTATTTTAATGTTTTATATTAATATGACTGGTTGTCTATTAAACTTTTTTCTATTCAACTGGTTATACTATGATAAAATGATTCTGAAACCTTCTTCATTTCATGAGTTATTATATTATGAAATGTTTAAGAAACCAGTATATTTTTAACATGTTATGTTTTGATGAAATTTTTATAATATCTATTTCATTTATTGGGTTATGATATGTTTGTTATAAAACACAACTCTTTTATGGTTCATGATATGATGAATGTTTTATTATCTTATTGAACATGAAAGTATGATTTCATTAAGTGATGTTTGGGACATATATATCCGTCCAATTTATTATAAAAATATTTATATCTAAGAACTATGATAGGGCTAGAGTGATGAGTGATCTCAGTTCAGTATGATAGGGCCAAAATGAAGATTGAATTTAGTTCTGTTGTATAGGGATGGAATGGTAAGTGAAGACGATGTAGTAATAATGGTATAGAATGGAATGTGGTCCCAGTTTATTAATACAATACTAGAATGGGAAGTGAACCTAGTTTAGTAATACTAGGATGGAAGGGGAAGTGAACCAATTTTAGTAATACATGGCTTGAATGGGTTGTAAACCCGGTTAATTAATACTGGGTGGTAACAGGAAGTGAACCCTATTCAACAATACAGATCTATAATGGGAAGTGAAGAAGGTTCAATAATATAGGTCTGGAACAAGAAGTAAACCCAATTCAGTAACCCATTAATTTTATGGATGAAGAAGGTTCAATAATATAGGTTTGATATTTTATAGAATAACTAATTAAATTAAATTATTTAACAATGATGATGTAGTAATTGTTTAGTTAAATAAAATATCAAATAAATTTTGATAAGAATATTAAAATAAATAAAATTTTATACAATTAATGTAACCCATTAATTTTGTGGATGAAATTTTCATTTTAATGATATGTTAAAAGAGTTGGTTTGAATATATCAGGTTTTTAAGATATCTTTAAAAGTCAAGAAATGAATTGTGTAAAAATTGATACTAATTGTATTTTTTAATTGAAAATATGTTATTAAATGACATAAAATTTCTAAAAAACATATATTCATCCAACTAATAGGGATAATTCCTAAAATTTTCTAAATGACTAATTTATTGGTCATTTGACATGTTATAGTAATTATATTGACCATAATAGTGTTAATTACATGATAACACATTAAGAGTTAAAAGAGTAAATAGGGGTTGAAAAAAATATAAGGATTAAATAAATAATAAAACCTATATAATTATTAGTTGATGTATGGATATGGACCCAACATAATCATAAAATATAAATAAATAAATTTGGATCCACTTGTAATATAAAATTAGTTTATATTAATTTTATAATTAAAATAATTCCCAGTGTTTCCCTTCCCTCTCTAATAAAAGGGCACTACTTATTATCATATTTTCACACCTAAAAACAAATTTGGTTCAGCCTATAACTACATAAATCACTTCCTAGAATCCCTAATAAAAATATTTAGGACTTATTTTAGGCATAATAGCCACCTTAGAGGCGTTAAGTTGATAATAGAAATAAATTTCCTAAAGAAGAGGTATCATTTTTAATTAAGTGGTCCTATTTTATTTTTATTCCACATATGTAAATAATTATTAAAAAATTACTAAATAATAAATATAGTATTTCCAATATAATAAGATTTCATTTTGTTAATATCATTACCTAAATCCAATTATAATTCCATAAAATGGGGAAAGAATTAATAGTTTGTACGTATGTTTGAACTGTCACCTCCATGAACCGATAAAATTAGTTTTCCATCATCATCTCTAAATAATGGTTATAATGATAAAAATAATGTTTATATATTATATTTATGAAATTTTTATCATTTTAAGAGAATAATATATAATTTAAAATCTTACTTTCCATGCGCATAGAAATGATAATTTCGTTCGAGCATACATGTGAACTATCATCTCCATAGATAGATGTGATTTAGTTTTAATCACCACATCACATGTATAATGTATGTATGTATATTAATATTATTAATATTATATTAATAATATTATTAAAATAATGTTAAAATAATATTATATTTACTTTCTTGACATAATGATCATTGAAAAATGTAAATGTTACTAATGCATATGTACGACTTACCATCTTCATGATTGTAACATAGTTCATTTTTCATATCCATATATATGTGATGGATTTATAATTATAATTAATATATTAAATTAATTCTTATTTCATGAATATTATTTTATAGATGATGGAATAATGAGCCCTTTTGACTTTAGAAATCCTACCAAAGTCATTTTGGACTCATGCATCGAATATCATCTAAACATCCAATGTGAAATCAATTAATTAAGTAATTGTTATAACATGGTACTAAGTGATATAAAAAGGAATAATAAACTTGAAAATTTTTATCATAAATGTAAATAATTATCCTATGTTTATTATTACATATGAAAAAAACATACGTGATGAATCAGAGTCGAGATAGGAGAATTTGTCTCAATATCAATTCATCAAGGCATAGTTTGATGTTATACACCACATTATTTTATGTGGTTTATAAACAACCCATTTTAATTTTAATTCATCTAAATGGTTTTCAAAAATTAATATTTTTATTTTTTCAATATACAAAATTTTAATTGCTTTACAAATTAAAAATATAATATTTATTTTTTAATATATATATAGATAATGACTTCTACACCATCATGAAAAGTATTTTATATTTGGATTCCACTAAAATCCATAGTTTCTTAAAAAGGAAAATAAACCCATTTTTACTTTTTTAGTTATTTTAGTATTGAGAATGGTTTTAAAAATGGATATATTATTTCAATATCTTGAAATTTTTTCTGGTGATTGCAAATTACCTTTAAGGGTGAAATATTGAAAATGGAAATCCTTTATTTGTTATGATTACATAATGGTACTTGGAAATTTGATTACATGATAAAAAAATTATGGGTGGTTCCTTGATAAAACAAGGATGGGTGGTTACATTATAACCTACAATTCATTGGGAATTGAAGTAGAACATATGGTTATTTCATTTTGTAAGAGTGACATGTATGGAAGTTAACCACATGGTTATTCCATATAAGCATAATTATGAACCAATTTACCTTTATATGTTATCTTTTATTTATATTGGTTTCATGCTAATATTTTGATTTAAAAAATGGTATAAAATGATCTAATATTCAAAGGAAAAAATTTACTACTTCTTAAGGGTGAAAAGTTTTAATTTATAATAATGTACTCAAGGGTTTTCATGTTATCACAATAAAAATAATTTTCATTATCTGTGTTTCCGTTACTGATATTTTTATGATCATAACAAGTTTTAAATTTTTTTCACATGATTTAATAGAGAATTTAGATAATTATGGGATTGTGGGAAAAATTATAACAATTGAACCTGAAAAGAAACCATGTTTCATTTTAAAAGTTTTTGTTCTGTGAGACAAATTGATATAAAGTAGAAGTGACTACAATATAATATTAAAGTTGTTATGTATGAATTATAGCCTAATTATATAAAACTATAATCCTTAAAAGATAATCATGGGGAATAAATTAAATTCTTGAACTAACTCAAGATTTTGTAATGTTTTAAGGTTGGGGACTTATTGTTAATCACATGTCTTGATTATTGGAATAAAAGGAAAGGTTTAGTCAAACATTAGAAAATTAGATGAGATAAATTTATTGATATCCATAGGGACATTTATAAAGATATTTCTAGGTATATGTCTATGGTTAACTATAACAACGAGTTAAATAGTAGTAAAATGTTATAGAATGTTTGTAAATGATAAAGCGAGTGGTTTCTTAATAATAAATCCCTACTTAGATAAAAAATGTATGTGTCTATTGCATAGATTTACATTAGGGTAAGAGACCTAAAAACCATGTATTGTGCTAGAATTGATCAGGAATTAGTATAGGACAACGGGACATGCTGCACAGTTTTTTTGACACTATAGGTGAATATTCTTTTGGAATTCATGAACACTTTACAAACCAAAATTAAGTATTTAAATAGAATATGACTATTATTAACCTAGTATTAACATAAGGTGTCATGTATTAAAGAAGTAGGTGTCATGATTTAGACATCTTATAAGCTATTTTTCATGATTATGTGGTTTTGTGATTTGATATGTGTTTCTCACACTATGATTTCTTGTTTAGTTAATGGTGGGAAATAGAAGAAAATTTGTTAACATTGAATGTTTCATATGTGGAAAGTATGATCATTATAAAAATTTGGTTCCTAAGTGGATATATCATGAAGATAATCAAAAATATTGTATGTGTATTGGTTATACTATTGAAGATAAAGGGACCACAAATGACATGTGAAAGATATGGTACATTCTAACAATATTGTTTATATTAAATTTTAGAAGAATAATTATATTACGGTTGAGGAATGCTAAGATATGATTTTTTATTTCATATTGTATGAAGGGGTATTATGGAATAATATAATGAATCCTGATTAATGGTTTAAGAAAGAAAGTTTAATGACTAAAGTGTATAAATTTTGGAATTAAAATATTATGTTCTAAGAATCAAGAAATATATAAGTATTTTCAATATAAGTTTATCATCAAGGATTCAAAATAAAATTTTAAATTGTGATGAATAATTAGAAAAGTGATATTTTGATTAATGTAAGGTAAACCTTTATGTGTTCAAGATGTTTAGAAAATTGTGTTTAACTTGGGTAAAGAGATTATTGATTTGGATAAAGTAAATTATATAGTATCAATGACCTTAGAACTGATAAATCATTAGTTGAAAAGGTGTTCTATGTTATCATGGTTGATTTTTAAAATTTTTATTTTGAATTTGACTAATATCTTCAATAATATTTTGAATATTAAAGAATACATTTTTTCAATAAGTTTGTATAGTAATTCCACTTATTACCATATTTCAAGATAATACATGATTAAGGTATTTACATGTTTGGTTTGTGAAAAACAAGAGTTAATTTATGATATATGGTGGATCAATGTTATGTTCTTTTTAGGGAAATATAGAAAAATTCCTTCTAATGTTATGTATTTTCATATTTTTGAAGGGTTTAAAGATTATCTATTTATGGAAAGTTTAAGTAAAACTTTGGTTGAAGTATCTGAGATTAAATTTTTATGTCACAATATGAGGATATATATATATATATTGGATAACCTATTTTAAACACTTTGGGTTGAGGGTAAATGAAGATAGACGAAATGAATTATCATGGATGTCATGATCTGTTAGTTCTTTAGAAATGAATTATTAACCTTCTTTTTTAGAGTAAGAGGTTGAGTGGAAATTGGCCAAGACACTACCAAAGGGAGAGAGTTTTCTTATTAAAGGGAATGAATTTAATTAATTATATCAATTTTGTGAAAAAACAATCAATGTTTTGGAATATAACATTTAGATAAAATGTTTTCCTACAATCTTCATTTTTTATTATATTAATTACCACTTTCAAACTTCTTCAATTAATGATTTTTTGATTATTAACTTTCTCTAGATAATTCACATTCTTGTGATCATTGATCTTTATAAATATCCACAATTATTTATGATTTTCTTCTATGTTTGTGTTTTTACTTACTACCAATATAATCTTATGTGTAAAACTAGTTATATTTTACTTTGGATAACTCTTATGTTTTCAACTTTCCATTTTTAAAGGAATTTTCAGTATTCATTTTTACGATGTAGATTTCTAGAATAGAACTTCCAAGTGATATATCATTGATAACCTAGAAGAATTTTAATGGAAAAATTAATTTTATTGGGGTATAATGTAATACCTTAGTATTTTTTAAATATGTTCTTTCAAATTAATTAAACATATTCTATATTTTCTTTTAAAAAAATGAATATTATATTTATTATATGAAATAATGGATTTGGCCTGCATAAAATGTTACACTTCATTAATATTTAAGTACATACTATAATTAGATTAGATTTTGGTACATGGAACACTATGTTTGTATTCTGTTACACACAATACTGAGTCCCTTCGATAACCTATATTACATTCAAGAATGAGTTTTACCAAATTACACTATACTATTAATATTATTATTTTAATATTGTTAAAATTATCACCTTTCCATTAAAATATAATATATGAATGTGATTGAATAAATTTTTAAACTATGGTTTGCACATGTATATAAAATTAATCTTTTAGTTATCAATTAGTTAGTAATGAAATTAAGAACTACTTGAGAGTATAGAAATTCATTTTCTATGAAAACTATTTTTCTTTGTAAAAACATCATATTTTCTCAATAAATTAAACATACCAATCTTGATGAATGTTTTTAATAAAATTTAGATATTATATACTTAATAAATATTTTTTACAATCATCCAATATATTTTATAGACCAAATTTAATAATAAATCAAATTTTATGTATAAAAATATGTATTTATATAAAAGATAATTACACTGCCTTTTAATAGAGATCCCATTTTAAATAAATTTTTTGAAAATTTTTTTTATTTTAAAAACTAAACTACATTTTTTTAAATAATAATATCAAAATTTTATTTGGGTGAATTTTTTTTATTGAGAAGTCTCATGTTTTGATGAATATTGAAAATACTGAATTATAATTAAAAATACTTTTTCATTTAATTTATTTATATAGTTAAATTATATTTTATTTTGGTTTTAAAAGTATAATTATATAAATTATACATAAAATAATATAATTTAATTCCTTACAACCAATTTAACATTAGAATTGGATTTAAAAATATTTCAGGATTTCACACATTTTCAGATTAAAAACTCATTATCTCATCTCGTATGCAGTATTTATTTTAAATTAAATTTTTACAATTTTAGGATTTAAACCTTGAAAAATAGACTACATATTCAGAATAAGAATAATTTATAATTTCTATCAAGGGAAACTTATTTTTTGATAAAAAAATATTACGAAAAGTAGTTAAAATTATTAAATCAATTTAGGTAAAAACCAGTTTAATTATAGACTAAACATAGAATATAAGGTTTAAAAATGATCCTAGACCTATCTAAAAATTATTGTATTTCCGTATTTATAACTTTAAATCTATATTTATAATGGTATATTTTTAACCCTTGGGGGACAAGTAAAATGTAGGGAGCACTCAAATCTTTTCAAGAATACAGAAATTGTTCTTTTCACTATTTATAAAAGGCCCTTATCATCCTCCCCTCATCACACCTCTCGGGACCTTTTGAGTCATACAAAACCTATAAAAATCATCTCCAAAAATCCATCCCCTTATCTTATAGGCATTTCTTTGGGAATAAATCCATCCAAGGAATTCCTTGGGTGAAACCCAAAAGAAATTTCCCAAATAATAGGTAATATCCTTCAACAAGCACTTTCATTTTATTTATTTCTTCACCCCATTAATTATTATTACTATATGATTATATAAAACATAAATATTATCACTATACTAAGATGTTTTTATGTTAAAGTATCTACCAACATTCACACATAATTCCATCAAATGGGATACACAATCATCATTTGTGTGTACGGAGGACTTTTGCCTCACGAACTAATGTCATTCGTTCTTCTATTTCCACCTTTAAAAGTCACGAATAATGCTGTAATTTATATTTTTATAAGATATAAATGATATTTATTATGAATTTATTCTTATTTAATTGGTATATAACACATACCTTCATGAATTACAATTTGTGTAAATACGATAACTTCGTTTATGGACAAGTGGACTATCACCTCCTCAAAGCGATGTGATTTGGTTCCACTTTACATGGAGTGTAATAAGGATGTGTTAAGTGAATTTATATGATATATGTGACTTAATAATTAATTTATAATTATATTATATATATATATATTTATATATATTTATGTATATATATTTCATTTAATTTATTTCCTTCAATATGACTAGAAAACCTAAACATCATTCATGTGTACATATGCCATGTTGTCTCCATGAACGGTGTTTTCCATTTCAAATTTATATCTTTTATATATTGGTATAAATATTTATATAATGAATATATATTATTTTTATATAATTTTTTACTTTCAATAAATAATTAAATCATGGTCTAAGTGTAACACCCCAGGTAAATAAGGAATATGACATTTTCATATTTATCCATATTTGTGAATAAAATAGTAATATGACTTTAAAGGGGACGCTATGCTCGATGGCGTACCCAACACGCAACAACGAGTTTCTTGGTAATCTTACGTTGCACTCTAATAATAAAATAATATTATTTTAAATGGTAGTTAACATGTAGCCGTTGTAATGGCGGGAATGGATAGAAATAACTAAAATATGATTATATATGTTCTTAAATATTTTTACATTTATACAATAAAAGATAAAGGCTTAAAATACGGAAAGAATTCAATTTTAGGCGTATATGCCCTAGTTTTCACTAAAGGTTCACTTATCACCTTTTGATGGAGAACCGTCATTAAATATAGTTTTGTTCACTCTTAAACATTATTTTTGACCAAATAAAACTCTTATTAAGAATTGGGACTTCAAAATTTACTTTGTGTAAATTTTTGGTATCTTTCCGATAAAGTTCATTTTTTTAATGAATAGTGTAAAATGTTGTATTTTAATTCAAAACCACTTTTTAATATAATTTATTTATATGATTAGATTATATTTTGAATTGGTTTTAAAGTGAAATTAGAAAATATTTTTACCATTAAATCCAATAGTGGTCGTTGGAATCAATTTCACTTTGAAATCAGACATAAACTAGTGTTAATCTTTTGATACTTATTGTTTCATAAAACACGCTATTTGTCATGACAGCGGGAATTAATTATTAAATTAATTAATGTGACTTATAAGTTTTGAATTTTGTAAAATGGAATTCATTTTTGAATTTAGAATATCAAATATAGCTTAGGGTGAATTTTTGGGATTTTTCTGAAAAACTTCAATTTTTGATGAATAGTGAAATCACTAAGTGGTACTTATAAAAACTGATTTTCCGTTTAAATGAAATTTTTCCATCATTGTGTTTTGATTTTCAAAAATCCGACATACATGGTTGCCATTAAGAAGTAAAATGTGGTTCAATGAGATTAAAATAATTTTTTGGTGAATAGTAACTTATTAAGTTTTTAATCGCGATTAGAGGTAATTAGTGTAGTTTAAGGTAAAAATGATATTATAAGAATGTGAAAACACCATGAAACTTGTTCTCCACCTATTGGTTGTATAATTGCAGACCAAGACAAGCCATGGGTCAACTTGGGGACCCCATGGATCCACTTTGGTTGGGAAATGACATAAATAACATTTTTTTTAATGTAAAAGTAAAATTGACACAAACATGATATGTTTTACTAAAACAATTTTTAAGTGGGGTTATACAAGTCATCTTTTTGATTATAAATATTCATTGGAAATATAAAAAGAGTTCCTACATAATAGTATTTTTTATATAATTTTTAGACATTAAATAAATTAAATTATTTATGACATAATAATGATGTAGCGATGACATCATTATTTGACGATTTAAATAAAATGGAAAGATAATGTAATATCTATGAACTACACATGTCCAAAACTTATTGGATGAGTGGATTTCGAAGCCTTATCACCTTATCCACGAATTTTATCAATGTGGGACCTTTTGAAACCGAAACACATTTTCAAATAAAGTAATATTTTTTTACTTTTCAAAAGTACCCATCCTCTCCTCTTATAAAAGGCCCCCACCTCTACCTCATTTAACACACTCCTCAAGCCTTTTGCTCGGCCAACCCCTGCCCATTTACTCTCTCCACATCCCTCTCCTCATCCTAGAGGATTCCCTTTGGGCAGAATCCTTTCAAAGGAAGCCTTTAGGCTCAAATCAAAAGGAGTTACACTTTTAAAGGTAATTCATTCTCTCATGTTCATTTGTTTTATTTTGCTTCTCCAACCCCCTAAACTCTTTTTATTTACTTATTTTGTAACAACACCAGTATCTTCAATATTCTAGGATGTTGTTATAAGATTTATTTTAGCTACACTCTCAAAAAACTACATCAAATGGTTAAAGAACATACGGTTTGCTTGGACGGTGAAATTCTGCCTCCCGAAACGATGATTGTTCAATACTCATTTAACACCTTGAAAGGTGGCCATTATGATTTCACTATTTTTATATATGATATATAATATATTTATGTTTTATTTATGCTTCTGTATTTTTCATTTTTGTCTTAACTTTATGGCTTCCATTATGGGTATACGCGATATCTTCATTTAAGGAAGTGCGGACTACCGCCCCCTCAAAGTGATTTGATTCGTTAAATACCATATGTGGGATGCATAAGGGATGTAAATATGATATTATATATGATATTATACTGGAATTATAATATACCTTTACATCATTATTATTCCATTCTATAAAATACGAAATAGAAATGAAAGTAGCGTTCATGCGTACGTACGGCTTACCGTCTCCATGAACGGTGCATTTCATTTCATACCTCTAAATGATTATGTAATGTTATAAATTCATGCATGTACTGGATATATATGAAATATATTATATCTACATAATGAATAAAAATCTGGATATAATAAACATTTGGCCACACGAACAACATGTAATTGTAAGAAGTCCACTTTCGACTTAAGAACCAAATATCGGCAAAACAAATATTATTAACTTAAATGATTACATAATGTTTATGACATGGTAATAAGTGGTATAAAAGTAATAATGAACTTGAAAAAGGTTCTTAAGGAATTAGAAATTAACTCAAGTTTATTATTCAGGAGATTAAAGAACGATCAAGTCAAGTCGGACCCGAGGTAAGGGATCCTACTCCTCTCTTTCTTTTTAAGTATACACTTTTATGTCATTCCTTTTAAAGCTCATATTTCTTCTTATTGGGATGATCTCTTATATTACACTTACTTTAATTTTTATGTTCATGTGATGAGAGACCCTATTTTATCTCATCAATCCATTTTGGAAGTTTTATGTTGCGCCGTTAGGCTGCCGAGTTTTCGTAACGGATTTTTCATCTCACTTTTATTCCCGTGAGATTTATGCTACATTCGCCACAAATTCCATTGAGTGGTGTATGTACTGCCCATTATTCTACTCTTTGTGTAATATACTTTTGTTTATGAGTATTTACATCAATGAACTATTGTCTTTCTTTCATGGGGTGTGTGTTTTGAAAGATACCCAAGTCGGTAAGGGAACCTTTCACCCTCCTCTTTTTTAAAAGACTTCTTTTATTGGGTCTTTTAATTTACATATTTTTATGTTGGGATATGTTATCATACATCCTTATTGATGTAAATTTTATGTCCAAGTGATGAGATACACTTTTTATCTCTCATCAACGCATTTTTATGTGATGCCGTTAGGCTGTCAAGGGAACTTTTTAACCCAATTTCGATTTCTTTGGGTTCAACTTGTAGTCATTGAATATGTCATCCATTGAATATGTGTGATTGACCTTTTATTGTTTTACACTTAATATCCACTTATATTGGGTGTATATATATTTTTCACAAATATTTTTGAGATTTATTTGTCCTTAATTTAAGGATACCTTCTTTATAAGGGATTTCATCACATTTGACATTTCTATTGAGGGTTCATTGTTGTTATGCACCAATTCACTATTATATGGTGTATATACTGTCCTTTGGAGTATTATATCATGAATCCTTTTATTCTCATGATATTATAAAGTTCTGACTAAATGTTATTCCTCTATTATTGTATTCAAGTGTCTCTAATTTTGGTAAAACCCCTTTATCCAAAATATCATTTTAAATGTTTTAATTATTTGTTCTTATTAATATCCATGTTTTCAAAATGGTTTTAAGGATTTATTTATATGGATATTAATGGTTTAAAATGTTAAAAGCTTCAAGGTGGTATGAGACACTTTTATTCAAAAATCTCTTTATTAAATGTTTTAAATGGTTTTGGAAATGGTTTCTTTTTGAATGGATTCATTATTTCAATATCCTAAAATGTTATATTGTGATTGAAATGTGGAAATGTTAGGTTTTCTTTTATTCATGTTTATGTGATACGATTATGTTATGGTTCTTGGGCATTGTTATGAAGAATGTGTGGTTCCGTGATAAACTAAGGGCGGGTGAGCCCGATATAGATCTCCAATGCATTGGGTAACGCGAAGGAGTGAAACGTTAAGGTTTCTCCGAAGAGATTTAGGGAATATACTATGATGGGTATTCCAAACGTAACCAAGAGGGTTACTCCCTACATAAGAATGTTATGAATGCCTCAAGTTACCTTTATGTCTTATGTTTTCTATGATTTATTCATGGTTTGATGAGGTATGTTAAAGTGCCTATGTTTTATGGGTAAAGTATGTTTTCATTCTCATGTATATATGAACTCATGTTTCCTTTCCATATTTTTTGTAACCCTTACTGAGATTTTTTATGCTCATCCCAATTTTTTGAAATGTTTTTCACAGGTCAAGGGAAAGGTACATGATGTGATGATAGTGTCAAGGATGTTTGAAGAAAGAATCCGTGTTATATTTTAAATATGTTTCTGTGATGGGAAGAATGAATACTGTCTTTTATGTAACCACTTTTTTTAAATGTGGAATGTAATGCAAGTTTCATGATCTAATTCTATAAAACTCTAAATCTGAAAAGATCCTCAATGTGTAATCTTGTAATAACTCAAGATTAAGCAAGGTTTATGGCTGGGGCCTTATACTAAGTAAAAGGATCAAGGATCACTAGTCAAAACCTATACGAAAAACAAAGCAGATATTAAAAAAACATAACTAAACCTGGAATTGTTAAAAAACAGGTAATATAAAGTTATAATAAAATCATATATGGTAATATATATAATAATATGGTTACATGGTATATTTATAGTTAACTTATATTTATTATATTGGATGTCTCAACGCGTACAAATAAATTCATAAATTAATTTAAAGATTTTCTCATCTCACTTATTATATGAGTGAGATACATGAAATTTCCCCAGTTGTTTCTTTTGTATGGTGTATATATTTCACATGAATGTATTCTATGATAAGTATACATAAATTTATGGTCATTTACATATACATATTATTATCTCTCTTTCATGGGGATTACGTTTCAAAATTCATCAAATCAGTAAGGTAACTTTGTCTCAATTTTTCTTCTTTGGGAAAAATGTTATTCTATACACCTATATTGTTTTATGAGGTGTATATAATATAATTTTTATATGTTATATCCTGAATATTATGATTTTAAGGGTATTATAAGATTCATTTAATTTTATTCTCTATTTTGGATTAATATTTAATGTTACTGATGTGGTAAGAGCTTATTGCTACAATGTAATCGTTTATCAGGATTTCTTATGACTATGATTCCATTGATGAAATATTATTAACCATATATGAAGAATTATAATTTATTTTATTCTCTTATAGTTTTATATTTTAGAAAAATTTATGTTTACTATTTTCCACTCTTTGTTAGTTAAGAAAATTAAGAAAGTGTTTTTAAGAAAATGTGACATTATTTCTCTATCCAAATAGATTTTTTTATTCAAAACCATGATTTATTAAAAATACTTTAAATATTTTTTCTTTAATTTTTTATAATTTTTCAAATAATTTTCATATAAAAAGGTTTTATATTTTTTTTCAAGATTCCTTTATATGTTTTCAAGGATATTTTCAATGAAAAATATCTTCTAATTGCGTTATGTTTTAAAAAGAGGGTTTTTCATAGAAGAAATGATATTTTCCCTAAGAAATGTTTTAAATGGTCCATTAAAAATTATTTTTCATCCAAGATTATATCCGTTAACATATTTTAGTCTTTATCAAGGATATTATCCAAGGAAATTACTAATATTCTTTATTTGAATGGTTTATATTAAGATGATTAGTTTTCCATTAAACTAATCTCTCTTCCACATGTTAAGCCATGATAAAATTATTTTGAAACCTATTTCATTTCATAGGTTGTTCTATAATGAAATGATTATTAAACCAGTATATTTTTTTACAAGTAATGATATGATCAAATTTTTATTATACCCACTACATTTCATGGGTTATGATGTGAGGTTTATGAATCCCATATCTTTTTATGAGTCATGATATGATGAATGATTTGTTATCTTGTGACACTAGAATTTATTATTTAATTATGTGATTTGTGGGACGTATATCTCCGTAAAATTCACTTTGTAATGTTTTATATATTAGGAGTATTACATGGATTGAATGAGGAGTGAACTCAGTTCAGTATGACTAGGATAGAATGGAGAGTGAATTTGGTTCAGTAATATAGTGATGGAGCAGGAAGTGAACATGGTTCAATAATGTAAGAATGTAATGATAATTGAAACCATTTTAGTAATATAGGTCTAAAATGGTTTGAGATCCCAGTTTATTAATTCAATATTGGAATATGAAATGAACCCAATTCAGTAATGCAGGGATGAAACCCGAAGTGAACTCGATTCATTAATACTAAATTGTAATATGAATTGAACCTGGTTCACTAATACAAGGATGTAATAGGATCTGAAACTGGTTCTATAATACTGGTGTGGAATGGGGAGTGAATCCAGTTTATTGAAGGAATTTGTCTTCTATAATCATCTTGGATGTAATTTTTGACTTACACAGTAATCATTTCATATGTCTACCACAATCCCCTATCTTATTCCTATGTTATGATTTTATGTATTATTATCTCGATTAACTTGTGAATCATGTCTTATGAACATAAAATATTTTTTTACAAGACTCTTTATTATGATATTAGATATTAAATTTATGATATTCTAACAAAACAATCTTGTTCTCATATCTGTATGCTCGTGATTATGCTTACAAATCACCTTGTTTACCCTTATTGGGCATTTGAGATCACTCCAATATTATATATCCTTTCTCCAGGTTATGAAGAAAGGTTTTAGGTAGTAATACTAAAGGAGAATATATTAATGGGATATATTGAAGGGCTTTCACCAAATAAGAATAATGGGTTCCACATTTTCAAAGACACTAAAAAAAATATTTTCTCCGCACATGTAATTTGGTTTTGTGTTGAATATTCATATAAAATGATGTAATATCCAAGTATTTTAATCCTGATTCATAATAAATAATTCTTATATTAACAATAATTACATACATAATATAGATCAGTATGTACATAAGGTATTTTTAACCATTTGAACAATATAGTTTAAATTGGATACAAATATTGAGAGAGCAATATAAAATTTAAATGATATTCTATCTAAAGTTAAAAATATTATTCCAACCAAGAATATAGACAAAAATAACAAGAATATCATGCACTCAAAGAAGGACCAAATATATAAAACCAATGGAGTTGAAAACATGTAGAGTTCTCACTAACTTAGAGATAAGAGGAAAAGAATTTCTTGGTTGAGAATTATGTTTCAGCCATTTTGATTTTATTAAGGTGATGATGAATAACTCACATTATTCCAAGTTACTTATTTATTTTTTTTATATAGGGAATTAAATGTGGTACAGAAAAGTAGAAAACTAGATCGTTGTTTTAATTGTTATTCAATAAGAGAAGTCATCCATCATGTAGTGAATGATAATTTAGTGGAACATTTAATGGTGTAATCTAAAAGGATGCAATTGTAGTTAAATTTTAATGAGATAAATATTTATAAAGATTTGATGGATAATAAACTTATAGGGAGAGTTTAAAAGATGATATTATTCTATAATATTTTTTTTATAAATGTGAAATTTTATATAGTTCTTATTAAAAACTATTTTGGAGATTGAATAATGGAAAATTTTCCATCCTTATGTTGATTATATAATTAACATTTTTATAAAGGTGGAGTGTTTATGAGTTTAAATATAACTTGATTCCAAATGTGTATTATCACTTTTTAATGTTTTTAATGTGTTTATTGAATAATAGTGCATGTTCTTATCTATAGAACAACTTGAAAAAACCTTATAAAGAGAAAATTAGAGTTGGTATCACATGCTAACACATTTCTGGAAAACATTTATGTCTAGGTTAATCACTCGTGTTATCTACCTCTAGTTAACTATGTTAAAATTACAATTTATTAATTTATGTCTCATTGTAATAAAAATGTGATTCCATACTTCACTCAAATGAATCAAAAAAATAATCAATTATGAATGTTGGAGCATAAATGTGGGAAGATAACTCCATAAAGGGGAAGATAATAGGGGGAGGGTAAACACATGAGTAATAATTTCCATTATATATTGGCCTTTATATTTATTTCCTATAATGGGGGAGAGAAATGAACTATTTAGAGAGAAGAAAAACAACTAAATACATGTTTAAAACAATTTAATATTAAATAATTTAAGGTATTGATACAAAATACAAATGGGGAGATTGAAAACCTAATGGATATAATTAGTTTTATTTTTTTAATAATCTATTAAAAATGTATTATTATGTTGGGTGATGGAGATATATCCTAATAAAGATAAATAGATAGCTTCCCATAATATCGCGAAATGGTTTTTTGTTTCTTAAAGAACTACTATAAATAGATTCAATGAGAAACTATATATTTTTGATTTTAGAATATATGGTTTTTAAATATTTTTGGAAATCCTAGTTGAAGATGAAACCACTATCTAAAACAATTTTGAGAAGATTGGGGATATTGGAAGTTGAATTTATAGGGTTTAATATCTTGGTTTAAAGACGCACATAACTAGTTTAAAGGGAGAAACCATCCATGGATTTTTTATCATGACATACCCTATATTTAATTAGGAATATAACTTAGATGGTGAATGCATTAGGATAATAATAAATATAAAATATATGAGGTATAAAGATTATATTGAATTATAATTTTTTTAGTTTTTAATATCTATAAGACTTTGAATATTGAGTATAATAGGTTTAGAAATATTATTTTAATTTATTAATGAATTTAAAGTTGTTTCAAGTTTATTTGGAGTAAATAAAGAATAATTTAGAATGTATAGAAATATATATAAAGTATTTGAAGAAGATTTTGAATTTTGATTTATAGAATAAAATTAATAATGGTATTATGTTCAAAAATTTAATTCTTGGAGTAGATCGATTAAACCTTAAAAATAAATGAGAACATGTATGAGTAAATCTAATACACACATAAAATTTATTACATATATGGTTTAAAGAAATGAAAAATTAATTGGTGACACTACATATGAAAGTGTTATTCCAAAAAGTCTTAAGTAAAATTAAAAAATTTCTTGTACAACACACTATATTCAATAGAGTAACTATGATACATTAATTAAAGTAATTTCAACATTGTAGTGGAGAATCAGAAAAGGCATAGAATAGGTATTTTTAAATTTTCTCTTCTCATAAGAGTAACTCTACGAAAGCTTTAAAATATTTTACAAAGGGTTGTAAGTTTCCTTGGTTCATAAGAACCAGTTAAGGAAACATAATATTCATTTTACTGATATGAAAAAATAAGACGGTTCTATAATAAATGAAATTAAAAAAAAGGCATGTTCCATAACTATAATTAATAATTGTGAATATAATGATTCATTAGTGTCACCATATGTCTAGTAGTTAAAAAAAATTGAGATATGTTTTTTTCTAGAAGATATAATTGGATATAAATTTAGATGATTCTTAAAATGTTATTTTATTAAATTAAGAATATTCAAAGTGATTTTATTTCATACTTAGAATGTAGAATTAATATGAATCACATTCTATGAAGTAAGTTACCACCAAGGACTGGAAAGTTTTCCACACTATAGAGATACTCATCCATTCTATTATGGAAGAATAATTACGTATTTTTCTTCAAGAGCCTTTGAAGAAGATTTATATTGAGTATCTTGAGAGATTTTATTGAGAATAAATAAGTCAAATAGTAGAGTAAATTTTTTACTAGTTATAAATGTGTGAGATTACACAACCACAATTCAAGGACATTTCTGTATTAAATTATATAAAATATAGTCATGTAATTTTTCTTAGTTAGTAAAAAATTATGGAAAAAGGTGAAAATACCGCTTTCATTGAGAACCCAATAGTTTATCTAAATTAAAGACCCTCTTTTTATAAAATAATAACAAGGTAATGAAATATAGGAGAGAAGAACATATGAATCATGGAAGGATAATAATAATAAGTATACCTATAATATATTTATATCATGGAAGATTATTGGGAAGATCCAGATGGTCTACGCTGCTATAGTTGTTTTGAGCCATGTGGTGAAGTGAGAGGTATGAAAAAGTCATGGCCTATGATATTTTTATATCATAAGTAGATGAGTAAAATAATAAGGCTGATGTGTGTGTGGTGTTTCTAATTATAATATACTATTTAAAGACTTGTTCATTGAGAAAGTTAATCTTATTATTTTGATTAAATGAAATCTAATTATAAAAAGGAAGGTCATTTTTGGGAAATTATATAGAGAAACGTCTTAGAAATTGAGTGATCTAGTATAATAATACCTATTCCAGTCAAGGGAATAAAGATATTTTGGGAGGAAGTTACTATATTGGGAATCAAATAACACAATCTTAAAGATATAGGATGATAATAAACCACTTATAATGCATTGGTAAAATACTTAGTAAAAGGTAAATAAAATATTACCTTATATATTCATTATATAGTGGATAATACTCTTTAGAAAAAATCACCCCTAATGTTTTTTTATTTTGGGGTTGTTATGTTTTTTGAGAAATAAGGTTTATAATACTCTAGTAGGTTTATTACTAAATAATAAGTTATGAAGGTGGATTATTTTCTCAGTGTTTTCTAAAAAATTTGGCATGAAATTTTGGAGTAGGTTTTTAGAAAAGTTAGGTATCTCATATAGGATGTTTGAGACCATATAAAAACTTTGAAAAACTATTAAGGAGGTTTGAGTCCATTCATGAAATGAAATGAAAATATGTGGTGACAACAAGGGTAGTTAGAAAACTAAATAATAATTTTACTTCAGAGGAAATTTGGAATTGAAATTGACACTACATTGTATGTTTACAGACTAAAAATAATGTTTGTGGAGGAGTTTCATCATTTTTAACCAGTTAATAGTGTTATTAGGGAGACTATAAAGAGGGGTTTTATAATATTAACTATATATAAAGTTCAATGAACTAAAAATTAGAGAGATTATATCTTTTATTATAAATATGATTTTTTATAGGATATTTTGAAGGATTGTTGTGCCATGTTAACCACATAGCAGGAAATGATTGTGATGAATATGTTTGAGAAGTATATAAGTGGGAATTTTTTGATTAGAAGTTTTTTAGGTTTCTTTTCCTATATTAGGACCCAAAATCACTTTATTAACTAGAATAAAGAATAATAATATAATTTATCTTCTATGAGAATTTAGATAATTTTGAAATAATAGTTCAAAAATTGCGACCTTTGAAGGAAGTCAATACATGAAGTAGTTGAGTTCATGATAGAGGTTAATTCTGAGAAGGCATGTTATTTTAATATTAGAAAGGTATTTTGAGAAGAAACTAATCAATAAAGTATAGGGTGTCACATATTATAAGACCAATATTTATAGTAACAATACATAATGTATGGTTTTCTTAGAAGTAGGTTCATAAAGGAAGGAGAAAAGTTTTTTATGGGTTTTTTCTAAAGAAAATTCAAGGAGTTAAAGTAGGTTTTATATATATTAATAATCCATTATAGAATTAGTGCATTCACTTTAGTTGAGTGATAAGTTTCTTATAAAAGAGTTGTTAGTCATAAAATAGGGGGACAATAATTATTATCTAAACGTTATAATAGTAGTACACTATTGTGGAATTGGAAAATTAACACATTTCCTCTATATTCTTATTGAAATATCCCGGTTAAATTGAACCATAGAAAGTTTTTATTTATCATGATATTTTCATTTCTCTTTATACATTAATATGGAAATATAAGATAAAAGTATTTTATTTAATGATGAAATAATATTAAAAAAAGAAAATAGTTTTTTTATATCATATCTTGATTCACTCCCACCTCTTAGGCTACTTTACTTATCGGAGCCAATAATTGGTATCATTGTGAATAGATAAAGTGAATGAATCTCTACTACTTGATTCTAGGACAAAAATAAATCTAAAATGGAATTCAATATACTAGGGAAATAATTTATTTCTAAGGATGAATCAGATGTTACACAACTTCTCATCATTAAGCCTGAATTCGTATAAAATTTTTATTCATGGGTTCTCATTCAGTATGGACAATAATTATTTATCATATGCATACCAAAGAAAACTATATATTTTTTTTCAAAATCTATTAATTCTTTAGGGGGAAATTTCTCTGGAAGAATATAAATTATGGTGGTGGAAAGTAAATCGTAACACAAAATGTGGGAAAAAATGATGAATACCCATGAAGGTGATTCAATCTTTCTCGTAGCTAATCTAAAATTTATTGGTAATATGTTTGAGGGTTTAAATATTCACTTAAATGACTATTTTGATGCATTATTTTATTGGGTGAATGATATTGTGGTGAAAATTCATGGTCTCAGAGAAACCGATATGTGAATATTATGAAATTCATTCTAAAATGATTTCCCCCTATTTAATATAAAAACCAACATACAAAAGGATAAATATATGATGGTACTTACATTTTATTGTATTCATAGTACCCTTTTCACATATGAAATGTGAAATGATGATAGAGAGTATTTGGAAAAGTTGAATTCTAAGGAGGTGGTGTTCATAGCCATAAAGAATCTCACCATAGAGGGATTCTAAGAAGTATTAATTTAATAGGAAATTTAAATAGAAATCATAAACTCATTTATTATTAGTGTATAAATGTTTATAAACATTTTGAAAAGTTTTCTAATAGGTATCAAGATGATTATTAGAATGATGAGGTTCTCATGACGAAAATTATTAACTAATGTGAAAATAATGATTATCAAAAGGTGTACCTATTCAAAAAGAAGAAACTTCTTTTAAAAAATGATATTTAAGAAAAAAGTGAGGTAGAAGATGTAATATCACATTACGTTTTCAGGTACTTTTGATGTTTCTAAGTACCGTTGTTTTGGAATAGTGACTTGGGAGAGTCAAGAGAACATTAAATGTTGTTTTGGGGCAAAGGGAAAGTCACACGGGTGGTGCACGGGTTGTCTAAACCATGCGGCCAAATCATGCGCAGTTGGTCTTGGAGACAGTAGATTTCACTTGGGAAGTTCATAGTTTGTCTAACCGTGTGGCCAAACCATGAGAGAATTATGTCCTAGGTAGAAGCTAATGTATGGCTAGCGCACAGTTTTTCAAACCGTGTGAACTAACCATGCGACGACTTAAATGAGATCCCTAAATTGTGGATCTCACTTGGTTTTCCCTCTAAGTTCCTCTTTTTTCCTCCTAAGTGGCCCTAACTATAAATTTTTCTTCTATTAATGTCATAGAAGGTTCTCCCATCATTTCTGAGGTGATCCAAAGGCTCCTCTTAGTGAATCGAAGACGGATTCTTGAGGTATGTGATCATTCTTCGTCATTCTTGATCGGTTTCTTGGATATACTTAGATCTACTTCTCTTCTTCTCTCAGTTTCTTAGATCTACGCCCATTATGGGCTGCTCTAAGTGTTTGTTACCAAATTTTATGAGATTTAGTCTTGATATTTCTAAGATAAGAGATATAAGACTGGTTCTTGTAGAAGAAACACAGTTTTCTTGAGCGTTCTCGGCCGTTGTGGTTTTTGTCAAAACCTTTGGGGTAGGTGGTTCTATCCTGACTTACCAAAATGATTAACATTGTATTTTCTTAGTTTAATTCAATTGTTGATTTGAATACAATTACTCGTGTTTTCTTTTAATTAAATTGATAAAAACATGATTCCGGTGATTCGAGACATTTGAAATGGTTTTGGCATGGAAATTCAGAAAACCCCAATTCCATTGAATTGGGTGTGTTTATGGAAATTGGCCGAATTAAATTGTTGAATTTAAAATGTGGATTTGATGGAAATGATTTCAATTAAATTGTTGAGTTTAATTGTGGAAATAAATTGTGTAATTATGGAATTGGTTTTGAATGGATTTCAAACTAGTAAAAATGTATTAAAAGGATTTGATAGAAATCAATTGTTTTTATCTTGTAAAAAAGGCATGTTTTGAATAAAACCTGTTTTGGTTTTAAATGAAATGAAATTGCCACTTTTGAAATGTAATAATGGGATTGATCATATTTTAATCATTCTTAAAATATTTTACCCATCATGTAAGAACACATGCAAGCCTTAGGTAGTTAGTGAGTTATTTGGTTACACTCTACGCTTCAACAACGTTCTAAAACATACTTGCAGTGGGTCACATCCCCGACGGGTTGGTGATGGATCTCTTTTAGCCAATTTCATAGGGACGTGTGAATACACATTTATCTGAGTTCATATAGAGAGTGTGGAATCCTATAACTGGTTAATACTATCGTACCTTTTGGAAGATGACCATGTTGGTCGCTTGTTTATTTATATGTGAGATATAAATGTATGCCAATGCTTTTGAACTTCCTTACATGCATGCTGAATTTATATAAACTATTTTATATAAATTTTTTTCTTAATCTGTTGTTTTATAACTATTCCATAATTGTAAAGTCCTTTTTTAAATTTATTTTTCCATCATTCGAAAATGTATAGCATGTTTTGTAAAAATATTCTTTTGAATTTCCAAACCTGTTTATTTGGAAATTTAATGTTTTTCTTTGGATAATATATATTTTACATCTGTTGTGGAATATTTGGTGGTATCCTACTGGGATTAGGCTCACACCCTACTTTTTCCTTCAGCTGTTTGTATACTTTCTTCTTCTAGGATCGAGCAAAGGGAAGGGTCCTCTTAGAGGTGGATCCAGCTGTTGAACTTTAGTCTTGGTGAGTTGTGTCCTTAGGGGCTGTGGGCCTATTTTTTCCCTTTTTTATACTTGAGTTGTAGTACATTGGGATTTTTGTGCCTATTTGTATTCTGGTATAATACTCCCAACTGAGTTTCTTTTTGTTTGTCATACAGACTTGTTTCTTTTTTTTATGCATTCTTGTGGAAAAATCATTCCCTATTGCATGTTGTGTGATTCCAGGTGATAGTTGTCGACCCATGGGGATCTAGAACACCCTTTGGGCTATGTCAAGGCTGGCTCAGTTATCGGGTTACGAGGGTACCCAGGCTGGTTCGTGATAGATGAAGTCGAGGACTATAAAATATAGATAATATTATATGGTGGATATTATAGATAGTTCTTAGATAAGGGAAGACATTGGTAATGATTCTAGAGAGGTGGAAGGAATATTTGATCAACAAATGGAATTGGAAGATTCTATTGAAAATATTGTCATTTGGAGACCTAAAATAAGAAAAATATGACAAAACAGTTCATGATTCCAAGCTCTATGTGATATATCAAGAAGATAAATTTTTTTAGATGAAGGATAAATTGAAAAGATGAAATATAAAGGTTCAATAATCTTAGAGAATAACATTGATTATAAGCTTAAATATGAAGGAAATGTTGGGTCCATATAGGGGTTTACTAATAGAGTGATATATTATGTCAAATTAATCAAATAGATTAATGAGGAAGTTTTTGCTATGAAAAAAATATAATATCAGAAAAATCACTTGACTCACAGTCTGACATTGACAAAGGAGATTATACAAGTGATAAAAAGGTAAAATTTGAGCATAAACCTCCTAAAAATTTGTAAAAGGAGTGTTATAAGAAGAATATGACATATCTAAATAACAATGATGGTATAAGAACTGATTAAAAATAAAATTTTGTAATGATTGATTCTAGGGAAAAAATGATGACTCTTAAGGTAAAGGATAATTTTTGTACATCTAAAAATTAAAAACATAGAGAAAAATAGTGATAACAGGTGTAGTAGTAATGAACCAAAATACTGAACTATGTGTTCAGTTTTATTATTGTAAAAAATGGAGAATCCACCAGTTTTTTGTTCCATATACAAAATTTATTGGTGGGAATAAGAGAAAAATGGATTCCAAGAAGAGTTCAATATTCCAAATTTTATTTTGATGATCACTATTTTTAGTATATAAAATCTTCACATAATTCCATTTATATATCATTATAAATTTAGTGGAATGTTCATATAAGGAAAAAAATGGTCATTCAAAATAGTTCATGGAATCATTAAGTGAACTAAATACACAAAACATATTTTTTTTCCTTTGAAATATTAGGATGGTCTGTCATACTCTAAGGAAGATCAATCACGTCAATACAAACTAGGTGATTATCTGATGATATGGATCAGAAAGGAATAAGTTGATAAGGTAGTAGTTTTAGATAGTTTACTTATTTATGGATCAACTACAGTTGACTTTCTTTATGTATTAAAAGAAAAATGATGTTATCATAGGCATCAGGAATGATAAATAAGGTTTCATTAGATTAATAAATAATGATGTCCTAAAGATTATTTTCCTTGTAAATGATAAATTTGTGTTCAAAGATATGAGATATGTTGATATCTTGGTTTTTTAATGTCTCAGTCATAGCATCCCAACTATTTTTCAACTATGTGACTTGGGGAATTTAATATGATTTACCAAGAATTTATGTATCAGCATGTGAAAATATGACATAGTAGTAGCGTAAGGGAATTTCAATAAGGGGAGTATCTAACTTATGAGTGGAGAAGGGAATATATTCTTTATATCTAAGGAAAAATAATATAAGTTGTGGTATAAAATTGTTGTACATTTTAACAATAAGTCCTTAGAAGTTATTTTGAAAAGTGATGGAGATCTAGATATCCCCATGCTATCACAAAATTGTACGCACTTGTGTGATACTTTTTGGAAAGTGAATATTACTCAAAATATGCTCTAGGGAAAATAACTAAAGGTGATAAGGGTTCTTGAGTCAGTTCATGTTGATGTATTTGGACCTACATCACTATAAGCTATTTATGGGAAGAGATATTACATTATTTTAATTAATGATTACATTAGAGTGGAATGGATAATGGTCATTACTCACTAGTTAATAGGGATTGGTTGCATGATACAATAATATAGGGATACTAATAAAATTATTTAATATAAAACTATCATATTTTGGACTTATAAGGGAATTATTTTTAGAAATATCTAGGTGGTGGATTATATAGAGAATCATGGGGTAAGTATCCATGTTTCAACAGCAAGGAATCCTCTGAAAAAAGGTGTAGTTAAATGGAAAACTAGATCATTGACAACTTTTCCAGGACAAATCATATCTGTAAATTAATACTATAAATGTTTTATAAATAATTATTAATGACATCAATCAATATTACTAAAAAAATATATATGTATAGGCAAATAAAAGACTTCATATAATATGTAGCATGGAATGAAACCAATGCTGAAATCCTTTTGAATCTTTATAAGTAAGTGTTTTATTCTCAGTTATGAGAAACACTGGAATTTTTAATCCCATGGATATGAAAATATATTTATAATATACTTAGAAAAAATATATAAAAATTCTCTAATAAATGGTTAAGAATGGTTGTTGAGGGAAACAATATCAATGTTTTGGAAAATGAGTAGAATGATCAACAAATAAAAAAAAACTATTATAAGGACTATAATGAAGAGGTGAGAAGATTAATGGATAAACATTCCCTCTTTAAATTATGAATAATATTCAGGTGATGATCAAGAAAAAGTTATACTTGTATCTTTATATAATCCAAAGATTTGAGATAAGATTAATATATAGAATATCATCAGTGATCAGACAATACTAGTGTGAACATTGCGAATGGAATCTCTATATTAAACATATTTCTTATCAAGGTTGAACCAAAATTATTTGAAAAATATATAAGAGATGAGAATTGTGTTCATGTAATTATTGAGGAGGTTGAAAAAATCAATATGAATTAGATACGAGAGATTGTTTTTAGGATGAAAGACAAAAACATCATAAAAATAAATGGGTCTTATATAATAAGCTTAATGAAAATAGACTAGTGATTTGAATGAAATCCGGAAAAAAGTTAATGGGTTACACCCATATTTAGACAATCAATATTGATGATATATTTTCACCAATGGAAAAGGATGGAGATAATTCAACCACTCTTACCCATAACAATGAAAATAAAATTCAAAGCTTTCTATATTAATGCCGAATGAAGATTAATAGATAAAGTTATATAAAAATATGTATATATCAAAAAACCATATTATTTTATTTTCTATGAGGATAATGAAAAAGTTTGTTGGTTTTAGAAGGCTTTTTATGGGTTAATATTGGAACCAAGGTCATAATATTCATGAATTGATCAATACATAAAGAAATTAATTGTTATCATGGTGTATTTGATTATAATATCTATGTTATGAGTGATAGTAATAAAAGGATGATATTAGAAGTATATATAGAATATATAGTCTTATTTGTATTTGTAAATCATAGTTAAACTAAGTTTCAATGTTCATGATGTACAACTTCAGAAATTTGATGTTTGGAAAAATAACTTTTTTCCTTAATCTGTTGGTGATACATGGAAGACATGTCATATTCATTTCTCAATAAAAATACACCAATGATTTTCAAAGTAGGTTTTTAATGGTGTATATTGAGGAGATGAAAATTATGTTTGATACTCAAATGAAATTTAAAATGGATAATGATGGGAAAGAGATTAATGTCACAAAATACAATAAAATCATTGGAATCTTTTTATACATAACAACGAAAAGACCCAAAATTTTATTTTCCATGATTTAGGTGGAATGAAATCAAATTAATCCAAAAAATCCACATTATTATTATAAATATAATACTATGATATATCATAGGAACATGAGATTTTGAATTCTTTTATAGTATGAAATCCGAACATGAGATGTTGGGATGGTTAGACATTGAATGGGTTGGTTAAGAAGATAAATAATATTCAACATCTGGTGGTGTATTATATCATTATATATTGTGTGTTTATTGTTGGATAAAGAAATAAGATTTAATTTTTGTATCTCCATATAAGATAATAACATTCAGCCTCTCAAGATGACATGTGGTTATTAAATGAAATATAATCTTGAATATATGGGTGTTTAAGTGAAGTATTAAATTTGAATTAATTTTTATAATTCATTTTCTATAAATCCTAAGAAAAATCCATTATATCACTTGATTTTGATTAAAATTGAATTAAAATATAAATTTATCAAGGTGAAAGGTGAGAATAGGTTGGTGATGTTTGTGTATGTACATACAAAACTTTTTTGTCACCGAAAATCTCAAAAAGGTATTACCCAAGGAGTATTTTTAAAGGCATCAGGTAGCTATCAGAGTCGAGTAGACCCCCTTTACCTTAGAAGTGTGTCTGAGGAAACCACTACTCCCTGAGGTATTATATGAATTTCCCAATGAAATCATCGTTGTTATTATCATACTTAAAGATAACAATATAGTGGCCTTTGGGTTTATTTACAAAGGGGGGATACCTCTTTGATGAAGGAGGAAAAATTTCTCTACTGGGGGGTTTTATTCCATGATGAATATGGGAGAGAAAATTTGTTAACATGGTGATCTATATTATATTATTTTTTAAGCAGTGCAAATAAATAGGGGACGTTTTTTAAATTTTACTATTCTAAAAATTATTTATCATTAAAGGGATATCTCGATAGGATATCATTTGAGTTTGTGATGAAATGAGTTTACCAAGAATGTTTTAGGAAGTAGTCTTATTAAGGAATATTACTAAGTGGTATTAATAATTAATTCATCCCATAATGAAGTTTTCATGTAACTCTTATTTATCACACTAATCTTGACAGATGTGAGCATTGAGTATGTGTAGACTAATTATATGACCATTATCTTGAGTCTCAAAAAGTGGGTGTTTATTGAAGTAGATTTTGTAAGTGTATTTTTAAATATAATCATATAAGAAGTATTAATGAGTTATCAAAAAACCTAATGGGGTTATTATTAAGAAAAAACATTATACAGAGTATTTTCCAGTTTTCTTGATTTTTTTGTTTGTTGAAAAAGTTGGTTGATAAAGTTATAACATGTTTATTACAAAATAAGATGTTTTAGATGTGATTATGTTTCTTAGTGATCCTTAAAATTTTTTACAAGATGTTTTGGATCTAGTTTAGTTAAAAAGGTGGAATATCAAATAAAAAACTTCCAATACTACATAGAATCTATGGGAAAGAAAGGATGATTTTTTAAACTATCCAAAAACCAAGTAACAAGTATGTAGTGTCCATAATGGTTTGTTCAATAAACACATAATAAGTTAATGGTTGTAAAAAAACTAGCAAAATCGTTGTTAGTAAATATAAAGTTTTCAAATCAAAAAGAAATTTCATAGAGAAGATTCATCATTTGTGACTATTTGATAGTGTTTTGGGGTGAATTATAAGTTTAGTTTCACTATATCTACCACATATAATGTTAAAAAAACCATTAAGTAGGAGAATATTTGTTTACGGTAAATGATATTTTTTCATTGGGTACTATGATGAATTATTGTGCTGTACAAACGACATAGTATGGAAAATACATGTTGATGATGTCTTTAAGGAATAAGTGCAATTTTTTGATTATCTATATTTCTATGTACCTTTTACAATATAAGGACCTATAATCAATTAATTAAGTGGCACATAAAACTCTTTTACAATATTATCACTAATGGAAATTTTTAATTTCCTTGGTTTTGTAACACCCTAAGCTTCCACGGCATGTTTCCCTTTGAATAATGCAATGACGTGCATTGTATGCAACTTTGAGATTCTAACACACCACAACCAATCATACTTGCCGTTATGAATAGAAATACCTATTTTTTGAAATTTTATAAATTTTATCTTTTGAAATGGACTTCAGTTTTCGATTCGTAATATCAAAATTAACTTAGGGTAAAATTTTGGTACTTTTCAGATAACTTTCATATTTTGATGAATAGTTAAAATTACTATATTTTAATTAAAATCAACTTTTTTAATCGAAATAATTAATAGTGATAAATTATTAATTTGAGTGGTTTTAATGTATATTTAGAATATATTTTTACCATTTAATACAATTTTGGTCATTGGATGAGATTTCACATTTAAACCAGATATAAACAAGTGTCAATCTTTTGATAGTTATTATCTCTTAAAAACACGCTATTTGTTTTGACGACGAGAATTAATTTTTAAATTAATTAATTAAACTGATATGTTTTGAATTTGGTAAAATATACATCATTTTTGAATTCATAATATCAAAGATAGCTTAGGCCTAATTTTTGGTATTTTTCTGGAAACTTTCATTTTTTGATGAATAGTGAAACCACTAAATGGTAGTTAAAAAACTTAATTTTTCATAAAACTTAATTTTACTGCTTCTGTGAGTGGAATTTTGAAAATCTGAGAGACACGGTTAATATGAATGAGTAAAATGTGGTTCAATGAGATGAAAATAATTTTTGGTAGATGATAACTTTTTACATTTATTTACCACGTTTAAAAGTAAATAGGGTAATTAAGGGTAAATATGATATTAATATTACCCTAACACATGTCCAAATATTGGAAAAGTGTATCTCGACCAAAAACAACCTTAGGAGTAAAATATTATCATTTAGGTCCACTTGGATTAGATTAGGACATTTTTTATTATTTAATTCGAAGAAAAGTTAAAAGAGTTAAAATCAATGTTTATTTACTAAAACATTTTTCATATAAGGATACACATAAGATAAATTCGATTATAAATATTAATTAGAAAGATAAAGATATTCCCTACATAATTATATTTTATTTATAATTTTTAGACATTAAATAATTTAATTTATATATGACACAATGATGATGCAATAATTACCAAAATAGTGAAAAATTAAAATAATTGATTTTATAAATACCCAAATAAATATAATTAGAGACTTTTTATGAATTATACTAATTTTATAGGTTAATATGACATGTTAGGATTTATTTAATTAACTTTTTCTGAAGTAATAATTCTGTTATTATTTTCACAAAAATCAATTTTCCAAATAGTGTCAAAATTGACATAAAAGCATTTTTAAAACAAATATTATCTTATTAATTGACATTCAATTCCTAAAAATATAAGGTTCTTCCAAGAGACTTATATCATGATAGGTGTATCATTAATGGACCACTTGGAGGGTCTATTGGATGTATATAGTTTGTTTATTAACCAAACAATATAAAAATATAAAGAGACATTGTAAAAATGAATATAATTAACTAAGAGTTAATACTTAAAGATAAGGTTAATATAGTAACCCAAACCTATCTAAATCCTTTTGGTTGAGTGGTTTTCGAACCATACCCACCTTATCCCTTAAATAGTATACTTTGGAGCCATTATAAACTGAATATTAATTTATTATAAAATAATATTTCTATCTTTTTCAAAGGTGCCGCTCACCCCTCTTATAAAAGGGCACACCCCCTTCTCATTAATTAACACCTTCAAAGACTTTTGGTTCGGCCAAACCCTGCCCAAATACTCTCTAAACTTCCCCCACTACATCATATAGGCATTATTGTGATACAAAAGCGAACCTAAGGAGCCCTTTTGATCAAATCAAAAGGAAGAACCCGAGGAAGAGGTAATGTTTTCACCACCCTTTTTCAAATTCATTTCTTCTTCGACATATTATTTCTTTGTTATTCCCATTATAAAATAATGAATATAGTATCTCTTATATACTGTAATATTATTATAAATATGGTACAACCATATTCAGTATTCGATCCATCCTTTGAATGAAATGTCACCATACGTGCGTATGTACGGCTTACCGTCTCCACGTCGTGGTGTAATTGTTAGTCAATATATTATTATTTGGATGGGTATAATAATGATTTTTAATTTTTGTAAATAATAAATATAACATGATAATGATTCTATATATATGATATAACATCAAATTATATATTATTTTAATATCAAAAGAATGATATTTTCTCTTGTGCGTACGTACGGACTACCGTCTCCACGAACGCGATGAGATTCATTCTCCATCCTATCCATTCAAGTATAATTATCATTTGATGATTTAAAAATAATCTTTAAGGACTTTATATCATTCTGGAAATGAATAAGATACAACCTATCCAAGAAAAACACGGCTTATGTAACAAAACATATAAAAGAAAATGAGTAAGTTAACACCTGAAACAACGATATTACTAAGATATTATTAACAAATCGATGTTAAAAGATCATATATGATATCATATTAATGTATATGATTCTTGTATAATTTAATAACAATTATTTCACCATTATACATGAGGTTAACCTACCCTCAACCAAGTAAAAGTACATGGTAAGGGGTTTCTTATCTAACTTTTAATTCCGTGAGAATTCCATTATCCACCACTTATTTATTGCATGTGGTGTATGTGTACTACACATGATTGTGTTAATTGTGTAATATAATTTAATTTATGGATATTTAAATCATCATTTTATTATCCTTCTTTCATGGGTGCATGTTTCATAAGTTACCAAATCGATAAGGGAATTTGAAATTTTAATTTCCAGTTATTCAGCTTTACGCAAACTTCATTGATTATTTTACTCCGAGATTATGTGTGGAATCACTATTCATTTGCTTATGTCCAAATTTCCACTCCCCTTTTCTGTGGATATAATTTTGATAAACATAATCACTCCATTGATAATTTCTCATGTCATCGATATGAATTTGATAAGAGTAATTTTAACTCATTCTCCTTTTGTTGAGTTAAACATCCAATTCATTGGTGTTGTTTTTACAAAATTATGTGTGAATGTCCTTTGACTGATTTACACTGAATATCCAATCATATTTAGTGTATTTATATTGGTCACACATAACTATGTCGTTGATTTATCCTTAACCTAAGGATACTACCTTTATGAGAGATATCATGTCAATTTACATCCCATTGAGACTTCTTTGTTGTTATACACCAAATCACTTTTATGTGGTGTATATAATGTACTTTGAAATAGTATATCATGAATCCCTTTATTCTCATGATATTACAGAGTTTTTATTACCTCAATTATTTGTATTCAAGTGTCTCCCTTTTGGTTAGAAACTCTAACTAAAATAACATTTTTAAATATTTTAAAGACTTATTCTTCTAAATCATGCTCATTAATGTCCATATTTTAAAAAATGGTGTTAAGAATTTATTTATATGGACATTAATGTTTTAAAATTAAAACTCCTTTTAAATGTTTCAAAGTGGTATGGGACACTTTGATTCAAAAATCTATTTTTAAACAGCTTCTTGATAAATAGTGTGACTTTTAAATGTTTTCAAGAAAAGGGGGATATTTCTCTCAAATATTTTTGATGGTTATTTTCAACTATGTCAATATCATTAATTATTATCAATTGAGGTTAATATGATACAATACAATATTCCATATTGTATCGAATGAGTTATGTTTGACAGTGGATGTGTTATTCTTATACCATTCATGGTTTATGGATGAAGTATTTACATTTCGTATGCTAGTTTTAATATGAATATTTATGTTATGTTTGATTCTTTTCATATGGGAATGCATTGGAATTAATATGTGACGTGCGGAGCCCGCTATAACTCATCGATTCATTGGTAAGTCTCATGAGACAAACTAGTGTCTTGGCATAAGGCCTTGACAAAATCTTATTTGTAGTCTTGGCATGAGGCCTTGGCTATGTGGTTATGATAGTATGGAATTATGCATTCCATCGTTACGAATGTGGTTATTGATATTTCATTTGATTATTTGATTAGTAGAATATCCATGTGAATAAGTAAATGGAAATTATTTCATTTTATTTTTTCCATGCTATGTTTAAGTTCAAGTTTAAAAGGCTTTTGTTTTAGTTATACATTGCCTTAAATGTTTATTCTTATTTATAAAAGTTTCCACTACATTGTTATCCTTACTGGGAATTTGAGCTCACCCCTTTTCTTTGTTTTATTTTTCATAAGATATGAAGAAGTAAATTATGAATGACCTGTAGGGATAGTATGAGAGGATTAGAGTGTGGACTATGGAGACTATTTTGTGGTAGTTTTCATTTTTATGATGAAATGTAAAACTTTATCAATATATATATTGTTTCCAATGCTACTAAACTAATTGTTCGTTCGAGATTTGATCTTTCTTATGATCATGCCAATGTTATGTAATAATGCACCGAATCTAGGTAACTGGGGTTGGGGCGTTACAGTTGGTATCAGAGGATGTTTAGTAAAAACCCTGGAAGCAAGATTTAGATGAACTATGATTAGAGCACGTAGTCCTAAGATGAACTTTGTTGATTAGTATAGAATAACTTCCTAGAATTTTGGTATTATAGATATTTTGTGTGTTTTCCAAGAAATACATCCCTGTCTGGATAAGAGCAGGTAGAGGCAGCTCTGGCACAGATGTACCTAGGGGTAAAACCCAAAAACAACGCTTTGAGCTAGACTCGAACGGGAACTGGTGCACGACAACAGGCCTTGTTGCACTCTTGGTTACAACATTCCCGGGGGATATGATTAGGATAATTTAAATTTTCATTACTAACCGATTTGAAGTATTAAATATATAAGATGAGAGAAAATGACCTTGGTTAATCCTAATGTGTTTCAAAATGAGAATATTGTGACATGTTAATCTCTAAATGATATTATGACTACTATTACTCACACAATGCTTTCTGGTTTTAGTCAATGGATGGATTTTAAGGAAGTCATAGTAACTTTGAGAATGATGTACAAGGTGGGAACGGTGGTGGCAATGAGCAACAAAATGGAATGTTGATAGGCATAAAAGATATCGTCTTTATGCCAAATCATTTTTCCAAAAATATGATCAACAATATATATTAACAATTTTCCAGACTCAACAAAGAAGAGAAAGGTGATGAATGATAAGAGCTCCAATAGTGGAGACCATGGAGAAAGGATTCCTTAATTTCCATCATGCAAGAAATGTGGAAGGAGACACCCAGGAAAGTGTTTCAATGGGACAAAGAAATGAATTATGTTCCAGAAGGAAGGACATAAAGTGAAGAATTGCTGAAGAAAAATGAAGAGTACTATGGAAGAAGATAAAAATGGTCCCAAGAGTCCATTGATAGTCATTTTCTATAAATATAGGGGACCTGGCCATTACCCGAGTGAATTCCCTATTCTCCAGGATATTTTCTTAGTCAAAGAAGATGCTATGTGGAAATAAATGGTTGGATAAATGTTTAAAAAGTATTAGTGCTCATTGTTGATGGGTTTACTTTGGAATAATTTTCTCTTGTATTTTTAAACCTACAGTTTTCCATGTGAGAATGATATTTGAGGAAGAATTATCTTTTCCCTTGTGAATATAATTATAAATAACCATTTGGTTTTATATGATCATTGAGTTTGAGGCAATTATAAGTTATTATAATTTTGGATGAAAATGCATGGTATGAGATAAGATTTGTGGTTAAATTATGTTATGGTTATTTTGAGGAATTTATCTCATTTTGGTAATGTTATAAAATATAGTTTTTGAAAAAGGACGACACGCAGACCGTGTGACAACCCGTCACGTCGAAAAAAGATGTGGGAATCGAACCCACAACCAAAGTGCAATTGGAATTTATCGCCTACCACTAGACTACGTAAAGTCCCTGGTTAGTGTGAAAATTACTTTTAGTTAAATGATTTTATTGTTCATTAATAATTTGATTTGGGATCTTATGTCGTATCAAATGAATACCCATAGTATAGGAAAATGATTTTGTAATTAAGTGATAAATGTTATTTTGGAATTTGTTCTCTTTGTCGTATGAAAAATAGAATAGTATGGGATTTCATTTGAGGAGTAATGGTGGATTTTTATCTATGTTTTTACTGTGTATTTATAGTGATTTGGGTTGTTTATGGAAATGATTAGCTTTATTACTTTTAAGTTTGTGACTTTAAGAGTAGTTAATGTCATTTGGAGATACAATTTAACATGGAAGACTACATTTTTATATGTTATGAGTTTCAATATTATTTTGGATTATATTGAAAGATTTTAAGGACTATTTATTATTTAATGGTGTTTATTTAACTTTGGGTTATTGATGGTTTAATTATAGAAATTAAGATTAGTGTTTTTTTTCTAATGGAATATCCATTTGGGGGGTCATCTGATATTATACTAACCATTTTGGTTTTTATTAATCTCTAAAGACAAGGTAAATATATAGTTTATCCTACGTGGATCGTGTATTTCAATAGAAGTTTATTCTTGCTCTTCCATTGTGACCAAGTCTTCTTGAATACTCATTGTTCAAAAAAAAAACGAGTTAGTGGTAAAAATTTATTATAGAATGAAACTCTACTTAAAAAGTAAGAATATCTCTTTATGTTCTTAGTCAATATCATAAATTAATTCCTTATCCTTATGTAATGTAACTTAAAACAAAAAAATGTTGTTCGTTGACTTTTCCTACTGGGAGACTAAGGACCGTGTGTCCCAACACAAGTTTGTGATTTTCTTATTGTTAGATTTCTTCTGATCATGTTTTCTATCCCTCTTCATCAGAACTTAACACTTATTTTATCGTCTATATCCATGTTTTCCCACATGGAATCCTATTATGGGTTATATTGGGTGACCTTTATACCTCTCTTCCTTTATTTTAAAGTGATAGTTTTATTGACACTTTTTTCGATGTGGGACATTCCATTATATTCTCAAGCCCAATTTTAAAAAAATTTTGAGGACACAATTTATTGAAGGAAGGAATAATGTAACACCCCAAGCTTCCACGGTACATTTCCTTTTGAATAATGCAATGACGTGCATTGTACGCAACATTGAGATTCTAACACACCACAACCAATCAAACTAGCCGTTATGAATAGTAATACCTACTTTTTGAAATTTGATAAATTTTATCCTTCGAAATGGAATTCATTTTTGGATTCGTAATATTGAAATTAACTTAGGGTGAAATTTTGGAACTTTTCAGATAACTTTCATATTTTGATGAATAGTGAAAATTACTAAATTTTAATTAAAAACAACTTTTTTAATTGAAAAAATTAATAGTGATAAATTATTAATTTGAGTGGTTTTAAAGTATATTTAGAATATATTTTTACCATTTAATACAATTTTGGTCATTGGATGAGATTTCACATTTAAACCAGACATAAACAAGTGTCAATCTTTTGATTGTTATTATCTCTTAAAAACACGCTATTTGTTTTGACGACAGGAATTAATTTTTAAATTAATTAATACAACTGATAGGTTTTGAATTTGGTAAAATAGACATAATTTTTGAATTCATAATATCAAATATAGCTTATGCCTAATTTTTGGTATTTTCCTGGAAACTTTCATTTTTTGATTAATAGTGAAACAACTAAGTGGTAGTTAAAAAACTTAATTTTTCATAAAATTTAATTTTACCTCTTCTATCAGTTTAATTTAAAAAATCTGAGAGACATGGTTAATATCATGCAGTAAAATGTGGTTCAATGAGATGAAAATAATTTTTGGTGAATAGCAACTTTTTACTTTTATTTACCATGGTTAAAAGTATATAGGGTAATTGAGGGTAAAAATGAAATTAATATTACCCTAACACATGTCCTAATTCTGTTGGACAAGTTTATATCCACTATAAACAACCTTAGGAGTAAAATATTATCATTTAGGTCCACTTGGATTAGATTAGGACGTTTATTATTATTTAATTTAAAGAAGAGTTAAATGAGATAAAATCAATGTTTATTTACTAAAACATTTTTAATATAGGGTTAAACATAAGATAAATTCGATTATAAATATTCATTAGAAATATAAATATATTTCATACATAATTATATTTTATTTATTATTTTTAAACATTAAATAATTTAATTTATATATGACATAATGATGATGCAGTAATTACGATAATAGTGAAAAATTAAAATAATTGATATTATAAATACCCAAATAAATATAATTTGAGACTTTTTATGAATTATACTAATTTTATAGTTTAATATTACATGTTATGATTGATTTAATCAACTTTTTTCTATGTAATAATTCTGTTATGATTTTCACAAAAATTAATTTTCCAAATAGTGTCAAAATTGACATAAAAGCATTTTTAAAACAAATTTTATATTATTAATTGATATACAATTCCTAAAAATATAATGTTCGTCCAAAAGACATATATAATTATAGGTGTATTATTAATGGACCACTTGGGGGTCTCTTTGATGTATATAGTAAGTTTATTAACCAAATAATATAAAAATACAAAGAGACATTTTAAAAGTGAAACTAATTAACTAAGAGTTAATACTTAAAGATAAGGTTAATATAGTAACCCAAACCTGTCTAAATCCTATTGGTATAGTGTTTTTCGACCCATAACTACCATAACCTTTACATAATCTACTTTGGCGCCATTAGAAACCGAATATGAATTTATTATAAAATAATATTTCTAGCTTTTCCAAAGGTGTCCCTCACCCCTCTTATAAAAGGTCATTCTCCCTTATCATTAATTCACACCTTAAAAGCATTTTGGTTCGGCCAATACCTGCCCAAATACTCTCTCAACTTTCTTCACTACAACCTAGAGGCCTTAGTTTGATCAGAGAGCCAACCTAAAGAGCCTTTTGGATCAAATTAAAAGGAAGAACCCGAGGAAGAGGTAATGTTTTCACCACCCATTTTCAAATTCATTTCTTCTTCAACTTCTTCTTTCTTTGTTATTCCCATTCGAAAATAATGAATCCAGTATCTCATATATACTTTAATATTATTATAAATATGGTACAACCATATTCAGTATTCTATCCATCCTTTGAATGACATGTCACCATACGTGCATACGTACGGCTTACCGTCTCCACGTCGTGGTGTAATTGTTATTCAATATATTATTATGTGGATGGGTATAATAATGATTTTTAATTTATTTAAATAACAAATATAACATGATAATTATTCTTTATATATGATATAACATCCAATTATATATTATTTTAATATCAAAATAGTGATATTGTCACTCGTGCGTACGTACGGACTACCGTCTCCACGAACGCGATGAGATTCATTCTCCATCGTATCCATTCAAGTATATTTATCATTTGATGATTTAAAAATAATCTTTAAGGACTTGATATCATTCTGCATATCAATAAGATACAACCTATCCATGACAAACATGTCTTACATAACAAAACATATAAAATAAAACGAGTAAGTTAACAGCCGAAACAACGATAATACTAAGATATTATTGACAAATCAATGTTAAAAGATCATATATGATATAATATTAATGTATATTATTCTTTTATAATTTAATAACAATTATTTATCCATTATACAGTAGGTTAACCTACCCTAAACCAATGAAATGTACACGGTAAGGGGTTTCTTATCTCACTTTTAATTCTGTGAGAATTCCATTATTCACCACTTATTTATTGCATGTGGTGTATCTGTACTACCCATGATTGTATTCATTGTGTAATATACCTTAATTTATGGATATTTACATAATAATTTTATTATCCTTCTGTCATGGGTGCATGTTTAATACTTTACCAAATCGATAAGGGAATTTGAAATTTCAATTTTCATTTATTCAGCTTTACGCAAACATCATTGATTATTTTACTCCGAGATTATGTGTGGAATCACTATTTATTTGATTATGTCATAATTTACACTCCCCTATTGTGTGGATATAATTTTGATACACATAATCACTCCATTGATAATTTCTCAAGTCATCGATATGAATTTGATAAGAGTAATTTTAACTCATTCTCGATTTGTTGAGTTAAACATCAAATTTATTGGTGTTGTTTTTACAAGATTATGTGTGAATTTCCTTTGATTGTTTTACACTTAATATCCAATCATATTTAATGTATTTATATTGGTCACACATAACTATGTCATTGATTTATCCTTAACCTAAGGATACGACCTTTATGAGAGATATCATGTCAATTTACATTCCATTGATACTTCTTTGTTGTTATACACCAAATCACTTTTATGTGATGTATATAATGTACTTTGACATAGTATATCATGAATCCCTTTATTCTCATGATATTAAAAATTTTTATTACCTCAATTATTTTTTTTAAAGTGTCTCTCTTTTGGTTAGAAACTCTAACTAAAATATCATTTTTAAATGTATTAATGAATTATTTTTCTAAATCTTGCTCATTAATGTCCATATTTTAAAAAATGGTTTTAAGGATTTATTTATATAGACATTAAAGTTTTAAAATTAAAACTCCTTTTAAAAGAATAAAAGTGGTATGGGACACTTTTATTCAAAGAACTATTTTTAAATGACTTCTTGACAAATCGTGTGACTTTTAAATGTTTTCAAGAAAAGGGGGATATTTCTCTCAAATAGTTTTCATGGTTATTTTAATCTATGTAAATATCATTCACTATTATCGATTGAGGGTAATATGATACAATACAATCTTCCATATTGTATCTAATGAGATTTGTTTGACTGTGGATGTGTTATTCTTATACCATTCATGGTTTATGGATGAAGTATTTACATTTCGTATGCTAGTTTTAATTTGAATATTTATGTTATGTTTAAACCTTTTCATGTGAGAATGCATTGGACTTAATATGTGATGGGTGGAGCCCACTATATCTCCTTGATGCATCGTTAGGTCTCATGATACAAACTAGTGTCTTGGCACAAGGCCTAGACAAAATCTTAATTGTAGTCTTGGCACGAGGCCTTGGCTATGTGGTTATGATAGTCTGGAATTATGCATTCCAACATTATGAAAGTTGTTATTGATATTGCATGTGATTATTCTATTAGTGGAATATCCATGTGAATAAGTAAATATCAATTATTTCATTTTATTTTTTCCATGCTATGTTGAAGTTCATGTTTAAAAAGCTTTTGTTTTAGTTATACATTGAATTAAATTCTTATTCTTATATATGAAAGTTTCCGCTATATTGTTTTCCTTACTGGGCATTTGAGCTCACCCCTTTTCTATTTTTTATTTTTCCCAGGATATGAAGAAGTAAATTATGAATGACATGCATGGATAGTATGAGGGGATAAGAGTGTAGACTATGGATACTATGTTGTTGTAGTTTTCATTTATATTATGAAATGTAAAACATTATGAATATATATAGTGTTTCCAAGGCTACTAAACTAATCGGTCTTTCGAGATTTGATCTTTTTTATGATCATGCTAATGTTATGTAATAATGCACCGACTTTGGGTAACCGGGGTCAGGGCGTTACAGGTTTTCTTATGAGGTACATATATTTTAAGTTTTAGTTTAATTACATGGTTTTGACCTAATGCGAATTCCTAATGAGGTTATGAGAGTTTTAGGGGTGTTTGAGGCCTGTTTGGATCCCATATGCTTGATTTTTGGGAAAGGGGATCTAGGAAACATTTTTAGTAGAAATTGCAACCCCGGCCTACACAATGACAAGAAACGATGCAGGGTTAGACATAGAGTATAAAAGTTTTCAAAGTTTTCCCTAACCATATGTCTAGTGTTTCATGCATTGGCAGGATGATATGTTGTTTCAATTAGAGGAAAAAAATTATTTCTTGGTCCCAATCTCTCAAATAGTTTAGATGAACCATGATAGGGAGTCCTTGGAATGAGAATGGGGCACGGTTGACACATGGTTTGTCCAATTGTTTATCCAGACCGTGCTACCCATAATTCAAAGGTAAAATGAAATTTTTTTCCTTATTTACTCTTAAGTATTAAACCCTAATTATTTATGATTTTTCCTCCACTAGTGATCACTTTTCCAACGATAATATTTATTCTATCCTAACCTAGGTATTGATGTTGTTTCTTCATATAATATCCAATCCAAGATCCATTAGTATTGTTGGATCAGAATTAGTGAGTTCTTATTTCATTTTTTGTGTTTCATCTTTTGTATTTGTATCAACAATATTAGTTTAGTGAAAGATAATTTGAACTATTTAAAACGTTTTTGTCTATTCCTAATTTTCTCTTGATCTCGACTAAATCAGAGGTCGATACTAGATGTGTGTTCTACAATCGGTATATAGTGGTGGTCTATAACATCCCCTTAAATTTTGGTGTTTTATATACATTTTTTAGATTTGGATTCTTGATATAATTTCCATAATTTCCACTAAAATTAATTTATTTCCATTATTAAAATGTTTGGGGAATTTTTAGGTTTCCCAGAGGTGCCTTTATATGTTTATAGGTTTTTATCCCTAACCCATACCACATGTGCGGTGTGCTTTTGTATATACTATATTTTATACCACCCTATTAGATGTTTGTTAGATCAACACTTGTTTCGAAATAATTTTTAATTTTAATTAGGATTAAATGGACTATTTTTAGAGGGATTATACCGCCTTTGAAATGTGACTACATGATTTTTAAAAGTTTTAATTATAACATGGGAAATTGTGGAATGAGATGTATGAATTCATGGTATGTTAAATAAAATGAACTTATTTATGAATTGAGATGATGAATTAATAATGGTAGTGTATTCCTTGGACATTTATAATCCTTGTATCGTAATTCCGTTGTATTCCATGGTTATTTCAAATTGATGGATCCATATTGAGAATGGAAGTGGATTCCTTAGAACATTTCTACTCCTAATATCCTTTTTCTGTATGATGTCGTGGAAAATTCTACCTCATAGATAAATATTTATTATAGTAGTGGATTCTTTAGAAAATTATACACCTTATATACCGATTCCCTAGTATGTAAAGGAAATTGATGTGCTTTGGATTTTACTTTCTTGGAATTACTTAGATGAGATCTTTGGATTCCACCAAAGTCTTTACCAAGTTTCCATCGAGATGCTCTATGGGATTGATGTTGATGTATTGGTAATTTATACCATGGATTTTTCCCTTTCAGACCTGACACTTGATTTTATAGGATAGGTTATTGGGAATTATTTATCATGATTTACAGTTATCCCATGATTATGGTTGCTTGTTTATAGTTTCTCTTTTTCAATGATTTATTGAATATTTTTCACAGGGATCCATGTTTGGTTGGACAATATCACGTCTGTAGTTGACGATTTTCTTTTATTATTATTATAATTTTGATATAATGAATGCTGATTCATTACATATACACAGACTAGACTTATTATAGACCACATTAGTGGTGTCCTACTGAGTGTAATCTCACATCCTATTCAGAACATCATTGGATATCTATATTGAATTCATGGATTTAGGAATGGAATGGGGAAAGAATCTATTTTTCAATGCTTGATTAACTATTATTAGAAGCATTGAAGAATAATACCAATCTAGGATCGTGATTCTATATGAGAGAGTTCTTTTTATTTTATTATTTTGATACATGTTTTGTATTTGATGCCTACTTCCATGTATTTCTTTCCATTTTGTATAGATACTTTTAACACTCATTATATTGAATATCCAATTTTTTGTCTTATTTTTTAATACTTTCATCTAGATTTTATCTTCTATCGTTGTCTATATTATGGATTCACTATTTTATTTACTTATGATACTAGTGTGTTACTATAATCATGAGGTTATAGTCTTCCCTCTATTCCACCTCAGACCCTCACTGCTAGTTCGCGACCTCTAGCATACAAGGAGGCACATTTGAGGCCATGTGACCAACTATCTTGGGGCACCATTTAGTGGATCCTAGGTCTGTACATTACAAGGTGGTATCAAATGGATTTTATTTTATTAAAATAATCTTTTGAGAAAATATAAAAGTGATTAGTAATGAATTAGAATTTGGTAATTAGTTTTTCCTAGGTGTAGTAAACCCATGTACAGTAAAAATCCATATTACCTACATTAAGAAATTTTTGTTCAGTATTTTCTCTGTTATAGATTATTTTATTCCAGTAGTGGGTGATTCACATAGTGTGTAATGTTATTATTAATATAATTTCTGGTTTTGTTTTACAATGAGCCAATGAGATGAGGGCATGGAATCTCATGCATCATTTTAGGAATTTTATAGGACTCACATTCCATGCATATTCCATTCCATATAGGATGCATTTCTTGACTATTTGAAATTTATTATGTGTTAAATGTGATAAAAATTGTTATCGATTAATGATTCTTAAAGTGGACTTGAAAAGATAATGGTCACTTAGAGTGCCTTTCATAACGAAAATAGTGTTTTCCTCCAGAGGCTATAGAAGACACCACAAGTGGTCAATTATGGCATGTTGAGTCATGGACCACTGGTTGCATGGGAAGGGACATGTTATGATTGGGATTAAATAAATTACAAATTTTGGTTTATAAGATGTATGGGACATTATTGGTTGTAATTGGTGATATATTTGAATCAACCATTTAAATAGAGTTGTAAAACAAGTATGAATTCAAATTAAGTTTAAATTATGAAATGGAAAGATTTTCATTAAATAGATTTGTATATTTCAATAGATTGTCTATATACTAATACCCATGTCATGAAATTGATAAATTGACTTTGACCTAACTTTAGAGTCGGTTATAGGCAGTTTCTTTGGTGTTTTTATGGTTGGTTATATTACATAGTCTTGGATTTAGGAGTAGTAATATGGGTGTATCTTATTTATATAAGGATTTGACCTGTCCTAGGATTATTATATTTGGAACTTGATTACTACATGATTCTTTTCTGTGGTGTTTTTTGGAATTGTAGAAACATACCACCATGATGACCACCAGTTGGGTGCTATGAGGGTGGCAATGACTATTCTTCAGAAGTGGTGGGACTTCAGCCACCTGTATATTATCTAATAGTGGCTCTTCTAGAACTGAGAGTTGTACCAAATATAGTTACTAATTCCCAATTACATTAGGGTCTTCTACGCTTTATGTTGGACGTTTCGATATCCCCATATCCTACCTTTTCTATACCAGAGTCAATGCATATGTTCTAGTAGAAACATTCTCCCACTCTTTTAGATGATGGATTCTATATGCTGTTGATATGTGTAATTGGATTAATTGATCAATTTTAAATCATCTAGAGACCCCAGTTAATGGGTGCGTGTATCTCACATCATATTTTCTTCATAGGGAAGCTGAAAATTCATGGTATGTTATGAAGAAAGATGATACACTTCGTGATATAGTTTTGAGATATTTATAATCAAGAATATATGATTAATTATTTCATAAGTCCCTAAGAGTGGAAATAGCCAGTGTGTTTATGCATGTAGAGTAGTTTTCAATGACCATTAGGGATTATTTGGCACTATTAATAGAGATACAACACTTTTACCTAATTTATCTTACTGATGATCCATTTATGGAGATACTCTTTAAGGAAGGTCCCAAGAATGTTGTTTGATTGAAGGTAATCATGTTTTAGGTGATTAATAAAACATGGATAGTGAATCATGTTCTCATTATTGAATGGAACCTGAGGGATATCGAGGGTGTAGAGTAGGGTAGTTCAGCCTCTCGACCTAGTGGTTCAATGTCTAGTGGATGAAAGTGCTATTTTCAGTCTTCTTGTGAGGGGAATACTAGATTCAGTGAGAGTAATGGTAGTTTTGACTTCTTTCATCAATATGAAAGATGAGTACATATGATGATTTAGTGTGATAGATCCCTAATCGATTTCCAATCATGTGACAAGATGTGCCATTTACAATGATTATGTAGGATTATCCCTCAGGCAGTCAGTGGAAGGGGATCAAATCCAACTCCATGTTCTGGAGTGGGATTCATATCTCCATTTCAGGTTTTGATCTGGGGAAGTTCTGGTTATTTAGGCCAGGGTGGTGGTCATGGATGAGGAATCCAGGAACCAGTTATACTGTGATGGACGATTTGGCCTTATCGGGGTGGTCAGGCTGTTTTACAGGTCCACGGTTCAGCCTACATATATTATCTGCAACCTATACCTATGGAGTATAGTGTTTATTCATATACAGTGATAGGTATGATCTTTCTATCCACTAATCTACTATACACTCTTTTTGATATAGGTACACATCTTTATTTCATAGTTCTTCCAATTATTGAGAGTCTTGGACTTATTTTTTAATATTATGATGGTGTTATGACTTTGGATACTCCTTTGGGGATTAGAATAGAGGGTTTATGCTGATGGATGCATTTTCACCTCAAGATTGGTGGGTGTCACTTCATATGGGATCTTTTTTTCTCAATATGATAGGGTTTGACATCTTACATGGGATGGACTGGGAAGTTTATTATTATGATCATGTTGATTTCTATCCTTGAAGGGTGAATTTAACATCACTCTATGGATGGGGTTTTAGTCACAAGGGTGGATTGGATGTCCAAGAATGTAGAGATGGAACCAAACATCTTGGGTTTGGTAGGATTACAACCTATAACGATCTATTATAACTGGATGATCATTTGTCACATTTGGAAGACTTTTCACAAGTGTTTGATCTTTTTAGGGTTGTTTTCCCAAATAACCATTATGGTTTACCCCTAAGTGTGAGAAAGAGTTATCTATAAATCTAAAGAGAAAATCTTAACTGGTATCGATTCCTCCTTACAGCATGGATCAATCTATGTTTCATGTTCCCAAGTGATAATTATAAGACTTTTAAGAAAAATAGTTTATCTAAATCAGTAGTTTTCCATGGGGTTCACTGGTCCTTTTTGGAAAAAGGTGGATTAAACCCTTTATTTATGTATGTATTGCTATAAATTGAAATAGTTGATGGTTAAGAATCGGTATCCCTTGCCTCACATAAATGATCTCTTTGACCAACTCTAAAGAGATCAAGTTTTCTTAAGTATTGATAAGAGATCATGTTATCACGAGATGCATGTTTGACTAGTAAACTAACCTCATAGATATTCTCTTAGTAGGTATAGTCTATATGAGTATCTTGTCATGCTACGCGGTCTTATAAAGGCACCAAAGGTTTTAAGGGCACTATTGAACTTAGTTTTTGTCCAAAATCAAGATTCATTTGGGGTGGTATTTATGGATGATATCTTGGTTTATTCTAACACTTGACATGATCATGCCAATTATCTTGAAATTTTTATTGATATATTGAGATGAGATCTTTTATATGCTAAGATCACAAGGTTCCACTTTTGAATGGTTAAGATTTAATTTCAAGGTTATACTTTCTCAGATAAAAGCGTATCATTTGACTGAGAGAAGGTGAGAGTTATATTTTCTTCAGTGTACCCCAAGAACATCTTTTAAATTTATATTTTCCTGGGGATATATGTATATTACAGGTGTTTGATTTAGGAATTATCATGTTTAGTATCACCTCTTATAGACTTTACTAAAAGGGTGTGAAGTGTTTATGGTTAGATACCTATTGGAAAACCATTAATGAGTTAGAAGGAAATCTAACTTTAGAACATGTCCTAATTATTTTATAATCCGGAAAAAGCTACACTGTGTATTTTGATGCATCAGGTATTGGTCTTGGAGCAGTTTTGATGTCGGGGGATAGAGTTGTGTCATATGAGTCTCATCAGTTGAGGTCACATGAGAGGAACTACCTGACATATGATCCATAGTTTTTTACAATTATTACAGCCTTGTTCTATTTGAGAAATTATTTAATGGGAGACCATATTTTTGGTGTACACAGAGTTCAAAGGACTTAAGTATACAATCACATATCATGGCTTGAATATTAGGAAATGAAGGAGGTTTTATTACCTATTGACATTTTACATTGATCTTTCCTGAAAATGGAAATTTAGATTCTAATTAACATAGAAGGAGGACCTAGGCACATGAAGTTTAGAAGGATAGTAGTGAGTGGATGTTTATGGCCTTCTTTTCAAAGATGCACTTGGAAGTAAAGGATTGTCTCATATAGACTTTTCTTTTATCCTTAGTAGTGAATTACACACATATAAATAGAGTGTTTATGATACAATATCTAATACTAAGGGCTTATTCATATATGAGAGTGTCGAAGGTAAGGACCCACCTCCTGGTTAGACCATGGTTGATAATGAAATTCTATGTATTAATGATCATTTTAGGGTTATTGCTAATGTACATGAGGGTTTGATGTGGGAATTTCATGCCTCATATTGGTTAGTACATCCCTAAATTGCCAAGATGTATCATGAATTGTGCCATCAATATTGGTGGTTGGGAATGAAACATGAGGTAACTGGTTTCTTCAATAGGTGTTACACCTTTCAGAAATACATGGTGGAACACCAGTGATGAGTTGATATTTTATAGTAGTTACCTATTCTTAAGTGTAAATGAGATGATGTTGCATTGGATTTCATAACCGGGTAGTCGAGGTCGCCTCATGGTAGTGATGTTGTGTGGGTTGTTGTGGATTGGCTCACATTTTTTTATCATTTCCTTTTGACTATAGAGAACTTCTTAGTATATAATCTTGGGTGTATTTATATACATGAGATTTTCCCCCATCATGGGGGTACATAGACCATTTTATCATATAGGGATTCATGGTTTAAATCTATATTTTGTAAGATCCTACAAAGGGTGTTGGGTATATAGGTGAGTTTGAGCATGACATACCACCCTCAAACTGATTCCTAGTTGGATAGAACTATGAAGGATATGAAAGAAATGTTTAGAGCATACATCCTTGATTTTGGGGGTTATTGGGATGGTAATATACCTCTATTTGAGTTTTTCTACAACAATATCTATTATGAAACTATACATATAGAATATTATTAGGCTATGTATAGTAGAAAATGAATATAAACTTTGTACTAGTCAGAGAAAGGACAAGTAGCTTTTCTTGGAACATTTCTCATGTAAGATACTATGGAGATGGTTTTGTTTACCATTAGACATATGGATATAGCATAGTCTAGGTCGCAATACAACACTGATTGTAATCAATGACCTCTAGAGCTCGAGGTTGGGGATCTATACTTTTCAAATATCTCACCAAGTATGGGAAAAATATATTAGAATTTAGGGTAACCTTTCATCATGATATTTCAAATAATTTGAGATTCTGGAGAGTGTGTGGGTAGTATTCTATTGGTTTTAGTTTCTGTAGAGTTATTGTGACAACATAACATCTCCTATGTATCTAAGTTGCACTATTATCATTCAGAACCATATCATACTCTTAAGATGAATTAGGTTTTACTACAAGTAGACACATCCTTTGAGGTGAATCTTATATGTATTTTTGTAAGGATCATTAAGGATATATGAGGCCATCTAATTCCCCTAGTATGGTTTATTTGTCAGTATAATAATTTATATAATGAAACATGGTAGTGGGAGGTATACACATGTGCTCAGTGGCAGGATCTTTTCTCAAATGATGCTTAACCACCCTTGTAAGTGATATTCCAGGACAAGTTTCTCTAAGGGTGGACGATTTTAAGATCCCACGTTTTCCTATGTGGTAAAAATATTTTTAATTTTATTTTAATTTCTTAGTTTTGAACTAATGTGATTTCCTATTGAGGTCATAGGAGTTTTGGGGGGTGTTCGAGGCTTGTTCAGAGTTTGGAAGAGTTGTTTTTGGAAAATATAGATAGGTCACATGGTTAGTGGTAATTGTGTGAACACATATGCTTGTTTAGGAGTAACCATGTGGTTTGGATAGTGAGTGGAAAACGGGACACAATTTTCCCTAACCATACACCCAGGGTGAGGAGCCAGTGTAGGAATCCCTATAATATTTTTCTAAGGTTAAAATCTTGGTTTTTTCTTGTTTTCCCAAACCATGCATATAAACTATGCTAGGTGTATTATTAGAAAAATAAGAGAACATGTTTGATGCATGGTTTGGACCACTATATGTTCAAATCATGTGACCTAGAATTTAAAGGAAAAATGACCATTTTACACTTATTTACTCTTAAGTATTAAACCCCAATTTTCTATTTTCCCCCAATAGTGGGCACATCTCCTCCTATAAGTGTTATTTAAGATTGTCCTAGGATTTGTTTTGGATTCCCTATCTGATGTCTGATCAAAGATCTATTCTTTTCATTGGATCAATGTTGGTGTATTTTACATTCAACTTGCATCTTTCTATATTTTTATTTATATCTATGGAGTTATTTTTATACAAGCTAATATTCCATATTTCATGTTTTTTCATTTATTCTTCCCCTTGCTCATGATCAATACTGAATCAGAGGTTGATACTAGGTAATTATTCTACCACAAGTAAATGATAGGTGGTATATACATTTCCCTCAAAGTCTAGTGTTTTATATACCTTGTTTTCATTGTGCCTCATGTAATACATTCCAATGTTTCCCTCAAAATTAATTTAATTTGTTTATTAAATTATTTGGGAGCTATTTAGGTTTCACACTAGTTCCTTTATATGGTTGGAGGTTGTAAACCCCAACCCATGCCACCTATGAGGTGTGTTTCTTTATATTACCTGTGTTATACCACCCCTTTGGGCGTGTGTGAGCTCAAAACATTATTTAGAATCCCTTTGTAATTGAATTAAAATTAAATGGATCATTAAGAGAGGGGTAATACCTATTTTCAAATTTGATTACAAGATTTAATTGTTATAAGATAAAATATGGAATGAGATTTTTTAACTCATGAAATGTGAATGATAGTAAAATGGGTTAAAAAGTGGGATGTTGAATTGATAATGTTAGTAGATTACTTGGACATTTATAACCCTCAAATAATGATTCTATTTTATTCCATATACATTTATACTCTATATAACTATATTGATAATGGTAGTGGATCCCTTGGAACATTTATACTCCTTGGATATGGATACCATTGGATTCCATGGACGTTTCTACTCCATGGTAATGTATTGAATATAGTAGTGGATGCCTTGGACATTTCTAATCATTAGATCCTGATTCTATAAGAATCCAAGGACATTGATACTCCTTAGATCTGGATGGATTAAAAATCCTTTGATGAGATCTTTGGATTCCATATACATTTATACTCCATGGTTATGTATTGAATATAGTAGTGGATGCCTTGGACATTTTTTATCATTAGATCCTAATTCTAAGGACATTAATACTCCTTGGATCTGGATGGATTAAAAATCATTTGATGAGCTCTTTGGATTCCATCAAGGTTTTTAAAAGGGTTCCATAGTGATGATCCATTGACTCAGTGAGGATGAATTGGTCATTTATACCATGGATCCAACCCTTTCTAGCCCTCCACTTGATTACAAGGCATATGCCATTGGGGTTTCTTTATCATGATATATAATTTTATCAAGATTATTGTTACCTATTTTTAGTTGCTCTTTTTTATGATTGCATGATTATTGTTCATAAGGATCCATGTTTAGTAGTTTAGGATCACATAATCATTAAAAACACAACTTTTATTACTATTATAAATGTGATATACTACACACTAATTCATTATTTATACACAGACTAGACTTGTTATGGACACTTTTGGTGGTGGCCTGTTGAGTGTTATCTCAAACCCTATTTGGAATGTCATTGGGTATCTAGAAAGTCTTCATGGATGTCGGTAGGGATAGGATAATGTTACCATTTTTTATGATTTATTGACTATTCTTAAGAGAAGAGGAGTACAAGAATGAGCTAGGCTCACAATGCTATCTAGGATAGTAATTTTTTTTATTTTGATTCATATATTGTATTGGATGCCTTCTGCAATTTATTTCCTTTATTTGTATAGATATATGAAATGAAAATCATAATGTACATGACATTGATTTTGGATTATTTGTTATTACTTTCATATAAATGTTTATAATTTCAATTTTTTTCATTAATGTTATTCTATTTTATTTAATTTTGATACGATTTCATCACTCTGGTCCTGAGGGTATAGTCTCCCCACATTATTATCCTACACCCTGTCTATTATTCATACTCCTGTGGAATATGGGGGCATGTTTGAGTCCACATGACCAATATTAATGAGGTACCTTTTAGTGGATCTCCGGTTGATACATTATATAATTGAATAAATTATGAAAAGTAGTTCACAAAGTAAAAGCTATGAAGGAAGTTGATTTTCACAAAATTTTAGTTCAGGAATTGGGTTGAGTTCATGAAAATGGTTAAGTTCACAAAGGGAGTTTTTTCATGAATCATGAAGGCAGGTTATGGGGAAATTTATATATAACGATCTATGTGTTTTCATAGCATTTGAACAGTTTAAATTTTAGTAAATGTGGGGTATAGTGCTCCATGAAGTATTTTTTTTAAAGAAGAATAATATCCCATGAATGGATTTTCAACAAATAGAACTCTACATGGTAAATTTGATTTCATATTTATGGTGAAATGGTTCCACATTACAAGATCACATTTGTGTGAACCAATTTAGAGATGAACTAAATATCTAAATAATCTTTTAAAGGTCTTTGTGTTCACCTCCGTTAATAGAGTATTGTGTTATCAAAGTGTGGTTGGTTGTAAACCAATGAGAAAGTGAGTACACTCTCAACCTTGTAATAAATGTGTTCTATAGTGGATTTGTTTCACTAAAACATTTCATTTTCTTTCTATATTTACTAACCCAATTAGGGAATACCCTATAAAATTACTTTGTTTTGTGAATGTTTACATTTCCATTTATACTTTTCTGTTAGAAGAAGAGTGAATAGATTTTTTTTAATGATGAATCATTATTAAAAAATAAAATCACTTGTATCAAACATAAATTTATTCACCCTAGATAATGGGGTAGATTACTAAGTGAAGAAAATAATTAGTATCTGAGATAAATCCTGAAATGAGTGAATCTATTTCAATTGAATCTATGAAAGTATTCAGTCACAAATAGATTCCAATCTTTGGGGGAAACTTTTTTCTATTGTGGATCAATTAGATGTAAAACTTATTATGATCTTTAGGCATAGATTTATAAGATACTACTATAGATTGGATCTTGTTTAGTATAGAAAATGAGTCCTTATTACACATAGACTGAAGAGAACTATATATTGATGCATAGAAATAAATGATTTTGAGGGAACTTTATCTTTAAAAAACTAAATGAACAGTATGTTGTGTAAATCCTCACATCCCATATGGGAAATGTTTATGGATAAATATGATAGAGATTAAACAGATCAAGAATACAAAATAAATTTTTTTTGGGAACAATTATAGTGACTTAAGGATAGATCCAAATGAATCTGTTGAATCAGTATTTGATCTGGTGAATGTAATTGTGGGGGAATGCATAGTTGTAGTGAAACCATAATGATGTGAATATTTTCTAAATAAATACTAAGATGATTTCCACCCCAATTAATTCTAAAATTATTGATACTTTAATATATATATATACACAAATTATAATCCATTGTATTGTTTTCATAGTACTCGTATCATATATTAAATGATAAATGATGATAATGAGGCCCAAGAAAGGGGAAATTCTCTAGAGGTTGAATTCAATTTCATAAAGAAGCTCACCGTCGAGGATGACTAAGAAGCAGAGTATTTGGATGATGTCAGTTCATTTTTTTCATTAAATCTATAAATGGGAAAAAGAAATTTTAGATTTAAACCTCCACCCATATGATATTAGTGTGGAAAGTTTGGGCACTTCTAGACTAAGTGTCCCAAGATGTATCAAGATGATGATGAAAATGGTGAGGTTCTCTTGAAGAAATATTTAACTAGTGTGAAATATTGGAGAATCACATAATATATATTATTTTATAAGAATAACAGAATTTCGCAAGTGGATAGTTAAAAAGTTACTTTGGTACATTAAGTTGAGGACTAGGATGTCCATAAAAAAGATGTTATGGTTCCAATTATGGGTAGTTCCAAGATAAGGGAAAATAATTGTGATTCCAATAGAGAGGTTTATTCGAGAGTTGATATATAGTTATAATTGTAATCTACTCATAAATATATTGCAATTTAGGGAATTTAAACAAAAATACCAACCAATTGGGGAATGATTCCAAAATCTACATACACTAGAAATAGTTGGAGAAGTCTGAGATGAGTGAATAAATTAAAAAGATCAAATATATAATGCTAAAAAACTCATTGAATATCATTTAGTGTAAGATAAATGTTAAAGGAAAATATAAGGACATATTTATTTTGACTAACGCATTTAAAGATCAAGTCAAAGAATTCAAATATCTTTAGGTAAATGTTATTGCTCTTTTAAAAAATTAGAACATCAAAAGAATCTCTAGAATTCTGGTTTGAAATCATGAAATAAGTTAAAATACAAAAAAGTAAAATTAATACCATGGAGGACCTGGAAAACTTGAAATTTATTTTCTATAGAGTTGAAACGAATTTCTTAATGAAAAAAATCATATTTGTGTCTTGATTACAAATAAAAATAAGTAATGATTGATTCTAGGTCTCACATGCCTACTCTAAAGAGGAACTTTTACTTGGGTACATATCAAAACCAAAAAACTCATAGAAATCATGTATAAACTATTATGGTATAAATGACACAAAATAATATACCATGTATGAGGTGTTATTATTGTGGAAATATAGGACATTCATAAAAAATAAATTCTATAAGAATGTGCCTTTGAAGACCCAAAGTGGTCATTCTGAACAACTCATTGAATCATCAAGAATACTAAATAAGTTAAATGAATTTATATCTTTTCAATATGTGGTTGTACAATCGTTCAATAAAAAATATAGATCATGTCAATCTAAACATGTGGGAAACCAAATACCAAGATTAAAAATCAAAGTGATTAGAAAATAATGGTTATAGGTATTTCAGTGAAAGCATTATATCATACTGGTGTATGGATTGTTAATATAATATGAACTTCTTGTATGATAGGATATTTGAATCTTTTCATAGGGATAAGTAATGTCATGGAATGTATCATTATATTTGGAAATGATGATGGGATAAATATTATTGTCCATGGGTAATCCAAATTTGGGGGAAATGATATGAGATGTATATATTTCTTTTTTTTATCATGGTCTCAGTCTCAACATTATTAGTGTCATCAAATTTTGTGACTTAAGAAATACAATAAGAATTCCCAAGATGTTTTATTTCACCAAGGGAAAGGTGGGTTTTGTGGTATTACAGGGGAATCACATGAAGTGGAATCTCTATACCATGTGAGTGGGGATGTAGATTTGTGCTTTCTATCCTAGTATGAAGAAAACAAATTTTTGAATAAACATATTCGACCTTTGAAACACACATACTCGGATAATCGTGTGAAAATTAATGCAAATCGAGATACCCCGTAGATATCACATGATCATACACACACATGTGTTTCTTTTGAAAAAGATATTACTACTTGGAATATGTACATGGTAAAATAATTGAAGTTGACAAGGGTTCTTTAGTTAGTGGATGTTGATGTGTATATACCTATATCCCCAAGATCTATTGATGGAAAGAGGTATAACATTAATTTAGATGTTTTATACAATAATATGGAATGGATGGTGTTCATTAACAAAAAGTACAATGTTTTTGTTTGTGTTACTCATTATCATATAAGGGTATAAAATATGATTGGATAGGAGATTATGATTTTCTATACTCATAATGGGATAGATTTTATAAATAGAAAAGTTAAGGATTATCTCATGAAAAATGAGATAAGGAACCACATATATATAGTGAGAACTCATCAATAATATCGTTTGGTTGAGAGTACTAAATTGATCACTAAAAAAGGATATTAAAATTATTATTGATAAATATATACCAAAATTTTATAGAATTAACCTGAAATTTCATTATTCTATGTTAATAATCATTATTTTTTGAGTTCAGGTGAAGAAAAGGCTACATATAAGCTATAATATGGAAAGCATACAACACAAATATACCTAAGAATTTTTTTGGGAAAATAATGTTAATGTGGTTTAAAATGAGTATAATATTCAATAAATCAATGAAAATTACTAGAATAATACTTTTGAAGAGGCGATAAGATTAGGGGGAGAATAGGTTCCTAAGGAATATTTAGAATATGATTTAGATTAACAAAATCAAGAATTTATACCTATTTTTTCCACAAAATCTAAATATTTGAATTCTAATTAATAGGAATAGTATCATCGGTGATTAGAAAACCACATTTAAAATGAGATAAATTAAGTTTCTATAACAAATATCTTTCTTATCATAGGTAGATCTAAAATGATTTGACAAAGTTTCATGCGGTGAGAATCAAGTTCAAGGAATTAATTTAGATCTTTAACAAATCAAAAAGAATTATACATGAAATATTTTTTTGTGGATGATAGAAAATAACATCATCAAAACCAAATTTTTCTTCTATAATAATCTTAGTGAAGATGATATGGTGATTCAAAACCTAGAAAAATTGGTGTGGAAGCGGTTCTCCCAAAGGATTACTGTGTTTTTGACCATAAAGGGGTGAATTTCTGTTAATCAAAAAATGGGGAGATATATTATTAATAAAGGATGGAATATTGGTGATAGGTAGATAAATTATCAATAAAGAATCAGGGGGATACAATTTTTTGACAAGGGGATATTTCTTCCCTGATGAATTAGGAAGATAAAAGAAACATGGGGAGTTTTGGGAAATCTAATGATATTAAAGAGGTTCTATAGATAAGGAGATACCATGGTAGGATGACCTGTGGGTTTTTAAAGAAATAATATTACACAAAATGGTTGATTAAGTATCTTTATCTAGAAATATTCAAGAAAATTTATCAATAATGAAGTGGTCAATTGATGATTTTTTCATATTCATATTATCTCACACACCAATTTTGATTCATGTGGGCTTATAGTATGTGTTCAATATATCTATGACTTTTATCATGATAAACTTAGAGTGATTGTTATTTAATAATTATGGTGATTTATTGTTTTTCAATGAAATATTATATGAATTTTTTAAGTGTTTTTAACGAAACTAAATAGGGGATATTGTTGGAAAAAATCCTCATTGATTTTGTTTTGAGGTTTTTTGTTTTTCTATTTGTTGAAAAATAAAATTGAAAATGTCCTAGAATGTTTTTTTACCGATGAATATTTTTTGATGGTGGTGATGTTTCCTAATGTTTTCTAAAAACAATTTCCTGAAATTATAGATTTTTTATGGAAAAGGAATGATTCCTGTATATAAATGTCATAGACCATTAAAAACTATGAATAACCATAAAGGATGCTTTCAGATAATTCACAAACAGTATATAAAGTATGTGGTGACAAAAAATAAAGTTCCCCATTATTTATGAATTTATAGGGAGAGTAAATTTAGAAAATCTTTCATTTTATATAATAAATTTGTGAATATAAAGAGTTGTTTTTTATGTGGCTTGATCATTTATGTATGGTGGATAATGTATTTTGGGTGATCGTGAAGGGGTGGTGTGCTATGAAAACCACAAAAAAGTTCAAGAAATCATGAATTAAAAGGGGTTTTATTTTCATCAAAAATTTGATGTTTCATTAGCTTTTCTAAAGTAGTTTACTAATATGTGAACCACATAGAAGGGACAACACATAATGAAGGAGTTCATGAGGGGCCAAAGTGAAATTTTATGATTTGTGGCCTATATAAATACCCTGAATCAAATCATTATGTGATATTGAAAATAGAAAGGGAATATTATAACTAGAGATAATTTGGATAATTATTAAAAAATAGTTTATAATTTCCATGAAATTAAGGAAGTCTATCCTAGAGGTAGTTAAATTAAAGAAGAAGGATTAAATCAGAAAGTACGTTGAGTTTATAAAGGGAGATTTGTTCACAAATAAAAAAGGTACTTCATGGAGGAACTGGCCCCTAATGTAGAAGTTTTTTTCATAACATTAGACTAGTTTGGGAAGAAATACTATATAATGCACAATGTTTCATAAATCAGGTTTATTAAGGAAGCAGAACAATTCATTAATGGGTTCTTTCACAAATAAGACACTACATGGTAAATAGGATTTCATATCTAAAGTGAAAAAGGATCCTCATGACACTCTCACATAGGTGTGCAAAAATAGACATGGTACCAAAAATATGAATAATATTCAAGAAGAGTAGTGTATTCAATTTATTTTAGAGAGTAGTGTGTTCTTCAAGTGTTCTATGTTGTAAACTATGGTAGATTATGAGTCTACACCATAACGTATAAAAACAATGTGCTATATTGGATTTGGAGCATTGTAACATTGCATCTGTATACTCCTTTGACATGAATTTTTAGGGTTTTCCATGTAAAATTTATGTATCATGTGCATGTTTGAATTTGGTTTTATACATTATTATAAGAAGGGGAGATATGAGTGTTTTTATTAATAATTAAACAAGATCAAAAAGTAAAAAATATTTTATCTGACACATCCTGATTCACCCCCTTATGGTATATTACATAGTGCCTCCAATTATGGTTTCAAATTAATTTGTAATAACTAATATTTATTGAATATAATACATTTCTTGCTCTATTCCCATACATGACTAGGTATAGATTCTCATATTTTAGTCAAACCTTGTAAAAAATATATGTTCTTCTATTTTTGTTTATTCTTTATATTTGGATGTTGTTGTCAGTGTTGAGGGTTAATTAATATATTCAAACTTCTTAACTAAAGGTAATTATTTGCATAAAAAGATGTGATATCTTAAAATGGATACAAGTATTAATTAAACGTTTTCAACTTTATTCACCCCCATATCTAGTGACTATAAAGATCACTGATAAAATTGATTTTAAAACAAGATCATTAGGTTTAGTTTGGTTGGATTTTTTTGTCATTCCTAGTTTATTATCATAATTAAATAAATTACAGATTTAAAGAGAATCCAGTTTCACTCTAGATGTAAATTTTTTAATAAATATCAATACTGACATAATGGTTTCAACAATAATATTGATGAATAGACATGAAAAAGAGTCTAATAATCTGGGAATTCTAAAAAAATTAGTGGGTTCACTACTACTTGAAGGTAATCGAAGTGGCTGTTTATCTACTAATTTTTCGTTAATAATTCCCTAGAAGAATCAATATAAATCTATAAGGAGTATAAAGAAAATAATATTATTTATTTTCTTGAATATTTATACATTGAATGAAAATATTACGTGAATAAATTTTCTATTCAGGTTTTCCCCTATATCTATTGATTTATCAAGGTTAAACTTGATGTTAAATGAAAAATAGTTATTGAAGCATAAAATATAAAAAATCAGTAACTAAGAAGTTGAAAAAGTAAAAAACTCCCACTGATCTTACTAAATACAAGGAAAAACGTTTATCACATTGTGTAAAAAAATTACCTAGTTAAATATGAATTTCATAAATACAGTGGTGGGAGAGTGGATATTACGATAATCCCAGAAGATAATATCCTTATTTTTGAAGAGAATAACAAAAACTATATCAATGTAAAATATATAAAGTTGGAAATAAAAGAAAATAGAGTAAAGAAGCTATAAAATCCTTTATATGATTAAATGAAAGTATATAAATACTAGATTTATAAACTAAATAAATAATTTGAATTTAGGGTCAAATAATTTGAATAAAATAATGACATTCTAATGTATTTAGTTACAAGATAAATTGAGATATCTGAAAACACCCAAGAAGAATCTAAAAAGACCACTGTGAAGGGAAGTACATCCATACAGGGTTCTAATTATAGTCTTTTCTCATCAAATACACATATATATTTAAAATATTACATTAATTCATTCCTTGACCATCAAATAATGATCTATTAGAATAAGGTAACACTTGACCCAAATTTTTTTATTTTTATTAACAGTATTTTATCTTCTAATATAGGTTCAATTTTAAAATCTAAAAAAATCATAAGTACATAGAAATACTAATAAATAAACTAATATTCCAAGGGTGTATATAAACTTATTTTATAAGTGAAATTCCACCAATAATGATCAAAAATGTCTTTTAGACCAAAAATTGAAAAGTTCAAATTTTTTCCAGACTTAAAAAATGTGGAAAACTAGATTTAGGGGTAACTATTGGTAAATTTTGGGGGTTGGAAACAGATCCATTGAATGTTGGTATAAAATTTAAATTTATAGATATTATATAGGTATTAATTTAAGAGGGAGAAAAAATAGTAGAACAAAAATATAAAAAAGATGGTAAATATGTCTATCATGTAAAAATTTAACTATATTAAAAATCTATTTAGGAATTACTGTATAAGTGATATTTGAGATTATGAGTGCTATAAGAACCTTCAAAGAAAAATTTATTTATATATTATAACAAAACCCTCAAAATAATAATATATAGTGAATTATTGATGAGTATACCTTGGGATATAATCTAAAGAGAAATATCTAGAAAACTAAACCCAAGATGATTACTGAAAACGTTGTCACACCAAGAAAAAAATGATGCTACTATAAAATGAAAATAAAAATCTTGTATGAATGTGAGAAATATATTAAATTTATTTACAAATATGTATGATGGAGTATATAATAGAATCAATAACTGAAAAAATAAATATAAGGCCTCGATAGTTGCGCTTCCAGATCTGGTACAAAAATATTGTATTTTTTTATAAAAAGTAACCACAAAATATAAAAGTATTTAAAAATGATGATCCTATTTGGTCTATTGTTTAGATGAAAATAACTATTATTACATATTATTGGTTCTAAAAAAATAAATAAAAGGAAAAAACTAATTTTTTTTCACATTATCACTTTATCGAAGGAAACCTCAATGATACTTCTAAAAGATCCTAATTTTTTTATAAAACATAGGGAGATCATAATTTTCTAGTATGGGGTTTTAAAAAAGCCAGTGAAAATATTTTTGAAAATTTAATTTTTTTAATAACTTTTTAAAAATATACCTTTGTAATTTAGTTTTAAGAAAAAAATTTGAAAACCCCTTAAATTTAAAAAATATTATTTTTAAGATTCCTTCTGAAATAATAATTTCCTTAAAAATACTTCTAAAAAAACTTTGAAAAAATGCTTTGGAAAATGCATTTGAAAATACATAAGCCATTGAAACAAATATAATAAATTTGACAATAATTATTACTTTGAAAACATTATAATATGTTTGAAAATAATTACACCACTGAAAGCCTTATAATACCTTTTAAAAAACACAAACTTTTGAAAACATTGTTATAAATTTGAAAATACTTATGCTTTTGAAAAAATTGTAATATCTTTCAAAATAGTTACACTTTTGAAAATATTCTAATACTTTTATAAATACATACATATTTTAATATATTAGAATATATTTTCAAATACTTACGCATGAAAAAACTTTTCTTAATAAAATAATCTAGTGGTCTTTAAGAAAATATTTAGGTGGTTTTGGAAAAAAATCACGGGGCCACATGAAACATTGAAGGATATCTAGTTCTACCCACAACCTATGGGAAATATTCACTTCCTATCTCCATATCATGTTTAAAAATTCTATGTACTAAATGTTATAAAAACATTTTGAGCTTCCCTTACACACACGCATATATATATATATATATATATTACTAGATTTTTTTCTTTAAAAACATGAAAATGTATTGTTAATTATAAACACATATATTTATATTAATATATTTAAATGTGAACTTTCATAGGAAATCACTTATGAGATTTTCTACAACAAAAGATCATAAAAATTTCCTCTTCATTTATGCATGGGATGTTAAATAATTAATGATTAACACCCATGTATTTATTGTTTCATTAATAAACTCATTAAAATACATGAGGTTGAAATATAATAGAAAACAATATCTTTTTTCATTTTAAATTAATCCTTGAATAAATAATGAATGTAATTATTTAATTAATTTATTTTATACATGAAATAATGTTGTGAAAGTATGATCCATTAAAACATGATATAATAGGAATTGTGAAATCACTACTCACATAAAATATTAATTTTAAATATGTATATATATTTTTTCTTTAATAAATAAATCGTAAGGAAAATAAATTATTTAATATATAATCTAATACTTGATAGTTTTAAATAAAATATTATATCCTTGTATAATTTGGAAAATATAAACTTGTGGAAGAAAAGTTAAAACAAATTTTAGTATATGAATTCAAATCATTAAATAATAGTTAAATGAGTATATATATGTGTAAACACACCTGTGAATCATAAGTATAAAACCCCTTATACTTTTAGAATAATATCTTTTTTAAAAAAATAAGGGGATTTAAAATAAAAAATTAAATTTATCCCTTAACAATAGTTTATGTTTTTAAAATATATAAACATGAATGTTTTGAAGAAGATGATGATGATGTGTGTGTGTGTGTGTCCCCTTGCATAAACCCAATTTTGAATGTTCTTGCATAATTAGGAAATCCTGATGTTAATAATCATTGTGTTTTAAAAAAATAAATAAATATATGTATATATATATATATGTATATATGTTTTTTTAAATATACCCCCTTGACTAAAAATGGAGAACCCCAAAAGGGAGGAAACATCTTCAGAAAATTAGTGTTCGAACCAGTTAAAGGTAATGGGTTTTCACCTACTTGAGGTTACTCAAACCAGAGGGATAGGAAGGTAAAAGGAAGTGGAGCTCTTCTTGTGTTTTTATAATTCTAGGGTAATTACACTAAAACCAATTAATATATATATATATATATATATGGAGGCTTATGGCTTTAGCTTCTTGGATAATCTGTGATCTGAAGGGAATACCCTGTAGAAAAAAATAGTGTATCTAAACTAACTTAGCTGAGGTGTTTAAATCCACTATTCATGTATTTTTATAACATTAAATGATGAGGGGTAAATTAAAACTATTTTTTTGAAATAATGACACCTAGTTTCAATTTTTGGATGATGAATACACATTTACGCATGTTTTCTGGCCAAAGATTATTCATGAAGAAAGAATGGGCAGTGGATGATTGATTTTTTATAGAATGAACACCTATAATGAGTAGGTCTTTAGATCTATGGTCCTATTCTATTTAATATATAAAATAAATAATGTGTAGGATATTTTTTGTAGGTTATCATGTTATTGTTTCTATGTGGTGATATAAGGTCATAGATATTCCTTTTATGGTGATGAAGGTTGGTTAGGTGTTCTCGAGAAGGGATGAACAATGAAGAGGGAGGTGACTTTAGAAATGGTCATATGGAAGTGATTTTATAATCAAATAGTCATTGTTTAATAATTATTTATATATAGTTATCAATAACCATAAAAGGTGATCCCACATCAAATGATAGAACAATTTTCTAATCCCTTATACACTAAGCGGTGACCGCCACTTGCCAAAAGAATGTAACAAGGATAGTACCCAAGGGCCTTATTCATGGGCCCATGTAGGATTAGACCTAACCTATGCATGACTTGGGTCATGACTCACCTTACCTATACATGTACGGGTATTGGACAAACCTATAACTCTATCATTTGTGTTGAGGTATGGCTTCTATAGGGTGGTTGAGCAAGCCTAGTGTGCACTCTCCCATTGAGGATTATCTTGCAAAGTCCTCTTGGCTTTGGATGGATATATTTTTTTAATATAAAAATTATAAAACATAAAGTAAAAATTAAGTTATCTATAAATTATCTACTTTTATTTGTTTTATTATTACATTTCAAATATGACATAAATTATATTTTTTAATTTCATTCATATGAGATAAATTTTTATACTAAATTGACCACTTAGTTGATGTTTTTAATATTTTATTTTATGAATGTTCATTACTATAATATTAATATAATTTCTTAAATTATATGAAAATTGATATTTACTATGTTTTATTATTATCAATATTTTTTGAATTTCATTTTAAGTATATATTTATGATTTCAATTTGATTACTTTTGAAAACAAATTATCAAAGAATCGTTGTTGAATAATGTCATAAAATAAGGGTTCAAATAATTATTATCAAAATAATATATCAATTAAATAAAATATAATAGCTATTTTAAATAGATAATAATGTGAAGTTCAAAAGTAATGATTTTCTAAACATAATTATTACATATCAAAAAGAAATAATAATTAAAATAATTACCATTTTGACTTATAAATTATATATGGTGTTCAAAAATTAAATTACTATATTTATAAATTAATATTTATAGAAAATTGAAAATTTATTCTAAACATAGGATATTAAAAATAAATTTTTTAAATGTATTTTTAAGTAAAGGATTATATATTTAAGAATTTTTTAATAGAAATAATGTTATTTATGGAATATAAATATATTAATATACTTACATATTCCTCAATAAAATGAAGATAATATTTTATATTAATTTACACAAGAAACAAAATCTGACAATGGAATACATTTATGTAAACGTTAACTTACACGTTAGTTTGTTTTAATTATAAAACACCTTTATTTAATAAACATTTATTAAATTTCTTGAATTCTTGTGCTGTTAGAATAAATAGATTTTTTGGTGGAAAAATATTTAAAGAATAATTCAAATTTCATGAGAGGTTGGAAAATAATAGTGATCCATGGATTATTTATAAAAAGTAAAGAGGTGAAAACAATCAGGATATACACTTAATAATATCATTACGTGGATATTATAGAAAAAAGATTTTTTCTTAAAAAATAACTAGAGAATTTATTTCCCAAGTATTATTTTAAAAAGTATAATTTCTAACACATATTTAAGGATAAGAATATACATAAGAAATGAATGACTATTTGAACAATGAGTTTGCAATTGGAAAAATAATTGGAGAGAGAATAAGAAAATGTGAGTAATTTTCTTGATAATGTGAAAAATATTATTCTAAATATTAATAAGTCTTATGAAAAAATACTACCACACTACATAAAGAGTTATATATAATGAAAACCAAATTATTTTCAACAATTATGAGTTATTTAAAAATTAGATCTGAGAAGAAATGAGTTTCTAGGTTTAGAAGTAAATCCAAACACTATTTATCTCAATATTGAGCTAATGGAGAACTTAACTTATTCCATTTTATTATTATGTTCTCATGCATCGAAATGATGTTAGTGTACAAAAGGTGATAACTAGACCTATTCTATAATTACTATATAGTAATAAAATTTATATATCATAAATTTATTGATGAGTCAGTTCCATATTTGAAGGAGGTATTAAAAGGGATGTGCTTAGAGTTCACTTTTAAGGATTTCAACCAAGAAAAATTTCTGATAGAGTGAATCCCTTGAGATATAGTTGACAAGATACAAAAAATGAAGAGTATTTTTATGTAAAATTTTAATTTTGGATAGTTCTTATATAAAACCGAAGTATATTTATAGAATTTATAGTTTATTAATCTATTATTTGATTATAAAAATATGATTATTATGGGAGACTATTTTTTTGGTTTAATGATTACTTGATGAAGGAATTAAATTCTTTATTTGAATGTTTTTAATGTGTTTATTTGAGGTGAGGGTATATTTTTGTGTATAAAACTACTTGAATGAACCCTAAGAAGATAAATTTTGAGTAGGTATCACATGATTAATATTTTATGGGTAGTTGTGATTCATAGGTTAGTCCATCTTGTTCTCAGAATTTATTTAACTTATGTATACTTAGCATTGACTAATTGATGGGTCACTGCCATATAAAATGTTATGCAACCATTCTGTCAAACTAATATGACTTAATATATTAAGAAAAGGATAGAATAAAATAACCAAGATGAAAATGTCAAGGGGGAAGGAATAAGGAAGATATATGAACATGACTTCCACTTAAATTATGACCATTGTAATTATTTTCAATAAATAGAGGGGAAAATAACATATAGGGTAGAATAATAACTACTAAATTCATATTGATAATGATTTATTATGAATTAATTTTAAGTATTTAAAAAATAAAAGGGGGATATTGAAGGATTAAATGAATTTCATTGGTTTTATTTATATACAATAAGTTAAGAAAATAATTTATATTGTCTTGGTGTGTAGGGTGATCAAGGAAGAGACCAATAAATATGAATTTAGAGCTTCCCTATGTATTAGGAAATGGTTTTGGTGTCTCTTAGAGAACTCCTAAAAATATATCTAGGTAGAATGGTTATAAATTTGATGATTATATATATGGTTATTAAATATTCATGGAAAGTGTAGTTTAAGTGGGAAGAACTATCTACAATAGTTTTTATAATATTGGTGGAGTGATATATTTAATTGAAAAGGTTAAAGAGATATTATTATAAATGTACAAAATTGGTTAGAATTTAGAAACCATCCATGGATTTTTTTTGATTTTGTCAATACTTCACTATGTGTATTATCCATGAACATTTACCAGTGTAGGTAAACCAAATAAAACACTTATATTCTCATGTGAATTAAATTTTATATATGTTCTTGATGTTTTCTATAATCATAATTGATAGAGTAATATAGTAAAAATAGTTCCATTTATTAAGGAAACATGATATGATAACGATTGAGACTTTCAAAGGAAAATATTTTTTTTAGAATCAATAATTCACCACCTTTTAGGGTTCCATGGGTCTCACATCAAAACATTATGTTAACAATAATTGGTATTAGTGTGCAATGTTTCTAAATTAGATACCATTTTTTCAATTTTTTTCAATTTTTTTCACACATGGATTTAGTATTGAGGCCTCATGTTTTTAATGGATCTAACCTTTATGGTAGGGAAAGAGAAAATATTTAGATTTATACGAGATTTTTTTGATGATTTTTTAGAGTATAAGCATCATGATAAAAATTTAAGATGGTATATGGAAGGGTTCATTGATACAATGTCACCTAAGATATTAGTTTCTATTTTATTGAATATAGTATTTAGGAAAACTATTTAGTTGTCCTCAACCATTGAATTTTGAGAAAGTATGAAGGTTATATATGAAAAATCATGAAATAAGAAATGTTTATGCATCTAAAATTTTTTGATGGAGAAGTTGGATACAGTTTCCTTATGAAAAAAGCAATATTGAAGAGTAGGATTAAAAATATGAAAACCTTAAAGAAGTTATTTTCCTTAACTAAGGTAATTATTTTTGATTATATTGATAAATAAAATTATAATATTTTTTTAGAAATATATATTCAATATATAAATCTATATTTACAAATATATATATGGGAATATATTAGGATTACAATTAAGATTTAGAAATAGTATCAATTTAACAATCCATATAATTTTTTTAAAATAATCCAGAAAATATCCAATACATATAAGAAAAAGTGGATCAATTTAAGATTTTTAAATGACTTTAATTTTATTTGATAAAGAAATTTATATTTCTGTAATAATAGTTTAAATGGATAGAAGTTATCTATTAAGGTATTACTTCAAAAAATGAATATAAATATTAAACTATAGAATGATTTACCCAAAGAATTTTTAGATGAAGTGGAAGAAAAAATATCTAAGGAGTAAGAATAATAACTATAAAAACTAAAGAAATGTTAAGATAAATAATTTTAAAGTATTATTAATATTTTTTAATTATTTTTATAGATTTATATTCATTATAAAAATTTTAGTTAATTTTTTAGTCAAAAGGAAAAAACAATTATTTCTAACAAAATTGGATTTTCATGCATTATATGGTTTATTTGGAAGCATGTGTAATAACCTAGATTCCATGTAAATTTTTTGGTAATTAAATGAGATTATTTTGAGACCATCCTCTAAGACAGAACGTGACTCTGACGCCTAGAGTGGTGAGAATGCATTTTCAAACTATTTTTAAAGTTCATTAAATAATCAAGTGAGTGGGTTTTTATAACATTCAAACCAGTGCCCTGATCAAAAATATGTGGGCACTGTTCAACTCAGAGTGTCAGGATTCTCTAAGAAAGGGACTAACATTGACCGGTGCGCTTTGATCAAATAAGATAGTTTTCAAGAATTTGAGAAGAAAAATAAAATAAATATAAAAACATATTTTTTATTTCTCTTCATCGTTACGCAATGACTCGTCAGCACTTTATCGTAGTGAAGAGGTGACACAGAATCCATTAATTAACCTTATTAATTAATCAGTCTTGTGACGCTGCAATGCACATCGTGTATTCCTTCTATAATTTAAACATAAATTCAGGGTTGATACACTACCTAGGAATTCCTTTGTTGAACAATGGAGGAAACCCCACCAATGATGAACTCTAGAGAATTGGAAAGCAATGACGACACCCTTGGAGAAAATATTCAAGATCTAAGATCGATGAATCACGACAGACGGTCATCCTCGACCAATATCCTTTTTCCCGGGTAGGGGTTTGTTTAATTATAAATGTATCCTTTCCTTTCCCTGTTCTTTGTTTTTCATGATGAATGTGGTCTAACCCATGAATAGTTTTCTCTAGGGATCAATTACATACACGGGATGGGATTTTGGCTTGTGGGAATTAAATAAAATTGTATATAACATGTGAACATTCGATATCTCCCCTTTTTTTAATGTGACAAATGAAGTCCAAAAGAACATGAAACTTTTTGTTTCTTTGGGTGATTCTTATGATAACCTCTCCCCCATACTTTATTCATCGAAACTCTCCCATGGTCATGTCAGATTGTTTCCAGGAGGTTCTGAATGTGGCCGGATCCCTAGATCGATGACGATAAAACTTGGTATCCATGACAGTGAATGCCCTGAGGATCATAGCAGACACTCCTGATCGAAGAACAGAACAGTGGAGAAAGTACAATTGCCGGCGGAGGAGATCTCTAGTGCACCGCCACTGGCGGTGAGCACGGGTAGGAGGCATCCTGCCTTGGAGGTACACCCTGGTGGTGGAGGCTATAACCAGTAGGGGAAGCGGCGGTGTAGAGGGCGGTGCTGGTCGGGCACTGCGTTAGTTAGAGCAGAAATGGGCAACATCATAGGCTGGCACGTAGTACCGCATATTAAGGATAAAAATTTGGCCTCAGCTGGTCACATGGCTTCACTACCTAGATTCTAGCATGATGTCTGGGTTGGACCCAAGTCTGCCCACCGATGCGGGCTGAGATGATGGGGGTGAACTGGGTCGCTATTCTGCCAGGGTTAGAGTAGAACCGGACCACTATGTGGGCTGGTGCAGACAAAAAACCAAACTATTACGGGGCCCAAATGGAAAAAAACTGTTCCAACTATGTTTGGTTGGGTTAGAGGTTACGGACCAGGTAGGTGGGCGACCGGGCGGGCTGGACACATGACCGAATCAGACCGGGTCCATCAAGGCACAATGGACCTGGCCACTGGTCCAGGTCGGGATGGGATGACCCAATCCCAACCAAGTCAATTCCGGTCATCTGAACTAGTTTTGGTCATGTGGGACCCCCGGGCCGGGTTGGTAAGGTCGGTCCAACAAAGTCTGACCGGGCCCGAATGCAACCGACCCCTGTTCACTAAGACGCCAATATCTTTTAGATCGACCATCATATTGATTCTATTTATATGGTGTTGGGACCCTTGTGATGATAAAATTCTTTGTGTATACTCTAGGTGTGTTTTTATGGTATTCAATATATGACCGATGAATTGAGGATTAGATTCTCCCTGAATTAGATGCATAGGAGAGTGGGAATAATACAGATGGATGTGACATGAAGTATATGATGATCAGGAAATCGGTGGCCCAATGGCTGAGTGGACCTTCGTGGTCTAGTAGACAAGAGGATCTCGGTGGCCCAGTAGTCAAGTGAACATCAATGGTCAAGTAGCCAAGTAGACCTTAGTGGTCCAGTGGCCGTATGAACCTAAGTGGTCCAGTAGCAAAGTGGACCTTAGTTGTCCAATAGGCAATCAGACCGTTATGGTCTAGTAGCTGAGTAGACCTTAGTGGTATAGTAGTGGAGTGGGACTCAGTGGTCCAGTAGCTGAGAAAATTGCAGTGACTCATCAAGGACGAGTCCCTTAGTAGTAGAAGATGATTCATCTTTATGACTGATAATCTTATTTTCTATACTTTGAGTTATACATAGTGTGAGTTGTATTTGTATTGTGTTCCTTGTTTTGTGGTTTTTCATTGTTTTCTTTCCATTGTGGGTTGGGGTCCCTATCGAGTATTCTATTACTCACCCCTACAAGGGCTTGTCCCACAAAAGTCGCGTCTCATGTAGGTGATCGATGCTTCAATGGAGACCTTGGTGGGTTGGGACCAGGTGGTTCCCAGTGAGACGGGACGAACATGAATACTTATATAGCTATATGTAGCTACCCTTAATCTACCCTTCAGGTAGAGTATTGAGCATAAGGGTCATGGTAGTTTTAATTTCCTTTCATTAATTTGTGATTGTATTCTAGCCCATCTGTACTTTCAGTTTTTATTTTAATCTCAATAGTTTTCTCAGTAACAAATTTGGTTTAATTTTTTTTATATTATATAGTTTGTGCTTCATGCATGTGTATAGGATTAAAGGCAATACGTTTGATTCTTGAGATATACCTAATCGATGCTAGTCACTATCCCCTAGCCTGTGGAAGGTGGAATTGGGTTAGTCATGGCATGGGCATTGAGGTACAGGTCCAAAAAAAAGTTGTATTAGAGGGTGGTCTGTTCTACCAGAAGAACTAAGAGTCTGTAAAATTTATGGGGTAACAGTGTTATGTGTTTCATTTTCATATTTCAATCTAGGGATTCTACTGTTTCTACAGTGTCCAGCGTATATATACACCAAGACCCTGAATACTTATTTCCAACTAGGTACATGAAAACACTAGTTTTACGCATTTTTCAATTTTTTTCTCATGATATTTCAGATTCCGATTCAGCTCACCAGGTATAATATATTAATATTGATTTATCTTGATCACTTTTAGGATTCCTCTATATAGGCAGCCATCTAGGGTTAAAATGTTTGACCATGAGGATATTTCATAGAGTGATGAGGCTTAGGTACATGGATTGTTTCCCGAGATGGAACCTTCGAGCATTGTCCCAGCTTACCACTACTCTTTGGTCAACAATTACTACCGGTGGTACTAGTATAGGTTGCACATAGGCTCAGTGCCTTGCACGAGTTCCAAAGATAGAGACCTATGAAATTTATTGGAGAGACAGATCCTCGGGTCATTTAGTATTTTCTAGAGGTGGCGACAAGAGTCTTCTGCTTAGTGAGGATACCACTTGACCAGATGGAAGTTCAAGCCATGAGCCTTTTGCAGGTCTCTGTAGGGATATGATGGAGTTTGATGATCTAGATTCATTAGGAGGTGACCCTCACCTGGTCTTACTTTGAGTGACTATTAGGGAGGATTTCTTCCCCATGACTTTGCATTCAGTGCACATATTAGTGCTACTTCACCTATATAAGCGTGGACTAATAGGTGTCTAAGTACTCTGTGAGGTTCACATACCTCTACCATTACTCTACATATATGGTTCGAGAACCTTTATTTAGTTTTGGGACCTTTGAGCAGATACTCTGATGTTGGATCATGGAAGTTATGAATTTCCCTAGCATCCCTATGACATATGGGGTGTTAGAGAGAGCATTACTAGTGATGATATTCCTCAAAGATTAGGAACTGATGGCGGGAGCTACCACTGGTGACAGGTGGATGAATCATCCATTGAAGGTATCCAACAACGGATACAAAGGCCCAAATGCACCAGACCATTTATTGTAAGATCCCAGGACTCTGGGTTGGTGGTACGAGGATTCCAGAGCATAGGGAGTCATCATTGGAGAAGAGAATGCTATGCATGTGGTGTGTAAGGGAACATGGCTCTGGATTGCCTGTCACACTACGCAGAGGACCAACAGATAGCTATGGGACTGCCAAGGTAGCATCAGAGACATGAACATGGTGGTCCTCTAGGTGACGAACATGGTGGAGGAGTGGAACAAGCATCGGGATGTGGGCGTAGGTATGAGGTACTACTACCACCACCCCCAGGAGGTCCACAACAGGCTCTAGAAGTAGGTGGATAGGGGCAGAATCAAATTTAGAAAATCAAGGCCTATGGTCCCAACATCTTGGAGATGACACTAGGTATAATATTTGTCTTTTCCACTTTATCTACAGTTCTTATACACATAGGTTATAGTTTCTCTTTCCTTACCATGGACCTTTTGCAGATCTCAAAGATTCTAATTGAGTCGTTGGCTCGATCCTTATGATTATTGATTCCTACTGGAGGGGATTTGATGATCACACAACAATACCGATGGTGTAATCTTACTCTTGGATGTGAGAACTTTGGCTAGGATCTCCTATTAGTGACGTTGAATCCTTAAAATGTCATTTTGGTTATAGAATTTCTATCAATAGTTCATGCTCAGATCAAATTTTTTAGATGAAATGTATGACATGTCCATAGAGATGGAAATCTATTTTCCATTGTCAAATAGAAGGAAAATAGATCATAATGATATAGACTCATACATAGGAGGGTGAGGCCGATCACTCATCAGTTGGCTAGCATGACCCTCAGTGCAGTAAATGAGATGAGTCCACAGTTTCCTATAGTGGTGGATGAGTACGAGGACGTCTTTCCAGAGGATGTACCAGGACTATCTCATCATAGAGAGGTAGAATTATACATCGATCTGTACCCTGAGATGGCACTGATATATACACCTGCATATCGGATTGCTCCTATAGAGCTCTATGATCTAAGGGTATGCTTAGAGGACTTGCAGAGGAAGGGGTTTGTAAGACCCAGTGTTTCACTATGGTCAGCCCCAATGTTGTTTTCCACGAAGGTTGACGGACGATTGAGGTTATGCATGGACTTCTGGTGTCTAAATCTATTGACTGTGAAAAAAATATACTCTACCAATGACTGATGACCTCTTCGATCAGCTGAAGGGAGTGTGATGGTTCTCAATGATAGACCTATGATCAGTCTATCTCCATTTTCAAGTATGGGATGAGGAAATATCAAATAAAAATTTTAGAATTCTCTAGGGCCACTATAAGTACTTAGTGAAATCATTTGGCATGATGAACGCCCCGGTAATGTTCATGGGACTCATAAACATGATATTCAAGCTGTATTTAGACTAGTTTTTAGTGGTATTCATTGATGACATCTTAGGGTATTCAACATCTGAGAAGGATCATACGATATGTCTGAGGATGGTTTTGGACACACACATAGAGCACCAGATTTACGAAGAGCTCTTGAAGTGTGATTTATGGTTAAAAATGGTCCACATTTTAGGACATTTCTTCTCAGAGGCCAGAGTTGTGGTGGATCCAGTGAAGATTGATACGTTTTTTTCTAGGGAGCCACCCAACAGCATTATTGAGGTGAAAATTTTCTTTGGATTGTCTAGGTACTGTTGAAGGTTTTTACCTGACTTCTCTAGCATGGTAGCACCAATGGCGGCATTGAATAAGAAGGGAAAACCCTTAATGTGTACACACAGATTCTAGAAGAACTTTCAGAAGTTGAGACAGATCTTGATGACTGCTCTTATCTTGAGGATGCCGAAGGAGGGCGTCGACTATGTGGTGTTCTGTCACGCATCAAGAAAAATTCTTAGTTGTTTCCTAATGGAGGGGAAGGAATTATTACTTATGTCTCATGAGAAATAATACCACATGAAAATAACTATAAGACTCATGACCTTTAGTTGGCAGTGGTAGTATTCGCACTGAAAATGTATCCACACTACCTTATGAGCGAACGATTCATCATCTACTCTGACCATAAGATTCTCAAGTATATACTATCTCAGAAGGATATGAATATGAGAAATCAATGTGGTCTAGATTTCCTCTATAACTATGACTTTGAGATATTCTATACACTTGGGAAGAGGAATGTGGTGGTAGATTCTCTCAGTAGAAAATCGAGTTCACAACTACCGAACGATGCCTCAAAGTAGTTGGCCTCACTTTAGATATCATTCGTAGATAAAGAGGATACATCTTTTATTATGTAGATTCTAGTTTTCCCTCCAATATTACATTATGTCAAGGAGGTGATACTCGGAAATTCCATCTATGAGACTACACATGCCCAGATGTCTATATGGCATGCCCCTGATGGATATTCAAAAGGTTGGGAGCACATCATCCTTTTCAGAGGACGCATTGTAGTGCTAGTGGCATTGTGGTATTAGGAGTTGATGGAGTTTCATACATCACCTTTGGTAGTATATCTATGTGTGGTGAAGATGTACCAGGACCTCCAATGTCAGTACAAGTGGTTGAGGATGAAGAAGGTGGTGGAAGAGGTTGTCTGAAGATGGCTCACTTATTATCAAGTGAAGGATGGGCACCAGGTTCTAGCAGGATAGACACAACCCCTTGAGGGATCAGGGAGAAAGTGGGATTAGATATTGATGTACTTCATGATGGGATTACCATATACATATAGGGTGCATGATACCATCTGAATGATCGTAGACCAACTCACCTAGTCATTCTTATTTCTACACATTCGAGAGCAGGGTTCAGTAGAGAGATTGAGACGCCTCTATGTGGAGGAGAAATTTAAACTCCAAGGACTCCCATCTGTGATAGTCTCATATCGTTTTTCACGATTTAAAAACAGGTTTTGGAAGCTATTGTAGGTGGTGTTTGAGACTTAGCTGTGCTTGAGCACAGCCTTTCACCCACAGATGGATGATCATACGAAGCAGACTAGACAGACTATGGATGGCATGGTTTGTTCTTGCATTCATGATTTTTGTTGTAGTTGGGAGGACCACCTACCATTGGTGGACTTTTCATAGAACAACAAATACCACTTCACCATTGGTATTGCATCATTCTAGGTACTGTATGGATGCCGATCTCGGACACCATTATGATGGACATACCGAGGGGAGTCAACACTCATTGTTTGAGAGATGGTATAGGCTACCATAGAGATGGTACATGTCATCTGAGAGTGGATGAAGATTGCACAAAGCTGATAGAAGTCATATGATGATATGAAACGGAGACCCTTGCAGTTATAGTAAGGGGACCACATATTCCTACAGGTCTCTCCCCGACGAGGTATATGGAGATTTGGTTGGGGCGTTATGCTCTCTCCGAGGTTTTTTGGACCTTTCCTAATATTTTGCAGAGTGGGAGAGGTGGTGTACCACTTGGATCTACTACTGTATTTAGAGAGGGTTCATGACATCTTCCAATTATCCCATCTTAGGAGATACATGAATTACCTTTCCCATTCCATAGACCATGACGAGTGGGAGATTAACGACGGGGTGACAATAGTAGAGTGACCAGTGGAGATAGAGGATCGACAAGAGAGAATATTTTTTGGATGGTCGATTCCTCTGGTACGTGTTTGCTGGAATCATGAGAATATGAAGGAGAGCACATGGGAGCAAGAGACTCAGATTCGTGCTCAGTACCCCCATTTGTTTGATTAGCCCTTGTTTTGGATTACGAGGATGTAAAGCCCAAAATTTGTGGGTAATGTAATGCCCCATAATTCCATGTAATTTTTTTAAAAATAAAATGGGATTATTTCAAGACCAGTAAATGAGACAGAACATTATTCAAAAGCTTGGAGTGCTATATTGTATTTTTGAACAATTTTTTAAGTTCATTAAATAATCATGTGAGTGGGTTTTTCTAACTTTTAAACCAATTCCCATATCAGAAATTCAAGGGCTCTGCTTAACTTAGAGCATAAATATTTTCCTAGGAAGGTCCTAATATTGGGTATCATGGGTTGACCAAAAAAGATAGTTTTTGGGACTTTAAGAAGAAAAATAAAATCACTTAAAAAATTTATTTTATTATTTCTCTTCATCGTTACACAGCGACTCGTCATCACTAAGGTGAAATGATGAGGTGACATCGAATCTATTAATGAAACTCATTAATGAATCTATATGGTGACAATAAAATGCACATTAAATCTTCCTTCATTAATTAAAATAGGAATTCATGGTTGAGAAACAACCCTAGAATTCATCTGATGAAAGATGAAGGAAACCCTTCCAACAACGAACGCCAATAAATCAGAAAGTGGTGACGACAACATTGGGTAATGGATTTGGGACTAAATATCGCAAAATGATGATGGATGATTCCTAGGTAGGGATTTTTTAATTCTAAGTGAATCCTTTCTTTTCCCATTTCTCTTTTTGCATGACGAATGTGGTCCAACCCACGAATAGGTTGACCCACGGATTGATCTCATATGCGGTAGGGGATTTTGGCATGTAGATATTAAAGAAAGTGGAATATAACTTGTGAATGTTTGATATATCCCCTTTTTCTAACTCAAATAATATAGTCCAAATGAATAAGGGAAACATTATTTTCTTTGGTTGTTTCTGGTGATATCCTCTCCACCATGCTTTCTTCGCCGACAGACCCATGTGGTCACATTAGATTATTTCTAGGAGGTTTCAAATGTGGCCAGACCCGTAGATCAACGATGAGATGATGTGAGATATAGGAAAATGAAGGCAAAGACCAGAGGATCATAGCGGACCCTCCGGTTCAAAGAACAGACCACCGAAGCAAGTCTGTTGGCCCGCGATGACAGTCGTGGGTGGGAGGCGGCACACCCTAGTGGCGCACCGACGTGGAAGAGGCCACAACCAATAAGGGTTGTGGTGGTATAGGGGGAAGGTGCACTGAGGCGATGGAGGTTTCAACTAGTAGGAGCCACGGCGGTGTAGGGGGGTGGCACCGGGCGGGCGCCGCATCGGTTTGAGCACCCCGTAGAGTGAACTGGCACGCAATCCATGTGGGAACACATTTAGATTGGTGGTGAAAGAACTCAGATGGTCGTGTGGCTGTGTGAACCGAAAGAAAGAGTGGGATCTAGCCTGGACCCAAGTTGGAATGCCGATGAGGTCTGTGCCAATGGAATGAATCGGCCTGCTGGTCGGCCCAGGCTTCTGGAGAACTGGCCTTCCATAGTGGTCGGGCCGGATAGGAAACTGGTCTGACTAAGTCATACTGTGTCATTTGGCGACCCGGATGTCTGGACCAATGACCAAACCAGGAGTTCTGGGCCACGAAATCCAAAAACTAACTAGGTCGGGTTGGCTAAACTGGGTCAAGTCATGTGGGACCCCCAGGCAGGGTTGGTCTAGTCTATCCGACTAGGTTGGACCGGGCCTAGAAGAAACTGACCCCTGTTCACTGAAATTCCAATATCTTTCAGACCAGGCATTTGATTGATGTAGAGTCTATAGGTTTGAGACCTTTGCGCTGAGACCATACTTTGGGTATACTCTAAGTGAGTTTTCATGGTAGTATAAATATGACCGATGTATTGAGGAGTAGATTATCTTGGAATCAAACACACTGGACAGTGGGAATCCTACGGATAGCAGTGACATGAAGGATGTGATGAGTGGGACCTCGGTGTCTCAGTTGTGGAGCAGACCACTGTGGTCCAGTAGCGGACCAGACCTTAGTGGTCCAGTATCTGAGTAGACCTTAGTTATCTAGTAGCTTAATGGAGCTAAGTAGTACAGTATCTGAGTGGACCTTAGATGTCCGATAGCCGAGCATACCTCAGTGGTCTAGAAGTCTAGCGATCCAGAGCGACACATCAAGGATGAGTCCCTTAGTAGTACAAGATGATTCATTGTTATGACTGATAATCTTACTTTCTATACCTTGAGTTATACATGGTGTGAGATGTATTTGATTTGTGGTCATTAATTTCTGGTTTTTCTTTGTGGTATGTCCTTTTTGGGTTGGGGTCCCCACTAATTATTGTGTTACTCACTCATGTGTGGGCTTCACCCACATGTGTCGTGTCTTATGCATGTGATCGCCACTTTAATAGAGATATTGGTGGTTCAGGACCAGATGGTTCTTAGTGAGACGATAGGTACATTCTTACTTCTACGGATACAAGCATATACCCTTCACCAACCCTTCAGGTAGGTTCTCGAGCTGAAGAACTATGGAATTTATAATTTCCATTGTGGTTTTGGGCTTGTATTCTAGATCCTTTGTACTTTCAGTTTGTACTTTACTCCCAGTAGTTGTCTCAGTGACTATTTTGGTTTAATTTCAACGGTTTGTGTTTTGCGTGTGTGTACAGATTTAAAAGAAATTAATTCCATTTTCAAGATATTCCTACTCAGTGCTAGTCACCAACACCTATCCTTTAAAAGGCGGGCTTGGGGTAGTAACAACAAAGGTCTTGAGGGATGGTTCATGAAAACATGATTTAAAATTTTTATAATTGTAATTTGAATAAATGAACTTCATTTTTTAATTCACCATTTCAATGTTTTCTCCATATTATTTTTTTATAGTTTTTTGAAAATATTTATTTTTCAATGAAAGGTAAAAAATACTATTTTTTATTCAATATTGTCTTCTATTATCACATATTTAAAAAGTATAATTATATTATGTATTAGTTTAAAATTTTAATTAGTACCTTTAATTAAAAAATATCATGAACTGAACCTTTTCAGGCTTGAGCAACAACTACGCCAAGCCCATCTCCGTAGACCAGGGGGTGGGGACAAGCACTGAAGGCATAAAAAACATCTTGAGGCTTTTTTCATGTACCTATACATAGAATTCTAGCCACTTAATGAAAATGTGAAAAGTTAAAGGAGAAAAATATGATATAGTGCTGTAAATAAACAAAATATGCATGGACCACTAAACATTATGAGTATAGTAATGTAAACTAAAATAAAAAACAGAAAAATACATGCCCAACCAGAAAAGTGTCCCAACCTAACTGAAAACTAGGAAAGTGAAATAGATGGGGGAGCCCCACTCCTATAATACCAAGATGTGACCATCATAAGAAGTCTAAGAATCTATGTCCCTAATCTTTCCATGAAGACCGGATCAAACTGGTCTGTCATCTATATAAGGCACGATATGTGTGGGAAAAGCCCATGAAGGTGTGAGTATGAACATACCCAGTGTGATGCCCCAAAAAGATAAAGGGAGAGCCATAAGACATACATTGAAGAGTAAATAAGTATACAGAACATGAACAGTAAAAGATTACAACTCAACCCAACAAGAGATTGAAGTAAACCCATCCAAAACACAAGGATCTAGAAACTACGAGAAGGTGAACTTATCATCGAGTTTTTTCTACCTATATTAGAATAGTATAATAATATAAAAATGAGAAGATATACATGGAAATCATTTGGAATACCCCACATGTCTTCACCTCTCCTAGAAGGAGAGTAACTAAAACCCATGGAGTGTATACTGTAATGGGATATGTATATATGGTCAGTCAAAAGAAACCCAAAAACGAGAGTAAGGGGATCTCCATATCAAAACTCATCCCAAGAAAAGGAGTTTCCAAAATTTATAGAAGTATCCATATGTGATTTCCAACATCTCATGCATCTACCCAGGATGCCCAAGTTGAAGGGTTTCAAATCACCAGACCTTTATATTATCCGCTTTGGGCGGCTCTCACTTTCTCACAGGGTTTTTTGTCATGTCACAAGGAAACCTCTCAATAAGTAAAGTGACCCTCTTCCTTGTGAGTACATATTTATGTCAAACCATGCCTTTCCACTAATCCTCACAGTTGAGAGTTTGTGTCTCAAGATTGAGGGCCCATGCCCAACCCTGATTGAGGGTTCCACTTGATATAGGTTGAGGACCCATTCTCAACCTAGATGGGGGGTTCCACTTGGAATAGGATGAGGATCCATTCCTTTCCCAATAAGTGAGTGTAACACTATAGATCATTGATGACCTATACCCAACCGGTCTGGAGGCGACCACTCAAAATACTCTAATATGACTGGACGATGAATGATCACTGCTCAAACACTACCATGGATTCTCTTCAAACACATAAAAACGATCTTCCACCAATAATATTTTCATTATCCCACATTTAATGAGATCAAGAATAAGGATCCACCATCCAAACAGATCACATCATTCTGATCATTGCAGAAAAACATGTAAGATCGACTATTCAGTCACCCTGATTGGACATCCAATGAGAAAATATTATTTCACCCTATTACATTTGAAGTAAATATCATGGGGCACGTGACTTTATCCTGAAATAGTTATATAGATCACTCCATTGCAATATTCGAAGAATAACACAAAGGAATGGATTTTCATTCATCCAAAACGAACACTCGGGGGAAAATTAACATTTCACTGGAAATTATCAAATCAATAATCATAGGTTCTACACCTCAATTTTTGTTTAAAATTCCTGAAATTGGTCTAGAAATGGCCACCTAGATTTTAGGTTCATGACGTCATTGATGTCATGTCAATCAGATATTCTATTTAGATCATATATCTGATACAAGAATTTTTAATTATAAAAATTATATTATTTTTATTTAACATAGGAGTTCCATATATCGAAGCCACGAAACCAAAACCTAAACTTCCAAAACTAGCCTTAAAAGGTTCATCTCATTAATAGTAACATTTTTCCATAAACAGCGCATCAAAAGGACGCTCGGATTAAAAGATAAGACCATTTGAAGGCACCTTGGCCCGATTTGAACCGGTATGGACTGTTCTAGCCAAACCCCTTCACCTGGGATGGCCCATTCTAGCTGGCCCAAACCATCACAATGGACCACAACCTGGCCATGCATCCTAGCTACATAGCCCATCCACACGGTATAGCCATTCTACTCCTGTCCTAGCCCGCAACATCAGCCTAGTGGCATGCTCCCTATAGGACGCCTCACTGGCCTCCACCTCGGTACCTCTTACGTGATCAATGTGGTCAACTGACATCCCCCTTTTCATGATGCCATGATCCCCAGTTTCTACTACACTCACTAACTACCTTAGTACCCCGACACTTCCTTTTTCTCACCAGCCGACCGTACCATCGGCCTCACCTCATACCCGACTACCTCACAGCCCACTGCCACCATACCAACCACCATCGGCCAGCTAGATCATCGAAGCTACAATACTGGCTCCTTTTTAGGAAATTGAGACAAGTATGAGGGTCATAAAATTAAAACGAGAACTATTTCAGGATCCTTGGGTTGAGGTCTTCAAAGCACTATCCTCCACTTGACGATTTGTCCATGTTTTGACGTAGCGAAAATTAAAGGTGAAGAACGGTGATGAACACAAAAAAAGGATTCAAAATGGGGATCAGATGATGGAAGTCCTCATTTTTTCATTGAAATAAAATTAAAAATAAGGGATTTGATTATGAATTCAATAATAAATGATGAATTTAAATTAGGGTGCGATGATCAATACGAACCCTACCTCAATTGATTTGTTTGTCGCTACTGACGTGTTCTTCACACTCTGGCTTCGATCCGCCAAAGTTCTATCGAAGATCATTCTTGATTTTCCAAGGAGGAAAGGGAGAAGGAGCTTTATAATGGAAGAGGATTAGGGACACAACCCTAATAAAAAACTATTAAGTATTTATTTAAAGAGAAAAACATCAAGAACCCCATCAATAATTACGGAATCTGAAGCATTCACGCCCTCTAATTGTATGTCACCCTTTGGTAAAAATTCTCATTACGAACACAAAAGTAGCCTCATATTTTCAATCTGAGTCTACATTCATTAGTTATTGGAAATGAATTCAGGGGTAAAATAATTAAGTTTAATTGTTTTATTACATTTTTTCCATGGGTGGCTATTTCCACAAAATTCATACGCTAACAAATGTTATCTCCAACATAGGGTAAACGCCACATTCCAAACTCAACTGTGACATCAGATTTATGATCCAATCTATCATTAAAAGTTATCCCATTATCATTATATGCATAGTATAAAATATAATTAATATTTTTATAAAAATAATTTTGGGCACACCAGGCCTCAGAATTGGACATCACACTCTAGAAGTATATAAAGAAACATTTCAAAGTCATAAAAGGTGAAAAAAGTCTCTCTGTATCCAATAAATTTTATTTTAATAAACATTATACTTGATATTTTCTTTGAATTTTTTTTACTTTATTTTTTTTACATAAAATGTTTTTTCATAGCATTTTAGGAATTTACTTTTAAATTATATTATTCAAATTATATGAATTGTATTTGAAAAAATTGGCTTCCATATTTGGAATCATGAATAATTAATATTAGTTAATAGTTTATAATTAATTTTTTGTCATAATTAATATTATAACCAATAAAAATATTTTACCACGTTTAATGTTAAAACCTATTTACTAAGGAGTTAAATTAAATAGATAAGTGTTAATGTATCCTGAAAACTTGTATAAATTATATTAAATATAAATATTTAGTCCCTATAATATTTAATAATATAAAATTTTCCCTCTTGGATCCATTTGGATTGATAAGTACATTAATATATTTTAATATTTTCCAAAAATTCAATATGTGTCCACTCCCCCACTTATAAAAGGATACCCATTATCCTCTCATATCTATAGTTAAATAGCCTTTTGGTTCTAAAAAAACATAGACAATATCTTCCTTACATACATATTACGTTCTATAGGCCCTAGTTTTATTATAAAACAATCCTAAATGGCTTTAGGTATAAACCTAAAGAGGTTGTCCAAAGAAGATGTATAATTATTAACTGAGTGTTATTGTTTTATTTATTTTTATACCTAAATAAATAAAAATTAAAACAATATACAATAACAAAACATGTATCTTACATATAATAAGACGTTTTGACATTACTAGAATTTACTATATGCATCTCTTTAATCTATAAAATAAGAAATTAAATTATAGTTCATTTTTACGACTAATTATCACTGCACGAACTGATGTAATTTGGTTTCCATCACCACCCACCACATATGATTAGAGTGATGTATTTAATATATAAATATATGACCTCAATTACATATATATTTATATAAGTACTATATATCATTTAATTTTTTACCTTTCCTTCCATTGTGAAATGATAACATGCATACTTGTGGATTAACACCTTCATGAATTGATGTGATTAATTTTTCATGAACATGTCTCATTGATGCTATATATACGTATATTTAATGAGAAAACACGATCTATTATATAAAAATCATTAAATATTGGTTAATTAATAGATACATTCTTTCCACAATGTTTCTTGTAAAATGGAAATGTTTCTCTTTCATACATATAACCTACCGTCTCTTTGGGTGTAACATAATTCATTTATCATAATAATATTGCATGGTTTATTTTATAATTATAATTAATGTATAAAAATGATAATTATATCATATTATAATTCTTTATTTGTTGAAATAATTATCTCTTCGACCATAGTAAACTTACCAAATTCATTTTTGGATATTTGAGTCAAATATCATCAAAATGACAGATGTGAACATAATTGATTAATTAATTATATATAACATGGTAATAAAAAAAATAAAAGGAATAATAAAATTTAAAAAGGGTAAAAAAAGTAAATTATAAACATAATATTATTATTTAGAAATATAAATAACATACGTGATGAGCTAGACTCGAGGTAAAGTTTTCTTTACATTAAAAACTTTATTTTTAATGTTTTTATGATTTATTTTCTAAATATTTTTCTTCCATGAACAAGTTTACAAAATTATTTTATAGATATATTGATATAAAAATTAGTGAATTATAATTATGTCTCATTTTAATTTCATGATATAATTTCCTAATGGAATTTTTGTACGTTTTTTAGATGTAATATTTTGACAAAAAGAAAAAACGAATGTTTTATTTTAACATAAATGCGGCCAATAGTTTTTACCACTACCATAACTATTATTTTATATTTGGATTAATTTATAATATTTCATTTTTAGTAAATTATAAACAGACTTTCTATTCTTTATGGTTATTTTTTGACATCCTAATATTTTTAAAGAAAAATGTGTTCGATGGCGTATATGACATGCAACACTGAGCTTGAGCAACCTAGGAAATATAATATTTAAATATAACTACTATGACCTAGATGTTAAATTAGAATTTATGAATAAAAATAAATTAATTAATAAATTTATATGGTTAAATATTTATTAAAATAACTCATTTGTAATGTATTTATTATAAATGAAAATAAAAATCATTTGAAAGTAAAAGAAATGTTTTTATTCAAAATAATTTTATGAGCACAATATGGTTTTATATTCGTAATTAAAATTAATCACTATTATTGAATAATTTTAATGGCATTTATATATCTTATATTAAATACATTTTTTATCATTTGTATAATATTTTTTCTATGAATGAGGTAACAATAAATCTAGTTTTATTAAAAAACTATATTTTTCTAAAAATGTGTGACATTGTGTTTTGAAAACTATATATAAAAATAATTTTTTCTAAATTTATGAAATGTATTTTAGAAAATTAAATTAATTTTTGAAACCATAATTTCTATTTATATTGGAGCGAATGTTATAAAATTTTATAAAAAGGATACTTTTTTATGAAAAGTGAAAAATATTGATTTTTATGGAAAACTGGATTTTAATTTAAAAAATTTAAAATCTCCAATTTTTTTAATTTATTTTAAAAATAAAATTAGTTTAATTATAAAATTATTCATCCAATTTATGAAATTGGAATCAATTTTATTTTGAATTATCAAATAAATAAATTGTACTCAAGAAGACTTTTGCTTTGTAAAAATGCATTTTTGTTGTGATTTTGGGATTGATTTCAAATAAAAATTTTCAATTATGTGAATTATGTTTGTTAAAATGGATTAGGTATTTTTATCTATAATAATTAATATTTGGTAATAAATTAATTTTTTTCACAATGGCCCTTGGGATGTGTGGTAATCCCATCACGAAGACCATCGAGATACCATCCCACTTCAACTTTCGTACCTCAAGTGGTTGTTCCAAGCCTGCTTGAACTTGATGCTCATCCTTTAGTTTCTGATGAGTGAGGTATTGTGAAACAAACTATGCCACTGCTTTCTTCATCCTTGACCACCAGTACTGATGTCAGAGGTCTCGATACATCTTCACCATACCTGGATGTACAACCAAAGGGGTTGTATGGAACTCCCACAACACCCCCTCCCACAACATCACTGGTACTATGGTGTTCCCTCTAAAAAGGATTGAATGATCCCCACGTATCCAAAATCAATCAGGAGCCCGTCCAGAGGGTAAATGAGAACGTCAGACCTCACAGTCAATATCCACAAGTTGTATTGCTGGGACACTGCCCGAAGGTTCCATCTCGGGAAACGGTCCTGGTACAAAAGCCTCATCACTATATGGACTATCCTTGTGGTAACGCTCAAGAATTTTGGCTGGCGATCTATGGGGAGGCATCTTGAAAGAGAATCAAGATGAACCACAATTAATTTTTTATACCTGGTGAACTAACTATGAATCGAAAAGATCACGGGAAAACACTCAAGATGCATGCAACTAGTGTTTTCATGTATCAGGTTGGAAAAATTAATCCATGGTCTTGGTGTATGGATACATCGGTTGCCGAAGCAACACTGGACTCCCCCAGGGCCTGTGTCATCACTTCTCTAAGCCCGCCTTCCATAGGCCAGGGGATGGAGACTAGCACCAAATAGGAATGTCCTAAAAAGGTAAGGAATTTTCTTTTAAACCTATACACGTGCACATAGATCAAACTGCGGAAAGTAAACATGAAGTAAACCAAAATTGTCAGTGAGACAACTATAGGGAGTATAGCACAAACTAGAAGTACAAAGGGGCCAGAATACAAGACTAAACCCACAAAGGAAAGTAAAATTTCCACAGTCTTCTTGACCAAGACCCCACCTAAAGGGTAGGTGAAGGGTAGGTGCCTGTAGTCATTGTAGTACAATCGTCTGTCCTGTCTCATAGAGCACCACCTAGTCTCGGACCACCAAGGTCTCCGTCGGAGCGTATGTCCATCCCTTCTCACTGATAACCACCTCGTTTCAGAACACCAAGGTGTCCATTAAAGAATAAATCACTTACACAAGACATGACACGTACGGGTGAAGCCCGTGTAGATGTGAGTGACACAATACTTAGTAAGTACCCCAAACCAAAAAATAAATACCACAAAGAAATCCATAGAGCAAACCATGATTCTAGACAGTTCACACAGGTATAATCTAAATTAAGAAAATCAAGAATATCAATCGTAACATTGAATGCCTTGTAATGTTGAGTTACTCATTCAAGATGAGTACCGTGGGACTGCTAGGTCACACATATCCACTAAGAGTTGATTCACATAGGGTCACTAAAAGTTGATCCACACAGGGTCACTAGGAGATGATCTACACTAGTTGTCTAGTATTTGATCCACACATGGTATTTAGGATATATTCCACATAGGGTAGATAGGAGTTGATACATATAGTGTCTCTAGGAGTGATCCACACACCGTTTTTAGGATTTGATCCACATAGGGTCTCTGTAACGACCTAGAGTTTCATTAATGGAAATCTCTCTTGATCTAATTAAATGTCTCTTTGTGTTTAAATAAAATTTCAACTTCTTTGGTTTTATGTTAAGAATTTTGATCGTTGCTAATATAGCTGTTGAATATTGATCACATGATTAGTATAAAAATAGGACTTTAAAAAATCCAATTTACTCAGACAAAAGAAGTGGTGGCCTCATCCAGTAGAATTTCTCCATACGATGCCCATTTTCAGATCATGGAAAAGAGGAGGCATCCTTGGTCTTCGTTCTTGACCAAGCCCAAGATGATCTTCATCATGTCATGCTCGAAAGGGATCGTCTACGGGAGAAGTGGAAGTTGATAGAAATTATCACTCGAGCGATGTTATCCGAGCCACCCAAAGAGTATGTCACCATCACACACCTTACCCTTAGGTCTTATGCGGTTTTTTAAGGGGTTATGTAACAAATTACTAGTACTATGTTCATGTATATTATTTTTGTATATAATAATGAATATACCTCCTTTTCATTTTTTATACATTGTAAATAGTTTTTAAAGTACAAATAATGTTTTTAGTTATTATTTAATTAAGAATTCTATTTTATTAAATTAATGGATTTTTGAATTAAATAATATTTTAATAAAGTATTATTATTATTATTAAATTAATTTTTATTAAATATTAATGATATTTTAATTTTATGAATGCAATTATAATTTTTATTAAGGTTTGAAAGCCATTTTTTGTCACAACCCGTGAATTTTCGATAAATATCGGTTTTTATTTTAGAAGTGAAAATTAACATACTTAGAAAATTATTTATGTAAAATAAATGTTATTTCTAGAATCAGGATGTCTAAATTATCCAACGGTGAATTTTTCATAATTTTCTGTGATAATCAAATTTTTGGGTAAAAATTAAATACCATTTAAATATATAATGTGTTTTATGACATCATAATGACCCAATAATGATGTAATAAAATACTATAAGATTTATGTTCGGCCAATATATGTTTTAACATTAAAATTATGTGATTTTGGGTTTGTATGACTTACTTTTCAAAGCATTAATGGACCCCACAAGACTTATTAAACATCTTGTATTTTTAAAATATTTTCCATGGGAGTGTGACTCGCCTCCACATAGGCAACCTCATTATTTTAAGAAGTTCGGACTTTGGGCTTATAAAATATTATTTTCCTCTTCCTTTTTTCAAAAAACATGGGCAAAAACCATGGGATGGTTTACAATTTGGATTAATTTAATATAAGGGGTCCCAAACCTAAATAATAAAGAATTCCCTCACCTTTCCGTTATAAACCCACCCAATCTCCCACTTCCTCCTCACTAAAAACATTTGGAGTTCATCCAACCTCTACCGTACTCTTTCTAGAATCCTCCCAAGGTTCCCTAATCTCCCATGAAGCCTCTCACAAGCCTCTCTCTGGCCTTTGGGAGCACACTTCCAACTAAGGGTTTTTTCTTCCTTTCTCTTTTTTGTCCAATTTTCATTAAGTTGTTTATCCCTTTTAATTTAAATTATTAATGTTGGGGTATGGTTTTGAACCTCCCTCATACTACACTTTTTATGTTTGAATTATGGGATAACTTTTTATCTCCCATTTAATGTCTCCCATGTACACCCATTACTATGCCAAAATTCAAAAGGAACTTTTCCCTCCTCATTTACATTCAAGCAATACTTTTGTATCATGAATATAAATTCCATTAAAATTGTTGGGACATGTATCTATATGACCTCCTTACTTTCCATTACATGTAAATATTATGAGGAACCCCTTTCTCTCTCATCAACCATTTTTATGAATTCTTATGTCATGCCATTACGTTGCCGCAATCACACCGATTTTCTAAGCCAATGCCATTGTGTAGTGAATACCATGCCCATTTCTCCATCAAGGGTATTCACCTTTATACAAATTTACTTATTTATTATAATGTTTCATGTATGAATTCCACATTAATTTATCGTGGAATAAATGATTATGTTTTATGAATCCATGTTTTATGATCCATGTGGCACACTTATGCATTAAATGAAATGTTTAAGAAGGGTGTGCCATTATATCTCTCTAATGAATTGGGTAAAGTATAGTATCATGATATCTCATGAGTAATGATTTTTGACTCATTATAATTTAAGTGAAATTAGGGTTTACTCGTGCTTCATGTGCAATGAGGATTTACTCATGCTCTATGTGCAATGATCCTTGGCTCATGCTAGTTCCATGTTAAGTGTTGTTTCCACATTTCCATGTTATGATTATCATGCTTTATCATGCTTTTATGTTCATGTTTCTCTTGTGATATATTGATATGCCTAATTTCTAACATGTATTTTACTCCTCATGTTATTCCATGTGTATTCCCTTACTGGGCTTTATTGCTCACCTTTTTCTTATGCATTTCCTCAGGTTATCCCATGCAATGATAATTACGAGGGAATGCAGTGGTCATGTAATGGATGTTTTCAATAAAGATTTTGTATTTCATGTCTCATGTTTTTATGTAATGATCCTAATCCCCAAAGAAACTAAACCTATTGATATTATTTGTTGTATCAAGTGAATTTTTATGTAATAAATCATGTTTAAGTTTTTAATAAAAGTAGGGTTGTCATAGTTGGTATCAGAGGATAGGTTTAGATATTTTTGGGATTAGGATTAGAAAACCCTATTAAAGCCTTATAGACAAGACTAAGTATAATAAAAACTTCCCGAAGTTTTGGTATGTACTGATTAAGTGGTTTATCAAGAAAATACATCCCTGTCTGGATACAAGCAGATAGAGGCGGTTCTGGCACAGATGTATCCTAGGGGTAAAACCCAAAAACACCGCATTGAGCTAGACTCGAACGAGAACTGGTGCATGAAAACGGGCCTTGATTCACTCTTGGTTACGACACTCCTTGGGGATATGTTTTTATAAATTCACAAGCTTAGTATAAACCATTAAGTCCAAGGTACATTGGCCCCATCGAGATTCTTGATCGTGTCGGGGCTGTGGCCTATCAACTAGAACTTCCACATACCATGGCCAAAGTACATGATGTCTTCCATGTATCCCTCTTAGGGAAGTACATACCTGACCCTTCACATGTACTCTCTTTTGAGGTGGTACAATTGGAAGATGATCTTTCTTATGAGGAGAAACCAGTGAAGATCTTAGATCATAGAGAAAAAGTTCTATGAAATAAGACAATTCCCCTCATCAAGGTGTTGTGGAGAAACCACAAGTTTGAAGAAGAGACTTGGGAATCAGAGAAAATGATGAAGCTGAGTTACCCGCATATGTTTTAGTGTGAGAAAAGGAAAATTTCAAAAGTGATATTTCTTAAGGGGGGAATATTGTAACGACCGAAAGTTTCATTAATGGAAATCCCTCTGGATCTAATTAATGTCTCTTTATGTTTATATAAAATGTAAAATTCATTGGTTTTATGTTAAGAATTTTTATCGTTGCAAATATAGCCATTGAACAGTGATCGCATGATTAGTATAAATATAGGACTTTAACAAATACAATTTACTCAGACAAAAGAAGTGATGGCCTCATCCAGCAGAATTTCTCCATATGAAGCCCATTGGTCGGAGCACGGAAAAGAGGTGGCATCCTTGGGATTCGCTATTGACCAAGCCCAAGATGAGCTTCATCATGTCAAGCTCGAATGGGACCGTCTATGGGAGAAGTGGAAGTTGATAGAAATTACCACTCGAGTGATGTTATTCGAGCCACCCCAAGAGTCTATCACCATGGCACACCTTACCCTTAGGTCTTCTGCGGCTGTTTTAAGGGGTTATGTTACAAATCTCTAGTACTATGTTCATATATATTATTTTTGTATATAATAATGAATATACCTCATTGTCATTTTTGATACATTCTAAATAGTTTTTAAAGTACAAATAGTGTTTTTAGTTATTATTTAATTAACAATTCTATTTTATTAAATTAAGTTATTTTTGAATAAATAATAATTTAATAAATTGTTATTATTATTTTTAAATTAATTATTATTAAATAAAAATGATCTTATAATTTTATGAATGCAATTATAATTTTTATTAAGGCTTGAAATCCAATTTTGTCAAAACCCGTGAATTTTCGATAAATGTCAGTTTTTATTTTAAAAGTAAAAATTAACATATTTATAAAATTATTTAGATAATATAAATGTTATTTCTGGAATCAGGATGACGAAATTATCCAACAGTGAATTTTTCATAATTTTCTGAGATAATATAATTTTTGGGTAAAAATTAAATACCTTTTAAATATATAATGTGTTTTATGACATCATAATGACCCAATAATGATGTAATAAAGTACGATAATCTTTATGTTCGGCCAATATATGTTTTAAAATTAAAATAATGTGATTTTTTCTTTGTTTTACATACTTTTCAAAGCATTAATGGGCCCCTCAAGACTTATTAAACATCTTGTCTTTTTAAATTATTTTACATGGGAGTGTGACTCACCTCCACATAAGCAACCTCATTATTTTAAGAAGCTCAGAATTTGTCCTTATAAAATATGGTTTTTCTATTCCCTTTTCCAAAAACCATGGGCAAAAAACATGGGTTGGTTTTTGGTTTGGATTAATTTAATATAAGGGGTCCCAAACCTAAATAATAAAGAATTCCCTCACCTTTCCTATATAAACCCACCCAAGATCCCACTTCCTCCTCACTCAAAACCTTTGGAGTTAATCCAATGTATTCCCTAATCTCATTATAATCCTCCCAAGGTTCCTCAAGCTCCCAAAAAGCCTCTCTCTGGCCTTTGGAGGCACACTTCCAAGTAAGGGTTTTTTCTTCCTTTCTCTTTTTTGTCCAATTTTCTTTAAGTTGTTTTTCCCTTTTAATTTCAATTAATAATATTGGGGTATGGTTTCACACCTCCCTCATACTACCCTTTTTATGTTTTAATGATGGGATACCTCTTTCTCTCTTATTAAATTCCTCCCATGCACACCCATTACTATGCCAAAATTCCGAAAGGAACATCTCTCTCCTCATTTACATTCAAGCAATAATTTTGTATCATGAATCCAAATTCCATTACAATTATTCAGACAAGTATCTATATTACCTCCTTACTGTCCATTACATGTAACTATGATGAGTAACCCCTTTCTCTATCATCAACCATATTTATGAATTCTTATGTCACGACGTTACGCTGCCGAAATCACACCGATTTTACAAGTCAATGCCATTGTGTAGTGAATACCATGCCCATTTCTCCATTAAGGGTATTTAACTTTATGCATATTTACTTATTGATTATAATGTTTCATGTATGAATTCCACATTCCTTTATCATGGAATAAATGATTACGTTTTATGAATCCATGTTTTATGATCCATGTGGCACACTTATGCATGAAATGAAATGTTTAAGAAGGGTTCGCCCTTATAGCGCTCCAATGCATTGGGAAATGTATAGTATCATGTTACGTCATGTGAAATGAGTGTTGAATCATTGTAATTCAAATTCAATGAGGGTCTACTCACGCTTCATGTGCAATGAATATTTACTCATGCTCTATGTGCAATGAGCCTCGGCTCATGCTAATTCCATGTTAAGTGTTGTTGCCACATTTCCATGTTATGATTATCATGCTTTATCATCCCTTTATGTTCATGTTTATCTTATGCTCTATTGATATGCCTAATGTCTAAAATGTATTGTACTCCTCATGTTATTCCATGTGTATTCCCTTACTAGGCTTTATAGCTCACCCTTCTCTTATGCATGTCCTCAGGTTATCCCATGCAATGCTAAGTACGAGGGAATATTGTGGTCATGTAAAGGAATTTTTCAATAAAGATGTTTTATTTAATGTTTCAAGTTTTTATGTAATGATAACAAGCCCCAAAGTCACTAAAACTCTTGATATTCTTTGTTGTATCAAGTGAATTTTTATGTAATAAATCATGTTTATGTTTGTAATAAAAGTAGGGTTTTCATAGTCTCTAGGAGCTGATCCAAACAGGGTCTTAGTCTTCATGTCTCAACCAGCCATAGGATCCCCGCACAAATCATGATTTATTCTGAGAGAATCTACTCCTCAAGCCAATCATCATTTTTCAACTTCCATTAAAGTCTCCTTAGAGTAGGCCAAAATTATTTCCTCATCATGAGGGTTCCAACTCTGTAAACATCACGTCAACTGGATGCCCAATTTGAAAGATATAAGAGTTTTAGTAAAAAGGGATGGTTGTATCTGGCGCCAGTCCGGACTGACCAACCAGGTCCATGGGTCCCGCATGACCCGGCCCGGTTCGACTAACCTGACTCGACCCAGTTTGGGTCTAGGATGGCCTAGTCTAGTCTGGCCAGTGGGCCATGCCCATTAGGCCTTGTTAGACCCGACCTGGTTTGGCTATGGGTCCATCCCACTGGGTCGCCCAGTGACCAGGATTTATCAGGCCCGCCTTGCACTGGCGGGAGAATTTTCTTTCCTCATCTGGGACGCCTAGTGGCCCAACTTTATTCCACTAGCTCGGTTCGCAATAGTGGGCCGATATACTCCATCCCGGTATCTAGGAGGGCGTTCGCTTCAGTGCCCCATGGACCAAACCACAAGGTGGGGCGGTTCGGCTGAAAGTGGCCAAAAGGATTCGGTTACCCCACTTGGTCCCACACATCGTTGCTGGACTGCATGCTAGTAGGGAGCTGCCGCCCACACAGCATGGGCTGCTCCACTTAACATATTCAGTCATTCAGGTCCCATCCAAACCTACTATCGGCTTACTGCCAATGGCTCTTTCTACACCATCATGGCCCGATATGGCCACAACATCTCACTGGTCACGCCGTCGTGGCGTGCCACCACCTACCTGAGGCAGTTGTCACACTGGTGGAGTCTTCTGTGGACCACTGGGTCAACTCTAGTGGTCTGTTCTTCACATCTTCTACGCCTTTAACCTCAATGGTATGACATCATTCCTACTGAGGGATTGAAACCTCTTTGCCTCTATTCTAAAGGTGTGACCATGAAGAACATACATAAATGCACCAAGTGGTGGGGATCTGGAATTGTTTGTGTCGGATCAGACACTCCACATTAGATTTTCAACACAGGAATCAATTGGGAGAAAGGTTTTTGGATTCCAAAAAATGAATTTACCCTGAAATTCAAAACCCTGTGTATAAACATCCCTCCCCCAAGAACATAAAATCCACAGATCAACCTATTCGTGGGTTGATCTACGTTGGTTGTTTAGAAATAAGAACAATATGTGTATTTCAAAAACAATAAACCCCTAACATAGTAACTCGTTCATTGGAAATGATCCATTTTAAGGGTGGAAGAGGAACACATCTATTGTTCGTCACTCTATGATTCGTTGTTTGGAGATTGTTGACATTAGTCGTCATTACCCACTAAGGCTTCAAAAAAGAACTTGGATTGTGCCAACAATCTTACGTTGTTTTCTTGACCATTATAGGATGAAATTTGAAACATCATTTAAGTTACATTCTGTTATGAATTTATTAGGTTGTTTCATTTATGAACAATATTTTTGGTGTCATTCGATTATACATCATTTTGCTACAACAGTTTGAAAATAAAGAATTATAAAATAAAACATGTTTATTTTATTTTTAACCTTTTCTTTAAAAGGGATGAAAAATAAAGTTTTCCCTTTACCCGTATGGGTCAAGGTTAGGTCCATTTATAGGAAATGTAGCCATTTTGAATGCAATGGTTCCCTCATATTTTCAATTCAGGCACCCATTTAGATGTTTCCAAAACTACACAAACAAACCATTTTAATTCATTTAAAAAAATGTCCAAAATTTATCTTTCACCCTCAACCTACGCTGGTTAATGTTAAGCTCCACCTAAGGGGAACATTTCATCATGAGATCAATGGAACTCTCAGATTTCCAAAATAAGTTACTATTTATGAGTTATAAGGATTCGACAATAAAATAGTTATAAATTAATTAATTTATTTACGGCCAAAAACTAACTTCCACTGTTGGCCCATGTCGGCCAATGTTAGGCTCTGACTAAGGAAGGAATTTCCTCACTAGCTCAACGGTGGTATCATATTTTTAATCAGTGTCACCATTTGTGAGTTATAAGCATTTGAAAAATAAAATAAAATTCTTTTATTATTTTATTTACGATTATTCCATTTTTGGGTTTTCTTACTAGAGGCATACGCCGAAAAAAACATAAGTTGCAGCTAGGGTAAAACCGCCTTCTTGAATGCAATAATGCCCTCTGGTTTATGATCCTGACACCCATTTAAAAGTTATTCCAATTTTTAAATATAACCACTCACGTGATATATTTTAAATTTAAAATTTTTTGACAGATTATTTCAGGAATGTCGGGCCTCGTAATCACATGTCGTCTCAGTACCTAGTCTCAAATTAATTCCATATAGTTAAAAAATTACATGGAATTTCTGATACATTATTTTACACCCACCTTTAGGGAGCCATGTCCCCATAATCCAAAAAAGTATAAACAAAAAAATCGGGGTATTGAGCATGAATTTGAGCCTCCGACTCCCATGTGATCTCCTAGTGATTCTTGTGCTACCACTGAACATGCACCAGAGCAATAAAATATCAACAAAGGAACCACTCCTTTGAAACCTCTATCTCCATCAAGAACTCTACAAACTTTGTCCCATCGTCAATGATTAGCTCTCCCCAGTCGATGACGTTCAATGGATCATGAATATACCTCCTTACCTACAACACGTAAAAAACATCAAGAACCTGGTGCATTAGTTTGGGGGAGATCTATAATGCACGTCACCTCTCCAACTCTAACTAGAATTTGGAAAGGCCTGATGAACCTCAAAAATATCTTGGAACCCCAACCAAATATTCGCATTCCCCATCATGGTGTGACCTGAAGGAACACATGGTCTCCCTACTCGAACTCCAAGGGTCTTCATCTCCTATAAGCAGAAGATTTATGCCTTCTATATATAGTTCTCATCTACTTCTGGTTGATCTACACCTTCACATTGGTATCCTATACTATCTCTGGACCCATTAGTGTTGACTCCCCTAGGTCTGTCCTACATTGAGCTGATCTGCAAGGCTACTCCTACAAATCATAGAATGATTCCATGCCAATGGTGGAGTGATAGTTGTTGTTGTATGAGAACTTCACCATGGGTAGTTATTCCTCCCAACTACAACCAAAATCAAGGATAAAATCATGAAGCAAGACATCCAAGGTCTGTATGGTCTGCTTCATCTGACCATAAGTCTAAGGGTGAAAAGTTATGCTCATGAGTAGTTGAGACCTAAATGCCTCTTGTAATACCTTCTACGGTTGGGATGTGAAGTGAGCATCATGATCTCATACAATCATCATGGTCACCCCATAAATCTACACTATCTCTTAGATTTAGAGGCCTCTCAATCCCTCTATCGATCCCTACTCCCAGATGGGTTGGAAGTGAGCTGACTTGGTGAGTCATTTAATGATCACCTAGATAGAATCATGGCCCTTGGGCATTCATTGTAATCCAATCACTAATTCCACAGAGATACCATCTCACCTCTACTGTAGTACCTCAAGTGGTTATGCCAAGCCTACTAGAACCTAATGCCCGACCTTTACTTACTAAAAAGTGAGGCATCGTGAAATAAACTATGCCACCACTTTCTTCATCCCTGGACACCATTACTGACGTCGGAGGTCCTGATACATATTCTCCACTATTGGATGTACCACCAAAGGGGATGTATGGAACTCCATCAACACCTCCACCTGCAATATTCCTGGTACTATGCTACGCCTTCTGAAATGGTTGACGTGATCCCCATCCTTTAAAAATTCATCAGGATCCCGTTCAAAGGGTAACTGATCATGTTGGTCCTCATAGTCAACATCCACAAGTTGGGCCTCCCTAAATTGTTTTAAGAGTGGAGGTGATAGTCATTGACTGAAGGTAATCTTCTCTATCACCATCCACGAAGGATATCTACATCTTAGATAGTTGCTCGGTTTCCTCACTCACTAGCTAAAAATCAGATCTCCTGATGAGTGCATCTTCTACCACATTTCTTTTCCTATGAGTATAGACAATCTTAAATTCATAGTCCTATAGGAACTCCAGACATTGTATTTCTCTCATGTTTGGGTCCTTCTGGGAGAATATATACCTATGACTCTTGTGGTCAGAGTAGACAGTAAACCATTCACCCATTAAGTAGTGCTACCACATCCTCAGATCAAAGACCATTGTAGCTAACTCTAGGTCATGGGTCGTGTGGTCCGTCTAATGATGACTAATCTATTGTGAATTGTAGTAAATCCCTACTCACACCTGCATCAGGACACAACCCAATCTAGTCCCTAATGCGTCATAGAAGACTATATACTCAATGCCCTCTTCCAGTAGTCTCAAGATTGGGGAACACTTTATTTACCGCATCTTAGTCATACTCTTAGATGGCTCCAAAGAAATAATTGTCTCTATCTTCAATGTCTCAACTACAAATCCAGCCTATGAGATAACTTGTCCCAAAAAGAGGACTTTCCAAATCCATAACTCACACTTCGAGATCTTTCCATAAATTTGGTGCTCTTAGAGTTGTTCTAGAACCATCCACAGGTGTATCATGTTATCCTCCTCAAATTTTGAATACAATAAGATGTCATCAAAGAAGACCACTACAAACTGGTCAAAGTACATTGAGAAAATCTTATTTATGAGTCCCACAAACACTATTAGGGAATTTGTCACACCGAACGGCCTCACTAAATACTCGTAGTGGACATATCAAAAACTGAATGTTGTCTTCGAGATATCCTCATCTCATACTCAAAGCTAGGGTTAACCTGATATGAGGTCAATCATTGAGAAACATTTCACTCCCTTTAGCTGATCGAAGAGGTCATCCATCCTTAGTAGAGGCTGCATGTTCTTCACAACCACCTAGTTCAAGCGCCGATAGTCCACGAATAGCCTCAAGCATTCATATTCCTTCATGGTGAACAACACTGGGGATGAAAATGGTGAAATGATGGGCCTTAAGAACCCCTTCCTATTCAAGTCCTCTAATAATACCCTCAGCTCCTGGAGCTCTATGGGATACATCTGATATGCAAGTGTAGATATCGATGGCATCCTAGGGTACAAATAAATTAATAAACCTACATCATCATAATATCAGGTAATCTAAAACACGTCCTCACCCCGGTGATCCACATAGAAGGATCCCTTGCAGGACTGCCATCTAATCTAATGGTTCCCTAACTAGATGGAAAACTCGGTCACCAACTCAATCTAGTCCTTAGCCGCATCAAAGTCAGGCTTGCCTTGGAAGCTGAGGGGTCTTTGTCGCTGAAACTCCCATAAGGTATTGAGCCTACATGCATCCTCTACCGGTAGTACTGGTAGTAACTACTGACCAACAGGTGGCTGTATCGATGGGACACCACATGAAAGTTCCATATCATGAAATGTTCTATATATCGAAGCCTCGTAACTCTGTGGACCATCCTCATGGTCACGTACTAGAATCCTGGCAAGTTTTCTACGTTGAGGCATCTTAAAAGGAAATCTAAATGAACCATAGTTAATTTATTATACATGGTGATATGACTCTGACGCAAAATGATCAGCTAAAAAAACTCAAGATGCATGCAACCAGTGTTTTAATCTATCATGTTAGAAAACATAATTCAGGGTCCTGGAGAAAACATTTTTACTAGGGTGTTGAGCCAAAATATATGGATAGTTTTTCCAATTAAACATGTTTAAATATGATTTTATGAAAATATTTAGACCTTATAATATTCCAAAATTATAATCTATAGCTATTTTACAAAAATTATGGGAATAACATTGTCATATTATATTTTTTTAGGAAACTTCTAAATCGGTTCCCTCCCCCACTAATAGAAGGAATCCCCTCACCTCTACTCTCCATACATAAAGATCCTTTTGGTTCAGCTAATAATTATAGAAATACAATAAATAAATCCTTCTACATGTCCTATATTCCCTAGTTTGATTAGGAAACCTTCCTATAAAGGCCTTATGTAAAGATCTAAATAGGTTCTTCAAACAAGAGGTATCGTTCTTAACCATGATTTTTTTATTTCTTCCTCTTCCCAATTAAAATATTTACCATCTATTATAAAATAATAAATATTATATTATATATATATATGTGTGTGTTATTATGTTATTTTAATAATATATATCTATTCTATATTCCATCAAATAGGAAGAAAATCATAGATCGGGTGTACGAAGGACTACCACCTCACGAACATATACAATTCATTTTCCATCAAAACCTATAAAAAATGGATATAATAATGAATATAATGGTTATATATTTTTGATATTAATGAAATAATTATAACTTTGGAATTATATTATTACATATACCTTATTACCATCTTATCCATTGGAAGACGATAACATCACTCGTGTGTATGTGTGGACTATCACCACCATGAAGCGATGCGATACATTTTTCATTTTATTTTGAAATGGATGTTATTAAGGATAGATTTAATGAATATATATGATATGTAATATTTATATGATATATATTATATAATATTTATTTTGGAATGGTTAATTATTTTTTACCTTTTATTCGTTCCATTTGTAAAAAAAATATAACTAATTTTTATGCAAACGTATGACCTACTATTTCCTTAAACAGTGTATTTCATTTTTAAATATCTAAATTTTATGAATGACAAAAAAATGTATATAATTAATATTTTGGATTTTTAAATCACGTATAACATTATTTATATGGTGGAACCATGATCAAATTACAATGATCAAAACTAATAACCCAATATATACTTGAAAAATGAAGCAGTTATTACACAAAACAATGATTTAACAGAGTTTTGTTAAAAAAGGTGATAAAATATTATAAGAAAATTATATACAGTTTGATATATATATGCATAATTTTTTAAATATGTGGATAATAAATCTATATTTTTTTTACATGAGGTTCAGACACATATGAATGATGTTAGGTCCGAGGTAAAATATTTCATCTAAATTTTTCTTCATTGAGTCATATTTTAATGTTATTCACTAAATTTATTTTATATAGTGTATATAATGAAAATTTTATATATTATTTCATGAATAATTTATACATATTTTTATATTTTGGTTGAATTAAAATTATTTCACTAAAGGGGATTTGAATTTATAGTTTACAAGTGGTAAGTGTTTTAAAACTCAATTTCCATTTATTGGGTTATATATCTAATTCATTGATAATATTTTGTCTAAATTACTTTTTAAATTACCTTTGTTTTATTTATGTTTTATATTAATTTTATCTTGTGAATTTTAATTTGTTATACATAATCACTTCATTGATTAATTCTCACTTCAACATTATGATCCTTGTAAGTTTTCTCCATATCCCATTGTCTTCTTTGGGACATAAGTTAGGTTATACAAATATATTATTTTATAAGGTGGGTATAATAATCCTATTAAATGATATGTCATAGTTAAATTTATATTTATGGTATTTAAATATTTATATAATGTTATTTATTCCATGTGTATTATGATTCAAAAGTTAGCAAAGCGATAATGATTTATTTCATAATCTCATCATTATTCAAGGTTGATTATGTTTAAGTCTACATTGGGGGAATTATATGATATTTTTATCTTCAAAATAATATATTTTAGTATCCTATAGTAAATTTTGAAAATTATATTTTCACTTTATTTTTTTACATTGAAGTATTCAGACGATCGAAAAATATTTTAGAGAAAAAAATCTTATTTCCTCTTTTGTTGGGAATCATTTTCAACCATGTTTATATATTATAAAAAAAATTCAAAGATGTTTTTAATATTCCTATATGATTTCTTAAATTCATTTTTACCCATTTTTTAATTTTTTAATTTTTTCTAATAGAATATTCTTCTCGTTTTATGAGTAACATGTTTTTTAATTGTCTTACAAAAATGGGAATGTAATATTTTCTTAACATACTCAACATAAAAGGAACTTTACCACAATCATGAATAATAATTTAGTTATAGATTAAATTAAACTTTTACAATGTTATTTTCAAAGAAATTTTATCCCTAATATTTTTTAAATTTTAGATTTTAAAAGTTATTTTCAATTTAAAAATTTTATTTTACTCTAAAATTATTTTAGTGATACCTTTAGGTAATATCAATTCATAATAAATAAGAAAATTTAATTTTACTTATGTTATAAAGATTATATGTTATAATAATTATATAATTATTCATTATCTAGATTTTATATTATTAGTTTTACTTGGGATGTACTATTTTGATATCATTCTCCATATTACTCTAGATAGTTTATGATTATGTTTATTGATTGGGGAAATTATTAATGATTTGTATTCTAGATATTCAATATGAATTTTTATTTTGATTATGTTTCTCCACTTTCATATTAAGAATTTTTTAGACTAATTAAGTGATGGTAAGGGACTGCTATATCCCCTCGATCCGTCAATATGTCTCATGAGACCAACTAGTTAGGTTATTTGGCCGAGGCATTAACAGTTTATATAAGATGTATGGGAAAGAGGCCTTAAAATTATTTTTATTATCTATGAAATTATATATTACATAATTATGATATTAGTTGTTTATTTCTTTACAATTATTTTAACCATTATGATATATATGAATAATTTTCAATTTTATAATATTGTTTGATTATTTATTATTTCTATAAATTGGATTCAAGCACATGTGAATAGTTATCTGGAATTTTTTATCATTATTTATTATTGTAATATTTTTCTTCATGCTCAAGTTGTTTATTAAATGGAATGCCTCTTCAGATATTTACCTTTCTATTTTTACTATTCCTTGTTTATTCGTGACAAATTCCACAGTATGTTACCCTTACTGAGCATCTGATCTCATCTCTTTTTTATGTTTCATTTCCTTAAGATGCCATGAATTTTGTTATGAATGATATTCAAGGATGTACTTAAGGTAAAAATGTTTTTCCCAAATAAGAAACTATGTTGTATTTTATGTTTTCAAAAGTATTGTGAAATTCATGTATGTGTTAACTTTACTAATTCTACTAAACTATATGGTCCTTTGGGATGAAATCTATTATATATTTTTCTAATGTTATAAACAACGTTATTACAGAATGATATAGGGGTTGGGGTCTATACAGTTGGTATTAAATAATGTTTATTAGAAAAGTTTTGAACACTATTTAGGAAAAAAAATTAGTGAACATAACCTTATGACTTGTTATGAAGATAAACCTAAATATGTGATAACATTATAATGTTTTCATGTGGTATAGAATATTTGTATTTCTTAGTAACAAATCACTTCCGATAAACAAAATGTGGATGTTATATAACATATTTATAAAAAGGTGTAATAACTGTGAAGGGTTATCTTTTGTATTTGACACTATTTCAACCTATTGCAAAAATAATGAGCCTTGTTTCACAACTTATTAGACAGCATTGGGGGATAGTCTATGGTTAATTCACATTTCATTAATGATCCATCATGAAGTATTTTAGTATATGATGATCATGGATAACCTATGTTAAACCTAATGTTTCATACAGTGAAAATAATTTTTCATGATTTAGAAATCTTATTAATGATTTTTTCATAATTACGATTATTGTTTCTCAAACAATGATTTTTGGTTTTAGTGAATGGTTGGAACTATGAGGAATGACGTTAACATTTAATATGATGGAAAATGTGGATATTATGAGAAACCAAATTGGATGAAGACTAACGTAAAAGATATCACAATTATTCTTAATCAGTTATCCCAATATATGACTAAATTGTTTGGCCTTAACCAACTTTTAAACTCAATAAAAATTAGAATTATTTAAAATTATATGAGCTTGTGTAGTAGAGAAAATTGAGGAATAAATCATAAATATACCTAAATTATTAATTTTGGGATGATAACCTTGAATAATATCTCAAATTAATGGGAAAATGTTTTACATGAATAAATATAGTAAATAGTGAATGTGAGTTCCAACCAATTTCCCTTTACATCAGCAATGACCCATGCATGATGTATAAATTCATTTATTTATCATATTTTGTAAATTATCAACTTTTGTTATTTAGTAAAGATTAATGTCTTTGAAAAAAATCTAAAAAAGAACCCTAACAATTTTGAAATGTGCAAAATTAAAAAATGAATTCCATTTTGTGAAAATAATTTTCTAAATATGAGTAATTAAATTTTTTAATTAAATTCATAATTTTCATGAAAAATATAAATTTTAAAATTAAAACTACTTTGGTAAAACTTTGAAAAATTAATTAAGGTCTCATAAAGTTATCATATAATCATAAGACATTAAAATAATTTTTATGAATGTAAAGACCCAGATTTTTCATATAATTTTTTAAATTATATAGAACTATTCCGAGTCTGTGAAATCTGACAGTGTTTGATTCTGATTCCTAGTGTGCCCAGAACAGAAGTTTAAACTTTATTAAGGTACATTCAATAAACATGAGAACGATAAATCCTAACTTTGTAACCATGGTTTGGAATTGAAATTCAAAGGCACCATTGAACTCGCAGCAATGCACCAATGAACTCGCATCAACGAGATTCATCTAAGGGAGCCTTAACCTCGACCATAGTGGGTTGAGAGAGGAGGTTGGGTTTTTATGGTTTTAATGGAGTATTAATGAAATAAATCTAAATTATTTTTAAATAACCTCCACATCTATTTAGGTTTTGTTGGTGGGGACCCCAAGGGGTGGTCGGGCATTTAATGCAGGACATTAAATGTCCGGTTACATAAAAATGTGTAATCACCCTTCATGAAATTAAGGAGGTTCATTAATTACACCAATTAATGGACTTTTCTTAATTATATGTTGTAAATATAACTACCATCATCTATCTTTTTGATTTTTTTTAGAAAAAGGAGATGTGTTTTTGGGAGAGGATGATTTTGGAGGAGCCTCTTGACGATGAACGGATCTATCAAGAAAGAATTGTAGATCATCGTTTTGGCAGCATCATTGGAGGCTTGCTTTGGGATCGATGAACATCGACCCATCTTCAAACCCAGGATGCTCTCCAATGACTCATGAGGTTGGTTTTTTCCCTATTTAAATTTCAAGAGTTGTTGAATCAATTATCTTCTCCCTTGTTAAGATTATAATGTGGAGGGCACAAGCCAAATAAACAACGCTCAGTCCCTCCACCACTTTCTCAATTGTTGCGTTCTACGGGGATGAATTTTCGGGTTCGATAGAACACAAACTTGAGGGTCAAGAAGCGAAGGAGATGACTCGGGAAGCCCGTAGGTATGATCGGATGGAAAAAACAGACCACTGGAGCTCACCCATGGAAATCTACAACCGCGGCACCGGCATGGCAGCACCAGCAGGTGATGCCAGAGGTTGGAACTGGCCAACTGCGGTGGGGGAAGCGTGTCATCATGTGTCATAGGGGGAGACTACAGCAGTTAGCAGGTGGCTGGCACCGGCCAGCCGTGGACGTGGAGGTGCACCATCTCCTACCATTGGAGGAGGAGGCCACGACTTTTTAGCCACAGAGGTTGAGTAGGGCAGCCAGCACTGGCCGGATATGGACGTGGAGTGGCGCATTGTCGTGCGCTGCTAGAGGTGGCCACGGCTCGAAGTGGCAGTGGATGAGGGACATGCTCCCTGCGGGTCTCGTGGCGACCAGGCAGCGCCACGTGCCACCACTTATTTAGATCCGGAATTGACTAGCCATTCATAAAAATGGGGAAGCATTCCCCCCACCCTCGTACTAGCTAGGGTGGACCTTGTACCCTCCTACAGGATGAGCTATGCCCCCCTGCGGGTTGGGCTGCACCCCCCTATGGGCTGGGATGGGCCCTTTGCAGGATGGGTTGCACCATAGTCGGGGCTGGGTGGCGCCTCCCTGCAGGCTAGGTTGTTCCCCCTTGCAGGCCAATCCACGCCCCCATGTGGGCTGACAGCACCCCCTGTCGTCCGGACCGTGCCCCCTACGGGCCAGGCCATACCCCTAGTGGGCCAGACTGCGGCCCAACGGGTCGAGTCTGCTGTGGCCGAGCTAAACCGGGCCGGCCCTGGCTGGTTCGGATCAGGTTGGGTCAGACCTAGACTGGGTCTGGCTGGGCCGGGTCGGACCCATGCTAGGTCAGGTTGACTAAAACTAGTTCAGGTTGGCCCAGACCGGATCGGGCCAGGTTGGTCCGAACAGATCTGACCAGACCCAGACCCATCTGGGGCCAGTTTCGCTTAAAATCCCATAACTTGAAATCCAGACATCTGTTTGACAAACCATCTATGGTGTCGAGATCCTTGGAGAGAGATGGTCTTTTGTGTATACTCCACACAAATTTTAGAGAATGTTGTGGTATTTTCAGGTTAGATCAATCCCAAATCCATCCCGTCCCTCGTTACTAAAATTATTATAACTCACATATCAGGTGTCCGATTAATGCACCGTCTATGGAATTGAAACCCTTGAGACATGGAGTTCCTTTTGTTTACTCCTTTATAGAGATTAGAGGTGGACTAGGTATGACTGATATCTTGAGGAGAATATTTTACAGAACTCGAGCACATCAGGTGCAGGGAAACATGTGGTTGGATGTATTTGAAGTAGTTATTCAGTGTAGATCTGCATCATAGCGACCCTATATAGATCAAAATCTTAGCTACTCAATGAGGATCGGGTTTGGAGCAGCCAATCAAGGATCAGCATCCAGTGACCCTGTGTGGATCACTATCTAGCGACCCCTGTGGGCTAGCATTCCAAAAACTCTGTGTGGATCAGTTTTCCAACGACATTGTGTAGATAAGAATTCTAGAGACGATGTATAGATCAAAAATATCATGAACCGATGAGGACCATCCTTACATTGGCCTATCATGGAACAAAGAAATACATTCAAGAGTGGATCGATAATAAACCAAATCCTTTGTGAATCAGTTGTGGAACTTATAAATGGAATAAGATGATATATCTTAATACTAATCATCTATATTTTTGATCACTGAGTTGTATACCTAGTGTGAGCTGACTATTTCTTTGTGCTTTTTGATTGAGGTCTTACTTTGTGGTTTTTATTATTTGTAACTCTAGGAGACCTTCGAGGGTCTTAGGGTCCCAACTGAGTATTGTTATAGTCACCCCTTCATGGGATTCACCCGCTCCTTGTTGTGTCTTGTGCAGACGACGGACCTCTTTGACCGAGGTTTGGGAGTCAGGACTAGATGGTTCTCGAAGGTAGACCTTTATAAATGACGTGTTGTAGTGACGACCAACCCTGACCTATACCTACCATTCAGTTAGGAACCTTGGAAGACGATTTCGAGAGCTGTCTTTCTATTTATGTTGTACTTTTCTATTGGGCTCATATTTCTCCCCCCTTTACTTATAGTACCCCCCCTTTTTTACTTTCAATACACATATTTTTACTACTGCAGTTTTACTATGTGGGTTGTTCTCATTGTATTCATGGACTATGTGTTTATAGGTTTAAAAGAAATGTCTTCCAATTTTTCCGGTATATGACTTTCGGTGCTAGTCTCCAACCCCTAGAATATGAAAGGCAAGATTGGGGTAGTCACGGTACGGGCCCCGGGGGACAGGTCATGAAAAAGTGGTATCAAAGGAGTTGGTTTTACTGAAGAACTGGGACTCTGATCTTATAATACAGAAATAGTGTTATGTGTTTTGAGTGTGGTTTTTTGTTTGGGGAGTCCAGTGTTGGTGCGGCGTCTGGCGTATTGATACATCAGGACCCTGAATTCTGATTTCTAACTCGGTTCACGAAAACACTGATTGTGTGTGTTTTGGAAGTGTTTTATTTTTGACCTCTTTGAGTAATCTCACTTGGTATAACTTATTGAACGTGGCTTACCTATTTCCTATCATGATCCATCCACGAAAATAGCCATCTGAGATTCCAATGAGAGTTTGCGATGATGTCCCACCGAGCGATGAGGCTTTGGTGCAAGACCCCCTTATTGTGGTAGTACATTAGGGTGGTGCACCAGTAACCCCACGACCCATTGGGTAGTAGATGCCACCATCCCCACAAGTAGACCGTGCACGCTGACTGAACATGTTGCACATGTTCTAGAGGCAGAGGCCTCTGAGGTTTTGGGGTGTGATAGATCCCTAGGCAGCTAAGGACTAGCTGGAGGTTGTGTCTAGAGATTTTCTCTTGGTTGAGACACCAGCAGAGGATATGGTTATCCCAGATGCTATCCTTTTCGATGGCACAAAAAGGATATGGTGGATCTTGGTGATCCAGTCGCATGACGAGGAGAACCTCTCCTGGATAGACTTTGAGATTCTCTTTGGGGCGGAATTCATTCTAGAGAAACTATGCTTAGTGATTATCTAGGAGCTGCTGCACTTATAGTAGGGAATCTTATCTGTGGACCAGTACTCTATGAGATTCACTAACCTCTCTCGCTACTCCACCGACATGGTATGAGACCCATTCTTTTGGGCTCGGGCCTTTGAACAGGGTCTCCGGCAAGAGATCATAGACGTCGAGGATATCACTGAATATACCGATGCTGGATGGAGTGCTTGATTGAGAACTATTGTTGGGGAACTTCAAAGTTGAGAAGAAATCGATGGTGAGAGGCACAATCTAAGGATAGGTAGTTAATTCATCTGCAGGAGGCAGTAGATAGATGACGCAGAGGTCCAAGCCGACTAGACCATCTGGTGGATGACCCTGAGATATAGGGTCGTAGGTGCAAGGCTCATGAGTTAGATAAGGACAATAGAGGATCATATTGTGCTTCACAAGCGGCGGTCAGGGTCACATGGATCGTGACTACCCAACCAACTGCACTGACGACCCGTAGATGGTTGAGGGACCACCGAGGCGGAGGCAAAGATTCAAGAAGGGTGTTCCGCAGGCAACAGGAGGACCTGGAAGAGGAGTTGTCCGTGTAGTAGGCGGTGGGCAGTGATTCGAGGTTATACCGCCACCACCTCTAGGTGGTTCACCCCGACCATAGGGAGCAGGTGTACATGAAAGACCTTAGCTCCAGGTAGCTGAGGCCTACTACCATGGTGCTCTAGAGATGATTCGAGGTGCGATATGTGTCTAATCCACCTTTCCAATAGTATTTAGAGACACATATTCTATAAAAACCCTTCCTTTTCTTACATTACAATTAAATCATTTTAAATATAAAAAACATAACAGTATTACACATAAAGAATACAAAGGTTTAGTGTCTTTGGGAAACTAGGATCATACATAACAAATACAACATCAAGCATAAACATTTATTTAATTTCTTCTTCTCTAGATTCTTTTTGGAACTTGTCCTCTCCTTAGTACATGTAGCCACCTGAGCATATACATAAAAATGGGTGAGATAGAAGGCCAGTAAGAGGATATATATTTGAAAAATATAGCATGGGGTGAGAATAATCATAACATGGGGAAAAGATCATGAACATGAGAGGAATCATAAATACAGGACTTGAAATGTGGCAATGTAGAGAAATAAAACATCATATCATAATGGTTAACTAACACAAATACTTTTGAACCAAGCTAGCATCTTTTTCACACAAAATTTCACATTTAATCATGAGATTCATCACTTTACCCAATGCATTGTAGCACTGTATAATTTCGAGTGCACCTGTCACATCGAAACTTTCATATTGCGCTATATAATTCCGGACGCCCCTGTCACATCATAACATTATCATCATCATGCTTTCCACATAGAACACATATAAAAATTGAACATAACTAACCCATGTAATGGAATGGGTTTCATCTCATAATTATACTTTCATAATATTTGGGTTCTTAAAAGAAAGAGGGAATAACATACATGTTACAAGAACCGTCCACTTTGAGTGAGAAGTAAAAGGGGTATTCTTAAAAGAGGAGTTATTTTGGACAACATTTTCTTTGACAAAAAAACTAGTGAAAAAGATTAATATCTCAAAAAAGTAAATAAAATGATGAAAACAGTATCTTTAAGTTGTAACCATATAAAAAATGGAGTGAAAGAGGGAGAACCCAAAAGAAGAAAATTGGGTTTGAGATTTCCCCTTACCTTATATCTGAATGCTTCCTTCTCTTTAATGTCTTGTATAATGACATTATATTCATTAATTAGAAATCCATAACCATTGTGTACATTAATATGGTCAATTATGGGTTCATTAAGTGATTTTATGTGCCTTTGGATGAGTTATAGAGTATAAGAACATTACTCAGAAATGTTTGTTTTCATGGTTTTCTTGGGTGGTTCACTTGTATTCTTAAATTGATGTTTGGGTAGAACATGGGTAAAAATCCAGAACAGAAATTACATGTTATTAATGATATTACAAGATTTTTAATGATCTTATAATGAATCAAATTAGATCCATGTGGATGAATCATTAGATAAGAATTAAATGATGATTATTTGGGTTAATTTGGGCGGGTTTTGGATCACAATGAACTTGTTTTAACTTATCACTTATTTATATGGTAATAATTTAGTTACAGAACCTAAAATAAGACATAATACATATAACATGTTATAGTTCAACCATAAAAATGGTTTCATGACCAGATCTAAAGGTTGAAATGGAAGAATAAAGCATTTCGTTCTTGAAGGTGAAAAATTAACACCTCACGAACAATGTTCTCTTTAATAAAATAAAAGGAATATGGAAAAAGGGTTGGATGATATAATATCCCATTAGAATCATAAAATTAAATTATATTTATAATACTGGAGTTACAATACCATTTTTATGAAGATAGTTGGGGAGAGATCAAGAAATGAACTTGAACTTGAAAGGGAATTAAAGGAGAAGAGAGAGAGAAATTACCTCTTGAATCCTCCTCTTGAGAACCTCCTTAAGGGCCTAATCATGGTCTTTTGATGATACCAAAAACTCTTGTACGTGCGGAAGGGGATCGGGAAGGTGTTTGGGAAGATTTTAGAGAAGGCTTGTAGCTTGAGATGTGTGAGGAAATGAGGGTGTGAAGGGTGGCATTTATAGTAGAGGGGAGAGGGGTTTCCTTAATATAAAATTCATTAGTTTATTATTTCATCACAAGAAAAGAATAGTGTGTCTTGGATGACCAAGAATAGTAATTTTATCATGTTATCCAAAACCAAAAGGGCTTACATCAGCAGAACATGATCTATGACTCAATTAATACATTATTTTTCATTTATTGTGAATTATCAGATTCTACTATTCATCAAAAATTCAAGTATTTCAGAATCCCAAAAATTTAGCCCAAACATTTTTTGACATGTAGAATCAAAAAATGAAGTAAATTTTTCAAAAATAATTTTCTAAATATTAATAATTTAATATTAATTAAAATCATAATTTACTTAAAAAAACAGTTTTAATATTAAAACTGATTTTATAGTGCTTTCAAAAATTACGTAGGGTCTTATAAAATTATCTAAAAACTATAAGAAATTGATTCAATAATTTATGAATACATTTTAGGAAAATAAATTTTCTTTTAAATTAATTAATTAATTATATTTATTTATTTATGACTTACAAAATACCAAAATGTTTACTAAGGTCAAATTGTCACTTTCGAAGATGTCTAAATTTTATATAATTATTCATGGGTAATTTTACTATTATGTTGGATGATTTAATATTCATAAGGGTCATAATACTATTCATATGGGTATGTTACTATTCACAAGTGTACTCTACTATTCACTGAAAATTATTTTTGTTTCATTAGACTCCCAAAATCATCTTGAACATAACCACGTGCGTCAGATTTTTGAAATTCAAAACATAGAAGTGAAAAACTTATGTATAAAGGTCACTTTGCACTAAGTAGTTCATTATGTTGTGTTTTCATGTTATTTTATGACATAAATATAAGAATGGAAGTTCCATTTAAAAACGTTGGGCTATTACATTCTTCACCCCTTAAGAAATTTAACCCCCAAAATTTCTCTTTAAATTAACAGCTGAGGGTACTTCTCCTTCATTGCCTCTTCTGGTTCCCAAGTTGCTTCCTCAAACTTTTGGTTCCTCCACAACTATTTTACAATATGGGTTGTCTTGTTGAGTAGAACCTTATATCTCTGATCCAGAATCTTTATTGGATTCTCCTCATAGGAGAGATCATCTTCCAGCTACACCACCTCCGAGTTTAGTACATGTGAGGGGTCTGGTATGTACTTCCTCAGCAGTGATACATGAAACACATCATGAATTTGAGACATATTCGATGGAAGTTCAATATGATAGGTCAGGGCTCCTATGCGGTCAAGGATCTCAAAGGGGAGAATATACCTTGGGCTTAGCTTCCCTTTCTTCTCGAATCGCATGACTCTCTTCCATGGAGATATTCTAAGAAAGACATTATCTCCAACGTCGAACTCCAAGTCCCTTCGACGGTTGTCAGCATAGATATTTTGTCAACATTGAGCAGCTTTGATGTATTTGTGGATGACATGAAGCTTCTCTATCATCTCTTGAACTAGATCGGGTCCAAGTAGCTTTCTTTCTCCAACTTCATACCCACAAGTTGGAGTTCAACACCGCTTCCCATAAAGAGATTCATACGGAGCCATCTGAATACTCGAGTGGAAGCTATTTTTGTATGAGAACTGAACAAATGGGAGATACTGAACCCATCCAACTTTTAATTTTAGAGATCAAGCACTTAGTATATCTTCAAGGGTCTGAATAGTTCTTTTAGATTGGAAAACAGTTTGGGGGTGATAGGTCGTGCTGAAATGTAATTCAGTACTCATAGCATGTTGTAGGCTTCTCCAGAATTTAGATGTGAACCTTGGATCATGGTCAGAGACAATTGAGAGTGGAACACCGTGTAGTCTCACCACTTCCTTCACATATATCATTGCAAATTGTTCTAGAAATAATTCTTCTCAAATAGCGATAAAATGGGCAGTCTTGGTGAGGTGGTCAACCAGATCCCATATCGCATTATTTCCCTTCGACTTCTTCAGGAGACCAGTGAAAAAGTCCATAGTAACATTTTCTCATTTCCATATGGGTATAGGTAATGGCTACATCATACCTTTGGACTTTTTTTGCTCAGCTTTAACTAGCTGACATACCAACCACCTTGATATATATTCTGTAATCTGCTTGTTAATGTTTTCCCACTAGAAGTGTTCTCAGAGATCACGATACATATTGGTACTCCCCTGATGGATAGGGAAAGTTGAGCTATGTGCATTTTCAAATAGCTCCTTCTTTATCCTGGGTGATGAAAGCACACAAAGACATGTTCCAAACCAAATCACACCATCATAATCAATACGGAACTCTTGCAGCTTCCCTTCCTTTACTGTATTCACCCTCTTTTGTATCTCCACATCATCCCTTTGTTCTTCCTTAATCTTCTCCTATATGGATGGTTGCATAATAATTTGGGAAAGGAAGGATGTATCCCCTGCCCTTATGATTTCCAAATCCATTCTTTGCATATCCATGAAGATAGGGGCTTTCTCAATCCACAACATGGATAGAGTAGCAGGTTCTTTTCTGCTTAGAGCATTAGCTACCTTATTCTCCTTTCTAGGATGATAGTGAATAGATCAATTGTAGTCCTTGATTAGCTCTAACCATCTTCTTTGATGCATGTTGAGATCATTTTGTGTGAATATATAATTTAGGCTCTTCTGGTCTATGTAAATGTCACACTTCTCAAAATAAATGTATTTCTGCCAGATTTTCAAGGAAAAAATCGCGGCAGCTAGTTCTAGATCATGCGTCAGGTAGTTCTACTCATGGATCTTCAACTGTCATGAGGCATAGGCTATCACATTGTCATTTTTCATGAGTACACAACCCAAGACTTTCTTTGAAGCATCACTATATATCAAAAAACGTTCTCCACTTTTTGGTAGTGTGTGTATAGGTGCAGTGATCAACCTTCCATTTAGCTCCATGAATCTTTCCTCACATTCTTCCGTCCAGACATACTTTACCCCTTTCCTTGTTAACTTAGTTAGAGGGGTTGGAAATCATGAGAAGTTTCTCAAAAAATGTTGGTAGTACCCATCTAATCTAAGAAAACTATGAATTTTTGTGACACTAGAGGGCCTGGGCCATTCTCCAATCACCTTTGTCTTTGAAGGATCCACATAAATTCCCTCACTTGTGATCACATGTCCCAAGAATGCGACTTCCTTCATTAAAAGTTCACACTTGTTGAACTTGGCATATAACTTCTCCTTCCTCAATGTCGCCAACAGAAGTCTTAGATGTTCTTCATGTTACTCCTTGCTCTTGGAGTAGATGAGAATATCATTGATAAATACTACCACAAATTTGTTGAGGTAATGTATAAAGAATCTATTAATCAAATACATGAATATTGCAGGAGCATTAGTAAGTCTGAAGGACATCACCAAAAAATCATAGTGCCCATACCTTGTATGGAAGTCAGTCTTTTGAATATCTTCCTTCTTCACCTTTACCTGATGATATCCAGAATGGAGATCCACCTTTGAGAAGTATTTAGCTCCTCTTAACTGATCGAACAAGTCATAAATCATAGGGAGAGGATACTTGTTCTTTATTGTGATCCTGTTGAGTTCCCAATAATCGATACAAAACCGCATTCTTCCATCCTTCTTCTTCGCAAAGAGCATTGGTGCACTCCAAGGTGATGCACTAGGGCATATGAACCCTTTGTCCAGATGATCTTGTAGCTATTTCTTTAAATCCTCCAGTTCGATAGGAGCCATCTTATAGGGACACTTCGAGATAAGAGTATCTCTAGGTACGAGTTAAATTAAAAACTCTACCACACGATCCGAGGGAATTCCGGGTAAATCTTTGTGAAATACATCACCGTATTCCCTCACGATGGACATTTCCTCAAGGTTGGAACTTTCCTTCAACTCAACAATTTAGGCGAGGTATAATTCTTCATAAGGAATCAACACCCACACCATTGAAGGATTTTTCAAAGGAGATTCATGATCTTCCTTGAATTTTTAGAGGATCATGGGATGGTTCGGAATATGAAAAGATATTTCCTTTTCCCGACAGTTGATATGTGATCTATATAATGAGAGCGAATCCATTCCCATTATAGCATCGAATTCCACCAAGGGAATCATTACTAGATTTTCCGGAAGAATCTTCCCACATACGCCAACATGAGAAGAGTTAAACACTTGGTTTGCAATGATTGAACCACTCGGTTTTTTTACAAATATCTCTACTTCAAGGTTTCAGAGCTTCGATTCTATAGTTCTAGTAATCATGCAGGATATAAAAGAATGCGTAGAACCAGAATCACCTAAGACATTTTCCATTATTGATTGAATAGGAAGTGTACCTTGTATGACTTCATTATCATGCTCCACCTCCTCAGTAGTGATGGCATAATCCTTCCCTTGTTCCTTTGGCTTTGGTGGCTGTTGACACTGATTACCCTCGAGACCTCGAGGTTTAGTGCACTGTTTTTCATAGTGCCCAAGACCCTACAGTTGTAGCATTGAACTACGATTGGTTCTGTCCTTCCATCAGATATATTCTCCTTCCTTTTCATGTCTTTTCGACACTCTTGAGCATTGTTTCATTCTTTCCCACACTTGAAGCACTTCCCCATCCCTTTGAGGAAGTTCCCATGGTGCAACTTCCCACATTTTGGCATGTGGGTCATTGATTTTTCTTGCCACCTTTATCATTAGATCTACTGGGTTGAAACTCCAATTTTCTTTTCTTATCACTATAGCCATGGGACCATTCTCCAAAATCCATCTCCACTTTGAGAGAACATCGAAAAAATTCTTCATAACTCCCAAAGTCTCGAATTGCAAGAACATTTTGAAGGTGTGGTTTTAATCCACTAAAGAATCTATCAATTTTGCTATAATTGTTTATAACAAGACCCTAATCGTACCTTGCATGCCTTGTGAAATTATCTTCATAGGTTGTGACCGATTCTCCTTTTTTTTTGCTTGAGCTCTATGAATTATCTCTCCATCTTTGTGCGAAGAGTTTGTGGGAAATACTTATTAAGAAACATTATCTTAAAGTCTTCCCATTCCTTCTCTTCAATTTTCTCCCTTGGATTAGTGTTCTTAATCAAATCCCACCATTGATCGGATTATCCATTTAGACAATAAATGGCTTGGGTCACCTTCTACATCTCAGAATAGTGAAGAACATAAAAGATCTTCTCCATGGAGTTGATCCACTGGTCCACAACTAGTAGATCAGAAGATCCACTAAATGTCGGTGGTCGTTGCCGCATAAAACATTCGATAGCCAGTTTCTCCCTCTTTGGTGAAGGAGGACGTTCCCCATTATTATGGTTATTGTTCACAACCTGACATAATTGGGCAAGAATCACCATGAATTTTTGAACTCCACCTCTCAAATCATTGGGGATGTTGTTCAGGCAAGTGTTGCATTGGCCCTCGCATGAGTTGTGGCCTGATTTCTCCCGGTTCCCACCATTTTCTAAAATAGAAAATGTTCGAACATAACGTAAGTAAAAAACTCATCAATAACTTATTAATTTAAAAAAAATTACACTATAAAACATAACATATGGGAACCCTATATAAAGATTCTTTTGTGCCTATTTGTACTTAGTCTCATGCTAGAAGTTTTCTCTAGGGTTCACTAATTATAATTCCCAAATTAACTAAACCTTTCCCCTAATTCCAACTATAGCAACACTTCCTTTTCTTACATTACTATTACATCAATTCAAATATAAAAAACATAATAGTATTACACATAGAGGATCCAATGGTTTAGTGTCTTGTTTAAACTAGGACCATACATAACAAATACAACATCAAGCATAAACATTTATTTAATTTCTTTATCTCTAGCTTATTATTGGAACTTGTCCTATCCTTAGTACATGTATCCACATGAGGAAATACATCAAAAGGGGTGAGATAGAATCCCAGTAAAAGGATAGATAAGAACAATATAGCATGGGGTGAGCATAATCATAACATGGGAAAAAGATCATGAACATGAGAGGAATCATAAATATAAGACTTGAAATGTGGAAATGCCTAAAAATGAAACATCATGTATTAGTGGTTAACTACCACACATACTTGTGAACCATGATATAATCTTGTTCACACTTAATTTCACATTTACTCATCAGATTCATCACTTAACCCAATGAATTGGAGCACTGTATAATTCGGGGTGCACCTGTCACATTGAAACATTCAAATTGCGCTATATAATTCCGGGCGCACCCGTCACATCACAACATTATCAACATCATGTTGGAAACATAGAACACATATAAAAAATGTAAATAACTAACCCATGGAATTTAATTAGTTTCATCTCATAAGAACACATTCATAATCTTTGGTATCCCAAAAGAAAGATGTAATAACATACATGTTACAAGAACCGTCCACTTTGAGTGAGAAGTAAAAGGGGTGTTCTTAAAAGAGGAGTTCTTTTGGAAAACATTTGGTTTGACATAAAAACCAGTTAAAAACATTTATATCTCATAAAATTAAAGAAAATGATGAACAAATCATCTTTAAGGAGTAACCATATCAAAAAAGGAGTGAAAGTGGGAGAACCTGATGGAAGAAGATTGGGTTCGATATTTCCCCTTACCTTCTATCTGAATGCTTCCTTCTCTTTAATGTCCTATATAATGACATTATATTCATTAATTATAAATCCATAACCTTTTTGTACATTAATATGGTTCATTATGTTTTCCTTAAGTGATTTTATGTGCCTTTGGATAAGTTATAGAGTATAAAAACATTACTCATGAATGTTTGTTTTCATGGTTGTCTTGAGTGGTTCACTTGTATTCTTAAATTGATGTTTGGGTAGAACATGGGAAAAAATTCAGAACTGATATTAAATTTTATTAATAATATTACAGGAGTTTAAATGATATTATAATGAATAAAATTTGATCCATGTGGATGAATCATTAGATTAAAATTAAATGATGATTATTTGGGTTCATTTGCACGGTTTTTCAATCACAACGAACTTGTTTTAACTTATCACTTAGTAATATGGTCATAAGATAGTTAAATAACTTTAGATAAGACATAATAGATATAAAATGTTTTGTTTCAACCATAAAAATTGTTTCATGACAATATCTGAAGGTAGAAATGGAAGAAGAAATCATGTCGTTCTTGAAGGTGAAAAATTAACACCTCACGAACAATGTTCTCTTTAATAAAATAAAAGGAACCGGGAAAGGGGGTTTGATGATATAATATCCCATTAGAATCATAAAATTAAATTTTATGTATAATACTGGGGTTATAATACCATTTGTATGAAGATAGGTGGGAATAGATCAAGAAATGAACTTGAACTTGAATGGAAATTAAAGAAGAAGAGAGAGAGAGAGAGAAATTACCTCTTGAATTCTCATCTTGAGAACCTCCTTAAGGGCCAATGCCTGGCCTTTTGACAAGACCAAAAACTCTTGGACGTGGGGAAGGGGCTAGGGAAGGTTTTTGGTCAGAGTTTAGAGAAGTATTGGAGCTTGAGAGGTGTGAGGAAATGAGGGTGTGAAGGGTGGCTTTTATAGTGGAGGGGAGAGGGGTTTCCTTAATTAAAAATTCATTAGTTTATTATTTCTTCACAAGACAAGGAATAGTGAGTCTCGTATAACCATGAATATTAATTTTATCATGTGATCCCGAACCAAGTGGGATTATATCAGCATAACATCATCGATGACTCAATTAATACATTATTTAGCATTTATTGTGAATTATCGGATTCTACTATTCATCAAAAATTCAAGTATTTCAGAAAAATCCCAAAAATTTACCCCAACAATATTTCGATGTGTAGAATAAAAAAATGAATTCAAATTTTCAAAAATAATTTTTTAAATATTTTTAATTTAATATTTAATTAAAATCATAATTTACTTAAAAATAATTTTTAATATTAAAACTGATTTTATAGTGCTTTCAAAAATTATGTAGGGTCTTATAAAATTATCTAAAATCTATAAGACATTGATTTGATAATTTATGAATAAATTTTAGGTAAATATATTTTATTTTAAACTAATTAATTAATTATAATTATTTATTTATGATTAACAAAATACCAAAATGTTTACTAAGGTCAAATTGTCACTTTTTAATATGTCTAAATTTTATTTAATTATTCATGGGTAAGGTTACTCTTATATTGGATGATTTAATATTCATAAGGGTCATAATACTATTCATAAGGGTATATTACTATTTAGTAGGGTATGCTACTATTCACCAAAAATTTTTTTAGTTTCATTAGACTCCAAAAATCATCTTTAACATAACCGTTTATGTCGTATTTTTACAATTAAAAACATAGAAGTGAAAAAATTATGTTTAAAGGTCCCTTAGCACTTAGTAGATCATTATGATGTGTTTTTATGTTATTTTATGACATAAATATAAGTAGGGAATTTCCATTGAAAAACATTGGGCTGTTACATGTTCCAGTCACTCTTTCATTACCATGGCCCTCATTCAGAGCTTGGAGATTCCAATGGAGCCGTTGGAGTGAACCATGTGGCTAGAGACTCTTACAGGATGGGATTGAATGATTACACATTGGTTTCAACGGTTTAAGCTTACTCTAGAAGTCGTGAGCTTCCTCTAGGATCTTCTACTAGTGGCGTCTAGGCCCTACGACGTCATCTTGGGTATAGACTAGAAATCTACAGTCCAGGATCAGATTTACTACACTAGGCATAATGTGTGGTCTGTCCACATGGATGGGGATAGGTTTTCCTTCACCGAAGATAAGGGAACCTTTGCAGTGCAGGATGGACTTTCCCAAAGGAGGATGTAGCCGATCACACATCAATTGGCTAACCTTACCCTCAGATCAATTGTTGTTTAGAGTCTGAGTTATCCTGTAGTGGTGGACCTGTATCCTGATGTCTTCCTGGATGATGTTCCAAGACTACTTTCTCATAGATATATGGAATTCTACATCGAACTGTACACTAATATTTCACTGATATCTATAATAGTATATTGGATGGCTCCTACAGAGCTTTTTGAGTTACAAGTATAGTTGGAGGACTTGAATAGAAGGGGTTCATAAGGCCCAATGTTTCTCCATGGGCAGACCTAATTTTGTTCACAAAGAAGGTAGATCGGATTTTGAGGCTCTGTGGATTATCAGTGCCTGAACTAGGTGAACATGAAGAACATGTATCCACTTCCAAGGATTGATTATCTCTTCGATTAGCTTAAGGGAGATCATTTTTTTAAGATAGACCTCATATTAGGCTATCATCAACTAAGGGTACATGATGAGGATGTGCAGAAGAAGACCTTCAGATGTCGGTATGGCCACTATGAGTTCTTGGTTATGCCATTTGGCATTACCAATTCCATTTTAGTATTCATGGGACTCATGAATAGGATCTTCCATACATACCTCAATTGCTTCATGGTGGTCTTCATTGATGACATATTATTTTACACAGAGATGGAGGAGGATCATTCCTATCATATATTGATAGTTTTGGATACACTCTAAGAGAACCAGCTTTATGGTAAGATCTCAAAGTGCTAGTTCTGGATACAGGAGGTCCACTTTCTGGGACACTTTATCTTGGAGGCTGGAGTTTTAGTGGATCCGGTGAAGATAGTGGATGTGCGCTCTTGGGGGCCACCCAGGAGTGTGACCGAGGTGTGGAGTTTCTTGGGGTTGGCTGGGTACTACCAAAGGTTCACACCTGAATTTTTGAGAGTTATGGAACCCCTGTCATTATTGATGAAGAAAAGACAGACCTTCATGTGTACAGATAGATGCCAACATAGTTTTCCGGAGCCGAGGAAGAGACTGATGAGTGCCCCCATCTTTTAGATACCATAAAAGGTCATCGAGTATGTAGTCTATTGCTATGCATCAGCATCCAGAATTGGATGTGTCCGGATGCAGGAGAGAGAAGTGATTGCTTATGGATCACGATATCTGAGAAAGCAATGTTGGCTAGAGTTACTCTAGTATTATGACTTTGAGATAGTCTACACTTCTTGGGAAGAGGAACGTAGTAGTAGACACACTCAGCGGGAGGTCTGGTCTACAATTGCAAAGTGAGGTGACAGAGCAGCTAATTGTATTGCAGATATCCTTTGTGGATAGAGATGGATCAGTTTACCTCCATTCTATGATTTTTACTCCCCCAATTCTTCAGCGAGTCTTGGATGCATAGCTTGGGGACATTGACTATGAGGTTCGACGTGCTCAGATATCCTTTAGACAGGAAGCTGATGGATTTTCAAAAGGTTGGGAGGACATCATCCTCTTCATAGGATGAACTATATTACCGATGGAACTATGGGAGAAGTTGTTGAGGGAGTTCCATATGTCCTATATGCTAGTACATCCCAGTGTGGAGACGATGTACAAGGACCTCTAACATTAGCACTAGTGGCTAGGGCTGAAGAATGTCATGGCAGATTTTATTACACGATACCTCACTTTTCAACCAGTGAAGGCCAAGAATCTGGTTTCAGTAGGCTTAGTGCATTCATTAGAGGTACCTGACTGGAAGCGGGATGGTATTCCCATGGATTTTGTGAAAGGGATACCACATAAGTACATGGGCCATGATTCTATCTGGGTGATCATTGACCGACTCACCAAGTAGGCCCACTTTCTAGCCATTTGAGAGCAGGGATTAGTAGAGGACTTAGGATGCCTTTACATATATGAGATTTTACGGCATCTTGGGGTGGATTCGATGATTGTCGTTGACCATGAAACACATTTTACATCCCAGTTGTGGGAGGAATTATAGGTGGAGTTCGGGACTGGGCAACATTTGAGTACCGCCTTTCATCCGAAAATGGATGGCCAGATAAAACGGACCATACAGACACTCGAGGACATTCTACGTTCTTACGTCCTTGAATTTGGATATAGTTAGGAGGATCAATTTCCCTGGGTGGAGTTATTGTACAACAATATCTATCACTCCACCATTGGTATGGTACCGTTTGAATCCTTGTACTATCGACCATACAGATCTCCTATATGTTGGACAGACAAAAGGGAGTCAGCACTTATCGGTCCAGAGTTGGTATGGGATACCACTGAGAAGGTGTAGATCATCCAGGAATAGATTAAGACTGCACAGAGTAGGTAGAAGTATTACGCTGGTAGGAGACGAAGAACTTTGTAGTTCGAGAAGGGAGACCTTGTCTTCCTACAAGTCTCACCTCGAAAAAATTTTATAGAGATTTGGCAGGGGTGGCATGTTATCTCTGAGGTTCATGGAATCCTTTTAGGTCCTCCGTAGAGTTGGCGAGGTGGCATATCTCCTAGCTCTGCTCCCACAGATGCATCGGGTGCATGATGTATTCCACGTGTCGCAGCTGAGGAAGTACGTTCATGATCCATCGCATGTTATCGACTAGGGAAAGCAAGACATTGATGATGGGGATGCGTTTACATAGGTTTCAGTAAATATTGAAGATCCCTAGAAGCAGGTCTTTTATGGTTGATAGATACCTCTGGTGAGTCTTTTCTGGAAGCACGGGAACCTCTCGAAGAACACATGGGAGCGGGCGACTCATATTCAGGCTTAGTACCCTGACTTGTTTCCTTGGTCTATGTTGTGGCTTTCAGGAATGAAAAGCATTAAGGTGGTGAGAATGTAAAGACCTGAATTTTCCATGTATTTTTTTAATTATATGGAACTATTATGAGGCTGTGAAATACGATGGTGTTTGATTTTGATTCTTGGTGTGCCTGAAACCAAATTTTAAATTTTTTTAATATACGTTCAATAAACGTGTGAACGGGTAATCCTAACTTTTAAAACAATGCATAGAATTGAAATCTAAGACCATCGTTAAACTCACAGCGCCAGGATTCGCTTAAGGTAGCCTTAACCTTGACTATAGTGGGTTGAGATAGGAATCTAGTTTTTGTGGATTCTATGCATGATTAATAAAATAATCTAATTTAATTTTAAATAACCTCCAACTCTCTTAAGGATTTGGTGGTGGAGACCACAAGGGGTGGTCGGGAATTTAATGCAGGACATTAAATTCATAGTTACACAAAAATATGTGACCACCATACATCAAATTTAGGAGGTTCATTAATTTAATCAATTAATGAACCTCTCTTAATTATGTGTTGTAAATACTACTCCCATCATGTCACTTTTTGAATTCGCTAAATAAATGAGAGGTGTTTTTGGAAGAGGAGGATTTTGGAAGAGCCTCTTGACGAAGAACGGATCCATCAAGTAATGTAACACCCCGAGCTTTCACGATACGCTTCTCTTTCAATAATTCAATAGCTTGCATTGTACGTAAGTTCGAGATTCTAACACACCGCGACCAATCAAAATAGCCATTATGAATAGTAATACCCACTTTTTTAAATTATATACATTTTACATTTCAAAATGGACTTCATTTTTGGATTTGGAATATCTAAATTAGCCTATGTTGAACTTTTGGTATTTTTCTGAGAACTTCCAATTTTTTATGAATAGTGAAAACTACTTAGAAACAACTTTTTTAATCAAAATAATTTATAGTGATAAATTATACTATTGAGTGGTTTTAAAATATAATTAGAATATATTTTTACCATTTTATCAAATGGTGGTCATTATAATTAATTTCACTTTGAAATTGGGCATAAACAATTGTCAATCTTTTGATATATATTGTTTCTTAAAAACACGCTATTTGTTGTGACAGCGGGAATTAATTAGAAAATTTATTAATTCAACTTATATGTTTGGAATTTTTTAAAATACACTTCATTTTTGAATTCGGAATATCAATTATATTATAGGGTGATATTTTTGCATTGTTCTGAAAAAATTCAATTTTTGATGAATAGTAAAACCACTAAGTGGTAGCTAAAAAACTGATTTTTCATATAAATGAATTTTTACCACTTCTATGATTTGATTTTCAAAAATCTAACATACGTGGTTGTCATTAGGAAGTAAAATGTGGTTCAATGGGATTAAAACAATATTTTGGTGAATAATAACTTTTCTGTTTAATTAATCGTGATTAAAGGTAATTAGTGAAATTTAAGGTAAAAAATGGTATTATAAAAATATGAAAATACCATTACACTTTTCCTACCCCTATTGGATGAGTCATGGACGACCACGACAATCCATGGGTCAACTTGGGGACCCCATGGAGCCACTTTGGTAGGAAAATGACATAAATAACTTTTTATTTAATGTTAAAATAAAAATGTCACAAACAAGAGTTGTTTTACTAATACAATTTTTTAATGGGGTTATACAAGTCATATTTTTGACTATAAATATTTATTATAAATATAAAATGATTTCCTACATCATGATATTTTTTTATAATTTTTATACATTATATAAATTAATGATTTTATTACAAAATGATGATGTAGCGATTACCTCATTAATTAACGATTTAAATAAAATAAAAAGATAATGTAAAATATAAAACTTACACTTGTACAAAGCCTACTGGATGAGTATATTTCGAACAACTATCACCTTATCCTAGAAATACATAATTGTGGGACCTTTTGAATCTGAAAAGCACTTCATAATAATGTAACATTTCATGAGTTTTCAAGAGTGCCCCTCCTCTCCTCTTATAAAAGGCCCCCACCACTACCACCTTATTCAAACGTTCAAGCCATTTGGCTCGGCCAAACTCTGCCCAAATACTCTTCCAGCTTCCCTTTCTTACTCCTAGAAGCCTCACTTTGGGCATAATTCTTCCCAAGGAAGCCTTTGGCTCAAGTAAAAAAGAGTTACCCGATTTTAAGGTAATGTCTTCTCTATTGTTGTTTTGTTTTATTTTTCTTCTCCAACCCCTTAAACTATTTTTATTCCTTTATTTTGTAACAACATCAGTATCTAAAATATATTAATATGTTGTTATGATAATTATTTGGTTTATACTTACACACACCTTCGTCTAATGGTTAATGAACACACTGTTTCTGTGGGTGGCGAAATACTACATCACGAAACAATGATTGTTCAATATTCTTTTAACACCTTTAATGGTGGCCATTTTGATGACACTATTTTCATATATGATATATATATTATTTTTATGTTTTCCTTATTCTTCTTTATTTCTCATTTATGGCATACTTTATGATTTCCATTATGTGTAAACGCGATAATTTCATTTTAGGATGTGCGGACTACCGCCCCCTCAAAGTGATTTGAATCATTAATGCGATATATGGGATGTATAAAGGATGGAGTAAATGGTATTATACATTATATTATACTGGAATTATATTATAACTTTATATAATTATAACTTCATTCCATTAAGTACGAAATAGAAATCAAAGTAGCATTCATGCGTACGTACGGCTTACCGTCTCCATGAACGGTGCATTTCATTTCTTACCCTAAAATATTATGTAATATCATAAATGAATGTATATAATGGATATATATGATGTATATGATATCAAAATCATGAATACAATTATGGACATAATCTATATTTTACCACATGAAAAAAGTGTAATTACAAGAAGTTTATTTTTGACTCATGTACCTAAGATCGACAAAACGACCGTTATTAACTTAAATAATTACATAATGTTCATGACATGGTAATAAGTGATATAAAAGGAATAATGAACTTGAAAAAGGTTCTTAAGAAGGTATAGATTAACTCTAGTTTATTATTCAGGAGTTTAAAGAGCGGTCGAGTCAAGTCGGACACGAGGTAAGGGAATTTCTTAACCCAATTTCCATTCTTTGGGTTAATATCCTACTTTCAAATTATGTCATGATATTATTATGTCCTATATTTTATTTGTACTTTCTTTATGTGTACTTATAGTAAATAAACTTAATAGATCTATTATATTTTAAAAATGATCTTTTTAAGGATTTCTCCTCAATCTCCTTTCATTGAGGCATATTTGGTTTTATACACAACTTTCATTTATAAAGTGTATAAACCCCCTTTGACTTTTACTTTTATTCAAAAGGAATATTTTTATACGAAGTGTTTTTACTAAACGACAAAAGGAATGTTTTTTCTTACGTATGCGGTGACAACGACTTCTCCGCCGCCATGAAAATTATTTGAGTTTTGGCTTCCTCTATAAGACATAAATTTTTTTAAAAGAAAAATAAATACCATGTTTTACTTTTATTTTATTTTGGTATTGAAAATGGTTTTGATAAAGTTTTTATTATATCAATGTGTTGTACTGATATCATGTGATTTAAGTGTAGAAATCTTATGTTACCTTTATGCATGTTTTATGTGATAAAATTATGTTATGGTTTATGATATGTTTGAACCTGTTCATATGAGGAATGATTTGGACTTAATAAGTGACGGGTGGAGCCCGCTATAGCTCCTCGATGCATCGACAGGTCTCATGAGACGAACTAGAGTCCTGGCATGAGGCCTTGACAAAATCTTATTTGTAGTCTTGGCACGAGGCCTTGGATACGTGGTTATGATAGTCTGGCATTATGCATTCCATGATAGTCTGGCATTATGCATTCCACCAATAGACAGAATGTGAACTCCATCAATATGTATGATCCAAAGATTAAGAAGGATCATATCTTACATGGTATTAAGACAACATTTAGAAGGGAAATAGTCTCCCATGTGTTCTCAACATATGAATAAATAGTATCATGTGTTAATAAGATAAGTAAAGAATTCTTTGAGTCTTATGGATTTGAAGGGAAGCAAGAGAAGAAAAGGATGGAAGAGAGAATAATGGATAAAGGGACGAGGGAAAAGAAGAATTTTCCAATATGTGATAACTGTGGGAAGAAACACCTTGGAACTTTCCTGAAGGGAATGGGAGTTTGTTATAAGTGTGGAGAAAAAGGACACCAAGTGTGTGACTGCAAGTGTAATAAAAAGGTTTCAAATGTACAATGCTTCATCTGCAAGGAGTGGGGACACTACGCATACCAATATCCAAATCATCAGAGTATGCCCCAAATGATGTTATTGGATAATAATCAAGTTATGATACTACCACAGATGGGGATGAATGATTAGAGTTATTATGTTGTCATTAAATAATTTTGTCATTTGGGTGTTGTATCAATGATGTACTGGTTATAATAATTATGTAGTATATAAGGATTGTACTGTAGTACTATTTCATCAAGGACTTAAGATTGTGTGGAACCAAGAAAAGTGAATCCATAGCAGATTAAATTTTTGAAAAATGTATTGTTGAGAGAAAGATAAACCCTAATATGGTTCTGATACCGAGATAGTGATTTTGGAATAATAAATTATTGATTTGGAAAAATTATATTGGATATTATTGACTTCCTTGGAACTGATTAATGATTTGTATTCATTTTTTGATAGAAGGAGTATATCTAGTATTCTATAAAGAGTAAGGGATCATGAATGTAATCAATAAGGATTTCTGGTAATTCAGGATGTTGCAGTGTTTTAAAAGAATACATGATGATGGTGATCACATGTTATTACACGGAAAAAAGGATATTCATTGTGTTTACCTTCCTTATAAAATCTGTACTGTGAGTTGGACAGAAGTATTTTGGATAAATATAATGGTTTGAATGGATTAAGTTTAAATTCGGATAATATTGTTTAAGGTTAAAACGTTTTTGAATATTATTTTTGGAATATTATAATACTATAGTTTTAGGAAAAGCACAACCTGCAGGGTGGGGCATAACTCGTCGCGTCGGACAAAGCTGCAGGAATCGAACCCACAACCATAGTGTGACAGACCTTTATTACCTACCAGTAGCCTACAAGAAGTCCCTGGTTATTAAAAAATAGTTTTCCTAATCTAAATGGTATGTGGTAATATTTAGAACCTTATAAAATTAGGATTAATAGAATATTTTTGAGTTTTTTTACCATTTGGAGTGAAATATGGGTTTGTGGTAAAAATTTACTAATGAAAGTCTACACAACAAGTAAGTATATTTCCTTAAATTCTTAGTAAATCTCTTAAATAAATTCCTCAACTTTATGAAATGTAATTTAAAACAAAAATGTTGCCGGTTAAATTTTCCAACTGGGGATTCAATGATCATTTAACCAATCACAAGTTTGTGATTTTATTATTGTTAACTTTCTCATAATCCTGTTTTCTACAACTCTCCATCAGACCTTGCTAGTTTGTTTTTCTTCTATATCCATATTTTCATAGAATCCTAGTATGGGCTATCTCACGTGACCTTTGTACTTATCTTTCTTTCTTTTAAAGTTATATTTTTATTAACTTTATTTCCGATGTGGGTTTTCCATAAAGGTATTTTCTATTTTCAACCATTTATTTTCAAACAAAAAATTTCAAATTGCGAGGACAGAATTTATTGAAGGATGGGAGAATGTAACACCCCGAACTTTCACGATATGCTTCTCTTTCAATAATGCTATAGCTTGCATTGTACGCAAGTTCGAGATTCTAACACACCGCAACCAATCAAAATAGCCATTATGAATAGTAATACCCACCTTTTGAAATTATATACATTTTATATTTCAAAATGGACTTCTTTTTTGTATTCGGAATATCTAAATTATCCTATGTTGAATTTTTGGTATTTTTCTAAGAACTTCCAATTTTTCATGAATAGTGAAAAATACTTTTAAAAAACTTTTTTAATCAAAATAATCTATAGTGGTAAATTATACTATTGAGTGGTTTTAAAGTATAATTAGAATATATTTTTCCCATTTTATCCAATGGTGGTCATTATAATTAATTTCACTTTGAAATTGGGCATAAACAATTGTCAATCTTTTGATATATTTTGTTTCTTAAAAACATGCTATTTGTTGTGACAGTGGGAATTAATTATAAAATTTATTAATTCAACTTATATGTTTGGAATTTTTTAAAATATATATCATTATTGAATTTGGAATATCAATTATATCTTAGGGTGAAATTTCAGCATTGTTCTGAAAATCTTCAATTTTTGATGAATAGTGAAACCACTAAGTGGTAGTTAAAAAACTGATTTTTTGTTTAAATGAATTTTTACCACTTCTGTGATTTTATTTTCATAAATCTGACATATGTGGTTTTCATTAGGAAGTAAAATGTGGTTCAATGGGATTAAAATAATATTTTGGTGAATAGTAACTTTTAGGTTTAATTAATCGCGATTAAAGGTAATTAGTGAAATTTAATGTAAAAATGGTATTATAAAAATATGAAAATACCTTTACACTTGTCCTAACCCTATTGGATGAGTCATGGACGACCAAGAAAATCCATGGGTCAACTTGGTGACCCCATGGAGCCACTTTGGTAGGAAAATGACATAAATAACTTTTTATTTAATGTTAAAATAAAAATGTCACAAACAAGAGTTGTTTTACTAAAACAATTTTTAAATGGGGTTATTCAAGTCATATTATTAACTATAAATATTAATTTGAATGATAAAAATATTTCCAACATCATGATATTTTTTTTATAATTTTTAGATATCAAAGAAATTAATTATTTTATTACACAATGATGATGCAGTGATTACCTCGTTAATTAATGATTTAAATAAAATAAAAAGATAATGTAAAATCTAAAACATACACTTGTAAAAACCCTATTTTATGAGTATATTTCGAACCCTTATCACCTTATCTTTGAAATACATAATTTTGGGACCTTTGGAATCCGAAAAGCACTTCATAATAATGTAGCATTTCATGAGTTTCCAAGAGTGCCCCTCCTCTCCGCTTATAAAAGGCCCCCACCACTACCACCTTATTCACACATTCAAGCCATTTGGTTCAGACAAAATCTGCCCAAATACTCTCCCAACTTCCCTTTACTACTCCAAGAATCCTATCATTGGTCAGAATTCTTCCCAAGGAAGCCTTTGGCTCAAATCAAAAGGAGTTACCCGATTTTAAGGTAATGTCTTCTCTAATGTTGTTTTGTATTATTTTGATCCTCCAACCCCTTAAACTATTTTTATTCCTTTATTTTGTAAAAAAACCAGTATATAAAATATAATAGGATGTTTTTATGATAAGTATTTGGTTTAAACTTACACAAACCTTCGTCTAATGGTTAATGAACAAACTGTTTCTGTGGGTGGTGAAATACTGCCTCATGAAACTATGAATTGTCAATATTCTTTTAACACCTCTAATGGTGGCCATTTTAATGAAAAAATTTTCATATATGATATATATATTATGTTTATGTTTTCCTTATGCTTCTGTATTTCTCATTTATGACATACTTTATGATTTCCATTATGTGTAAACGCGATAATTTCATTTTAGGAATTGCGGACTACCGCCCCCTCAAAGTGATTTGAATCATTAATGCCATATGTGGGATGTATAAAGTATGGAGTAAATGGTATTATCCATTATATTATAATGGAATTATATTATACCTTTATATAATTATAACTTCATTCCATTAAGTACGAAATAGAAATGAAAGTAGCGTTCATGCGTACGTACGGCTTACCGTCTCCATGAATGGTGCATTTCATTTCTTACCTTTAAATGTTATGTAATATAATAAATGAATGTATATACTGGATATATATGATGTATATGATATCAACATCATGAATACAATTATGGACATAATGGATATTTTACCACATGAACAAAGTGTAATTATAAGAAGTTTATTTTTGACTCAAGTACCTAAGATCGACAAAACGACCGTTATTAACTTAAATAATTACATATTGTTCATGACATGGTAATAAGTGATATAAAAGGAATAATGAACATGAAAAAGGTTCTTAAGAAGGTATAGATTAACTCTAGTTTATTATTCAGGAGGTTAAAGAGCGGTCGAGTCAAGTCGGACACGAGGTAAGGGAATTTATTAACCCAATTTCCATTCTTTGGGTTAATATCCTACTTTCAAATTATGTAATGATATTATTATGTCCTATCTTTTATTTGTACTTTCTTTATGTGTAATTATAGTAAATACACTTAATAAATCTATTTTATTTTAAAAATGATCTTTTTAAGGACTTCGCCTCAATCTCCTTTCATTGAGGCATATTAGGTTTTATACACAACTTTCATTTATACGGTGTATAAACCCCCTTTGAATTTTACTTTTATTCAAAAGGAATATTTTTATACGAAGCGTTTTTACTAAACGACAAAAGGAATGTTTTTTCTTATGTATGCGGCGACAACGACTTCTCCTCCGCCATGACTGTTATTTGAGTTTCGGCTTCCTCTATAAGCCATAACTTTTCTTAAAAGAAAAATAAATACCATGTGTTACTTTTCTTTTATTTTGGTATTGAAAATGGTTTTGATAAATTTTTTATTATATCAATGTGTTGTACTGATATCTTGTAGTTGAAGTGTGGAAATATTATGTTTCTTTTATGCATGTTTTATGTGATATAATTATGTTATGGTTTATTATATATTTAAACCTGTTCATATGAAGAATGCATTTGACTTAATAAGTGACAGGTGGAGCCCGTTATAGCTCCTTGATGCATCGGCTGGTCTCATGAGACAAACTAGTGTCTTGGCATGAGGCCTTTACAAAATCGTATTTTTAGTCTTGGCACGAGGCCTTGGCTACGTGGTTATGATAGTCTGTCATTATGCATTCCATCATTATGAAAGTGGTTATTGATATTGCATGTGATTATTAGACCAGTAGAATATCCATGTGAATAAGTAAATGGCATTATTTCATTTTAATTTTTCTATATTATGTTGAAGTTCAAGTTTAAAAGGCTTTTGTTTTAGTTATACATTGCCTCAAATGTTTATTCTTATTTATGAAAGCTTCCGCAATGTTGTTATCCTTACTGATCATCTGAGCTCACCCCTTCCAATGTTTTAATATTTTCCAGGATGTGAAGAAGTATTTTAAGAATGACCTGCAGGGATTGTCAGAAAAGGATATGAGTGTGGACTATAGATACTTTGTTATTTTAGTTTTTAACTTTATGATGTAATGTAACATTTATGAATGTATCTAGTGTTTCCAAGGCTACAAAACTAATCGGTCTTTCGAGACTTGATCTTTTATGATCATTCCAATGTTACGAAGTAATGCACCAACTCTGGGTAACTGGGGTCGGGGCATTACAAGTAAGAACCGAAGATCTTCATTTGTACGGCATCTTTAGAGGCTTGTATTGGGATTAACAAACATTGAACCATCATCAAACATGGGACACTACCCAACGAATCACAAGGTAAAGTTTTGTCTTATTTAAATTTCAACAGTTGGTGAATCAATTATCTTCTCCCTTATTAAAATTCTAATGCCGAGGGAGTGGGCCAAAAAAAAGGCCTGATCCTCCGCCTCTTTTTCAATCGTTGCTTTCTACACCGGTGAATTTTCGGGTCGGAAAAAACCAAAATCGGAGGGTTGAGAAGCGAAGAAGATGACCCGGGAAGCCCATAGGTGGGATTGGATGAAAAAATGGACTGTCAGAGCTCACCCGATGGCCTGCAGAAGACATTCAGTGTAGCAGCACTAACAACCTGCACCAGCAGGTGATAGCGACAACTAACACTAGCCAGCCGCAGTGGTGGTGGTGTGCCGTCACGCTCCGTAGGAGGAGGCCATGGAACTAGGTCACGGAGGTCTGCAGGAGGCCAGCACCAGCCGGTAGCAGAGGTGGTAGTGTTCCGTCACGCCCTGTATGAGGAGGATGTTGTGGCTTTTCAGCCATGGAAGTTGAGAAGGGTGGATGAAAATGGTTGTCCATGGAGGTGCAGCGGCACGCCGTCGTGCGCAGCTAGAGGTGGTCACGGCTCAAAGCCACAGTGGTGGAGGGACCCACTCCCTACGGGCCCTGTAGTGACCAAGTGGCACCCTGTGGAACCTCCACATCAAATCCTAAATGGCCTAGCTATTCAAGAAAAATAGGGAAGTGTTTTCCCATCGTGATAACTAGGGTGAGCCCCACACCCTCCTCTAGGCTGAGTTGCGCCCCCTGTGGGTTGGGATGCGCCCCCTGTGGGCTGGGCTGCACCCCCCTACGGGCTGGGTTGTATCCACCATGAGCTGGATTGAACCCCCTGAGGGCAAGGCTGCACCTCCCTATAGGTTGTGATGTGCCCCCTGCAGGCAGGGCCACGCCCATTGTTGGCGGAGCTGTGCCCACTAAGGGCGGGGCTGCGGCTCCCTGAAGGTCGGGCCGCGCCCCCTATAGGCCAGCCCCCCCAAGTGGGCTAGGTCGCGCCCTCCTGTATGCCGGCCAGTGAACCCTAGCAAGCCAAGCCAGACCGTGGCCCAACAGGGCGAGGCCATTTCAGGCTGGTTCTGGTCGACCTGAACTGGGTCAGAAAAGACCCGGCCCCATCCATGCCCAGTTTCACTTAAAATTCCATAACATGAAATATAGACATCCATTTGACAAACCATCTATTATGTTGTTATCCTTGGATTGTGATGTCCCTTTTGGTATATTCCACTCGAATTTTGGAGAAAGTTGGAGTACAACCGGGTTGGATCGATCCTGAATCCAACTAGGCCCACGGTACTAAAATGCTTATAACTCACAGACCGGGTGTTCTATTGATGCTCCGTCTATCGCATTGGAACCCTATGACATGGAGGTAATTTAGTTTACTCAATTTTGGATCTTATTGGAATTAGATGTATGACCAATATCTGGAGGAGCAGATTCTACAGAACACGAGCTCACTAGGCGAGGGGAACCCTATGGCTATCTATCTTTGAAGTAGTGATCCTATATGGAACAACATCATAGAAACTCTGTATGGATAAGCATCATTGCTACCCAATGAGTACCAGGTTTGGAGCGGCTATTTGAGGATCAGCATCTAGTGACCATGTGTGGATCAGCATCGAGCAACCATGTGTGGATCAGCATTCCAGTGACCCAGTTTGGATCAGAATACCAACGACCCTGTGTGGATCAGCATTCTAGTGGCCCTATGTGGATCAAAAATAGCATAACCCGATGTGTACCAGCCTTATAGTGACCCATCATGGAACAATGACTTATTTCCAAGAGTGGATTGATTATAAACCAACTCATTTTTGGATCAGTTGTGGAACTTCTAAATAGAATAAGATGATATGGTAGATGATATATCTTAGGACTAATCATCTATAATCATAATCTATGAGTTATATACCTAGTGTGAAATAACTATTACTTTGTGCTTTGTGATTGAGGTCATTCTTTGTGGTTTATCATTTGTGGAAATCTGGGAGACCTTCGGGGGTGTTGGGGTCCCTACTGAGTATTGTTGTACTCACCCATCTCTATGATTCACTAGTACCATATTGTGTCTTGTGCAGATGATGGATATATTTGACCGAGGATTGGGTGTCAGGTCTAGATAGTTCTCGGAGGCGGACCTTTAGACTTGATGTTCTTTAGTGACGACAGACCATGAACTTTACCTACCCTTCAAATAGGAACCTTGGAAGATGATTCTGTGAGCTTTTTTTTCTAATTCTGTTGTACTTTTTAGTTGGTCTTGTATACCTACCTCCTTTACATACAGTACCCACTCTTTTTTACTTTCATTACACATCCTTTTACTACTTTAGTTTTACTACATGGGTTGTGCTCATTGTATTCTATGAATGTGTGTTTGCAGGTTTAAAGGAAATTCCTTCCGATTTTTCACAGATATTCCTTTTGGTGCTAGTCACCAACCCCTAGCCTATGGAAGATGGGCTTGGCTTGGTCATGACATAGGCCCTGGGGGACGATTCATCCCAATGAATACATTTTCTAAAAATAAATTTTATTTGAAATTATTTAATTAATAATTTAACATTCATGACTTACACAAATACCAACACTGTAATATTATTATATCATAAGTTCGCCCTATTAGACTCCAATCATCTTACTGATCACAATAGTGTATGTCATATTTTTGAAATTTGAATCAGAGTAGTTAAAAAATTATGTTTAATGCCCACATAGAATTTAGTAGTTCATTTTTCATGATGTGGCATTCTGTTTTCTAATGTGATTTTATGTGATTATACAATATAATATTACTATAAGAAGGGATAAATTACATTGTTAAATATTTGGGTTGTTACAATCTTCTCCCCTTTTGGAATTTCACCATCAAAATTTTATTTTACAGAAATAGGTGAGGGTACTTCTCCTTCATCACATCCTCTACTTATCATGTTTCTTTATCATACTTATGGTTCCTCCACAAAACTTTGACAAGGTGAGTTGTCTTATCGCATAAAACCTTATCTATCTAGTCCATAATCTTTATTGGATGCTCCTCATAAGAGAGATCATCTTTCAGCTGTACCACCACTTAGTTCAGTATATGTGAGTGATCTGACAGGAACTTACTCAGGAGTGATACATGAAATATTTCATGAACTTGATCCATATTTGTTGGAAGTGCAATATGATAGGCCAAAACTTCTATGTGGTCAAGGATCTCAAAGGGGCCAATGTACCTGGGTCTTAACTTCCCTTTCTTTCCAAACCGCATGGCTCTCTTCTATGGTGATATTCTAAGGAATACTTTATCTCTAACGTCAAAATTCAAGTCCCATATAGGGTTTTCAACATATCTCTTTTGTTGACTATGAGTAGATTTGATATGGTTTTGGACGACTTGAACCATCTCAATCATCTCTTATACAAGATCAGGTCCAAGTAGTTTTCTTTTTTCAATTTCATCCCAATAGGATGGAGATAAACATCGCTTTCCCTTTAGATCTTCATATCGATCCATATGAATATTGGAGTGGAAGCTATTATTGTATGAGAACTCAACCAATGGGAGATTCTGATCCCATCCACCTTTGAATTATAAAGAATAGGCTCTTAACATATATTCGATCATCTAAATAGATATTTCATATTGGAAATTATTTTGGGGTTGATAAGCCATGATGAAATTAAATTCAGCACTCAGGGCGTGTTTAGGACTTCTTTAGAATTAAGATGTGAACCTTGGATCATGATCATATACAATTGAGAGTGGAACCCCATGCACATCCACCACTTCCTACACATATATCTTTTCACGTTGTTCAATAGAGAGATCTTCTCAAACTGTGATAAAGTGGTAAGTCTTGGTGAGTTGGTCCACTACAACCCATATCACATTATTTATTTTGGATGTCTTCAAGAGACCCATGAAAAATTCCATAGTGACATTCTCCCATTTCTACAATGGTATAGTCAATGGTTTTATCATCCCTTTAGACTTTTATTACTCTAATTTAACTTTTTCGCATATCAATCACCAAGAGATATACTCAAAAATATCCTTATTCATGTTTTCCCACCAGAAGTGTTCATAGAGATCACAGTACATCTTCATGCTACCAAGATGGAAAAATAACATTGATCTACTTTCATTTTCAAATAGATCCTTCTTTATCTCATCTGATGAAGGCACAAAAATCTACTTTCCAGACCTAATCACACCATCATCGTTGATATAGTACTCTTATATCTTCCTCCCTTTTACTTCATTCACCTTCTTTTTCAACATTATATCATCCCTTTATGCCTCCTTAATATTTTCTTGGATATATCATTGGGAAATCATTTAGTAAAGGAAGAATGTATTCCATGTCGTTATGATTTCCAAATCCATATTTTCCAAATCCATGAAGATAGGGTCTTTCTCAATCTATGTCATGGATAGAGTAGTAGGTTATTTTCTAATAATAGCATCTGTTACCTTATTCACCTTTCTAGGATGATAGAGAATAGAGAAATCATAGTCCTCTATTATATCTAACAATCTATTTTGATTCATATTGATCTCATTTTTTGTAAATATATACTTTAGGTTCTTTTGATTGGTATATATGCCGCACTTCTTTCTATAGAGGTTGTGTCTCCAGATTTTCAAGGAAAAAATCATAGCTTCTATCTCTAGATCATGATTCTGGTAGTTCTGCTCATAGCTTTTTAACTACCATGAGGCATAGGCTTTCACATTACCATTTTTCATTAATACACATCCCAAGACTTTCTGTGAATCATCACTATATATCACAAAACATTCTCCATTATTTGTTATTATGAGTACAGGTGCATTCATCATCCTTATCATTAACTCCTTGAAGATTTCCTCACATTCTTCCATCCAAACATACTTTACCCCTTTCCATGTAACTTTATTAGCGAGACTAAAAATCATGAGAAATTTGTCACCAAACATTTGTAGTACCCAAATAATCCAAAAAAACCAATGGATTTCTTTGACACTATAGGGTAGGGTCTATTCCTCAATCGCCTTTATCTTTCAAGGGTCAATAGAAATTCCCTTAAATATTATCACATTTCCCATGAATGTGACATTATTGATCCAAAATTTACACTTTATGAACTTGTAATACAACGTATCTTTTCTCAATGTCTCCAACACAATCCTAAGATATTTTTCATATTACTCCTTGAACTTGGAGTACATGAGAATATCATTGATAAAAACTACTTTTTTAAGGTAATTTTTAAATACTATATTCATCAAATCCATAAAGATTGAAGGGGAATTAGTGAGACTTAAGGGAATCAGTAGAAACTCATAGTGCCCATGACTTTTATGGAAGTCAGTCTTCTGAATATCTTCATTATCCACATTTATTTTATGATATCCAGAATGAAGATCCAAATTTAAGAAGTACTATGCTCCTTGTAGATGATCGAAGAAGTCTTCAATCCTTAGGATAAGATACTTGTTCTTTATGGTGATCTTGTTGAGTTCCCAATAATCGATACACAACCGCATTGATATGTATTTCTTCATAAAGATCACTGGTTCACCACAATGTGATGCACTAGGGTGCATGAACCCTTTGTCTTAATTCCATTTTAGTTGCTTTTTTAACTCCTCCAGTTCGATAGGATCCATCCTATAGGTACACTTTGAGATAGGAGTAGTTCCATTAATGAGTTTTATTGAAAAATCTACCTCATGATCTATGGTATGTCTAAGTAAATCATCAAGAAATACATCATTGTATTCCCTCATGATGGGAATTTCCCCTAGGAGGATAAATTTATTTGACTCAACCATTTGAGTGAGGTATGAATATTCAAAGTGAATCAACACCCATTCCATTAAATGTATTTTCAAAGTAGATTCATGATCTTCTTTTCATTTGTAGAGGATTTAGGTATGGTCTAGAATATGAAAAGATATTTCCTTTTCCTCATAGTTAATATGTGATCTATATAACAAGAGCTAATTTATTCCCATTATAGCATCAAATTCCACCATGGGAAGTATCACAAGATTGACTAGAATAATCTTACCGCATACAATAATAGGAGAATATTCAACCAGTTTGGTTACAAAGATTTCACAACTTAGTGTTTTTATAGATATCTCTACTTCAATGTTTTGGGGATTTGATTTCATAGTTCTAGAAAACATGTGAGATATAAAAGAATGAATAGAACTAGAATCAAATAAGTCTTACTACATTATTGAGTGAATATGAATTGTACCTTGTACAACATCATTTTCTTGATCCCCTTTTAGATTAGTGATGGAATAAGCCTTTCCTTGTTACTTTGACATTAGTGGATGCTGATGCTGATTACCCTTGAGGAATGGAGGTTTAGTGTATTGTCTTGCATAGTTCCCTTGCTCCCAACATTTGTAGCATTGGACCATGGGTGGTTCTATGCTTTCTCCATCACATTATCCTACCTGCTCATGTGTTTTTGACACTCCTAAGCTTTTTGTCCTTCTCTACCACACTTAAAGAATTTCCCTGTCCCTTTGAGGCAATTACCATGATGTTTATTCCTACATTTTTTTGATAATTGGGTGGTTGAGTTTTATTTCCACCTTTCACATTAGATCCTACAGCATGAAACTTTATATTTCATTCCATATCACCATAGTTATGTGACCATTCTCCAAACAATGTCTTTAATTTGAGAGAAGATCAAACGAATTCTTCATAACTCCCATAGTCTTAAATTGAAAGATCCTTTAAATTTTTTGATTTTAATCCACTAAAGAATCTATCAATTTTTCTATATTTATTGATAACAAATCCTGAATCATACCTTTCAAGACATTTGAAATTCTCTTTTTAGGTCATGATATATTCTCCATAATTTTTATCTATCTCTATGAATTCTCCCTCTATCTTCCAGTGAATAGTTTTTGGGAAATAATTGTTATGAAAATTTATTTTAATGTCTTCCTACTCCATCTCTTCGATTTTGTCTCTCAGCTTGGTGTTCTTAATCAAATCCTACCATTGTTAGGCCTCTCCATTAAGAATATAAAGATCCAAAGTCACATTGTCCATCTTAGAATAGTGAAGAACATAATATATCTTCTCCATTTAGTTGACCTATTATTCCACAATAAGTGGATTAGAAGATCCACTAAACCATGTTGGTCATTGCCGCATAAAAAACTCGACAACCAGTTGCTCCCTCTCAGGTAAAGAAATAAATTTCACATTATTCAGGTTATTATTCATAACCTAATAAAACTAGGTAAAAAACACCTTGATATTTTTAACCCCACCTCTAAAAGCATTGGGATTGTCATTAGAGAAATCAATGATTTGTCCCTCACACTGTTTCTTAGCCTTGTTTCTCCTGGTTCCCGTGATTTTCTAAAATAGAAAATCTTAGAAGAAAATATATGTCGAAAAGTCATGAAAATATAATTTATTCCTTTGTGAAATAAACACTAAATGATTATATTATGGGCTCATGATGTCTAGAAAAAAAATTATGTGATTACATATGATTAGTCTCATACTAGGTTTTTCACTATGGTTCTCTAACCCTAATTCCCAAATTAAGTAAACCATTCCTCTAATACTAACTATAGCGACCCTAATTTTCATACATTATTTTCACATCATTTTAATGATAAAAAACATAAAGAACATTACAACACAAGGATCCAAAGGTTTTGTGTCTTGGGAAAACTATGACCACGCATAAATTTTACAATATCAAATATAAATATTTATTTAGTTTCTTCTTCTCTAACTTCTTATTGGCCCTTGAGTTCCCATTAGTACATGTATTCACCTTAGGATATACATAAAAAAGTGGTGAGTTCAAATCCTAGTAAGAGGAAAATAAAATGAGAAAAATAAAAATTGGTTAAGAATAATCATTATCATCATAAAATAGGAATATGATCATAAAAAATTATAGTAATAATTAATAAAAGGGTTGAAAATCAGAAATGTATAAAAATAAAACCTTATGTCGTAGTGGTTAACTACCACACATAGTTGTGAACAAAGCTAAAATAATGTTCATACATATTTCAATTTAACTCATGAGATTCATCACATTACCCAATCCATTGGATCTTTTTATAATTCTAGGCGCACTCATCACATTATAACATCAACATTGCGCTATATAATTCTGGGCACACCTGTCACATCATAACATTAAAATTATCTCACATGATACAATGAAAATATATAAATATTGGAAACAAATAACTCATGTAAAGGAATGCGTTTCATTTAATAAATCATAAATTCATGAACTTTGGGTTCCAAAATGAAAGAGGTAATAACATACTTGATACAAGAACTACCAACCTTGAGTGAGAAGTATAAGGTGTGTTTTTGAAATAAGTGTTCTTTTGGAAAAAAATATGTTTAAAATACACTCTAGTTCTAAACATTTATATCCTAGAAAAGGTGATATAATGATTGTAAAATGATTTTTAATGTATAACCATACTAAAAATGGATTGAAAGAGGGAAAACCCAAGGAAGAAGAGTGGGCTTCAATAATTCTTTTAACCTTGTGTCTGAATTATTTTATCACATTAATGTCGTATATAATCATATTATATTAAATAATTTAAAATTATTAAACATTTTATACGTGAATATGATTCATTATGGTGTTATAATGTTTTTTATGGGCCTTTTTATGAGTTATAGAGTTTAAATTCTTTGTTTGGGAGTGTTCTTTTTCTTAGTTTTCATGAATGGTTCACTTGTACACATGAATGGAAGTTCATGTAAAACATAGATAAACATCTAGAATTTTTTTACATGATATTAATGATATTAAATTAGTTTAAATTATATTATAATTAATTTGGTTATATAACATGAGGATGAATAATTAGTTAAAATTTAATGTTGATCATTTTAGGTTAATTTGGGCAGTTTTTGGATCACTATGAACAAGGTTTGTTTTATCATTTAGTATTATGAATAAAAGTTATTTCTTGAACATAAAAGGGTTTTAAAATACATATTAAAATATTTTTTAATAATTTATTGGTTTAAAACCATTAAGGAGTTGAAGTAAAATGGAAGTGCATCGCCCACGATGTAGGTAAATTAATACATCACGGGCGACGATTTCATTTTTATAAACAAAGAGAGAGAGAGAGGAGGGATGATTATAATGAATAATCTTACAATAAAATGATATAATGTCAGTATATAAATCATACTGGAGTTATCATGACATTTGGATAAGAGAAGTTGAGGATAAGAGAAGAAAATAAATGAAATTTAAAAGGAATTTGAATGAAATGAGAGAGAGAAATTACCTATTTAATTATCCTCTTGAGATCCTCCTCAAGGAACCTAGTATCGGACTTTGGATGAGACCAAGATCTCCTAAACGTGGGGTAGGCTCTAAGGAATATGTTTTTGTATAATTTGGACAAGGATTTGATCTTGAGAGGTGCGAGGAAATGAGGTTATGAGGGGCGGTATTTATAGTAGAGGGGAGTGGTGTTTTCTCAATATTTAATTCATTAGTTTATTAATTTCTTTCAAGAGCAAAAATAGTGATGATTACACGACTAAATAAAATAAATAATGAATATGAGTTCTAAACAATGGACATTTACATCTACCATGACTCAAGAACGATGCATAAATTCATTTATTTAGCATATTGTGTAAATTATTGAATTTCACTATTCACTAAAAATTAATGTATTTTAGAAACATCTAAAAAAATAGCCCTAACAATTTTTTAATATTTAGAATTGAAAAATGAAATAAATATTATGAATTTTTTTTCTAAATATGAGTAATTTAATTTTTTATTAAAATCATAATTTACTTGAAAAATACAAATTTTAAAACTAAAACTTCTTTTCTAACACTTTGAAAAATTAATTTAGGTCACATAAAATTATCATTAAATCATAACACAAACAAATAATTGTTTATGAATACATTTGATGAAAGTAAATTTTATTTTTAATTATTAAATTTGTCATTAAATATTCATGACTTACTAATTTACCAACACTATAGTATAATTATATGATATCAGCACTTATAGGATGGATAAGTTTTATTTATACTATCATTGGTAAGGTTACTATTCACATGGAAGATTTACTATTTCTAAGGGTAATATTACTATTCATTATGGTAACATTAATATTCATAATGTAATGTTACCATTCACCAAAAATTAAGTGTGACCTATCGGACTCCAAACATCTTACAGATCGCAACCATGTTTTTCATATATTAGAAATTCAAACCACAGTAGTGGAAAAAATATTTTTAAAGGTAATATTGAATTTAGTAGTTCATTTAAGAATGATGGGGAATTGTTTTCCCTAATGTCAATTTATGTGATTATACTATACGATATTACTATAAGAAGGGAGAAATAGCGTTGATAAACGTTTGGGTCGTTACACTACATATTCGTTTAAATCATTTAAAAATAATATTTTCTTTTAAAATTGTGTTTAATGTAAAATTTGGTCAATATAATCATTATTTATCCAATTTAGGTCATTAGAACCAATTATATGATGAATCTTGATATAAAATAACTTTTTACTTAAGAAAAAATTTCTTTAGAAATATGTATTTCTATCGTACTTGAAGGTTTGATTTTAAATTAAATTGATTAACTTATATGAATTGAATTTTTTAAAAATATATTCCATATTTGGAATCAGTATAATTAATAATTCTTCTCATTTTGAAAATAATTTTCAGTCATAATGAATAGTAAAAGGAACAAAAATTAATTACCACAGTTAAGGTTAAAGCATGTTTACCAGGGTGTGAAACCAAAAGATAAGGATATGATTGACAATTAAACATGTACTATTCCTTATTTATGGATATATTTATACTTTATGCTATACAAAATTCAAATTTATGGTCGTTTTGACTCATGATTAATGGGTATAACTTTACCATTTTTTATTCCTTTTGTAAATTTCCAAGTATGTTCCCTCCTCAACTTATAGAAGGACACCCCTATCCACCCTTCTACACACATGAAAAGAATTTTTTTTAGAATTTTTTTCTAAATTCCCTCTATTAAATCCCTACCCATGGATTAGAGTCAATGGTATTTTCATAAAAACCACCCTAGGAAGGATTTATGTATAGACCTAAAGAGGTTCACCAAAGAAGAGGTATATTTTTTAACAATGTCTGTTCATTTAATTTATTCCTTTAACACATTTAAAACATATCCAAATATTGTAAAATAATAAAAAAATAATAAATACATTTTTATTCAATTATATAAATGTAATAACATATATTAATATCTTCTTACATCAAATTGTAAAAGAAAGAGTCGATCATGTGTACAGAGTAATACCACCTTACAAACCGATGTAATTAATTTTACATAAGTACTTCACATGGATGGATATAATTATGGTTTAAATGTTAATATATATATGATATTTATAACATAATTATACTTATCAATTTATTGTTTTCTAATCCATTGGAAAATGATAGCGTCACTCATTTGTTCGTGTGGACTGCCTCCTCCACGAAGCGATGTGATAAATTTTACATGGATGAAAATAAGTATATACTTGATGAATACATATGATATATATATGATATAGTATTTATTTTCTAAATTTTAATTGTTATTTTACTTTCATTGACTCCATCCATTGAAAAAAATAGAAACCAAGTTCATGCCTATGTACGACATGCCATCTCCATAAATGATGTAATGCCTTTTTGTATGAATAAATTTTATGGATGATGATAAATATCTATATAATGAATATTAATTATATTTAAACCACAAATAATACACTTTATATTATTTAATCTTGATAAAAGTACAACGGTTAGAACAACCGAACCAAAACATACATGAAAATCAAAGAAGTTATTACCCAAAACCTTGATTTTAACAATCAATTGCTAAAAATAGGTCATAAAATATTATAAGTAATTAATATATATTAATAAAAAAATTATTATTATCATATAATATATATTAATTCTATATTAGTTTTAGACATAGAAGGAAGACGTAAGACATGATGTAAGGGATTTTGTCTCAATTTCTATTCATTGAAGAATATTTTAATGTTATACACCCAATTTATTTTTTATGGTGTTTATAGTACCAATTTTACAAATAATATCATGAATAATTCGTACTTCATGATATTTTTAGTTTCAATTCAAATTATTTCATCCAAGGGAATTTGAATTGAATGTTTCAAAGTTGTAACTATTTCATAACATAATTATATTTCATTGAGTTAGATAACTTATTGATTGATTATAGTAATTCCAGATTATGTGTGAAGTGTAATTTTATTTATTTATAATTTATTTACAATTTTTTGTTTTCAAATATTTTTTGCACATAATATTTTCATTTATTAATTCTCACCTCAATGTTATTATCATTATAAGGGTTCTTAATTTCAAATTGTATTCTTTGGGAAATATGTTATGGTATAAACCTATATTATTATAGGAGATATATCTTGATCGTTTGTGATATTATATATCATGATTCTTTTTATATTCCTTGAATTTAAATATTCATTCCATTTTATTTCTTTCATTGGTATTATGATTGAAAAGTTACCAAAGTGGTAGGGGTTTATTTCAAAATGGCATCATTATTCGAGATTGTTTACATTTAGGTATCCATTAGAGTAATTATATAAAATTTATATATTAAAAATATAAATATCATTCTCATATATTTATTTTTTAAAATTATAATTGTTCTTTCATTTTTTTCTTTTAGTTATTAAATAATCAAAAAATATTTTTAAATAAAAAATTTCTTTATTTCTGCTTCATCCTGGAGTCTTTTTCATCCATGTTAATGTATTAAAAAAATTCATTAATATTTATAATATTACTATATTATTTTGTAAATTTATTATTACCCATGTTTTAATTTGTTATTATCTTTAAAATTAATATTCCTTATATTTTTCAAATAATGTACTTTTTGACTTTTTTATGCATATGTTAAAGGAATTTTTTTTAAAATACTAAACATGAATTGAAGTTTCCTACCATCATTACCAATCATTTATTTAAATAATACTTTATAAGAATACATAGTAATTTTGAAATATTTTTTCCCTTATATTGTATAAATTTTTTAGTTTTTAAAATTTATTTTGAAAGTGAAAAATGTATTTTTTTCCAATAATGACTTTAAGGATATATAGATGGAGATTAAATATATATAAAAATTAAAAAAACTTTAATTTAATTATGATAAACTAAGGATATGTTGTCATAATACCATATTATTCTTTATCTTGATGGTATATGCTCAGTTTTACTTGTGCTGTATTATTTTGATAACATTCTCTATATTACTCTATGTGGTTTATGATTATATTTATTGATTAGGAGAAAATTATTAATATTTCATTTTATAGTTTTTAAATACATATTATTATATCAATTATGTTTCATCCTCTCATATGTAGAATGCATTGGACTTTTTAAGTGATGAGAGGGGCCTTCTATACAACCTCAATACATTATTAGGTCGCATGAGAAAAAACTTTCTTAGGTATTTGGTCATGGACATACCCATTTATATAATCTATCATGGAAAGAGGGATTTATTTTTTTTTATGAGTTATAAAATTATAAATTCCATCATAATTATATCAAATTTTTTTCAAGTGATTTTTTGAATAGTTATTATATCCATGGATAAGTTTCAAGTCCATGTGATTATTTTATCACTTTAGATATCCTTTTATTAGATTTAAGATCATTTGATTAGTTATAAGGAATTATTTGATCATAATTTGTACCTTCTATATAATTTTTTATACAGAAGATATTGATTAAATAAAATGGGTTTTCAGAAATTTACCTTTTCATATTGACTATGCCTTACTTATTTGTGACAACTTCCACTATATGCGTACCCATACTCAGTATATGAGTTCACCCCTTTCTTAGGATTCCTTTAATTAGGATAACGATAAGTGCATTATGTCTCATAGGAAGAGATGTTCCTATGTTAATAATGGTGTTATAAAATAAGATACTATGTTTTATTTTATCATTTCAAATATAATGTGAAATTCAATGATATATCTAGGTTAACAACACTACTAAAAAATTCAGTCCTTTGGGATCCAATTTCTTATATCTTATTCCAATGTAATTAAGTTACCACTACCTCTAGAATACTAGGGATAGAGTATTTATGGATTTCATAAAAGTTTTTAAATAGATTGTATATTTCAATATATAGAAATGTTTTCTTAAGGATCCAAATATTATTTTAATGAGTATAATGACAAAAATATAAGCTTTCATATATTATGATTATTTTATGGATATTGAAAATAATTTATTATTATTAGTTACACTGATATATCTTGTGATGAAGGGTGGAACTGATATGGCACCCCAATACATTGGGTAAAGGGTTATATATTATCTATTTGGTTTATCATAATAGATTATCGAAATTTACTAGGTAGGTTGTTCAATTTTTAAAACTGATTATAAGAGTGATATTGAAATGCGGTCCCGAGTTTTCTATACAATTTATCTCTGTTTTTTATGTCTCTTTATAGAAATCATATGATTTGACAAGGTAATATAATTAGTTTATGCAAAAGAAAGTATGTGATACTTCTTAAGGGTAAAATTTATAACACTGTGAATAGTTATTCATGAGTTTTTCATAACTAAAAAGAAATATTAATGAGTTTTATTTTTCTACTAATATTTCATATAGAATTAGTTTTTTGAAAATATTTTTACAAAAAAGTTTATTCTTTAGAAAAAAACTATTTATTTTGGGATCATTGTTTATTTTGAGAAAATAAAATTTTTATAAGTATTCAAGGACAATCAAGTTTTTTTATTTCATTATATAAGCATCTTAATGATCATATTATGTTAATACCATTTTTCAAATTTTTTCATAAGGTTTTAATGATGACTAGAAACAAGGATGAGTTGAAGATAAAAATTCTAAAGAAATTTTATGAAAGGAAAAAATGTTTATCTTAAAAGATAGGTTATATGGGATAAATAGATTTTGAGTGGAAGTGCCTTCCTTAGTAGGTAATATTTATTTATGTAATTATTATGAAATAATTATCTAAATTTCAAAACTATAAATATTCTCAAAATTAAATAGAGTGAATTCTTGGCTTAAAACTCATGATTATGTAATGTTTAAGGCCAGATCCTTAGAATTTGTATTAGATTAAATTACTAAATAATTTTAAATTTCGGGATAATATAATTTAATAATGTTAATTGATTATAATTTATGGTTATCATGATATTTAATTTCAATATTACAATATTTATTTATCTATACTTTGTCTCATTCAAATGGTTTTCTACAGAGGAAATTAATAAGTTGATGTAGGAAGGCACCAATGAAGAAATATCCTTCCAAATCACTATAATGGAATAGTTGGAATAGGAATTGAGTAGTTTTTTACATGATGACTCAATTGAATAAATCTAAAAATGGTGGTTTTATCCATTATAGAGAGTAACTTGATCTACCAAAGAGGTACATGGTGATAGTGTATCATTTTATAATATAATAACAACCAAAATTTAATGGATTTTCAAACTTAGTAGTAGAAAAAGGATATATTAAATATCTAGAAATGATATTTATAGTTATGGGTTGTTTTAATAATCAGAAGGTAACACATTCTATTTATTATTTTGAAGGTGAAGACCATAAATAGTGTTTAGCGATTAAGAATACAAGGGAAAGAGAATAAATTGACTCTATAGAACATATACATTTATGAAAAAAATTTCATTAGAAATATTTTCATTATGTTTTTAGATATAGGATGGAAAGTAAATTATTGGAATTGATGTAAAATGAGAATTTTTTTTGGATAAATAAGAAAAAAACTTCACCTGATTAGAAGTGTATAAAAAAGTTTATTCAGAATATTAATAGTGAAATTAATAAGTTTTACTTAGTATTAAATACATGATACCAGAGATATTTGGACTCTCTTGAATTTTAAATATATGTGAAACTTGTTTAACATGTTGATAAGGTGGAAATAATTGTAATTACGACTAGTTGTTTTACTATAAAAAGAATAAAAATATATTTAGGTGGTAAAAAATAGTAATAATCCATTGAATAAATCTAAAGGTAATAAAATATGTTTTCCATTTTGTGATAATTGTGGTAAAAACATCCTGGGTAATTTCTTATGAAATCTAAAGTTCTTTCTATGGTGTAATATTATGAATATTGATAATTATTTCCAAGAAAAAGAAACTTTTATTTATATGAAATTTTTTAAAAATTAAACATTAATGTGTTTTTAATGTAATGAGATAGGTCATTATAGAGATTTGTTTCCAAATAATAACATATATAATGGGAATAAACAAAACAAGAAGAATAAGGGTGTGGTAAAATCCTTTATAACTGCTTAATTAAATTTTGGTATATCAATGAAGTGGTAAACAGTACATTACTTGATTTTTCCGATTATGCTAGTGTCTTGTTTGATTTAGGGATTATACATTCTTTAATTTCGTAGCTATTTTCTAGTAAGAAGAAAATTTCACCTTAATAAAAGAATTTGGGACTTTTGGTAAAAACATATATATGTAGTATTAAGGAAACAACACTTTATAAAATATTACTATTATCATCTCTGGAAGGGTTTTTCCATCTAACCTTTTTGTCTTTCCAATTGCATAATTTGATGTTAATTTGGGCATGGATTATCTTTTAGTTTACCATTATAAGAGTGATTATGTATCCAAAGTTTTTATTTCATAAAATGTGTGTCACATTTTATATTAGAATCAATTAATACCTTTGATAACATATCAAGATGTCTAAAAAATATATAGAAATAGAAATTAGTGTGACCTTTTTCATGTTGTTTTAAATAAGAAAATTGTCCATATTAAGGTTTTTTATAATAGTAAAAGAAGATATAGATGATTATATCAATGATTTTCCTTGTTGTATTCTATATTTTAAAGATTATTTTACTATTTACTTAGTGATAGATTATAAAATAATTTGCAAAACCCCATTTTCAAATATATCACATAGAATATTTGGAATTGAACATGCAGTTATAAAAGTTTCTTGATAAAGGATTCATTCATCCTTACACTTCACCAGGGAGTGATCCTATTTTATTTATTAAAAAAACATATTTCATGAGGATTTTCAATTATTCTAGATAATTGAATAAAATCCCTTTTAAAAATAAGAATCTATTTCCACATAATAATGACTTGTTTGATTGGATCCTAGGAGATCATTTTGTTTCAAAGGTCGATATTCGGTTTGTGTAATATAAACTCAAGGTGAATAATAATAACATCAATAAGACAAAATTTTATACTAGGTATGCGCATTTTTATTTTATATTTATTGCCTATGAGTTGATAAATACTCCATCTTTATTCATATATCCAGTAAAAAGAATTTTCCATGAATATTTGGATAAAATTTTGGTTATGTTTATTGATGATATTTTGGCCTATTCAAAATTTTATAAGGATCATGAAAAACTTATAAGGATTATTCTATAAACCCAAAAATAAGAAAAGTTATATGGAAAATTTAGTAAATGTTATTTTTGTTTATAGTAGATTTCAATTCTTTGACATATGAAAAATAATAATGACATAACTGTTGATCCTGCTAAAACTATATTGGTTGATAGATATCCAAGAGCTTAAAATGTAATTGAGATTCATAGTTTTTTTAGATTATAATACAATTACATGTATTTTGTTGAATAAATTTCATTTTTATCTTGAAATCCATCCAATTGAAAATGAAAATAAGTTAGGTTTATCTAGATAATGGAATATGATGAATGTTTCTATGAATTAAATAGAATAGCAATTAATTCTGTAGTTTTAGATTTTTCATCAACAAATGTTTAATTTTTTATCTACAGTAATGATTCATTAAATGGACTAGGTTATGCTTAATATATATTGATCAAGTAATTACATATTCTTTATTTTAATTAAATACTCATTACCAAAATTTTTCTAAACATGACCTTCATCTCATGGTTTTAGTGTTTACTTTAAAAATCTAGAGATATCATTAATATGGAGAAAATTGAAAATTATATAATAGTCATTAAATTTGTAAGTATATATTCATTAAAAAATATTTATACCCGAGATAGAGGATATGGAATAAACTATTAAAATATTATGACAACACACTTATTTACATTCCATGAAAGGAAACTAATGTATATAATGCGTTAATTTAAAAATATAATGCATCATTAACTATGCTACAGCTAGAACAAGATCCATTGGTTAATTATTTGAAGATTGTTTACTTGTAATTTCTTTATTCTATAACTCCCTCCATTTTTAAGGTGTTAGTACAACAATCTTTATCAGATTGGATTATGAACTCTCAAAATGTAGATTGTTACATACAAGAGAAGGTATAATTAGTTAAGAAATGTAAATTTCATGAATTTAATATTGAAAAACAATTTAGATTTATATTTAAAAAATGTTATGTGTTTCATATTTCCACCAATTAAATTAATATGTGTGGTTCATAGCTCTGTATTTCTTATTCCTCTTGGAAGAAAAAAAATGTATAGATACATTTGTTAAAATTTCTGGTGGGAAGGAATGAATAATGATATTAATTATTTTCCTATAAAATGTTTTAATTTTAAAAATATTAAAGCAAAATTAAGATTATGGAAGGGGATGGTTTAGAACTTTCTAGTGCTAGAATAAAAATGGGAGAATACATCCTTGGATTTCATGGTGGGATTACTAAATATATCTTGAGGTATTTATAATATTTTTGTAATCAGTTATTGATTAACTATATATACAAAATTTATTCTAAGTGATATAATATGTATTTGGATCAATTTTATATAATTTTAGTTAAATATATTATTATTTTATATGGTATACCAATTTCCATTGTATCTAATCATGATCACATATTTATCTATAATTTCTAAAAATTACTTTAGAAGTTATTTGGTAGTGAATAAAATTTTAGTCTGTATTTTCATCCACAATATAAGAGATATTAAGAATGAACAATTAAAACTTTGAGGATATTATTTGATCTTGTTAAATATGTTATTTTTTAATTTGGGACCAACATATAACCTTGATTTATTTTTTTAAAAAATAACATGTTTCATTCCAGTATAAATATGGAACCTTCTTAAGCATTATATTGAAAGAGGTGTCATAATCTATATTATTGGGATAATGTCAAGGAAAGAAACTTGTTGGGAATAGAATTGGTATAAGAAATTGTTGAGAAAATGAAGAAAACTCAGTTACACATGACACCATCTTAGAGAAGGTATAAAATTTAAGCAGATAACTTGAGGGTTTTTTTTGAGGTAGGCAATCAGGTTTGTCTTAAAGTATATCCCTAGGAATGTGTTATAAATTTAGGATAAAAGAGAAATTTGAGTCTATGGTTTATAAGAACATATGAAATTTTGTAGAATATTAGATTGGTTTCTTATTATGTTGTCTTATCTCATAGTTTATCATAGATATATGACACATTTCTTATTTATTTATTAAGAAAATATCTGACGGATGCATCTCATGTTTTGGGACATGAAACTATTCACTTAGAAGAAAACCTTTATTATGATTAAAAACATGTATTGATTCTTTACCACATAGATAATGTATTTTGGAATAAATTGATTTAGCAGGATGCAATTTTTTGGAAAACCCATGTTATTATAAAAGAAACAAGGGAAACAAAAAATGTTATGAAGGAAAAATATGCACATTTGTTTAAGTATTGAAAAAAATTGAGATGATATGATTTCCAAAAGGGTGGAATGATTTAAAAGACCAGGTAATTATAAGATATATAATTTTAATATCATGTTAATATTCATAATTATATTTTATAGATTTATATTCATTATAAATATATTTTGTAATATCTTAGTCAAAAGAGAAAGTTTTATTTCTAACCAAATTGGGATTCCATGAATTATATAGTTTTATTTTAACCCTTTATTTCTACATTATAAAATTTTAATTTGACTAAATGAAATTAATTTTTGAATACCAGGTCAAAAATATCATAGGACAAATTTGTTAGTATTTTATAGAATTTTTTATTTTTCAGTAAATAGTGAAAAATATTGATTTTTATTGAAAAGCAAAATTTATTTTCAAGTATTTACAAATTCACATTCTATTTTGTATTATTTTTAAAACTTAATTAGTTCATGTTGATTAAAAATAAATAAAAAATATAAATTTAATTTAATCAAAATTATACTTGAATTTGGTATAAAAACATTTTGATGCTTAAAATACATTTTTATAAAAAATTATTTTCATCACATTTAGAAGGTTTAACGTTATATTAATTTCTATGACACCACTGAAATAAATTTTATAAAAGAGATTATTTTTTTTAATCTAAATTTTTGATATTAGTTAATTATTATAACATATTTATTTACTATAATGAATAATAAATATAGTAAAAATATGTTACCACGGTTCATGTTAAAAGTAGTTTTCTAGGGATTTAACAGAATATATAAGGGTTAAAGTGACCTAAAACATGTATAAATTTTAGTTTTTATCCATATTTAGACCCTATATCATCTTATATTTTTAAATGGTGCATTTTGGCTCCATTTTCTTGAGTAATACATTAATGTATATTAATATTTTCAAAATTTTCCAAGCATGTCCTCTCACCTACATATAAAAGCACATCTTATCTCCACTCGTATCAACACTTTACGAACCTTTTGGTTCAACCAATACTATCCAAAATCCTCTACTTACATGGATACCCATTTCATATAGGCCATATTTTGATCATATGACCAAACATATAAGGATTTTCATATAAACCAAAATCGGTTTTCTGAAGAAGAGGTGTAGTTCATAAGTGATATTTTTTGTTTCATTTCTCTATATAACTCCTTAAAATTATTTGAAACCATTATAAAATAATAAAACCATTATATTATATATATTTATTGGTTTTTATGTTATGGTTATAGCCTATATCTATCTCATTGTTCCATAAACTGATAAATAAAGTCATTGTTTACGTGTATAGCGGACAACCCCCTCACGAACCGATGTAATTAATTTTTTTTACAACATCTCAATAATTTTAATATTTATGGATTTAATATATTAATATATATATATATATATGAAATTAATTAAATATTTATCATTAAATAAATATAATATATAATCTGCTTTCTTATATTTCCATCCATTGATAAAATGATTACATTGTTCAGGCGTACATGTGAATTGCCCCCACCAAGAAGTTATGTGGTTCATTTTTCATGACCACATCACACTGATGATATATATGATTTTATAAAATGAAATAATATTTTTTAGTAAAAAATTATATTTCTATATATATAAATTAATATCTACCTTCTATCCATCATGTTTTTTGAAAAATGGTAACGTTACACATGCATATGTACAACCTACCATCTCCACAATTACAACATAATTTATTTTTTATAATAATATTTCATGGATGATTTTAAATGTGTAAAAAATGATAATTATGTCAAGATTTTTAATTTTTTTTATGATATATTAATGAAATATTTCACCATATTCAAACTACAAAAATAAATATTAGACATTTGAGCCAAAAATCATCAAAACATCTGATGTGAACCTAATTGAATAAGTGCTTGTATATAAAATCGTGTTAAATAAAAATAGAAAAAATAATAAACTTGAAAAGGGTTTTTAATAGAGTAAAAAATTAATAAAATTTTATTTTTCTAGATGATAAAGAAGTAAAACGATGAGTTAGGCTTTAGGTGAGAGAAACATGACCTTAAAACCCACATTTATATGTTTTCAAGATTTGTTTTGAAATTATTTTTCTTCCTTGTATATATTCATATTATTTTTTTATTAGGGTGTTTATATTTACATTAATCAATTATAAATTTTATTTTAGGTCAAATTTTAATTTATTTTAAAATATTTCAAAAGGAATATTCTTACATATTTTATATGGAATATTTTGACATAAGAAAATAGAATGTTCTATTTCAACATACATGAAATAAACTATTCTTTTCGATACAATTACCATGATTTTATTTTCTGTCCCTTTATAATCATTCATTTTTTCTTCAAATAAAAAAACTCCCTCTATTTTTTTCATGTTTTCTTGAAAAAGGGTTTTAAATTTTATTTATATTTCAATATAAATTAATGTTTTCTTATGGGTGTAAAGAATTTTTTTTGAGTATGGTAATGGAAATTCAAGGCTTTATATATTATTACTATCTTATAGTTCATTGAAAAATTTTCTTCTCATGAGTGATCCTGATGTAGATCCTTATGATAGGTGATCCCAAGATCTCTCATGGTGATGGGTGAGCCTGATATAGCTCTCCATTACATCGGGTAAAGGGAAAAGGATAAAATGTTAGGTTTCTCTTATGAGATTTCTAAAATTAATAAGATAGATTATTAAATTTTTTGAAATTTATTTTAAGTTTATATTGTAATGATGTTCCATTTTACCAATGTGATTTATCTATGATTTTATCGTTTTTTATTAGAATCTTATAATTTCACAAGGTAATATATTGAGATTATGTATAAAATAATGTGTATTCTAATTATTAAGGGTGAAATTTAATGATTTTTTAAAATAAAAGTTAGGAATTTTTCATGATTACAAAAAAAACCTTTATGATTATTATTTTTCCTTTAAAATTTATTATGATTTTTTTTTAAATTTTATTGGAAAAGATGTTTATTTCTTGGGTAAGAAAATGTTTCTTTTGAAATCATATTTGATTTTGAAAAAGGAATATTTTAATGCCTATTAATAGACTAATGATTTTATTTATTTATTTTTATATATCCTTTACTGAGATTTTTTCATATAATATTTTTTTAATTTTTTTAAAATATGTTTTAAGGTTAATTATTGAAAAGTATGTAGTGAAGAGGAAAATTATAATCATATATCTAGAAATAAAAAAAAATTTATCATTAATGTTATATATTTTTGGTGAAATGGATTCTAAGTGGATGTTTCCATTAAGGGATGTAATATTTATTTAGGTAATGATGATGACCTTATTCTCTAAAACTATAAATCTTAACGTTCCTCAAAATATAAGAGTGTTAATTATTAACTTTAAACACAATATTTTGTAACATTTAAAGTTTGTTCCTTATAGTAATTTTATTTTATTCCAATTCAAACAAAAGTGAGGATAAAATTTATCAAATATGCTTGTTCAAGAATTGAAGAGATTGAAGCCCAAACAAATTATAAGGATGTGTAAATCACATTGATTTAATGGATTTTGAAAATATTAAAAAGAAAGATAGATGTATCTCTCATGGAAAACTCAAAAGGAGAACCAAGAAAAGTTATAAATTTGGAATTAGTTAATGAATATAAGGTTATTTTAAGATCAAGAACAAATTGTACTCAAATAAATGTGGCATTAATGTCATATTACTTTAGATTAATTGTAAAAATTATAAATATGTGTTTAGCATTCAAATAGATCAACAATGAAAGAAAAATAATTTCAACACCTCAAAATAGTAATAAAAATGTGTGGTATAATATTATTATGAGATGTTTTAAATTTTATAACCACAGAAATAATGTAAGAAATTTCAATATAATATTTAATATTGATTCCATGAAGAAAATAATCATTCTAATTCCATGGATGAGGCTTTAATTAAAGTAATACAATATCATATTTTAGAAAATAGATTATTTAAACTGGATAATTATGAATATGGATTGTAATGGAATGAGAATAATTAATTATTGGAAATTTCTAAGGAGATATCATTACTGGTAGAAGGAAAATAAGTGGTAAGGGTGAACAATGAAACTAATCCTACATCATAGATAGAGGATGGATGATTGAAGAAAGATTTACCAAAGATAAATAAATTAGTGGTAGTGTTAATGGATATCGAATAAGAGAATTGTAAATCATTCCTAACTATACTCATAAATACTATAACACCCCAAGCTTCCACGATACATTTCCCTTTGAATAATTCAATAGCTTGCATTGTACGTAACTTCGAGATTCTAACACACTTTAACCAATCAAAATAGCTGTTATGAATAGTAATACAAATTTTTTGAAATTTTATAAATTGTATCTCCCAAAATGAAATTCATTTTTGAATTTGGAATATCTAAATTATCTTAGGGTGAAATTTTGGTATTTTTCGGATAACTTTTATATTTTTATAAATAGTGAAAATTACTAAATTTTAATTAAAAACAACTTTTTTAATCAAAATAATTAATAGTGATAAATTATGAATTTGAGTGGTTTTAAAGTATATTTAGATTATATTTTTACTATTTAATACAATTTTTTTCATTGGACATAATTTCACATTTGAACCGGATATAAACAAGTGTCAATCTTTTGATATCAATTATTTCTTAAAAACACGCTTTTTGTTTTGAAAATAGAAATTAATTTTAAATAAATTTCTGCCACTTCTATGTTTTGAAATTGGAAAAATGGATTCCATATTTGAAATCATGATTTCAATATTATATAAATAGGTAACTTTTTTTTTAGACATTTAGAATAATTACTTCGGTAAATATTTTATTTACCATGGTTAAAGGGTAAATCCGGTAAATAAGGGTAAAAAATAAAAATATTATAATAATAAATTACCCTAAAACGTGTCCTAACTCTATTGGCTGATACATGTCAGACCATGGGAATATTTGGGTCGATTTTGGGACCCCATGGATCCACTTGTAAGTGATAATGACACTTTATATTAATTAAGTTAAAGTAAGTACAAAAATGAAAAAAACATATATCTTTTAGAAAAATAATTTTTACATAGAGTTATATATGTTATATTTTCGACTATAAATATTAATTAGAAATCTAAAATTATTTCATACATAATGGTATTTTATTTATAAATTTTAGAAATTTAATAAGTAAATTTATTTATGACACAATAATGATGTAGTATTTTCCTTATTAATGAAAGAATCAAAAAAATTATTATTATAAATGTTAAAATAAATATATTTTGAAAGTTTTTATGCCATAAAAAAATTTTATTGGTTAATATGACATGTTAGTATTTATTAAATGAATTTTTTTCTAATTAATAATGTTTTTATGAATTTAATAAAAATCAATTATTAAATAATTTCAAAATTAACATAAATGAGTTTTTAAAACAAATATTATATTATTAATTGATATTATATTCCTAAAAATCTATGGCTCGGCCAATGGACTTATATCATGATATTTTTATCATGAATGGACCACTTTAGGGTCACTTGGATGTATATTTTAAGTTTATTAACTATATAATATAAAAATACAAAGTGACATGGTAAATGTCAATCAAATTAACTAAGAGTTAAAACTAAAATATAATGTTAATATAATGACTGAAACATGTCTAAAATCTATTGGTTTTAAGTCTTCCAACCCATACCCACCTTAGACTTTGAATAATCCACTTTGGAGCCATTAGTAAACAAATATGAATTTATTATAAAATAATACTTTATGTTTTTCTTAAAGAGCCCATCCTCCCCCTTATAAAAGGACACCACTTCTAACCAATTCTTCACACCATCAAAGCCTTTTGGTTCGGCCAAACTCTGCCCAATTACCCTATCAACTATCCTCCCTTAATCCTAGAGGCCTTAATTTAGTAATAAAGCTAACCTAAGGATCCCTTTTGATCAAATCAAAAGGAAGAACCCGAAGAAGAGGTAATGTTTTCACCACCCCTTTCAAGTTTCTTTCTCTTTAACTTCTTCTTTCTTTGTTATTTCCATTTTAAAATAATAAATCCAGTATATTCTATATTATTTGATGTTATTATAAATATTGTACAACCATATTCAGTATTCTATCCATCCATTGAATGGCATTTCACCATACGTGCGTACGTACGGCCTACCGTCTCCACATCGTGGTGTAATTGTTATTCAATACAATATTAGTTGGATGGGTATAATAATGATGTGTATTTGATGTAAATAATAAATATTAAATGATAAGTATTATGTATATATGATATAAAATCCGATTATATATTATTTTAATATCAAAAGAATTATATTTTCGTTCGTGCGTACGTATGGATTACTGTCTCCACGACACGATGAGATTCATTTCCAAGTTCACCATTCATCAACGATTATAAAAATATATTACTAATAAGTATGTAATATATGAAATAATAATGATACTGGATATATATATTTATATATATAATTATGTATTTACTTACATATATTTTACTCACTTACTTCCGTTTAATACTAAATGAAAACAGAAACAGTGTTTATACGTACGTACGGACTAACGTCTCCATAAACGATGTTTTCCATTTCATATATATGTCTATTATAAATATTTATATTCTAAATATATATGATATATAAATCACTTTTTATATTCTGGAAGTATTTAAATCATGATCTATGTGATACAATCAAGAGTAACAAGTTAAAGCACATATGATAAAGAAAGAGATTATTGCCCAAAATATTAATATACACTAAAAATTATTCTTAAATGGGTAGTATAAATTCATAAATTAATAATGTATGATATCATAAATATTAATATGGATCTGGTATAATTTAATAACATACTATAGTCTTCATACATGAGGTTAAACGTACCCTCTACTAAAGGAAAGTACAAGGTAAAGGGTTTTCATCTCACTCCTTATTTCTGTGAGATTCATGACATATTGCCCCTATTACCTTTTTTGTGGTGTATATACTACCCATAATTGTATTATTTGTGTATTACACTTTAATTTATGTTTATTTCCGTATTGATTGTATGATACCTCTTTCATGGGGTGTATGTTTTGTAAGTTACCAAATTGGTAAGGGTTAATTTCACAATCTCTTTATTATCCGAGGTTATTTATTCATAATTATCTACTGGGACATCTTTATCATCCACATCCATGTTTCTTAAAAATGTCCTTAAATTTTTTTTACTATTTAATAGACAATGGGTTAAAGTTATTTATACCCTTATTTGACCTTATATGTTTTTGAAAAGAATCTTTCCGTCTTTTTCCAAATAGGTTACTTATTGACTTTTTTGACAAAACTAAGGTAAGAATTTTTTTTAACTTATACGGCAGGTGCGGTTATTCTCTGCCATTATACACATTTGAATCTTACCTTACATGCTTATAAAAATATTTTCAAAATAAATCTTTTCTTTTATAATTATGTGATTTTTAAATTATTTCGAAAAAATAAATATTTCTCTCAAATATATTAAAATCCAGTGAAAATGTATATGTATTTAACGCAAGCTTAAAAATGTTTTCAGAAAACCCAACTCTCATGTTTGGTAGACAGTAAGGGATTGGGCGTGGACCCATCATGGATTGTAATTAGTTGAGTAGTCTCAGAATTAGTTATTTTGTTTTCAGAAGCTTGCATAATGTTTTCAGAAACACTGGAGTACATTTGAGCAATTTTAAACATAAGTATCTTCTAAAAAAATTGAATCGGCAGGTCTCATGAGACAAACTAGTGTCTTGGCACAAGGCATTGATAGAATCTTATTTGTAGTCTTCGCACGAGGCCTTAGCTATGTGGTTATGATAGTCTTGCATTATGCATTCCATTATTATGAAAGTGGTTAGTGATATTGAATGTGATTATTCGACTAGTAGAATATCCATGTGAATAAGTAAATGGCATTACTTTATTTTTTTTCCATATTATGTTGAAGTTCAAGTTTAGAAGGCTTTTGTTTTAGTTATACATTTCTTTAAATTTTTATTCTTATTTATGAAAGTTTCTGCTATATTGATATCCTTACTAAGCATTGGAGCTCACCCCTTTCTATGTTTTATTTTTACCAGGATTCCGATAAGTGTATTGTGATTGATATACAGGTTTAATCCAATGGAATAATGGCATTCATAAAGGATTATTTATGTTTTTTTGTATGTTATAAAGTGTAATGTATCATTCTTGTCTGTAATCTATTTTCCAAGACTGCTAAACTGATTGGTCCTTCGGGACTTGATTCCTTGTAATCATGCCAATGTATTAAAATAATGCACTGACTCTGGGTAACTAGGGTCAGGTTGTTATAGTTGGTATCAGATGAAGTTTATAAATAACTGTGGAAGCTATATTTAGATGAACTCTGATTAGAGAACATATCTCTAAGATAAAATTTGAGGATTACTATAGAAGAACTTCCTAGAATTTTGATATTGTAGAGATTTTTGTGAGTTTTCTGAGCAATACATCCATGTCTGGATACGAGCAGGTAGAGGTGGCTCTGGCACAAATGTACCTAGGGGTAAAACCAAAAAACACCTCTTTGAGATAGACTCGAACAAGAACTAGTGCACGACAATAGGCCTTGCTGCACTCGTGGTTACGAAACTCTCGGGGGATATGCTTAGGATAATTTCATTTTCTTTACAAACCATTATAAAGGGTTTATGAGTATATAATTCCTCAGAGAAGACATTTTTATGATTATGGATTATATCCATAAACTGTTTAATTTTTTTAAGGTTTTTACAAGTTTTGGAATAGGTATTTCTATTCATAAACTAATCTAGTGTATGTCATTGTTTAGAAATGGTTCCCAGTAGAAGGAATGAGAACTCCAGTAATACGCATGATCCAAAGAGTAATAAAGATCATATATTTCATGTTCTTAAGCCAGAATTTAGAAGAGAAATGGTCTCCCATGTATTATCATCATATGAAGAAATAGTATCATGTGTTGATAAGATAAGTAATGAATTCTCAGAGTCCTATGGCTTTGAAGGGAAGCCAAAGAAGGAAAGGATGGTAGAGAGAAGGACAGATAAAGGGAAGACGTTAAAGAAGGATTTTCCCATATGTGATAAATGTGGATAGAATCACCTTGTAAAATGCTTGAAGGTAATGGGAGTATTTTATAAGTGTGGAGAAAAAGGACACCAAGTACGTGACTGAAAGGGTAATAAAAAGGTTTCAAATGTATAATGATTCATTTGCAAAGAGTTTGGACACTACAAGAACCAATGTCTCGGTCATCAGACTATACTGCAAATGATGATATTGGATAATAATCATGTTATGATAATACCACATATAAAGAGGAATGACTAGTGTTCTTATGTTGTTATTTTGGAATTATTTCATTAAAGTGTTGTATCAATGATGTAATAGAAATAAATAATGATTGTACTATAGTACTATTTCATTAAGGATTTGAGATTTTATGGAACTAAGAAAAGTGACTCTATAATGAGTTAAACTTTTTGTAAATTACATGGTTGAAGTAAAGATAAACCTTAATATGGTCCTAATATTGAGGTTCTGATTATTGAATAAGATATGGTTGATTTTGGGTAAATTATATTGGATATTCTTGACTGCCTTGAAACTGATTAAAGATTTGAATATTCTATCATTGTTGGAGTTTAAAACATTTTTGGATGGATAAAGTATATCCAGAATTCTATAAGGAATAAGGGAGCATGAATGTAATCAATAAGGTTTTATGGTAATTTAGGATGTTTTAGTGTTTTAAAAGAATACATGTTGAAGGTATTCACATTCTATTACGGTGTAAAAAGGATCTACATTATGTTTACCTTTCATAAAATTTTTGGACTGAGAGTTTATAGAAGTATTTTAGATAATTATAAAGTTTGAAATGGATTATATTTTACATTGGATACTATTGTTAATGTTAATTTTAAATATTTATAAAAAGGAAAACACGCAGACCATGTGACAACCCATCACGTCGGAAAAAGCTACGGGAATCGAACCCACAAACATAGTGTAATTGTGATTTATCGCCTTCCACTAGACTACATGAAGTCCCTGGAGTGTATAATGTAGTTTTATTTTTTTTAAAAGTTCTGATAGATGAATTATAAATTTATTTTTGGAACCTGATATGGTTAGGATAAATAGAATATTATTTGAGTTCTATTACCTTTTGGAGTGAAAGATGAGTTTGTGAAAAAAAATTATTAAAGAATGTAAGTATATATGACAAGTATATTTCCTTATGTTCATAGTAAATCTCCTAAATAAATTCCTCAACATTATGAAAGGTAACATTAAACAAAAACATTGTCAGTTAACTTTTCCTATGGGGGAATCAAAGACCGTTTAACCAATCACAAGTTTGTGATTTTCTTGTAGATAACTTTGTCATAATCATGTTTTTAACAACTCTCCATCAGACCTTGATGATTTTTTTCTCCTACATATCCTTTTTTTTCATATAATACTATTATGATCTATCTCGGATGACCTTTGTACTTCTCTTTCTTTCTTTTAAAGTTATATTTTTATTAACCCTGTTTCTGATAAGGGTTTTCCACAAAGGTATTTTCTATTTTCAACCTTTTATTTTCGAAGAACACTTTCTAATTGCGAGGAAACAATTTATTGAAGGAGGGGAGAATGTAACACCCCAAGCTTCCATGGTACATTTCCCTTTTAATAATGCAATATCTTTCATTGTATGCAACTTTGAGATTCTAAGACACTATAACCAATCAAAATAGTCGTTATGAATAGTAATACCCACTTTTTAAAATTTTACAAATTTTACCTCTCAAAATGGACTTCATTTTTGGATTCATAATATCTAAATTATCCTAGGGATAGATTTTGGTACTTTTCGGATAACTTTTCTATTTTGATGAATAGTGAAAATTATTAAATTTTAATCAAAAATTATTTTTAATCAAAATAATTAATAGTGATAAATTATGAATTTGAGTGGTTTTAAAGTATATTTAGAATATATTTTTATTATTTAATACAATTTTGGTCATTGGACACAATTTCACATTTGAACCGAGCATAAACAAGTGTCAATATTTTGATAGTTATTATTTCATAAAAACACGCTTTTTGTTTTGAGAACGAAAATTAATTTTAAATTAATTTCTTCCACTTCTGTGTTTTGAATTTGGAAAAATGGATTAAATATTTGGAATCATTATTTACAAATTATGTAAATAGGTAACTTTTATTTTTAGACATTTTGAATAATTATTTCGGTAAATATTTTATTTACCATGGTTAAAGGGTAAATCCGGTAAATAAGGGTAAAAAATAATATTATAATAATAATAAATTACCCTAAAACGTATCCTAACCCTATTGGTTGATACATTTCCGGCCACTAGAATCTTTGGGTCGATGTTGGGACCCCATGGATCCACTTTTAAGTGATAATGACACTTTATATTAATTAAGTTAAAGTAAATAACAAAATGACATAAGCATATATCTTTGAGAAAAACAATTTTTACATTGGGTTATATAGGTTATATTTTCGACTATAAATATTAATTAGAAAGATAAAATTATTTTCTACATAATTTTATTTTATTTATAATTTTTAGAAATTGAATGAGTTAATTTATTTATGACACAATAATGATGCATTATTTTCCTTATTAATGAAAGAATCAAATAATTAGTATTATAAATGTTAAAGTAAATATAATTTGAAAGTTTTTATGCAATATATAAATTTTAATTGTTAATATGACATGTTATAATTTCTTAAATGAATTTTTTTAATTAATAAATTCTTTAATACTTTAACAAAAATCAATTATTAAATATTTTCAGAATTGACATAAATGAGTTTTCAAAACAAATATTATATTATTAATTGATATTATATTCCTAAAAATCTAAGGTTCGGCCAAAGGACTTATATCATGATAGGTGTATCATTAATGGACCACTTGTGGGTCTCTTGGATGTACATAGTAAGTTTATTAACTATATAATATAATAATACAAAGTGACATAGTAAATGTCAATCTAATTAACTAAGAGTTAAAACTAAAAGATAAGGTTAATATAATGACGCAAACCTGTCTAAAATCTATTGTTTTAAATAATTTATACACATATACACCTTAGACTCTGAATAATCTACTTTTTATCCATTAGAAACTGAATATTAATTTATTATAAAATTATACCATATGTTTTTTCTAAAGAGCCTCTCCTCCCCCTTATAAAATGACACCACTTCTAACCAATTCTTCACACCTTCAAAGCCTTTTTTCAGCCAAACTCTACCCAAATACCCTCTAAAATATACTACCTTAATCCTAGAGGCCTTACATTAGTCATAAAGCTAATCTAAGGAGCCCTTTTTATCAAATCAAAAGGAAGAACCCGAAGAAGAGGTAATGTTTTCACCACTCTCTTTCAAGTTCCTTTCTTCTTCCACATCTTTTTCTTTGTTATTTACATTCTAAAATAATAAATTCAGTATATTCTATATACTATGATGTTATTATAAATATGTTACAACCATATTCAGTATTCTATCCATCCTATGAATGATATGTCACCAAACGTGCGTACGTACGGCCTATCGTCTCTACGTCGTGGTGTAATTGTTATTCAATACATTATTATTTGGATGGGTATAATAATGGTGTGTATTTGATTTAAATAATACATATAACATGAAAAGGATTATGTATATATGATATACCATCCAATTATATATTATTTTAAAATCAAAAGAATTATATTTTCGCCGGTGCGTACGTACGGATTATCGTCTCCACGACGCGATGAGATTCATTTCCAAGATCACCATTCATCGATGAATATAAAAATATATATTACTATTAATTATGTAATATATGACATAATAATTCTACTGGATATATATATTTATATATATATGTATTTATTTACTTACATATATTTTATTCACTTACTTCCATTTAAAACTATATGAAGACGGAAACAGCTTTTATGCGTACGTACGGACTACCCTCTCCATAAATGGTGTTTTCCATTTCATATATAAGTCTATTATACATATTTATATTCTAGATATATATGATATATAAATCATTTTTTATATTCTAGAAGTATTTAAATCATGATTTAAGTGATACAATCAAGAGTAACAAGTTAAAACACGTACGATAAAAAAAGCGATTATTACCCGAAATATTAATATAACAAGGAAATTATTATTAAATGGGTAGTATAAATTCATAAATGAATAATGTATGATATTATAAATATTAATATTGTTCTGGTATAATTTAATAACATACTATAGTTTTCATACGAGAGGCTAAACGTGCCCTTGACTAAAAGAATGTGCAAGGTAAGGGGTTTTCATCTCACTCCTTATTTCTGTGAGATTCGTGCCATATTGCCACTATTACCTTTTGTGTGGTGTATGTACTGCCCATAATTGTATTCTTTTTTTATTACATTTTAATTTTTGTGTATTTACATATTCATTGTTTGATACCTCTTTCATGGGTTGTATGTTTCGTAAGTTACCAAATTGGTAACGGTTAATTTCACAATCGATTTATTATCCAAGGTTGTTTATTCGTAATTATCTACTGGTACATCTTTATCATCCACATCCATGTTTCATAAAAATGTCTTTCAAAACATTTTAACTATTTAATATACAATGGTTGAAAGTCATTTATACCCTTATTTGACCTTATACATTTTTGAAAGGAATCTTTCCCTCGTTTTCCAAAAAAAGTTACTTTTTTACTTTTTCGACAAAACTAAGGTAAGAATGTTTTTTAACATATACGGAAGGTGCGGTTATTATTTGCCATTATTACACCTTTGAATCTTCCCTTACACACTTATAAAAATATTTTCAAAATAAAGGTTTTATTTTATAATTATTTGATTTTTAAATGATTTCAAAAAAAGAGATATTTCTCTCAGATATATTAAAATCCAGTACAAATGTATATGTATTTAATACAAGCTTAAAAATGTTTTCAAAAAACCTGACTCTCGAGTGTGGTAGAAAAGAAGGGATTGGGTGTGGACCCATCATGGCCTATGATTAGTCGAGTAATCTCAGAATTAGTTATTTTGTTTTCAGAATCATGAATAATGTTTTCAGAAAAACACTAGAGTATATTTGAGCAATTTTAAACATAAGTATCTTCAATAAAAATTGCATTGGTAGGTGTCATGGGACAAACTAGTGTCTTGGAACAAGGCCATGAAAAAATGTTATTCGTAGTCTTGGTATGAGGTCTTGGCTATGTGGTTATGATAGTCTAGCATTATGCATTCCATCATTTTGAAAGTGGTTGGTGATATTGCATGTGATTATTCGACTAGTAGAATATCCATGTGAATAAGTAAATGTCATTAATTCATTTTATTTATTTTCCATATTATGTTGTTGTTCAAGTTTAAAAGTATTTTGTTTTATTTAATCATTTCCTTAAATGTTTATGCTTATTTATGAAATTTTCTGATGTGTTGTTATCCTTACTGAGCATCTGAGCTCACCCCTTTCAATGTTTTATTTTTCCCAAGATTCCAAGAAGTGTACTGTGGTTGATATGTAGGGTTAAGCCAAGGGAATAATGTCATTCATAAATGATTATTTATGTTGTTTTGTATGTTATAAAGTGTAATGTAACATTCTTGTATGTAATCTATTTTCCAAGACTGCTAAACTGATCGGTCCTTCAGGACTTGATTCCTTGTAATCATGCCAATGTATTAAAATAATGCACTAACTCTAGGTAACTTGTGTCGGGGCGTTACAAATACCACTAATGTAAAAAAATAGGAAGACTAGTGTAATTTTATCAAATTGAAAATGAAGCATAATAAAGTATAAAATCATAAAGCATCAACTGAGTAAACATTCACTAGTATGGTTTGTCTCAAAATTGAGTTAAATCCCAAGACATATATAATAGTGGATTCTAAATCAATTATCTATAATGATGTTTTAATATTGGGGTATTAAAAATAATAATCACTTGGAAGGATGGAATTGAGTTAGTAGTAAAGGGTTGGTATATTATTATCAACCACGTCCTTCTACTTGTGGTTTTTTGGTAAGTACTTATCTCCTCAATATTTTTTTCATATCGATTTTTAGAGTGATATATTTTTAATCAAGTTAATTCATTGAAATGGTATTAATAAATTTTGATTGGTATCAAGGGATGTTCAAAAAATATTAGTGGTGTCTATGTAATTATAATTGGTATAAAATATTATTTTGATAAAAAGATTTATCTTATTGAATGTAAAAAATTTACAATTGGTATTCAGAATATATAAATTTATATAAATTGATATAATACATTATAGATGGTAGGGTACATCTTGATGGATAATGGACAATAAATATTAAATCCATATCTTATTTGTTTATATATTACAAGTGATATCATATGATTATTATTTTTGTTTATTCATTTATGCTTAAGAATAATTACTCCCATACAGAAAATAAATTATTTAATTGGTGTTATATTTCTCTTAATTTAGTTAGAGTTTATGATGAGTGCCTAAATTTCTTTACCCATTTAGAAAAGAATTTATTCCATATTAATGCATAAAACACTTATATCCAGTGATATGAATTAATAAATTTTTATATTTATGCTTATTGATTGATTTTGTTATGTATGTGTCATTGAGATAACATAGGGATACTTGAAGGAGTTGAAATGTCATATTAATTAAAATTATGAATGTAGGTTAGTGAAGGGAATAACACTAATGTTTTTAACATATACTATTATTTCCCAAATTGATTTTTTACTCACATAGGTCTAGATAATTTTTTTATTACCATTTTCAACTTTTAAGTTAAATCACTAAAAATATATTCGAGTAATACTACAGGGGGAAGAGTTATTTGACCTTTAGAGGAAATATTAAATTATTTAAATCAATTGGAATTTGTAGGAATTGAATTAAAATTTTGAGTTGAATCGTGTTTATAAATGGTCAAAAAAACAAATTATTCTAAAGAAAAAAATGGTTGAATGGGTTAAAGGTATCCAACATGTGGTAAAAGTTGTGGTAAATAAAAAAGTATGAGTTCAATAACTCTAAATATTTTATGTTATTGATAGATAAATAGTTTATTCCTTTTCAAAGGGGTAGAAAAAAAATTAATAAAAGATAGATATTTTTGAATTATTTAAGTATATTGTAAAGGGGTGATTAGTCACTATAAATCTTGTAACTCAAATATTGTGAAATGGAAAAAATATATTAAAAATACTTTGGTACATTTCATTAGTAATGTAGAGAATAAATAAATAAAATATGGTGATGGGAACTCTATTATTTTTTTACCAAAGGGGGAGACAAATTCATCTTAAAATGGAGGTAAAATATAAACCATTTATTTATTTAGACTATGGATTATATAATAAAGGGGGAGAATAATTATCTTGTATTTGTGTGTCATGAATTATAGAGATAAATTTTTTAGATTGTTATATAAAAAATCCATAGGGTGATAATTTTGAAATAAACAATTTTCTTATGGTATTTCCTGATAATTAATGATATATTAATAATGATGAATATTTTTGAAATAAATTTTTAAAATTTTGAAAATGAAATTCATCTAAGTGGTTGTATCTTGATTTTGTTTGGAAATTAAAAGAATTGTGAAACAGGGAGAATGAATATTGAATTTTTTCCAATGAATGTTAACAATAATGAATATAGATACATATGATGGGTGTTATGTCCATGTTCCAACCAAAATTGTGTTTAATTGAGATTTTAAAATCATCAGTTTTTGTGTTAGAATGAAAAAATTATGTTGTTTTTTTAATCATAAAAATTCATTTTCTTAAATAATGGAATAAAATCCAAAGAGGGATCAAAAAACAACCCAAATATTGGGTGATTGGAATTCTCTAGGGAGTGGGAGATATAAAAACATGGATTTTGTTTCGTGATTAGTTATGAATCATAAAATGAGGAAGAAATAGAAATTAAAATTACTACTCAAAGTGTATAAAAATGAAAAAAGTGAATGTACCTTAGCATGATATGGATAAGGAAGTTTCTTGAAAATAGAGGATTCTTTTTTGAATGATGATGGATTTAAATGGATTTTATTGATTTTATAAGGATGTAAAACTATATTTTTTGGATTATTATAGATTATTATATTTTTAAAAGGAGTAGTATTTTTAATGAAATTATTTAGAGAAGGTTAGTTTTTATTTGGTAATGAAAGAAAAATATAAACCATAGTGATGGGTAAACCATTCTGTGGATCAAGAAAAAAATTACAAGGTAATTATGGTGTTAACACTACTACAAAACTAGAATCTAGTAGGGATAGAAATGAATTTTTTCAGTTCTATAAAATTTTTGATAACATGAGCAATGTTAATAACCTGGGAATTTTTATCAGTGCTAAGAAAGCACTGATAAAGGGGACATTTATCAGTGCTAACAAAAGCGCTGATAAATGGGTCCTTTATCAGTTCTATTAAAACCAGTTATAAAGTTATAATTTATCAAAAATTTTACTTAGTTCTACTATAGGAATCCTTTATCTGAACTTTTATAAGCACATATAAAGTACTTTTTATCAGCATTGTAGAAGTGACAATAAATAATGCCTTTATCTCATCTTTTAGAAGCACTGATAATGTATACCGTTATCACCACTTTTAGAAGCGATGAAAAATGTTTTCTTTATCAAATATTTTCAATGCATAGATAAATTTGATCTTTATTAGTGCTTCAAAAATCACTGATAAAGGGACACATTTTATTGTGCTTTAACAGCACACCGAAGCACCAAAACACACCAGAAACACACCAGATATTAACGAAAACAAGTCCTAATACAGAATCAAAATGAAATGAAATTCATAACAAAAATACCATAAAAACTATATTATAAAAATTTAAAACATTGGTTTATAAAATTACATAAATACAAATTATCACATACATTCAAAAAAATGAACTATCAATGGCACCACGATTTTCGTTTCATTTGTTTTTTCAAAATTCCTACAACACATGAGCAGCTTCAAACAAACCACAAAAACATGAAAAACATCCACCTGTATAAAAAAATAATTATTAGTAATATTAAAAAGAAATAAATTAATCATAAATATGAAATAATAAATTAATTATATGGAAAATGATTTCACTATGAAAATATCAAGATTACCTTTGTAATTGAGGAGAGATATCGATATTTCCTTTCGGGAAAAGTTAATAGATAGAACATGAATGAAAGTGAAAAATATAACACTGTAGGGTTGAAAAGATTCAAAGGGAGAAGAATCATTGAATTTGGAAAAATCACCCCAACTGGAATAAAAGAATCAAACTATATAAAAAAAATTATTATGTGAGTAATACTAAAAAGAAATAAATTTAACATGAAAATGAAACAATGCATTATTCTATAGAAAATGTTTTAACTTGGAAAAATCCAGATTACCTCTGTGACTGAGTAGAGACTATGTAATTTCTCTTCCAAAAATGGCATGAAACGTGGATAGAAATTTTTTGAAATAAAAAAACTCTAAAAGAAATAATGAAAATTAAATCAATGTTTCGTTATATATTTTTTGGTAAAATTGAGAAAGTGTATCGTAAAATTACCTTTGCATATTTAAAAGGGTTTCTTTGGCATAGATATAATCTAATAATAAAACTAAATATTCTATGTGCACTTCAGAACTATTGGTAAACTACCTCTTAGAAAAGAATCTGACCTGATCTTCCTACTCGGTGTCCCCATGCTGATCTCAACCCAAACACACTCTCCACTTTCTCTATCAAATAACAATTAAACATTAACTTTTCCTCTCTTATTGAACCAATTTAATACTTGTAAAAATGTATAGTGCATGTAGCTACAAGCTTATAGAAAATGGGTTCATGAAGATAAGTGAATGTGAATATTAAATGGTGATATGATACAGATGGTGGAGAGTGTTTATGAGATGAGAGCATCACAGGGACGTCAGGTAAGAAGTTCAGGTCAGATGCTATGCTAAGTGGTAGTTAACCAATAATAGTGAAGTTCACATATAATCCTTAGTTTTTTATTAAATTTATGAGTGATTCACAAAAAATCCATGTTTTGGATTCATTGATCAATGGAGCCAAATCAGAATCATTATTCTTCCAACACACTACATCAGAAAAAAAATCATAAGAAATGATAAAAATAAAAAATATAAATGAACCCACACACATGGAACAAAGATAAATTTACAAAAAATAGACATCTCTAAACAATCACGATAGAAAGGGGGGAACTAATTCATGAAAGGATAACCATTTAATAGTTCGCATTCAAAAAAACCATTAAACTATGAAAGGATAATTTCGTTAGAATTTTATATTGAATGGTGAAATTACAATAGCCACAAACCAAAAATAAGGATAATATGAATGTCTACACTCCAACACAGGAGATAACAACCAAACCAATTTTTTTATGCTTCTTTCACAATAAATCATCCAAAAATACTTCCTCTGCCAACTTCTCAAAATAGATATCCTTGGAGAAGAGGACTTGCTCTATGATCTTTGGATGAAGACCCCCAATAATAATATAATATTTCGATAGATCCTATTAAAACACCTACGGACAAAAGGAAACTATCTCTTTGAAGTGTTCAACATAAGCCTTCACTATCCACTAACATTGTTGAACACTCCTGAGATCATACCTTTTCACCATCTTCAACTACTCAAGTATAAACCATCATACAAATAGGAACATAAGGTCTTCTCAATTCATCCCAACATGATTCATTGGAGGGGAAAACAAATCCCATTCCTCTAGAGATAGACCCCCAATCATACCGAGAACAACACTAACTCTAACATATTTGGGAGTTCCAAACACTCTGAAGAAGAGATCAACTTCTTCAAGCCACTTCACTACCTCTAACAAACCTCGATTACTATAGATGATGCGAAACAGCTGAGGAGTACCAAAAAATCGGGTGAGGCCCACTAGAAACTTCAGGGACCTTTATGGTAGGTATATTCTTAATAACACAAAAATTATAAAATTGGATTAGGAATCAATCCAAAACACAACCGAAAGGAACATCTCTGGAAAAAACAACTGGTTATCAAGACAAATTTCATAAAAACAATAATTATATATTTGGAAACCGCTATTTTATTTTCAATTCAAGACACCTTTTTCTAAGGAAACTTTTGAAAACATAATAATACATATTTTTAAATAAAAACTAATTCCGGAAATCATTTTCCCCCTTTCCAAAAACAATTTCCAAAAACCAAGTCATCATAATCCAAAAAATAGATCATGCACATTGGCCACAATGGATGTGGAGCAAGTTAAAACCCACATTAATATAATATTTATCATGAAATTATTTAAATATTTGTCATTAATCGTCTCTCATCATGCTTCATTGATGTTAAACTACAGAAATTCATCCTTGAAAAAAGATGTTAAACTGCACATCTTCTCTCATCCTATTTTCATGATGTAAAAATGTAGAAATTCAACCTATCATTAAGGCATTAAACTATACACTATATCTCATCCTAGTTATAGGATGTTAAACTACATAAATCCATTCAATATAAAAGACGTTAATGTTCATAGCATCTCTCATCTTGTTTTCATGACATTAAAAAACACAAATTAATCCTGACACAAGGAAGTTAAATTTCATAGTTTTTCTCATCATGGTTTTATGACGTTAAAATAATGATATTAGTTTTGTCAAAAATCCATTAAAATGGAAAGAGGAGTCATGCCATCCGTGGAGAGTAGATGGTATAAAGAGTTCCTCAAGGTAAAGAACTATGCAAAAACACAATACGTGTAACCCAAAATATCAAACAATGATATCAGAAAAGTATAAAATAACATACATTTAATTATTTATGTTATTCATTCGATGGATCGTTGTTGAGTCGCACCGGTAGTAGAGGAGTTCTGAGATAGCTTTAGAATTATCATGAGTTAGTACTGTGTAGGGTTTTTTTTAAATAGATCAAGAACAATTTTAATAGCGCTTTTAAAAAAATTACTGATAAAGACCCCTTTTATCAATATCAAATTGATAAGAACTGATAAATCTAAATATTAATCAGTGCTCAAAAATCGTTGATAAAAAATATCTTTATTAGTGTTTATATTTTAGCAGTGATAAAAAATCTTTTAAAAATCACTTTTTAGTGCTAATCAATATGGATCTTTATCAGTGGTAATATTTTAGAACTGATAAAGAATTTATTTAAATTAACTTATTATAATTTTATAATTATTAAATATTTATAGTTTTTATTTATAATTATATAAATACGAATTTAAATAATAGTAATTATTTCTTTATAATAATTATAAATTTATAAATTGATAAATATATTAAATATAAAACATTAAATATATTTATTTATAAATATTTATTTACGAATATATTTTAAACATTATTAGTAGATATATAATCTTAAATACATGCATTTTAAAAAAAGTGAATTAATTACATATATATATATATCTATGGGAAATTAATGTAAAACATGACATTTGATATATATTAAATTGGAAGATCAAACAACATTAAAAATGAATAAGATGTAAACAGGTTTTTAATTAAAATTTTATTTATTATATATATATTTATATTTAATATATATTATTTATTACAACTTATAATTAATATATATATATATTATTCATTTTTATTAATAATTATTTCATTAATAAATTTTTAAAAAATTTTATTTTTGTTGCACAAGACCACTTTTATTTTATCTGGTTTTCCAAGAACAGCGCCCTACATGAACAACAGGTCTTCCATGTGGGTGCTACTTGGTTGGGCTCCTTACTGTTTCTCATACAATCATTATTCCAAGAAAATGATTTTGTGAAAATTACATACATGAACTGTCAGTCCAAACTTAGGTTGTTGTCATGGGAAAATTCATACCACCTCTTGGCACGCATGAGGTGATCTGGCTACCTCCCTTCCATGGTTGGATCTAAATAAATTAAGACAACACTTCAAGAGGTAACTTAGGTTATTCAGGATTTGGTGCAGTTTCTAGGGATCTTGAAGGGTGTGTTCTTGTTTTTATATATGGTTCCTGTGGTTTTTATTCTTCTCTTGATGTTGAGATGCATGGAGTTATGAAGGCGGTTGAGAATGATGGACGACGGGGTTGGAACAAGTTATAGATTGAATGTGATTCCATATCTTTGGTTTTTTCTCTTCGGACGGGTTCTATTCATCTTTCTTGAAAGCTGACTAATCACCGAGAAAGTTGTTTGGATCTACTCTTTTCAAAGGATCATATTGTTAGTCATGTTTATCAAGAGGCAAACTCTTTGGTGGATGGTCTCTCTAACAATGGTGTGAATGGTATTGATTTTCTTTAGGAGGATCAAGTACCAAGAGACCTACTTCCCATTCTTAGTAAAGATCAATTTAAATATCCTACTTTTAGACTGGTGTAATTTTTCTTTTTTATAATAAAGGGATCTTTATTTTATGGGCAAAGTCTTAGTCTTCTCAAAAAGAAATTAAATAATTTTGTAAATTTTTTTGTTTAATTTTATTTTCATATATATATCTATGTTTGATATATACTATTAATCAATATTTATATTATATATATATATTCAATTTATTCAATTTCATTAGAAAATATTTAATTAACAAAATGTTTAATGTTTTTCTAAATTTTCTCATTATAAAATTTAATTTGTTTAATTATTTCATTTTATTCATTTTATATATCTATATATTTAATGTATATTATTTATTAATTTTTAAAATTTATATACCTGTTTATTCATTTTTAGAAATAATTATTTAATTAATAAAATTGTTTAAAAATTTAGTTTTATTTTCTAAACAATTATCAGTGCTAATAAATCATCGATAAAAGGTTACCATTTATCAGTTCTTTATTGTTAGTGCTCATAAAGGGTATATTTTATCGGTGCTAAAAATAATGCACTGATAAAGGGTCACCTTTATCAAGTGTTGAAATAAAGCGCTGATTAAGGTGACATTTTATCAGTACTAAACAAAATGCAATGATAAAGGTTAGTCTTTATCATCACTTTGGTTTAACACTAATTAAAGTCCACATTTATCAGTTCTTATTTTAGCAGTGATAAAGCTAGAATTTCTCTACGCATTTTCCTTGTTCTTATAAATAATTGCACTATAAAAGAATAATTTTTCGTAGTGTAGCTATTTTTTTCTCATGGTTTGAATATGGAAATAATTAAATCCATATTGGCCAATGGATATTGACATGTAATATAATAGTGGTCATGGTTTAAGTGAAAATTTTGTATGAACTCCTAGTTGTGGTAATGCTTTGACCGATGTTAGCTCAAGTGAGTAATAGTAATATAAAAAAGTTTTTTAGATCCACAATATTTTTCATGGTTTAGTCAATAATTCTAGATTAAGGTGAAATGAAATATTTATTATGGTGATCAGAATAATCTAATCATTATTGTTGATCTTAAAAAACTAATGAGATATTGGATATAACAATGTCGCAACATATATAGTAATGGTACAAAAAATCACTGTCTAAAATGGGTTGATGGTTTATGGGTATAATAAGACTAATTTTGTTAAATATGGATGAAAAAATTAGTGTCATATTTATTTCATATCATAAGGTTGATCATAGTAGAGAATCGTTTTTAGAATGAACTAATAATGGTTAGGAAGTTTCAGTATTTGTTGTATAGAAAGTAATATAGGGATGGGTATATTAGTGTTTTGGTTTAAAGTGTGGCAAAAAGATTAAAAATATGTAAATGATCATATGTATTGATATGTAATGGTTTTAATGACTTGGTTAACAGTTTTGTACCCCAGAAACTTGTTGAATTAATTAATGGTTGTGATTTCTTTTAACTATTGGAAGTTAAATGATGAAATTAAAATTTTAGACATAGAGTATTGGATATTTTTAATTTTAAAATATATTAATGAATTTGGGAGCTGGTGAATGTAAATTTAGTTGTTTTTGCAAATTATTTGATATTTTGTTAGAATTTTGTGTATTTTATTGTGATTAAGAGGTGTTCTCGTCTTCATTTTTGATCTACAGATGGTATAGAGTACCTAATGGTGGGGTACCAAGAACTTAATGAGGTGAGTCAGAAAGGGGTTGGATAAGTTGTTCTACTAAGTACCTGGTGGCTTAGTACTAGGTACCTTATAGAATCAGAAAAAATTTTATTAAATAATGGGGCCCTTTGGACATTTTAATTCATTATTTTTAACCCTCAAATTGGTTCTTTTAGGTCGTTATTCTATAGTACATCTGTTAGTGGGAAAAAACTTCATCTTACTCCCCATCAACCCTTAATTTATTATTTTTAAATAAATGGACTAGAAAATATATCTCAATTGAAAAATAAATGTATTTTAATTCCTCTTTTAATCTTATTCACTCTCTTCTATTTATTATCATATTACTTTTTAGTTATTTAAATATTTTTATTATGATTTCCCAAATTCATTGTAAAATCATCCCATAGGAAATGATTTACCTTAATTTTACTTAATGCAATGATATATTCCCTAATCATATATATTTAGGTATTATTAATTCCTTGAATGATAATCTATAATGCCTTAATATTTGGTTCATTTGAATTTTTTTGGTTGGGGATTTGTTTTTATTTTTGGAATTTAGATATGTTTACAGTGTTTCTAGGGGTGTTTTGGTATATGGTTTTAAGCAAGGTAGGGAGTTTAGGGATTTGGAGTTCCTTAAAATGGGTCCGACATGTAGTTTATAATTTCAAGTGATAACGATTACATAGTAGGAGGTTACTGGGTGCTCGTTGGACCTAACAAAGTCCTTGGGGGTTGGTTGATACTATTGGGTACTCGACGGTACCTGACAAAGAAATTTGGAGCTTCTAGGATTGTTTTTGAATGTTAGGTTTTTATTTATTTTCTCCATAACCCTTATTTCATACTTCATATTCTCATCCCCATTCTAATTCAATTCCAATACATATATATTAAAGCACACCATATCCTTATATTTTCTAACACTTTTTCTCACTTAATCCTTTTTCATGGTGATTTATTGGGGATTTTTATACTATATTTAAGGTAATGACCACCAATTCTACCCTCATCCTTATTTTTTTTTCTTATCTTCTTACATGATATAATTATGTACTGTATGATGAAAAATAGTAGATAAATATATAATTCACTAAATATATTAGGACATAACCTTTATTTTTTTTGACACACCATGTGTGGTTTATCAATATCCCTTTCACCACCATTTTGATTGATAGTGATTAAGGTATTTTTTTATGTAGATATTTTCTATTTTTTTATTGAAATTTGGGAATAAACTATTATATTTATTTATTAATTTATGTTTACCATTTTGGATTTATTCTAGTAATTTATTACTTTAGAATTCTTAAAGTCAAGGTTATTCTAAAATTATAAAGATTTTGTGTCATTTTCCTCTAGTCACTGAATTTCATTTAAACGAATCTTTTATGTTTTCTGGATGATCTTAAGGATTGATAAGGATTTCCTATGTTAATTATATGTGTTCAAAAATAATTAAAAGGTTCTTGAGCCATGTTGGTGACTTTCCTGCCTCTTTTGTTACAAAAAATAATCCATAAATATTATTATATTTTGAAAAAATATTAACTAATGGGTTTCAAATAATTATTTTCATATAACCTGAACATGTTTTCAGGGAAGTCTCATATGACATTATATAGGGTCTTTTATTCCCAATTATTGTTATATGGAATTTTTTATCCCTATTTTCATATTTAATTTCTTAAAACCCCCATATATATTATAAAATTTCCCTTAACATATGTTTTAGGTGATCTAGGATTGGGAAAATCTGTGTGACCTCAACAATACAATGTTTTATACACTTCCCTTGATATTAAGAAATTATTAAATAAGAACCCTAAGTGTCTATATATTTTAAAACACCCAAGGGTATCTAGAAAACATAGATGTTTTTCTTTAAGTATACCTTTTTTTTATATATAAATTGAATTATATTGAGTATGTATATAATTATAGAAAATTGAATCACCCCATATACTTATGCTTATACAAATTTACAGTTGATTAACTACACTTAACCATCGATTGAGAGATTGATTCAGTGTTGAGGTGGTGGAAGGGTAAAATATGTGAGATCATGTTATTTTACCCAAAAAATATAATGGTATTGTTTTAATTTAATGCTTTGTAATAGAAGAATAATAAAAAATTTATAATTGTTAGAGTGAGTTGGTTTTTATGTAAAAATGTGTTTATATATAATTCCTTATGAAATAACTTCACCATGTAAACTTATTTCTCATTTAGAAAGTTTAATCCAGAAATATTTACAATTTTACTCACCCATTCTCATTATTTTACTTTTCTCATCTAAAAATTTTGTTTCATAATTATGTGTTACAAACGCTTTGATAAAAATATTGACTTATTATCTGGGTATCTAACTTCCTATTGGTCATATATTGTTGTGAGTTAACAAATGATTACTTTTGAATTTCATAATAAGTTGGATTTTCCTTGAAAATTGAGTCTTATAGTAAATTAATTAATGAATTAAAATTATTTAGTGATTATTTACATTAAAGAGTGACCTTGGACCAATCATATAATCCAAGATGATCTTTTAGGAATTGGTTACATTCATTATTGGCCATGAATTTCAGACTTAATATAGAGATTCACTACTAGGGTGATATAGTTACCACCTCTTTTGGATTGTTCTTACCATTTATAGAACTATAATGTATACATGGTCCCTTTCATACTTTGTGTTATTTCAGACTTTTCCCAAAATTTAATTATATCACACACCATTATTTAGTTGTATAGGCCGACATACATGATTAATTATCTATTATAGCATGCCGATATTGTATCACGTTGCTTATTATTTTTAATATAGTGTCATAAATGTTGATATTCTAATTTGTTATATCTTGGTATGAATTTCATACACATGATTTTCTTAAAATTGGAAATACCCTATGATTTTTCATAGAACATGTATACAAGTTATATATAGAGATGAATAAGATGATGGATTCAAGATAGAGACTAAAAGACTGTCAAAACCTTCAACAATGATGAAATTCATGACTCTGATTGATCATGGATTTGTTCAATCTAAAATGGGAGTTTGTTTTTAAGGATGTTTCACAGAACTATCTTCATCCAATTGTGGATTTTACATAGATCTCATAGGAGGTGATCATGCATTTCTTTTTCAGATGCATTATCAGGGTTTCTAGATCTGATTAAGGAGGGCCCTCTGCATCTCTCGAATATCAACAAACATGATGATAGAGGATTCTTGGTATTCCAAGATTTGGTATCACTCCAAAAAAGATTTAATCTTTTCAAATACTTTATTCTTGGTCAAGTGATTTACTCAAGAAGAGAGATTCTATTGTCTAAGGCTAACCTTAAAAATCACATCACTCACTGTTGGAGCAATAATTCTTAAAATCTCAACCCAAATAGAAGAGGCTATTTCAATGTTGTATTCTAATATAGTAAGGATATTACATTTGATTGAAATATGGGATACCTGAAACTCAAACATGGTATTATTCATATCTTAGATTGGCATATTAATTTCAATACTATAACTAAGAACCAATCAAATTCCGAGGTATCTATTCACCTAAATGGTTTGAATTAGGTTTATTGGTATCCAAAAATTATAACTGATTTGGAATCAAGTATAGGAACAACACTTAGAATGGATAAACACACTCTTATCGGTGAGATTGGTTATTTTTATCTCAACCTTATTGATGTTAATTCAGTATCTGAGCATCCAGATAACATCACTATAATTTTCAATGATAAAAAAATTGTTGTCAATGTAGAATTTGAGGGCATACCACCCTTCTATGATCTATGAAAAATTACAAGGCATGTAGTAGAAAATTTTTAGGTTATTCAAAGGAAAGGTAGGTAGGATCCATAATATAAGGATTAGAAGTAATTTTCGACAAATCACATGAACAAAGATATTGTTCTTGAAATAAGGTTGGATCCAAACCTGAATTGAATTCCCTTTATCCCACCATTCCCCTCCTAGTGCCTCCATTGACAAAATCTAGTGCCAATATCATTGAGGAAGAGGAACAACATGTTGCTCTTGTCTCCTCAATCCTAGATGGGTCTAAGTTTAATCCTACCATACCCTTATATAAATGATCTATAGCTATGGAAATATCTTTATATATAAATGATTTTTTTAAGATTCAAGGTGATATTGATGATCAATTTGTCTCTTCGGATATTGATAACATCACTTGTAATATAGTAATTTCAAATAAAAATGAGTCACATTTTAGGAATTATGTTGATGAAGTTAACTTATATGAGCATTAATATTCTTATATGGTGGTTAAATCCTCTTTAGATAATGATATCCACTCTATTAAGAAGGTTTTTAACCCATGGTTTAGGACTGTTATCTAGTTCCAAAGAGAAAGGCTAGAAAGCCTCCAAAATCTTTAATAGTGAAATTTATTGATGAAAGGATGGGGTGGTTAAACCTAAATACAAGACTAATAAGATATATCCTACATCCAGGTATATTTCCTCTATCAGTATTTTTCAAGATATTACAGTGCTTCCTGCTCATGGAAGCAATGATTCGAATACAGGAGATGTGGTATCTCTAGAGGAGATGGAAAAAATGTAAAGGGAAAATAAGATGAAGATGATTCTCGAAAAAAAAAATTATTCAAGGTAGATAGAAGGATAATGAAGATATAACATAGAATGGAGGGCCTCAAATAAGAAGGATGTCTCCAAAAATGAAGATTTTATACTGGAACTGACAAGGGTTATGGAATACCCCAACAATCATGACCCTTAGACATCTTATTTTGACACACAATCCTCCTCTTATTGGAATTTCTGAGCCCAAGATGTTTTTTGAAAAGTATAAATCTTTTAACGAGGTATCTCTTCGATATATTTTTTTTCTCAAAAATATCATAAAATTGACAAAGATAATTTAGGGGTCTTAAAACTTGACAATATTCAGCTTCTTTCTTGTGACAGAGGACCCCAATGAATTACGAATTCTCTTGATTATAAAAGTTCTATTTTACATATTTCTTTAAATTATACCTCAGTTTCCTATATAAAAAAGGGAGATCTGGTGGGATTTATTCTTAATGTATGAGACTATGAGGTGGAGGTGGATTCTTGTTGGGGTTTTTACCACTGTGCTGCGACCAGAAGAGAATACTGAAACCAAATACCATAGATTACCCTCTCATTATTTTTGATCAATGTATCTTTGTTGAAGTACATATTAATAGGTGTAATTTCAATTGGAATAGGTATACTCTCAACGGTATACATGATAGTAAACTTTATATGTTATTTGTGTATGTTATTAATGGTACTGAATTAAGTGGCGTTTCAGGATTTACTCTCCCCAAAATACCCTCAGATCATAATCCATTTATTATTGATGTTTTTAAAAAAATATATAAGGGTAATCCCCCTAACGTTCAAATTAAATAATTAGTGGATTGTTATCCCTGGATGAAGATAAAATAGCAAAAAATACTAGGAAATAAATTATCATGGAATCTTGATGCATGTGTTGATATGAAAATTAAAAGATATCAAATGAATATTAAAAGGATGGAGTAGGAAATCCTTTTCTATCCTTGACAATGACATAAAATCTATTGAAAATAGGCTTTTAAGTTGTCAAAATTCAATCCAAGATCATGATACACCTTTATGGTATGAGTTTAATGATCTATCAAAGTTAGAAGAATTTTTTCCTATCCAAGAAATATTGAGAAGAAGTCAGTTAATTGTGAGCTAGTTAAAATATGGGAACAAAAATAACAATCCAATTCAGAGAATGCATAAGGAAAATTGAATCAGAGGAAGGGTAAAAACCATTATTATTAATGATTTCCTTTTTACAACTAATAATGGAATATCAATTGTGAAGATTATATATTTTCAAAATATTTATTATGATGATGATTCTGATAGAATTCACAAAATTACTGATGTTATTCCTAAGTCAATTGGATAACAGTAAAATCATTAGCTCACCTTAGTCCCCTTTGAGGAGGATGTTCGAGCAGCTATTTTTTCTATTAACATTGATAGTATGTCAGGTCCTTATGGGTTCTCCAATAATTTTTTTATTTTTTACTGTGAAATTATTCATAATGAGGTGTTTAATGATTTCAAATAAATTTTTGTTCATCCTAAGATGCCTTATAGTCTCAATTCTAAATTTATCTCTCTTATACCAGAAAAAGAGAATGTTATTGACATCAATGACTTCTTCCCTATTTTTTATTGGAAACATATTTCCAAAATTTTTTAGCAAAATCATTTCCATAATGTTAAGGAAAGTGGTAAATGATATTATAATTGTGAATTACTATGGTTTTTCCCTGATAGGAATATTCATAATTTCCTTTTTACTACTCTGAGAGTTTTAATATCATGAATAAGAATACAAAATTTGGAAATTTTTATTTAAATATTTATACCTCCAAATATTTGGATATTTTAAAATGGAATTTCATTCTTCAATTCTCAAACAGTATGGTTTCTCCATGATCTTCATTAGTATGATCAATACTATCCAATGCTCTGTGAATATTTACTTTATTATTAATGGTTCTCCGAGTTGATTCATAAAATTTTCAAGGGGATTTAAAAAAGTTTACCCCTATTATGTCTTATCTATTCTCTAGTTGAAGACTACTTCATCATATGCATGAATCATATGGTTAATATTTGTTTATTTAAACAGGTCATGGATGGAAGAGGTATATTCACTCATTCACATCTATTATTTGATGATCATATTCTTATTCTTAGATAGGATTCCAAGAAAACATTAAATAGCATCGTGGTTATTTTTGAAGATTATGAGTTGGTGTACTGGAATTCAATAAGTCGGAAGAAGTCATCAATTATGTTTGGTAAGGGGATTTTGGTGGAAAAGAAGAAAACATTTGTCACAATGCTTGGTGTGAAGAAGGGAGACCTTCCTTTTATCTGACATGGAATTCAATTATTTTAGGGTAATGTTAGAAGATATCATCATGAGGATAATTTTTCTAGAATTCTTAATCAGCTAACTAAGTGGAAAGGGAAATCCATTTCTCAAGTGGTAAGGGTATGCATGGTGAATTCAGTGATCACTTCAAAATTTGTGTATACTTTTTCAATTTAAAAATTTTATCATAGTATTATAAAGAAGATTCAAGGCATGATTATGAATTTCATTTGGATAGTGTCAGTTTATGAGAGAAATATCTTTATAGTTTCTTAGAATGATTGTATAAAATCTAGGGATAATGGAGGTCTTGGCATTAGGGATCTCAGTATTTTTAATGATGCCTTACTTTCTAAATTAACATGGAATTGATTTCCCTAAATAACCCCTCTATGGAGTTTATATAAAATAGATTCAATTCAAATATAATTAATGGAATATCTCAGCATATAGTCTCATCCACATGGAAATATGTTATGAAATACTTTAATCTAATAATGGTTGAATAAAATTTGATTGTTTCAAAAGAATTATAACCTTAATTTCTAGACAACCCATTGGATTGACAAGACCATCACTGAGAAAATGATTTTACCAACAAATAGAAGGAATCTTTCCATTACTAATCTTCTTACCACTAGGAATAAGAAATATGGTAATTTTCTAAGTTATATTAATTGCGAAATTTAAGGGTATTCATTTTTGGATAGTGACATTCTTGTTTTGATGAAGAATAAAAGTGGTGTGTTCAGCAGTAAGGATTTTTATAACATGAATAACAATGAATGTTTCAATTTCTTGACCAATATTTCCTCATTCAAGATGCCTTTCATACAACCAGCAAGTGATATTCTGCTTTGGAAAATCTGGAAAAAAGATATCCCACCCATGATCAATTATAGGGGTGGAAATCTACATGGATTCTACATGTCATATGTGTATGAAGGAGAATGAGTGTGTCCAACATCATTGTATTAACTACTATTTCATATGTGTTTTATGAGATAATATTCTAGATATGTTTGGAGTATAGTTTGATAGGAGAATCACATTTGAGATGATACTCTCCAATATCATGGATGGTAGCAGCCGTAAAAAGTAGATTCAAAATCTATTGCATATTTTTATTTTGTCGGTTGTAACTTTTACATGGTCATCCATAAATTTTATACTCTTTGATAACATTAATACCTTAGGTCATGTTGGGAGGGTTGGTATTCATTGATATATCTTTGCATCGTTGAAGGTACAAACTGGAATGATGAATAATTTTATATCTGATCATTTCACTCTTAGACTCTTGGGTGTGAAAGGTGTGATGATAAGAGATATTAGTTTGAGATTCATCAAATGGACCCCCTTGATTAGTACATGGATTATGGTTAAAATTAATATAACTTCTTTTGTCTCACTGGGTCAATTAGGTTGTGGTAGTGGTTTTTGCACCTATAATAGCCTTATGAAAGTATGTTTTTACCATAAGTTTAAATGTGTTCCATTATATCAGGATGAGATGTGGGCTTTGATTTATGATTTTAAGATTTCTTTCAAGTGAAATTGGAATCAGATATGGATTGAATCTAACTCCTAGATAGATGTTTATTAACTAGGAGAATGTACTCAAAATTTACCATGGCGTGTTCTCCCTCATTTTATTTCTTGTTTTAATGATATGGTTAAAATTAGGTTGATAGTTTCTCATGCCTATAGAGAATCCAACTATGTTTTATATGCTTTTTCAAAGATGGCTATTGTTGAGATGATCTCGATGTGGTCTTTTAGATATCCTCATTTTGGTTCTTCTCTAGTTGATGTTGATATGCGTGGTGTTTTACATTCAGGAGTTTGTAATAACTCCTTGTAATGTTAGAAAATTTGTATTTATTTTATTTATAATATTTTACGACTAAGGTGTCCTAGAATTTTTGGGTACTTCTCTATATAGTATGATTATTTATTTTATATTGATCATGATTATTTTCTTTATAGTAAGCATGTTTACTACTTTGGAATTCAAAATTAATATTACCTAATGTGAAATTTATAAAAATATTGTATATTGTTCTCATATATATTTTTTATTATTTTTTCTATCCAATTAAAAATATGTTTTTATGGATATGGACTGAAATATTTCCATGACTAGGTTTTGGATGCTTTGAAATATCACCCAAAATTATTATACACATTCCCCTCTTTCCTAATGGATGGGTGTCCTGAGTGCACCCTGACTATGTATACAAATTACATTTCCCTATAATGGGGGTAAAAATTGATATGGTACTAGGTATATCTATTATCTTCTAGGAAAAAATTTTCTCTTCCTTATTTGTCTCAGATTATGTGCAGGGGATTGAAGAAGGTAGTAAATATTTGGATAATTCTGGTATAGAGTGAGTTTTCAGTTATAGTTGATACTCACTCATGAATTATTTCATTGTTTCTCTATTACTATAATTTTATTATGTAATTCATGTAATTTCTATTTTTATATGCATTAATAAATTTTTAACATGTTCATGAATACACCTATCACATCGTTGTGTCAGTTAAGACACCATTGGTCATGCTACATTACATATTTATTCTCACACCCTACATGGAAACCCCAGTGGACATACAATTACACTATTACATATGAGGTATATATAGGTACACCAGAAGAAATTGGGTCTCCCTATATTATCACCCTCATATGTCATTGTAGTTGTATAAGTTCCCACTTTGAGATTAGAGTTGTGTTGAGAAGGGGGGGAGTCTTATTCAGATCATTTCTTGAAATTTATTTGATCTTTCTCATCATAGGCCCTCTTTGGATTAGACATATTTTATATCTTACTTATCCTTTTTAGACTAAATTTGGATTTGGTCTTATATATATATATAGAGAGAGAGAGAGTTCTAATGTGTTGTTACATTTTCCTATTCTTGTGTATTTTTTTGTAATTGAATTTTTATTTTTGGGAATTCCCAACTTACATGAAATCCCTTATATTTTTCATGTTTAACCACACCAAGAATAATTTATTTAATAAAAAAGGGTATATAATTCCCTAACATTATTCCCAGATGCATGGAATTAGTCACCAATCCAAGGGGAATGATGATAACCCTTTGGATTAGTGTAATCCTAATCCTAGTATGCTATTTTTATTTGGGATAGGGTCATGACAAGTGGTATTAGGGTGAAATTAGGATGAAATGGATTTATGTTCTTATAAAATATGAGCTAGGGTTCCCATAGATGAGAAGTACCCCATTGAAAGGCATCATTATCCACTTTATGGAAAAATATCATGTTACCATGCGATATCTAATTACTCTGAAGGAAGCATAGTTTTGTGTGAGGCCTTAATTTACTTGACTCAACTCTAATAGACTCAAACATGAAATATTGTATAGGGATTGAATTGGAGGTAATATTTTTATTAGTTTATGGATTATGTTAGGTGTCAAAAGGTAGGTACAAAGTTAGTTTTAATCTACATTACTCGTTTTCCCATGATCTTTTCTACTATATAGTAATCAATTAGCAGTTTGTATTAATTGAAACCCAAAAAGTACATAAATAATGTGTCTTTATGTATATATTTATGATTACAAGGATAATAAAAATAAACACATGATTACTTTAATAATGATATTTAAGTTATCTATATTGATTTGTTTTTTATCTATTATATTCTATTAATGTGGGTACATCTATTTTTAATTTTTGTTATTCATTGAGAATTTCATGTAGTTCATGTTTTGAATTATCTATTGAGCATGATAACATTTTTCTAAATAGTGATCTATGTTAAGCATGTTACAAGTTTTATGAATATAGTATATTGGAAATTATAAAACATGTTTGGACTTTTTTTTAGCATACTACTGTTGAGAATGTTGTTAATATGCTTTTACGGATATATTATTTTAATTTTTTTTATGATAAATCACTTAATCATGCTATTTTATTTATTTGGTCTTTTCTATATAGATTTTTTGTTACCTAGTGTAAATAATCAGGGGGATTTTATTAGTCTTTTTGAGTAATATGTTTTATATATATATATATATTAAGATTTTATGTAATCGAATTGATCACACTATATTCATTTATTTTATAAAAAAAATAATTATTCCATATAGAAAACTATATTTTTCATATCATATTGTGCTGGGGATAGCATAGTGTTTTTTCAATAAAATTTATGTTTCCATTTTAGGATAAAAAAGTCTTTATGTGAGTTATTTTATGGTTACCTGTTTTTAAAATAGGAAAAAAAATTTCAAATAAAAGTATTCATTTTGAAAATAAAATTAGTAGGTGATTTTAAAATGTGATTTTTTTTATTTTCATTTAAAATCGGATAAAAGGTACTTATATTTTTTAATTTATATTTTAAAATACACGAACATTTAAAAGGTAAATAAATATATTATTTCTCTAACCATAGTGTTATAAAGGATTGATTCTGTAAATTTAGTATTTTCTTAAATGAAAAGATGTGCTACTTATGAAATAATGAATTCTTTTCAAAAAACATTTTTATAGGGGATTAATTTGATGAAGTATAATTTAATGGATGATCAGACATAGGAGGAACCTAGTAGATTCCTATAGTTTAGGGTACCTTTTTTTGTATTTTGACCAGTTAATGGATTTTTAATGCTATAAGAGTGATAATACTTCCCTTTTTATTTATATATAGTGCATTTTTATTATCTTGTTTTGTTTTAGGAGTCACACATTGGAATCATAGTTAGTTTTTATGTTTTTATTTAGTATGGAGGCTATTGATATCATTTTGTATGGTTTTAATGGCTCAGAACTGATTTTAGAGTTTAGAATTGGAATACAGATGTATGTATGAGACGTGATTCAGGCTGTGTGTAGTTGTTATGGTTGTGGTTTAGTAATTTAGAATGATTAATAAGATGGATTTAGTGATTCTAATTCGATATGAGAGTGTTAATCATGATATTTGAATGTATATTGGTGTATATTATTGATATTTAGTGGTAGTGAATGTTTTTGAATGAATCTCATGGTATTTCTAAAGCATGAGAAGTCATACACTGTAGAGGTCATAATAGCATGTGTCCTGATTATAGTAATTAAGGATATATTAAGGATTGAATTGATAATTTTGAATGTTTCATGCATTCTATCTTCTAAATTATTATATTTACCTAAATTATCATTTTTTATCTTGGATTTTGGAATTGATTTTTTGGGGGTCAATTATTGAGCATTTTTTGATTTGTTTTATGTCTTGGTTGAGGGTTTTTTAGTTTAAAAGTACCTTATTACTCACATTACCAAGTATTTTTATCTATAGGTGACATTGGGTACCTAGTGGGAGGACAATGGGAACTCACTGGATCTGAAGGAGGCTCTAAAGTCCTAGGGGTTCCACCAGGTACTCCATAGAACCTGATCCAGTACAAAATAGATTTTGGGTTTGTTTTTAATAAGGATGGATTTTTTATTATTTCTTACCCTTGGCCCCTATTTCTTCCTTACCTTCCTATCTAAATTCATTTTACTTCTAATAGGATTATATATCCTTTAGGGCTCCCCTTATTATCCTCTCTCCCACATTACCCTTATTTCATGGTGATTGTATGGGTGATTTTCAGAACAAATCTTTGGTAAATCCCTTTTATTATAATTTTATTATTCCCATTTTTCATAAATCTCTATTGTTGGAATTAGTGTTTTTAATAATAATCACATCTAATAATGGTTAATTTTTTTCTTATATTTATTGGATCCCCCTTTCATTTCCGATGGAGGCTCGCATGGGTGTTCCTTATCCTCTTCGTTTCCATTTTGATGGAAGGTGACTAGGGTAAGGTTTTCCATAGAGTTTTTCTTTATTTTAGGGTGAAATTTTGGAATGATCTAGTTTAGTTAAATGATGGGTTTGTTTGATCTATTTTTAAATGGATTTCAAGAGTTTATTTATTGATTTTTTTATGTCATGGTTATTCCATATTTATTGTGATTTTATTGGTCTTGAATTGTATGGAATTTGTTTTAAATGTTTCTTAGGTGATGTTGGGTGAACGTAACCATTATTAAAGATCAATTATAGTATTGATGGTGGTATTTATTCTCAGAGTTATTCTTAGGCGATGATCTTGTCATGAAAACCTCTTTTTTCCTAAAATTATTAAAAAATCATATTAAAAATTATGAAATTATTAATGGATGGATTTGTTATGGTTATTTTCTTTAACTAAAAATATTTTCAATAAAGTCTCATAAGATATTGTGTTGGGTTGGATATTCCGAATTGATCTTTTATGAAATTTATTTTCCCTATTTTCTATTGTTAATTTTATTAAAAATTTATTTATTTTAATATTTTTATTGAAATCATATTTGGGTGGTCCTAGTTTTAGCCATTCTATGCGATCACACTATAAAGAAGTTTCATATGCTTTATTTATTCTTAATAGTATCTAAAATATAAACCATTAGGTTTTTCTTCTGTCTAATAAACCTGAGGGAATCTTGTAATCATATAGAGACATTAATATATTAAACCATCTTGGATTGTTTTAATATGGATAAAATTAATTATATTTTGTTTTGATGGAATTATAGAAAGGGTAATCATATCTTTCACTTAATCTTGAATGAAATAAGAGTCAATGAAAAACAGTTAACACTTCATTGAAAGAGTGCTTATGTTGAGAGGGGTTGGATGATTTAATTGAATGAAGGGTAAGTGATATGAACTGAAAAATATAATGGGTTTGTTTTAATTTAAATATTTTGTATATTTTAATAATATGATTTTTCAATATTCATGATGAGGTGTTTTTTATTTAAAAAATTATTTTTTTAAATAGAATCTTTTGAAATCACTTTCAAAGTTAAACATCATTTTGATTTGGAATTTTTTATTAAGACTTACCTTTAATGAAACTCCATTATTTCCCATTACATATCCATTATGTTCAAAAAAAATATTTAATAAATATAAGTTTCAATAATTTTGAAAAAAATAATGAATTAGATAGTGGGTTTCCACTTCAATTTTTTTATTTTTTTAGAGTTAATAAATTCTAACTTGTTTATCTAATAGGAACTGGGGGTTTCCTTCAAAATAAAGTCATAAGTTATATTATTTAATAGTTTCAAATCAATTGGTATGGATTTAAATTTAAGAGGCACAATCCACCAATTTGGTTCTCCTAGATGATATTTATTGAACTTGTAACATTCATTATCTCCCATGCCTTCATCACTTTTTTCTGAGTTTTACTACTAGCAGGCTGTAGTTTTATCCTTATTTGGGTTGTTATACCATGTATGGAATTATTATATTTTCTTATGAACATTACTTTCCTGAAATACCACTTATTTGTTATAAAAGATGAATATATTACTCCTCATGATTTATATATATATACCTTCATGCATGACTGATATTATGTTATACTTTAATCATATAATTGCTTGGTGATTAATTTGATCATATAATATCATAATTTTTGACATGATGATGTGATATAACTTGGTATAAATTTCATATTACTTATTTAATTGATATAGGAAATTAAATCTACATTATTATAGCATATGTATAGTACTTCTCAAAAGATTATGGTTATTTCTTTAATATCAATAATTATTATTTCCATGATAATAATCATGTTTACATCTATTATTTAGAATTTTTGTTAATTATTTTATAATATATAAAGATATTTTTTTATTTTTTGTTATAGACTATTTTATCATGTGTGAATACCAAGTATTTAATGACCTTAACCCACTAGTAACCCCTCTTGGGCTTGTACTGAAGAAGATAGTGTCCCATAATCCTGCCTCTAGTAGAATATGGGTTGATGACTAGCATCGAGTGTATAAGAAACACAAATAAAACGAATTTACCTCATAAATTATAGAATTTTTAATAAATACCAGAAAATAAGCTCCAAAATATAAATTAAAACCAATATTTTACTCTCATGTGATTTTTAAAATGAAACACTATGTCTGATAGTGTAGAATATAACCCACATCAAGTTTAAATGAATAACTAAATATTATGTTAATTTGACTGTTATAACCTAGCCATTAAATTGGAGTGTATAAATGGGAATAAATAATTTATGAAATAAATATTAAGTCACTACCAAATACTAATTCATTTTTAAATTATGAGAAAATAATAACATAACTTTTTAGTAAAGTCATTCTATTATTCTGAAATACATTTTCTTCAAAAAATTTGTTTCTTGCTTTGTATAGTTAAATATTATAATTAATTTAAGGATTTTTTAGAAATTTAAATTGAAAAAATAACATATTCATTTAAATTACCATATCAAAATTATTTTATGTGGAAAATTTTAAAATTTTCTAAAAAAAAGTAAAAATATTTGTGAATAATAAAAATGCATTTTTTAAAATACAATATCTTCTGTGGTATCTTTAAGAAATAATTATGATATAGAAATTTTATAAACTTATGTAAATACTCATATATTATATTATTATATAATTATGTTACAAAAATAATTTATAAAAATAAAATTGTAATTTAATTCATCATAAATAAGAAAATCGTTTTTTGTGTTGATGCAAAGCCTTTACGGCACAAGAAAAGAAAAATTAGGAATCCTAAATAATAATAATTACGATACAATAAGTCCTTGATCAAAATTAATGTAAAATATTATGTATTATTTATGATATTTATGGTTAGAAAAGAATTTTAGATATATATTACAAGTGTAATATCCAAATTCTGGTGCAATTCTTGTGCAAGGACAACAAATTCAAAATGACACAATAAATGTGTTTTCATGATATAAATGTGAGTTATAATAAATATTTAATTAATAAAAATGGTTATTTTTACTATATTAATATTATTTTTAAGGTTTAATTTTATTTATAACCATTTGATAGCACTTTGATATGATTACGACCATTATAGTGTTTTATTTAAAGAAATTTTAAACATGCCACACTTTTATTTTTAATATGTGTAATATTTTCAATATGGTGTTATACAGAGGATATTTTAGACTATAAATAGTTTTTGGAAATATAATATATTTATGTTAATCATGGTAATTTTATTTTATTCTTTAGAAAATAAATAATTACCTTAAATTCTTCCAAAACACTAATGCAATAATTATTTAATTAATAGAAAAATAAAATAAATGATATTAAAAATATTAACATAAATATAATTTGAGAAAATTAATATAATAAAATAACATTTTATATGAACTTGACATGTTTTGGATATTATAAAATATTGTTTTTCTAATTATAAGTGCTATCTCAATAATATTAATGTCAAATTAATAAATAGTTCTTAAAAAAATTGGAATTGTATATTTTTTATAGTAAACAATATTGTATTAAATGTTATAAAATTCAAAAAAATATTAAATTCATAAAATTTATTATTATAAGGTTTAAAATATAATCTATGGTTCATTTATGGATTTTTTTATCATTTTATAGTAAATATAATGACTCTCTATGTGTAAAAATCCATGTTGTCATGGTAAGAGATAATGGGGTTAAATAAGGGTTAAACCCAAAAGATAAGAATATAAATACTATAATAATTATCTAATTTTTATTTTATGAGTTTATTTAGATAAATAATCATATTATGTAAAAAATTACCCACTTCGGAGCCATTTTTAATTTAAAATTATTTTATATTAATTTAATATTTCTAGAAATACGAAGAGCGCCCCTCCCCTCTCTTATAAAAGGGAACCTCTTATTCTCATTTCATCATAATTAAAAACCAATTTTTTTCATACAATACCAATCCAAATACATTCCTTGAAACCTCCTATAATTCTAGAGGTCTTTTTTTAGGCATAACACAATCCTTATTGTTGTTAATGTGTTAAAAAAGTTTATTATCTGAAGAAGACTAATCATTTCTAATCGAGGGTTTCTCTTTTGTTCATTCTTACACATCCCAAAACCATTATTCAACCAAGTTAAAATAAAAAAATATTATATACTAAATATAATTATATTTTATTATTTTTTTATGTCTTATATCTATCTATAATTCCATGAAATTGGAAAATAATTCATTCTTCATGTGTATGGAATACTACTACCTCACGGACAGATATACTTCATTTTCCATCACTATATCTAAATATATTTATTATTATGGGAATAATAAATTTATATGATATTGATGAAATATTTATAATTATTTAAATATATTATACAATTTAATTTCTTACTAGTCTATATAAATAAAAATGACAACATCGTTCCTGCATACGTGTGAATTACCACCTCTACGGAATGATGTGATTAATTTTTCATCATGAAATATCATGGATGATATATATAAGTAATTTTAAAAACATAATATTATATATATGTTATTATTATAATTCTTGAATGATTAAATATTATATACCATCTTTCTATAACTATATTTGAAAAATTGAAACATTACTCATGTGTCCTTACTAACTATTATCTCTATGATTGTTATATAGATCATTTTTTATAAACATATTTCATATTTGGTTTTAAAAGTATAATATATGTATTAAAATAATAATTATTTAATTATTATTATTCTATATATGATGGATTAATGACAAATTTGACCATACACAACAGATTGAATTCATTTTTCACTTATGAACCGAATATATCCAAAACAACTGATGAAAACATAAATAATTAAGTAATTAATAAAACATATAAATAAGTGATATAAAATGAAGGATACACTTGAAAAGTATCTTAAGAAGGTATAATCTAAAATAAGTTTATTATTTAGGAAGATAGAGAACATACATGATAAACCAGACTCAAGGTAAGAGAAATTATTTTAAAAATCAACTTGTAATGTTTATTTTTTTAAAAGTCAAAAAGAATATTTTTTTAACTTATATGGAATGATGGAATTTTTTTACCATCATAATTCCTCAATGATTTCATGTTTATATTATATTTTTCATTTTTTAATTTTTTATGAAAATGGTATCTTTATTATATGTGAGGTTTTTAGATTATGAAGGTGTCTTTTACATGAAAAATAGTATTTTGATATCAAAAAGTGTTTTTCATATCATTTCAAAAGAGTTTTAAAGGTTTTTATTCATTAATTGATCCATTCACATTAATTAATAAGTTTTGAGCCCAATATATCTCATGGTTGACACTGTTATAATTAATATATTGGTTGTTCTCATATAGAATTGGGTGAGCCCATTATATATTATATGCTTAGTGCAACAAGATTACTCCATGTTAGCATATTGTAGGTTATACAATGGGTTAGCCAATATAGATCTCCAATTAATTGGGTAGGTAAGTTTACCATATAGTAATTCTATTAATAATAGTGACAAGTATGGATGTTTTCTAAATGGTTATTACATTTATAAGAGTGTCAATTATAATAATGTACCAAAATACTTATATGTTTAATATATGTTTTCTATGGGTTTTAATTTTTTTGTTGAGAAAAAAGAGTGTGAATTTTTCATTTCGAATTGTTTTACTTCCTTCTCTTAATCAACATTGAGATAATGATAAACATTACAAGGGTTTTCATATTTTTCTTCAGACCAGTGGGTTTCTTTATTTTTATATCCTTTAATGAGTTTTTTTATCATCCCATATTTTAAAATGTTTTTTACCAGAATTTAAGGAATATTAATTAAAACTATGACGTCAAGATAAAAATTGTTAATATTTTTCATGAAAATAAAACTATTTTTAATTTTAAAAAGTTGTGTTTGATGAGAAAAATGGATATTGAGTATAAGTATTCACCTATTATGTCTGAGTTTACTATATAAAATTTTGTTCTAATTCTATAAAAATCTAAACCAAAAATATCCTCACGATTATAAAGAAATTATATATCAAATTTACTAGAATTTTTAATTATTTTCGATGGGTCCTTAAATTTGGTATAAGATAAGGGTTTAGATAACTTTGGAGATTATGAACTTTTATTTTTTAGGTTTTCTTCACAGTTATGGATATAATCCCGAGTTTATAAATTAAAATTTTTTCATAAGAATAATTTCTTATAATCCCATTTTTATTCTTAATGTTATGAAATTTTCAGGTGACTAATGATATTTTTGGAGGAATTTATTTCTTGAGTTAATTATGGGTTATTACATTTTTGGATGAAAAATTAAAGGTATGAGACAAACCATGAGGTTAAAACAATTTATAATGTGGAATATGTTAAACTATTGTTTAGGATTATTATCTCATTTTTTTATTTTCTAAGGATTATATTAATATAGTTTTATAAAAAGGACAGTTTTTAGGATGGGGGACAACACATCGCATCCAAAAAGGATGTGAGGTTTGGACCCATAGTTGAAGGGTGAAAAGGGCTCATCACTTACATATATCCTATGTGAAGTATCTCTTAATAAGGAAATACGATTTTAGTTAAATTATTTGATGTGGGAAAAAGAATTTATTTTTGAGAACATATTTTTTATCAAATAGATAACCATGCGATTGGAAAATGATTTGGTGATTAGCTGATTATATTATTTTGGAAGACATTTACTGATTTGGGAACCCTATATTACTAATCTAAAGGGAATACTATAAGATTTTATATAAGTAATAAACTTTTAATTATATTTATAATTCATGGGGATTCTCGTTTTTTATTTAAATTGATAGCATATCTTATAGATTATGTGATTTAGGAAATTAAATTTTTTGTATTAAACTTTATGATTGATTAATGTTATTTTGGTAGTGAAATTTTAAGTTAATATTAGAATATTATGTGAAGAAAAATTTCTTATTTCTGGTTTTTATTATTAGATTAGAATATTTTTGGGGAATTTTAAGGTAAGTTATTCATTGAATGATCTATGTTAATCTTTGGGTATTACTGTTTAATTTTCGAGATTAACATATTTTTTCTTATAATGAAGGTAAACTCATTTTGGGAAATTATCTTATATTTTTTATAATTATTTTGGGTTTTCTTAATTTATAAAAAAGAGGAATAACCGCGGTAAATACAAGCCAAAAGTTACTATTTACCAAAATATAATTATTTTGGGTTTTCTTAATTTCTATAACCACGGTAAATACAAGTCAAAAGTTACTATTTACCAAAAAATTATTTTCATATTATTCAAATAAATTTTACTTAATAATAACAACCATGTATGTTGGATTTTTAAAATTCAATTCACAGAAGCGGTAAAATTTCATTTAAATGAAAAGGTCAGTTTTTTAACTTATACTTAGTAGTTTCACTATTCATCAAAAATTAAAGTTTTTCAGAAAAATACAAAAAAATCAGCCTAAGATATATTTGATATTTCAAATCAAAAATGATGTCTATTTAACAAAATTAAAAACATATATGTTTCATTAATTAATTTAAAATTAATTCCCACTGTCAAAATAAAAAGCGTGTTTTTTTAAGAAATAATAACTATCAAAAGATTGAGACATGTTTATGTCTAATTTCAAGATAAAATTACATAAAATGACCAAAATTGGATTAAATGGTAAAAATATAATAAAATTAAACTTTAAAAACAGTTAAAAAGTTAATTTAACCATATAAATAAACTAGATTACAAGGCAGTTTTGAATTAAAATACATAGAATTTCACTATTCATTAAAAAATTAATTTTATCAGAAAAATATGAAAAATTTACCCAAAGTAAATTTCTATGTCTCGATTCTAAATAAGAATTTTATTTTCTCAAATTGTACATATAATAGTGACCAAAACTAGATTTAAATAGGATTCTCCATCAAAAGGATGTAAATCGACCTTTTAGTGGATATTAGAGTATTTGTGCTTAAAAAAGAATTCTTTTCTAATTTTAAGCCTCTAACTTTTATTGGATAAATGTAAAAACATTTAACAAAAGTTTATAATAATTTTTTAATTATTTATGTTCATTCCTTCCATTATAATGGCTTGGTGTTAACTACCATTTAAAATAAAATTATATTATTATGTTTTAGTATGACCCAACGTTGTATGCAGCGTAAGATTTCAAATAAACTCATTATTGCATATCGGGTACGCTATCAAACATAGCATCCCTTTTAAAGTAAAAGTAATAATTAATTTAAAAATATTAATAAATATGATAATTTCAAATTCATTATTTACCTGGGATGTTACATCCCCCCTTTTGGGAATTGCACCCCGTAATTTTAAAATTGGGCTCGGAAACCTCATTGAAAGTCCCACATCAGAAAAATAGTCTATAAATCTATCAAATTAAAATAAATAAATAGAAGTAAAAATGTCACCCAAGAAAACATATGCTATGATTCCATGAAAACATGGATATGGAGGAGAAAACTAACTCACAAAGATTAATAAAGAGTGATAGAGAATTTGATCATGGAAAGTTAACCACCACAATACCATAAATTTGTGGATGGGTAAAAGTATGAGGATAAAATATGGCTTATAACATTTTTCCTTCAAGATACTTTTCATAGGGTTGAATAATTTTATTAATAACAAGACTAAGATCATAAGGAAATGTACTTACTTGTCATGTAGAGTGTCATCCTTTAATAAAATTCTACCACAAACTCATCTTTTCTCTAAATGGTAAGTATTCAAGATGACTTATTCACATTGAAAGAACTATAATAAACTTCTACAGAACAACATGATCCAAAAAATAAGAACCATATATTTTCCCTATCTTTATACATTAACCAAATCCAAAATTGGTTAGTACGTGATCTGATAATCCCCAAAAGGATAATCCTTTATAAAAAGAAGTATTACTCTTAATCTCCAAAATTCATCCAAATGTACCCAAAGTTCAAGAAAGACAATTCAATATAAAATTGTCTATAAAATTCTTCAATGTAATCAAATCTAATATTGAATCCCAAATCTCAGACAGATTTAACCACATATTCTAATAAGATAAATCTTCGTATTTATCTCCAAATAACCTCAATTTCTCTTATATTCTCATATTGAAAAGTAATTAAACTAATAAAATATTTTCCATGATAGGTTAATCATTTCCATATATAACCATAAATCAACATATTATTGATTCAGAATATTATCTAACTAAAAAGAATTATTCATACTAACCAAGGACTTCACGTAGTCAAGTGGTTGGCAATAAATCGCAATTGCACTTTGGTTTTGGCTTCGATTCCTGTATCTTTGTCCAATGCGACGGGTTTTTATGTATTCTATGTGTGGTACTTTTTCAAAAACTATATAATTTTATAAAATTTCAAAAAATTTATAAATTCATCAAAAATAACCATAACATATTTTAACCACAAAGGTTATCCAATAACATTCATTTTGCATCCCCACATTTATTAACCTGTAACTGCCTCAAATTCAAGGATCATATAAACCCAAACGGATCTTTATAATTACATACACAAAAGAAAATATAATTATTCCTTGAATAAAATTTTCATATTTCAAACATAAGGGTTACACGTACTATAAAAGTACTTCTAATGTAATCACATCATCAAAAGAGGCTTAATACTTTAAATTCGGATAAATCCCTTCGGTTCCAACCAAAAAGACTTATTGAAGTGTCTTATGCCTATGTTAAGGATTATAATAGGAAGAGAGGGATCTTTAGAGCTTATTTGGGCAGGGTTTGGATGAGCCAGGGGCTTGATAGGTTTGAGGAATTGGTTGTAAGTGAGGGTTTATTATAAGGGGGAGGATGGGTTCTTTAGAAATGTGTGAAAATATTATTTTATTATATAATTTTTTTTAGTTTCCAAAGGTCCAAAACTCAATAAGGTCAAATATAATATGACTCATGTTCTAAATAAATTCATCCAATAAGAATTGGATAGGTTTTGGATGTTATTTTAATATTTAAAATCTTATTTATTTAAATCATTTATTAATGTGGTAAATACAGTATCATTTTTATGTCATAAATAATTTTATTTATTTCTTCTATAAAAATAATAAAACAAATACCATAATGTAGGAAATATTATAATATTTACAATTAATATATATAGTAAAAAAATATAAGTTATATAACCCCATTTAAAAATTAATTTACTAAAACATATTTTTTTGTGTTATTTTGGTCTTTACTTTAAATTAATTAATCTAATGTGTCATTATCACTTCCAAGTGGCACCATGGGGTCCCAAAATAGACCCAAGGATGACCAGGGTAGTCCATGACCCATTAAATAAGGCTAAGGAAAGTGTTAAGGTAATTTTTTATTATTATAATATTATTTTTACATTGAATTACCCTATTTACCTTTAACCGCAGTAAATAAAAGTCAAAAGATACTATTTACTAAAAAAATATTTTCATCTTATTGGACCAAATTTTACTTTACAATAACAACAATTTTTGTAGTATTTTTTAAATTCAATTCACAAAAGCGGTAAAATTTTATTTAAATGAAAAAAATCAGTTTTTTAACTAATACTTAGTAGTTTCACAATTCATCAAAAATTGATGTTTTTTCAGAAAAATACTAGAAATTCAGCCTAAGAGATACTTGATTTTAAAAATACAAAAATGAGGTTTATTTTACAAAATAAAAAAAATAGAAGTTTCATGAATTAATTTAAAATTCATTCCCACTATCAAAACAAAAAGCTTGTTTTTTAAGAAATAATAACTATCAAAAGATTGACACATGTTTTTGTCTAATTTCAATAATAAATTACTTACAATGACCAAAATTGGATTAAATGGTAAAAATATAATAAACTTTCACTTTAAACCCAACTAAAAATTTTATCTAACCATATAAATAATTTATATTAAATGGAAATTGTTGAATTAAAATACATTATTTTTCACTATTCATTAAAAATGAATTTTATCATAAAAATACCCAAAATTTACAGAAAAAAAGGTTCATGTCTTAATTCTAAATATGAATTTTATTTTTTCAAATAGAACATATAAAAGTGACGAAAACAAGATTTAAAATAGGGTTCTCCATTAAAAGGCGGTAAATCGGCCTTTTAGTGAATATTAGAGTATTTATGCTTAAAATCTAATTCTTTTCTTATTTTAAGCCTCTAAAATTTATTGGATAAATGTAAATACATTTAACAAAAATGTATAATCATTTTTTAGTTATTTTTGTTCATTCTTTCTTTTACAACGACTAGGTGTTAACTACCATTTGAAATAATATTATATTTTTATTTTTCAGTATGACCCAACATTGTGTGAAACGTAAGATTTCAAAGAAACCCATTGTTGCGTATCAGGTACTCTATCGAACATATCATCCCTTTTAAAGTAAAATTAATAATTAATTTACAAATATTAATAAATATGAAAGTTTCATATTCTTTATTTACTTGGGATGTTACACCCTTCCCCCCATTTGGGAATTGTGTCCTCACAATTTTAAAATTGGCCGCGAAAACATTATTGAAAGTCCCACATCAAAAAAATAGTCAATAAATATATCACATTAAAATAAATAAAGAGAAGTATAAAGGTCACATAAGACAATAGATAATAGGATTCCACGAAAACATGGATATGGATGAGAAAACTAACTCTCATAGATTAATAGAGAGTGATAGAGAACTTAGTCATGGAAAGTTAACCACCACAATACCCTGAATTTGTGGTTAGGAAAAAGTATGATGATAAAAGAGGGCTGGTAACATTTTTACTTCAGGATCCTTTTCATAGATTTGAAGAATTTTCCTAATAACTAGACTAATATCATAACGAAATATACTTACTTGTCATGTAGAGTGTCATCCTTTAATCAAATTCTACAGCAAACTCATCTTTTCTCCAAATGGTAGTTATTCGAGATGACTTATTCACATTGAAAGAACTATAATCAACTTCTAGAGAATATCATGATCCCAAAAATATTAACCATATATTTTCCTTATCCTTATACATTAACCAAAACCAAAATTTGTTAGTATGTGATCAGATAATCCTCAAAAGGAAAATCCTTTTTAAAAATAAGTATTACTCCTAATCTCCAAAATTCATCCAAAAGTACCCAAATTTCAAGAAAGATGATTTAATATAGAATTGCCTATAAAAATATTCAAAGTAATCAAATCTAATATTGAAACCCAAATCTCAGAAGGATTTAATAACATAGTATTTCAAGATAAATCTTAACATTTATCTCCAAATAACATCAGTTACCCTTAAATTCTCATATTGAAAAGTAATTAACCTAATCACATATTGTCCATGATAGGATAATAATTTCCATAGATAACCCTGAATCAACTTATACTTGATTCATAATATCATCAAACTAAAAAGAATTAGTCATACTAACCAGGGACTTCATGTAGTCTAGTGGTAGTCGATAAATAGCAGTCACACTTTGGTTTTGGCTTCGATTCACATAGCTTTGTCCGATGCGACATGTTGTCACGTGGTCTATGTGTGGTGCTTTTTCAAAAAAATATATAATTTTATAACATTTCCAAAAAGAGCTAAATTCATCAAAAATAACCATAACATATTTTAACCACAATAGTTATCTAATAACATTCATTTTGCATCCCAAAATGTATTAACCTATATTTTCCTCAAATTCAAGGATCAAATAAACCCAAACGGTTCTTTATAACTATATCGAAAAAAGAAGAGATAATTATTCCTTGAATAAAATTTTCATATTTCCAACTTTAGTGTTACACATACTCTAAAAAGTCTTCTAATTTAATCTCATCATCAAAAGAGGCTTAATACTTTTAATTCAAATAACTCCCTTTGATTTGAACCAAAAGGACTTATTTAAGTGTCTTCTGCCTATAGTGAGGCTTATAAAAGGAAGATAGGTATATTGAAATATTATTTGGGTAGGGTTTGGATGAGCCAAGGGTCTTGAGAGGTGTGAGGAATGGGTTATAATGAGGGTTTTTATAAGGGGGAGGAGGGTTTCTTTAGGAAAGTGTGAAAATATTATTTTATTATATAATTATTTTCAGTTTCTAAAGGTCCAAAACTCATTAAGGTCAAATATAAGATGAATCATGGTCTAAATAAATCCATCCAATAAGAATTGGACATGTTTTGGATGTTATTTTAATATTTATAATCTTATTTTTTTAGAATCATTTTTTAATGAGGTAAATACTGTACCATTTTTGTGTCATAAATAATTATATTTATTTCATGCCTAAAAATTATAAAACAAATACCATTATGTAGGATATATTTTTATATTTACAATGAATATTTATAATCGAAAAAATAACTTATATAACCCCATGTTAAAATTAATTTACTAAAACATATTTGTTTGTGTCATTTAGGTCTTTACTTTAAATTAATTAATCTTTTGTGTCATTATGACTCTCAAGTGGCTCCATGGGGTCTCAAAATAGACCCATGGTTGACTATGGTCGATCATGACTCATCCAATAAGGTTAGGACAAGTGTTAAGGTAATTTTATATTGTTATAATATTCTTTTTACCTTAAATTACCCTATTTACCTTTATCCGTGGTAAATAAAAGTCAAAAGTTACTATTTACCAATAAAATTATTTTCATCTTATTGAACAAAATTTTACTTTATAATAACAACCATATATATTGGATTTTAGAAATTCAATTCACAGAAGTGGTAAAATTTCATTTAAATTAAAAATTCAGTTTTTTAACTAACACTTAGTGGTTTCACTATTCATCAAAAACTGATGTTTTTCAGAAAAAATTTCAAAAATTCAGCCTAAGCTATATTTTATTTTCCAAATTAAAAAATTACATCTATTTTAAAAAAATTCAAAACATAGAAGTTTTATTCATACCTTTAAAATTAATATCCACTATCAAAACAAAAAGCATGTTTTTTTAAGAAATAATAACTTTAAAAAGATTGACACCTGTTTATGTCTAATTTCAATATGAAATTACTTCCAATGACCAACATTGGATTAAATGGTAAAAATATAATCAAATTACACTTTAAAACCAATTAAAAAGTTAATCTAACCACATAAATTAATTAGATTAAAAGGCAGTTTTGAATTAAAATACATTAATTTTCCCTATTCATTAAAAAATGAATTTTATCATAAAAATACCAAAAATTTACCCAAAGTAAATTTTTATGTCTTGATTCTAAATAAGAATTTTACTTTTTCAAATAGAACATATAAAAGTGAACAAAACTATATTTAAAGAGGGTTCACCATCAAAAGATGGTATATCAACCTTTTATTGAATATTAGAGTATTTATGCTTAAAATTGAATTCTATTGTTATTTTAAGCCTCTAAATTTTATTGGATAAATGTAAAAAACATTTAACAGACATGTATAATAATTTTTTAGTTATTTCTCTTCATTCCTTCTATTACAATGGCAAGGAGTTAACTACCATTTAAAATAGTATTATATTATTATTTTTTAGTATGACCCAACGTTGTGTGCAACGTAAGATTTCAATGAAACCCGTTGTTGCGTATCGAGTACGCTATAAAACATAGCATCCCTTTTAAAGTATAATTAATAATTAATTTACAAATATTAATAAATTTGATAATTTCATATTCTTTATTTACCTGGTATGTTACATATATGCTTTATGATAGAATCATTGAATTGTTTCACTCTATTTTTTGAAACCATTTTTATTATTATCCATATTACTCTTACTCTGATTAAATCCTTTTTTAGTGTGAATATGATTATTTTAAATTATGACATGTGGAATACCTATCATATCCTACCGATTATGATATTTTGTCCATCGGTCCCAGGGCCCTATCTGATTACTATTTAAAAAAAGAGGTTTTTCAATACTATTAGTATAATTGTATTAAACTAAGGGTAAAACAAATCAATTTTAAACATAAAATTCAGCACCTATTGTATTTAGCCATATTCATATACATCTCAATCCAACAGATATGTTCTAATATAAATATTATTTTTAATTATAATAGATTTACCTTCATTATGGTAATTTATTTTCAAACTTTAGTGAATAAATAATTACCTTAAATAATTGCACAATACTGATGTAATAATTTTTAAATTAATGGAAAAAACAAATAAATTATAAAAAAAATATAAAAATAAAAATAATTTTAGATAATTAATGTACTAAAAAATTCATAGATTATTTTGATGTTTTAGTAATATGAAGACATATTTATTTTTGATTATAAGTGTTATCTCAATATTATTAAATTCTAATTAATAAATAGTTCTTAAAAGTGACATTATGGATATTTTATAATAAATTAAAAATTAATATATGATATAAAATTCCAAAAAAATTTAAATTAATCCATGGAATTAGGAAATGGTTTAAAATATAAAACATGGTCCATTATGTGAATTTTTTCAGTTTATAGTTTCAATATTTAATATTAAAGAGTAAAAATCTATGTCGTCAGGGTAATAGTTAAGGGGGTTAAATAATGTTTAAAAACAATAGATAAGGGTCGGAATATAGTTAGATCATACATAATATTTATTATATGATAGGTTTGAGACCAATAACCATCTTATATTTGAAATTAATAAGTTTTTTATTTAATATTAAAAATTAATTTATATTAATTTAATATTTTTCATGGTTGTGCTTATTGTAGCTTATATGTTGGGTGTGCCCAGATAGTGTCAAGTGGGCCTGTTATAACATATATGTTGGGTGTGCCTAGATAGCATTGAGTGAGCCTATTATAGATTATACGATGGGTGCACATATATATTGCTTCAATTAAATAATTATAGAATTCGACCACATGGTTATTCTATTTAAAATAGTAAAAGGTTATGAAGTTGACCGAATCGTTATTTTATATATAAGAGTGACAAGAATAATAACATCCCAGGATACCTATATGATTTATTTATGTATTATATGAGTTTTAATTATTTTAGTTCATAAAATTGTGAGATATTTTCTTGTGGAATTGTTTTATTTCATTCTCTCAACAAATGTTGAGATAAAGGTAAACATTACATGGGATTTCATTCTTTTAACTAGGCTAATGGCTTTCTTTCTATTATGTCCCTTAATGAGATTTATGTGCTCATCCCACATTCTAAAATGTTTTTCAAGGGGATTTAAAGAAGATTAGGGACAAAGAATAGGTTAAGATAAAAATTGTGCATATTTATCATGAAAATAGTACTTTATTTTATTATAAAACATTTTGTTTATTGTGAAAAATGGATACTGAGTATAATTGTTCACTTGTAATGTATGGATTTACTATGTATAGGTTTTTACTAAAACTATAAATCTATAAACTGAAAATATCATATGATTATAAGAAAAATGATTTTAAATTAAAGTCACTAGAATATGTAAGGATTAAGGTTAGTTAATTAAGAATATCCCAATATTAATTTAAATGTTTTTCATATATAAGTCTATGAAAAATGAAATAGAAATATAAAACTCATTAGACAATGACTCAAATAGCATATCCAAGACTCAAGCTAGTAATTTAAACCTTAGTCACTATGCCACTCATATAAACCTGAATAATATATTTATGTAAAATGGTGAGTATATATTTATAATTAGTGGGATTATCCTGAACATGTCTCTTGAAAATGTGGAATAATCATACTCATGCTTTAGTAAATAAACAATAGAAAAAATATTCTCCTAAAACATGTCATCTTTTACACAAACTCACCAAGGATCACTCGACCAATAACATATCCAAGCATAATAACATAGTATCAAAATAATATCATAAGAAGGTACCCATGAACCTTTTCCCCCCATTACCTTTCCACTTTCAAAAACCAATAAGAAAAGTGTTGGTACTCTCATCCCTTCCATATAACTATATAATGATACATCACATAATAGCCTTAACCAAATCATCATCACCACAACCTATAGAACACCATATCATACAACATACCAGCAAAACATCATACTAAATACTCAACCACATATAAAAACATCATATCCACACACCATGTCCTCATCACAATAGGGTATCATGATCACGAATGACATCAACCACATTCCCTCTTCCTTCCATACAGAATACCCATTATTTGACACATCCTCTATCACATCATTAGTATATCACATCATATTCACTCTAACCATTATACATGAAAACCCATGCATCATTAACATAGGAAATAATATCTTATCCATGTCTAAAAAAGTGTGTGAGGAAGATAGAGTATTCAGTTATCTAATCCCTCACCGACCTGGATGTTGGGGAAAAACATGTATCTAAAAAACGTTTTAGATAGGTATGGTAATATGACTCGGGTGGGGTGTGTATGAAATCACAAGAAAATAAAAAAATATCACATCCACATTCAATCCCAAACCATGGATTCATGCTAAAAAAAATACCAATCACAATCACCACACTACCACAACAATAGTTAAATTTTACTTCCAAAACTATACCATAAACTTGAATCCTCTATCCAATACACAGCCATACAATAAAAAAACCATTCTCCCATTTAATAATGACATTTATCTATTTCTAGATTTAATATTTACCCTCTACATTACATTAATTATGCCATTCATTTAACGATAATTATTTTCAAACCATTCATTTACCAATATCCTAATTGACCCCAAGCATTATCCATTCATTTCAATCATTAAAAATTACTAAATAGATCATACTAATTAAATTTTATCCTATCATAAAATTCATTATTACTAACCATATTCCATGTCCTTAGAAAACTACATCATTACTCAACTCATATTCCTCTCATGAAAACATTTATTAACACATAAACAAAAGCTAACCCCCATCACTATAACCTAAATAAACATTATTCCAACATAACCAACCATGCCACCATTCCAAAAAACACAAAAACTCTTATTCCAATTCATCAAAACACCCACATCTCTCTATGTAAACCAAAGAAAATTATCTACAACACTTGCTACAAAACTCATTACAACATCCCAAAACTGGACACAATAATCCATAATTAAGAAAATTCTGACAACACAAGGCAAACAGAATTAATCATATTAAACAACATAAAAACTAGGAAAAATCCCGATACATTCTCTATTTATTCCTTAATTCCACAAGAATTAGTAGAGTCCATAATAAATATTATTATAGAAATTCTAGTTTACTTTTACACTATTTAATTACCACGTTAAATAATTATCCTATTTATGAGTGATTATTCCACAAATTTTATTATAGAAATGACAGATATATTATAATATTAAAAAACACTGAACAATAATGGTAAATTATAATTAATCATAGGATATTTTTGAAGAATGAAATTAAACACATTCACATCACCCCTCCTATTTAATGTATTTTATAAAAGTTCATCTACTCATGGTATGAAATCCACTAATACATATAAAATTTACACATAATATGGAATAATAAGTCTAAAATAACATATATCAACTAGAGATTCAACAATCACTACATAAGAATAAAATATGGAGAGTATCATAATGTCACGCTCATGTGAGGAAAGCCTCAAAAACCTAGTCCCCAACTACCTTTATCAAATATATGACCCTAGTCCAAAAAAATGTATTTGAATATCTATCTTATCAACTAAAAAATAATGGACATAAGCATAATATAAAATAAAGGAATATAAAATCACCTTTGATCAATAATAGGTTTGTCTCATGAAGTTTAGGGATAAACCCATCAAAGGATGCATGTGGCTCTCTAAAGATGAAAAAATAGTCACCTAAGGTTTGAGAGAAAAAAATAAAATCCAAAATAGTTTGTATGGAATTATAAATTAATACTAAAATTGGATTTTTATAAAATCGTAGTGTAACATCCCAGGTAAATAAAGAATAAAGAATTTTCATATTTATTAATATTTACGAATTAAATATTAATTTTATTTTAAAGGGGTTGCTATGTTCGATAGCGTACCCGATACACAACGATGAGTTTCTTTGAAACTTACGTAGCTCACTGGTAATAAAATAATATTATTTTAAATGTTAGTTAACATGTAGCCGTTGTACTGGTGGGAATGGATAGAAATAACTAAAATATGATTAGATATTTTTTTAAATGTTTATACATTTACCCAATAAAAGATAAAGGCTTAAAATATGGAAAGAGTTCAATTTTAGGGCATATATACTCAATTTTTCACTAAAGGTTCACTTATCACCTTTTAATGGTGAACCGTCATTAAATATAGTTTTGATCACTCTTATACTTTATTTTGGACCAAAAATAACTCTTCTTTAGAATCGGGACATCAAAATTTACTTTGTGTAAATTTTTGGTACCTTTCTGATAAAGTTCATTTTTTTTATGAATAGTGTAAAATGTGTAATTTTAATTCAAAACCTCTTTTTAATCTAAATTATTTATATGATTAAATATTATTTTAATTGGTTTTAAAGTGAAATTAGAAAATATTTTTACCATTAAATCCAATAGTGGTCGTTGGAATTAATTTCACTTTGAAAACAGACTTAAACTAGTGCCAATCTTTTGATACTTATTGTTTCACAAAAACACGCTATTTGTCATGACATCGGGAATTAATTATTAAATTAATTAATTTGACTTATATGTTTTGAATTTTGTAAAATGGAATTCGTTTTTGAATTCGGAATATCAAATATAGCTTAGGGTGAATTTTTGGTAATTTTCTGAAAAACTTCAATTTTTGATGAATAGTGAAACCACTAAGTGGTAATCAAGCAAACTGATTTTTCAGTTAAATAAAAGTTTACCACTAATGTGTATTGAATTTTGAAAATCCGACATACATGGTTGTCATTAATAAGTAAAATGTTTTTCAATGAGATTAAAATAATTTTTTGGTGAATAGTAACTTTTTTTCATTAATCGCGATTAGTGGTAATTAGTGTAGTTTAAGGTAAAAATAATGCTTTAATAAAATAAGATGAGATTAACACTTGTCCTACACCTATTGGGTGAGTCATGGCCGACCAAGACAAGCCATGTTCCAACTTGGGGACCCCATGGAGCCACTTTAGTTGGAAAATGACAATAATATATTTTTATTTAATGTTAAAATTAAATTGACACAAACATGATATGTTTTACTAAAACAATTTTTAAATGGGGATATACAAGTCCGATTTTTGATTATAAATATTCATTGGAAAGATAAAACGATTTCCTACATCATAGTAATTTTTTTAATAATTTTTAGACATTAAATAAATTAAATTATATATGACATAATAATGATGCAGTGATGACATCATTATTTGACGATCTAAATAAAATGGAAACATAATGAAATATCTAAAACCTACACATGGCCAAAACCAATTGGATGAGTGGATTTAGAACCCGTAGCACCTTATCCACGAATTATATCAATGTGGGTCCTTTTGAAACCGAAACAAATTTTCAAATAAAGTAATATTTCTTTACTTTCCAAAAGTGCCCCTCCTCTCCTCTTATAAAAGCCCCCCACCTCTACCTCTTTTCACACAATTCTCAAGCTTTTTGCTCGGCCAAACCCTGCCCAATTACTCTCTCCACATCCCTCTCCTCATCCTAGAGGATTCCCTTTGGGCAGAATCCTTTCAAAGGAAGCCTTTAGGCTCAAATCAGAAGGGAGTTACACTTTTAAAGGTAATTCATTCTCTCTTGTTCATTTGTTTTATTTTGCTTCTCCAACCCTGTAAAATCTTTTTATTTACTTCTTTTGTAACAAAACCAGTATCTTCAATATACTAGGATGTTGTTATAACATTTATTTGAGCTACAATCTCACACAACTACATCAAATGGTTAATGAACATACGGTTTCCGTGGATGGCGAAATTCTGCCTCCCGAAACGATGATTGTTCAATACTCATTTAACACCTTCAAGGGTGGACATTATGATGCCACTATTTATATATACGATATATAATATGTTTATGTTTTCTTTAAGCTTCTGTATTTTTCATTTTTGGCATACCTTTATGGTTTCCATTATGGGTAAACACGATATCTTCATTTAAGGAAGTGCGGACTACCGCCCCCTCAAAGTGATGTGATTCGTTAATGCCATATGTGGGACGTGTAAAGGATGGATTTAAAGTTATTATATATGATATTATACTGGAATTATAATATACCTTTATATCATTATTATTACTTTCCATTAAAGTATGAGATAGAAATGAAAGTAGCGTTCATGCGTACGTACGGCTTACCGTCTCCATGAACAGTGCATTTCATTTCTTATCCCCAAATGTAATGTACTATTAAAATTACATGTATATAATGTATATATATAATTAAAGATATATCTAAATGATGAATATAATTCTGGAATTAAAATATACATACCTCTCATTTAGTTTTAATTCCACTAATATGACAAAGAAATGAATGTAGCGTTCATGCGTACGTACGACTTACCGTCTCCATGAACGGTGCATTTCATTTATTACATCTAAATGATTCTGTAATATTATAAATACATGTATATGCTGGATATATATGATATATATGATATCCAAATCGGGAATTTCATTCTGGATATAAAGAACTTTTGACCACATGAACAACATGTAATTGTAAGAAGTCAACTTTCGACTTAAGAACCAAATATTGACAAAACAAACATTATTAACTTAAATGGTTACATAATGTTTATAAAATGGAAATAAGTGATATAAAAAGAATAATGAACTTTAAAAAGGTTCTTAATCAAGTATAAATTAACTCAAGTTTATTATTCAGGACGTTAAAGAACGATCGAGTCAAGTCGGACCCAAGGTAAGGGACTTCGTCTCAATCTCCTTTCATTGAGGCATATTTCGTTTTATACACAACTTTCTTTTATACGGTGTATAAACCCTTTTACTTTTACTTTCATACAAAAGAAATCTTTTTCTACGAAGCGTTTTACTAAACGACAAAAAGGAATGTTTTTTTTAACGTACGCGGTGACAACGACCTTTTCCGCCGCTGTGAGTATTATTTGATCATTGGCTTTATCAACAAGCCGTAATGTTTTTAGAATAAAATAAATACCATATACTCTTTTATGTATTTTGGTATTGAAAATGGTTTTGAAAAAGTATTCTATTATGTCAATATATTTATGATATATTGTGATTGAAATGTGGAAATGTTATCATTCCTTTATATTGGTTTTATATTTTATGATTTTATATTGGTACTTGGACATTTTAACGGGTGGTTACGTTATAAGCTATATGACGGGTGGTGCCGTGAATACCAGGACGGGTGGTTACGTTATAACCTCCAATGCATTGGGTATGGAAGTCGGCCATATGACTATTCCATTAAGTATGTATGGAAATTGGCCGTATGGCTATTCCATTAAGTGATAAGTGTGGAAGTCGACCATATGGTTATTCCACATAAGTATGTTTATGTCCCAAGTTACCTTTATATATTCTATGTGTTCTTTATATGGGTTTTATGGTAATCCTTTGGTTACAAAAAGGTAAGTAATGATACTTTATTCAGTGATGTTTTTTTACTACTTCATGAAGGTGAAGGTATTACTTTAATATAGTATACATGGTTTACTTGATGTTTGAAAAACTAACAGTTTTCATTCTCTTTATATCCCTTACTGAGCTTTTTATGCTCACCCCAAGTTTTTCGAAATGTTTTTCACAGGACTTAAAGTGGAATAAGGTCAAGGATGGGATCAAGGGAATTTCATGCTATCTAAAACATGGAATCTAGACATCTTTATTTTTAAGAGTTTTTATTTTATGGAGACTTAGTAGAAGTGTCTACTTTGCAATCTTTTAAGATGTAACAGTTATGTTCTAATTCTCTAAAACTCTAAACCTGAAAAGATCCTCAATGTGAATTATTCATTTAATTCAATATTAAGTAAGGTTTAAGGCTCGGGCCTTATATTTGGTATCAAAGGACGTTTTAGACAACTTTAGGAGTTAGAAAAGTGTTAAATTATAATATGATTGAAATGATATAGAATTTACGGATTACCATGTTGCTTCGCCTAAGATATTTCTGTGTTCAGAATGGTTTTCCGCGGAGGAAACAATGCAGCTATGTTGGGAAGACATCAGGAGGAAGATAACCTTCCAAATCAGCAACCTGAGATAGTCGGAATCAGAACTGAACAGTTTGTTGTAGTGATGGCAGGGTTGACTCAGGCTATAAATGGTGGTGGTATCCATGCACGAGATCAGCCAGATCAACCACAGAGGAACATGTCAGTGGTGGAACATTTCATGAGGCAACATCCCCCATCATTTAGAGGATCATCTGACCCTGTGCAAGCTGAAGGGTGGATTAAAGCACTGTAGAAGATTTTTGATGTCATGGGGTGTTCAGAACATCAAAAGGTTAGTCTTGCTGTTTACCGTTTTGAAGGTGAAGATGATCAGTGGTGGTCGATGGTGAAAAATATAAGGGATAGTGATGAGATTGAGGATCTTCACCGGGACGAATTCAAAGGTATGTTTCTTGAGAAATATTTTCCTAAGGTAGTTCGTCTTAGGATGGAAAAACAGTTCCTAGAATTGAGGCAGGAGGATGATTCAGTGGCTGCTTATGAAGAAATGTTCATTCGATTGGCAGGGTATGCTCCAAACTTCATACGAGATCTTGATAGTAAAATAAACCGTTTTTACTCATGGTTAAAGCCAATGTATCGAAGGGCTTTAGCTTCTCGTGAGTTCAAAAGTTATGAAAAAATTGTTCGATGTGCGGAGAAGGTGGAAATGGAGTTTGCTGATGATCAGGTGTTCTATGACAAACAATAGAATAAGAGGTATAGTTGGCAGGAAAAGGGGATGAATTCATCAAAGAAGCAAGGAGGTAAGAAAACCAAATATCCATCCTATGAGAAGTGTGGTAAAATGCATCCTGGAGAATGTTTATCCAAGTCTGGTAAGTGCTTTCGGTGTGGTAAGTCTGGTCATATTGCTCGTAACTGTAAGGAAGATGATCAAGTAGGAAATGAAAAGCCAACGGTAAGATGTTTTAAGTGTAATGAAATGGGTCATTATGCAAATGAGTGTCCAACGAAGAACTCAACTGTGGGAATGCAACCAGACTACAAGCAGAAAGGGGTGGTAAAATCCTTTGCAACAACTTCAGAATATGTTGGGCCATCGAATGAAGTGGTATCAGCTCCAGGGAGCTCAGTATTTTTCGATGATTGACTTGAGGTCGGGGTACCATCAGTTGAAAGTAAAAGAAGCAGACGTTCCAAAGACTACGTTCCGTACTAGATATGGCCATTATGAATTTTTAGTTATGCCTTTTGGGTTAACCAATGCACCTGTTGTATTCATGGACCTTATGAATAAAATTTTCCATGAGTTCTTGGATATGTTTGTGTTTGTGTTTTGAGGTTTGTGAAGAGGTTATGTGTGCCTTGTGATTCACAGTTGAAGAATGAGTTGTTTTTTCATCCTGGAAGTACTAAGATGTACAGAGGTCTGCGGGAGTATTACTGGTGGGATGGAATGAAAAGAGACATTGCTGATTTTACTGTGATGTGTTTGACATGTCAATAGGTTAAAGCAGAGCAGCAGTTACCGAAAGGGATGCTTCAGCCTTTACCAGTGCCAGAGTGGAAATGGGAAAACATATCCATGGACTTTATTGTGGGATTACCGAGGACATATCGATGTAATAATGCAATCTGGGTTATTGTTGATCGCTTGACCAAATCTGCTCATTTCCTTGCTATACGAGATACTTTCTCTCTTGATCAACTTTCCCGTTTGTATCTTAAAGAGATAGTTAGGTTACATGGAGTTCCTCTCTCCATTGTATTGGATCGTGATCCCAGGTTTACTTCTAACTTTTGGAAATGCCTTCAGAAGTCGTTGGGTACTGAATTAAATTTTAGTACAGCTTTTCATCCTCAATCAGATGGGCAGTCAGAACGAACAATTCAGACATTGGAGGATATGCTACGAGCTTGTTTGATGGATTATCAGGGAAGTTGGGACCAACATCTTTCTTTGTTTGAGTTTTCTTATAATAACAGCTTTCATTCCAGTATACAGATGGAACTATTTGAGGCATTATATGGGAAGCGGTGTCGAACTCCAGCTTTCTGGGATGAAGTGGGTGCAAGAAAGTCGATGGGAACAGAATTTGTAGAAGAGATGGCAGAAATAGTTCAGCTGATTCAGAAACACATGAGAACAGCTCAGAGGAGGCAGAAGAGTTATGCGGATAACCGGAGGAAGGATCTATCTTTCGAGGTAGGTGATCATGTTTTTCTCAAGGTTTATCCTTGGAAAAGTGTGATGAGATTTGGTAAGAAAGGAAAGCTAAGTCCAAGGTTTATTGGACCATACGAAATTCTGGAAAGAGTTGGATCAGTTGCATACCGGGTGGATTTACCTCCGAGTTTATCTCAGGTACACAATGTTTTTCATGTTTCAATGTTGAGAAAGTATATGCCAGATCCATCTCATGTTTTGAGTCCATAGGTAGTTCAGCTGGAAGAGAACCTATCTTATGAGGAACAATCGGTCCAGATTCTTGACCACAGGGAGCAGGTGTTACGGAATAAGGTGATTCATCAGGTTAAGGTTTTGTGGAAAAACCATGTGATTGAAGAGGCAACGTGGGAATCTGGAAATGCTATGAGGGATAAATACCCCCACTTATTCTGATAAGTGAATAAAATTGCGAGGACGCAATTCCCAAAAGGGGGGAAGGATGTAACATCCCAGGTAAATAAAGAATAATGAATTTTCATATTTATTAATATTTACGAATTAAATATTAATTTTATTTTAAAGGGGTTGCTATGTTCGATAGCGTACCCAATACGCAACGATGAGTTTCTTTGAAACTTACGTAGCACACTAGTAATAAAATAATATTATTTTAAATGTTAGTTAACATGTAGCCATTGTACTGGTGGGAATGGATAGAAATAACTAAAATATGATTAGATATGTTTTAAAATGTTTATACATTTACCCAATAAAAGATAAAGGCTTAAAATACGGAAAGAGTTCAATTTTAGGGCATACATACTCTAATTTTCACTAAAGGTTCACTTATCACCTTTTAATGGTGAACCGTCATTAAATATAGTTTTGATCACTCTTATACTTTATTTTGGTCCAAATTTAACTCTTCTTTAGAATCGGGACATCAAAATTTACTTTGTGTAAATTTTTGGTACCTTTCTGATAAAGTTCATTTTTTTTTGAATAGTGTAAAATGTTGTATTTTAATTCAAAACCTCTTTTAAATCTAAATTATTTATATGATTAGATTATTATTTTAATTGGTTTTAAAGTGAAATTAGAAAATATTTTTACCATTAAATCCAATAGTGGTCGTTGGAATTAATTTCACTTTGAAAAGGGACTTAAACTAGTGCCAATCTTTTGATACTTATTGTTTCACAAAAACACGCTATTTGTCATGACAACAGGAATTAATTATTAAATTAATTAATTTGACTTATATGTTTTGAATTTTGTAAAATGGACTTCATTTTTGAATTTGGAATATCAAATATAGCTTAGGGTGAATTTTTGGTAATTTTCTGAAAAACTTCAATTTTTGATGAATAGTGAAACCACTAAGTGGTAATCAAGCAAACTGATTTTTCAGTTAAATGAAAGTTTACCACTAATGTGTATTGAATTTTGAAAATCCGACATACATGGTTGTCATTAAGAAGTAAAATGTGGTTCAATGAGATTAAAATAATTTTTTTGGTGAATAGTAACTTTTTTTTATTAATCGCGATTAGTGGTAATTAGTGTAGTTTAAGGTCAAAATAATGCTTTAATAAAATAAGATGAGCCTGACACTTGTCCTACACATTTTGGGTGAGTCATGGCCGACCAAGACAAGCCATGGGCCAACTTGGGGACCCCATGGATCCACTTTAGTTGGAAAATGACAATAATATATTTTTATTTAATGGTAAAATTAAATTGACACAAACATGATATGTTTTACTAAAACAATTTTTAAATGGGGATATACAAGTCAGATTTTTGATTATAAATAGTCATTAGAAAGCTAAAAAGCTTTCCTACATCATAGTAGTTTTTTTATAATTTTTAGACATTAAATAAATTAAATTATATATGACATAATAAGGATGCAGTGATGACATCATTATTTGACGATTTAAATAAAATGGAATGATAATGAAATATCTAAAACCTACACATGGAAAAAACCAATTGGATGAGTGGATTTCGAACCCTTATCACCTTATCCACGAATTATATCAATGTGGGACCTTTTGAAACCGAAACACATTTTCAAATAAAGTAATATTTCTTTACTTTACAAAAGTGCCCCTCCTCTCCTCTTATAAAAGCCCCCCACCTCTACCACTTTTCACACACTTCTCAAGCCTTTGGCTCGGCCAAACCCTGCCCAATTACTCTCTCCACATCCCTCTCCTCATCCTAGAGGATTCCCTTTGGGCAGAATCCTTTCAAAGGAAGCCTTTAGGCTCAAATCAAAACGGAGTTACACTTTTAAAGGTAATTCATTCTCTCTTGTTCATTTGTTTTATTTTGCTTCTCCAACCCTCTAAACTCTTTTTATTTACTTCTTTTGTAACAACACCAGTATCTTAAATATACTAGGATGTTGTTATAATATTTATTTGAGCTACACTCTCACACAACTACATCAAATGGTTAAAGAACATACAGTTTCCGTGGATGGCGGAATTCTGTCTCCCGAAACGATGATTGTTCAATACTCATTTAACACCTTCAAGGGTGGACATTATGATGTCAATTTTTTATATATGATATGTAATATGTTTATGTTATCTTTAAGCTTCTGTATTTTTCATTTTTGGTATACCTTTATGGTTTCCATTATGGGTAAACACGATATCTTCATTTAAGGAAGTACGGACTACCGCCCCCTCAAAGTGATGTGATTCGTTAATGCCATATGTGGGACGTGTAAAGGATGGATTTAAAGTTATTATATATGATGTTATACTGGAATTATAATATACATTTATATCATTATTATTACTTTCCATTAAAGTATTAGATAGAAATGAAAGTAGTGTTCATGCGTACGTACGGCTTACCGTCTCCTTGAACGGTGCATTTCATTTCTTATCCCCAAATGTAATGTACTATTAAAATTACATGTATATAATGTATATATATAATTAAAGATATATATAAATGATGAATATAATTCTGGAATTAAAATATACATACCTCTCATTTAGTTTTAATTCCACTAATATGACAAAGAAATGAAAGTAGCGTTCATGCGTACGTACGGCTTACCGTCTCCATGAACGGTGCATTTCATTTATTACCTCTAAATGATTATGTAATATTATAAATACATGTATATGATGGATATATTTGATATATATGATATCCAAATCGGGAATTTCATTCTGGATATAAAGAACTTTTGACCACATGAACAACATGTAATTGTAAGAAGTCAACTTTCGACTTAAGAACCAAATATTGACAAAACAAACATTATTAACTTAAATGGTTACATAATGTTTATAAAATGGAAATAAGTGATATAAAAAGAATAATGAAATTTAAAAAGGTTCTTAATCAAGTATAAATTAACTCAAGTTTATTATTCAGGACGTTAAAGAACGATCGAGTCAAGTCGGACCCAAGGTAAGGGACTTCGTCTCAATCTCCTTTCATTGAGGCATATTTCATTTTATACATAACTTTCTTTTATATGGTGTAAAAACCCTTTGACTTTTACTTTTATCCAAAAGGAATCTTTTTCTACGAAGCGTTTTACTAAACGAAAAAAGGAATGTTTTTTAACGTATGCGGTGACAACGACCTTTTCCACCGCTGTGAGTATTATTTGATCTTTGGCTTTCTCAACAAGCCGTAATGTTTTTAGAATAAAATAAATACAATATACTCTTTTATGTATTTTGGTATTGAAAATGGTTTTGAAAAAGGATTCTATTACGTCAATATATTTATGATATATTGTGATTGAAATGTGGAAATGTTATCATTCCTTTATATTGGTTTTATGTTTTATGATTTTATATTGGTACATGGACATTTTAAAGGGTGGTTACGTTATAAACCATATGACGGGTGGTGCCGTGAATACCAGGACGGGTGGTTACATTATAACCTCCAATGCATTGGGTATGGAAGTCGGCCGTATGGCTATTACATTAAGTATGTATGGAAATTGGCCGTATGGCTATTCCATTAAGTGATAAGTGTGGAAGTCGACCGTATGGTTATTCCACTTAAGTATGTTTATGTCCCAAGTTACCTTTATATATTCTATGTGTTCTTTATATGGGTTTTATGGTAATCCTTTGGTTACAAAAAGGTAAGTAATGATACTTTATTCAGTGAAGATTTTTTTTACTACTTCATGAAGGTTAAGGTATTACTTTGATATAGTATACATGGTTTACTTGATGTTTGAAAAACTAACAGTTTTCATTCTCTTTGTATCCCTTACTAATCTTTTTATGCTCACCCCAAGTTTTTTGAAATGTTTTTCACAGGACTTAAAGTGGAATAAGGTCAAGGATGGGATCAAGGGAATTTCATGCTGTCTAAAACATGGAATCTAGACATATTTCTTTTTAAGAGTTTTTATTTAATGGAGACTTAGTAGAAGTGTCTACTTTGTAATCTTTTAAGATGTAATAGTTATGTTCTAATTCTCTAAAACTCTAAACCTGAAAAGATCCTCAATGTGAATTATTCATTTAATTCAATATTAAGTAAGGTTTAAGGCTGGGGCCTTATACGTAGTCTGCCATTTCATTTCCACATCATGATGTATCTAAGTTGAATGAACATCTAGATATCATGTCATGATCTCCCTTATCTTCCCCCAAATCATATAGTCCATACCAGAATAACACCAGACATCTAAAAAAGGGAATAACAAAACCACGATGGGCATGAATGATGAATAATCCTCCAAAAAAATTAGCACGACCATGAACCAAGACACATCTCAGTTGGAGCACTATAGTAAAACAACACCCAAAAAGGAAGAATTAAAAAATCATCCATCCACGGATTCATAAATATTTATTTATAACCATGATGAAATATGATTATCATAGAAAATTAAACAAACCGTACAATTCCCGTTATGTCATAACAGAATAACCTTACACTATAGAATAATCATCTATATGGGTTATATAAATCATCACAATACTGACACATTAGTCTTAAAAACATATATAAGAATGAATTGGGAGATTTCTGACCAAAACCAAAAACCCCTTACACTATAACTAAACTTCATTGATAAAAAAATCACATGTCTCACACCCCATACCATGACATAATAATTGAATAATGAATCAACTATTAATAGTGTGACAAACCTATCATGGTGTGAAAAACATGGGTTTTTCACAACACCTCCTTTCTTGAAAAACAATAATAATAAATCTAACTCCACCTCCCTTCCTCCCACATATTCCTGATACATTCGACACTATAAAAATGTATTGTAATGGTTTAAAAAGGGTTGATCCATTACATAAGATTACTCTCCAATGGTTCTCATCTTCAAGAATCAAAATAAAATGTAGAAGTTGAAAAACATATATTAAAATGAAACACTTTTAAAGAGATACCTCTCAATGTGGATGATTACATCACTAAATCATAATACAAAATAATAAATAATAAATATATATCAAACCATCCCTAAGTCCAAATCTCAATATCAATGAAATAAATGTTAAAAAATAGATTTGGATACTAAGCATGTAACTAAAAATCCAATTCCTACCTATATTTCCCAATTCAATAATTCCTCCACAAAATTTGAATCAATTGAATGGAATCCCCTCACAAAAACATATCTCAAGGATCTTAGATCTCTACCGGTGAATCTATAAGTGTTTCATCATATCCAACATCCAAATCTCCCCAATCAATGCAATTAGTGTCCCCGTTAGGATATCTATGAAGCTGGGACTCATGGGAAACATCAAAGATATGACCCATCTTTGGGGGAAGCACTAAATGATACACCACCTCACTGACACACTCTATCACCTCAAAAGGATCAATAAAATCATAAGAAATATTAAGTCCTTAGCTAAAACTAAACTACCCAATATGAGTGGAAAACATTAAGAAAACATGATCCAAGACCCAAAACTATAGAAATATCTTCATCCAATTTTCATAATACTTATAAATGTAATTTCCCACCATAATTCACTACCAAATCATCTCCACCAACTCAACCATGATCTGAACCAAGTGTCATCCAATGACTAATGAATCCTCAACCTCAGTCCATTATAATAGATATCTACATGGATACCCATACAAATTTTCAAATGGATCCATGAAAATGTATGGTTGATAAATATTATTTTATGAAATATTAACTAAAGGTAGTAAATTCACCAATTATTCTCCAAAATTAAAATGAATGGTTCAAAACATACCTTCCAATGTCTGGATGATCCATTATATCTAACCATGCATCTGAGGATGTAAGTTAGTGTTAAGGTGTAGCTGAGAAATAAAAAAAAGTAAAGAACTATGCATAATTGTGACCTTAAATGAAGATCCTAGTCTCAAAAGATAATACTCAAAACCACATAAAAATTAACAATTTTATCCATATACTTATTATACAAAATATACACATAACTAAGTTAATTTATCTCTAAGAAATAATAAAAAATTATAAAATCATCACAACCCAACACAAAAAATCACATCCTCCTTGATCATGAGAAAAATTGATAATGAAACCAATCAAAATTTCATCCCACACCCACTTTGGTACAAAGAGTGGATAAAAAATATTTTAGGAATGTGATGATATACTATCACTTAGAGACAAAAAATTATCACATAAAATTTGACACATAATTATTTTACCCTAACCATCAACTCTTAAAGGAATGATACATGTAGGATATACCATGATAAACCACTGAGCGTGAGTTATGGAATATAAAATTTACCTCCCTGCATACCTCTAGTGAAGAAAACTAGCTCAATTTGAATAAAACATAATCTCTATCATCCTTTGAACATCACATAAGAGAATTAATATGAAATAAATGATCCTAAATCAACTTTACATATAAGTCTCCTCACTAAGACTCATCCACCTTCCACAATAATGATGATTTTACTATCATATAGTATAGGAAAACTCTACCACCAACCTCCTTTATATCAATATTCATTTCCCCATGATCCTCCATCACTCATAGTCATCTCTTGACTCCCAAAAAACCTCCTAATGACTTCTTACATAGTTCATTAGTTTTCATGACCCTTCTCAACAGAGCCTATGTCATGACTACCCTAATTCTCCCTATAATACTCCATGGGCTAGAGACTTTCACAAAGTAAACATATCACTCACGTGGGATTCCTTAGTTAAATTACCTACACACACACACATATCCAAACCCATAAAATTTTTTATTTTATAATAATAAATAAACCATGCTTGAATACTTCTAAATTCCACCATTAGAGAATGAAAAAAATCACTAAGAAAGAAAAAAAGTCAAAATACAATCCCACCATAGAGTCTGAAAATAAGTCCAACAAGAAATTATAGAAGAGGGATACTATAAAAGAAACCATTGTTACCCACCTTGGCTAGTCTTTCTCATTAAACTCTTCCTGGTCCTGGTCCCTCTAGGACTCCGTAAAAAGGTCGGCCATATATATAATACGTGACACATGTGGGAAGAGACCATACATGGGCGAGTAAAAAAATACCTAGTCTAGAACCCCAAAATCAATAATCATATAAGAACATGAATAATAGTCATATAATCATAGGAATATATCTAAAACACATATAACAAGAAAATCCAGATATAGTCAACAAATACATACCATCTGAAGGTAAAGTCACAACAGTAATTCCTATCAAGGAATCCTGATCAAAGGTTCCACAAGACACTCATATGGCAGAACACACTCCATGATTCACATAACAATTATGGTGTATGTCTGATATGTACTACTTATCGGGTCTTACCATAATAGGTATGCACTGGATGTTTGAAGAGAAAGATACATAGATTAATATCACACCCATGGCCATGGGGTATACCAACAACCCAATCTGGAATAACCCGCTTAGTAGAGGGTCAATGTCTGTATAGTGTTTATCATGACTATACTAAGAACGCAGCCTAGGAAAAGATGATGATAGAGGATCTTACACTGAGACTCATGGAAGGATTCCAACAACTCTATACAATAAATTCTTTTGAAGGGATCACCATCCTATGTGTAGGATGTAATTTCATATTAACCACCAGGTAATGGATCAATGGAATTCTTCCTAACAAAACATTTACATTGTTAATAAGGAAATATCTATAAGACTTATCTGAATGGTAACATGATGTTTAATGGTAATACATGCTATGTCCCTCCTACACTGGGTCTTACTCGTGTATCACAACCCATGCTTGTGTCTATGTCCATGCCTGACTACATGAAATGACTGAGCTTGTGCACTCCTAGTCATGTCCTTGTCCGACTGCCCATGTCCATGTATGGCTAGATATATTCCTTATCATTCCAACACTAATGTCTATGTACATTCTTATGTACATGATGAACTTCTAAGAAATGGACACATGTCATGTCATATGAGTCACACTCTGTGTGATATATTAATTTCTCATGGAAACACTAGCACCGTATTTAGGGACTCACATTCTGTATAATCCTATATTACATACTGTGTTCTATGGGATTTGGAAGAATCCGAGATATGGTTCACGCAACTTCTTCTATTCCTCTATCTATCAAACCGAACATGAATATCACCTATAATCAAGTAACGTAACTAGATATACCATTACATCATCGATCACGGAGTTCAGGAACATTGAATCTACTCGAAGATCATACAACAGTGGCATATTCCATCGCATGCCAAAGAAACTAAGAAAAATATCCATAAATATATCTCTAATAGATCATCCATCATCATAGATCAATCCAATCATTGATCCAATATCAAATATATGATATAAATCCATTACACCTCGAAACAGGTTCACAATGATTTATTTACAAGTATTTATCAAACTACTGACAAAGAATTTTCCTATAATTAATGAAGAACAGAAAGAGAAATCCAAGAAAACATGATGAAGAGGAATTAACCTTATTCATTTTCATTTGGCCTCAATATTTTTCTGTTATAATAAAAAAAAAGATCTAATCAATAATAAACATTAAAAATTATGCAAATAATTTTGATAGATAATTCCATTTCTATAATATGATGGATCCAATAATAAATAAAATTGGTTGAATTATTTTCATTTATTTTATAAATAATCAAAAATGTAAGAATATAAATAAAACAACCATCGCATTTTTATTTGATCAATTGATGGTGAATAACTATTTTATTGCATTTTCATTTGCGATATCCTCAAGCCCCATCTCATGCTGATTAAAGATTCCATGATCTGGTCATCACTCGTGAATATAAATTCCCCCAATGCTCCCCAATGGATCCTCTCTATATACATGGTTATGTGGTAACCTTGAAAATATTCCACAAAACATTTCAATGGATATTTTATTAGGTTAGTGTAATTAATTAAATAAATAAATTTAGGAGATTAATTCATATAAATATTTTCCAACAAACATTCCCAACCTAAACTTCCTATGCTATTTAATGTTATGTCACACCAAGGTTAACATCCATGGTCCAAGATTAGTGGTGGACATATATTTATGATCTGATCCACTATTTAGTATCCATTTTACATTTTCATGAAAACTGTGCATATATGAATTTAATATATTTAATATATTTCAAAAATTAATTATAGGAAAACCGGGATTCATAATCTCAAGCCATCTCAGCATGTAGCTTTGAAAATAATCCATTTAATATTTTAATATAATAAATGGAAAAATAAGACTCATCATATTCTCCCCACCAAGGGGCTTTACATATTAGAAATTCAAAACAAAAGTCCACACAAATAGATATTGGTTCTGAGCACAAATATGTGTCTCTCATTCCCAGGTGATCTCATGAATATTCCCATGTCGCCACTCACCACACAATAAGGAAATCAATCACCCACAAAGGATCACCTTCTATCAATTCTTAATCTCTATCATACACTCTAGAAAGGGAGCTCCATCCTCTCCGTAAAACTCTCTTTAGTTGATTACATGAAATGGATCATTCACATAAATCCTTAGCTACACAATGTGGAAGACATCATGTAACTGATTTGACAAATATGATAGATATAATAAGTACACCGCCTCACCAACTCTACATAGTATTCAGAAAGGGATAATGAATCTCGAAGATAATTTTCCACCCCAACCAAATCTATTCAATCCACGTTAAGGGGAAACCTATAAGAACATATGGCCCCCACTCGAATTCCATATTCCTCTATCATCAGTCTGTATAAGACTTATTATGGCTCTATATAGTCCTCAACCACTCCTGGATGATCTGAACCTTCTCTAAGTGGATCACACCAACTCTACTCCCATATATTCTGACTATCCCAAGTCAGGGAAATATAGGGACGACCAACGAGGTTATCCCTAAAATGCGCCTAATTTTTCCATACAAATGGTGGAATGATAGATATTGTTTTATGAAAACTCCACCAAAGGTTGGTTATCCCCTCATCTATGGAAAATTTTTAACATAAATTCTCATAGGATTTACTCTAAGATTTTAGTGGTCCACTTGGTTGGTCATCTGTCAGAGGGTGAAAAGTTGTGCTCAGATGCAGCTGAGTCCAAAAATAACCCTATAATCCATTTCATAATTGAGATGTAAAGAATGAATAATGGCCAAAAATTATTATTGATGGAAATCCATGTATTTAGACATTCACCTGAATATAGATCCATCGAAATCCCTATACTGAACTCTACTCTCAGATTGATAGGAAGTGGACCGACTTGGTTATTCAGTCTAAAATGACACAAATGTCACCATGTACCATGGATGTAAATTGTAACCGAATAATTAAGTATATGGATATCCCATCTCACTTATAATTTATCACCTAAAGGGATTGATCTGAAACTGTTAGTACTTGGTGGCCAATATTCACTTACTAGCAAGTAATGCATCGAGATAAAAACTATGAAACTCCTTTCTTCATCGCGGACCATAAAAACTGATATCATAGTTCTTTATATATATTTTACATAAATATATGTACTTATGAAGATTATTTATGAAATTATATGATAAAATCATCTTTTAATTTCACTGGAATCATCATAAGTCCTCTAAAAGTAACTTCATGCTCCAAACCTCCACAAAATTTATCAGGATCATGTCCAATGGATATCTGATTACGTAGGGTCTCACCATCGGTATCCCCAAACTGTTCCTCCCCAACTCATTGAAAAATATGAGGGGTAACAGCCAATTAATAAAGGTAATCTTCTTGATCCTCATCCACATAGGTTATCTGCAATAGGGCCAACCCTTTTATTTCTTTCTCATCAAATATAAATAAGTTCTCCTTTCGAGAGAATCTTCCACCATGTTCCCCTTCCTAGAAGTATAGAAAATATCAAATCCATAATCCTAGAGGAACTAAAACCATTGTTAATAACTCAAGTTAAGATAAGTTTAAGAGAATATATGATTGAGACTCTTGTGGTCAGAATCGATGATAAATATTTATCCCATACGGTAGTATTTCCACATCTTCATTATGAAGACTAATGTTGATAAATCAAGATCATGGGTGACATTGTTCAGATCATGTGGCATCAAATTACATGAACCATAGGAAACAAACACTTTCCTCTACTTTTTAACCCATCCAAGACAGGTTCCCGATTCAATACAAATCAATAAATACTCAACACCCTCGTCTGGAAATCTCGTGGTGGTAGCATTTATCAATGTCTCCCTGAACTACTGCAAATCCTCCTAGATTATATTTATCCACACCAATGGCTTCCCTTTTTAGGTTAAATCTATAAAGGGAGATAATATTAAATATAAATATTTAATTAATCTCTAATAGTATCATTCCAACCCATGGAAGCTATGTACCTCCATCACAGTATTGGGTGGATCTCAATCCCACAATTCCTCAACATTCACTGATTCCAATACCACACCATCTATTGAGATAAAATTTCCCAGAAAATGGACCTCGTGAATATATAACTATAACTTCATAATATTTCCATAAATATAGTTCTGTTGGTGTATGCCAAGAACCATCCCCAATTGTCTCGCATGCTCCTCCTTAGATGTCGAGTACATTGGGATATCGTTAATGTAGACTACCTCAAACCAGTCTAAGAAAGACTGAAAGATCATGTTCATGAGTCCCATAAACACTAATAGAGAATTCATCATGCTGAAGGTATCATCAATTACTCATAGTGACTATAGTGTCATACGAATGTGGTCTTCTGTATATCCTCATCTCGTACTCACAACTGCTGATAGCCTGATCTGAGTTCAATCATTGAGCACCATCGTACCCCTCTCAACTAATCAAAGAGGTCATCGATTATCAGTAATGGATAGTAGTTCTTTACAACTTCCTAGTTTAGGAGATGGTTTTACACATAAACCATCGGTTTCTATTTTCCTTATTGGATAACAATATTGGGGATTTCCAAGGTAAAACACTAGGTTTAACAAATCCCTTCATCTACAAGTAATCCAAATACCCCTTAATCTTGTGAATTTTTTTTGGAGCAATAAAATATGATATTGAATATATCATGGTCATCCTAGGGTTTAGATTAATGTAGAAGTATATCTTTCTATGGGTAGTTAGGCTTGAAAATTCATTATGAAAGATGTTCTCATACTCCACCACCACTAAAAGAAACTAAAAACTCGTAGCATTCATTACACCAAGGGTGATTCTAGATAGTTTATGTGTAATAAAATATACCCTCTTATGCATTATTCCATTTTACACTAACTTGGTTTCCTTTTCATCTGTAATGGAAAATGTAGTCACATTACTATCGAAAGACCACATTCTCCACCTTAAACAATCTATTTGGGAATGAACTATAGATAAGTAGTCCATACCTATGATGGAGGCATAATGCCTCATCACTACTACAATGAGATCCCAAAACATCCTATGGCCTCCAAAAGTAAGGACACACTATCAGTACAAGTATGTGATTATTGAGTCATCTCCAGATGGACTCTCCATGAACAAGGGTCAAACCAAGGTCTCAACCAGAATCTCTACATCTCAAAATAGATTTTTGGAAATAATGGAATGAATTTCACTTGTATCAATTCACACAAAAAATAAGGTATAAATGAAATAGATTATACCTTGTATCATCTTTGGAGCCTCTGGTTATAGGCCTTGACCACCTGCATATTCCCTCATCCATATCCCTTAGCTCCTTAAGTCTGGATAGGACCACCTAGGGGTGGTGGTTGTAGTAAGTCAAAAAAATATACAACCTCTATATGATCTTATAGATCCTCTACCACTTCCCCAACCATGCATACCTATCTGATCTAATCAATTCTTCTTCCTATTCATCCCATACACTATCTATTTTTCAATCATATGGTGGATTAGAGAATCTCATGCATGATGTATGGTACTGTTACAAGAGAATCACTACCCCTCCATTGGATGAACAGACCCTTACTATGATCTGTGAACCATATAACCTATGTAACACCCCAAAATGATAAATCGTTAAATGAATAAATGATATGACTCATGTAAAAAAGGTGTACTATCCTTTTCAGGATCCTACCTGATTAGAACTCCACTATTAAGCATGCTTTTCCTGGTGTATTTATCAGGATGGGTGACCTTTTGGGAAGTTTTCTAGAGTGTTTGCAAGTTAGGAAAAAAAACACTAGAAAGGACATGTGTTGTCCTATAGGGAAAGTTGTTAATCAGATTACCCGTTCAGGAACATGGGTGGGCCCTAGGGTAGGGACCATGTGTTTGTGAGGAAACTGGTGGTACCTGGTGGTCCAAGACCTGATAGCCATGTTAAGGTAAGGTGTTTTTGCTATCATTAGGGCCTAGTTGTTACATTTGGTATCAATGGTGGTACCTAGACTTAAGTTTTTTTCACTTCCTCGGTTAATATGTAGGGTCCAAAATGAGAACATTGTGCACTTAAGGGGGGAGGGTTGAATGTAACACCTCAAAACAATAAAGGGTTAAATGGATAATGAAATGACTCATGTCAACAAAGAGTACCTACCTTTTTGGGAGCCTGCCTGATTAAAACTCCCCAGTTAAGCGTGTTTGGCCAGGGGTAGTAATCAGGATGGGTGACCTTTTTGGAAGTTTCTCAGGGTGTGTGTGAGTGAGGTAAAAGAACATTGGAAAGGGAATGTGTTGGCCTATGGAGAAAGTCATTATTTAGATGACCCATTCAGGCACACGGGTTGGTCCAAGGGTGGGGACCATGTGTATGTGGGGAAACTAGTGGGATAAGACCCAATATCCATGTTAAGGTGGGGTGTATGTGCTTTCATTAGGGCGTAGTTGTTACAACTTATGTATTGGGATCATCTTCTAAAAATTCTTGCATGTCCAGGTCCTTAAGACTGATATCATCTCCCGGCTTTAAAGTTTCTTCTTCCGTGTGCCCACTGTCGACATCAGTTTCTACATCTACTCTACTAGGAAACTCTTGATCACCAATGTATGCTCTAGTAACATAACATATCTAAGAATTTATAGAGGTATGATTTTTTTAGATGTCTCTAAAAATTCATCGCTCAAAGGTTTGAGCCTGAAATAAATTATCATGAACCATATCGATCTAGTACCCAGAGAGGTTGGTGAACCTCTATAATTACACAATCTATATCATATTTTCCTTTTTAAGCTGTATAAGCTATTGGATGCACACGAACCTCAACATAAGTAGAGATATCCCCTATCTAAAAAGGCACTTTAACCCTAACCATTCTATAGTCACCTCGTCATATGATTGGGTAACTAAATGGAACCATTGTCCTATAGAGATAAAGAGAAGGCTTTGTTCAAGGATCACCATTTGATATCTTGGTGTCATAGAAGAATGAAAAAATCACATCACCATGTAAATAAAATCCTCATCCACCTTTATTTCAGGCTCGACTCATAACATGAGGTGACACTTTTATTGAATCTCGTGAAGTACATTAAGCCAGTACACCTCATCTTCTGTTATTGCAGCTACCATCATCTGATCGAAAGGTGGAGGTCCAACTAGTGCACCAATTTGAGGTAACACATGTAGAATCGGTCCCTATATCGAAGCCTCTTAATTTATGGCATCATCCTCATGATCCTAATATTGATTCCTTACTAGTATATATAGTAGAGGAATCCTGAAATATATATGATATACCCCATTCAATGAGTATATCTAGAGAGATGACTCCTAAAGGACATAGAAACCACAACCCATTTTTCTATGGTGCATGTAAAAATGTTTTCCTTACAACTAATTTCTACATGTACTAAGTTGAATGGTAGGTGATCAAATTCTTGTGGATAGATACATTGGCCACTACACCAACATTGGATTCCCTAGCCTAAAATCCAAAATAAAAACACTTAAAAATATTTCACCAAACTAATCACATAGACTCTGATCATAAGGTAGAACATACTTATCTAATACCACTCTATCAAGACCTTTCCCAACGGGGCCTGTGTCACAACCACCCCAAGCCTGCATCTAACAACCATGGGGTAAGAGACTAGAACTAAGTTGGCATATCACTCCCATGGGAGGCCTTAGCCTAAGGTACCTACACACGCGCACACAAACACATATATATCCAATCCCATACAATGATAAAACATAAAACAAAAGATAAAATATGCATACATACATATAAATACCACCATTAGAGTATGAAAACGAGTACTGTAAAATAGAAAAGGTCAGAATACAATCCCACTAAAAAGATTCTAAAAAAATTCAAACATGAAAGAATAAAATGGGACTATTTTCAAGGTAAAAAAACCTCAGATATTAGGGATCAATAATATCTACCTAGTCTTAGTCCCTCTAAGACTCACATGAAAAGGTAGGTGATCTCCATAAGACATGAAACATGAGAGAAAAGACCATGAAAGGGTAAGAATAAAAATACCAAGCTGGATAATCTGAAATCACTAAACCTATAACAATAATAATAGTAGTTAGATCATCAAAAGAATATGTATACCAAACATATAACAATAATATACAGAAATACACTACAAATATACAACATATCAAGTTAATGTAATAAAAATAATGTTGGACTAGGAATCACGCTCAATGGTTTCACATAGCATTTGTTCGAGAAAAGATGCTCCATGAGTTAGATTATAACGATGGAGTCTATCTGAGATGTAATTCTCATTAGACCTCACCATAGGAATTTTATATTGGTAGTTTTAAGATAAAGATATACATATGAGGATCACACCCAAGGCCTTGGATTATACCAAAAAATCAATCTATAATAACCTGTTAAGTTGGGGATCGATGCCCATGCAGTGTTGGTCATGACGATACCAAGAACTCCACCTAAGGTAAAATTATGATAGAGGAACTTTCTCCAAGTATCAAAGTAGTATTTCAATAACTATATCCAATAATTTTGATTGAAGGGATCTCCATCTTATGTGTATGATTTGATTGCATACTAACCCATAAGGAATGGATATAGGGAACACACCTTAAAGAAAATTGTCTAAAATGAAGAGGATAAGGGATATAAGCCTTCTTTGACGTGGTACACGGAGTGTACTAATAATATACAATTTTTTCCTTCAATACCAGGTCCTACCCATGTATCATGGCCCATACCCATTTTCATGTACGTGTCTATAATAAAAGGTTTTTATGAGCCCATGTACTTTAGGTTTTTTCCATGTCTAGCTGGTCGTGTCCATTTAAGAATTTCTATTCTCATACCCTTGTCTATGGTCGTGCGAGTGTACATTCCCAGATATATGTTGAGATACCATGAAGGGGTCATATACCATGTGATATTTAACTTCTCATAGAAACCCTAGAACTACACCTAGGACCCCACATGTTGTTTCATCCCAGATTACATGTCGTGTTCTGTCAAATTTTACAGAATCCTAGATCCAGTTAATTCGTCTTTTTTTAATCCTATAACCATATAATGAACCATGTGTCTCCCCTGGTATCAAGGAACATAACACTTCTTTCCTTCCCATCATGGATCACTGAGTTTTCTCCCTTGGAATCCTCTTATCAGTTATCCACCTTTTACATCCATCATCACATGATAAAGACACAAAGAACAGTATCTCTAAGGCCTTCCCTGATCAATCATCCATAATCATATCTTGAACCCATCATCAATCCATGCCAATTTTTAGGATATAAATATTCTTCTCTAAGAAATCGGTGCACACTGATTGATTTTCTGGTATTTTTTGAACCACAGGCCAAAAGAATTACTATAGTGAACAAAAAATAGTGGGATAATTCCAATTAACATGAAAAATAGGAACAAAACTCATCCATGTTCATTTGGACTTGATAAATTTCTTTTATAATGATGAATGAAGATCCAATAAATAATAAAGAATAAACAATTCTCCCAATAATTCCCACAGATAATACAATACCTGTAGTATGACCGATATGTGAATCAATTTGTTGGTATATTAATTCTGGTTCATTTTAGATGTTAAAAATAGGGAACGATCTAGATAAAATTGCAACCCAAACTCGACTTGGAATAATAGATGGTGAATAAAGATTCAGTTTTATTCTTGTTGGTGGGATCATTGAGCTCTTTCACACATAGATCGATGATTCCATTATTTTTTTCATCGCTCTCTAATGGAATCTCCTCCAATGCAATCCAATGGATCCACTTGATTTTTAGGGTTATTTGGGTAACCCTAAAAATCATCCATAAGAGAGTTTATGTATAAAATTTATTATTTCAGAATAATTAAATAAATTAATACATTTATTAAATTATTTAATTTAAACATCCACCCACAACAGCACCTAACCCAAACATATGACATACCCCGTTGTTATGTCACACCTAGGTTAAAACACAAGATTTGAACTCAATGGAGGCCTCAGATGTCTAATATATGCCTCAGCATAATGTTTATTCCAATTATTTAGGAAAACTCTTCTAACGTATATATAATATAATTTATATCCTTCAATATTTATTTCTAAGCACACTGAGTCTTCGAATCTCATGTCATCTTTCCAACTACCTCTGAAAATAATACATACATTATTCAAAAACTATACATGTAAAAATAGATGCCATTATATTAGCCATTGAATTACATTTACCTAAGTTATAAGAGATATCAAAGTTATAATCCTTCAATTAATCTATACACCTCTAATGAAATAGATTCAAATAATGCTGAGAGAATATATACATCAAAATATTTTGATCTATGAAGACCAAAACATGTTCACCAATGAGATTGTTCCACCATATATTTTATATAAATACCACCTATACCAACATAAGATCGTGGGTGGAATTGTTATTATCATGAGGATGTGACAAAAAATACTCATATGGGATCACTTCCCTATGATTTATAAAGATTAAACAAAAACTATGATTATAAGTGTCAAAGAAAACCTCAAACATAACTCCTTCCTTTAGCTACTGAAGAACAAGAGAATTAATTTACATCTTTATTAGGTAGTGAAAACCCACTTGAAATAGATTCCTATATATGAGAAATGGGTTCTTTTTATCCACGTATATCCACGGTATTGAAATTTTAGAGAAATCGGAAATAAATATTTGATCATCTCCCATGAAACAATGGAAACTAAAAACAATTTCAATATTATTCCGTGATGCCTAAGAAAAAACAACCTCAATATTTTATGTATAAACTATTAATCCACAATGATACATCACATGAAATAGAAAAATCACATCACAAATTAAAAAAATATCCTAAACAACTTTTCATTGGGTTTATGATAATAAAGAAATTATAAAAAATCCACATGACACTCGGTGTGATCCTCCACTAACTATGATAAGATGACGATTTCACAAATTATCCCTTCCACGGACTAATATAGGAACTAATGAAACATGGAATTCATGAGTTATATGAAAATAGATTGAGAATTTATGGAAATAAATGACGTAAAAATAGCTTTAAGTGTTCATAATGATGGTTTAATGTTGTATTTAGGATATCCTCCTCCATAACCATCATGTAATGATACCCAAACCATAGGTGAATATTTTAAAATCTACTATCCCCCTTCAACATATGGAATAATTCATCTATCCTTAGAAGAGGATAAATATTTTTGATCATCACCTAATTCAACCACTAGAAGTCCAAGTAAAACCTCCGACCACCATTCTTGTTTTATATGAATAGTTCTAGAAAACCCCACTATAAAATAATGGGATGAATAAAACCCATCTTCATTAAATTGTTGATTATAATCCTAAAATCTCATTTATTAGAATCTATAATCTGATAAGGTGTCATTGAAATCAAAGAGGCGCCATGTTGAAACACTCCCCAAAATACAACATCAGGTCGATGGGGTGGAGTCACAACTTCTACATGGAAAATATTTGAAAAATCCTTGAAAATATAAATAAGATCAAAAAATTTCCCAATCCCAAACCTAATAGAAACGTTTCAAGTTAAAAAAATATAATATCTGAATTCTAATAACCCATCTAATTGTCATTCATTTCAATGAACACCACAAATTGGCCTCCCACATCATAGTACACAACAATAATCAAAAATAAATTTATTAATACACTCATAGAGTAAAAAAAATGTGATAATGATTATGTCATATGGGTATGTCTAAATTAAGAATAAATACACCAATTATTGATGCCAATCCATCACCATCTTGCAAATTTGACACAAATCAAACATACTAGAATTTAATATAATTAGCTTAGTTAACTCCCCAAGTTCTAGAAGCCTCTCCACATAGATTCCCAAGGTATAGGAGAAGGTTTATAAAATTAACTAGTTTTTGGTTATAGAATATAATAAAGTAATATACATAGTAGATAATAAACTAGTGGTAACTCAAACCATCTATGGTCCACATGGAATATGTATATTTATAGAATGAAACTGACTACACCCAACTTCACTACCTTTTTTTCCTTACTAAAGAATACCTTGACAACCACATGTAGACCTATGCCTCTAAGTATCATGAACATAATGGGGATATAATTTTACTTCTACATCTTATAGAGTGTATAAATCTTATAAAACCCATTATTGATAAGTTTTTTAAGGAAACTACTGATGAAGTTAACTATATACTCCCCACCTAAGTCATGATGGCCAGTAATAATGGTCAAACTTTGGAATCCCTAATGACCATGAACCATACAAGAGAATAAAATATGAATTGATCTCTTATTAGATTATTAAGAACTAATAACTCTAGAAAAACATGGGGAAAAATACAAATACTGACTCCCTTTTAGTCATAATCTCCACTACCTTAACATCTAAGACCATCCAACAATGACTATACTACTCCAGTCATTTTGATACTTCCTTTATTAAGGTTATATAAACAATTAATTCATCCTATAAATTAACCCTACCTTCTTCAGTGACTTTAGATACATGTAAAATGTAAATGGGGTAACCTCATGTCGAATATTTGGATCCAACGCCTCCCTAAAACACCTTAATCAATCATATTAATTTGTATAAATATCCACAGAAAAGTAGAGAAGGAAATTAAATTGAACAGTGAACTCTTACATTCTCTAGATCCCATGTTGAAGTGAGAGTACCTCCCACCTCTTTAACACCATCATCATTGATGAAATGAATAATCCATAGAACTACTTCTATAAATCATCCCATGATATCTATGACTCATCACACACTCTAAGGAATATAATCCACTAATGGAATTCAACACCCATTATATAAATAACACCTAATGAGACCTCATTTTCTATTAAAGATAATGGAAAAAACCAATCAAATAGTGGATATGTATCACCAAATATTCACCTTTGGTTTCCTGGAGTTCAAGAAAAATCATGGAATCTATAATAATTTTAATAGGTTTTTAATTTATAATAAAAATTTAAATTCAAAGATTCATAGTGTGAGAGGTCTTTATCTCAATATGATATGGATATGTCTAATGAACCTATGGAAGTTACACCATGATCTCCCTTATATTCCCCAAAACAATTTCTATAAAAAATTCCTTTACTCACCTCTTCCAAGGAAGGAAACAATATTATGGTGACCCACTTTTTTCTTATATTATTTTTTATCATAATTTGATTACATAATATTTCATTTATAAATTATTAATCATACTTTGAAATTTAGTGTCTTGGAAACTAGGAATATAATATAAGATGTACATAAAAATTATGTAATCCTCTTGAAATAATCCTTTATAATTCCATTATAGTCCACTTCACTGCATATATTTTCATAGGGACAAATATCAAAAGGAAATATTGTGCATAAAGGCCAGTAAGGGGATACAAAAAAGAAAATTTGATATAAGTGATCATGGATAATTCATGAAGAATAAAAATTGAGTATTATTATAAATATATGATTCAAAACATTATTTATAACATGGATATGTGGATATAAAATAAAAATGCAGCATTTTTAGGAATATCACCTTGGTTTATCACTATAGTGATCTTAAAAATTTTACCAATGTTGTTCAATAATATTTCATAAAACATTACCATGGAACATCACAAAGGTATCATTAACATGTCATTTATAGATATTAATTAATTATGTAAATCATTTTAGTGTTATTAGGGTTCGCCTTTCAAATGTTTAACTTTATACATGCCACCTAGATCATATATCATAAATACATTTTTTATTATTTTAACCCATGATTAGGGAATGTGTGATACATAAATTGATGTAACCAATAATTGATATACATATATATATATATATGAATACTCATTAGTGAAATAAGTTCTTGGTTTTCAATAAATAAAAATATTTTATAGAAAATCAAAGAATTATTTCTACAGTGTAATAGGTATGCATAATAATTTATATAATGGTATTAATGAGAGAGAAAAGTAGTATCTCATTAAAATCTAATAATTTAGATAGTAAGGGAATGCTTATGAACTTATGAATATGTAATCAACTGAAAAAAATCTTATAAAAAATGAAGAACTTGAATAAAAGGATACATGAAGTGAATCTCTTAACTTAAGTATCACTTTTTAAACATAGATGGGTGATTACTTGAGAGATTGAGGTTTTAAAAAGTGATTACTGAGGGAATAATATAGTTAGGGATGTGCTAATTATATTTAGAGTGAAAATTAATGGGGTTTAAAGGATAGTATTTATAGAATAATGGGGAGAATTGTTTATTATTTTTCAAATATAGCCTTTTGAATTCAATGTTTTGGAAAATACATTTATTATGGTCCTCTCATTATTATGTATCATGATTTATGAAATAAAAATATATTTTTTTAATATTATAATTTCAAAATAAAATTCCTTTTCCATATATTAATTTCATTAGAAAATTAATACTTTATTCATTAATAATTATTTTTAAAAGTCCAATGTTTTTATAGACTTCTAAATTTGTTTATAGTTATTTAAAAATGATTTGAATGCTTATAAAATAATAAAATATTTAATTAAAAATAATTAGGTTATTAAGGGAATTATATATATTATTAAATAATTATTATATAATTATGAATTAATTAAATATATGATCAATGTAAAATTGAATTTTTTTCCTATTATCTGTAAAATAAAGCATTATTGACAATTTTCCAAATAACACCATATTCTAATTTCGATGTACTAATTTATAAAAAATTATTTTTTTAAAGAGATTCTTATGTATGATAAATAATTATTTTAGACAAAAATTACATATTATTTTTAAGATATAACTTATAAAGTGAAACACATTACTTATTCTCTTAAAATAATTTTCAATTTTTCAATATTATATGTGTTGATTCATAAAGCGTATATAGACATGTAATAACTTCTTTAAAATATAATTATTATATATTATTCTTTCGAATATACTTTTAAAATGGCATTTCACTATTATATTTGGTGTTATTACAATTCCCACAGTCATATAATGGTTACTATCCAACAGTCTAGTAATGGTCATGTAATAGTCAGATCATAATGGTCTTATTTCCCTTTACACTCTATATGTATTCCACCATTATCATAGTTCATTATCCACTAATTCAATTCCAATGGTTATATAATTCCTTATATAATGTTTATCATATTCCTAACTACCCACATTCTTTTGATAAACTTTTAATAGGAGTGATCTTCATAGGTGAAATCTATCCTATTATGTTTTTATTAGTGTGTGTATTTTTATTTGGTGTTTATAACACCATAATATTCTTTTATTTTCTGGAAAATATTATTTCATGATGTGTAATATTCCAATATAATATAAACACCTTATGTGATTTTATCAAAAAAACATAATAAAACATTCATTATAAAATATGAGTTCTTTTACTAATAACAAAAGAAATTTTTTGGATTGTTTCATTCTCTCCATATTAAAAATATATTACCCTTTAAATACGTGTCTTGACTCAAGATAAATAGGGATATCTTTTCTTCATTTTGTCTTCATGATCCCATGTTTATTCTTTGAACCTATAATATCTCCCTGAGACTTTCACTAGTCAGTTTTTCTTATTTCTTAATACATTTTGGATTCTATATATAATATGGATTTATTTATCTTCATATGAATGTTCAAGTTACAATTCCAAATAGTGTACACATATTATATTTTTTTGTACAATAAATAATTTCTTTACAGTTACATGTGGGAGACATCATGAAAAGTTTTATGACTTGGAGGTATTTCTAATTAGTAGGAAACTTTTCCAACATGCTCTAGAATATCAAATGGTCTAAGGTATATTTGAAAGAATTTTCCCTTGTTTTTGAATCTCATGACCCCATTCCATCAGGATATTTTTATAAATTCACGATCCCCCACATTAAATTATTTGTCATTCCATTGATTTCTAACATAACTCTTTTGAAGACCCTAAGAATCGTTGATATGTTTTTGGATCACTTGTATCTTCTCCATTGTGTCTTTTACAATTTCACATAATAACAGTTTTCCTTCTCCAAATTTATCCCAACATGTTGTAGTTATAAGAATTTTCTTATAGAGTTCTTTATATAGATCATTTTTTAAAGTCAATTGAAAACTATTTTTATAGAAGATTTCAAAAAAGTGAAAAATATTTAACCACAATCCCATGAAAATAAAGTGAGATAGCCCATAACATGTCATCAAATGTTGGAATAGTCATCTCAGATTGCTCAACAGTTTATGGATAAAAATCTTTTCTAAGGTTAACTATTTTATTAATAGAATCTTGAATGCACCTACAAAACATAAAACTAAATCATGGATCATGGTCTGGAATATATGGGATACGCACCTTTGTATAGAATCTCAGTTCCCCCTCTTGAACAATAATAAACTAAGGGAAATTTCAATTTTTCATAGATTTATATTCTTTTTAATCATAATAAAATATATTTATGATTTCTAGATCTTCTATAGTAAGAATGGTTCTCAAAATAAGAAGGGATATGATTAAATTTTTACCATATTTTATGAATTTCATGTGAATATTTACCAAGCCCTTGATTAATAATATCCTAAAATATATAACATATTAATAACTATAGGGTATTTCTAACTCAATGCATCATTATCATTGTTTGATTTTTCATGGAAATAATTAATTAAATAATTATATTAATTAAGAATATCAAACCATCTCCCTCATCTTATGATTAATTAATTTTTTTTGTAAATATATACATTAGACAATGGGGTTTTGTGTATATATCACACTTTTTCACATAAATATAATGTATATATATATTTAATGAAAATATAATTATATATAACTACAAATCATGTGTAGGATAATTCAACTCATGATGCTTTAAATATTTAGATGCATAAGAAATCACTTTTTCATTTTTCATGAGTACACATCCAAGTCCTTACAAGGATACACCACCATAAATGATAAATCCTTTCCCATTAAAGGGTAATGTTTGAACATGTTCACTAAAAAACCATTCTTCAATTCAGCGAAACTTTCTTCACACTCAATTGTTCGAAATAAAACTTATAATCACACCTACCTTAAATACCTTGAGGGGGTGAATTGTGGTATGAAATTTTTTAAAAAAGTCCCCCTTTAGAAATTATTTTATCAATAAACAAAACAGACTTTTCTCTCTTTCCCGTAGAACTGTATGAACAGAAATGATATCATTCATGAGACACAACAATTTCACTTGGTTCACCATCACTAGGCTACATCAAAAGAGCATACAATGGGAATTTTCAAATGTAGCTAATTTATTAATTCTCACTACCAATTCAATGTTTGGGATAGATCAATTTTATATCCAGGTTCACTATCTTTATAATTTTTAAGGATATATCTACACTTCCAAGGTTCACTACCACAACCACTCTTTAAATGGATCACTTCCATTGAAAAGGATCACTATCTTCCATTTCCTTTTCTCAAAACTCCAGAAAAGATCCACACACAATTTATGGGAATGTAGTTCCCTTAATTATCAATAATGAATATATCCTAAGTTGTAAATATATTCTATATTGGAGTTTTACTTTCACCCACATCATGAATACCAATTTACCATAACTTTAATGGGAAATCCTTTCTCCCTCGTACAACTCTTTCTTTCACATAACCTTTGATTGTCTTGAATGAAATTTTGTCACCTTGAGTGGAACATTTATGATTAGTCAAAAAATCCCAAATTTAGAAAAACATTTGGTTTGTTATGAAACATACAACTTTTTCATAACATTTGGTTTATTGTGAAACTTCCTCTTCATGAAAGACTTACACTTTTCACGCACCTCCAATCATCATGAATAAACAAATTTTTTTGCACTTATAATATATTGCAATCATTGTTTCATGAAACACTCCTTGGCCAAATGTTCTTTTATTTTAACCATACTCTCTTTCCATGAAACTACCATTTAACAAAAATCTTACGTGATTCAGGGCCAAGAATTTCTATAAGGGTTAAGCTGTCAAACTGATGGAGGTAGCCACCAATTTATAGACCAATCTGTCCCTAATTTCAAATTCTTTACATTCCATCCTTTATGCATGATGGAAATATAATATTTTTGAGGAAATCCTACCTTGAACACAACTTCATTTGAGAGTTGAAATTAATATTTTGATTTCACATTTAGTTTGTAAGCTTCTTTCACACCAACTTATGTGTGAAACTGTTATGTTATGCCAAATCCATATTTTTCACACTATTTTTTCTTTTTTTTATTTTAATGTAGTGATACTGAGTCCTATATTATATGAAATATTGAAAATCAACATCACTATTAAAAATAACCTTTTCTTTTTATGCAAAGATACATTATCTTCCAAAAACACCTTTTTCCATCCTCCATAATTTGGATGACAAAAATTTGGAAAACCCTAGGAAAAAATTCCATATTGTATACGCTATTTTTGTACCACATCCAAAGCATCCATTACATTATCTTGTATCGTTGTCAACATAATTTGTCAAAAATATCATATAAACTCCACAACTATCCATGGAAACCTATTTTTTCAATAAAAAAATCAACCCAAAAACTCTATAATGTTACATTAAGGGAATTTTACACAACAAAACATAACACCTTTTCAAGTTAACTTGGTCAGTGGATTAAAATATGTGAAATTTTTTTCAAAAAATTTATATAGTGTCCTACCAGACAAATGAAAATATGAATCAAAATATCTATTATTTGTCGATAGCACTCCATTATGTCCTTAGTATTTTCCAGATCCGCGAATATTCCTTCACTGGTCATAATGTGTCACAAGAATGCTACTTGTTGTAACCCAAAGTCACATTTAATGAATTAATCAATAAACCAATTTTCCTAGGAGTTTTTAATATGAACCTTATATGATGCTCATAATCCTAATATTTTTGGAATATATAAGAATATCATCGATAAGGACCACTAAAAATTTATCAAGGAAGTACCTAGAATCTCTTTTTATCAAATCCATAAATATAACTAGAGAATTACTCAATAAATATAAAATAATAAAAAAATACTAATTTAAAGGTCTAGTTTGGAAGGAAATCATTGTTATATCCTCTTTCATCATCCAAAAATAATGATATACCCTGATAGAATATCAATATTGTAGAATAATTGAGACCCCTGAATCTGGTCAAATAGATAATCAATATCCAGAAGAGAGTATTTTTTTTAATTATTATGATTGTATTATATTCTCTATAATTGATGTATAAATTTATTAATCTATCCTTATTCTTCAAAAAACAAATAGGATCTCTTCAAGGAGACACACTTGGTTGCATAAAACCTTTCTCCAAAATATATTGTAGTTTCTTATTAAATTCCCCAATCTCCATATATTCCATTCTATATGTGGTATTTGATATTGGGTTGGATCCAGGTATGAGTTCAATTGGTAGCTCTACCTATATTTCATGGGGAGTTATAAGAAATTATTTAGGGATTACATAAATTTATTCCCTAAAAATGGGTAGAATTTATATATTTATACTTTCACTTTCTTCTCCTTCATTACCAATCATTTCAACATAGAAGGTTGCATTTTGGGGGTTATAATAAAACATGGGTTAGGATGTATCTCCTTTTAAAATGATTATAGGTTGTCCCTTCAAGAAAAATTAAATTTTATTTCTTCTAAAATATATCATGTAATTATATTTCAATATCCCATCCATCCCTAATATTTTGTAAAATTCTACCATTGGAATGAAAATTGACATTAAAGATAGATTGTACTCACAAAGTTTAATAGATAAAATTCTATATATCCTTGATTCTTTAATAGTTCCTCTAAGTTTTTTATCAAAAAACGTGACCACTAGTAGTTCAAGGTTTAGTTTTATGTTCTTTGAAAAAAATTATGATATAATGGATTGTGTATAACCAAAACCAAATATTGCACTTATTGACATTATGTGTGTGATGAGTGTACCTACCACTACATCATTTAGAGAATAGAATTTAGTGACTGTGATTACAAAATAATAAAAATTCTCCCTTGGACTCTAATAATGTTTATGGGGGATTGCCTCTATTGTCTTTTCATTTGGGTCCTGGTTAATGAAATGTCCATGAACCCATTGTAAGAACCTAGTTCTTATTTTCAGGTATGATTTTCCTTTTCTGGTTGTTTTTAAAAAAAAATGAAATTCTAGAAATTTTCTAAGTACATGTCATGTACATTATGAGTACACTCCATGTACTTCCTTGCCACAGCAGGCTGTGATGACCGTGTAATATCCACACACACGGCTATGTGGGAGTGACTTGGAGGTTGCTTAAAGCGGAGTACAGAAAAGGCAAGTACACATCGTGTACTTTAAAAGTACACGATGTGTTCTTTTTTTCATTAAACGCACCGGGGTCACGTCTAATCACCAGAACTCACTCCTTTGAGGTCTCGTTCGACCGAGAGAACCCGTACGTCTATGGATCTTCGATGAACCCCCGAGCCTCCATCTGTCCTCTAATTCGAACACCATTTATTGTATTGGAATTGAATCGGTGAGTTCTCTCTTCTCCTAGGGAATCATCTTCTAATTTCTCCTTTCTCATGAGATATTGTAGGTTGAATGTTTTAGACATTTTCTTAGATATATGGTGTTCTAAGGAGACTCAATCTTCAAGTTTCAAGCATATTAATCTCCTGACACCGAGGTAGGTGGTTTGTTCCTTTTTTTGAAAGTCATTGAGTTTTATGTGCAAATTTGCTCAATACCCATGAACGGGGTATTGCACATTTACCGTTTTGGAACTTTTGTTTCTCTAATATGATATTATGACTGAGTAGTTGATTATTGATTATGAATAGAATGAATTGTTGTGCTTTGGATTCATTGTTGTGCACGTTTTTCTTGTTTCGACCTTTGTGTCTTTCTTTTCTATTAGTCAGTTTTTTACTTTCCCATGCCTAGTATTGTAGGATGGTGTGACTTTTGTTCTGTTATCCAATTGTGTTGTATAATTCTATCCAAGTAGTTCATGAGGTTTACCTTGTCTATTACACAATGCTACACTTTCTTGACTTACACAAGGCCATGAGGACCTGGTGTATAGATGATAGGGAGGATGGGAATAAGGTATTCTCCAGAGTGTCTTTATAAATTACAATGTGAGACCATAGTGGGAATTGACGTTTAGTGCTTCCACAGAGTGTATGTAGTTCCTCGATGTGGAACATAGGGGGAATGTTAGATTGAGTTCTTCCCTAGAGAACCTTCAGTATCGATACGAGACTATAGGAGGAATTGACTATGAGTGCTTCCTCGGAGAGTCCATACTTAAGCTGAACCAAAAGGGTTAGACTGAGTGTACTACCTAGAGGGTCGCTTGTAATTGTTTGGTAGGACCAGAGGGGATAAGCTGTGTGTACTTCCTAGAGGGTTACCTTGTTTTAGCTGCATGTTTGTGCTGTTAGGTAGGACCAAAGGGGATTGGTTGTGGTTACTTCCCAAAGGGTTACCTCTTGTGTTTATCTACATTGATTAGCTATTGCATGTTTTGAGGTGATTTGAATGCTTTGAATTGTTGATTGGTTACTGTTGAATACTTCCTTATTTACTGCCTTCTTTAATTCAACTGCCATATACTCACTGACTATTAGGCACAAATATCATGGTGGTTTCCTCCTGGGATTTAGTCTCACACCCTATTTGGGACATGATTTTCGGCCCAAACAGATTATATTGTTGCAGGTATAGATAAGGGAAAGCGCCCTTCTACTTTAGGTACATGACTTGTTGTGGAGATGAAGAGAATGGGACCAAGCTATGGCTTGCAATGATGTGGAGTTTATCTACTTTATTTTGCACTTTGGTTTAGCATGATTGTATTCCAGCATTGTGACTATTTTGGCAATTTTCCTAGACATATTATCATGAATAATTTTATATATATGTTCTCTAGTTTATACTTTCAGTCTTCTTTTGTTTATCTTTGTATTATATTATTACTACTTCCGCTCTTTTATGTATTTGTTTACTTTTACTATGTACTCTACCAAGGAGGGCATAGTTTCCACACTATCACACTCATGGACATTGCTTCTAGTCGACAGCCTATGGCGTTCAGGGAAATGCACTTGAGGCCATATGACCAACCAGGTACGGGGTGCCTTTAGGTGGCTTCCGAAATCAAAATGTTACAAATTGGTATTAGAGGGATTCTTTTCTTATTTACATACTATTTAGAGCCTTTATCCAGGGATATAACCGAATTGGTACTTGGTATTAAGATGTTCCTGGGAGTATCTAACTCGTGTATAGGGAAAAGCCAATCTACCTCGTTTAATTTCAATTGTTCTGGTTTTGAAATTATTATAGTTGATTTGATTTCACCTTGAGTGATTCACATGATTTGTGATGTTATTGTTGATAATATTAAGGTTTTATTTCTATTTCAACCTGATGAGGTGAGGGTATGCCATCTCATGCATCATATAGGCACATGCTATAAATCACATTTCATGCATTTTTTTCATTCCATCTAGGATGCATTAGTGATTGAATATTGTTGTAATAGATTTTGTGTAAAATATTCTTGCTGTTGTGATAGTTTCCATGATAAAATACGTGTTGTTTGATAGGGTATTGTTTTGTTAAACTTTTTCTTGATTAGAAGCCAAGATTTGGTTCTAGAGGTGTTATGGGCCCTCATGGACTAGAATTTGATGGATAATTGCTCTTTTTTCTTTATTATAATGTCTATAAAATGCCAAACATTGATTTGTGGGGAGTATGGGCCCTCACAGATCGGAATTTGGCACTTTCAATGTTCGTTTCAGTGTTTTCTGGGTTCTGAAGTAGTTTCTGAGGCTTACTATCAGGAAAAACATAGAATACAAATCGTGTAATGTTAACTACACACCATGTGTTCTTCTATTTAGGAAGAAGCAGTTTTTCTTAAGTACACACTGTATAATTTATGTACACGCCATGTAGTCTCTAACCTTGTCTTAGGCTGTGTGGGTTGAGACATGGAATGGGGAAATCCTGTAGTAAACATGCCATGTATAGTCCATACAATCCGTTTTGTGTTTAACCCATGCCCACTCGTGTTACTAACAACACAGGTTGGTCGAGCCTTGTCTAATACATGTCGTGTGCCTTATAAACACATCGTGTATTCTGACCAAGTACCTGGCCATGTCACAAACAACATGGTTCAGTGTTATCTTTTCAAATACATGTGATTTCTATCTGGAACATGCTATGTAGTGTGAGTCGTGTGTGAGGCCATGTCACTAACAACACGGGCCAAGTGAAGCTTATCTAGTACATGCCGTGTAGGAGTTGTAAATGCTGTGTAGTATTGTCTTAAGAGAGCTGTGTGGCTTAACAATGTCAAATGCCTCAGACAGGGGAAGATGATTCAGGTACACGTTGTGTGTTAAGACAACACGCTATGTGTTTGGGGTGTTACACGACCAGTTTAGGAAGAAGTGCATGCCCATGTAAATGACTTAAGGGAACACGTCGTGTAGGAAATGTATATGTTGTGTAGTCATGTTTTGAAAAACATGAGTTCATTATTCCTCATGTTCACTTCTTATACTCCTTTTTTTTCCAGTCCTTGATATCTTGATCTAAGGTGTGTTCTTGACCTTACAGAGTCATGACACCGAGATTCCCTCTGGTTGTACACCTATTTTCAGGTGGGGATCAGACACCAGACATGGCCGATCAGGGACTACCTACAGATCCTCCAATTTTTCCAGCCTTGGCACCAGCCATTTTACTTGACATAGGTGCTGATGCACAGTTTAGGGAGGTCTTCTTGGGGATTATGAAGACCTTTCAGGGAGCATTGCCTCTTTCCCCTTCTATGGCTGATTTGACGTGGGTCTTCAAGAAGTAGCATCCTCCCACTTTATTAGGGGAAGGAGGACCTCAGTCTGGAGAGTCATGGGTAGAATCCATTCTGATGATCTTTGAGCATCTAGAGACACCTCCAGAGATGAGGTTCAATATCGCTACCTATATTCTTCAGGAATCTTCCAAGAGGTGGTGGGATGTGATCTCACAAGCAGGACGTGAGCAAGTTATGGCGTGGGATGAGTTTCAGTGCATCTTCTTTGACTACTTCTATCTGGAGACCCTGAGGGCCGATCAAGCCTGAGATTTTATGAGTCTGGAGTAGAGTAATCTTTATGTTAGGGAGTATTCCTCCCACTTTATGGAGCTGCAACACATCATGCCTATTCCAGGAGTTGATCAGTTGTTCATGGAAATGAAGTTCAAGGATGGTCTGAGGCATGACATCCGATCGTAGGTAAACATCTTCCGGTGGACTTCTATCACTTCTATAGTCAACCAGGAGCTCATAACATAGGAAAATATGAGGGATTATGGAGTTGTGAGCTAGGAAGGCTATACATCTGGGGTTAGTGTTCCTCCTACTGACAACAGGAAGAACTACAGGAGTCTTCACGCAGTGGTGCGAGTAGGTGAGACACTTCTTCTAGTAGCCAGGTAGTGTGCTACCAGTGTAGAAAGAGAAATCATATGAGGCCACATTTCTCGAGAGACCCAGTGGAGTGCCGATCTTGTGGAATGATAGATCATATTAAACACTTCTGTCAGATCTTTTATCTAGCAGTTGGCGATAGGGGTCCTTCTATGACTCCTCGTTCAGGAGAAACTCCACCAGTTTCTCACCAGTCTGGGAACTAGAGTTCCTCCAGTCATTTAGGGTGAGGTGGAGGTCGTGGACATGGTATCTAGTCGCCCGGTTTTCAGCGACATCAGGATGGATCAGCTCAAAGTGGTCAGGTAGGGTCACAGGGCCATGGTACGGGCTAGAATTTTGCATTGGGGCAGACCCAGCAAGAGCAGGATCCCGGACCTACTACAGTTCGAGGTACGGTCTTAGTAGCCTTAGTTTTAGCTTCAACTCTTTTTTATACAGGGGCTTCCCATAGCTTCATATCTTTTTTTGTCGTGGAGAGACTTGTGGTTTAAATCTTTTCTTATACTGATATCTTGATTCTAGAAATTCTTTTGAGGACAAGAACGGATAGTATACGTAAGTGCAGAGAGTTACCTCTACAGGTTGATGGGTGTCACTTTTTATGGGACCTATATGTACTAGAGATGACTGGTTGTGATGTCGTTCTCGGAATGGACTGGCTAGTTCCCTTATAGGCAGCCTTCAACTGTTATCACCAAATGGTGAGTTTCATATCACCAGAGGGTGGATCTTTTATTTATAGGGGCGAATGAGATGTCTTGGAAAGCCGAGCGGGTCCAGAGAATCATGGGTTGGGAGGAGTTACAGCCCAGATTGCTAGTGTATATCTGGATGACCAGGGAACTTCATAGTTATTCTTTCCTCCAGTGGTGGTTCATTTCAAGGATGTCTTTCCAGATGAGTTTTCATGTTTTCCTCTGGAGCATTAGGTATACTTCTCGATTGATCTTGTGCCAGGAGTATCGCAGGTGTCCATTCCTCTTTATAGGATGACTACACCTGAGTTGCAGGAGCTCAAGAAGTATTTGAAGGAGTTGCATGCAAAGGGTTTTATCTGACCCAGTACTTCTCCTTGGGGATAGACTGTCCTATTTGTGAAGAAGGATGACGGTACCATCAGGATTTGTGTGGACTAACAGAAATTGAACTAGTTGATGGTCAAGAACCGATATCCCTTGCCTAGGATTAATGATATCTTTGATCAGCTTCGAGGAGCCTGGGTGTTCTCAAAGATTTACTTGAGGTCTGGATATCATCATTTTCACATAAGACCATCATATATACCCATCACAGCCTTCCGGATAAGGTATAGTCTATACAAGTATATGGTTATGTCATTCGGTCTCACGAATTCTCTTGTAGTTTTCAGGGCACTGATGAACCGAGTGTTCCATCCATACATGGATTCTTTCATGGTGGTCTTCATGGAAGATATCTTAGTGTACTCTCACACTCGATATGACCATGCTAACCATATTGAGATCATTTTGATTACACTGAGAGATCATCAGTTATATGCTAACCTCTCAAAGTACCACTTTTGGATGGATCAGATTCACTTCATGGGTTATGTTATCTTAGAGTCAAGAGTATCGGTTGACCCACAAAAAGTGAGAGTTGTAGTTTCTAGGGAGAATCCAAAGAACTTCTTTGAGATGATAATTTTTTAAGGATGGCTGGATACTATAGACATTTCATAGAGGACTTTTCACGCTTAGCAGCACTGCTTACGGGTCTGACCAAGAAGGGTGTGAAGTTCATGTTGTCAGATTCTTGTGAGTCTGCCTTTCAGGAGCTAAAAGGGAGGCTGAATTCAACATTGATACTAGTATTTCTAGAGCTAGGAAAGATCAATACTATGTATTGTGATTCTTCACGTATCGAGCTGGGATCTGTGCTTATGCAGGGGGAAGGAGTTGTTGCGTATGGGTCTCGGCAGTTCCGACCACAAGAGAGGAATTACCGGACAAACGATCTTGAGTTAGTCATGGTTGTGCATGCCTTACGTTGTTGGGGACATTATCTTTTGAGAGATCATTTTGTGGTTTTCACCAACCACAAGAGTCTCAAATATATCTTCACTCAGTGTGATTTGAATTTGAGACAGCGTAGGTGCGTTGAGTACCTACAGTCCTTTGACTTTGAGCTAGCCTATACGCCTGGGAAGGGCAACACAGTGGATGATGCATTGAGCATTAGGACTTAGATACAAGAAGTTCAGGAGGCCAGTAGTTAGTGGTAGCTTAAAGCACTATTCTATGAGATTCATTTACAGCTTCATGACAGTCAGGGGAAGACGTTTCTTTCTTATGTAGTTGTTACCTCTACTCTTCTTGATCGATTTCTAATGAGGTGGCTATCAGATTCTGAAGTCCTAGTCCTAAGGGAGAGTGTGTTAAGAGAGGACCCTTTTTCTTGAGTGACCGTAGGTGAGGATGAGATCTTGTATTTCTAGGGTTGCATATGGGTGCCAGAAGACATATGGAAGGAGCTGATCCAGGATTTTCATTGCTATGTTTGGGAAGTTCATACTGGTGTCACCAAGATGTATTGTGATCTACACCGTCAGTATTGGTGACCAGGTATCAAGAGAGACTTTTTTGGTTTTTTCATGAGGTGTTCCACTTGTCAGTAGGTGATGGCAGAGCATCAGTGACCAGAAAGGATTTTACAGCAGTTACCTATTCCCAAGTGGAAGTGGAATGACGTCGCGATGGACTTAGTGACCGGCTTTCCAAGGTCACCTCAGGGGAATGATGTTGTTTGGGTTGTCATTGACAGACTCACGAAGGTTTCTCAATTCTTTCCAATATAGGAACCCTTCAATTTTGATGAGCTAGGATGGTTTTATATCCAAGATATTGTATTTATTCATGGAGTTTCACACTATATTGTTTCTTATAGGGATGCATGTTTGACTTCTCTAGTCTGGCAGGGGCTTCAGAAGTCTTTGGGTACACTAGTACTTTCGAGTACAAACTACCACCCCCAGAAGAATGTCCAGTCCGAGCGTATGATTCATCTTCTTGAGGACATTCTTTGAACATGAATTCTAGATTTTGGAGGTTCTTGGGAAAATAACATACCTCTTGTGGAGTTTTCCTACAATACAAGTTTTCAAGAAACTATTTGGAAAACACCTTATGAGGATTTGAATGGTAGGCCATGCTGATCACCCTTATATTGGATGGAGGAAAGAGAGGTATCTTTTCTAGGACCTCGTCTTGTTCAGAAGGCCACAGACCAGTTAGAGTTGATTCAGAAGAGGATGGCTACTACACAATCTCAACAGAAGTTTTATACTGATCAGCAGAGACGACTTCTAGAGTTTGAGGTTGGGCATCAATTTTTCCTACATGTCACACCGAGGTTGGGACACAAGAGGATTAAGAGATTTGGTAAGCTTTCACCGAGGTACGTTAGGGCCGTTTGAGGTGTTGGAGAGAGTTGGGCCGATTGCCTATCGGTTGTAGTTGCCTCAGAGGTACCAGGCTATGCATGACGTCTTCCACGTTTCTCAGCTTTGATGTTACTTTTCAGTCCCATCTCATGTATTTCCACCCAAGGAGGTTGATCTCGAAATGGATGCATCATTTGCAGAGCATCCTATCTGGATTGTGGATCATAGTACAAAGGTTCTTCGTGGCCGATAAGTTCCTCTAGTACGAGTGTTATGGTAGCACAGGCGGTTGCAGGATGAGACATGGGAGAGGGAGGCCGATGTAAGAGCACAATGTTTAGAACAATTCGATGTTTCTTCTTCAATGCCACATTAGAGAAATTTAGGGATTAATTTCTTTAAGGGGGAAAGTTTGTAAGAAATTGGATATTCTTTTCAGGTATGATTTTCCATTTCTGGTCATTTTTAAAGAAAAAGGAAATTCTATAAATTTTCTAAGTACACCCCATGTACTTTATGAGTACATGTCGCATACTTCCTTGTCGCAGCAGGCTGTGTGCTGGCTGTGTAACAGACACACACACGACCGTGTGGGAGTGACATGGAGGCTGCTTAAATAGGAGTAAAAAAAGGCAAGTACACGCCATGTACTTTACAATTACTTGTTGTGTACTTTATTTTTTTTCATTTAACACACAGGGGTCACATCTATTCACTAGAAATCATTATTTTTAGGTCAAATTCAACTGAGATAACCTTTAAGGCCATGGATATTTGATGAACCCCTGAGTCTCTATCCTTCCTCTGATTCGAACAATGTTGATTGCTTTGGAATCGCATCGGTGATTTCTCACTTCTCCTAGAGCATCATCTTCTTATTTCTCCTTTCTCAGGACATATCGTGGGTTAAACATTTTAGACATATTATTATATCTATAGATTTATAAGGAGATTAATGACTATAGGTTCAATTATATTAATCTCATAACCCCAAGGTAGGTGGTTTTTGCCTTTCTATTGAAATTCTTTGAGTTTTATGTGAATATTTTCCGAATACCCATAAACGGGGTATTGTGCGTTTATAGTTTTGGACCTCTGGTTTCTATGCTATGCTGGTATGCTTGAGTAGTTGATTATGGATTTTGAATAGGGTGAATTTTTGTGCCTTGGATGTATTGTTGTACACGTTTTTCTTGTTTCAACCTCTGGGTATTGCTTGCCTGTTATGCTATTATTTACTTTCCCATGCCTAGTATTTTAGGATGGTGTGACTATTGTTCTGTTATCCTAATGTGTTGCAGAATTCTACACAAGTAGTTCATGAGGGTTACCTTGGTCGTTATGCGCTGATACACTTTCTTGACTTACACAGGGCCATGAGAACCTGGTGTATAGACCATAGGGAGGATGGATGTAAGGGATTCACTAGAGTGTCTTTATAAATTACGATGCGAGACCATAGGGGGAATTCACATTGAGTGCTTCCCTAGAGTGCTTGTAGTTCCATGATGCGGGTCACAGGGCGAATGTGATGTTGAGTGCTTCTCCAGAGCACCTTTAGTACTGATATGAGACTATAGGGGAATAGATGGTGAGTTATTCCTCTGAGAGTCTATGCTCAAGCTGAACCAGAGGGGTTAGACTGAGTGTACTACCCAGAGGTTTGCTTGTACTTGTTAGGTAGGACCAGAGGAGATAGGTTGTGAGCACTTCCCAGAGGGTTACCTTGTGTTAGCTACTTTTTTGTGCTGCTAGGTAGGACCAGAGGGGATAGGCTATGGGTACTGCCCATAGGGTTACCTGTTGTGTATATCTACTTTGATTAGTTGTTCCATGTTGTGTGGTGATTTGAATGCTTTGAATTGTGGATTGTTTACTACTGATTAATTCCTTGTTTATTGCCTTCTATAATTTGCCTTCCATATACTCACTGACTGTTAGGCAGAGATCTCATGGTGGTTGGCTACTGGGATTTAGTCTCACACTCTGTTTGGGCCATGCTTTTGGGCCCAAACAGATTATATTGTTACAGGTATAGATAAGGTAAAGAACCCTTCTTCTTCAAGTACATGACTTTTTGTGGAGTTGGAGAGCATGGGATTAAGTTATGGTTTGCGATGATGGGGAGTTTATCTGCTTTCTTTTTCACATTGGTTTATCACGGTTTTATTCCATCATTGTGACTTGTTTGGATATTTTATTAGACATATGTATCATTCATCATTTTAAATATATGTTCTCCAGTTTATACTTTCAGTCTTTTGCTGTTTATCTTTATATGATATTATTAGTGCTTCCTCTATTGTATGTATTTGTTTAATTCTACTGCATACTCTACCAATGAGGACATAGTTTCCCCACTATCACACCCAAGGTCCACACTGCTAGTCATCAGGCTCTGGAATTTGGGAAAATACTCTTGAGGCCCTGTGACCAACTGAGTATGGGGCACCTCTTGGTGGCTTCTGGAACTAGGACATTACACCACACTTGAATCATTGCACTATAGTTGTTCTTGGATCATATTCCCTCTCTCAGTTTCATTCTAATGTTAAGGATTTAGGTCCTGATACAAGTTTTTGTAACACCCCAAGCTTCCACGGTACGTTTCCCTTCGAATAATGCGATAGCGTGTGTTGTACGCAACCTCGAGTTCTAACACACACCACAACTAATTAAACTAGCCGTTGTGAATAGTAATACCTAATTTTTGAAATCATATATATTTTATATTTTAGAATGGACTTCATTTTTGGATTCTGAATATCTAAATTAGCCTAGGGTGAAATTTTGGTACATTTCGGATAACTTTCATATTTTGATGAATAGTGAAAATTTCTAAATTTTAATTAAAAACAACTTTTTTAATCAAAATAATTAATAGTGATAAATTGTGAATTTGAGTGGTTTTAAAGTATATTTAGAATATATTTTTACCATTTAATATAATGTTGGTCATTGGACATAATTTTACAATTAAACCGAACATAAACAAGTGTCAATCTTTTAATAGTTATTATCTCTTAAAAAACACGCTTTTTGTTTTGACAGCGGGAATTAATTTTAAATTAATTTCTGCCACTTATGTGTTTTGAATTTAGAAAAATGGATTCCATATTTGGAATCAGGATGTTCAAATTGTGTAAATAGGTAACTTTTATTTTTAGACATTTTGAATAGTTACTGTGGTAAATATTTTATTTACCATGGTTAAAGGGTAAATCCGGTAAATAAGGGTTAAAAAAAATAATATTATAATAATACAAAATTACCCTAAAACGTGTCTTAACCCTATTGGTTGATACATGGTCGACCATGGGAATCTTTGGGTCTATTTTGGGACCCCATGGATCCACTTGTAAGTGATAATGACACATTATATTAATAAAGCTTAAATAAAAATAAAAATGGAATAAGCTTACATCTTTTAGAAGAACAATTTTTACATAGGGTTATACATGTTGGAATTTCGTTTATAAATATTCATTAGAAAGATAAAAAGATTTCCTACATAATGATAGTTTATTTATAATTTTTAAACATTAAATAATATATTTTATTTATGACACAATGATGATGTAGTAATTACTATAATAGTGAAAAATTAAAATAATTGATATAATAAATACCCAAATAAATATAATATGAAACTTTAAATGAATTAAACTAATTTTCTAGGATAATATGATATATTAGGATTGATTTAATTGACTTTTTTCGAAGTAATCAATCTGTTATGAGTTTCACAAAAATCAACTATTGAATAGTGTCAAAATTGACATAAAAGAGTTCTTAAAACAAATATTATATTATTAATTGATATTAAATTCCTAAAAATCTAAGGTTCTGCCAATAGACTTATATTATGATAGGTTAATCATTAATGGACCACTTGGGGGTCTCTTGGATGTATATAGTAAGTTTATTAACCATATTATATAAAAATATAAAGAGACATTGTAAAACTGAAACTAATTAACTTAGAGTTAATACTTAAAGATAAGGTTAATATAAGTACCCAAACCTGTCTAAATTCTATTGGATGAGTTGTTTTCGACCTATCACCACATCATCCTTTGAATAGTCAACTTTAGAGCCTTTGGAAACCGAATATGAATTTATTATAAATTAATATTTCTAGCTTTTCCAAAGGTGCCCCTCACCCCTCTTATAAAAGGGCACTCCTCCTTCTCTTTTCCTCACACCTCTCAAGCCACTTGGCTCGTCCAAACTCTGCCCAAATAATCTCCCCACATCCCTATCCTCCTCCTTGAAGCTTCCCCCCTAGGCAGCAATCATTTCAAGAAGTCCTTTGGTTCCAACCAAAGTGAGTTACCTAAATTAAAGGAGGTTAACCTACCCCAACCAAGGAAAAGTACAAGGTAAGGGTTATTTCACAATCTCTTCATTATCCGAGGTTGTTTATACATAATCATCTACTGGGATTTCTTTATCATCCACATCCATGTTTCTTCGAAATGTATTTCAAAACATATTTATTATTTACAAGAATATGGGTTAAATTCATTTATACCCTTGTTTGACTTTTTGTAAGAGGTTTATAAAGGAATATTTCCGTCGTTTTCAAAACAAGGTCCTTTTTGACCTTTTCGACAGAATTAAGATAAGAATGTTTTTTTTACTTATACGGTGGCTGCGGTTATTTTCCGCCGTTATAAAATCGTCAAAGCTTTCCTTACAAGCTTACAAGAATATTTTCAAGAAAATGTTTTATTTTATATGGCTCTTAAATGATTTCAAAAATAGAAAGAGATATTTCTCTAAAAAGTGTTTTGATTTCATCTATGTCAACATCCTTTAATAGATTTTACGCTTATTTGAAGCTTATTTATTATAATACAAAACTTCTATATTGTATTAAAGGTTTTGTGATATGTTTGACTATGGATGTGCTATTTTATACCATTCATAGTTTATGGTGAAACTATTGACATTTCGTATGCTAGTTTTAATCCGAATGTTTATGTTATATTTCAAACTTTTCTTCAGATGAATGTGCTAAACAAGTATGTTCCGGGTTGGGGACCGGTAAAAGTAAGCCCTCCAGGTTGGGGACTGGTAAAAGTAAGCCCTCCAGGTTGGGGACTGGTTAAAGTAAGCCCTCCAGGTTAGGGACTGGTAAAATTATGCCCTCCGGGTTGGTGTCCGGTTATTAGAGGCACTCCGGGTTGGTGTCCGGTTATTAGAGGCACTCCGGGTTGGGTTCCGGTTAGAAGTAACCCCTAGGTCTTGGGATGAGGCCTAGACAAAGAAATTAACGTTTAGAATTATGCATTCCAACATTATGAAAGTGGTTATTGATATTGCATGTGATTATTCGATTAGTAGAATATCCATGTGAACAAGTAAATGGCATTATTTCATTTTACTTTTTCCATACTATGTTGAAGTTCAATTTTAAAAGGCTTTTGTTTTAGTAATGCATTGCCTTAAATGTTTATGCTTATTTTGAATATTCCGCTATATTGTTATCCTTACTGGGCATTTGAGCTCACCCCTTTTTTATGTTTTATTTTTCCCAGGTAGTGAAGAGGTAAATTATGAATGACTTGCAGGGATATTATGAGGGGTTAATAGTGTGGATATGAAGACTTTGTTGTTGTAGTAGTTTTTCACTTTGGAATGTAATGTAAAACTTAATGATTATATCTAGTGTTTCCAAGACTACTAAACCAATCGGTCTTTCGGGATTTGATCTTTTTTGTGATCATTCCAATGTTATGTAATTAATGCACCGACTCTGGGTAGCTGGGGTCGGGGCGTTACAGTTGGTATCAGAGGAAGTTTAGTACAAACCTTGGAAGCTAGATTTAGATAAACTCTGATTAGAGCACGTAGACCTAAGATGAACTTTGAGGATTAGTATAGAAGAACTTCCTAGAATTTTGGTATTGTAGAGATTTTGTGAGTTTTCCAAGCAATACATCCCTGTCTGGATACGAGCAGGTAGAGGCGGCTCTGGCACAGATGTACCTAGGGGTAAAACCCGAAAACACCGCTTTGAGCTAGACTCGAACGGGAACTGGTGCACGACAACGGGCCTTGCTGTACTCTTGGTTACGACACTCCCGGGGGATATGCTTAGGATAACTCTCATTTTCTTTACAAATCATTTTGAAGGGATTATGAGTATATACTTCCTCAAAGAAAACATTTTTATGGATTATATCCATAAATAGTTCAATTTATGTTAAGTGTTTTATAAGTATGGGATTATGTATTTTGATTCATAAACTGATCTAGTTTATGCCATTGTTTAGAAATGGCGCCTAGTGGAAGAAATGGAAACCGTATCAATGCACGCACTCCATGTAGGGATTGCCCTCCTGCTCAAGATAATTATAGTGGGGCTGGTGATGCAACTGGTGCTGATCAGCTAATCACCGTACTGGGACAACTTACTCAGGTTATGAATAATAACCTTACCCGTATGGATCACCCTGATCCGCAGCGTGGAGGATCAATGTTAGATCGATTCATGAGACAACAACCACCAATGTTCAATGGGAGTACAAATCCCTTAGTAGCTGAGCAATGGATATTTTCCCTAGAGAAAATATTTCAGGCTTTGGGGAGTAGTGAAAGGGAAAAAGTTACCATGGCAGTTTACCGCCTCACTGGAGATGCTGATCAATGGTGGTCATTGATTCAAAACATGAAGGAAGATGATGAAGTATCCAACATGGAATGGAGGGAGTTCAAAGATCTGTTTTTAGAAAAATACTTTCCTCGCGACCATCGAGCAGATATGGAAAGGCAATTTCTGAGTCCGAGACAAAAGGAGGATGAGAATGTCACAAAGTATGAGGCTAACTTTACAAGGTTAGCGAGGTATGCTGGAGATTATATTCGCAACCCAGGAAGTAAGATTGATCGTTTCTTTGATGGGTTAAAACCATTTCTCCGTAGAGCATTAGTCTCACAATCCTTTTCGTCGTACAAAGATATTGTCTCATGTGCTATCAAGAACGAAAAAGAATTCTCTAAGTCTTATGACTTTAAAGCGAAGCAAGAGAAGAAGAGACCTGCTGATCAATTTGGGAATGGAAATAAGCGGAAGAAGGGAAAGGTTGAATATCCATCTTGTGGTAAATGCGGGAAGAAACATCCTGGTGCTTGCTTGAAGGGAATGGGAGTCTGTTACAAGTGTGGTGAAAAAGGCCACCAAGCTCATGATTGCAAGGGGAAGAAGGAAGCTACCAACGTTCAGTGCTACAATTGCAGGGAGATGGGGCATTATGCAAATGCATGTCCTAAGCGTCAGGAGAACTTACCTCAGAAAAGGCCAAGGGATCAATGCCAGGCTTATGCTATCACTACTGCTGAGGTAGAAGCTCCGAAAGACGTGGTGGCAGGTAATTTAATGGTTTCCTCAAGTTTAGCAAATGCATTATTTGATTCTAGATCATCGCATTGTTTCATATCTTCCCAGTTTTCTAAGAAAATTAGATATTTCCAATTTGATTTAATAAGGGAGTTGTCAGTTAAAACTCCTAAGGGAAGTATCGTTGCAACAAAGTTTTGCGAATCAGTCCCCATTAGAGCACATAAATTTTCTTTATCTGCTGATCTCATCGTCATACATATGATTGAGTTTGATATAATCCTCGGTATGGACTGGCTTTCGGACTATGATGCGAAGATTTATTGTAAGAAGAAAGAGGTTACGATTCTTGATGATAATGATAAGGAACACCTTATTTTTAGAGCAGAATCGTCACCACCTAATTCTTATTTAGATCCACCCCCAGTAGCTCAACTTAATTCAATATTGGGGAGGAAGAGAATGAAATAACTGTCGGTGAGGAAAGGAATGTTCAAATAAAGGATGTACCTGTTGTGAAAGAGTTTGTAGATGTATTTCCGGAAGATTTACCTGGACATCCTCCAGAACGAGAAGTAGAGTTTTCCATTGATTTGATTCCTGGATCAAGGACTATATCGAAGACCCCTTATAGAATGGCTACTGTAGAGTTAGTCGAACTAAAGAAACAACTAGAGGAATTGAGTAATAAGGGATTTATTCGCCCTAGTGTTTCTCCATGGGGAGCCCCTGTTCTTTTTGGTAAAAAGAAAGATGGATCTATGAGGTTATGTATCGACTACAGGGAGATCAATGCTATAACAATAAAGAACAAGTATCCCCTACCTCGTATTGATGATTTATTTGACCAACTGCATGGAGCTCAATACTTTTCAAAGATTGACCTTCGATCTGGATACCATCAGTTTTGTGTAAAGAAAGAAGACATTCCGAAGACAGCATTTCGAACCAGGTACGGGCATTACGAGTTTACTGTAATGCCGTTTGGATTGACTAATGCACCCTCTGTATTCATGGATCTAAGGAATAGAGTTTTCAAGGAGTATCTGGATGAATTTGTGGTGGTATTTATTGATGATATCTTGGTATACTCCAAAACCTATGAAGATCATGAAAATCACTTGCGCATTATCTTGAAGACTCTGAGGAGGCATGAATTATATGGGAAGTTTAGCAAGTGTGAATTCTGGCGTCAGGAGATTTCTTTTCTTGGCCATATTGTCTCTAAAGATGGAATCTCTGTTGATCCTTCTACGACCAAGGCAATCCAAGAATGGCCAGCACCTACGAGTATAACTGAGGTACGTAGTTTTATTGGCTTGGCAGGTTATTATCGACGTTTCGTCCAGAATTTTGCCCGATTGGCTAACCCATTAACGAAGCTCACACATAAAGGGGTTAAATTTGTTTGGACAAAAGAGTGTGAAGAATGTTTCGAAGAACTGAAGAGAAGATTAGTCAATGCTCCTATATTGACTCTACCATCGGGGAATGATGGGTTCGTTATTTATAGTGATGCATCAAAGAAAGGACTTGGTTGTGTCCTTATGCAGAATGATAGAGTTATTGCCTATGCATCACGACAGTTGAAAATTCATGAACAAAACTATCCTACTCATGATCTTGAGTTAGCAGCTGTGATCTTTGCTTTGAAGATATGGAGGCACTAACTCTATGGTGAAAAATGTGAGATTCATACTGATCACAAGAGTTTGAAGTATATTTTCTCACAAAAAGAACTCAACATGAGGCAAAGGAGATGGCTTGAATTACTCAAGGATTATGATTGCACGATACACTACCACCTGGGGAAAGCAAACAAAGTAGCAGATGCTTTGAGCAGAAAGGACCATGGAGTTCTGAACATGATGAGAATTGAAAGGGATCCAATTTTCATGGATCTAGAGAAGATGGACATGGGAATAACCAGGGAAGGTGAAACATCAATGCTTTTTCAAATGGTTTCCAAACCATCATTACTAGAAAGGATTAAGAGTTCCCAGACCGATGATGAAGAATTACAAAAGAAGATTAAAGCTGTGAATGATGGGAGATTGAGAGACTTTGTGTATGAAGATGGAATTTTGAAATTCGGGAAGAGACTTTGTGTTCCCGATATACCTGATCTAAAAAGGGAATTGCTGGATGACGCTCATAGTTCCAATTTCTCTATACACCCTGGGAGCACCAAAATGTATAGAGATTTGAAGGAACATTTTTGGTGGGACAACATGAAGAGGGAGATTGCTGATTTTGTGTCAAGATGTATGGTTTGTCAATAAGTCAAAGCTGGAAGGCAACAGCCTGGAGGAGTCATGCAACCTCTTCCCATACCGGAGTGGAAATGGGACAATATTACGATGGACTTTGTCATGGGGCTACCAAAGACTCCTAGAAGGAACGATGCAATATGGGTTATTGTTGATCGTCTTACCAAGTCAGCACATTTTCTTGCTATAAGAGAAGATCTACCCCTGGAACGTCTAGCAAAACTATATATTAATGAAGTTGTGAGACTTCATGGAGTACCCTTATCAATTGTTTCTGATCGTGATCCCCGTTTTACTTCAAGATTTTGGAAAAGTCTTCAGAAATCCCTGGATACTGAACTTCATTTGAGCACTGCTTACCACCCTCAGACAGACGGACAATCAGAATGGACTATTCAAACCTTAGAAGACATGTTGAGATCTTGCTCACTTGACTTTCAGGGTATATGGGATCAATATTTACCTCTGGTAGAATTTTCCTATAACAATAGCTTCCATTCGAGTATTCAGATGGCACCATATGAAGCGTTATACGGAAAGAAATGTCGTACACCAACCTGTTGGGATGACGTCGGTGAAAGAAAACTTGTAGGTCCAGAACTGGTGGAGGAAACGATGGAAAAGGTAAAGGTAATCCAAAATCACATCAAAGCAGCTCAAAGTAGGCAGAAGAGCTATGCCGATAATCGAAGGAAGTATTTGGAATTTCAAGTTGGTGATCATGTTTTCCTGAAGGTATCTCCGTGGAAGGGAGTCATACGTTTTGGTAAGAAAGGTAAATTGAGTCCCAGGTACATCGGACCTTTCGAAATTCTAGAACGAATTGGGGTTGTAGCTTACCGATTGGCAATGCCGCCAAGTCTCTCCAAAGTTCACGATGTGTTCCACGTATCTCTATTGAGGAAATACATGCCTGACCCAACGCATGTACTCACCTATGAAGATTTAGAACTGGAACCCGATCTGTCTTATTGCGAAGAGCCCATCAAGATTCTTGATATGAGAGAACAAGTGCTGAGAAACCGGACGACGCGTCTGGTAAAAGTTTTGTGGAGAAATCATAAGATGGAAGAGGCAACGTGGGAACCCGAGGAACTTATGATGAAGAACCACCCGAGTCTTTTTATACAGTAATACCCTAGAAATTGCGAGGACGCAATTATATGAAAGAGGGGAGAATGTAACACCCCAAGCTTCCACGGTACGTTTCCCTTCGAATAATGCGATAGCGTGTGTTGTACGCAACCTCGAGTTCTAACACACACCACAACTAATTAAACTAGCCGTTGTGAATAGTAATACCTAATTTTTGAAATCATATATATTTTATATTTTAGAATGGACTTCATTTTTGGATTCTGAATATCGAAATTAGCCTAGGGTGAAATTTTGGTACATTTCGGATAACTTTTATATTTTGATGAATAGTGAAAATTTCTAAATTTTAATTAAAAACAACTTTTTTAATCAAAATAATTAATAGTGATAAATTGTGAATTTGAGTGGTTTTAAAGTATATTTAGAATATATTTTTACCATTTAATATAATGTTGTTCATTGGACATAATTTTACAATTTAACCGAACATAAACAAGTGTCAATCTTTTAATAGTTATTATCTCTTAAAAAACACGCTTTTTGTTTTGACAGCGGGAATTAATTTTAAATTAATTTCTGCCACTTATGTGTTTTGAATTTATAAAAATGGATTCCATATTTGGAATCAAAATGTTCAAATTGTGTAAATAGGTAACTTTTATTTTTAGACATTTTGAATAGTTACTGTGGTAAATATTTTATTTACCATGGTTAAAGGGTAAATCCGGTAAATAAGGGTTAAAAAAATAATATTATAATAATACTAAATTACCCTAAAACGTGTCTTAACCCTATTGGTTGATACATGGTCTACCATGGGAATCTTTGGGTCTATTTTGGGACCCCATGGATCCACTTATAAGTGATAATGACACATTATATTAATAAAGCTTAAATAAAAATAAAAATGGCATAAGCTTACATCTTTTAGAAGAACAATTTTTACATAGGGTTATACATGTTGGAATTTCGATTATAAATATTCATTAGAAATCTAAAAATATTTCCTACATCATGATATTTTATTTATAATTTTTAGACATTAAATAATATATATTATTTATGACACAATGATGATGTAGTAATTACTATAATAGTGAAAAATTAAAATAATTGATATTATAAATACCCAAATAAATATAATATGAAACTTTAAATGAATTAAACTAATTTTCTAGGATAATATGATATATTAGGATTTATTTAATTGACTTTTTTCGAAGTAATCAATCTGTTATGAGTTTCACAAAAATCAACTATTGAATAGTGTCAAAATTGACATAAAAGAGTTCTTAAAACAAATATTATATTATTAATTGATATTAAATTCCTAAAAATCTAAGGTTCTGCCAATAGACTTATATTATGATAGGTTAATCATTAATGGACCACTTGGGGGTCGCTTGGATGTATATAGTAAGTTTATTAACCATATTATATAAAAATATAAAGAGACATTGTAAAAGTGAAACTAATTAACTTAGAGTTAATACTTAAAGATAAGGTTAATATAAGTACCCAAACCTGTCTAAATTCTATTGGATGAGTTGTTTTCGACCTATCCCCACCTCATCCTTTGAATATTCAACTTTGGAGCCTTTGTAAACCGAATATGAATTTATTATAAATTAATATTTCTAGCTTTTCCAAAGGTGCCCCTCACCCCTCTTATAAAAGGGCACTCCTCCTTCTATTTTCCTCACACCTCTCAAGCCACTTGGCTCATCCAAACTCTGCCCAAATAATCTCCCCACATCCCTATCCTCCTCCTTGAAGCTTCCCCCTAGGCAGCAATCATTTCAAGAAGTCCTTTGGTTCCAACCAAAGTGAGTTACCTAAATTAAAGGAGGTTAACCTACCCCAACCAAGGAAAAGTACAAGGTAAGGGTTATTTCACAATCTCTTCATTATCCGAGGTTGTTTATACGTAATCATCTACTGGGATTTCTTTATCATCCACATCTATGTTTCTTCGAAATGTATTTCAAAACATATTTATTATTTACAAGAATATGGGTTAAATTCATTTATACCCTTGTTTGACATTTTGTAAGAGGTTTATAAAAGAATATTTCCGTCGTTTTCAAAACAAGGTCCTTTTTGACCTTTTCGATAGAATTAAGATAAGAATGTTTTTTTTACTTATACGGTGGCTGCGGTTATTTTCCGCCGTTATAAAATCGTCAAAGCGTTCCTTACAAGCTTACAAGAATATTTTCAAGAAAATGTTTTATTTTATATGGCTCTTAAATGATTTCAAAAATAGAAAGAGATATTTCTCTAAAAAGTGTTTTGATTTCATCTATGTCAACATCCTTTAAAGGATTTTACGCTTATTTGAAGTTGATTTATTATAATACAAAACTTCTATATTGTATTAAAGGTTTTGTGATATGTTTGACTGTGGATGTGCTATTTTATACCATTCATAGTTTATGGTGAAACTATTGACATTTCGTATGCTAGTTTTAATCCGAATGTTTATGTTATATTTCAAACTTTTCTTCAGATGAATGTGCTAAACAAGTATGTTCCGGGTTGGGGACCGGTAAAAGTAAGTCCTCCAGGTTGGGGACTGGTAAAAGTAAGCCCTCCAGGTTGGGGACTGGTTAAAGTAAGCCCTCCAGGTTAGGGACTGGTAAAAGTATGCCCTCCGGGTTGGTGTCCGGTTATTAGAGGCACTCCGGGTTGGTGTCCGGTTATTAGAGGCACTCCGGGTTGGTGTCCGGTTATTAGAGGCACTCCGGGTTGGGTTCCGGTTAGAAGTAACCCCTAGGTCTTGGGATGAGGCCTAGACAAAGAAATTAACGTTTAGCATTATGCATTCCAACATTATGAAAGTGGTTATTGATATTACATGTGATTATTCGATTAGTAGAATATCCATGTGAACAAGTAAATGGCATTATTTCATTTTACTTTTGCCATACTATGTTGAAGTTCAATTTTAAAAGGCTTTTGTTTTAGTAATGCATTGCCTTAAATGTTTATGCTTATTTTGAATATTCCTCTATATTGTTATCCTTACTGGGCATTTGAGCTCACCCCTTTTCTATGTTTTATTTTCCCCAGGTAGTGAAGAGGTTAATTATGAATGACTTGTAGGGATATTATGAGGGGTTAATAGTGTGGATATGAAGACTTTGTTGTTGTAGTAGTTTTTCACTTTGGAATGTAATGTAAAACTTTATGATTATATCTAGTGTTTCCAAGACTACTAAACCAATCGGTCTTTCAGGATTTGATCTTTTTTGTGATCATGCCAATGTTACGAAGTAATGCACCGACTCTGGGTAGCTAGGGTCGGGGCGTTACAGTTTCAATATATATTTCCATATCATCTATACTTGTAATACTTTCCACTCCCTTGAAAATAATTCTCCAAATAAATCTTCCATACTTATCTCACATAGATTTTTGTTTCTTCCCTTCTATTTAATTTATGTAATTCTATCAAAAATTTATCTCCATTTTTCAATTTTAATTTTTTATTTCATGAGACCACTATTCATATCCATACTCCATCTATACTTTTAGAGGACACCTTAATATCTCCTCATGAATTTCAAAGTCTCATATTTCTAGAGTTTACTATAGTGGATCTATATTCTATCAAACAATAAATCAACCCTTCAATCAAAGTCAATGAAAATCATGAAGATTATTGTACATGCACTATAAAGTTCATTTCATAACATCACATTGATTTTTTATTCATTTTATTCAACTCAATAAATTAACTATTCATTTTTTTCAGAGGTTATAAAGAAAAATAATTATTGAAAATTTCTTTTTTAAAATCTTCCCACTCCATAACTTCAACAGAATAATTACGATTTGTGTTATTTATTAGTATATACCATTGATTATCTTATTCCAATTATAAATATTCTACAAATGTAATTTTCTCTAAGTCATATTATTAGAGTATATAAAATATCTATAATGTTGTATTGGTTAATAGTTTTATGATCAAAGGATATAAGGGTCTACTAAATGTAACTATTTATTGACACATAAAGTATTTAACAACTAGTTTATCTATACTTTGTGATGTTGGATTCTCAAAGTGGTTAATGTTATTAGTCATAATTGATTTGTCATCTTCAGGATGTTTTCGAATCTTTATTACATAATATTAGGGAGGGTATTGTTTCATTTTCTATTGAATAATATATTTACACTAGCATCTCAATTTCAAAAAATTTATTTTTATGAGAAGAAAATTGAAATGGGAAAATCACTAATATTTTCAATATATTGATAATAGTTTTAAGGGGAATATAATACTAAAAGTTAAAATATCATGATATTAGGATCTTATAGTTAAACCTAGATTCTATAAATAATAATGTTTTTAGATATATATATTTTATATTGATTCATATCAAAAATGTGATCAACCAATGCATATCTCCTAGAGGTGTAAAATGAGGTGTGTAGTTAATCCTATTTTTTGGAGCACTAGATAAAATCATGTTAATACCCAAACACCATTTTTAGGGTTATTAGCCATAGGTGCATCTATTGAAGAGTCGGTATTACCTTGTTTGTATTAAGAAACATATTTAATTTATAAGAAACCAAATACTATATAATTCATCAAACTTTAGGAGTTTTCATATATTTAGACTTGTCAATAGGGTTTTTACTAATGCTTTATAGTCCTAATTTATGTAAATATTTAAAAAATTCTTTAATACCAACTCTGGTGTGCATCCAATTTCATACATGATTTTTAACATAATTACATAACATAATATTTTATTGAGAAATTTACGATATATTTTGAAGTTTTTTGTTTTGGATATAATGAACATAATACATGAAGTATATAATCAATATTTAATAATATTGAAAGAATAAATTCTAATTAAGTCATAGTCTAATTTGCTACATAGATACTCCCTGGGATATACATAAAAAAATGCTCAGCCTAAATTCCAAGAAGGGGATAAAAAAGGGAAATATGAGGTAATTTATCATGTAAAAATATTGATTCATAAAAATATATCATGAACATAAATGCATGAGGTGTAACATAGAATTGTTTCTGTAATATTAAATGATACATTCATAAGGTTCATCATAAAGGTGTCTTAAAACATATTACAATTTTTGTTCACAAAGGTATCATAAAACATTACCAATGAATGTTTACAAGGTTTCAATAACATGTCATCACTGGAGATTAATTATTTACTCAATTCATTGGACTTCTATCAGGGATCACCCTTCATACATATAATATTATATTTCCCACATTAATCTTATAACATAAGAATACTTTTCATCATTTTAACCCATGAGTAGGGAATCTGGGTTTTATATAAGGATATTCCCAATCAATGAAGTAAATTAATGTATTTTTGAATAAACTTAAATAAATGTATGTTTGGGTATTCACTACATAAAAGTATGCAATGTAAAATCAAATAAGAATTTCGATAGAATGACCAATATAAATAACAATTTATAGAATGTGATTAATGAGAAAAAAATTTATATGCAATTCAAAGTTCATTATTTTTACAATAAATTAATGATTATTGAATCACGAATACCTAGTCAACTGATAATATAAAGTCTTATTGTGAAGTAGGTATATGAACAAAAATAGAGAGGAAGAGAATACCTTATATTAAGTATCACTTTCTAAACTTAAATGGGTGATTCCATAAGATCCGAGGGGATACAATAAAATATCTTATTCAGATAATAATGGAAGCAGGGACTTCATAATTATACTGGGAGTGAAATTAATGGGGTGTATAGGATGGGATCATTATAAAAATGAGGAGAATTATTTATTATTTTTCTAATATAGCCTTTGAAATTATATATTTTGAAAAATATAGTTACCATGGGAGACCCATGGTTTTGGTCATGGTTTATGAAATTAAGAATATTTATTTTTAAATATTACAATTTAATAACCTAATTCCTATTATATATTTTAATTTCTACAAAAACAATCATTTTTTCATTAAAAAAAACTTTTTAAAAGAGAAAAGTATTTTTTAGATCTTGAAATTTATTCATAGTAATTTATTTGTGATTTTTATACTTATAAAATAATAGAACCACTAAATAAATATATTTAGGCTACTCAATGAATAATTTATATTATTAAATAATTATTATATAATTATTAAGTCATATGATAAACTAAAAACCTAGAACTATGTTTTTAGTATTCACTGAAAAATGATATGCTATAAAAAATTCTAAAAATTTCACCATAACCAAATATTGATGTTATGATTTCAAATATGATATTTATTTTATCAAAATAAATTTATAATTATGACAAATAATTATTGTAAACAAATATAACATATTTTTTAAAAGATGTCACTTTTAAAGGGAAATACATTTCTTTCACATTAAATAATTATGAATTTTATAATATCTTATATATTGATTCATAAGATGTATATAGAAATATAATGAAATATTTAAAATATAATTATTTTCTATAATAATTTTTAATTTAATTTTAAACTCATATTTTACTATTCTATTTTATATTATTACTATTCCAACAGTTGTATAATGATTACATTACAACAGTCATATAATAGTCATTTCCTAAGAATTGAAATTCCATTTTTTCCCTTTATATACTCCAACATTATTATATTTCATCACTCACTACATCACTTACAAAGGTTCTACACCTCCCTATATAATGTTTCAGTATTTCAAACAATCTGCTTTCTTTATATAGTTTTTACAACATGGGGGGTCTTCATGGGATAATTATTACCCATGAATTTAACATTAGTATGTGCATTTTCCTTTGCTGTTTAACTCCCTGTTGACCTGAACTGTCATTAATGTCGGTCAAATATATAATTTATATACCTACTAACTAAAATATATGTGGAAAGCATGGTCGAACTCATAGGGGAGGCTATTTTGGCCACTCTTCTCTAAAAAACACTTGGAAAGCTCCACTTTTGTCAGCAGCAGAGTGGTTTTCTTAAATTTTTAATATCTTTTAATATTTTTTAAATATTTATAAACTATAAAGTAAAACCACACTTCTCTTGTTAAATTTTTACTATCCTAAACTCAAATAGGGAACAATTATGAATAAAATGTATCAGGAGAATAAAATGTTGATAAAAGACAAACAGAAGAAGATTCTTGGGGATTACTGTAGCCTACTGGTACAAATTGTTTTTACTTTTCATGTAAAAGTACTGCTTCACACCTCCACATAAGGCAACTTACTTCCCTCTCCAGGAATTAAGTCACGGGAGTTATCCAACTTAGAGTTCGCCACTCCAAGAAGTACAACTCCTAAAAGATTATTTAGAAAGAACAATATTACAAACTCACCGTGAGTACTATATTTTCATTATGAGTTTATTACTTAAAAGATGTTTCTATAATCAAACTCGCCGAATGATCATATAGTTTTTAAAATTCATTTCTTGTGTTATGAAACATAATGTTCAACTTAGAATTGATCTCGCCGATCAATTTCTAATTCTAAAAGAAATGTCAATGAAAGGGAAGAAAAAGATCACCAGTAGGTCATGAGCTCTCCCTGAACTAGGAGTTTAGCTAACTAACTTATTTTTCATTATCACTATATCAAACAATAAATTCATTCAAATATATATGAAGATATTTTAAATAGAACAGTGGAAGTTAACTCCCTCTACCTACATCGATTGCTGCTCCTGGACCTTTGCTCTGCTCTGGGACTCGAGTGTTCGTCGAGTGAATACCTCTCAGAGTGAATGAATCTGTTGCCACCATGAACCAATCCCCAAAATACGCTTCTTGATCTGATTATGTATCTTCTGTCATCTGCTGCATGTCACTACCCGATCTCCACCATCTTTCAAAGGTCTTTCACCCACATACTTCAAAAGAACCATTTTTTTGTGACCGGCACATCCCGTGAGTTTTTCCCACATAACTAACTTTTGTTATGTTGGTCAAATGAACATAGACATGTTTCCGACTTTGGAATGAACCTGCAATGTAAGAAAAGAAAAATAAATAAAATGAATATAAATAAAAGAAAAAAATTAAATTTTAAAGTTAAGTGTTATTTTAACTCATTAATAGTTAACTAAAGTAAAATGATAATTTATTTACTTTTATAATGTTCATAGAATTATCCACTAAAAATTACTATGGCAATAACATAATATAATTAAAAATATATTAACTTAATTAGGTTGATAAATAATAATTTATTAATTTTATCCATTTTTAAACTAAGTTATTAAAAATTCAGAACATAAATAAATAAATAAGTAAGTTAATATTTAAGAATGTATTATTAATTTAATTGTTACTGTTAAAGAAATTAAATTGTTAGATTAATTAATTATTTAGTTAATTTTAGTTAAGTAATTAAAATTAATACTTATGTTTTTAGTATTTTTAAATTAATAAGTATGTTTTATAATTATTTATTATTAATAATAATTATATAATTTGTACTATAATCAATAAATTAATTTATTATTATCATTAATAATTAATTTAGTTTAATAATTTAATTTATAATTAATATATTTTATTAATTCTGTAATTGTTCTAAATTTATAACTTTTATAAATTAATTTATATTAATTTGACTTATTTAAAGTTACATTAATGTAAAATTAACTTTAACTTTATTTTGTTTTTATTTTACTTTACTTTTATCACTGTCTTTATTGTTTATTATTTTTTTATTTTATTTTTTCTATCATCTTCTTCCTCCTCTGAAACCGGTGGACATGAGGTCTCCTTCCTCCATCCTTTGAACCCGATGACAGCCGCCTCTTCACGCCATGTAGTAGAACCAGCAAACTCCACTCCAGGGCAACAATGATCTCCTCTTCTCAAAGAGTGGCACGGCGGTTGATCCTCCCCATGGCGGAAAGCCGCGACGGTAGGGGTTCCTCAGCTTTGCCTCCCTCGGCCTCAAACTCCTTCAGCAACAACGCGACATGACACCCCATAACATCTCGGTTCTTTCAGGGTGCGGAAAAAACATCTCCCTTCAGTAACCCAGTAGTGCGGCGACCTATAATAGACTCGATCAAGGTGTGGCGAGGCTCCTGCAAACGGCGGCACCCAGTAGTGGCGGGACTCTAGTCTAGCAGGTGGCTTTGGTTTGCAGCGTTTAGCAGTAACAGTGGGGAACACATGGGTTACGGTAAGTTTGGAGGTAGTGTCAATCAATGAGACAAAGGGAAGGTCAGTATGGGTGAGGTAGTCACTAATAGAGGGAAAAGATCTACCGATAGGGTTTGGAAAAAATTGGTAAAAGTAGCTGTAACGGTGATGAAAAGGAAAAAAACCAATCGGGGAGGAGGTAATGGTAGGTGAGATATCAGTGAGGTTGGGTATCATTGAGGTTGGGGTATCGGTGGGAAAAGTCTCACCAATAGAGGAAAAGAATAGGTTCACTATTAAAAAAAATAAAAATAGAGGGTCACTGATGGAAAAAGATGTAAAGACTACCGGTAGGCTTGATGAGGTAAGGTCACTGGTAGAATAAATAAAAGGTTACTGTTATGAAATTAAGGAGTCACGGTTACAAATAAATTAGAAGCTATCGTTAGAATGCTAACAGTGAGGTGATGCTGGGATTGTCTAACAGTGAGAGAGCTACTGACAGAGGGAAATAAAAGGAGATGCAGCACAATAGTTAGGTGCATGGCATGCAGTCTAACGGTAAGGCAGTTACCGATAGAGTTAAATAATAAAATAATGGTAACTGTTACAGAATAAAAATTAAAAGACTACTGATACAATGCATTAGGGGTCACTGGTAGACAACGAAGTGATAGTGAGGTGCGAGGGTCACCGGTTGAATACTAACGGTGACCCTTTTATTTAAATAAAACAAATTAAACTTATAAAGTTAAAACTTATGTTATTTAAAACAAGGATTAAAAATAATTATATAAAAAGAAAACTAAATGCCATTTATTTAAAACTAGATTTTTATTAAACTTTAAAAACATTAAATTAAATAATTAACATCACTAAAATTATAAACTTAATAATTTTTAAAATAAATTAATAAAGGACTTAAATTAAAATAATTAAACACACTAATTATAAAGTAGCCGCAAACAATGAAAATTAGAATCGGTGACCCAAATAAATCACCACAAGCTCTTATCTACCTCACCAGTAGATTAAAATCAAAATTTGGTGACTTAATAAATAATATGCATACATAAAATAATATAATTAATGCTTAAAAACTATTAATTAATTAATTAATAAACTATTTGCACACAAATAATTAAAGGTGAACCATTTTATTTAATTTAAAAACAAAAATTACTTACTTAAATGACGAGCAGGGCATCTAAAAAAATTTATTAATATAATTAACCTATTCTAATGTAACTAAGTTAAAATATTAATTATTAAAATAAAGTCTAAGTAAATTAAATAAATTAACATCAATTAAATAATTGTTTAAATAATAATTAATCTATTAAAAAGAAATCAAGCAGAACTAATTTAAACTAATTACTCACCATTTCTAAATTAAAATAAAAGACTCACTGGTATTTATAAAATTAAAGGTCTCACCGGTAGAAATTAAAGGCTACCAATATGACATAAAAATAAGTCTACCATTAGATTTAGAAGAGAGCTATAGGTAGGAAGAAAAACGGTGACAAAGGTTACCGATATGACAAAGGTCAATGTTACAACTCAAAATAGTCTACCAATATGCAAAAAGAAAGCAGGTCACTGTTAGATTGTACCAGTAACCTAGCTACCGGTAGAGAAAAAGGACCCTGGCTATCGGTAGCTTAGCTACCGGTAGTCTGGAAAGTTGGGACTAAGTTATATAAACATAAATAGAAATAAAAGTAAATTAATTAGCAAACTCAATAATTATAAATAATGAAAAATTAAATAAAATAAACAAATATAAATTAAATAAAAAAATTGAAAGTTAATTATACTAAAAAGAAAGAAGGAATAAATCAACTATTTAAGGGTCCATAATTACATAAAATGTTATAAAAAATGAATATTTGAAAATTTTAATTATAAAAATACAAAAGTGAATTTATTAGATAAAAAGTGTAAAAATAATTAAATAAATCATTAAAATTTAATAAAAAGGATGTGGAAAACTATGTAAAAATAAGGCCACATCAAATTCTCCCACACTTAAGAATTTTTTGTCCTCAAACAATCCCATGTTTTATTTTCATTGAAAACAGAGGTATGTTATTAATGAATTTGTTCAAAATGAAACATGTCCAGAACTTAAAACAGGGGACTTCAAAAAAAAATTCAATAGGCTTTTAGAAACTAAGTTGCTCATATGAACCTTGGCTAGAACAAATTCTCACTAGTAGTCTTGAAAACTATGAATCATCAAGTAATGAAGATGTCATGCCTCATATGTGACACAACTTAGTGACTCATTTCAATCCAAACTCAGGTTCTAATTCCAAGAGTGACATGAGGTAAAACATAAATGGAATTTAGACCCTAACCAAGGAATTTTTCTCTTTGAATTTTTCACCTAGGTTCTAAAAATAATAATTATTTTTTTGAATCACCTCAATGATACAACCTAAATGACTCCCATATAAACCAGTTGATCCCTTCTTAATCTGGAGTTCATCATTCTCTTCACCTTAATGAGCTCATTTTTGACCCTATACACTTTATTTATTTTTCCCATGACATGTATCATTGTGCTAAGCACTGTGCATATGCACTTATTCAAAGTGTACAGAGGGATTTTAGTAAACAGAAATGCACCTAGCATCCAGGGTCTCAGAGACTCACCATGGGATCCCAGATGCCCAAACTACTCCAGTTTCAGAAGATTTATATAAAATTCATTTACATTGGCCCATTATAGCAATTACTTTTGATAGTTTAAACAAAATGAATGAGGCCCCTAGAATCAGAATAAAATTTCCAGTTCCAATAGTTATGACCATGACTCTATAAAAAGGGTACCCATATCAATTCCAGGAGTAGTTCCTAAACTGAATTTCCATCAAATCACTAATCAAAATCACTCAGCAGTCTTCCAAACTCATTAATTTTAGGTTCAAATTAGCTCTTAACTACCAGCAAGGAACTTGTCCTAAGGCAACCCCCAGTTGAGAAAAATCTAAAGCCTAAAATTAAGCAAGGATGTTGAAAAAATTTATCCAGTTTTTTATAAAAAATTTCAATTTGCAGTTGGAATTGATGGGCTTTAAATAATGAAAAATTTAGCACAGTCAAGAATTTAACCCCTCCCCCACACTTAAAACCCATTTTGTCCCCAATGGTGACTTCCAAATATAGAAAAGAATAATTAATCAATTAAGGTTCAAAATAAATTTTCAATTAAGTAGATAGATGAAATGTATAAAGGGTCTCAATAGAGTTCAAAAGTATTATTTGCCAAAATAAATAAATTAACAGCAGGTTTATAACTAGAAAAAAAAATTGCACCCATTAACATTAGGTCTGATGACAAAGACTTTCTATTAAAGTTCAAACAAGGCATGCAAGTTATTAGTGGACAATTAATTTGGTGTAAGAATTTTCACAAATTATAATTCAAATGGATGTCCAATATAGTAGAAAGATGCATGCTAACACCCCTTAGCAAAACCATTTAAAAAACCAGCAGCATGTACCCCCCGCACATAGTTTCATACATCGAAGTGGGTTTAAAAACAATGCAATTCAGTTTCCAGCAGTGAAGTACATGTAGATTTTTAACAAAAACAGGCTTTTTTAGTGATAGCAAACATACAATATAATTTTTATATGCAATCTATGTAGCAGATTTCCAGCAAGTATGTAGTAGATTTTTTTCCAATACAAGCAGATTTTTCTATGCAAGACAACCAACATATTTTTTTAAGTAGTAAGGAGAAGAAAAATTGAAATAAGAAATAACAGTAAGATACTTCCCTATATAAGTTTTCCATTAATCTTTCAGCATGAGAATTCTACTCCATGAATGACAAAGAAGCAACATCCTAAAAAAGAAAATCATAAAAACCAGGAACTAGGAACAAGCAGTAATAAGTATTCCACACAAATAGAGCACAAAAACAACACTTTATTCATCACTAAACAGTAAAAACAAAAATGAAAACAATGAAAGAGCATGGGTTGACTCCCATGAATCACTAAATTTAAAGTCTTTAGTTAGAATTTATTTAATTACAAATTTTTTATTTATTAACAAGAGAATAACCATGGGTTGCTTCCCATGCAGCGCTACGTTTAAAGTCCCCAGCCAGACTACATTCAAGAACAATTTTTAAGCACAGTGAATCCAGCCAAGCCCTTTGGTTTTCCCTCAAAATAAAGTTTCATTCTTTTCCCATTGAAAAACATGGGTTTATAATCCTCACCAACAATTTCCAAAGCACCATTATTAAGAACTCTCACAATAGTAAATGGTCCAGACCACATGGACTTCAGCTTCCCAGGAAAAAGTTTAAGTCTAGAATTAAAGAGAATGACCTTTTCCAGGTTTGAATTCTTTGTTTTGAATGACAGAATCATGAAATATTTTAGTCCTCTCTTTATAAATTCTTGAATTATCATAACTCTCTTTTCTAATATCATCAAGTTCACTCAGTTAAAGTAACCACCTATCACCATCACTCTTAAAATCAAAGTTTAGAGCCTTAACTGCTCAATAAGACTTATGTTGTAACTCCATAGGTAAATGACAACATTTCCCAAACAACAGCCTATAAGGAGACATACCTATTGGAGTCTTAAAAGCAGTTCTATAATCCCATAAAGCTTCATCTAGTTTGAGTGAACAGTCCTACCTAGAATTTGAAACAGTTTTTTCAAGTATTTTCTTAAGTTCCCTGTTTGAAATTCCCACCTATTTACTGGACTGTCGATGATAAGGAGTACTAGTTTTGTGAACACAACCATACTTTTACATTAAATCTTTAAATTTATAGTTATTACAATTTTTTCCATTATCATTAATAAAAGCCTTTGGGACTCCAAATCTTGTAAAGATATTCTTTTTCACAAATTTTATCACACTATTTTCTTGATTATTGGGAAGATCTACTGCTTCAACCGACATAGATACATAATCCAAAGCAACAAGAATATACTCATTCCCATGAGATGAAGGAAATAGACCCATGAAATCTATAGCCCATACTTCAAAGATATTTACTTCCAAAATACCCTTTTTTGGTAACTCCTACTTCCTACCCACATTACCCTGCCATTGGCACCTATCACATCTAATCACAATGCTCCTAGAATCCTTAAAAAGGGTTGGCCAATAGAAACCAGATTGTATGAATTTTTGAGAAGTTCTTTCACTGCCATGGTGATCTCCCCGAGGTGAGAAGTGACATCTTTCAAGAACATGCAACATCTCTTCCTTAGGTATACATCTCCTAAGAATACCATCATCACACCTCCTAAAAAGTAGAGGATCATCCCAAAGGTAGTATTTATGTTCAGAAATAAATTTCTTTCTTTGAATATTAGATAGATTTTTGGGAGTGACACCTATTTCCCAGAAGTTGAAAAAATTTGCAAACCAAGTAGTTTTCCTGGCTGATACAAATAACAACTTCTCATCTAGAAAGGAATAATTTATCTCCCTTGGATTTTCAGATTCAAATTGGGTAACAGTAATCCTAGATAAGTGATCAGCAGCTAAATTTTCAGCTCCCTGCATATCCCTAATCTCTAAGTCAAACTCTTGTAACAATAAGATCAATCTAATCAGCATGGGTTTTGTTTCTTTCTTATAAATTAAGTATTTTTAGGCAGAATGATCAATGAAAATGATGACTTTAGAACCTAACAGAAACTATCTAAACTTTTACAGATAAAAAACTACAGCTAACAATTCTTTTTCAGTGGTGGTATAATTCTTTTGAGCATCATCTAGTAGTCTACTAGCATATTACACCACATACAATTTCTTATCTCTCCTCTATCCAAGGACAGCACCTACAACCATGTCACTGGCATCCCACATAAGTTCAAAAGGAAACTTCCATCAGAATCAATAATGATGGGTGATGAAGTGAGTTTTTCCTTAAGAAGATTAAATGATTTCAAACAAGTTTCATCAAAATTGAAAGGTTCATCCATGACCAGTAATGAACACAAGGGCTTAGTTATTTTAGAAAAATATTTTATAAATCTCTGGTAGAAACCGGCATGCCCTAAAAACTTCTTACACCTTTAATGTTAACAGGAAGTGGGAGTTTCTAAATAACATCAATCTTAGCAGTATCAACTTCTAAACCTCTCTTTGGAAATTTATGACAAAGTACAATACCCTCTGTAACCATGAATTGAAATTTCTCCCAATTAATCACAAGGTTGGTTTCAATGCATCTCTCTAAGACTAACTCAATATTTCTTAAACAAGTATCAAAAGTACACCCCACTATAGAAAAGTCATCCATGAAAACTTCAATTATTCTCTCAATCATATCTGAAAAAATTTCCATCATACACCTTTGAAAGGTGGCTAGAGCTCCACAAAACCCAAAGGTCATCCGCCTATGGGAAATTGTTCCAAATGGGCATGTGAAAGTAGTCTTTTCCAGATCTTCTAGAGCAACAGGGATCTGGTTGTAACCATAATACCCATCTAGAAAATAGAAAAATTCATTTCCATAAAGCCTCTCAAGAATTTGATCCAAGAAGGGCATAGGAAATGGTCCTTCCTAGTGGCTGCATTAAGCTTCCTATAATCTATACTCTCCATTTTGTGGATTTCCTAACTTGGACTTCTTCCTTATTTTCATTTTTAACTACACCGAAACCTCCCTTCTTGGGAACAACTTAGATAGGGCTGACCCAAGGACTATCAGAAATGTGATATATCATTCCAGTGTCAAGCAGTTTGACCACTTCCTCTCTCACAACATATTTCATATTTGGATTTAATCTTCTTTGACATTCTACCCTACGCTTATGACCAGGCTCCATAGGAATTTTTTGGATAAAAAATGAGGGACTAATACCCTTGATATCATATATTGTCCTACCTATGGTAGATTTAAATTTCTTCAACACATTAAAAAATCATTCCTCTTGGTTTTTATTAAGTTCACCCGAAAATATTACTGGCAGAGTGAAGTTATCACCAAAAAATGAATATTTAAGATGAGCAGGGATGGGTTTCAGTTTAAGAGTGGGTTTTTATACACTCGAAGGAAGACTCTTAGGACTGGGAGTTCCAAGATCTTCAACATATTTCTTGAAAGGCGTCTTGAAAGTTTCAATATTTTCAATTTCATGCTCAGATTCAAAGATAACAGTCCTACTGTCTAAGGTGGACATCTCACTATCTAGACTTTCCATATCATATTTTAGTAGGTTTATCAAAGTAGAATTATCTAATTTTCTTAAAAGTTCTCCCTCAGTATCATCAAAGTGCTCAGTAAGGTTGGTGTTAATAGAAACACCCTCAATTTCACTCAGAAAGCTCCTGAGTTCAGAAATAGGGGACTCTCCTATAGCAAAAACTGGAAAGTTGTCAAGTTCTGGAAGATTTTTCATTTTTGGTCTTACAACAGAATTTTCCGTTCGTAAAATAGATTCACAAAGATTTTCAACTTCACAAATGTTTTCCTCAACATAGATTTGTTTTTCAGATTTTTCAATGAGTTCAAGTTGATTTTTATAAGAACATTCAGCTTCAAGGAACTCAATTTTTGAGCAGTTTTCAGAATATGTTGGTTCCTTAATATTTTTAAAAACATTGAACTATTCTTCTTGTTCACCAATTTTAAGGATCAGTTGACCCTTTGACACATCTATAATATCACATCCAGTGGCCAAGAAGGGCCTACCCAAGATGATAGGTACCTCTTAATCACACTCCATATCTAGAATAAGAAATTCAGCAGGAAAGAATAACTTCCCAACTCCAACTAGTAAGTCTTCTACTCGACCCACAGGATGAGTGAAGGATCTATCAGCTAACTGTAGTATGCCTGTGGTGGGTTGAAGGTCACCCAGCCTCAACTGGCGAAATAGTGAGTATGGAAGCAGGTTAATGCTAGCACCTAGATCGCAATAAAGTTCAGCTGACCAGAATTTCCTAGATTACAATGGATGAAAAAGCTACCTAGGTCTTTCAATTTAGGTGGGATTTTCTTTTGAAGTACATCACTTCACTCTTCAGTGAGGTTGTAGGTAGAAAATTATTCAAGGTATTTTTGTTTGAAACAATTTTCTTAAGAGATATCAGATAAGATGAGATTTTAATTAAAGATTGGATAAAATGTATGTTCACTTTTAGCTTGGACAGAAGACCAAGGAACTGAAGAAGTTCAGCCCTGGTGTTACTTTGACGATTCATCTTCTCAGGGAAAGGGATGGGTGGGGAAAATTCTTCAGAACAGTAGGCATGTCCCTCACCTCTTCCACAACACATTATTTTCCTTTATTATTTTGATTTTTAAATGAAGTTTCAGCTTGAGTTTCAGGTGATAGGTTAAGATTCTCATCTTTTTCAACATTTTTTTGTGAATTTACAGCAGGTGAACAAAGTAGATTTTTATTTCTAGATTCAAACAGTTTCTGATTTTGGTCATTTTTAGTGAGTTTTTCACCAACTTTTTGAGTATTAATGACACTTCTAGTGACAATATCAATGTAATTCTCTCTAGGGTTAAGTTATATTGTACTTGGATGTCTACCTTTTTCCCTAGATGAAAAATCTCTAGCAAGTTGGCCTAACTATGTTTCCATATTCTGCATTCTAACATCAGTTTGCATTTTTTCAGACTCTTATTGATTTTGATTCTTGGTTAGCTAATTCAAGATTAGATCAAGATTAGAAGACATGTGACTGTCATTGTTTTGTTATGTATTTGATGACTCACCCTTTGTTGATTTTGAATGTTCGGTCTTGGTTGGTTCTGATAATTAGGGGCAGTGTGTTGGTTAATAATACCTTGATCCTTCCACGACAGATTTGGATGGTACCAATAGCCTTGATTGTAATTGTTTGAAAATGGATCATCTTTTTGAGGCATCCTAGAACCGTAATTAACAAAGTTTGAGTTTTTATGTTGTTGGGAAGTTAAATCAGCATTGGGAAAAAAATTTAAAGTTCCCATACATACCACATTGAATACATTATTGTCTAAGTGACTGATACTGGTTTTGGTTTTCAACTTGATTAACGGTTTGTTTTTAATTCTGGTTTATTAATGTTTGAATTTGGTTGGTGATTTCAGCTAGTTGACTTTGAGTATCAGCTCCTGAACCAGTATAACCATTCCTATTGACCCTCTTTCTTCTTGAATTCTTATGTAGAGAATTAAGGGCCAGATTATAGAAAATTTGTCTCAACTCCTCATCAGTCTTATCATTGTAATTACCCCTAGCAGCTTGATCCACTAAGTTTTGACCAGAGGAGGAAAGCCCTTCATAGAAGGTGTCCATAAGAAGATGATATGGGAGTTGATGATGGGGGAACTTCCTAAGTAGGTCCCTAAATCTATCCCATGCTTCGTGAAGGACTATCCATCCTCTTGGTAAAAACTAGTAATCTTAGTTCTCAATTCACATTTTAATCTTTGGGGATAAAATTTCATAATAAAAGAGTTGTAAACTTGATCCCAATTCTCAAAAAATTTCTCATCTATGCTCAAAAACCAATGTCCCATATTCCCTTTAAAGAAAAAGGGAAAAACTCTCATCCTAATCTAATTCTATGTATGTCCTAACAAGGGAAGTTTCTGCACAATGTTGTAGAAATCTCTAATGAAGGCTAAAGAGTCCTCATTAGAGACCCTATTGAAAGAAGGCAGCAGTGAAATGTGTGACTGTTTCAATTCATAGTTTCTAGCCCTAGGACTTAATCTAATAGAAGAATGATTGCTTGAAACCTAAGGAGGTTGAAACTCCCTCATCCTAGGCCATTCATGTTCATTTAAGAGTTTTGGATGGTTTTGGAAAATATTATGGTCAGGAACTCTATTATGTTGATTTTCCATTTCAACTTTGTTTTTATTCTTTACAGTAGTTAAATGATTATATATATCAAGGATTAGAGGCTCTAATCTAATAGAAGATGCTCTTGTACTCAGGCAAACAATAGTAATAGTAACAGCAGTAACAGTTCAGAATGAAAAGTCATAGTTTTTTTTACAGTTTTCAAATTTTTCAATTTTTTTTCAAGATTTTTATATTTTTGTTTTTTAATGTGTATTTTTAGAAATGGCTCGTGCCCTCCCCAGCAACAGTGCCAAAAACATGACATGAACTGTCGTTAAAGCCATTCAAAGTTTAAAATTTATATACCTACTAACAAAAATATATGTGTCAAGCAGGGTCGAACCCACATGGAAGGCTATTTTAGCCACTATTCTCTAAAGAACACTTGTCAAGCTCCACTATTGTCACCAGCAGAGTGGTTTTCTTAATTTTTTAATATCTTTTAACATTTTTTAAATTTTTGTAAACTGTAAAGTAAAACCACACTTCTCTTGTAAAATTCTTACTAACCTAAACTAAAATAGGGAAAAGTTATGAATAAAATGTATCAGGAGAATAAAATGTTTATAAAAGACAAACAAAAGAATATGCTCGGGGATTACTCAAGTCTACTGGTTCAAATTGTTTTTCCTTTTCATGTAAAAGTATTGCAATACACCACCACATAAAGGAAACATACATCCCTCACCTAGAATTAATTCATGGGAGTTGTGCAACTTAGATTTCTCCACTCCAAGAATTATAACTACTAAAACATGATTTAGAAAGAACAACAATAAAAACTCATTTTGAGTACTGTATTTTCATTATGAGTTTATTACATAAAAGATGTTTCCATAATCAAACTCGCTGAATGATAATAGAGTTTTGAAAATTTAGTGCTTGTTGTATGAAACATAATGTGCAACATAGAGTTTATCCCGCCGATCAATTTCTAATTGCAGAAGAAATGTCAATGAAAAGGAAGAAAAATATCACCAGTAGGTTATGAGATCTCCTCTAACTAGGAGTTTAACTAACTAACATATTTTTCATTATCACTATATCGAAAACTAAAGTCATTCAAATACAGAGGATGAGATTGTAAATAGAATAGTGGAAGTAAACTCCTTCTGCCTGCATCAATTGCTGCTCCTGGACATTTGCTCTACTCCGAGACTCGGCTATTTTTTGAGTGAGTTCCCTTAAGAGTGAATGAATCTATTTCCTTCATGAACTAATCCCCAAAATACGTTGCTTGCTCTTATTAAGTATCTTCTTTCATCCGCTGCATGTCGCCACCCGATCTCCACCGACATTCAACGGTCTCTCACCCACGTATTGCAAGAGAACCATTTTTTCACGACTGGCACATCGCGTGAGTTTTTCCCACGTAACTAAGTTTCGTCAAGTTAGTTGAGTGAGTATAGATATGTTTCTGACTTTGGAATGAACCTACAAAGTAAGAAAATAAAAATAAATAAAACGAATATAAAGAAAGGAAAAAAAGTTAATTTTATAATTAAGTGTTACTTTAACTCGTTAATAGTTAACTAAAGTAAATTGATAATTTATTTACTTTTATATTGTTTATACGATTATCCACTAAAAATTACTATGGAAAGAACATAATTTGATTAAAAATTTATTAAATTAATTAGGTTCATAAATACTCAGTTATTAATTTTATCCATTTTTAAACTAAGTTATCAAAAATTCAGAACATAAATAAATAAATAAGTAAGTTAATATTTAAGAATGTATTATTAATTTAATTATTACTATTAAAGAAATTATACTCTTAGATTAATTAATTATTTAGTTAATTTTAATTAAGTAATTAAAATTAATACTTAAGTTTTAAGTATATTTAAATTTATAAGTATGTTTTATAATTATTTAAAATTATTATTAATTAGATAATTTGTACTATAATCAATAAATTAATTTATTATTATCATTAATAATTAATTTAGTTTTATATTTTAATTTATAATTAATATATTTTATTAATTTTGTAATTGTTTTAAATTTATAACTTTTATAATTTAATTTATATTAATTTGACTTAGTTAAAGTTACTTTATTGTAAAGATATCTTTAACTTTATTTAGTTTTTTTACTTTACTTTTATCATTGTCATTATTGTTTATTAATTTTTTTTTTATTTTTTTCTATCATCTTCTTCATCCTCTGAAACCGGCGGATTGGAGGTCTTCATCATCCATCATCTGAACCCGACGGCAGCCTCCTCTTCACGCCATGCAGCAGCGCCGGAAAACTCCACTCCAGTGCGACACAGATCTTCTCTTATCTAAGAGTGGCACGGTGGTTCATCCTCCCCATGGCGGACAACAGCGATGATAGGGGTTCCTCGGATTTGCCTCCCTCGGCTTGAAACTCCTTCGGCGACAGCGCGACACGACACCCCAGCACATCTCGGTTCCCCCAGGGTGCGAAAAAAACTCCCTTTATTAACCCAATAGTGCAGCGGCCTACAGCAGACTCGAGAATGGTATGGCGAGGCTCCTGCTCACGGTGGGACCCAGCAGTGGCGGGACTCCAGCCTAGCCGGTGGCTTTGTTTTGCAGTGGTTAGTGGTAAAAGTGGGGAACACTTGGGTTACTGTGAGGTTGGAGGTATTGTCTATCGGGGAGACAAAAGGAAGGTGAGAATGGGTGAGGTAGTCCCTGATAGAGGGAAAAGAGCTACCGATGGGGTTTGGGAAAAATTGGTAAAAGAAGCTGTAATGGTGATGAAAAGGAAGAAAAACCTATCAGTGAGGAGGTAACTGTTGGTGAGATATCAGTGTGGTTGGGGTATCGATTGGAAAAAGCTCACCGACAGAGGAAAAGAATAGGTTCACTATTAAAAAAATAAAAATAGAGGGTCACTAATGGAAAAAGAAGTAAAGACTATCGGTAGGCTGCATGAGGTAAGGTCACTGGTAGAATAAATAAAAGGTTACTTTTATGAAATTAAAGAGTAATTATTACAAATAAATTAGAAGCTACCGTTAGAATGCTAACAGTGAGGTGCTGCGAGGATTTTTTAACAGTGATAGAGCTACTGACAGAAGGAAATAAAAGGAGATGCAGCGTAACAGTGTGGTGTCGGGCAAGCAGTCTAATGGTAAGGCAGTTACCGATAGTGTTAAATAATAAAATAATGGTCACCATTATAGAATAAAAATTAAAAGGCTACCTATACAATGCATTAAGGGTCACCGATAGACAGCGAAGTGACAGTAAGGTATAGGGGTCACCGATAGAATACTAACGGTGAACCTTTTATTTAAATAAAACAAATTAAACTTAAAAAGTTAAAAATTATGTTATTTAAAATAAGGATTAAAAATAATTTAATAAACAGAATACTAAATGCCATTAATTTAAAACTATACTTTTATTAAACTTTAAAAAAATTAAAATAAATAATTAACATCACTAAAATTAGAAACTGAATAATTTTGAAAATAAATTAATAAAAGACATAAATTAAAATAACTAAACACGCTAATTACAAAGTAGCCGTGAACAATGAAAATTAGCATCAGTGACCCAAATAAATCAGCACAAGCTCTTATCTACCTCACCGGTAGACTAACTTCAAAATTTGGTGACTTAATAAATAATCTGCATACATAGAATAATATAATTAATGCTTAAATACTATTAATTAATTAATTAATAAACTATTTTCATGCAAATAATTCAAGGCGAACCATTTTATTTAATTTAAAAACACAAATTACTTACTTAAATGATGAGCATGGAATATTAACAAATTAATTAATATAATTAACCAATTATAATGTAACTAAGTTAAAACATTAATTATTAAAATAAAGTCCATGTTAATTAAAAAAATTAACCTCAATTAAATAATTGATTAAATAATAATTAACCTATTAAAAATAAATCATTCAGAACTAATTTAAACTAATTACTCACTATTATTAAATTAAATTAAAAGACTTACCGGTATTTATAAAATTAAAGGTCTCACTGGTAGAAATTAAAGGCTACTGATATGACATTAAAATAAGGCTACCGTTAGACTTAGAAGAGAGCTACCGGTAGGAAGAAAAACGGTGACAAAGGTTACCGATATAACAAAGGTCACTGTTACAACTCAAAAAAATCTACTAATATGAAAAAAGAAAGCAAGTCACTGTTAGACCGTACCAGTAACCTGGCTACCGGTAGAGCAAAAGGACCACTGCTATTGGTAGCTTAGCTACCGATAGTCTGGAAAGACGCGACTAGGTTATATAAACTTAAAAAAAGTAAATTAATTAGCCAACTCAATAATTATAAATAATGAAAAATAAAATTAAATAAATAAATATAATTAAATAAATAAATTGAAAATTAATTATACTAAAAACGAAGAAGGAATAAATCAACTATTTAAGGGTCCATAATTACATAAAATGTTATAAAAATGACTATTTGACAAATTTAATTATAAAAATAAAAAAGTGCATTTATTAGATAATAAGTGTAAAAATAATTAAATAAATCATTAAAAATTAATAAAAAGGATGTGGAAAACTGTGCAAAAATAAGGCCACATCACCTGTACAATAATTTTCTGTTATAGAAAATATTATTTCATGATGTGTAATATTTTAATTTAATATAAAATTATTATATTAATTTATGTTAAAACATAATAAAACAGTCATTATAAAACCTGATTTATTTTACTAATAACATAAGGAAAATTTTAGGCCTTCAGAAACATGAACATGGTGGTCACCCCATGATGCTTGAACCTAAAAAACAATTATATCAACTAGGAATAATTATACTATGTAATAATAACTCTATAATTCAATAAAACATAAAATTTTAGAACAATACAATCATCCTCATAGGTATTAACATCATGTCATCTATGGCCACGCTGTGATAGGCCACTTGGGAAAAATTAAATAAACTCTATATGGCCATTTATGTTGTGAATAATGATCCTCACACCATGAGATAATCATATTTAAGGGGAACCTAAAACTATAAAATCATTATATATAATCCCCTAACCATTATATAAAAATGAAACAGGAGTTGTGATGTTTTCAGAAACACCCCCAACATTGTGGCAAGACTTCATCCACAGAACAACAAGACACCAAAATATAATTGATGAATCCTCAAAATATGACATAATGACCACACCATGACTTAACCATTCTTGTAATGACAAAACATAATTCAAAATCTTACTGTATTATATTTATCCATTCATGGAACATTACATATGACCATTCTACGATACCTTTCTGATTGCAAAAATTTTAACTCTAAATTCAACTCCCTTCCTCTAACCTTCTACTAATACCCCTAACACTCAAAAGATGTTTTGTAATATACCAATAATATTCAAGATGTTAAAAATAACACAATTTATATTGAAGGTATATTCAATAATATTTTTATAATTAGGTGTGGGATGAGCTATAATATCATCCTAAATCAGTATACCTCATCCCCTATTCTCGAAGGGAAGAGTGCCATGAGTGAACCCTGATTATTTATATTTGATTTAATTTATTAGGATATGTGGTACATATTATATGGTTTTAGGTATTTCTATTCATCATATCATTGTAAAACATCTTCTTCTTGTTTTTATTAGATTTCAAGTAGGGTTTGGAAGTATGTGGTATAGTTATAAACCCTCCTAGTATATAGGGATTTATCATTATTTTTATATAACACATCAAATTTGGAATTACTGTGACTCTATTTTCCTATATGAAAATATAAATTTATATTCAATTTCATGCAAAAAACAATTTCCTTATTGTGTAAGTTAAACACCTTTTATTGTTACCTATTATGTATTTATTCTCACACCATGTAAAAATCCTTAGTAGACATGGTATTTTTATATTTCATTTTAGATATATACATGTACATATATAGCTATTGGATCCCCTAGATTGTCTTGAATATGTATAATTAAATCAGTATTAATTCCCATATCAGGGTTAGATTTATGGTGTGGTGTTTAGAGGTCTTATTCATCTCATCACTAGTTTGGTAATTATTCATCCTCGTATTATGAAATATTTGGATTTGAAAAATTTTATAGAGTGTTTATTATTTGTAGTCTGAAAAAAAATAGTTTTATATGTATACATATTGGTAATTATCATATTTTGATACATTTTTCTTTCTTTTATGGATTTTTTCATATTATTTTTTCTTATTAATAAATTTTTGAATTATTGGAGAGTCATGCCATTTTTTTTTAGAACCTCACATTGACATTATTATATAACCAAAGTAGTTAAATAATTTTTCTAACATTATATTGAGAACCATAACAGTAGTCTCTAACTTCTAGGGATTAAGGATCACCCTTGAACTTAGTGGAATGTTGATTCTAGTATGATATAAGTATCTAGGTTACAATCAGTATGACTAAAATAAATATATCTATGTCGATATATTTTCATCGATGATAGATTATATTTATGAATGATGTGGTGTGAGTTAATTTAGGATATTATTTAATTTTTTTCTATTTATTATTTGGTATATATTTTAGTTTAACTTATATTGGATGTACTTTCAGAGTTATCTACATTGGTTTTCATGAATTTTTATTAATCTTGGTTAGGGTAATAAATTTTTTAGAATCCAATGGTTATGTGATTTTATTTATTGATGGTTAGGTATTATTTTATGATTGTTTGAATATGATTATCTCTTAAATGAATGGTTTTGGTAGGTGGTCTTAAGCCTCTATGAGATTTTTTATATACATGTTATTTCTTGCCACTTATTTTCCAAATAAACATTAAAGGTTAAATGTTTTCTTTATAATTATGAATCATAAGTTTTTTAATGATATTTTTTTATAAAAGTAATAATTTATAAAATTTATTTTCATATGAAAGCATGTAATTTATTTTTTGAATATTTATTTTATTTAAAACTAAATTCATATCATTGTCTAAAGCTAGATTTTTAAAAACTCATTCTTAATTAATTTAATGTTAAATTTTATTGGTAATGTACATATTACAAGTGTTTTTTTGTATATATTTATTTTTAAAATAATTATGTTATCATTGAAAACATGGGTAGGTAAATTATTGTTTTTAAAAAAATTACTTTTTTAAGTTGGTATGTTTTTAATTTCTTTATATACCCCTAAAAATGTTGAATGTTTTTATTAATTTCTTCCTATAGATTTGAGAAATGTTATAAAAATTATTATTTGTTCTCTTTTTTTGATTATTCCACTTAACTTTATATTGATAAATTAGCTCAAGTATTATTTTCATTAGACATTAGGTCAATATGTGGAGTCAATATTTTGTTGAAACTTTTGTGGTTTCCTCCCTACAGCAGACTCGAGAATGGTATGGCGAGGCTCCTGCTCACGGTGGGACCCAGCAGTGGCGGGACTCCAGCCTAGCCGGTGGCTTTGGTTTGCAGTGGTTAGTGGTAAAAGTGGGGAACACTTGGGTTACTGTGAGGTTGGAGGTATTGTCTACTGGGGAGACAAAAGGAAGGTGAGAATGGGTGAGGTAGTCCCCGATAAAGGGAAAAGAGCTACCGATGGGGTTTGGGAAAAATTGGTAAAAGAAGCTGTAATGGTGATGGAAAGGAAGAAAAACCTATCAGTGAGGAGGTAACTGTTGCTGAGATATCAGTGTGGTTGGGGTATCGATTGGAAAAAGCTCACCGATAGAGGAAAAGAATAGGTTCACTGTTAAAAAAATAAAAATAGAGGGTCACTAATGGAAAATGAAGTAAAGACTATCGGTAGGCTACATGAGGTAAGGTCACTGGTAGAATAAATAAAAGGTTACTATTATGAAATTAAAGAGTAATTGTTACAAATAAATTAGAAGCTACCGTTAGAATGCTAACAATGAGGTGCTGCGAGGATTTTTTAACAGTGATAGAGCTACTGACAGTTGGAAATAAAAGGAGATGCAACGTAACAGTGTGGTGTCGGGCATGCAGTCTAATGGTAAGGCAGTTACCGATAGAGTTAAATAATAAAATAATGGTCACCATTATAGAATAAAAATTAAAAGGCTACCTATAAAATGCATTAAGGGTCACTGATAGACAGCGAAGTGACAGTAAGGTATAGGGGTCACCGATAGAATACTAACGGTGACCCTTTTATTTAAATAAAACAAATTAAACTTAAAAATTTAAAAATTATGTTATTTAAAATAAGGATTAAAAATAATTAGATAAACAGAATACTAAATGCCATTAATTTTAAACTAGACTTTTATTAAACTTTAAAAAAATTAAAATAAATAATTAACATCACTAAAATTAGAAACTAAATAATTTTGAAAATAAATTAATAAAAGACTTAAATTAAAATAACTAAACACGCTAATTACAAAGTAGCCGTGAACAATGAAAATTAGCATCAGTGACCCAAATAAATCAGCACAAGATCTTGTCTACCTCACCGGTAGACTAACTTCAAAATTTGGTGACTTAATAAATAATCTGCATACATAGAATAATATAATTAATAATTAAATACTATTAATTAATTAATTAATAAACTATTTTCATGCAAATAATTCAAGGCGAACCTTTTTATTTAATTTAAAAACACAAATTACTTACTTAAATGATGAGCATGGAATATTAACAAATTAATTAATATAATTAACCAATTATAATGTAACTTAGTTAAAAGATTAATTATTAAAATAAAGTCCATGTTAATTAAAAAAATTAACCTCAATTAAATAATTGATTGAATAATAATTAACCTATTAAAAATAAATCATTCAGAACTAATTTTAACTAATTACTCACTATTATTAAATTAAATTAAAAGACTTACCGGTATTTATAAAATTAAAGGTCTCACTGGTAGAAATTAAAGGCTACTGATATGACATAAAAATAAGGCTACCGTTAGACTTAGAAGAGAGCTACCGGTAGGAAGAAAAACTGTGACAAAGGTTACCGATATAACAAAGGTCACTGTTACAACTCAAAAAAATCTACTAATATGAAAAAAGAAAGCAAGTCACTGTTAGACCGTACCGGTAACCTGGCTACCGGTAGAGCAAAAGGACCACTGCTATTGGTAGCTTAGCTACCGATAGTCTGGAAAGACGCGACTAGGTTATATAAACTTAAAAAAAGTAAATTAATTATCCAACTCAATAATTATAAATAATGAAAAATAAAATTAAATAAATAAATATAAATTAAATAAATAAACTGAAAATTAATTATACTAAAAACAAAGAAGGAATAAATCAACTATTTATGGGTCCATAATTACATAAAATGTTATAAAAATGACTATTTGACAAATTTAATTATAAAAATACAAAAGTGCATTTATTAGATAATAAGTGTAAAAATAATTAAATAAATCATTAAAAATTAATAAAAAGGATGTGGCAAACTGTGCAAAAATAAGGCCACATCACCTGTACTATTATTTTCTGTTATAGAAAATATTATTTCATGATGTGTAATATTTTAATTTAATATAAAATTATTATATTCATTTATGTTAAAACATAATAAAACAGTCGTTATAAAACCTGATTTATTTTACTAATAATATAAGGAAAATTTTAGGCCTTCACAAACATGAACATGGTGGTCACCCCATGAAGCTTGAACCAAAAAAACAATTAGATCAACTAGGAATAATTATACTATGTAATAATAACTCTATAATTCAATAAAACATAAAATTTTAGAACAATACAATCATACTCACAGGTATTAACATCATGTCATCTATGGCCACGCTGTGATAGGCCACTTGGGAAAAATTAAATAAACTCTATATGGCCATTTATGTTGTGAATAATGATCCTCACACCATGAGATAATCATATTTAAGGGGAACCTAAAACTATAAAATCATTATATATAATCCCCTAACCATTATATAAAAATGAAAGAGGAGTTGTGATGTTTCCAGAAACACCCCCCACATTGTGGCAAGACTTCATCCACAGAACAACAAGACACCAAAATATAATTGATGAATCCTCAAAATATGACATAATGACCACACCATGACTTAACCATTCATGTAATGACAAAACATAATTCAAAATCTTACTGTAATATATTTATCCATTCATGGAACATTACATATGGCCATTCTACGATACCTTTCTTATTGTAAAAATATTAACTCTAAATTCAACTCCCTTCCTCTATCCTTCTACTAATACCCCTAACACTCAAAAGATGTTTTGTAATATCCCAATAATATTCAAGATGTTAAAAATAAAACAATTTATATTGAAGGTATATTCTATAATATTATTTTAATTAGGTGTGGGATGAGCTATAATATCATCCTAAATCAGTATACCTCATCCCCTATTCTCGAAGGGAAGAGTGGCATGAGTGAACCCTGATTATTTATATTTGATTTAATTTATTAGGATATGTGGTACATATTATATGGTTTTAGGTATTTCTATTCATCATATCATTGTAAAACATCCTCTTCTTATTTTTATAAGATTTCAAGTAGGGTTTGGAAGTATGTGGTATAGTAATAAACCCTCCTAGTATATAGGGATTTATCATTATTTTTATATAACACATCAAATTTGGAATTACTGTGACTCTATTTTCTTATATGAAAATATAAATTTATATTCAATTTCATGCATAAAACAATTTCCTTATTGTGTAAGTTAAACACCCTTTATTGTTACCTATTATGTATTTATTCTCACACCATGTAAAAATCCTTAGTAGACATGGTATTTTTATATTTCATTTTAGATATATACATGTACATATATAGCTATTGGATCCCCTAGATTGTCTTCCTTATGTATAATTAAATCAGTATTAATTCCCATATCAGTGTTAGATTTATGGTGTGGTGTTTAGAGGTCTTATTCATCTCATCACTAGTTTGGTAATTATTCATCCTCGTATTATGACATATTTGGATTTGAAAAATTTTATAGAGTATTTATTATTTTTAGTCTGAAAAAAATAGTTTTATATGTATACATATTGGTAATTATCATATTTTGATACATTTTTCTTTCTTTTATGTATTTTTTCATATTATTTTTTCTTTTTAATAAATTTTTGAATTATTGGAGAGTCATGCCAGTTTTTTTTAGAACCTCACATTGACATTATTATATAACCAAAGTAGCTAAATCGTTTTTCTAACATTATATTGAGAACCATAACAGTAGTCTCTAACTTCTAGGGATTAAGGATCACCCTTGAAGTTAGTGGAATGTTGATTCTAGTATGATATAAGTATCTAGGTTACAATCAGTATGACTAAAATAAATATATCTATGTCGATATATTTTCATCGATGATAGATTATATTTAAGAATGATGTGGTGTGAGTTAATTTAGGATATTATTTAGTTTTTTTCTATTTATTATTTGGTATATATTTTAGTTTAATTTATATTGGATGTACTTTCAGAGTTATCTACATAGGTTTTCATTAATTTTTATTAATCTTGGTTAGGATAATCAATTTTTTAGAATCCAATGGTTATGTGATTTTATTTAATGATGGTTAGGTATTATTTTATGATTGTTTGAATATGATTATCTCTTAAATGAATGGTTTTGGTAGGTGGTCTTAAGCCTCTATGAGATTTTTTATATACATGTTATTTCTTGCCACTTATTTTCCAAGTAAACATTAAAGGTTAAATGTTTTCTTTATAATTATGAATCATAAGTTTTTTAATGATATTTTTTTATAAAAGTAATAATTTTTAAAATTTATTTTCATATGAAAGCATGTAATTTATTTTTTGAATATTTATTTTATTTAAAACTAAATTCATATCATTGTGTAAAGCTAGATTTTTAAAAACTCATTCTTAATTAATTTAATGTTAAATTTTATTGGTAAAGTACATATTACAAGTGTTTTTTTGTATATGTTTATTTTTGAAATAATTATGTTATCATTGAAAACATGGGTAGGTAAATTATTGTTTGTAAAAAAATTACTTTTTTAAGATGGTATGTTTTTAATTTCTTTATAGACCCCTAAAAATGTTGAATGTTTTTATTATTTTCTTCCTATAGACTTGAGAAATGTTATAAAAATTATTATATGTTCTCCTTTTTGGATTATTCCACTTATCTTTATATTGATAAATTAGCTCAAGTATTATTTTCTTTAGACATTAGGTCAATATGTGGAGTCAATATTTTGTTGAAACTTCTGTGGTTCTATCTTGACACATCACAAGATTTCTATCCAATATTTTAAAACTAAGGTTGTATGATATAACCATACCTTAGAAAATATTTACCTCTTGAATACTTTTCCATGTCTTATAGAGAAAATAATTTCATTTTAGTTAAAAACATGATCAAATTATAAATCAAAGAACTATACACAACTCTTGATTAAGTAATTTATTTGGTGATGAGATAATGGTTTATTCAATTATATGGAAAGGGAATATATTTTTCTTGAACTTTTTTAGTTTCATTATCTTTTTTAACATAGATATCTAAATTTAAAAGATTAATAATCTCTAATTATGAATGTCTTCATAATGAATGAAACCTAAAACTGGTTTTATATATATATTTTAAATTTATAGATTATTTTTTAGTTAACTAAAACATTCGTTATTTTCCAATATTTAATTTTATTTAAAAAAAACACTTTTCCAATATGAACTAGATTCATTATTTTATATAGTAATGTTTAAAATTTTATAAATTTTCTTACATAATGTTTTATTAATACATGTAAATCTTAAATTTTTATAGAATTGCCTCTATAAAAATTGGGTTTAAATATTACATATTACATATGGAAAACCAAATTAAATAAATATTTTTTATTTTTATATTAGTATATAATAAGTGGTGTTTATGTAACCCATTAATAATTTTCTTTTAATGGCATCAGGGAACCTTACATTATACTTTTTACACATCATATGCCTAGGGTTTCTTTTAATTTAGGTGTTTTAATGTAAATATTATAACATAACTTATGCCACATTTGGATTGATATGTATATTATTTATTGTTTATATGTTATAAATTACACATGGTTTGTCTTTTTAGTTATTCCATAGTTACATGTAGCATTAATTTCTCTCTTAAAAGGCTGATTGATGGAGTTTTTTATTTGAGCATCAATAATACTTTTTTTGATCATGTGATCACTATAATTATTGATATTTACTCTATAATCACTACTGGAATTTAGCTTTTTCCCAACGGCAGTATACCAACGGTTTACTTAAACCGTTGGGATATTGAGTCTTTGCCAACGGTTTAAGAAAACCGTTGGCAAAGATAATTTCAGCAGAACTTTTCCCAACGGTTCACTGGAACCGTTGGGAAAAGGCAGCTCAAACTCACACATTCCCAACGGTTCCTATAAACCGTTGGGAAATGTGTGCCTTTGCCAACGGTTTTTATAAACCGTTGGCAAAGGTTTCCCCCAAATTGCAGGCCGCGATCTCCTCTCCCCATTCGCGTTACAGAGCCCTAACGGGAGCAGCAGCAGGCGATTTTGGAGTACTGCCGGCCGGACCTTGAAGCTCTTTCTTCAGGTTATTCTTCTTTATCTCAAAAGGTATTCAAATGTTTGGTTAGTATTGAAACTTATTTTTATTTTTCCCTTCAGTTTAGACGATTTTGGAGCTACTGCCGGCGCCTAAGGGTGAGTTTTATTGAAAATTCCTTTTTGGATTTTACCCTTTGAACATGGGATGTCATTTGTGAAAGGTTATATAAATCGAATTGATTGTTCGATTTCTGAATTGAATTGTAAAATAAATTAATTAAGGGTATTTTATGGTTTGCATTCCCCTTTTTAACACATGAATGCCAATTATTTTTTAACACATGTTTTAATTGTATTGCCTTGCCAATGTGAGTAAAGTAGAGACTATGCTATGAATCTATGAAATTGGATTGAATTTATCTTATATTTTATGTTACCATGTTAGATATATTATAACTAATGCATGTGATATCTTTATAGTCTTGTTAGGAGTGTTCTATTAAAAATTCCCATGTGAGTGCTTGAATTTTCATTGAATTGCTAGCCATTATGAGTTATGTTGATACCTTGATTATTTTCTTCCTTTATCGTTTACTTAAATGTATATTCTATTATAGTTAATGCCTATTGAATTGTTTATGACAAAATGACTTATATAAATTCGTTTTACAGAATGGACAGAAGTTGGATGTATGAAACCGATCGGATCTCAGATGATTTTCAAAACAATTTGGAGAGCTTTATAGATTTTGCATTTGAAAATGCTTCAGATAGTGGTCGCATACACTGCCCATGTTCCAATTGTGTTGGTAGACCTTGGTTGAGCCGTGAAGAAGTCAGCTACCACATAACCAAAAATGGGTTTCAAGCAAACTACTTTCTGTGGTATCACAATGGGGAGAAAATGAAATCTCAAATTGGTGATGATCGAAATGAAAAGACTGGAATGGAGAATTTGTTAGATGATCGGTTTCCGTTTATTCGTCATCATGAAAAAGAAAGGATTTCGACTCAAGAATACTTCGATATGAGGACAGCTGATGCATCTAGTGAAAATGATGATATTGATAGGGTGAAAAAATTGAATGATGCTGCCACGACTCCAGTATATCGGCAATGCGATAAAATGAAAAAGCTGGAATTTTTAATCCGATTATTTCATGGGAAAACTATGTATGGGATTTCTAATACAACAATCGATTACATTCTTACCCTCTTGAAGGATTTACTTCCAGATGATGCAGATATTCCCTCAAACCACTATATGGCATGGAAGTTAGTTGAGGAACTTGGATTTTCAAGAAACAAAATTCATGCTTGCCCGAAAGATTACAGTTTATTCTGGGAGGAAACCGCTGAACGAAATGATTGTATAAAATGTGGCACATCCCGCTGGAAGTCAAAATCTGATGGAACACCATCCCGCGTTCCACAGAAAGTAATGTGGCACTTTCCATTGATTCCCAGACTCCAGAATCTTTTTATGTCTGATGACATATCAATAAAAATGAGATGGAATGATACCGAGAGAAAGAAGACTGATGATGAGTTGGTTCATCCTGCAGATGGATTTGCATGGAAGAGATTTGATGCTCGACATCCTGATTTTGCAGCTGACGTGCGTAATGTGAGGCTGGGTCTTTCATGCGACGGTTTTAATCCGTTTGGGCAGATGCTTACTTCGCACAGCACATGGCCAGTTTTTATACACATTTATAATCTTCCCCCATGGTTGTGTATGAAAAAACCTTTCACTTTCATGAGTATACTCATATCTGGTCCTTCTGATCCTGGAATTGATATTGATGTATACATGCAACCTTTAATAAAAGAGTTGAAGCTTATTTGGGATGTGGGTGTGCGCACATACGATGCATGTTCGAAAGACATATTTCAGATGCGCGCTGCGCTTATGTGGACAATCAATGATTTTCCGGCTTATGCAATGATGTCTGGATGGAGCACGAAGGGGAAACTGTCATGTCCAGTTTGTATGAAGAATACACGATCCAGAAGACTGAAACATCGTTGTAGTTTCAGTTTTATGGGACATCGACGATTTTTGCCAAAGGATCATCCATATAGAATGAATCGTCGAAGATTTGATAATACTATAGAGACCGATGATCCACCTCAGCGTATGTCTGGAACTGATGTGCTTAATGAATTGAAAGATTTCAGTTTTTCGTTCGGGAAGGGTCAAATGAAATCTGGAAAGAGAAAGAATGTTTCCACAGAAACCTGTTACAATTGGAGGAAGAGGAATATCTTTTTTGATTTGCCTTATTGGTCAACCAATTTGCTACGTCATTGCTTAGACGTAATGCATATTGAAAAGAATATATGTGAAATGTTGCTTTCAGTTCTTCTAAATGTCAAGGGGAAGACAAAAGATGATTTACGATCTCGACGTGACTTGGTGGATTGGGGCATCAGACCAGAATTGCATCCTGTGCGTATCAGTGAAAATAAATGGCAACTTCCATGTGCTTCTTATGTGATGACACCTACTGAAAAAAAAACAATTTTTGGAAGTATTAGAGACTATTAGAGTTCCTGATGGCTATTCAAGAAACATATCTAAACGGGTCAACAGAAGAGAGTTAAAGCTAAAATCTTTGAAGACTCATGATTATCACGTTCTACTGCATGAGTTGCTTCCAATAGCAATCCGTCATCTTTTGTCCAATAATGTAAGGGTGGGTGTTATTCGGTTGTGCCATTTGTTTAGAGATCTTTGTGCTAAGAAGTTGTCGAAGTCTTTCTTGCAAAAAATGTTGACAGATGCCCCATTAATTTTGTGTGAGTTGGAGAAAATATTTCCCCCATCATTTTTCACATGCATGCTGCATCTGACTGTCCATATTCCAACTGAAATACTTCTCGGAGGACCTGTTTCTTTTCGTTGGATGTATCCAAATGAAAGAAATATGTTCACATTAAAGTCTTATGTTCGAAACAAGAATCATCCCGAAGGTTCTATCGTGAACGGTTACTTAGCTCAAGAATGTATGGATTTCTGTTCAATGTATTTGTCTGATCTTACTACAAGAATGAGCAGACCAATGAGAAATGAAGAAGAACAATATGAGCAAATTGAACCCAGTTTTCCATCACTTCCTCAAACAGGAGGAATTCCTGGATCATATACATTGAAGACATTAAGCCATGAAGAGCGGGAGATGGCACATCGCACAGTTTTGTTCAACTGTGATTTGTTCGATGACTATATCAGGTAACAAAATTGAATATGTATATCTTACATATATATCTGTTAAACTATTCATATTTTTTTATCTACAGGGAACATAAAACAATGATAAATAGGAAGCATCGTTCTTTATCTTTGAGAAGGAGAGAGACTTTGCATAGCAAAGAGTTTTCTTCTTGGTTAAAATTGAAGGTAAAAATATTACTGTTTAAATTAATTATTTCAATATTTACTTAAGTTTAGCTGTCATTTATATTGCAGGTATTGAGTTTGTCTGCTGACTCTGTCTCTGAGGAAATAAGAGCTTTGGCTTTTGGTCCTAATACCGTGGTTCGTGACTGTAAATCAATTGTTATCAATGGGTACAGATTTATTGTCACTGAACGAGCCAAAAACATGAGAACACAACATGATGGTATTATGGTTACTGCCACAACAGATTGTTATGCCAGCGCATCAGATAGTAGACCGCGACTTGAAAATGTGGGTTATTATGGAGTCGTTGAGAAAATAATAATATTGGATTATTACTCTCATGGACGAGTCACAATGATGAAATGCCATTGGTTTGATTCGATGACGAGACATGGCACATTTATTGATGATTGTGGATTTCGAGTAATTAATATGACCCGCACTCTTGCAACCGAAGAACCATATGTGTTGGCATCAATGGCTAAACAAGTTTTTTATGTCAAAGATCAACTTCAACCTGAATTTGGTGTCGTAGTTGAAGTAATTCCAAGACATATTTTTGATGATGCTGATGATGGAATTGACACTGTCCCTATTGCCATTGGAACCAATCCATTTATTTCTTTTGATGACTCCAATAGCTCAATTGTCAGAGTTGATTGTGAACCTGAAGTTGTGGTTGGAAATATATAGAATCATTCATCCATGTTCTCAATTCTTTTGGTTTACCTCGAGTTGGGTTGTTAAGGTTGGTAATATTCATATTTATTTAGTATTGATCACAAATATGTTTTAGCTGACTTGACCGTTATGTGAATTTTCAATGTTTATTGGTTGCTGTTTTATTTGAATTGCATTTTCTAATTTGGAATTGAACTGTATTCAAACCAAATCAAACAATATTTCTAACTTGGTGAACATTACAACTTGTATGTTTTATTAAATTCATTCAAGCTCTTCTGAAACAATTGATAGCTAAATTACCAATGAATCCCATCATTCCCTCATATATTTAGTTTTTTGGTTTACACATTAATTTTCTTTTTCTAATTAATTACATATTTGTTTTCCAATGCAGGAAATGAAGCCAATTGAAGAGAGACGAAGAAAAAAAATGGCGGAGAACAATCGTCGGATGGAGGAGATGGGCATTCCACCATTAGTGCCTACAGTGAGTACTTTATTTCAAATATATATATATATATTTACAGAATATATAATGTCATGTGATTAATTTTTTTTGTAAACTTTTTTGTAGGATCCACCATTACGTCGACAGTTATTCGACGAGGAGCCTAGTACTGGTCCGAGTACTCAGGCCGGTGGTACGAGGAGGGTTCGTACCAGAGGTGGACATAGAGCTGCGCGTGCCCGACTAGACCCTGCCCCTCCCACTGACATTTCAGCCTTCCCACATTCTGATCCCGGTGTGTCGTTAGGGACACACGGGATATTTAGACCTCCCATGTTTTCGCTACCTTCTGCATCTTCTGCCCCATCATTTTCACATCCCATGATGATTCCCACTCCCCAGTCAGCATCAGGTCATACAGTTGTTCCATCTTCTTTTCCTTCTACTTCTGTCTCTCCGAGCTTTTATATTCCATCGTCTTCGACTCCTGTTCCACCAGAGGGTGTTCCATCAGGTTCTGTGGATCCGGCGCCACTCATTGATCAGACTAGCACAGGTATATTTATAAAACCCTATCAAATTTTTATAGTAATATTTATTTTCATTATAACATGTTTTGATAAAATATTTGTTTTTCTTTCATGACAGATACATCTACTGAAAGGAGGCGGGGGCGGGGCCGTACACGCATGCGTTCGGTGTGGAACCGTCGCACACAGGTTATGGTGGAATATAATGAAGACAATCAGATGGTTGAGAAAACAGGGCAGCAATGTCGGAGTTTTATGGCGACGCTTGCCAAATACTCCGACATCATTCCCGTCAGCCCGCTGTCGTGGAGACATTTGCCACATGAGGTCAAAGATAGAGCTTGGGCAGAGATATGGGTAAAAAAATCTGTTGTATTTAATGCCATGAATTTTTTTTGTATTTATATAAATTAATATTTTCATTTCAGCTTCGATTTAATTTTCCTGATGGTGAGGGTGCACGAATGGAACGTCTAAAGGATTTAGGCGAGCTTTGGAGAGCCTACAAGCATGAGCTGTATATTGGCTGGCATGCTAGAGTTGGCACTGAGTTAGAGGCGGTACCAGTCGTGGATGATTGTCCTATAGAGCAGTATCGTCAGATGATTACTCATTGGACGAGTACCCAGTTTAAGGTATGAATTACATTTGAGGTATTTAAATAATAACTTTCAAGTTTTGCATTAATATTATCCTTTGCATTATCGAATTTTATTTAGGAATCATCTGGAAAAAATAAAAAAAACATTGATGCAAAAAAATACCTCCATACACTAGGACGCACGACGATGCCGGATCATGAGAGGCAGCAGGTATGACAATTGTTTATAAGTTTTCTTTACGACTTACATTTTCTTTTTTTTCCTCAATTATTTAATTATTTGCTGAAGTCTTTATATAAATTTTGTTTTCAATGTCATTGTAGAGGAAAGTACAAAATATTGAAGGACGTGTGCCTCGAGCAAAACTGTTTTGCTCGAGTAGACGAAAAAAGGATGGACGTGCTGTCAACGAAGCGACTCAGCAGTAGATTGTAAGTTTTAATCTGTTGATTTTATATTTTAATATCTATTTCGTAACTTAACAATATATTTATATTTGTAACAGGATGCTTTAGAGGCCCTCGATGCCCAAGAAGCAGACAATTTTGGGCCATCTGATCACTTACATCAGGTGTTGGGAGATGATCATTCTGGCAGAGTACACTGCCGACCTAGGATAGCCCCGACGAGGTATTGGCCTGCCTCAGGTACGAGTTGTAGTGCCACCGAGCTGCAGCAAGTTAGGGCACAGGCAGAACAGGCTGAGAAAAGGGCCACAGAGACAGCAGAACAGTCTGCAAGGGCAAACAGTGCATTTATGAAATTTATTGAAGTTCTACGTCCAACACTTCCAGCAGAGGCCAGCCCAGCGATTGATGAATACATGTCGTCGATACATTCTATATATGGTGCACCAGGTGGCAGTTCCAGTGGTGGTCAGGCCGATGTCGAGCTTGAAGATGATGATGGCGAGCAGTCTGATGCGGAAGAGGATGGAGATGAGGAGGGCGAGGAGGAGGGCGAAGGCGAGGAGGAAGGCGTTGTGGAGGGTGATGACGATGAGGAGGACGATGACGAGGGCGATGATGATGATGATGATGGAGATGGTGATGCTGATGTGGGACATATTGATCCGTTACATTTTTGACTTGAGATTTGATGTTTAATCTATTCTAGTTGTTGGTTTTATCTAGACTCGTAGTATAGTATTGTAGTTGAATTATTTTAATCAGTCGCCCGTATTTGTCGTCTGATTTCAGGCCATTCCGACATCGTTCGGCCCGTTTGGACCCCCCTCACGCGCGTTTACGAAGCGCGCGCATCACTTAAAACACGAATATTGAGCCGTACCGCGCAAACCGCATGTCCGATTGAGGTGCCGTCTGCGCGTACACGTCACGAATAATAATTAGAATGTTCCACGGTGGTTTCAGATCAATCCGAGGCCGTCCGCTATGAATTTGACCATTGGACGCCCGTTCTGGCCGTTTATGACACCATAACTGCGTTGTCGGTCACCGCGGGCACACGACAAGTCCGATTGACGTGCCGTCTGCTCGTCCACTTCAGAAATCACTCACCCATATTTGTCGTCTGATTTCAGGCCATTCTGACATCGTTCGGCCCGTTTGGACCCCCCTCACGCGCGTTTACGAAGCGCGCGCATCACTTAAAACACTAATATTGAGCCGTACCGCGCAAACCGCACGTCCGATTGACGTGCCGTCTGCGCGTACATGTCACGAATAATAATTAGAATGTTTCACGGTGGTTTCAGCTCAATCCGGAGACGCGGTGTGGCCGACACCACTCAAAGTGTCCGTCTTTTGTTTCAAAAGGACGTCATTTTAAGTGAAAAGAATCAACTGGCTTACGGAAAACCGACCAAACGCATTCCGAATCTGTTGATAATTTATCCCAACAATCCATGGGTCATATGTGACGTGTACGAGCCAACCCGGGATGAATCCGAGTCGCGGTGTGGCCGGGATAAGTTTAAGTGGCTCTCATTTGTTTAAAATGAACACCATTTTAAGTACATACGGAAAAATGACCAAACGGATTTGGTTTCCGTTGAAACTTTAGGAGAACGATCCATGGGTCATATGTGACGTGTACGAATCAACCCCGCCACAATCGGAGACGCGGTGTGGCCGACACCACTCAAAAAGTGTCGGTCTTTTGTTTCAAAAAGACGTCATTTTAAGTGAAAATCATAAGTGTTTTTGATGATAGGAAATAGGGTGCCTAGAAGCTGGCCCAAGAAAAATTCAAAATGGACTGTTTAAGTCCACCGGCCAGCCGGTGTGAGACCACCGGCCAGCCGGTAAGGTCACCGGCCAGCCGGATCCAGCCCATCGGCCAGCCGGTGGACAAGACAGAAGGCCTTGCCCTCTGCCAGGTGCCACCGGTCAGCCGGTGTCTGGCCACCGGCCGACCGGTGGGCCCAGACAGAATGGCATACCTTCTGTCCAGACCACCGGCCAGCCGGTGCCAGACCACCGGCCAGCCGGTGGAACCCAGACAGAATAGCATGCTTCTGTCCAGACCACCGGCCAGCCGGTGGCTCAGCACCGGTCAGCCGGTGGAGCCAGAGAAATCCCTTGCTTCTGTTTGGTGCACCGGCCAGCCGGTGGATCAGCACCGGCCAGCCGGTGTGCTCAGTCAAACTGACCAGGCTTTCCCACTTGATCCCCAACGGCTCCGAAAACCCTCCAACGGCTATTTTGAAGTATTTGGGAGCATTTCTCCTATAAATAGACGTCCATGGATGCCGGGAACACTACCGATCATATACCGAAGCATACCAAAGCTATTTTAATCATTTGAGGCTCCTACAACAATTCTCAAAGGATACTTGAGATCCAATTGCCATCCTTGAAGCTTGGGCTGCCTCTACATCAACTACACTCACCTCTTGGCGCTCAAGGCTTCCTCTAGTTTGTTCTAAATTATTTACTTCAATTGTTTAGTTCTTAATTGGGTTTGTATTAAAACAAACCACCCTTTTTCTTCTTTCAATTTGGGTTTCTTGCTACAACCATAATAAAAAAGCAAGCTGTAAGAAGGTGATCTAGCCTACCTTAAAACGGCTAGTGGGTTTCTTGCTATAACCATTAAAAAGCAAGCAGTCGTATAAATCTCCTAACGGTTGAGTTGGGAGCGGAGACGTAGGCTTGAGTTTAAAGCCGAACTCCGTTATCAATTGTGTCTTGCCATTTTACTTTCCGTTGCATTTAAATTTGTTTTAAATTGTTAATTAATTTTAAAAAGGCAATTCACCCCCCCTCTTGCCATCACCTCCGACCCAACATCCATCAGTCATATGTGACATGTACGAGCCCACTCGGGCTCAATCCGAGTCGCGGTGTGGCCGGGATCAGTCTAAGTGGCTCTCTTTTGTTTAAAATGGACATCATTTTAAGTACATACGGAAAACCGACCAAACGCATTCGGTTTCCATTGAAACTTTAGGAGAACGATTCATGGGTCATATGTGAGGTGTACGAATCATCCCCGCCACAATCCGAGGCGCGGTGTGGTCAACACTGCTCTAACTGTGTCTGTTTTGTTTAAAATGGGTAGGATTATAAGTGAAAAGAACTGGCATACGCAAAACCGACAAAACGCATTCGGTTTCCATTGAAACTTTAGGAGAATGATCCATGGGTCATATGTGACGTGTACCAATCATCCCCTTCTCAATCCGAGACGCGGTGTGGCCGACACCGCTCTAACTATGTCTCTTCTGTTTAAAATGGGCATGATTATAAGTGAAAAAGAACAACTGGCATACGCAAAACCGACCAAACGCATTCCGAATCTTTTGATCAATTATCACAACAATCCATGGGTCATATGTGACCTGTACGAGGCAACCCGGGTTCAATCCGAGTCGCGGTGTGGCCGAGATCAGTCTAAGTGGCTCTCTTTTGTTTAAAATGGACACCATTTTAAGTACATACGGAAAACCGACCAAACGCATTCGGTTTCCATTGAAACTTTAGGAGAACGATCCATGAGTCATATGTGACGTGTACGAATCATCCCCGCCTCAATCCGAGCCGCGGTGTGGCCGACACCGCTCTAACTGTGTCTGTTTTGTTTAAAATGGACAGGATTATAAGTGAAAAGAACAACTGGCATACGCAAAACCGACCAAACGCATTCAGAATCTTTTGATAATTTATCACAACGATCCATGGGTCATATGTGACGTGTACGAGCCAACCCGGGTCAATCCGAGTCGCGGTGTGACCGGGATCAGTCTTAATGGCTCTCTTTTGTTTAAAATGTACACCATTTTAAGTACATACGGAAAACCGACCAAACGCATTCGGTTTCCATTGTAACTTTAGGAGAACGATCCATGGGTCCTATGTGACGTGTACGAATCATCCCGCCTCAATCCGACATGCGGTGCGGCTGACACCACTCAAAGTGTCCGTCTTTTGTTTCAAAAGGACGTCATTTTAAGTGAAAAACATCAACTGACATACGGAAGACCGACCAAACGCATTCGGATTCTATCAATACTTTAGCACAACGATCCATGGGTCATATGTGACGTGTACAAGTCAACCCCGTCTTAATCTGAGATGTGGTGTGGCCGACACCGCTCTAACTATGTCTCTTTTGTTTAAAATGGACATGATTATAAATGAAAAGAACAACTGGCATACGCAAAACCGACCAAACGCATTCAGAATCTTTTGATAATTTATCACAATGATCCATGGGTCATATGTGACATGTACGAGCCAACCCGGGATGAATCTGAGTCGCGGTGTGGGCGGGATGAGTCTAAGTGTCACTCTTTTGTTTAAAATGGACAACATTTTAGGTACATACGGAAAACCGACCAAACGCATTCGGTTTCCATTTAAACTTTAGGAGAACGATCCATGAGTCATATGTGACGTGTACGAATCAACCCCGCCTCAATTGGAGACGCGGTGTGGTCGGCACCACTCATAGTGTCCGTCTTTTGTTTCAAAAGGACGCCATTTTAAGTGAAAAACATCAACTGGAATACGGAAAACCGACCAAACGCATTAGGATTTTGTCGATACTTTAGCACAACGATCCATGAGTCAAATGTGACGTGTACGAGTTAACCCCGCCTCAATCTGAGGTGCGGTGTGGCCGGTATCACTTCAGGTGTATGTATTTTGTTTAAAATGGACATCATTTGAGGTAAAAATATATGGTATAGAAAAAACCGATCATATTATGAATTGAATTTCAGATTCCACATATAATTGTCATCTAAATTTTAAATTGAATTCTATATGAATTATGTATGTTTATGAATTGTAATTTAATTATGGATTTGTATAGTTTCAGGATCCATTATATGTTAAATGTGTATGAATTTGTTCGTAATTGAATATGTATGTTTTATTTTATTAGTGGTACAATAGTTGGATCGAAAATGAGGTGCAAATGAGGTGAAAATGAGGTGAAAATGAGGTGAAAATGAGGCCTGATGACCCGGTGGTGATGGACAGGGGACATGGGGCTGTGCAAATTGCAGGGTGCTGCAATTTGCAGCATAGGTATGCCAACGGTTTCAAACCGTTGGCATATAAGTTTTTAGCATGTCTTCCCCAACGGTTTTAAACTGTTGGGAAAGACTTCACCAATTCCCAACCCACTTCACCAATTCCCAACGGTTGGAACCGTTGGGAAAATGTTCCATGGTATTTGGTTTTCCCAACGGTTTGGGAGAACCGTTGGAAAAACTATCCCAACGGTTCAACCAAACCGTTGGGGTAGGGTAAATTTTATGGCTCTATTGCCACGGTTTCCTATTTTCCCAACGGTTCTTAGAACCGTTGGGAAAACCTTTCCCAACGGTTTCAGGGGATTTCCCAACGGTTCTGAACCGTTGGGAAATAGTGTATTTCCAGTAGTGAATAGATACTACATTGATAGAGTAATCATATGTAAATTTCATGAGTATTTTTTTATAGGTTGTATAAGTAAGTATACAATATATTAACAAATAGTTTGGGGGAATGGTATAACATCGAAATGTCATAAATTTATTATACACATTCCCGATTCTAGGTGTGATGGGATGAAATATTTCTGAAACTCTAGTAAACACTTTACCCTTTACCAAATGGATGATATGTGAGATTTACATAACTCAAGTATAAACTATCCCCATTCCCATAGGATGAACATTTCACCTTGTATTTTTTAAATTTTCTCATCTTATATTTTGATCTTATGTTTGAGGTAGGTATTTATAAGTATGGAACCAACCAGTATAAGGAGTTTCCTTATATTTAATATTCATATATAAGTTAATATCATTCATTAATTCCTTGTTTTGGTGATTTTTTATTAAAACTAAAGTCATAGACACATCTAGGTCACTCTTGAATCGAGCACCTGATATGACCTATGATACAAAAAAGGAGTGTTCTTGATAGCCCTGTGATGGAAAGTAGTGAAAATGTCTTAAATTTTTTATACTAAAAATTACATAACAATCCAAAACCATATAATCACGCAATTTACTAAACTCATAAATCTAGAATGACCCATCAATACATTAGATTACCATGTAATTAATAAATAGAACTGAATAAGTAAAGTACACAACAAAAAAAATTAAACATCACAGAAGAATAAAAAATAAAAAAATAAAAAATATCACATACCAATCATCACCAAAATGACCTATACCCAAGGATAGTAGGAGATCAAATATAGGGTAGATGAATTGAAATAAAAAGGTTCCATACACCAAATGGGGAATACATGGTGTGATAAAAACCAATACAAGTAAAATATCATGAAGATATTTTCCTATTCCTTTTGAATTCATTTATATCCATTCTAGTTTGAAATAAAACTGAAAAATAATTTTTTCATAAATTAAAACACAAAATTAAACATCACTTTAAAAATAATGTTATATATTTCTCTTTTTGTTTCTATTAAATGACAAATTCAATTTAAGAACATTTCCTAGGTAGAATCCAACTTTATTAAAATACTCATTTTTCATTTACTTCTAAAACCACATCATATTACATATTTTGAACAATATTTAGAAATATTTTAGTAAAATAAATTAAATATTAGAATAATAAAAATTGTTAGAAACCACATTATTAATGATATAAATAATGACAATACAAGACACTATTCCATAAATTAAAATCACTCTTGATAATAAAAATAAATTTCCCAAATGGATTTATAAAGTATCATGTGAATGAAAATGATTTATAAAGAAAGAAACTCTTATAATGTACGAATGTAGATTAAATATAGTGCTTTTTTGTATAACTAACTCAAGAAGCCCAACAAACCTATGCCAAGACTAGAATCACAATCACTCCCAATAATCCTGGAAAAAAATAGGATGAAACTAGTGTGTTGAAACTATGTAGTCTTGAAAAAATATAGACCTCTCACTTTTTTCCTAGGTTCCCATGGAATAAACAATAGTTGGAGAGAAATCAAGATTATCATAATATCATTAAAAATAAACAAACATCTCACATCAACACTAACACCCTTGTATGAAATAAACCCAACCACATCATCTATGTAATAATAAAAAATTACATCTCTAAAGTCATAATATCAAGGATAATGAAATGAGGCTCCAAAGAGGGTCTCACATTTATCCTATGAAGTTTATTTTGAAAGTTACAAATAATGATTATTATAATAGAATCATATTTCAAATCTATTTCGAGTCATTAGAAATTATATTTCAACTAAATATTTAAAATAATAGCATTGAAAATAATTTCAAACCACTTATTCAAAATGAATAATTAAAACTATCAATTATATCATTATAAAGACTTTAACCCATCCAATAAAACAACTTGATAAAGTAAAATTATTTTTTCCTTGAATAATAATTTCTTTATAAATAACCATTTTTTAAGGGAGTAACCCAAATATGTTCATGTTTCTATCCAAAAAACTAGTTCTACTTGAAATAATACATTGAATTATTCAAAAAAAATTGATGTTAAACTCCCTTTTTAAAACCATTTAACATCTCTGACTCCAGGTGGGAAACCAATTTCAAAATATTTCATAAAATCTTTTTGACTATCACACACACACACACACACACACATATATATATATATATATTTATATATATTTATATTTATATTTATTTATAAATAAGTTATTTAGAACCCTCATACATCAAATAATTAAAACTAGATGATATTATTAAAATAACATTACACAAATCAATAGAAACCATGTCAAAAGTCATTTCCATTGATGGATAATTCTGAGGAATGACTCAAGGAATCTCTAGAATAAACTAAAAAAGAAACCCCCATATTTTACTAATTAAATACTATATAATCCACCCATAATATGATTTAGGTTCATATGAATAAGGTGAAATCAAGGGAAGTACGAGTAGTTTGGAGAGGAATACAGAATAAAGGGGAAAGGGGAGATTACCTTGGGTGTCATTTGAAAAATGAAAAGATCAAAGTCTAGGAATAATAAAAGGGGGAAAAAAGAACTCCCTATCATACTTGTGAGATAAATAGAAATTAAAAGAAAACAGTGCTGAAAACTCCATAAAATTAAGTATATGAAATTTAAAAATTTAATAAATTTTTACCTCTAGGGAGGAAACCACAGCCTACACCAACAAATGCACCATACCATGGTCAATTCCTAGGAATATCATGAAACCCATTTCTATTCCTAACACCATTATCACCCCCTAGTGTTTTTCTTGGATTGATTCACTGAAAACCCTAAATAGAGGAAACCATAGCCTAGATTACCCCATGGTTTTTCCAAAAATAGAACACCCGTGGACAATAATGACCCAAATCACCCGCCCAAGTAATTTCTCTCCTCAATGTTTCCCATAATGAAATTCTAGGACCAAAATTCCTAGAAAAACATATTTTAAATGGGTGACATGATTTCATTCTTTTTTTCTTGGCAAAAAAACTCTTATGTGTTTCCCAAATATTACTAAAATAATTAGAAATTGGTAAAAACATCAAAATAACCAATAAATAATTAGTAAAATTAAAAATATAGAGACAAGGGGAGTTACATTCTCCCTAATTTTCAACTTTATACCCCAAATGATTCCTTATAAAAATTATAATTATTAGAAAACAATACCCAACAATTCCCCATGAAAACGGTGGGTTGGGTAGTGAAACAACTATAGAGAAGATGGAAAGAAGGGTCATCAACTCAATAATCCCTCTAATATTGTAGAAGGAATGTAATAATATTAACAAAAATAAATAATTGTATTAAAACTAAAATCATAGGTCACATAAGAATAAGAAAAGTCATATACCCAACATAGATTTTACCACTATCTAGAGTTTATCTAAAATAGTGAAATGGAAGGAGGGACACACCACAGTATAAAAACATCAACAATTATAATATATCTATAAGTGTATCCAGGAATCATTAAAGTTCATCGAGCATGAACAACCATATAAGGAACATTATATAGCTTCCTATCAAAACATGACCCATAGAATAACTTTAAATCAAACAAAAAAATGTCATTGAGCTCAAAAAACATCTCAAACATAGAACTTGTGAGGAGAAATTCATAACCAAACCTCTCGAGTAATAACCTTGGATCTAGAATTAGGTTCAGAACATTCCAATATAAAAACTAAAATATTCTATCCTCGACACTGTCTCATAGATAAAAAAATATAATTAAACCCACATCATCAAGTGCTCAAGTCCCAAAAATAAATACTCATCCCAATTATCCAAGTGTGGAACCAAATGCCCCCATGATCAAACAATCAAGAACCCATCCTCAAGATAGGGACATCAAGAGAAAACAACAATAATCTTAGTAGATGAAAATCCAGATAATTAATTACACAAAAAACAATATTTCATCACCTTTTATATAAGAGAAAACTGAAACATCCTCAATACATATGAAAATAAAATCTATAAAACAACTCCCTAGATCAATCACCATGAAACAACTACACAAAAATCTAATTACAAAAAAAAATTTCAAAAATTTTTTTACAAAACTTATGAATATATACCAAACAACCTCACCGAATAAAACCCCTTAGATATTTTTTACAAAATGACTTCAAATACCCATGTTTTTTACAATGGAAGAAAGAAATTTTCATCTTCTTATTCTTATGAAAAGATTAACCATACTCAACTTGGTCTTAGAGATTGGGATTAAACAACACTATATTTCAATAAAATAGATCATCCCCACTATCTTTATCTAAAATACCCATACTGACATCTATTGGAATTGCTCTTGTAATTACCTTTCCATAAGATGATATACCAACATCTACCAAAAAAAATCTAATCTTAAGAAAAATAAAACTCTAATTTGTTAATTATTAGATAATGTAAAAGTACTTGGATAAATTCTTATTCACCACATCGACCCTAGTCTAGGTAGAGTCAACACATAGAGAACCCACACCTAAATATATAGAAGCAACAACCTAATGATTATCTCACTGAATAAACTTTCTAGTTTTCATTGAAGAATATATGTGAGGCATATTATAAATAACATAAAACATGAACTGCATTAATCTATGTTTCGTGAGTCGACTAACACAAAGACCATTATAAATTTTCAAAACCCAAAACCAAAACTCACCCATGTAAAGTCATATATAATTTTTCTCAAAAACCATACCCTTAGATTTTTTTTTTGAAAAATGCCATTTCCAAAACCCATAATCCTTAAATCAAACCATACATTAAAATACACCAACCCATTTAAAATTTTCAAAAAATACCAATTAAAAAAATTAATTACCTCAAGAGTTATCCCCATAAGACAAATAAATGTAATTAAAATTTAAACTAATTATAAAACACTTACATATTTTATTTCAAAACCTTCAATAATTAAAACATTCAATTATGATCAATCCATTTTCATTCAAAAAATACATTCAAATTTTAATTTTGAAATTTAATACCTGTGAAAAAACTCTATCTAAAAAATTTAAAACATCCTAAAAAGGGTAATTTAAAAACAATTTATGAATTATTCTAATTCATTCAAAAAATTAGTTTTTTGGAGTCCTAATTTTTCAAAAACATAAAATAGAAACCCTAAGGAAAATAAAATATAGAAAATCATAAACAACTTTAAAACTAAAATCAATAATATTGTTTCCATAACCAAAAATACCATATTTAACATCATTCTAGTGGTAATAACAATTGAGATCATTTTAGAAAGTAAGGGATTCAAAAAAACTATTCTAAAAAAGAAATATCTCTATGTATTCTTTGGACACATGAGATAGTAAACCACAAACCAAATGTGTAACCAGATCTCTAATGGTTTTAAGACCACCATCATAAGATCTTCATTGTATACCATGACATGTGATCTACCCATGTAGATATGTTTCTCAAACAAATTTTTAATAAAAAACTCAATGGGTCCCCCAAAATTACTAATATACTCATCGGGGGACCAAACTACCATTATATCATATCAGAATCTTTTAAAGATAATCAAAAAGTAATTAAAATTTATGACTAAAATCCCAACCATAGATGAAAACATGCGGTTAGGTTCAAAGAGGAGAAGACCATGAACATTTAAAAACTCACTCCATGAGTCCAAATAATAATGCTAATCTATATACTACAAATACACACCAAAAATTTCAAGAGGATTCTCTTGATACATTTTTATCATGAACCCACTTGGGTCACCCCTAAACCAGGAAACCAAGATGACTCATTACATACCCAATCCATGTTTATGATCACCTTGAGTTGGAAACTAGTTACATGGTCTCAAACAATTACCATTAAGAATGATTTCACCCTCAGATGCCAGATAATTGAAAAAATGGATTTCACATAGAAATCTAGCATGCCCCATCCAGGTGTTGGACACCACTTCCATTAGTAAAAATATGTAAATAAATTGATAACACAATAAAAAAATTAATACACTAATTATGAAATTAATGAAAAACATCACATACCAATCATCTCCCAAATGACCTAAACTCAATGATATAAGGAGATCAAAGGTAAGTCATTTGAAGAGAAATACAACATCTATATACACTAAATATTGTATACAATGTATGGGTGAAACCAAGCTATATAAGATCCCATCAATAAGTCTATTCCATTCCATTCAAATTAAATTTCATCATTGTTTTTTTAAAATACAATTATAAAATATATATTTTAATATATGATATCATGAAATCAAATATCACTTGAATAAAATTTTTATAAAACTCAATTTTTATTTTATTTAAATGAAAATAATGATATTAAAAACATTTACCCAATTAATTCCACTTTTATTTAAAAACTCATTGTTATTCACTTTCAATTCCACTTTATCATTATTTTTTTCTAATCTCTTTAGTATCACCCCAATAAAAAAGTTAAATTCAATATGAATTACAAAAATCAATAATTCATTACATTACTAATGATACAAGTAAATAAAATAGAATATTTAGTATAAAATTTTCAATAATGCTCTGGAATGAATTTTTTTCTCTATATAGTCATCTAGTGTATTAAGGAACCCACTAGGTCTTCTGGTAAGATGGTACTAGACTTTACCAATGCGGTTGAACTGATAACCAGTGTTACGTCCTTAACTCATGACACATGACTATCTTACACCAATCCCAGAAACGGGGGCACTCCCCACTGGCCTTAAAAAACATTGTGGAAACTACTATCATGAGACTATCTTGTATAACATAAATCTAGACTGCTCCCATAGTTCCTAGGTTCCCATGAAAGAAAAAATAGGAGGTTATCAACTAAGAATATCACATGAGAAATATAAAAGAATCAATAATCTCACCTCAACTCCAATGACCTCATAAAAAATAACTCTAACAACATCATCCATGTCCTTACAAAAAATTCACTTTTGAGGTCCGCATAACAAGCATAATGATATGAGGGGATAAATATGGTTTCATATTCATTAAGGGGAGATCATATAGAATGTTTTAAACATGTCTTATCTAAATAAACTCATATCTATTTATCATAGTAATAAATTCCTTTTGAAAAATATCTTTAAAATTATCATATTGATATTCATTTCAAATTGATTATTTTAAATGAATTATTTGAACCCACACTAAAATCTTTTTAAATAAATTAACCCATATATTTAAACCAATTCATAAGAGAAAACATATAAATTTTTAAAACAAATTAATTATAAATCACCCATTTCTAAGGGTGTGACCCAAATACCACAAAATAACTTCCCAAAAAAATTACATATAAAATAAACAATTGAATAATTTTCACAAACAATTTTTTCTAAAACTGCCTTGTTAAAACCATAAAACAGTTAAACACCTTTGATTATAAGTGACAATTTTTTTTCCAAATCATTCCTAAAATAAATATGGCTATCACATATATATTTAACATAATAATAAAAATTTTATAACCCTAATGTATTAAATAACTTTGCAAATAAAGGAAATGCACAAAAACAGTGTTGGTCGGAGTAGACAACTCAAGAGGGGTTGAATTGAGTATATACAAAAAAATTTGTTAAAAAGGTTCTTTAAAAAATAATATCCCCTTATGAAAATAAACACAAAGTCAGTTTTTAGTGAATTTATAAAAGTCATGAAGATCAATTTGGTTCTCATAAGATTGATTAGTTCTCAGCTTTACCAATCTAGAGATTAGTAAAACTTTCGAAAAAAACCTACTGATTCAAAACAGATGTAAACACTTGCTAAACTGACTATAAATGTTCAATTTTTCTTAATTCCAGAAATACATAACAGATAAAAATATAAGATAAATAGCATAGTGGATAAAACAAGAGTTTCAGTGTCAAGTAGAGACTTAGTCCTCTCCACGTGGTGATCACCTACCACCAAGCTGTTTATATTGAGAAACATTCAATCTATACCCTGGATTGGGGTTCATAGTAGCACACAAGTTTTCTAGGTCACAATTGACCTCTACCATAGTTATTCATGAGAAAAACTAACAAACAGATCGCACAGGATCTCTTCCATAGTTCTTCGTGGGATATAAGTATAGGAAGTGATTGAGAGTGAGGATATTTTGGTACCCCCTAGTTATACTCAAGATACAGTGTGAGTGATACAAAAAGATATACACACTACTCAAATGGTGACTAACAGATCACAACAGATTTTAATAAAGAAGAGTAGAGTTTAGAAATCTCTGTGTGTTGTGCAGTAAAGCTTTGGAATTGTTGGATGTTGAGAAAATGAAATTCGAGTCCTCTTCTAGAAGATGGCATCAGAACAGAGTATCGTAGTTTTTGTAATCTAGCTTCCAGGTGTGAAAAGTTTCTTCTCTTTAATGTCTCGATGTACAGTGAGATTCAGTGGAATGTTTAATGTTAGAAACTTCTTATTATCTCAAGCTTTGGGTTTCTCTATTTTCATATTCACATAGTTTGTATTTTAGTGTGTTCTTAGCGGCGTCTTTTAAGTGGAATTTGGAGTCCTTTTATACTTCAAGGTCCACTATGCACGAATATCATTGCACATGCATGTACCTCGTACTGTCTACTTATAGTCCTATAGACGAAAATAAATAATGTCAGAAACATTAATTAGTCTAAATCTGACCGTTAAAAATAAATTTGAATTAATAAAATAAAAACAGTTATTTATGATGATTGGTGAGTTATCTTTGGTCTCTTGTATTCAGTTTGGTAACATCAGTCTATCTTTTCAGTGTGTCATCTTTTGTATGCCATCTTCGGTGTGTCGAACATCGGTTTGGTAACATCGGTCTATCATCTTCAGTCTGTCAATATTCGGTATGTCATCTTCAGTCTGTCAATATTTGGTCTGTCAATCTTTGGTGTGTTGGAATTGGTCTGTCAACTTCAGTGTGTCATATTCAGTATGTCATCTTCGGTCTTTCAGTCTTTGATATGTCAATCTTCAGTCTATCAATCTTCGGTGTGTTAGCATCAATCTGTAAATCATCAGTGTGTCAAACATTGGTGTGTTGAACATCGGTGTGTCAACCATCGATGTGTCGAACATCAGTGTGTCGAACATCAGTGTGTAAAAAACATACTATCAGTTCTAGGGAATCTAAAAACATTATGAAGTGTTTGTCTTACACAAATCATTACAAGACTAATTTTTATCAATAGATACATGTATAAATACACTTGTAAACATATTTATTCCTAAGTATATGCTATTGACTTATTTAAGTATATTTTTTTGTATGACATAATTGATTTACTTAGAGATATTAAATGGAATTAAAGATTATAATCTATATATTGACATTATTTGTGATTATAAAAACTAAAATATCATAGAGGGTCTAACAATCTCCCCCTTTTTGATAATCACATATTATAGCATACATGTAGATATATAGATTAAAGATAGATTTACACAGCATACTTCACTAAATTTAATTATCCAATATAACTAATATCTTCCCTTGTTTGAATTTTTAAGACAAAATCTTACCCACAATAAATTGATTAAGGTGAGTACATGCCATGTGTCCTAAACTATAAAATCTCCCCCTTAGATAAATAATTTATTCCTTATTTTCTCCCCCTTTTGGGATTAGTAAAAAAAGAAAGAGGAGTAGTAAGGATATATAACAGAAAAGAAATACACCATTAGTATTTTCATTAAGAGTCATAAAAGTACACGTCAAACAAAAAGATCAAATCCCTATAAAAAAAATACAATCCATAAATAAGGGTTTGGATGCTGAGGAGCTTTGCCTTTGTCTGAAGGATCTGAGGGAGGAGGAGAAGGTTTGGGAGTGACAGAGGGAAGAGGTGGTTTAAAGATAACACCAGGTAGGTTAACACTTGTAGGGACAGTGGATGCAATGGTAGGCCACCTTTCTAACAACACGTGACTATGAGTTTGTTATGTGATGATCGGTCGAATCTAGGAAGGTTCCTGAGAGATAAACATTGGAGTAGGAGGTCGAGATGTAGTACCAATTGAAGTAGTAGAAGGGACAATAATAGGCATGGCTTAAGCATGCAGATAATGTTTTAGTAGGTTGATGAAGTCATTAATGATTTCACCACTATATTTCATGGCTTTCTCAAAGTCATCCTTATTTTCCATAAATTTACTCAAAAAAGGGGTAAACACTTTTAATTGAGTGACCATCTTCTTGAATTCTTTTATGAATGGAGGAATTATGAGATTCTTTGGTAGATACTTGAAGTTATTTATGATGTCATTATTGGTGTAAATCTTAGTGAAATAGTTATTTACCTGTTCTCGTATCTCTCTCTGAGCTGCAGAGGCTTAAATTGTGCACTTACTGACCATATTATACAGAAGATCTGTAATTCGATGAACATTTTAAAGAGTTTCTTTCTATGAAACACTCTGAAGTTTTTGGAGTTCCTCTCTTATCACAACCTTGAGAGACTCCAAATTAGCAATAGCACTTTTCCCACTCCTAGAACAAGATGGGCTAGTCAACATTTTCCCAAGATCTTCTTTCAACTTCTTCAGGTCCACACTGAGTAGATGAGTTACCAAGTTTCAAAGAACTCCCACAACACCACTAAAGGAGGTATTGAAGTTAGAGGTTAAATAATTTAACTCATTGATCATCTTTCTTACTTATTATCAAAATGGGGTCATATGTCCTCATTTTCAGAATCTCTATGATCAACATCCTATTGTTCAACATGCTAAACACCATCACCAGTCCCATGTACAGATTCCTCACTGGATCTTTCAACCACTTGTAGTCCAATTTTTAGAGATTCACTCACATGCTCATCATTTACTCCATCATTACCATCATTATCATCATCATCATCAGATTCCTCATCTGATTTACTAACAAAGCCTTCAACTCCAGTAACTTAAGTTTCTTCCTCATCGTCATCACCTAATAAAGGTTCTCTTGAGGGTAAGTCTAAAGGTGGACTACCAGGTCCATAAGACATACCCTTGGAACTTTAAGAAATATCATGATCACTTCTATCATCAAAAGGAGATCCTTCTTCCCTTGGCACATCAAGATCATCTTCCTCATCAGAATAAATTGGAACCTCTATTGGTTTGAAACCTAGATCATCTTGGTCCTTTGGTCTAGTAGGATGGTCGACTGGATTGAAATCCTCATACAGTCTTTCATCATCTCCTACCCAACATCACTTCCATGGGTCCTAGAATATTTTCATCATTTTACAAATGACTTTTTGAAGACAAACACCACTACAGGAACTTATCACTTCATCTCCATCTTCCACACAACTTTCCCTCTTCAACATGGAACAAATCATCATCGGATAATATAAGCATGTTTCCTTATTGGATTGCATAATCAAATCAACGATATGAACCATTAAATACCTACACAAGTTCACTATTATCTCATGCTTCAACAAATTTATCAAGAAAACATCTTGATACTTCACAGCAGAGAAATCTCCCTTCCTTGGGAAGATTTGATGTTGTATGAACATAAAAAGTAGTCTTACATCTCCTTCAAATTCATTTTCAATAGTCCTCCAAGATTCTCCATTTCCAGTTACCTCCTTCAGAGCATCTTCATTAGAGAACAAACTAGAGGAAGGTGGAATATTACCTAGACAGTCAGCATAAACACCTTCATGAGGCATCTCTAAGAATTCAACCCATTCCTTAGATGAAAAATTAATATTCTTTCCCTTTACCGTAGACTTTATCTTTACTACCTCAGCTTCATATAGGTATATCTTCACATGTTGAAATAACTAATGCACTAGCTGGGGATAATAAGTTATTTCATTATTGTAAAACCAACTGAGCCACCATTGAGATTCCAGAACTTTTAACAAAAAAGAGTTGCTTAACAGATTCCACTCAACAGACACCTCTTTTTTTTGTTGTATCCACTCAACTTTCCAAGCTCAGTTTCGTAGTCCCACTGGACTGACATTTCTGACGCTTAGCATAAGAATATTTTCTTTTTCTTTTCTATAGCATGATTGGTGTTTTCCATGTCGAGGCTTCAGATTCCAACAATGATGAGAGGTTGAGGGTCAAGAGGGAGAGGGACAAAAGGTAAAAGGCTTTACTTTAAAGGGGAAGGTGAAAGGTCGGGATGGATTAAACTAAATATATCATTTAGGGATTGTAAATTATAAAAAATAAAATTTAAAAATGGTAAGAATGAGAGTAAAAATGTGTAATTTTATTTAAAATGGATAGAATTTATGAAAAAATATTTAACTAGATTGGTGAAAACAAATCGGTTTCAGGGATCTGTTTCAAGAATCAGTTTCAAAAGATCAGTTTCAATAATATTGGTCTCATGAGATCAGATTCATGAGATTGGTTTCAATGATTTTTTTCATGAGATGGGTTTCAAATATCAGTTTCATGAGATGGGTTTCAAGGATCTGTTTCATGAGATTGGTTTCAAGGATCAGTTTTATGAGATCAGTTTCAAGGATAAGTTTCATGAGGTTAGTTTCAAGGATCGTTTTCATGAGATTGGTTTCAAGGATCAGTTTCATGAGATCTCTACTAATTTATCATTATTATTTCATGTCTGATATAATTAATTCCCTCAGAATTTAAGGGTTTAGTGAATATATCAACAAGTTGATGTTCAATCCCAATAAACTCAAGAGTTATATCACCTATTTGATATTGATCTCTCAAAGAGTGATGTCTTACATTAATAATCATTGTTCTATAATGAGAAATTAGATTTTTAGAAATTTTAATAGCACTTTTGTTGTCACAGATGATGGGGATATGTCTGAATTGAAATCTATAGTCTAATAAAGGGTGTTTCATCCACAAAATTTGTGCACAACAGCTACTAGAAGCAATGTACTCAACTTCAGCAGTTGATAATGCAACTGATTTTTTCTTTTTACTAAACCATGATATTAGTGACTTTCCAAAAATGTGACATGTTTCATAGGTACTCTTTCTATCTGACTTACATCCACCAAAATCAATATCTGAATAGCTAACTAAATCAAATGATTTCCCTTTGGGATAGAACAGTTCTAAGTTAGTTGTATTCCTGAGGTATTTGAAAATTATTTTAACACTATTTATATGTGACTCCTTCGGGTTTGCTTGAAATCTCGCACACATACACACACCCAATGAAATATATGTTCTACTAGTCGTTAAGTACAGCAAACTCCCTACTATTCCTCTATAATCATTTTGATCAACTGATTTTCCATTTTCAACAAGATTTAACTTACATGTAGAACTCATAGGAGTTTCACTACTCTTAATGATATCAAAAGCATATCTATTCAAAAGATATTTTGTATACTTAATTTGATTTAAGATAATACCTTCTTTATTTTTAAATATTTGAAATCTAAGAAAATATTTAAGTTTACCCATTAAACTAATTTCAAACTCACTTTGCGTTATGTTTGAAAAATAATTACATGAATAATTTTTAGAATATCTATATATAATATCATCTAAATATATTTGGGCTGTTAAAACATATTTCTAAACTCTTTTTATAAATAAATTAGGATCATTGACTCCTTTAGCAAAACCATTATAAATAATAAAATTACACAACCTTTTATACCAAGATCTTGGAGTTTGTTTCAAACCATATAATGCTTTAGATAATTTGAACACATGATTTGGAAACAGTGGATTTTTAAAACTTTTGGGTTGTTCAACAAAAACATCCTCAATTATATAACCATTTAGGAATTCACTTTTTACATCCATTTGTTAAATTTTAAAATCCAAGTGTGCTGTATAGGCAAGTAGGATCCTAATTGCCTCAAGTCTAACTACTGGTGAAAATGTCTCTTCATAATCAATTCCATATTCTTGATTATATCCCTGTGAAACTAGTCAATCATTATTTCTAACTATATTTCCAAATTAATCAACTTTATTTCTAAACACTCATTTGGTTTCTATGGTTAAAGTGCCTTTAGGTATATTTACATGTTTCCAAACTTTATTTCTTTCAAACTGATTACGTTCTTCTTGCATGGCCATTACCCAAAATTCATCATTTATTGCATCATTGATATTTTTAGGTTCATGTTGTGACAAGAAGGATTGATGTTCAACTTCGTTTCTCAAGGAAGCTCTTGTTTCTGTTCCTTTATCTAAATCTCCAACAACAGCATCTAAGAGATGATTTTTAAATTTCATAGTTAGTCTAGAGAAAGTAGGACTTGAATTTCATGTTGGTCAGGTTAATCTAGTTCACTACAGTTAGGATGTGGAGAATTTCCAAAAGTGGAAGTTTTCACAGATTCCTTCACATGATGATTTTAGATTTTATCATTAATGTCCAGATTGGACATATCCTCTTCAATATATTCTAGTGTGGTTTTGGGATCATGTGGATTTTCTTCAACAAACTTGATGTGTATAGATTCCTCCAAATATTTATTTTTAATATTAAAGACACTATAGGATTTTATTGATGTAGAATATCCAAGAAATGTTCCTTCATCACTTTTGAATGTAAATTTATTTAAATTATATTTAGTATTCTGAATATAAACTTTAAATCCAAACACTTTAAAATAACCTACTTTGGGTTTCCTATTATTCCACAACACGTAAAGAGTTTTCTTAAGAATGGGTCTAATTAAGACTATGTTTTTTATGTAGTGGGATTTATTAACAGCTTCAACCGAGAAATAAATGGGTAAATCATATTAATTGAGCATAGTCCGAGAAATTTCTTGTATGGTTCTATTTCTTCTTTCTACCACATCATTCTGTTGAGGTGTTCTCGGTGCATAAAAGTTAATATTATAGTCATTTTGTGAGAAACAGGCTTAAAAATATTTATTGTCAAACTCATGACCATGATCACTTATTAAGTATTTAATCCTAAATCAATTGAGATTTTGTACAGTCCTAGCATACTTGGTAAAGTGTGAACATGATTTACTTTTATGAGCCAGGAAAAAGGTCCAGGTGTACCTAGAGAAATCATCCACAAGAACATAAAAATATTGCTTCCCATTGAGACTTGAAACTCTAGATGGTACAAACAAGTCCATTAGAACCAACTCGAGAGGTTGAGAAGTAGTTACCTCTTTCTTTGGTTTGAAATAGATTTTTTGTTGGTTTATTTTTTGACAAGGATTACATACTTTATTGTCTGGAAACTCTAATTTGGGTAAGTCTCTAACTAAGACATTTCTAGTTAACTTCCTAATAGAATATATATTACAATGTCCTAGTCTTCTATGCCAGATCCAAGACTCTATGTGAAAGGCATTTAGACAAGATGCATTCTATAAGGCTAGTGTGTCTAGATTTATAGCATATACATTATCAGTTCTAAAATAATTAAATAATAAATCATTCTTGACATCAAAAACATGACATGAATCATTTTTTAATTTAACATTGAATCCATCATCACACAATTGATATATTCCGAGCAGGTTATACTTCAGTCCATCAATATATAGTACTTTAAAAATTGAAATAGAGTTAGGGTTTCTAATCTGGCCTAGGCTGATTATTTTTCCTTTACCATTGTCACCAAATGTGACATGTCCTTCATCAATCTTGAAAAGACTTTTAAAGATTCATAAATCCTATATCATATGTCTCAAACTACCATTGTACTAGTACCACGGTTTTATATAGGAACTCTATAGGCATTTTACCTACAAAACAGTTTAACTAAGAAACGACTTTGGTACCCATATTTGTCTAGGTCCACATACATTAGTAATATAAGGCTTAGGAACACACAATTTTCTTATGGGTTTCCTATATACAGAATATAGATTATTTGAAAAATAAAATCTATTTGGTCCTGAAGAATTGGATACAGTAAAAGTATCTGTGGAACTGGAACTTACAGTACACTTTTGGTTTTTGAAAATGGTAGCAGATTTTTCATATTTCGGTATAAAATGTAATTTGGATAAATTCCTTTGACCTAGTTGATATCCTATACTAGAAGAATACTTAGGAGCTATTTTTTTACCAAGAATTTGAGTAAGATTATTTTTCCATTAGTATATTTTTTTATTTCTTTCTTCAATTACTCATTAGACATTTTTAACTCATTGTTCTCTTTGAGCAGTTGAACATTTTTCTCTTTTTTAGTTGTAAGTTTAGATTTAATAGTCACAGTAAAATCATGATGTTTCTTCAAATATTTATATTTATTTTCAACTCATTACATGTTTCTTATAACATGTTGTAAGTTTCAAATAATTCATTATTTTTCATATTTTTAGACTCACTTTTAGAATAATAATAATTATGTGTAAGAGATTCTAAGGTTACCTAAGTTGTGTTTGGCATGAAACACATATTAGCCATATCATATTTCTCATTTTGAGAAGATCCAGATTCACTTGAGCTGTCCTCTGAGGAACTCTAGGTGGCATTTATTACATTATTATACCTTTTATCCTTATTTTCATACTTTTTCTTGTATTTCATCTATGGACAGTCAGCCTTCACATGTCCTTTCCTTTTACATTCGTAACGAATTATCTCTTATGATTTATCATTTTTCTTAAAAAAAATTACAATTTCCCTTGATATCATACTTTCCTTTGTAACTGCATTTTTTGAAAAACATCTTTTTCCTATATAATTTTTTCAATCATCTAGCCAACCAGTCCACTTCTTCATCACAGTTTGAAGTAACTTCATCACTTCTTGAGCTTTCAATAGTATCTTGAACTATCTCTTTGTCTTTACTTTTGGATCGGGTTGTCTTGAAAGCTACAAAATTTTGTTTCAGTTTATCCTTCTCTTGATTTACCTTCAATTCTTCTTCATACATCATTAATTTTCCAATCAATTCATTCACTGTAATCTTATCAAAATCACCCAATTATCTAATATACACTGACGTTCCACACCATCTTTCTGGTAAGCATCGCAGAATCTGCATGATCTGCTCTTTGGCAGTTACTTCTCTTCCTAAAGAAATCATGGCATTCACAATTTCATTTAACCTGAGATACATATCAGAAATTGACTCATTGGATTTCATTCTAAAGTTTTATTATTTGATAGTATAAGTATTCAATTGAATTTCTTTAACATTAGATGTTCCTTCATGAGAAACATATAGAGTATCCCAAATTTCATGTCTAGATTTACAAGAAGAGATACAGTTAAAATCTTCATCTCCTAGTGCACAATAAAGAGAATTAAATGCTTTATAATTATTGTTATTGGAAGTCTTGGTAGGTTCATCCCAACTGTTTATAGCAGTTTTAGGTACTACATATTTACTTTCAATAGCAGTCCCAATTTAAAATCCCATACTTTCTAGATATATTTTCATTTTATGCTTCCACTGAGCATAGTTAGTTCTATTAAAGAAAGGTGTTCTATTGGTATCATCCCCTTCCATTCTATTTTCTATGATAATGATTATAAAATAATTTCAAAGAGATAAGAATTTAGAAATAATAGAAATTTTAATATCTTTGAAACACAACTATAATCACAGTAGACACAATTTGAAAAACTAATAATAACATTCAAAATCCTCTGATACCAAATGTTGGTCAGAGTATATGACTCAAGAGGGGGTGAATTGAATATTTATAAAAATTTCTATTAAATATGTTCTTTTCAAGAAAATACCCGTCAATGAAAAAAAACACAAATTCAGTTTCTTGTGAATTTATAGAGACTTGAAGGTTCAATTTGGTTCTCAAAATATTGAATAGTTCCCAGCTTTACCAATTTAAAAATTAGTAAAACTTTTGAAACAAACCTACTGATTCAAAACAGATGTAAACACTTGCTAAACTAACTATCAATGTTCTATTTATCTTAATTCCTAAAATAAATAACAAAAAAAATATAAGATAAATAGCATAGCAGATAATAAAAGAGGTTCAGTATCAAGTAGTGACTTAATCCTCTGCACTTGGTGATCACCTACCACCAAGTAGTTAATATTGATAAACTTTTTACCCATACCCTAGATCAGGGTTCACATTGTCACATAGGCTGTCGAGGTCACACTTGACCTCTACTGCAGTTATTTGTGGGAAAAACTAACAAACAGATCACATAGTATCTCTTACATTGTTCTTCGTGGGATATAAGCGTAGGAAGGGACTGAGAGTGAGGATATTTTAGTATAGTCCAGTTATTCTTAGGAAATAATGTGTGTAATACAAACAGCTATAAACACTTCTCAAATAGTGACTACAAGATCACAACAATGTTTTATAAAGAAGAGTGAAGTTTAGAAATCCCTCTATGATGTGCAGTAAAACACTAGACTCATTGGATGTAGAGAAAATGAAATTCAAGTACACTTCAAGAAGTTGGATTTAGAACATAGTATTGTAGTTTTTGTAATCCAGCTTCTAGGTGTGAAAATGTTCTACTCTTTAATGTCTCGATGTATAGTGAGCTTCAGCAGAATGTTCCTTGTTAGAAACTTCTCTTGATCTCAAGATTTGGGTTCCTCTATTTTTGTATTCGCACAGTATGTATTTTATTGTGTTCTTCATTGTGTATTTTAAGTAGAATTTGGAGTCCTTTTATACTTCTGGGTCCACTACGCATGAATATATCTTCATGTGCATGTACCTCGAACTATCTATGGATGGTCCTATAGAAAACATTAAATAATGTCAGAAACAATAATTTTTATAAATATGACCATTAGAAATAATTTTGAATTAATAAAATCAGAATATTTATTTATGACTATTGGTGAGTTATCATAGGTCTGTTGTCTTTGGTTTGGTAACATCGATATGTCATATTTAGTGTGTCATATTTGGTATGTCATATTCGGTGTGTCATCATCTGTCTGTCGAACATCAGTGTGTTGTACATCAGTTTGGTAACATTGGTTTGTCTTTTCAATCTTTCATTTTCAGTCAGTCAATCTTTGGTCTCTCAATATTTGGTTCATCATCTTCATTCTATAAATATTCAGTTTGTCACTCTTCATTGTGTTGGCATTGTTCTATCATCTTCAATGTGTCATCTTTGGTATGTCATCTTCGGTGTGTCAATCTTCTGTTTATCAATCTTCGGTCTATCAATCTTCAGGGTGTTAGCATCGGTTTGTCAAAAATTGGTGTGTCGAACATCAGTGCTTTGAACATCAGTGTGTCGAACAACGGTGTGTCGAACATCGTTGTGTTGAACATCGGTGTGTCAAAACATACTATCAGTGCCAGGGAATCTAAAAATATTATGAAGTGTCTTGCTTACACAAATTATTACAAGACTAAGTGTTATCCAAAAATATATGTATAAATACACATGTAAACATATTTATTCATGAGTATAGGTTATTGACTTATTTAAGTATATTTTTTGTGTATTACATAATTGATTTACTTATAAATATAAAATTTCATTAAATAGCATAATATGTATACTCATATTATTTGTGATTATAAAAACTATAATATCATAGAGGGTCCAGCAATCTCTCCCTTTTTAATAATCACAAATTATGCCATACATGCAGATATATAGATTAAAATATCTTGATATAGCATACTGCACTAAATTTAATTATCTAATATAACTAAGGTCTTCCCTTGTTTTAATTTTTAAGATAAATCTCCCCATTAATAAATGGATTAAGTTCAGTACATTCCATGTGTATTAAACATGAAAATTTCCCCCTTAGATAAATAATGTATGCCTTACCTTCTCCCCCTTTTGGGATTATCAAAAAATGAAACAGAAGTAGTAAGGAGATATAATAGAAAATAAAGACACCATAAGGATTTTCATTCAGAAGCATAAAAGTACAAGTCAAACAAAATGATCAAATCCGTATCAAAAAAATACAATCCATCACTAAGGGTTTGGATGCTGAGGATCATTGCCTTTTTCTGAAGGATATGAGGGAGGAGGAGAAGGTTTGGGAGTGATAGAGGAAAGATGTGTTCTGAAGATAACACCAATCAAGGAAAACCTATAGGGACAGTGGATGCAAGGGTAGGCCACCTTTCTGCAACACCTGACAAGAAGTTTGCTCTGTGATGATCGGTCGAATCTGGTAAAGAGCCTGAGAGACAGTCATTAGAGCAGGAGGCCAAGAGGCAGTACCAATTGAAGTAGCTGGAGGGACCACACTCATCTTGAACATGGAGATAAATTTTGACCAGTTTAATGAAGTCATTAATGATTTCACTACCATATTGAATGGATTTCTCAAATTCATCCTTATTTTCTATAAATTTACTCCGAAAAGTGGTAAACTCCTTCAATTGAGTGACCTGGTTCTTGAATGCTTCTGTGACTGGAGGAATTCTAAGATTCTATGTTAGATACTTGAAGCTATTTTTGATAACATGATTGGATTAAATCTTAGTGAAATATATATCCACCTTTTCCCGAATATCTCTTTGAGCTGCAGAGGCTTCATTTTTAAACTGCCTGACCATATTGTACAAAAGATCTATATTTCAATGAACTTTTTCAATATTTTATTTGTCTGAAACACTCTGAAGTTCTTGGAGTTCCTCTCTCATCACACCCTTGAGAGACTCCAAATCAGCAACAACACTTTTCCCACTCCTAGAACTTGATGGGATAGTCCACATTTTCCCAATCTCTTCTTCCAACTTATTCAAGTCCACACTGATTATATGAGTTACCAAGTTCTTATGAACTACCATAACACCACTGAAGGAGGTATTGAAGTCATAGGTTAAAGAATTTAACTCATTTATCATCTTTTTACTTATTCTGTCAGCAAGGTATTGAGTCTAATAATATTTTTTGATGTTGTAATGAGATTTTGTTGAATCTCCTGGATCACCATTCTTACAATATTTTCTGCATCAGTATCTGAGATACCTATGGAGGTGGAGGCTTCATTTCTAGATCCAAATGAGGCTATCATAGACTCACATAAATCATTTTTGAATTGTTCCAAATCTGCCTTAGTGACATAGTCACTGGGCCCTACGTGAGCTACTGTATCTACTCTCATAGGTGCATCTGGTGGAATAGGTGAAACATGGTTTGGTTCAACTTGGACTTGTGGAATAGGAGGAGAAGGCACCCTCTCCTCATCTTAGTCATATTCTAAACCAAAAAGAATGTATCATGGATCATTATTTCACTCTCTAGTAAATGTCCAATATCTTGGATCAACAGTATGAATTCTGATCCTTCTTCCCTGAGGCTCAGGAACAATATCATCATCATAAAATTATTCATCTTGGTTTCTGTCCATAAAAACTTGTCTGGGAATAGGAACCAACTGAACTTTAGGTTCTGAATGAGCTCTATCCACTTCAACTTCACCAGGCACTTCCTCAATTTGAGGCACTAGAACCACATATTCTTCATATTGGCCAGTAGCCACAAGATCATTCAATTCCTAAATAATCTATTGATTTACAGCATTAGGATGAGGTAATTTGTCCTCATGTTCAGAATCACTATGACCAACAACCTGTTGTTCAACATGATCAACACCATCACCAGACCCATATACAGAATCCCCACAGGATCTGTCAACCACTTGTTGTCCCATATTTAGAGATTCACTCACATGATCATCATTTCCACTATCATTACAATCATCATCATCAGCATCATCTGATTCCTTGTCTGATTTACTAACATAGCCTTCAACTCCAGTAACTTCAGGTTCTTCCTCATCCCCATCACCTAATAAAGATTATCTTGAGGGAATGTCTAAAGGTGGACTGGCAGGTCGATAAGACACATATTTGGAAATTTTAGAAATATCAGGATCACTTTTATAATCAAAAGGATATCCTTCTTCCCTTGGCACTTTAGGATCATCTTTCTCATCAGAATAAACAGGATCCTCTTCTGGTTTGAGGCCTAGATCAACTTGGTCCTTTGGTTTAGTATGATGGTCATCGTGATTGAAATCCTTATACATCCATTACTCATATCCTACCCAACATATCTTCTATGGGTTCTAAAAGAATTTCATCATTCTTCAAGTGTATTTTTGAAGACAAAAACCATTACAGGAACTTATCACTTCATCTCCATCTTCCACACAACCTACCCTCTTGAATATGGACTAAATCATCCTCAAATAGTATAAGCAGGTTTCCTTCTTGGATGGCTTCAAAAAATCAGAGATATGTACCATTAGATATCTACACAGGTTCAATTTTATCCCATGCTTCAACAAATCGATCAAGAAAACATCTCGATACTTCACAGTAGAGAATATCCCTTCCTTGGGCAAATTTGATGTTGAATGAACTTAAAAAGGAGTCTTACCTCTCCTTTAAATTCATTAGAAATAGTCCTCCTTGATTATCCATTTCTAGTCAACTCCTTCAGAGCATATTCATTAGAGAAGAAACTATATGAAGGTGGAATATTACTTGGATAGTCAGCATAGACACCTTTATGAGGCATCTCTAAGCATTCAACCCATTCCTTAGATGAAAATGCTATCTCCTTTCCCTTTACCATAGACTTCATATTTTCTTCCTAAGATTCATATAGGGATATCTTCAAGTGTTGATAGAACTACTAAACCAGCTAGGGATAACAATGTCTTTCATTATTAGTGAACCAACTGAGCCACCCTTGAGATTCCAACACCTTTAACAAAAAAGGCTTTCTTGACAGAATCCACTCAATAGACACATTTTTTCAGTCGTAACCACTCATCCTTCCAAACTCGATTTCACAGTCCCACTGGACTCACCTTTCTGATTCTTAGAAGAAGGATATTTTCTTGTCTCTTCTATAGCACAATTGGTCTTTTCCATGTCGAGGATTCGGATTCCAATAGAGTTGAGTGGTCGAGGGTTGAGAGGGAGAGTGACAAAATGTAGAAGGCTTTACAGCATATGGGAAGGTGAAAGGTCGGGATGGATTGAACTAAATATATCATTTAGTGATTTTAAATCATAAAACATAAAAATTAAACATGGAAATAATGATAGAAGACAGAGTTATTTTATTTAAAACAGACATAATTTATGAAAAAAATCCTTAACTACATCGAGAATCAGTTTCAATAATATCGGTTTCATGAGATCAGTTTCATGAGATCAGTTTCAAGGATCAATTTCATGAGATCTATTTCAAGTATTAGTTTCATGAGATCAGTTTCAAGAATTGGTTTCATGATATTGGTTTCAAGGATTGGCTTCATGATATCAGTTTCAAGGATCAGTTTCATGAGATCGGTTTCAAGGATCGGTTTCATGAGATCAGTTTCAAGGATCGGTTTCATGAGATTGGTTTCAAGGACTTGTTTCATGAGATCTCTACTGATTTATCATTCCTATTTCATGTATAATGTAATTAATTCTCTCTAAATTTAAGGGTTTATTAAATATATTAGCAAGATGATGTTCAGTCCCAATGAACTCAATATTTATATCACCTTTTTGATAATGATCTCTAAAAAAGTGATGCCTTACATCAATATGCTTTGTTCTAGAATTAGAAATTGGATTTTTAGAAATTTTAATGGCACTTTTATTGTCACAGTTTATGGGTATATGTCTAAATTTAAATCCATAGTCTAATAAGGGGTGTTTCATCCATGAAATTTGTGTACAACAGCTACCATTAGCAATGTACTCTGCTTTAGCAGTTGATAATGCAATTGAATTTTTATTTTTTAATACACCAAGATATTAGCGACTTTTCCAAAAAAGTGACATGTTCTAGAGGTACTCTTTCTATCTAAATTACATCCACAAAAATTAGTATATTAATAGATAACTAAATCAAAAGGTTGTCCTTTGGGACAGAATAGTCCTATGTTAGTTGTATACTTGAGATATTTGAAAATTATTTTAACACTATTTAGATGTGACTCCTTTGGGTTTTCTTGAAATATTACACACATACACATACCAAACATAATATCTAGTCTACTATCCATTAAGTACAGCAAACTACCTATCATTCCTCTATAAGCAATTTGATCAACTGATTTTTCATTTTCGTCAAGATCTAACTTACATGTAGAACTTATAGGAGTTTTACTACTCTTAATTCTATCAAATCCATATAGTTTCAAAATATCTTTTGTGTGCTTACATTGATTTAAGATAATAACTTCTTTATTTTGAAATATTTGAAATCTAAGAAAATATTTAAGTTCACCCTTTGAACTCATTTCAAACTCACTTTTCATTATGTTTGAAAAATCATTACATAAATAATTTTTTAGATGATCCAAAGATAATATCATCTAAATATATTTGGGTTATTAAAACATCTTTTAAAACTATTATTATATTTAGTGTAGGATCTATAATTCCTTTTTTAAAACCTTTAGAAATAAGAAAATTACTCAACATTTCATACCAAGCTCTTGGAGATTGTTTCAAACCATATAAAGCTTTAGATAATTTGAACACAAGATTTAGAAAAAGTGGATTTGTAAAACCTAGGGGTTTTTCAATAAAAACATCCTCAATTATATAACCATTAAGGAATGTACTTTTGACATCCATTTTATAATGTTTAAAATCCAAGTGTGCTACATAGGAAATTAAGATCCTAATTGCCTCACGTCTAGATACTGGTGCAAAAGTCTCTTCATAATCAATTCCCTCTTCTTGATTATATCCCTATGAAACTAGTCTATATTTATTTCTAACTATATATCCAACTTCATCTACTTTATTTCTAAACACACATTTGGTTCCAATGGTCAAAGTGTCTTTAGTTCTATTTTCAATTTTCCAAACTTTATTTCTTTCAAACTGATTAAGTTATTTTTGCATGTCCATTACCGAAAATTCATCATTCATTGCATCAGTGATATTTTAAGGTTCAAGTGGTCACAAGCAGGATTGATGTTCAACCTGGTTTCTCAAGGTATCTCTAGTTTGTGTACCTCTATCTAAATCTACAACAACAGTATCTAAGGGATGATTTTTAAGGGTCCTAGTTGGTCTAGAGAAAGTGGGACTTGATATTTCAAGTTAGTCAGGTTGATCTGGTTCACTGCGGTTAGAATGTGGAGAATTTCTAGAACTGGAAGTTTTCATAGATTCCTTCACATTATGATTCGAGGTTTTATCATAAATTTCTAGATTGAATATATCCTCTTTAATATTTTCTTTTGATTTCTTGGGATCATGTGGATGTTCTAGATCAAACTTCATGTGTACAGATTCCTCTACATGTTTGGTTTTCTTATTAAAGACTCTATATGGTTTTCTTGATGTAGAATATCTAAGAAATATTCCTTCATCACTTTTGGAAGTAAAAATATCTAAAATATCTTTAGTATTCAGAATATGAACTTTACATCAAAACACATTAGAATAACCTACTTTGGTTTCCTATTATTCCTAAACTTGTAAGGAGTTTTCTTAAGAATGGGTCTAATTAAGGCACTGTTTTTATATAGAAAGATGTATTAACAACTTCAGCCCAGAAATATATGGGTAAATCATATTCATTGAGAATAGTCCAAGAGATTTTCTGTAAGGTTCTATTTATTCTTTTTACCACAACATTCTATTGAGGTGTTCTAGGTGCATAGAAGCTATGATTATATCTATTTTGTGAGAAAAAGGTCTTCAAAATCATAATTCTCAATCTCATGACCATGATCACTTCTTTAGGATTTAATCTAAAATTCACTGAGATTTTATACTGTCCAAGCATACTTGGTAAAGTGTGAATAGGCTTCACTTTTATAAGCCAGGAAAAAGGTCTAGGTGTACCTAGAGAAATCATCTACAAGAACATAAACATAGTGCTTACCATTGATAATTGAAACTCTAGATCGTCCAAACAAGTCCATGTGAACCAACTCAAGAGTTTTATAAGTTGTTACTTCTTTCGTTGATTTGAAATAGATTTAATGTTGCTTTTCTTTTTTGATAAGGATTGCATTCTTTATTGTCTGGAAACTCTAATTTGGGTAAGTATCTAACTAAAACTTTTTTAGTTAACTTCCTAAGATAATGTATATTATATTTTCCTAGTCTTCTATGCTAGATCCAAGAATCTTTGTGAAAGGCATTTAGACAAGAGACATTCTGTGAGGATAGTGTTTCATGATTTATGGCATATACATTATCATTTCTAAAAGAAGTAAATACAAAATCATTCTTGGCATCAAAAACATGACATGAATCATTCTTGAATTTAAAAATGAATCTATCATCACACAGTTGAGATATACTGAGTAGGTTATATTCCAGTCCATCAATATATAGTACTTTAGAAATTAAAATAGAGTTAGAGTTACCAATCTAGCCTAGGCCGATGATTTTTCCTTTACCATTATCAAACAATGTGACATGTCCTCCATTGATCTTGATAAGACTATTAAAACTTGAAAATACCCTATCATATGTCTTGAAAAGCCACTGTACAAGTACCATAGCTTTTTATAGGAACAATTTAGGCAGTTTACCTATAAAATAGTTTAACCAAGAAATGACTTCGGCACCCATATTTGTGTGGGTCCACATATATTAGTAATATAAGGATTAAGAACCCACAAATGTATAATGGGTTTCCTATATTCATAATATAGATTATTTTAAAAATAAACTCTATATGTTCCTGAATAATTGGATATAGTAAAATTATTTGTGGAACTAGAACTTGATGTACACATATGGTTTTTGAAAAAGGTAGGATATTTTTTTTATTTGGGTACAAAATGTAATTTGGATAAATTCCTTTGACCTGGTTGATATACTATCCGAGAAACATAATTAGGAGCTATTTGTTTACCAAGAATTTGAGTAAGAGTATTTTTTCATTAGTAAACTTTTCTAGGTCTTTTTTCAATTGTTCATTAGATATTTTTAACTCATTGTTCTATTTTAGCAGTTGAGCATTTTTTCATTTTTATGTTGTAAGTTTATATTTAGTAGTCACAGTAAAAGAATGTTGTTTCTTAAAATATTTATAATTATCTTTCAAATCATTACATGTTTCTTCTAACATGTTTAAATACTCGAATAATTCATCATTTTTCACATTTTCAGACTCACTTTCAGAATAATAAAAATTATATTCAGGATATTCTAAGGATACCTCAGTTGTGTTTTTCATCAAACATATATTATCCATATCATCATTCTCATTTTGAGAAGAGATAGATTCACTTGAGCTGACCTTTGAGGCACTCTATGTGGCCTTCATTACTTTATTATACCTTCTACCCTTATTTTCATACTTTTTCTTATATTTCATCTTTGGAAATTCTACCTTCACATGTCATTTCCTTTTATATGCGTAACAAATTATCTCTTCTAATTTATCATTTCTCTTCCAATATTTTTTTCTAATTTCCCTTATTATCGTACTTTCCTTTGTAATAGGGTTTTTTGAAAAAACATCTTTTCCTATAGAATTTCTTGAATCCTCTAGACAACTGAGCCATTTCCTCATCACTATCTAAAGTAACTTTATCACTGCTTGAGCTTTCAACAGTAGCTTGAACTATCTCTTTATCTTTAATTTTGGATGTAGTTGTCTTGAAAGCTATAGAATTTCGTTTTAGTTTATCATACTTTTTATTTAACTTTGATTCTTCTTCATACATCATTAATTTTATAATTAATTCGTTCCCTAGAATCTTATTAGTATCACAGAATTCTCTAATAGACACAGACGTTCCACGCCATCCTTCTGGTAAGCATCACATAACCTGCATGATCTGCTCTTTGGAAGTTACTTCTCTTCATAAAGAAATCATGGTATTCAAAATTTTATTGAACCTAAGATACATATCAAAAATTGACTCATCAGGCTTCATTCTAAAGTTATTATATTCGATAGTATAAGTATTCAATAGAATTTCTTTAACATTAGATTTTTCTTCATGAGAAATAGATAGAGTATCCCAAATTTCATGTGTAGTTTTAAATGCAGAGATATAGTTAAACTCTTCATCTCATAGTGCACAATACAAATCATTCTTTGCTTTACAATTATTTTTATAGGCAGTCTTGATAGGTTCATCCCAATTGTTTCTAGCAGTTTCAGGTATTGCATATTTACTTTCAATAGTAGTCCAGATTTCAAATCTCATACTTTCTAGATATATTTTCATTTTATGCTTCCACAGAGCATAGTTAGTTCTATTAAAGAAAGGTGGTCTATTGGTAGCAGCCCATTCCATTCTATTTTCCATGATAATTATTATAAAATAATTTCAAAGAGATAAAAATTTATAAATAACAGAAATTTTAAGATCATTGAAACACAACAATAATAATAGTAGACACAATTTGAAAAACTAAAAATAACTTTCAAAATCCTCTGATACTGAATGTTGTTCAGAGTATATAACTCAAAACGGGGGTAAATTTAGTATTAAAAAATTTCTATTAAAAATGTTCTTTACAAAATAATATCCACCTATAAAAATAAACAAAAATTTAGTTTTTTGTGAATTTATAAAAGTCTTGAGTTTCAATTTGGTTCTTAGAAGATTGATTAGTTCTCATCTTTACCAATATAAAGATTAGTAAAACTTTCGAAACAAACATACTGATTCAAAACAGATGTAAAAACTTGCTAAAATAACTATCAAAGTTCAGTTTATCCTAATTCCAGAAATACATAATAGATAAAAATATAAGATAAACAACATGGCGGATAAAACAAGAGGTTCAGATTCAAGCAAAGACTTAGTCCTCTCCACTAGGTGATCACCTACCACCAAGAAGTTTATATTGATAAACTTTTGATCCAAACCCTATATCGGGGTTCACAACTGCACACAGGATTTCCAGGTCACACTTTACCTCTACCGTAGTTATACATGGGAAAAAATAACAAACAGATCACATAGGATCTCTTCCACAGTTCTTCGTGGGATATAAGTGTAGAAAGGGATTGAGAGTGAGGATATTTAGGTATCCTCCAATTAGGATCTGGAAACAGTGTTTGTGGTACAAATAGTTGTACACACTACTCAAATAGTAACTACAAGATCAAAAAAGAGTTCAATAAAGAAGAGTTCCGTTTATAAATATTTGTGTGATGTGCAGTAAAGATCTAGACTCATTGGATGTAGAGAAAATGAAATTTGAGTACTCTTCTGGAAGTGGGATTCAGAATAGAGTATCATAGTTTTTTTAATCCAGCTTCTAGGTGTGAAAAGGTTTTTCTTTTTAATGTCTTGTTGTATAGTGAGCTTTTGCGGAATGTTTCTTGTTAGAAACTTCTTGCGATCTGAAGATTTGGGTTCCACTATTTTCATATTTGCACAGTCTGTATTTTAGCATGTTCTTCATTGTGTCTTTTAAGTGGAAGTAGTAGTCCTTTTATACTTCAGGGTCCACTATGCATGAAGATATCCGCATGTGCATGTACCTCATAATGTCTATGGATATCCTTATAGACAACTTTAAATAATGTCAAAAACATAAATTTTGTCTATATATTACCATTAGAAATAAACTTTAATTAATAAAATCGAAACAGTTATTTATGACTATTGGTGAGTTATCTTTGTTCTGTTGTCTTCAATTTGGTACCATCAGTAAGTCATCTATGGTGTATCATCTTCGGTATGTCATCTTTGGTGTGTCATCATCGGTCTATCAAACATCGATGTGTCAAATATTAGTTTGGTAACTTCAGTCTGTCATCTTCCGTATTTCATTTTTGGGGTGTCAATCATCAGTCTATCAATCTAAGGTCTGTCATCTTCGGTCTGTGAATCTTCGGTCTGTCAGTCTTTGGTGTGTTGTCATCGGTCTGTCAACTTTGGTGTGTCATATTTGGTATGTCGTCTTCGATGTGTCAATCATTGGTCTATCAATCTTCAGTCTGTCAATATTCGGTGTGTTATCATTGGCCTTTCAAATATTGGTGTGTCGAACATCGGTGTGTCGAACATCAGTGTGTTGAACATCGGTGTGTTGAACATCGGTGTGTTAAACATCGGTGTTTCAAAACATACTATCGGTGCCAAGGAATCTAAAAATATTATGAAGTGTCTGTCTTATAGAAATCATTACAAGACTATGTGTTGTCCAAAAATACATGTTTAAATACACATGCAAACATATTTATTCATGATTATAGGTTATTGAATTATTTAAGTATATTTTTGTGTATGAAATAATTGATTGACTTTGAGATATTAAATGTAATGAAAGACTATATTCTGTATATTAACATTATTTGTGATTATAAAAACTAAAATATCATAGAGGGTGTAATAAAAAGTTACCTCAAATCAACAACAACTAAGATATAAGTCACTTCCTTCGATGGGTAACACTCAAAAAATAATCAAGAAAACTAGATAAATCCTTATAAACTAAAAAAAACTCCATATTATAGACATCCTAAACCCTATAATCATCCCACATAAATATTTGGGTTCATGGGAGGATAGGAAAATCAGAGGTTGGAGGAGGAGAGAAGAGATGATGTGAGAACTTGGGGAAAAGAGAGCATTACCTAGGGTTTCCACTTGAAAATTCAAGTAATAGAGGATTGTAATCATAAAAAGAGGAAGGTAGGAACTCCCTTTAGTCCAAAATAGTTTGGAAAAACTAATATGAGGATAAAATAGGGTTGAAAACCCCTTAAATAAAATAGTATAAAATTTACAAACTCAGTAAAATTGTAATCCGAGGGAGGAAACCATGACATGCACTATGGAATCCACTACATTATAGTGTTTGTCTAGGAGGCCCTCATGTTCCTCTATCATTGATCAGTTCCATTTTCATCCACCTACTGGTAATTTTGTAATGATACCCCAACCACCAAACATGGGTGGCACCATGTCATAGAGAACCCCATGGTCTTACCAACACCCACATGTCATAGAACTCAATGATCTAAAATAACCACCCTAAGAATTTCTCCCTTAAATGTTCCCCATAGGAAAATTAAGAGTCCAAAATGCCCCAAAAATTCCTTGGCCTTGGAATTTAGGGTGTTGTGCTCTTTTCCTAGTCCAAAAATGCATCTGAGGTTCCTAATATGAAAGAAAGAAATCATAAATACCTATAAAATTAAAAATAACACAACATTAGTGGATATAATTATAAAAATAGTATCATGGGGTATTATATATAATTTATTTGATAGTTATGTAAATTAGTAGACATTTTCATTAATATACTTTTTTTATTTACTCTATGAGTAGAAACACTATTGGTGTTTCACTACTATATAATTTATCTCACCTAGCATGTGCAACTAGGTGGGAATATATTTTCAAATTTTATATTTTAGGTATACTAGAAGTCATGTAAGTACATTTTAAATTATCTTGAATAGGTTAATTATTGAGAAGGTTCAGACACTAAGAGACTTGGATCAAGGACGCTATGCTTGGAGTGGAATTTATCATAACTGATTATTATTATTCATGTCTAATAATTTTTTATATATGTTATTAAGATAGGTATACTAGTTTCCAAAATTTTATAATTTTATTTTCATTTATATGGATATGGTGTTATTATTTTTTGATATTATTTAGTCTTACTTTGTATCATCAATTTATATATCACCACTAATGGTGAGAATTGCTATTTTTATATTGGGAATATTTGATATATGGAGTTTTCATGATAAATTTTAGAAAAATGTGGTTTTGAATTATTATATTAACCGAAGTAGTTAAATTATACCCTATAAATAATACTTGACTAATGATTATTATCTATAACCCTTGGGGATCATTAAACTCTATTTGGGTTAGTGATGGTATGATTTGGGTGGCATTTGGTTATCTAAGTTAGAGTCATCATATGAAGTGTTGAGAGGATGATTTGGAAATGACCACAACATAGTGAAAGTATGTATGTTAATTAGTGGTTAATTTTAATATAAAAAGAATCAAATATTCATTTTGAGTTCAAATAAAGGAGGTACAAATTGTGTTTTGGAATATTAACTCCAAATGAAGGGATGTATTTGGAAACATCAAAATGTATTGTATAAATGGCATGATAAATGAACATGTTGTTATAATTTATATATTTTAAACACTGATTAATTCATATATTTATTTTTAGAGTTTATGAAAAATTTAAATGAAATTTCAGAAAAGTATATGAGAGAGATGAATTACACTAATTTATTTTAATTTGTGAGAAAATATCCAAAAAATAAGGGTATCATTGTAACATCTAGTTTCATTGATAGATAGATCATTGGTTATTAAGTTCTATCAAACATAAAGAAATATTAAAATACGAAGAGTTATACATCATTGACATACTTGGAATCAAGTAAAGAGATAAATTTAGAGGGTATTTATTAACTAGCTAATTATATTGATTGAATGATTTATATTCATGGATTTATATTTATTATATCAGGATTATTTGAGATGAAAATAGAGTATAACATGAAATAATTATATTCTAGTATTATTAAAATATATTTTATATACTATATTTTTATTAAATTTGTGTAGATTACATTATTTGAAAACTATAATGGAGAATTTGAAAACATCTGGCTATGATGTAATCTCATAATAAAGTGCATATCAGGGTTTTAGAAAATCTAGGTTTGATGGTTCCCATTGAGCAAATTTATTATATTTATCATTAAAATTTATATAATTATATAAACCAATATATTTAATTGATGATGTATTTGGTGAAGGAATCAAATGAAGTAACCCTTGAATGATTATTTATCCATCCCAAAAACATCCATTATGAAGGTAGTTATCCCAAGTGTTGAATGGCCACAACATAATTTTTCATCCAAAAAAGGAGTGTATTATTATAGATTTTGGTACACTGGAACATTTATCTATTCATGATTATTGGGTGTATCTAAATGTAGGTGAATCAAGTATTATGTTTTTATATGATTTAAATTTTAAATTTGTGTTTGATTTTCAATTGAAAAATATTAGTAGGAGTTATTTAATGAATGTTGATCCATTAACAAAGTAATATGATCCAATGATTGGCGAGTATTATAAAAGAAAACTTTTTATTTGGTTATCACCCCAATTCACCCCTCTCGCGAGGTACCTTAAGACTAACAATGCCACCCACTAGTCCTAGCACATTCTTATAAGGATACATGTGAACTTGTCATGTTCTAGTATGTTCACCTATAATGGAATGGGATAAAAATATTGTGTTCCAACATGTACTCCTATATGTGGGAAGGGGGAAAATATATTAAGTTCCCCATTCACCTTTAATAGTTCTCTACAAGAACCTTTATCAAAATATAATGTTACAAAGGCTTATTCATTGAAAAATTTCTAGGAATAATATGATAATTTTTACATAAAAATAACTATAATAACAATCAAATAATAACAATATAAGGTTTAGACACAATTATCAACACCATGTGGTACCTAAATAAGTATTTTATAAAATACAAAAAAATACACTAACTACATGAATCACTCTCCTAACATGGAAAAAATATCAAACAAAATAATAATAACATCTCTCATATATATTGGGAAATTATATACAATATACACTAACTCAAAGAAGAAATTACAACAATAATTCAATTCCTAGAAATGATGTAAAATTAGTTTAATGAAAATAATTTGTTAAGTAAGATTGAAATAAAAATAAATTCTAATTGTATATCAAATTATCCCTTGACATAAGATACAACACTTCTTAAATGAGATAAAATTAGAGAATTATATAACCTTACCTATCCTAGAGAACACACACCCAAGAACATCTAGCATCACTGTAAGTAATTATTTCATTATTTATGCCACCACAACACCACACACTCCCATAAACCAATATATTTATCTATATATAACTCATAAAAAAAAGAAACTATCACATATACCTATATTTATATATCTCATTTCAAAAATAACTTCAAGGAATCAACTGAGGCATTTTTATACTTCAAGTAGGAACCATGTGAATGGATGAGAACTAATTTCCCAAATAACACGAACCATTTTACTAATTAATAACTATTAAAACAGTATAATGAAAAGATTTAAAATATAATATATAATGAATAAAATAAAGTGAAAAAAATTATATTAACCTCAATAAACACCAAATAACCTATAACCAAACTGTTATTCAAAATTACCTAGTAGTATAACCTCTTATCTTACTCATACTTAAAAAAATTATTTCTTAGATTAACCATACTTAAATTATGATGTCTTTACACATCAAACCATTTCAATTTAGGAATTAATTGTTGTAAAATTAACATAAAGGATAAATAATCCAACCATCCCTTCATTATCTATTGAATATTTCTATTACATCATCACCGATATAACCACAAAAATGATGGATAAGAGTAATTTAGTGACCTAAAAATATAGGGGTTATTAATTTGAATGGTTGTTTTATTAAATAAATCACAAAATATAATCTAGAAAAAATATTTGACAATAGTCAATATATACATAAATAAAAATTTTAACCAGATATAACTAATGAATTATGAAGTGTTAGCTAAATTTATAAATGGTGACATAATATAAAAATAAAAAAAATTATTCCTTTAAATAGAAAAATACAAAAAATATAATCAACAATTTATCAATGTAAAAAGGGAATGAATATGAAAATTAGTGAAGCAACCACCCATTTTAAAAAATATAAATAATTTAATAATTTACCAAATAAAAAATATTAGTGAAACATAATAATGTCTTTAACACTAGAGAAACAATCCTTGTTTCCAATTTTTAAAAGAAAAATAAAACTATAGATAATCAAAGAATAATCATAATATTTGGGTAATGTATCGAAATAATTTTATTTAATATAACTTATTAAAAATTACCTTATAATTTATATTTATATTTCTAGATAATTTATTTGAAATTTTATTAGATTTCTAAAAAATAATTTTCAGTCACATCATAAAAATAACCCAATTGAATTTAAAGGAGGGTTAAAACCAACTACCATTATAACCCAATATTTTGACCATCCAATTCAATTAATAACAGAATAACTCATTTGAATCAAAAAACAAACTTCCATAACTAATTAAACCAAATACATTAAATTCCATTAATAGAGAGACCCAAAACAAACCAAAACGGTCATTGAAAACCTCTAATAGAATTTGGACACTACTAATCACTAAAGATCATATTTATATAACATAAAAAATATATTTTAAACCAAAAATGAAGAAATTCCTTGGTTAGTCTACCAAACAATAAACCCACCTCAAAATAGTAGTGCATGACACAAATTCTCTTTTAGTGATTGATCGTACCACGATTCACTGTTTTATTCCCCCCTTACACCACAGTTTTAAATTAGTTTTGTAATGAATATTCCAAATATAATAATAAATTTCACTTTATGTTTGAATAATTAAATTAATGTTAATCAATATTATAATGGGAAATGTTACTTGTTTTTATTGTTTCAATGTAGGTGGAGGTGATTTGGAGGGCCCTTTATGAAGTGGAAGAAAAATGGGCCAAAATTGCATGGATACATGGACATTTTTCCACTATTTTGCATAAGACACAAAATCCGTGTATCCAAATGGGATGAAATATTTCGGCCCTGTCCAAAATTTAATATTCTACATTTCATATTAAGGAACCAAATCCTGATTCGGCTTCTATGGGGCACATCAGACCTGATCTGTCCAAGCCTTCGAATTTGGACCATGTCCAATGCGGTATTCTGTATTTTATTAATATGTTGAGCTGTAGTTGTCCAAATGGTGCCAAACTTTCGATGGATACATTAAATAGGTAGGGATAAAACTTTTCTATTTTCTCCAAAGCGAGATAAGACTTTCTGGAGGCTGACACGTGTCATGCAAGTGGATTGATGAAATCTGTGTGCCTAAAACCACCTTCCAATTTTCTTTTAAAAGAGAACCAAGGGAACCTCATTTTCAAGTTCGGCCAAGGAGTGAAGTTCTGACAATTTGGAGTCCTAGATGAGTCTATTAATCACCTTGGAGGTTCTGGAGGCCCCTATCCTCATAGGGAAATCAAGGATGAAGAAGGAGTTCCACCCGAGCTTCCTCCTCCTCCCGATGTTGAGCTAAAAGTTGGGTGTTCGTTGTGAGGGAGCTACACAAATGTCAAGGGACTTCTGATGCATAAATTAGCTACTGGTTTGGATTAATTTTGGTTTTTAAACATTTCATTCCATGTATCTTATTTTATTTCAGATTTGAAAGCTTTATTTGATGCATGCGATTGTTATGCTCTTAACTTCTAACCGATCGGTGTGAGGTTTTGAGTGCGTGACTTGTGTTGTTCTGAATGGAAATCACAAGAATCCTTTTCATACCCACCTTATTGAGATTTCAATATTCTTTGGAAGCTTATATTCCATGCATAAATACTGGACCTTGACAATACGATTGTTACATCAAGGTTGGGTCCTTAAAGCATTGAAATAAAAGCTTAGGAATTAATCGGGATTCCAATTAACTCCAACCAAAGAATTACTCTAAACCTCAGATGAATCTATATGAAAAATGAACATGATATGTTTGTAGTGAAATCAAATTGACCGTATTATCTCATATTTTTCAAAATCCCCTAGGTCACTCAATTTTTAAGCTATTTCAAGTAAGTCATTGTTTTAAACTCTTTTCAAAACCACCCCCTCTATTAGTCATTTTTATTAAAAATACACTCTCTAAGCCTACCAACGCTCCTTGAGAGATGACCTAGGGTCTAACCTAGACTATAAATCATCCTCAAAAACATAATAAATTTGACATGTCAGGACAACACAGTCAAATTTTGGCACCGTTGTTGGGGAGCGCTATGGTATTTTGTGCGTGTTTTTTAAAAAATGTTTGTAATTTTTGTGAATATTTGTTTGTTTTATCTTCTAACTTTGAATTTATTTTTGTGTTATAATTTATTTATTGTGTAGGTTCTGTGAATGAAGGGTTCTAATCCAGGAGACCTACAAACTTTCAAACCCGAATCGGAGAGGATCCTACATCAACGAAACTGAGACACACAAGACAACACTTTGAAGGAGGAGACATCACATCTTAAAATTATTCTTGATCCTTCTTCTTCTTCTGAAACCAAAGTTAAAACTGAACATAACTTGTATAACATGTCTGAAAATAATAGAAAACTAAAATAACAAACCTCACCTGATGTTGATATCTAACCCACTTACATTCAATTACATGGAGAGGCACCCAATTTTGAACTAAAATCTGGTTAAATTCATTTATTACCATGATTTCATGGACTTCCTAGAGAAGATCCACATAAGAATTTAAAAGAATTTAATACTATGTGTTCAACATTAAAACCTTCTAATGTGGATGAAGAACAAGTAAAACATAGGGAAATTCCATTTTCATTAGAAGACACAACTAAAGATTGGTTGTATTATGTTAATTCACCTATTAGAGGTTGGGCAGACATGAAACGACTTTTTATTGAAAAATACTTCCCAGCCTCTCGAACTACAATAATAAGGAATGAAATATGTCGGATAAGACAATATCAAGGAGAAACCCTTCATGAATATTGGGAACAATTTAAAATATTATGTCCAAGTTGTCCACACCACCAAATTAGCGATCAACTTTTAATTCAGTATTTTTTTGAAGGTTTAATTCCAATAGATCATAACATGATTGATGCCGCGGCAGGTGGTGAAATAGTGGATAAAACCCCAATTGATGAAAGGATCATAATTGAGACCGTGGCACAGAACACTCAACAATTCAGTTCAAGGTCTAGTGTACCCATTCGAGGTGTCCATGAGGTGAAAAGTACTGAATTCGAGAAGAAGGTGGAAACAAAGTTTGAAGAGGTGAGTACCCTTCTATGAAAAATTCCTCTTTCCCAAGGGAAATTCCAATATAATCATCCCATTCATTGTGGTATATGCTCTTCTGATACCCACTATTCTGACCAATGCCCCCAATTGAGAGAAACATATGAGAGTTGTGAGGCAATATTCCCAGGACGCCCCTATAACCAACCCATTAGGCAAGAACCTTACTATCCATTCAACCCTGGGTGGAAGGAAACCAAAGCCTATAGGCAAGGGGGGTATTCAAACCAGCCTCATCAATAATGGAACCAACCAGGGAAAAGTAGTCATCAACCACCACCACCTAGAAATTTTAAACCACCCAAAAGTCTTTTCCAACAACCCCCTCCAAAAACTGAACCTAGCCTAGAAGATATGATGAAACAAATGGCTACCAATAATATCCAATTCCAACAAACCACTCAGGCATCCATAAAAGACCTCATAACCCAATTAGGCCAACTATCTCACTCGGTGGGTGAAATCCAAAGACATGGGTCTGCTAAACTACCCTCTCAACCACTTATCAACCCTAGGGATAAGGGAAATGTTATTGCCATCACCCTTAGGTGTGGAACTCAACTTAAAAGCCAAATTAACCCTCTGTTAGAGTCATCCTCTCCTAACGGAACCACCATCCCAACCACTAAAAAAGGTTCAAATGAGATGGAACCTTGTCTTGAGAAAATTCCTACCAAAGGAAAAATTGTGTCTATTGATGAGTTACCAAGCCCAAGCTCTCCTCTTCCATTTCCCCAAAGAGCCACCCAACCAAGGAAACAAAAGGAAACTGAACTAGATAAAGAAATCTTGGAGACTTTCAAAAAAGTACAGGTTAACATTCCATTTATTGATGTCGTTAAGCAAATTTCAAGATATGCCAAGTTTCTGAAGGAGATGTGTACCCACCAAAGGTGACTTAGAGGTGATGAGAAGGTGAGCCTGGGGAGGAACGTCTCAACATTGATACAACCATAACTTCCCACCAAGTGAAACGATCCTGGAACATTCTCGATTCTGTGCACCATAGGGGAGTATTCTTCCTCCAATGCTATGTTTGATTTTGGTTCTTCAATTAATGTGATTACTCACTCCATACACTCTTCTTTGCAGGTAGGTGAACTAAATCCCACATGAATAGTTGTTCAACTAGAAAATTGGAGTACGGCACACCCTTCTGGTGTGTTAGAGGATGTTCTTGTGAGGGTTCAAAATTTAATATTTCCTGCTGATTTTTATGTGCTAAAAATGGAAGATGATAGGATGAATGGACACGCCCCAATTATATTGGGGAGACCTTTCTTGAAAACCACCAAATCCATAATTAATTTCTATAATGGTACATTATCTATCAAATTTAGTGATGACATAGTCCATTTTAACATCCTTGATGCCATGAAGCACCCCTCAGAAGAACATTCCTCTCTCTCGGTAAATTCAATTAATATACTCCCTTCCCCTAAAATCACTTCATTTGTTTCCCCTGATCCCCTTTCTGAGTCTTCACCTTTGATTGAAATTCTTGTTAATGATTCATGTGATGATTGTTGTAGTGGTATAGAAAAGTGTCATGCATGTTTATTAACTGATAATTTCTTGAACACGGAGGATCACATGACCATCGATGACACTGCTACGCTTATAAAAGCTAATTCCTCATCTGAGGATGATACCATTGAGCTGTTAGATGAGATTAGTGACCTCTCACTTTCACACACACTCCCATCAATCCAAAATCCACCTAAATTGGAACTAAAGCAACTGCCTCAAGATTTAAAATATTCCTATCTTGAGAAAGGAAACAAGTTCCCCGTCATCATTGCTAGTTCACTCCCTCTTGAGCATGAATTGAGACTACTTGAACTTTTGAGGGAGCATAAACAAGCATTGGTATGGACACTTGCAGACATTCTTGGTATTAGGCCATCAATTTGTAAACATCATATTTTATTAACTAATGAGGCTAAACCAGTGAGGTAGGCACAACTTCGACTGAACCCAAACCTCTTAGAAGTAGTTAAAAATGAAGTAACAAACTTATTGGATGCTGGAATCATTTACCCCATCTCTGATAGCCAATGGGTCAATCCCATTCAAGTAGTTCCTAAAAAAACAGGCCTAATGGTAATTGAAAATGAAAAAAATGAATTGGTTCCAACTCGTGTGCAGAATAGTTGGCATGTCTGTATAGATTATCGCGGACTAAACCAACACACTAGGAAAGACCATTTCCCATTTCCATTCATTGACCAAATGCTAGAGATGCTAGCGGGGAATTCCCATTACTGTTTTATTGATGGGTATTCTAGATACTTTCAGATCCATATTTCCCCCAAGGATCAGGAAAAGAAAACCTTCACTTGCCCCTTTGGCACATTTTCCTATAGAAGGATGGCATTTGGCCTCTGCAATGCTCTGGGTACTTTCCAGCGATGTATGGTTTGTATTTTTTTGGATTAGCTGGAGGATTGCATGGATGTTTTCATGGATGATTTTACTGTTTATGGAACCTCTTTTGATGAATGTTTTAGTAGTCTTGGTTCCATCCTACGTCATTGTATTGAAAAGAATCTTGTATTAAATTATGATAAATTCTATTTCATGGTGCGACAAGGTATAGTTTTGGGACATGTCATTTCTGGGGATGGTATCCAAGTAGATAAATCAAAAGTGGATGTCAAACCTTCCCTACCATTCCCTAAAAATGTAAGTGATGTGCGGTCTTTCCTAGGTCATACTGGATTTTACCGTCGTTTCATTCGTGATTTTAGTAAGATTTCACTTCCCCTCTCCCGCTTACTCCAAAAATAAAAAGATTTTGTTTTTGAAAATGAATGTGAAGAATATTTTTAAAAATTAAAATGGAGTCTTTCATCACCCCCAGTAATCCAACCACCTTGGTGGGATTTACCATTTGAGCTCATGTGTGATGCCTTTAACTATGCAGTTGGGGTAGTATTTCCGCAATGGGTCGATCGAGCTCCACATGTCATTGTCTATACCTCACGTACTTTGGACCCTGCCCAAGCAAACTACACCACCCAGGAAAAATAATTTATTTCCATTGTGTTTTCATTGGATAAATTAAGGTCATACCTTTTATGGTCCAAAGTCATTGTGTTCTCAGACCATGAAGCCCTCCGGTATCTCCTAAAGAAACCTAATTCCAAACCACATCTCATTCGTTGGATACTCCTCCTTCAGGAATTCATTCTAGATATTAGAGATAAAAAAGGAGCAGAGAATGTTGTGGCAGACCATATCAGTAGGATCCCCCCATCCTCAGACATTGTCTCATCCCCCTGTATTCCCATTAAAGACATGTTTCTTGATGAGCAATTTTACATACTGCAATATGTTATTCCCTGGTATTCTGAAATTGTAAATTATTTGGTAGCATCTTTCATTCCTACTGATTTCAACAAAAACCAAGCCAGTCATCTAAAACATGAGTCTCATTGGTACATTTGGGATGACCCCTACCTTTGGCGCGCATGTAGCTATCAGGTCCTTAGGCATTGTGTTCCCAATAGCGAGTTTTAGTCTGTCCTTAGATTCTGCCACACCCTTTCTTGTGGGGGCCACTTTGGTCCCCAATGGACTGCTCGCAAAGTTCTTGATTCTTGTCTCTTTTGGACAACACATTTTCGGGATGCCCGTGAATTTTTTAAATCTTTTCCTCGTTGTCAAAGAATGGGGAATGTCTCTAAAAGGAATGAAATTCCACAAAAACCCTTTCTCTTTCGTGAAATTTTTTATGTTTGGGGCATTGAATTTATGAGGCCATTTCCCAATTCTTTTGGAAACTTATACATTATGTTGTCCATTGATTACGTATCAAAATGGGTAGTAGCACGGGCCATAAGGACAGATGATTCCAAAACAGTTGTAGAATTTTTGAGAACTCAGATCTTTTATTGGTTTGGATTACCTAGGTTCATCATTAGTGACGAGGGTTCTCATTTCTACAATTGAACAATTAAATCACTTTTGCGTTGATATAGGGTTGGTCATCAAGTTTCTACTGCATATCATCCACAGACCAATGGTCAAGATGAGGTGTCAAATAGAGAGGTAAAACAAATTCATGAAAAAATAGTTCAACCCAATAGGAAAGATTGGAGTCTTAGACTTGATGATTCATTATGGGCCTACCGTAATGCTTTCAAAACTCCCATTGGATTGTCACCCTATCGTCTTGTGTTTGGAAAGAGTTGTCACCTCCCTGTTGAGACTGAGCACCAGGACTACTGGGTGATCAAACAATGCAATTATAATCATTCTGGTGTAGGTTCTCAAAGGAAGTTGTAGATTCAGGAGCTAGAGAAAATTAGAAGAGATGTATATGAAAACTCAAATATTTATAATGAGAGAAACAAGGCTGCTCATGACCATTTTATACTTTATCGTCAGATCCATATTGGGCAGAAGGTCCTCCTTTATAATGCAAGGCTGAAGTTGCATCTAGGTAAGCTTTGTTCCCGCTGGTTTGGACCATACACTGTTACTAACGTCTCTCCATTTGGTGTTGTCAAGGTTCAAAATTAAGAATCCAAGAAAACCTTCACTGTCAATGGGAAGCGGCTGAAGCACTTTCATGAACCCGTTCTAGAGTCCCCGATGGAGGAACTCCAAGTTCAAGAAGAAAACTATGAATGGCCTCAACCAGGTTTTATTTTTCCTTCCTACATTCTCTTTTACTATAGTGTGGACACTCCATACTCTAGGTGTGGGGGGGGGATAAATTCCTAGGTTAGTTAAGAATTTTCATCATTTTCTCCATTTGTTTTCTCTTTTTGGCCTTCTTTATGGCATTTTCATTTTTCCCCATCAACAATTTCGAAATTCCATGATGTGGCGACCATAAAGTGGGGAAAGTAAAAATACCATAACGAAGGCTAAAAAGAATTTGTGTATGAGTTTACCATCAAGGAGTGATTTTTAGTGAATTGGTTTTCTATCAATGATATAAATGGTCATATCTATGTGAAAACTTTGAGATGATTGATGCCCCTTGTGTGAGTAGTTTTGGGAAAATTGTGTCACTAATATCTCCACAGATTTTTTCACCAAACAACAAAGTGTGATTATTTCTTACTTAATATACGGACAATATATGTTTAGTTAATGTTTATCATCTTTAAATGATATTTCAATACATTTGTTCCTTATCCTATCTGTTTCATTACTGTACTAGATTGACCTATGTGTGTGTACCTAATGTCCGACTGTTGTACACCCTCAAAAAAAAATTGTGTCTTGGACAGGTCAAAAACCACTCCTCCTCAACCTTTGATCTTGTTATAACTATTTCAATTAGTGTCGTGAGGAGATCAAATAAGGGTTGATAGATGAGTGTGAGATTTGTTCCAATTTCAACTTCAAAAATATATATATAATAAATGAGGGGAGTGATGAAATGTGAAACATATGGGGATATCTAGGTCAGGAGATTATGGTTTGACTTCTGGGAATGCGTAAATGAGTGGGTCTTGAAATATGATTTCAAAGGATGTAGGATAGGTTCGGTGAAAAATCATTTAAAGCTGAATAATGTTAAAATAACCTATATTTATTTGATAGAAAGTGGAAAGAATAGAATGGAATTGTTTTCACACACACATGGAGAGTTAGTGTAATGGTTGACCTTTGAATTCCTTGCTCATGTTGGTGTCATAAATCTTTTTGAATTTTATTGTGATATGATTTATGAGACATCTTTTTCCATTTTTACTGGGAATAACTCCTTGGTGTGGTTCGTGTATTGATCACTTTACATTAAATAAAATTTCCTCAGATGATAAATCTTCACGATGTTGGAAATATATATATATATATATATATATGCATCATTTTATTTGGATATATGACTTTTCCCATGAGTGCAAATTTATAGGTGTGGGGGTGTGATCGAACCATGATTCACTGTTTTATTCCACCCTTACACCGTAGTTTTAAATTAGTTTTGTAATCAATATTCCAAATATAATAATAAATTGAACTTTATGTTTGAATCAATCAATTAATTTTAATCAATATTATAGTGGGGAATGTTACTTGTTTTTATTGTTTCAATGTAGGTGGAGGTGATTTGGAGGGCCCTTGATGAAGTGGAAGGAAAATGGGCCAAAATTGCATGGATCCATGGACATTTATCCACTGTTTTGCACAGTAAAAAAATTCAGTGTATCCAAATGGACTGAAACGTTGTGTTCCTATCCAAAATATAATATTCTACATTTAATATTGAGGAACCAAATACAGATTTAGCTTCTATGTGGCCCATCCGAACTGATCTGTCAAAGCCACCGAATTTGGACCAAGTCAAATGCGGTGTTCTGTATTTTATTAATATCATGATCTCTATTTTTCAAAATGGTGTCAAACATTCGGTGGAGATAGTAAAGAGGCAGGTATACAACTTTAATATTTTCTCCAAAGCGATATAAGACTGTATGAAGGATGACACACATCGTGCAAGTCGATTGATGAAATCTGTGTGCCTAAAACAACCTTCAAATTTTCATATAAAAGGGCACCAAGGGAACCTCATTTGATAGTTCGGTCAAGGAGTGAAGTGCTGAAAATATGGAGTCCTAGAGGAGTCTCCTAATCACCTTGGAGGTTCTGGAGGCCTCTATACTCATAGGGTAATCAAGGATGAATAAGGAGTTCCACCCGAGCTTCCTCCTCCTCCCGATATCGAGCTAAAAGTTGGGTGTTTGTTGTGAGGGAGCTACACACATTTCAAGGGAGTTCCGATGCATAAATTAGCTACTAGTTTGGAGTAATTTGGGGTTTTAAACTTATCATTCCATGTATCTTATTTTATTTCAGATTTTAATGCTTGATTTGGTGCATGTGAGTGTTATGCTCTTAATTTCTAACCGATCGGTGTGAGGTTTTGATTGTGTGACTTGTGTTGTTCCGATTGGACATCACAAGAATCCTTTTCATACCCACATTATTGAGATTTCAATATGATTTTGAAGCTTTTATTCCATGCATAAGTACTGGACCTTGACAATACGATTGTTACGTCAAGGTTGGGTCCTTAAAGCATTGAAATAAAATCTCAGGAATTAATCAGGATTCCAATTAACTCCAACCAAAGAATTACTCTAAACCTTAGACGAATCTATATGAACAATGAACTTGATATGTGTGTAGTGAAATCACATCGACCCTTTTATCTCATATTTTTCAAAATCTACTAGGTTACTCAATTTTTAAGCTATTTCAACTAAGTCATTGTTTTAAACTCTTTTCAAAACCACCCCCTCTCTTAGTCATTTTTATTAAAAATACACACTCTAAACCTACCAACGATCCTTGAGAGATGACCTAGCGTCTAACCTAGGATATAAATCAACCTTAAAAACATAATCAATTTGACGTTTCATGACAACGCGGTCAGTGATCTTAATTTAGTGGTGATTTCAAAATCCATTTCAATTAAAAATTATATCATCATTCTCTGATAAAATAAAATATCAAAATCCCTAATGCAAGATATATGATTAGAGAAAAGACAAGATTAACTAGAAAATAATAAGAAGGGGATCAGTGTACCTCAAATCCAAAGACCAAATTTAATTTAATTTTTATGGATCAAGAGGGACTTAAGGAAAATAAGAGTGTAAATAGAGAAATAATCGTAATTATTCAATCATTTAGAGCCAAATTAGTCTACAGGAACCCTTAGGGATTAAAATAAAATATATAGTAAAATAGAAACCATACCATGAATGAATAAAACTACCTGGGGCCACAAGATACCAGATGGCCCTCCAATAGCCATCGTATGTCCCATCAAAAACTTGAATGAAGTCCACTAGAAATTATTTGGAAGTCTATTAAGGAAACCTCCATGAATCTTATCATTGGGGACCTAGTCAATCTTTACTAGGTATCTAGTGGAATATTGATACACCTTCTTTGAATTTCCTCCTACTAAAACACTTAATTCAAAATCATATCTTTTCTACCCATCCCACCATCCCCTAAAACTCCTCTTAAAATTTATATAGACAGCAATAATGATAAATATCTTAATATATATCAAAAATATACGATCAATCTCATTTTTACCATTTTAATATTTAATATCAATAGAACATATTGAATCAAATTATGGTTCATTACATATGTCATGGGAAAAATTGTATATAATCTATAAAATATAATTATTAGATAAATAAAATAGTTAATCAATATATTTTTAAATAAAAATTAGTTTATAATTAAAAATAATGACAAATTATAATAATTTCATAACAAATATGAAAAAAAGACACCTAGAACATTGTTTATTCCAACCAAATATATCTGATTTTCCTAAAAAGGATTAAATGTTGAAATTATTCCTCATATAAGATTAAAATATTCAGAAATAATATATAATTCACTAGAGAAAAGTCTATTATATAAGAGTTTAGTTTTAGTATAGTGTTCATAATCAGGTATAATATCATCATCATCATTATTGTTTTACCTAGTATTTATGTATATTTATGTTTATTGGAGAAATATTTTTTTAGGATTTCATTTAAGAGTGTATAATTATATTCTTATGCTTTATATGAATTCCCATCACCAATAAATCAACCCTAGATAAAATCAATTTCATTATTTCCATATATAAACCCTTCTAAATCTTGACAATACACACTTGAGTACCTCATAGAGAAAATCATTGAAGTATCTGAATATCCCTTCCATGTATGTTATTTCTTCTCTTTCACATAATTAAATTTATCACTATTTATAGAAGAATAGTTTTCTTTTGAATGTTAGATTTGTCTTATTTTCTATCTTCCATAAAAGATGGTTTATAAAACATAGAGGCATGGGGTGTAACATGGATAATCCCAATCTAAGATACAATTAACACAGATATATCTCCCTATTAAAATTCTAATTTATAAACCTGTAGTCTTTTGGTCAAAATCATTATCTTAAATAAGAACTAGAGTATTAATATTTTATGATTCTTCTAACTTGTTACAAAAATAAACCTCAATATCACCCTTTAGATCATTATATTTATTCTCATATTTATCTTACTAAGTAATTACTATAAGAGTGAATATAACTACTTATTATTTTTCCAAATTCTAATCATACAATCATTTAATCCAAATAGGGGTAGAAATAACAACTTCTGCTACATTATAGTTACCCTAATGTTATCTTGGATCATCCTTAGACTAACTACCATATTCCACTATTCCCACCTATATTTCATGAATAAAATTACCTCTAATATAAAATACTACTAATTATCCTACAACTTCCTCACTAAAATATCAAGCATCAATTTTCCAAAAATATCCAATAATTTTATTCTCATAATAAAAATTTAAATTTCAAATCTTGATGATTTGTGTGTAATTATTATATACAATCATAAATTGATAAGATCTTTAATTGGATAGATATACCTTCTTATATAACATAAAGTCATATTCCATATTGGTTATCTAATAAGAATATATTTTCTTATTATCTTTTGGATTATTTCTCACTTGAAAATGAGATGTAATCACTTCCAGTACATTACAAATGAGGATTTTATTTTTCAGAATCAATCCCCAACTAATAAAAATGATAGAAATATGATGAAATATTTTACAATAATCCATCTTCAAAGAAAACATGAAAACCGTTGTAAATCTAATCATATGGGGATAATGGAGCAATGAAATGAATTTCTTGATGAACACTCATAACATAAGGCCAAGTCTTCATATGGGTAGCTAAATCATTATTTATTGGTTTAACTATGACTCTTATGATTACCCATAAAACCAGTTTATTAAATATATAGATAGGTAAATTCTATAGAGACATAAAAATAGGAACAATCAGCGATTCTAAGGTGGTATGAAATTTGATTTTCCACTTAAACCTATAATATAAGATCCATAAAATTACTAGAATTTTTTAATCAAAAATATATAAAAGTATTCTTTAACATTGATGTTGAGAAAAATATAAAAATATTCAATCTCGAAAATAAATGTTCTAAAAACCCTATTACATTTATCGAATACATTATTATAGAAATATAAATTTGATTTGAGGAAATAAATACCAATGTCCATTCATTATAGGATGGTCACAATGAGTCCACTTAATCCTTCATGAATTAAATTGAGGGCCAATATAGATATTTGGATGAGATTTTATAATAAAAACAATAAATCACTAAGGAAACCATACCCTAATTGGTTAGATAACATTAAAAGTATATCTTTAAAGAATTATCCAATGGATTAGGATAGTTTCATCAATTTTATGTTTTAATATTCAAATTTGAAGTACGATCTATCTTTATCTCTATCTACAATTCAAAAAGTCATTGATGAATGGTATTTTTTGTTCAATATAAAATATATAAATACATGTGTGTGTTTAAAAATATTTATAAAAATTATCTCTCCTATAATTGAAAATGATATTATTACCTACAAAACTTATTTACTTAAGAAAAAATCTTATGTGTGTTTACTAATTAATGAAAAAAATGTGTAATATGTGAAAATATATATAAGAAAAAATAAATTATATTCTATTTTTGAAACCTTATATATTTGATAAAATATAACATCTGTTCCATTATATTTATTAATAATGTTTACTCTTTTGGGTAAATGGATTGTTTCTAAAAACTAAATCAAAAAATTTTATTTTTTTGAAGTTATATATAAAAAAATAAAAATTGAATTATGTTCATTATTAACCTAATTTAACATATATTTTACAATTATTGAAATATTTATCCATATTTTAAAAGAATATTATATATGAAATAATAACAACAATAACTCTTCTAATTTCATAAAATCTATTAACATATACTGATAAATATTATCATAATTAAGTGTAAAAATGGAAAATATAAAATATAAAATTACTTATAAAAAAATATTTTAAATAGTGTTTTATAATAACATGTGTTGAGTAATTGGTTAGTATTTTATTTTTTAGTAATTTTTAGTTTAATTTAATTAAAGAAAATATTGGTTCATGTTAAATTCACACAAATAATAAAATAGTAAAATATTTTAAATATAAAATTTTATGGTTTCTCTAAATGAAAAAAGATTAAGAGAAAAATTTATCCCATTATAGAAATAATAAATGTTTAAAAATTATTTAATTTTTATGAAAACCCTTAAAACCAAAAGTTACTATGTTTAACTACAAATTCAGATATTTTATGTACTCATAATGTGTTAGATAATTTTATTGGGTCTTTAAGTGAATGAATTATTTATTTGGATAATAAAAATATATATTTATGTTTTTAAATTAATTTATTCAAATGCAAGGAATTTTTTTAATATATGAAAATAGAAAATTATAAGATTATGATATATATGATTGGAAAATGTTTTAAACTTTGGTAAATTAATGTGTAGAAACATGTAGCAACACATTAATTTTTTTTGGAAATATAATCATCATAATTTAGATAGCCCACATCATTCCTAAAGGATAATGTTTTCACATTATTAATATAAAATTATTAGTATGAATATAAACCACCACATAAATACTATTAAGGACACATTCAACACAATACCCTTAAAATTAGCATATATTGGGTCAACATAATAATTCAAGGTAATATCATGTTTACTAAGAAATAAGTTTCTAATAACTAGATTCAACGATATTTAATTTATTTTATTATGATCAATAAATTTTATTTTTATTTTTTAACCACTAAAAAATAACCTCTAATATTAATTTCATTTGATCTTAATTGAATAGGATAGTTGTTGATTTATTTAAAATATGAAAAGAGATTTAAAGTTTAGAAAAATAATATCCCTTATGATAGTATATATTCCTTAAAAAATCAATTTTGGATTGTTCATCATTATCAATAATTTCTCCTTCAATATTTTCATTGTGTGTTTTAAAAAAATTAGATCGTATTTTCACAAGTACAAAAACTATTATAAATTTATTTTTATTATTATTTAGAATCAACATTTAACATGAGGTAAGTGTTTAATAATTTCTTTTTAAGTTAGTGGTTATTTATCATACTCGTTGAATTATATTTTCTATTTCATGTATATGAATATATTTGTGTTTTAATTACAAAAATTTTGGTACTATATTGAATAAATTTCTCTTGTATAATCACATTTTTCTATATAGTAGATTTTATTTTCAACGTGTCAAAGAGTATGTGTTTAGAAATAGTAATATATTAAGCCACTATATGTTTTTCTATATATGTTTTTATATTTATTTCATAATTTTTAAAATGAAATTTAACTTTTTATAAGAGTGGAAAATTTCAATAGATTGATACATATTTATATATATTCATAAATATATAAAATATCCATTTTTGAATGTAAATTTATTTTACAAAATCTTTTTTAGTTATACCATTTTCTAAATATTACTAAAAAAAATTTACACTCTATACTAAACATTTATTTGACTTATACACTTTGAGAAAAACAATAAAAGTATTTTTTGAATAATGATAATCCCACATTGATATTTCTAAATTATACATACAATAATTTTTATTGGATACCATTTGAATATTTATCTATAGACTTAATCATTTCAGAATAAAAAAATTATGACATATTTAAACTTTATATGAATTATAGACATAATTAACCCCTCTAGAACACCATAATTTTATGATATTGATTAAATATATTAGAAAATATTAATGTAAATATATAATATAAATCATTGTTTATCTAATTGAAACATAATAATTAAAAATTTTGAAATTATAGTGAATGAATTGAAACCATTTAAACCTAATTATATAGTAAAGTTTGAAAAAAATATTATTGTAAAACATAATTTATTGTATACAATAATTAAGTATGTTTAAATTTACATGTGTTTCTTTAAAAATAACTAATTAAGTATAGAAAAAACTTGAGGTTACTCATTTGGGTATTAAAAAGTAATAAAATAATAATAAATACATTCTTTATAAAATGTTATAAATGTTTGAGATGTTGTCTAATAAAATATTTTTAAAAAAAATCAATGATATAGTAAAATTTTGAATAAGGTTCTAATGATGGAAAAATTATGGATAATATAATGTAATATACTTTAATATAATGTGATATAAAGAAAAAATCTACATTAGAATCTATATATATGACTAATGTTACACTTAATGAGCTTATTTTTCTCCACTTAAATATTAAATAAGAATGAAAAAATATGATAAAAGTAAGGGAAATAATAAATGTAACATTTTGAATAAAATTACCAACAATTTACTATGACCACAATATAGTGATCTTTGTTAGAGAAATTTTTATGTTTATTAATCAGTCAAAAGTGTTATAAAAATATACCAAAGAATAAAAAATTTAGAAAATAATTAAAATAAATATATGATACATCGATATGAGAAAACTAAATATATTGTTGAAAATATATATTATATCTGTAAATGTATTGGTTTTATTAAAAAAAATAGCTGCAATTGTCATATCAAATTATTAAATAAAAAATAAAATCTTAGTGGTTAATGAATTAGGGAGTGTTTCTAAAGATTAATTTAATTAAAATTATAAAAATAATGAATAACTAACCACAAGAGAAAAATATTTTTTTTATGGTTTAGGTATATTTTAATATCCATTATAATTAATGAAATGAATATTGTGATGATGTGAAATATAATTTTAATTATTCAAAATATAATTATAGAAAGACCAATATTAAATTTTAAGTGAAAATTTTGAAATAGATGGACCATTTTACAATGATTCATTTAAAAAATTAAATTTTTATAAAATTAACCTTGAAATTATAATAAAAAAATATTTTAGAAAATTAAAATTAGGGTAATAAAAAATAATTTAATAATTGGTTAACCCAAAAAACTAATAAAATATAACAATAAAATATTATATTTTGGATCCATAATCAAAAAAATTTACGTATTTTATCCCAATAAATAACCAATGATTTAAATGATAAAATGAAACTTCAATAAAACTAAAACATAATATAACTTTTTTATTATATAATGATAATAACCAATGTTTTAACTAGATATTTCGTTTTCAAAAACATAGATGCCTCTCTAAAAGTAAAAAAAATTCATTTCAAAGGTTTTTATTGATAAATTAGTAAAATACCAAAGAATATGGGTGAAAAAAACTAATGTAATTTAATTAAATATAAATTCTAAGTCCAAGATATATATATATATATATATTTTGTTTTAGACGCATGCCATATGGACACGTGAATTGTTTTCTATAAAAATTTCAGACTTTAACAAAAGTTGATAGAGGATATGTTACCATTAATGAATATTCATAGGTGAAGATCATCAAACTATGAAAGGTTATATTGAAATATATATATATATATAATATTTATAATATATCTATTGTTTTTTAGAATAAATTCTAAAAAAATAATTTAACTAACCACTAAAGGATATTTTATCAGTTTTCAACATAAAAAATTTAATATTTCTAATATTCTAAAATCTTTTCCCAATTGCTATTAAAATGTTTACACAATTTTATTAGAAAAAATTTCTTAGTAAAAAATATAATATTTATGTTTTATTGGAAAAAAAATTGGGTTTTTGAAATAATTCTTCGAAACATTCACACTAGAACATAAAAAAAAGTACAAATTGGGCTATGTAAAAGGTATTATGTTTTCCATAAATGATACATAAAAAATGATGAATTTTTATGAAATATATATTTTGAATAATTATAAATAATGCAATTTTTAACATCAAATTTATATTATTTTTAAAAAAATTACCATGATTTAATTTTGTTAATTGAATTAAAAATTACATTATATCCTAAGAAATGGATTATATATTAATTTCAAAATTGGTTTATAGTAATTAAATATATTTCATTGAATTAAATATTTACTATTAATTAATAATGGATGGACTTATGCATTAGATAAATATTTTACAAAGTAATCAAATGAGCCATTTTAGCTTAAATAAAATAAATATTGTGAGCCTTGGTATCTATGGGAAATTATGTGGGTCTAGTTCTATATAATGAGAGAAGGGTTACATTTTATAAGAATAAATATTTAAGTATGGAGGTATTGTGTATGGGAAAGATGGAGGGTTATTGTTTTTGTGATTACAATATATTTTTGTGACTATTAAGATTAATTATGTGTTTTAAATTTTCTTAAAATTTTACAACATCATCAATTCTATTTTTTGAGATAAAAATGTTAATATATAGGGTTATGTGGGAAATTATTTTTAATAATAATTTTGACTTAACTATTCATATATTTTAATAATGATTTTATAATTGGTAAATTTTCAGAATTAAAATTAATTCTAAAAAATTATGTGGTATGTTTATGATTTATTTCCAGGATTAATCAATTAAAAAACAAGATGAATGATAAACTAAAACTAATGAGTAGTGTGATTTTGGATTAATAAACATGGAATAAAGTAATATATAATCAATACAACATCCCTCATATATTTATAAACAATGAAAATAATGTTTTATAAATTAATTTTTATTTATAATCTTGAATATTTTTCAGAAATAACATATATTGGAAATATATAACTCATATATAAGTCATAATTAATCAAAGAGATATATAATGGTAATGATGGACATGTGTAATGTCCCCTAAAATCTCTTTGAAATGCATAAAAATTGTGAGATTATATAGATAGGTAAAATGTTTTATAACATTAAATAACACACATATTAGTTTAATTCCACTAATTATTTTAGGATATCATTAAAACAATCTTTAGGTGACTCTATTGGGTACTATAATTTTGAGTGATTCATAACTAGATTTAGATAAAGTTATATATATACATATAATGGGTAACCATTTTATAATTATTAAAAATTATTATTTACTAATATTAATATATATATATATAATGGATGAAAGTTTTATAGTGATAAAAATTGAATGATTATATCAACATAGTTAATTCCAAAATATGATAAAAGCTAAAAAAAATTATGAATCATGATTTATAAGTTTTAATATATAAGATATGTTAATGGTGATTATTCATTAATGGTTAATGGATATTAATATATGCAATTAAAAAAATACATGTTTATGTGGGATGTAGAAAAGATTATTAAAGGTATACTATTAAATTTTTAAATAATGGTAAAATCCATTGGTGACATGTTATGTCATTCCTTTTCTATTCTATAGTGGAATTAAATTTAATGAAATATTTTTTTTGATTTTATATTAATGTAATGAATGGTGCCTAGGTTATCATTTTTACTTTATATATTTTTTATTAATGATATTTTTTGGATTGATCAAGTAAGTAACTCATGTCAAGTAATAATGGTCACAAGAAGTGGGCTCTTTATATGAGTATACATATTTCTCTAGATAATTCTAGTGATAGTATTAAGGTGTTCATAGAAAGTCGATTGATAATGACCTAGACATAGGATGTGTTGTGTGGCAATATAATGAAGTTTCACCCATTAATACTTACTAAATAAGTCTATAGGACTGAATAATGGAATATTTCATTTTTATGGGGTGGGTTTGTACCTATTACCATTATTGTTATGGATGGTGACACATTGAATGAGTTGTGATAAATGTTAAATTTCTTAATGAATATATATTTATATTTATCAAAAATGTTTTTATATATTATATAAGTATGATTACTCATTTAATATGATTATTTTAATGTATATTTTAATGATTTAGTTGAAATAATTATTTAGTAAATATGAATATATATCCACATAATTTATATTCATGAGTTAGAGCCATATTCTTAGTGACACCCTACTAAGTTGTTATACTCATAACATAAATGTATACATAAATATTGAAAACATATATTTATTGTAAGTGTAATTTTTTTTACTTTGGAAACTAAAAACTAACTCTAAAATTAGAATTAAACATATACTTAATTAAAATTCTCAATAACCTGTAGCAAAAAGCCTATGTCGAGGGATAAAAATAAAAAATTTAGGGAATGATTTTACCTCAAAGACATAAAACCAAAAAAGATGATAATATATGTGAATAGAAATTTTATTTTATAAAAAACATTAAATTAAAAATGTAAATTTTATTTAAATTAATAGACCAACCAGAAAAATAATTAATCTAGTCTCTATGATGAAAAACATAAATAAAAGAGTATAAATCCCAAGAAACTCACTCCTCCAGCCATATATTCAATGTAGATGTAATAATATTCATAAATTAAGTATGAAACCATATATTTCACTAAGTAATGACCTATCATGTCTATATTTCTATTGAGGTGGAAATTTTATGGGTCATTATAATCTCAGTAGGATTTTCCCATTCACTTTTATGAATATCATAGAAAGATAAATTCTTATAAGAGGAAATACTAATAAAAATGGAAAATTAAATGAATTTTTTAGCCAAAATTTTTATTTAATAAATCCTTTCTAAAAAAATATATTATATATGTGTATATAAATTTATTACTACAATAAATTTTTCTAATAATATTTATAAAATAAAACCATTATTTTAACTTTAAAATCATGTTCTCTCTCTAGAAAAATCTATTTAAAAAATTCCACATTTTCTAAATTCTAATGAAAACTATTTGTATCTAGAAAAACTATAGAATATACTTGTTTCCTTAACACCATTATAAAAATAAATTTATCATCAAATAACTCCCATTTTATAGAAGATATAAATCATAATCTATTTTATTCAATTTTGGACATCTACCTATAAAAATACTCAATTTTCTTATCAAAATCAAGTCATCATTTTCTCGTTTACCATGTGTATACCAAGTCATCACTCATTCACACATAAAACCCCAAACCACCAATAGTACCATGAATAATATGGAGATATCGAATTATGATTATGGTCCTTCCAACCATTTCTCACCATAACACATCCTCTCTAAGCTTCCACTTTACCACATATAAATTATAGAGGTTTTAAAATAAATCTACCTTAAAATATACTTTCACAGTCAAAACACACATAAACATTGTGATAATTTATAAATAATATTAATCAAAATAATAAATTAAAAGTTAACTCTTAACATGGATATTTAAAAATACATTTTTATAAATTACTGCTTTTATTCAAAACTATGATTTCTCTAAAACTAGACAACACATAATTTATCATAAAATATCAAATCAAAAATGTAAAAATCGATTAACCAATATAATATAAAGTAAAAAATAATAATAGTTAGTTATTATTTATAAAAGCCCCCCTAAATTCCCAAATAGTTGATCTAGTCATTATATATTAGTGATTATAATAAAAACATGTATTATTCATTATATAAAAACTTATGAACAATATCCATTATTTATTGAAATTTGGAATTTATTATCTGTATTTTATATATCCTCCATGTTCATTTGTCACACCCCATTCTAAATTGTAATAAACCCTATGAAACATACTATATAAGATTACATGGCCTACAATTTGTACAAAAACACCATAAATATTAGAAATTTTCCCATGCAACTCTCGGTTTCGAATGTATAAAATAATAATACATAAATGATGAAAATCTAATAAAGATATCATCCTCATGTTTGCTGGAACAACAACATTCAAATTTTTACAAATCTAAATTTAATGCATAAAACAAGAGAGTAAAAAAATTCATGGGTTTGGATCCTTTCTAAGAACTCATAATAAATCTAATAAAATATATTGAAAAAATATTCTTCATACATTTATAATCCAACCAAATTTTTTAACATTGATCAACATCCAAAAATGCATCAAGCATCACAAATGAAAAAATATAAAGAGATATAAAATAGTTTAATTTGATAATGTTGAGATAAATTTATAAATAATTATCTCTAGACATTTATAAATATATCGTGTGAAACTCCCATAATAATGAGTCTATAATTCCCCACTTTCCTCCATTATAATTTCCCATATATCTAATATAATAATATGATGAAAAATTTATTATAATATCAATTCCATGTATATAATAAAATTAAAATATATACTATAATAATACCATGGTGATCCTAGTTTATTCAACTAATAAATTATATATCTAATCCTTTAATTCACATAATTAATTTCTATAAATTCCTGAACAATATGTCTTTTGAAATTTAAAAATTAATTCTTTATGTTTTATGAACTTCTAATATATAATCAATCATATTTCATATAAAAAATATCTCATAATAAAAAAAATAAAATTTAATCACATTTCTATGATAATCCTACATAAAAAAGCTAAAGTCACTATTAACATCATAAATAAACTAAAAACATGGGTGTTATGAATTTTCACACCATATTACTTTTAATACCTGAAAATTTACTAATTAACAAGGTAATCACATAAAATTGACCACTACTATTGTATAATATATTCCCTTTCCATTGTTTTCAGTTGGATCATCCCATGTTTCAATAACATCCTCAACATATAAATACTTAATCCTCTTAGAAAATTCTCTCACCATTCCCCAATAATAATTGATATATCCATATAAGATAAGTTTTTCCACAATATAAAAATGATCCAATTCAAAATAATGTTTTCCTATTTAAATACTATATTAATTGATAAAAACAAAAAATATTATGGAATTAAACAAATCATTGTGGTAATTACTACTAGTAAAAAACATAGAAAATCCAATCCATGATCTTAAAGGGTGCCACATATCATGAAATTAAATTCCCCTACTCTTGTAATCCATGGTTTCCTAACCTTATATATACCATTAATAAATAAATGATTGTAGATATCAATTCTTAATGATAATAAATGAAGATCTAGATAATAAATATATAAAATCCATGTTAAAAACGTAAATTTGTAGACCAATTTAACCCAGTATAATATCTATTATATCCAAATAGACCCCATAAGAGTTCTTTCACCAGTCTCAATCCAACATATTGGTGATTAATATAGTTGAATATATAACACTTTAAACAATTCTGTACAGATCAATGATTGAAAACTATTTTTATAACCCTAAAACAATGATAAATAGTATTCCCATGTCTTTCGAAATTTCATCATACATTCTCAGAGTTTATTTTATAGAATATGAATAAATCATTTTTTATTGATATATTTTTCATAGTATGTCATAATAATCCCCAACTACATCTCCATATTATTCTAGAGTCCCTTCCAAATTTTTTATTTAAAATATGAATTCATATTCAAGGAAATAGTATTCAAAAATATATAAAGTCTAAAATATTTTTTAATATAAATCTTACAAAGTTCATCAATGAAATATGTTTCTTGAACATGTTACATATGTTTGTATTTCAAAATAAAATACTCCACTACCCAAACATTATCACTATATTGATTTTGTAATAAAATTGATAATACAATTAAAATCCACAGATATATCTTCATAAAACCATATAAGAATAAGGAATGGAAATATAAAAAACCATAGATTAATGATTATCCTCCTTTATAAATTATAAATCAAGACATTGAGAAATAAATTTAGTTACATCATTATTTTTTATTGACCAAATGAATTTTTATTGGATGTCATTATATATTATTATAACCCTAGGATAACTTCCCATCTCAAATGTTGATAATTTTTCAATAATTTTTTATCTTATTTAATTATACTTACCAATGATCCACTAAATAACCATTAAATTTAGAATAAAAGTCCATCCATCAGTATTCCATCAACCATATAAGGCATCCCTTGTTCTCTTTTATTTAAAATTATATAACTTTTTGTCTTTATTGTAGTTTATTAACATGTTTGTTGAATTATAACTTGAGAAAAATGAACCATCCATTATTTTCATTACCTATTTTTGAAATTTTACTAATAACCACATTAACTACCACTACTATCTAACTTTTTTTACCAATTAAGCTATAATCTTCCTACTTAATGATTCATATATCATATTTCTTTTTATGGTTTATAAATTAATTTGGTATTCATAATTTTAATGTTAATCTATCTTTTTTGAGTTTTGAAAATCATAAGATAAGATAATTTTTATAAAAAATGAATGTATCTATGATAATTTATTTCTAACCCTAGAAAACATCATATTTTAAATAATTTTTTTGATCCTTTCTAATACATTTCTTCTTCTTCATTCTGAGAATGAAAATAATTTGTTTATTGAAAAAAATTTCTCAAAATTAAAAATATTGTATCTAAGAGAAACATTTTTAGATCTTGACATATAAATTATTATCATAGAAAATTTTAAAAACAATCTCTTTGTGCTTGTCTTGATTTGCCTCTATTTTTAGGATATAAAAGTATCATACCCAAAAACTACTACAAATATATGTAAAAATTTATAGAATAACATGTTCATTAATGGAAGGAGCATTATATGTGTCTTGGTAACTCCAAATAGAATAATAGAAAGCATATAATATCAATACCAACATAAAAATTCTATTTTTATAATATACTCTTCCTCTACCCATAACTAATGAATTCTAAACTGAGGTTTGATATTAGAAAACTAGTGATCTTCATTTGGATAGTAAATTTGATTATGATTTCATGGTAGGGGTATTTTTTACCATCACCTAGTTTATCATTCAGTGGTCAGTGTATAGATTAAAACTATCATTAGATTTCAATGTATGTAAAATTGATTATTTGTAAATAAAAACACATGGTCGAATGAATACCCCAACTCCAAATCATATAGGCTTTCATATGACAGTCTTAATTATATTGCTAATATGAAATAAGAATTTTGAGAAATCAGACTTAATATAAATAATGGTTCAATATAATATTTACTAATTCCAAATTAATGAATATACCTTAAGATGGGGGTGAATTGAGGTATTTAAATTTTTAACCATAACCTTGATCATGATCTTATTCTCCCTTTTGAGGAAAACTATTCTCTCCCAATCATTGAATTATGATAGAGTAAATCAATAAAGGAACACAAGAAATTTTACATGGTTCACCAAAACACGTTAATTTATGGAACATTAATGTAAATGTTCTTATTTACCTAAGACACTAAATAAACTAATTTATAAGATATTAAAAAAATAGATTAGTCACATTGACCCTATAGATTTACCCTCTAAAAACACCTCTTAAATTCTCACTAATTTTCTCAATATAAATGGGGTCACTTCTCCTTCTATGATTGAAATATTTTCCAAAAATGTATGATTATAAATTATACTAGAAATAGTGTATAAAATATTCATAGAATCCAAAGTATCCAATAAGAATAACGTATAGAAAAAACTACATCAACACCTTTAAAAGTTTAGTGATTGAGATTGAATATCTCTATTCTTAGTTCATGGTGGAAATTAATTTATATCTCTTATATTCTCTATGAGATTATCATTTTATCATAAAACATGGATACTCCCCCTAATCCTTCTCTTCTGAGAAAATGCTTTGTATTGTTTATAGAGAATTCAAAAATCATCTTTGGTTCATGGGAATAGATCAAAATGTTTATTTTATCACCTCCTGAGATCATTATATGTGTTATAAACTATTTAATTTTGTTATCAATATCCTTTTATTTAGTAAATTACTCCAAAAATTAAGATCTTTAGAATTAGATTTAAATTCCAACTAAAACAGCTACATTTTTGGAAACATATGGACCATGGTGTTATATATTCTTATACATCATGGCCAACCACCATTATGGATTCATTATGTCATGGTTCATTTTTTGATGGTGTATTCTAAGTAAATATTATAGACTATGGTATGGTACATTTTACTACTATGCATCCCCCATTATTTTACAACATCTATAAAATAACCTTCAATTATAATACATCAAAAAAAATTTGATCATCTCGAACAACCGTAATTCATTGAACTAGATATGGAATGGGATTTCATTATATTTTTTTGTCTCTTATAGACTCAATTTGACTACATTCTTTCACTCTTCCAGTATACACCCTCCATGGTGTATGAAATTTATTTGATGTTTTCATATCCAGCTGCAACACCTATGTGGTGAAACCTAATCTCTTTAAAATACGGTTCCATTAAATATCAGTTAAATTGAATATTGGATGGTTACCCCTATTATATAGTCTCTAATACTATGGTGTGTTTTGTAACTAAACATCACAAAATCTTTCTTCCACATTTTATGATACGATCACCTGCTTTATATAACAGTCATTATATATTTTTGTTCCACATCAGACTTATATAAAGTTGAGTTATCTATTATTTTCTTGTAAATAGGATAAAACTTTTGAATAAGTAACTTTAGTACCTCCCCATACTATAAGGTTACCATTCCACACTTCACATTGTTTTGATTCACTATTCCACCTTGCACCATGGTGCTTCTACTTTTTATCACCATACCACACTAAGAATGTACTATACCTCACCCAAATGGCTCTGAATCCAATGATATATTTGAGATTGGCTAACTACCTTCAAGGCAGATGGTTACTCAAATGTCCGTAGACTTTGGATGGTTAATTTCTCTTTCACAAAAAGTTATTCTACAAAATGACTAGTATCACTATGGAGTGAAGGTTAAAGGATTTACACATAAAATATTTCTATCATCCTCTTAAAACCTTACTCATTTAGTATATTGAGAGTGGTTAAACTTTCTATGGTGTAAATTGATCCTTATAAAGTATCCATCAAATTTATGAATTTCTCCTCGCAACATAGCTTGGGATGTCACATCATGGATTTTTTCATTGAAACAAAATTATCTCTAGTAGTTTGTATCCTTTATTTTCCTTGTTCATTACATTGAAAAACATCCATTATTTGAAATTGTTGACAAAAAAATCCACAAAAATCACCAAATATGTTTTTATAAAAATATCCCCCTTGGATTTATTAAAAATTCTACGGATAAATAAAAACATCTTTTCAAGTAAACATAAGATAAAATCAATACCACTATTTGACATACTTTATTTAAATGAGCGTATCAAGGATTCTCTAATACCCAACTCTAAGATCATGGGAGACAATATTAATGTGAGAAGTAATAATTTTACGAAAGAATAATTTTTATGGAACTACATTTAACTTTATTTACATTAATCGTTACACTTATCCCCAAGATTAACCATTAAAAAATTCTCCATCTCTTTAAAACCTTGGTTATCCCCATTTTTAAAATAGAAACGACACTAAAAAAATTATCACCTTAAATCATGACAAAATTGTCCCCCATTTTAAAAAAAATAAAAGAAAACTAATTTACATTAAAGAAAAGGGATTTAGTATTTCATGTAATGAATTTAGAAGGGAAACATAATTAGGTATAAAAAATAATTTCTATGGATTTGTAGGGGATTATATGTAAAAAATATATATAGTGATGAATTTAGTTGAAATCTAAGATCCATATGATGCCATTTTAAATCATCATTCTTTGGTAACATGGTCATGATATTAATAAATTAATCTTGAGTAAAAAAATATTCCAATATTGACACCTATTTATCAACCTTATATTTTATGAAATACTGTTAAATTTCAGTGTTCTTAGTACTAAAATTATGTATGATATTTATATATATATATCACTTTAGTTTTTAAATATTCTCATAATATAAGATGAAACATCCATCCAAATATAATTAATCTGATGTCTCATCCATACCAATTGATTACAAGCTTGAGTAGATGGTATATATTCAATATCCTCTGTGATTAAGGTGATAGAATATTGGTTCTAACAAAACTAAGAGATACAATAATGGATGATATAGAAAATATCTCCATACATTTACTCTTAGTATTCCACTGAACCTACCTATTCCACATCCATATATATCAATATTTAATGTCGTGAAGTGTTGTAATAAAAAAACACAAAATCCATTATTTGGAAGATATAACATAGTATTCAACATATAGCTTGCATAGGAATTTCATTAGGAATAAATTGATAGAGGAAACATGACATGTGTAAAATATGATGTCCATTAGGGTGAATATGAATTATAGAAAATTCCCAATAAGCCGCCTATAAAGTGTGACATCAACCACTATTCCTTTTTTATATTTTATAGTTTTATATGGGTTGTAGTAGATTTATCCATTAGATAAGATTATTATTCAAAAAACCATATGTGAAAGTCATTTAAATAATTATTTTGGTAAATAAATCCCCCATTGTGTCTTTAAATCACCTACAAGACATGGAAAAATGGTATCCCATCAATCAAATACATTTCAAATTCACACCTCATGAATTCTGAAAACAACATTCATTGTTCATAATTGGAGACTCTAAAAATTAATTTCATCCACATATATAAAAACCACCATATATTTCTAATTCTTATTCTTTATGTATAGGTTTTGATCTACTCATCCTTTTTGGAAACCAAGCCTCTTTATATACAAATCTAGTATTGAGTACTAGGCCATTGGTGATTGTTATATTCTATAAAATGGATTATTTAATCGAAATGATTTTTATTCATCATCATAAATGATAAAACCATATAGTTTTTTAATTTATATATTCTCATAAATAATACCATTTACGAATGATGACTTTATGTCTATTTTATACAATTTTAAACTCCTTTTCACTACAATAACAAAGAATAGTCTAATGGTATTCAAGTCAGACACTAGTTCTCGTCAACATATATGCCTTAAATTTGGTAATATAATTTTCTCACGAGACATTCTTTGTTCCTTTCCACCTTTACATATTTATTAATATTATTTTTGAAAAAAAAATTGTTGCTAATAATATTTTTGTTCCTTAGTCTTGGACAGGTTTCCCATTTCACAATGTTTTCAATTTTACCAAGTACATAATTTACCAGCATGAACAAATTATCATCACTAAAAACCTATTTATTTTTTATAGGCTATACCTGAGATAAAAATGATTATGATACTTTATACTACTTATTTGAACCACCACCATATTATCACTAATGATATAAAAATAATTGATTTATGTACTGTTAGTTTCATAGTTTTTAATTATTTATTTACCACACTTTCCTCTTCAATATAGTTTTCATCTAATTATTCTATATTTAATTATTCTCCCCTTGAACCCCATACATATTAATCAATTTATTATTTAAAAAAATCTGTTTTTTGTATATAATATACTAACCATAATTTGATGTCTTTGTGTTTTTCTTCAAAATATACATATTTTCTTTGATTATTATATCTTACATTTAAACTATTTTATTAAACCAATTATTATATCAATTTTAAGACTTACTATTGGATGAATATAATGGAAAAATACCTTCATCGCCCTATAATTCTTATTTTTTGTTCTTATATTTATTTATAAGTATACACTTACTTCAAAACACTCGAATGGTTTTGAGTTTTTTATTCTTATCATACCAAATTTCATAAGGTATCTTATTCTTTTTAAGATATAGTAAGGCCCTATTGAATATATACATATATTTTAGAAATTAATTCATCAAAAATACATCTATTCAGTTGTTCTCTATAATAATAGTTCAGTCCATTGTTTTTTATAATATGGTTCCTATACACAATGATTTTGTTTTACTAAGGGGTCATTACTGGTGAATAATTTTGTTGAATCCTATGAATTTATAGATATTATTATAATTATATTGGTGAATTGTTTCTATTATAAGTTTAGTGTTTTTTATTTTTTACACTAAACATATTTTTTAGTTCTCATTAATATTTATTGATGCACTTAAATTCCAGGGATTTTTGTGTGATAACTATAATCAAAGAAATTATATAATAATCATCAATGAATAAAACTAATTTAATCCTAAAATTTATTGTATTTTGTGTCATTGAACTTTAAACATCCATGTGAACTAACTCAAGAAACTTTAATGGTTTTATACTCTTTGGATTGTAGGATATTTATAGAATTTTATCCTTTTGAGAAGAATCACACATGTGAGTGCGATCACATGTGATATCTAGGAGGTATTGATAACTATCGTTATTTATCTTGTTTTCTAAATAAATTTTGAAAAAATGGACAAGAAACTTATTCCATAACAAATCTTCCTCTTATTTGGATAACATGGTCCATATTTATTCATCAATAAGTTAAATATTATCATTGATTTTTCTAACTTGAAAAAAATCAAACCATATCTACAATTATTACAATATATATTTTCATTGAATTCCACCACCTAACCCAAGTATCATAATTTTATTACTATTACTTATTTTGGACTAATTCCTTGAAATAATATAACATTCATTAATCATAATTCATTTCTACCAATTTTTTATTTTCTAGAGAAAAACATTTTGAGTCCCTCGCCATAAATTATGAAAAAACTCCATATTTAACATATTTTTTTCCCATAAATAGTTCTTAATTATATGTCATATGACAAGTACACACACTATATTGAATCATAATTCTAGTCCTATCTATTTCATTGAATGAAATTTTATCTATATTATTCTTTTTATCTCTTCTTCTACTAACTCCTATACAATGGTCTACCTTTGCTGATGGTTCATACACATTATAATCCTTCAACTTTATGGAATATTTTTAATCCCCAATGTTTGAAAAATTATTTTTATTTTTTATCTTATTTTAAATATTTCTGGATACAATATTTTATCATTATGTGCCTCCCTTTCTACCTACCTTTAAACCATAAAATAAAAATTAGCTACCTTGTTCCCAAATCCATCAAACCAATAATAATAATCAATATAATCATAATTAATAAGGGAAAATTTTCTTATATATATATTTTGTTATTTATCTATAGAATATCTTTGGGAAATACATAATATATATTGTATGTTATCCAACTTTCCCAAATAATAACAATAAATTTTAGAGTGTAATATTTTACCTGTTTCGCATTACCTTTTTTATTTAAAGATCATCATAAATCCTCCTTAATTTAATTTATTGATTCTTCCAATTTTGAATCAATTGTGGCTATATTTTTCTTATAATAATTCTATAGAAAAAACTTCCTTTGTTTTTTATGTGCCACACTTTTGGAATAAACAAAATTTATTTATTATAATCCCCCAAGGACTTGTTTTATCTTGGATTAGAGATGATATTTTTTAACTACCCAATGCCATTCAAAGGGTGAGATATGTTTCATAGTATTTACACTTCCACCAACACATCATGACCTCTTATTTAGGATATGAAATTATTTCAACTTTATCTTTTATAGATTTATTTAAGCCATTAATTATCTAGTCCTACTCTTTAACTTTTAGTCTTAGAACAATCTCTTTCTATAAGTTTCCAGAATTCTAAAATTTTAATTTTTCAATCTAAACCTACAAATATGACCTCATATCTTCCTATTATTTTATATAGAGTATTTATTTTCCAAAAACTCTATTATCCTTACTTTTTAGATCCCCATATATTAATTTTTTCAAGGGCCACTTCGACATCATCTTTTAAATCACATTTTCTTTCTATTTCGACATATTCATCACTAATATCATCCACTTGTGACTTATCTACAAAAAATACCCAAGAATATTCATTGTTTGTTATGAATTATTTAACTTCCTCCACATGATTTTTTTTTCTGAAAATTTATCTTTATTAAGAAAGAAAATTCTATCTTATGAGTAACCTCACCTATGATATGTTGTTTATATTCACTTCTCTTGAGTCTTTACTAGGAGGAGATTCATTTTCATTATTTTCTTGATACATCATAGGGCACCTAGATATAAGGTGATCAATTTTTTCACAATAAAATAAAGTGAGTGGAATCATTACTTCAAACTTCCTTTCACATCATTTTATACTAGAGGTAATAAATGACATCCATTCGCAATCTTCTTCATCTTTTAGATTCTCTTTTGTTGACAATTTTTTATATCCTTGAAGTTTACCTCATGTGAGTTATCCTTTAGTATATATTCATTATCTTTGTTACTTATTTCATATTCCACTAGATAACTATGTAGGTTATTAAGGTATAATTCATTAATATCCTTGCCTTTGAGCACTATGACCTCCACTATGAAACCTGGAGATAGTCTTCTCAAAATTATATAAATGATTTTGATATCATATTTTTTTCCACAATACCGTACATGCATGAACCAAATATGTTGATTTGATAAAAAAAATGAATCAAATATTTCACTTGGGGTCATTCTCAGATCTCTATATTTATTCCAATACACTTGAATATTCACCTCTCAAATATTAGGGTAATGTTCATAAATATCAAAAAAATCCTATATTTCATGAGAGGTTTTTCATGACTACCTAGATGTAGATATGGTCTTACAAAGCATCCTCTAATGTTTTGATTACATTAGAATAGATATCTATATATTTGGGATCTATTTAAATTAAATAATCACAATGCCTACTAGATTAGATCACATGCTATTATCGATAAAAACATTTATTCTCTAGTAATGAAAGGAATTTTTTTTTTGTTTTTCCAAAACTGAAAATTACTTCATTAAAATATTTTTATGCCATTGTGATTAAAAATTACCACTTTTATTATTTTTCTGAGAGTTATAATTATTCACCCTCAAACTTGGATCTAATACAAAATTTTAGTCCTTAATCATGGAATATACCTAGAGAGGTGGGGGAGGGGTTGGTTCGGTGAATCAAGGTATTGTAATTTTATTTTATTTCTTTGATAATGTTGTTTTTCTCTATTTTGAGGAACAATATTATCTCTCTAACTATCACTTTTTAGTTTATAAATAGTAATAATACATAATAAATTTTATGTTCTTTACCAAAATTGGGTAATCAAAGAATAATGCATGGAAATGTTCCAATGAACCTGAGGAAATAATCTTACTTGTTAATATGTGATTACAAAATAGAGCAGCCTCACTAAGCTTCCCAATAATCCATCCAAAAACACAATAAATATTTTCAATAAATTTCACCATTTATAGGTTCTCATATCTCTTTGTATGATTCTATTATTATCCAAAAATACATGATGAGAAATTAAATTAGAAATTGTGTATGGGTTTTGTATAGAAGGATGAGTTTATAGTAATAAAATCTACTCGAAACGCCTTCATCATTATCTTCATCCCTCTAATACCATATCTTGGATATATGTCCTTTTAGTTATTAGTAAAACTAAATCTATAGTAATGTTATTCTATCTGATATACTCGAATTTATTATGAATGCACAAATAATCTCTATGACCCTTCTATTCTCAAGAACTATTTTGTGTAGTTTATATAGTATTTTACCAAACTCATTGATCCATGGGATGTGAACATAAAATTTTTATTATCCCATTCTATGATAATTAAATGTTTCACTGACATTATAATATGGTGATTACAATCTTTTAATTCATTTAAACACTATTAAATATTATTCCATGACTTCCCTTTGAAATTCCAATCAAAACTGATTGTTTTTAGAAACTAATTGAACAAATTATGGTATATAATTTTATAAAATGGTTATCCTCTTTATGAATTCATCATGGAATATATAATTTTACTCTTGGATATTATATGAATAATTTATCTACTATAGCATGGTACCCATTATTATTTTATGACCTCTTATATTACACAAAATCCATAAAATATTTTTTTTTATTTCAACCTACCAATGTAATAAAAAATTCCCATCTAACACCCTTGATTAACTATAATGGATAAAACATGGTCCATTATCCTATTATATAGTCCATTATAGAATTAGTTTTATTCAAATATTTTACACTTCTAGAAATCCATCCTATATTATGAATTAAATTTTTATAGTGTGTTCAACTCTAGAAGAAACTCCTCTATGATATATGCTACCATCCATGATGCATGTATAAATGAAACACCAGTGACACATATTTTTTAGTCACCCCTATGAAATGGTATCTCATTATACAGTCTGTGTGATAGCCACTATTTTTTTAATCTTTTCATTTTCATTCAATAACATGTTCAACTAACTTGTAGAGTTTCCTATATCTTCTTTTGTCCTAGATAAGAATTATATCATGTTTAGTTCTGTCATATAACCATATATGCATGATAATACCTTGAAAAAATTCCATTTGGAACCTCCCTGAACTTGTGGGTCATTGTTCCACTCTGTGCCATTCTTTACTCTATGGTTTCACCGTTTATTGGGGTTATACTATCACCTATCATTGGATAGAGTTGGGATTGTGCTTTATTTGTCCACTATAATGACGAATTCATGGCTTCCTTTGATCTTTTATAACTCTCTTTTAGGTGTTTTTCTACTCATATTTCCCTAGCCTATGGATATCTAATTTTTATTTTACATGAAATCATTTTGTGATACAGCTAATATCACCATGGTCTAAAGTGTGAAGGAATAAACTTTATTAATATGTCATAATCCTTTTGAAATCCTCATTATAGTGTAACATATTAGTGGTCAATATTTCTATAGTGTGGAGTGATCCATAGAATTTTCCATTAACCATAAAAATCCTTCCACATAGTGTTGGCTAGGATATAGTGACAGTGTTGTTTTCCTTCAAATAGACTTTCTTGTAGAATTTTATAAAGTTATTCAACCTTATTCATTACTTTAAAAAAATATTTACATGAAATTTTCAATAAATAATATCCCTAAAAACTGAAAATTTATGTAACACCCAGACCCCAGATACCCAGAGTCGGTTCATTATTACATAACTTTGGAATGATACAAGGAATCATGTCCTGAAAGACTGATCAGTTTAGTAGCCTTGGAAGTACAAGATACATTCATATTTTTTACATTACATCATGAAATAAAAACATGAACAACATTTTCCCCCTTTTTAACTCACTTATATCCTTATTCTATCCCTACAAGTCAACCATAAAATATTTCTTAACATCATGAGAAAAATAAAACATAGAAAGGGGTGAGCTCAAATTCTCATTAAGGATAACAATATAACATAAACTTTCATAAATAAGCTTAAACACTTAAGAAAATGTATAAGACTAAAACAAAATCCTTTCAAAATTAAACTTCAGAATAATATGTCTAAGATAAAATCAAATAATTCTATTTACTTATTCACATGGATATTCTACTAGTAAAATAATCACATTTAATATCAATTTCCACTTTCATAATGATGGAATGCATAATGCTGGACTTCATAACCACATATTCATGGCCTTGTTCCAAGACTACAAATAAGATTTTGTCAAGGCCTTATTCCAAGACAGTAGTTTGTATCATGAGAACTAACGATGGATTGAGGAGATATAGCGGTCTCCACCCATCACTTACTATGTCCAATTCATTCTTAATATGAAAAGGTTTAAACATAACAGAAATATTTGTATTAAAACTATCATATTAAATGTCAATACTTTATCCATAAACCCTGAATGGTGTAAAAATAAGACATCCACAGTCAAAAATAACACAAAACATTCAATATAATATGGATGTTTTGTATCATAATAAAGAAACTTCAAGCAAGATTTAAAATCCATCAATGGATGTTGACATAGATGAAATTAAAACTTTTTTATAGAAATATATCTTTCAATTCTGAAATCATTTAAAAGTAATATAATTACAAAGAAAACATTTATTTTGAAAATATTATAATAAGTTTTTTTGGGAGGCTTCAAAGATGATATAACAGCAGAAAATAGCCACACTACCTTATAAGTTAAAAAATACATTCTTACCTTAATTTTGTCGAAAAGGTCATAAAGTACCTTGTTTGGAAAACGACGGAAAGATTTCTTTCAAAAAAATATGGTCAAATAAGGGTTTAAATGACTTTAACTCATAGTATAGTAAATAGTAAAAAATGTTTTGAATTACATTTTTAAGAAAACACAGATGTGGATGATAAAAAGGTCATAGTAAATACTTACATAAAAACAACCTCGGATAAAAAAGAGATTGTGAAATTAACCCTTACCTTATAATTTTCCTTAGTCGATGTAATGTTAACCTCATGTATAATAGTTAAAACATTGTTATAATATGATGGATAGAATAATGAATTTTGTTGTACCATTTTTATAATAACATCACAGTATATATAAGATATTGGAGTTATTATTTTATAAAGGAAACAACAAAGAAATAGGAAGTGGAAGAAGAAAAGAACTTGAAAGTGGTGATGAAATATTTACCTCTTCTTCATGGTCTTCCTTCTGATTTGATCAAAAGGGATCCATTGGTTGGTTTTATGACCAAAGGAATGCCTCTAGGATAAATAAAGGAAAGTTTTTAGGTTTTTTGGACAGGGGTTGGCCAAGCCAAAAGTCTTTTGAGGTGTGAAATTAAGATAATGGGAAGGTCCCTTTTATAAGAGAGGTGAGGGTCACTTTAGGAAAACATTGAAAAATTATTTTATAATAAAATCATTTTTGTTTTCTAATGGATAAAAAACAATTTATTTAGAGGATAAGGTGGGTATTGGTCGAAACCATCTCAAAAAATAGGTTTTAAATAGGTTTAGGTTACCATATTAACCTTATCTTTTATATTTAACTCTTAGTTAAATAGTTTTTCATTTACCATGTCTCTTTGTATTTTTATATTATATGGTTAATAAACACATTATAAACATCCAAGAGAACCAAAAATGGTTCATTATTAATATATATAACCTTATCTAAGTCCTTTTACCAAACATTAGATTTTTATGAATATTATATTCATTAATAATATAGTATTTGTTTTAAAAACTCAATTATGTCAATTTTGACACTATATAGTATTGGATTTTTCTAAAAATCATAACAGCTTGATTACTTCGAACAAAAGTTATTTAATAAAACCTAACATGAAATATTAACTTAGAAAATTAGTTTAATTTATCAAAAGTCTCAAATTACATTTATTTGGATATTTATAATATCAATTATTTTAATATTTTTTTAATAAGGTAATTACTGCATCATCATTGTGTCATAAATAAATTAAATTATTTAATGTCTAAAATTTATAAATAAAATACCATTATATAGGAAATATTTTTATCTTTCTAATGAAAATTTATAGTCTAATTTATATTTTGTTTAACCCAATATTAAGAATTGTTTAGTTATTAAACTTTGAATTTAACTCTTTTAACACTTCTTTAAATAAAATAATAATAAATGTCCTAATGTAATCCAAGTGGACCAAATAGGATCATATTTTATTCCTAAGGTTTTTTGGCCGAATTATACTTATCCAATAGAATTTGGACATGTTTTAGGGTAATTATGATATCATTTTTACCACTAATTACCCTATTTACTTTTAACTGTGGTAAATAAAAGTCACAAGTTACTATTCACAAAAAATTATTCTCATCTTATTGAACCAAATTTTACTTACGGATATTAACCATGTCTCTCAGATTTTTGAAATTCAATTCACAAAAGTGGTAAAATTATGTTTTATGCAAATTTGCAATTTCTCTTAGGAGGTGGGTAAAAGATGGTAAAAAGTTCAATAAAATTTTTATATATCTAAACTTATTATAAAATGAATCCAATGAATTAAATTGAAATTATATAGGTATTATGTTTCTATTTTGACCTAAAATAAATTTAAATAAAATAAATAATTATTTATAAAAAAATTTGGTTTTATCCAATAACGCAGCATTTTTCACTATTCATAAAAAATTGAAAGTGTTCGAAAAATACCAAAAATTCACCCTAAGATAATTTAGATATTTGGAATCCAAAAATAAATTCCATTTTGAGATATAAAATTTATAAAATTTCAGAAAGTAGGTATTACTATTCATAATGGCTAGTTTGATTGGTCACCGTATGTTAGAATCTCGAAGTTGCGTACAATGCAAGCTGTTTCATTATTCAAAGGGAAACGTATCGTGGAAGATTGTGGTGTTAAATTCTCTTAACTGTAAAATAATTTCTTCCTCAAAATTTATAGAATATTACTGCATAAAAATATTTAGGTGGTTCTTCATCATAAGTTCCTCGGGTTCCCACATTGCCTCTTCCATCTTATTATTTCTCAATAGAACTTTTACCAGATGAGTCATCCAGTTTCTCGACACTTGTTCTCTGGTATCATGAATTTTGATAGGCTCTTTACAATAATACTGATCAAGTTCCAATTCAATTTCCTAATAGGCGAGTACATGCATTGGGTCAGGCATGTATTTTTCTCAACAGTGGTATGTGGAATACATTGTGAAATTTGGAGAGAATTAGAGGCATTGCCAAAGGACAAGCTACAACTCCAATTCATTCTAGAATTTCAAAAGTTCTGACGTAACTGGGACTCAATTTATCCTTCTTACCAAAACTTATAACACCCTTCCATGGATATACCTTCAGTAAAACATGGTCTCCTAATTGAAATTCCAAATCCTCACTTCGATTATTGGCATAGCTCTTTTGCCTACTTTGGGCTTCTTTGATGCGGGTTTGGAAAACCTTCACATTTTCCATTATTTCCTCAACAAGATCTGGGCCTATTAGTTTTATTTCTCCAACATCATCCAAACAAGTTGGTGTGCGACATCTCTTTCCATATAATTCTTTATATGGTGCCATATGAATACTTGAATGGAAACTATTGTTATAGTAAAATTCTACCAAAGGTAAATATTGATCCCACGTACCTTGAAATTCAAGTGAGAAATATCTCAACATGTCCTATAAGGTTTGAATATTCCATTCTGATTGTCCATCAGTTTGAGGGTGGTAGGTAGTGCTTAAATGAAGTTTAGTATCCAAGGCCTTCTAAAGAATTTTTTAGAATCTTGATGTAAAACAGGGATCACGATCAGAAACAATCGATAGGGGTACCCCATAAAGTATTACAACTTCCTTAATATACAGTCTTATTAAACATTTAAGTGGTAAATCGTCTCTTATAGCAAGAAAATGTGCTGACTTGGTAAGACGATTAACAATGACCCATATTGCATCATTCCTTCTAGGTGTCTTTGGTAGCCCCATGAAAAAGTTTATTGTAATAATATCCCATTTACACTCAGGTATGGGAAGAGGTTGCATGACTCCTCTAGGTTGTTTCCTTTCATCTTTCACATTCTGACAAACCATACATCTTGGCACAAAATCAGCAATCTCCCTCTTCATGTTGTCCCAAAAAAAATTTCCTTCAATTCTCAATACATCTTAGTGCTTCTAGGGTGTAAAGAGAAATTGGAGCTATTAGCATCATCCAACAATTCAGTTTTTTGATCAGGTAAATCTGAAACACAATATATCTTCTCAAATTTCAAAATCCCATCTTCATATATGAAGTCACTCAATCTCCCATCATTCAAAGCTTTAATATTCTTTTAAAACTCACCATCATCAATCTAAGAACTCTTTATCCTTTCTAGTAAATATAGTTTGGAAACCATTTGAAAAATCATTTATGTTTCACCTTCCATGGTTATTCTCATATCCATATTTACTGTATCCATGATAATAGGATCCATTTAAATTCTCATATTGTTAAAAAGTCCATGATCCTTTCTACTCAAAGCATCTTCCACCTTATTTTCCATCCCTGGGTGGTATTGTATAGTGAAATCATAATCCTTGAGTAGTTCAAGCCATTTCCTTTGCCTCATGTTGAGTTCTTTTTGTGATAAAATATACTTCACAATCTTTTGATCAGTATAAATCTCACATTTTTTACCATAGAGATAGTGTCTCCATATTTTCATAGCAAAGATTGCAGCTGCTAACTCAAGATCATGACTAGGATATTTTTTTCATTAATTTTTAGCTGTCATGATGCATAGGCAATAAGTCTATCATTTTTAATAGGGACACAACCACGTCCTTTCTTTAAAGCATCAATATAAATAAAAAAACTCATTATTCCTAGATGGTAGAGTCAAGATAAGAGAATTGACTAATCTTCTCTTCAGTTCTTCAAAACATTATTCACACTCTTTTGTCCAAAAAATATTAACCACTTCACATGTGATCTTGGTTAATGAGTTAGCCAACTAGGAAATATTCTGGACAAAACTTCGATAATAACCTGCTAAACCAATAAAACTGCGTACCTCAGTTATACTCGTCGGTGTTGGCCATCATTGTATTGCCTTGGTCTTTGAAGGATCAACATATATTTCATCCTTAGAGTCAATATGGCCAAGAAAAGAAATCTCTTGAATCCATAATTCATACTTGATAAACTTCCTATATAATTCATTTCTTCTAAGAGTCTTTAGAATTATGCGCAAGTGATTTTCATGATCTTCATAGCTTTTGGAGTATACCAAGATATCATCAATAAATACAACTATAAAGTCATCAATATATTCCTTGAAAAATTTATTAATTAGATCCATTAAGAGAGTGGGTGTATTAGTTAATCCAAAAGGCATTACTATAAACTCGTAATTCCTGTACCTGATTTGAAATGTTGTTTTAAGAATGTATTCTTTCTTCACACACAATTGATGATATCCAGATTGAAGGTCAATCTTTGAAAAATATTGAGCTCTATAATGTTGATCAAATAAATCATAAATTTGAGGTAGGGGATACTTTTTCTTTATTGTTATAGCATTGATCTTCATGTATTCAGTGCACAACCTCATAGATCCATCATTCTTTTTAACAAAAAAGGACAAGGGATCCCCATGGGAAAACACTATGGAGAATAAATCCCTTGTTACTCAATTCTTCTAGTTGTTTTTTAGTTCCACTAATTCCACTGTGGCCATTCTATAAGGGGTCTTCGATTTGGTGTTTGAATCAGGAATTAAATCAATGGAAAACTCAATTTCTTGTTTTGGTGGATGTCCAGGTAAATACTCTAGAAACACATAAAAATATTCTTGCACAATAGGTACATCTTCTATTTGAACATTCATTTTCTCACGCATAGTTTTTTCATTCTCTTACTTCCAAATAATTGAATTTAGTTGAGCTAATGGGGGTGGATATAGATAAGAATTAGGTGGTGACGTTTCTGATCTAAAGATAAGGAACTCCTTATCATCATCGAGAATTGTAACCTCCTTATTATTACAATAAATTTTCGCATCATGGTCCTGAAGCCAATCTATACCAAGGATTATATCAAATTCAATCATGGGTAGTATGATCAGATCAGCAGATAAAGAACATTTATATGCCCAAATGGGAACTGATTCACAAAACATTGTTGCAATGATACTTCCCTTAGGAGTTTTGGCTGACAACTCCCTTGTTAAATCAAATTAAAAATATCTAATTTTCTTAGAAAACTAGGAATATATGAAACAACGCGATGATCCAGAATCAAATAAATAATTGTCTAAATTTGAGGAAACCATTAAATTTCCTACCACCATGTCTTTCGGAGCTTCAACCTCAGCAGTAGTGATTGCATAAGCTTGGCCTTTCTCCCTTGGCCTTTTCTTAGGTAATTTTCCTTGGCGCTTATGACATTCATTTTCATAATACCCCTTTTATCTAGAATTTTAGCATTCAACATTGAAAGAATCTTTATTCCCTGTGCAATCACGAGCTTGGTGGCCTTTTTCACCACACTTGTAATAGACTCGCATTCCCTTCAGGAAGGTGCTGGGGTGTTTATTCCTACATTTACCGTAGGATGGATATTCAACTTTTCCCTTATTCTCCTTATTTTCATTTACAGAGTGTTTAGTGGATCTCTTCTTATCCTTCTTTACTTTGAAGTCGTAAGAATTAGAGAATTCTTTTTCTGTATTGATAGCACATGAGACAATATCTTCCTATAATAAGAACAATTTTGAGGCTAATGCTCGCCGGAGAAATGGTTTTAACCCATCAAATAATTGACCAATCTTACTCTTTGTGTTATGTATATAATCTTCTGCATGCTTTTCTAACCTTGTAAATTTATCCTCATACTTTGTGACATTCTCATTCTCATTTTGCCTCAGACTCAGAAATTGTCTCTCAATATCCGCTCAATGGTCATGAGGAAAATATTTTTCTAATAAAATCTCTTTAAACTCCCTCCATTACATGTTTGATAATTTTTAATCTTCTTTTTTGTTTTGGATTAATGACCACCATTGATCTGCATCTCTCATGAGGTGATAAACTGTCATGAAAACTTTTTCCCTTTTGTTACTCCCCAAAGCATGAAATATTTTCAAAAAGGAATTTATCCATTGCTTGGCTAATAATGTATTTGTACTAACATTTAATGTTGGGGATTGTTTACTCATAAAGCGATCTAACATTTATCATCCACGTTGTGGATTAGGGTGCTCTATACAGGTATAGTTATTATTCATGACTTGAGTGAGTTGTCCCGGTATAGTGATAAGCTGATCAGCACTAGTTTCATCACCAGCTCCACTATAATTATCTTGAGTAGGAGGGAAATCCCTATATGGATTACATGCGTTGATAAGGTTTCCATTCCTTCCACTAGGTGACATATCTAAACAATGTCATGCACTATATTAGTTTGTGAATCGCAATACATAATTCCAAACATGTAAAACACTTAACATAAATTGAATAGTTTATGGATATAATCTATAATCATAAAAATATTTTCTTTGAGGAAGTATATACTAAAAAACCCTTTATAATGGTTTGTAAAAAAATGAGAATTATCCTAAGCATATCCCCAAGGGAGTGTCGTAACCAAGAGTGCAGCAAGGCCCATTTTCATGCACCAGTTCTCATTCAAGTCTAAAAGTAGTGTTTTCAGGTTTTATCATTATGTGCCTCCCTTTCTACCTTCCTTTAAACCATAAAATAAAAATTAGCTACCATGTTCCCAAATCCATCAAACCAAAAATAATAATCAATAAAATCATAATTAATAAGAGAAAATTTTCTTATATATATATATATTTTGTTATTTATCAATAGAATATCTTTGGGAAATACATAATATATATTGTATGTTATCCAACTTTCCCAAATAATAACAATAAATTTTTAGAGTGTAATATTTTACCTGTTTCACATTACCTTTTTTATTTAAAGCTCATCATAAATCCTCCTTAATTTAATTTATTGATTATTCCAATTTTGAATCAATTGTGGATTTATTTTTCTTATAATAATTATATAGAAAAAACATCCTTTGTTTTTTATGTGCCACACTTTTGGAATAAACAAAATTTATTTATTATAATCCCCCAAGGACTTGTTTATCTTGGATTAGAGATGATATTTTTTAACTACCCAATGCCATTCAAAGGGTGAGATATGTTTCATAGTATTTACACTTCCACCACCACATCATGACCTCTTATTTAGGATATGAAATTATTTCAACTTTATCATTTATAGATTTATTTAAGCCATTAATTATCTAGGCCTACTCTTTAACTTTTAGTCTTAGAACAATCTCTTTCTATAAGTTTCCAGAATTCTAAAATTTTAATTTTTCAATCTAAACCTACAACTATGACCTCATATCTTCCTATTATTTTATATAGAGTATTTATTTTCCAAAAACTCGATTATCCTTACTTTTTAGATCCCCATATATTAATTTTTTCAAGGGCCACTTCGACATCATCATTTAAATCACATTTTCTTTCTATTTCGACATATTCATCACTAATATCATCCACTTGTGACTTATCTACAACAAATACCCAAGAATATTCATTGTTTTTTATGAATTAGTTAACTTCCTCCACTTGATTTTTTTTTATGAAAATTTATCTTTTTTAAGAAAGAAAATTATATCTTATGAGTAACCTCAGCTATGATATGTTGTTTATATTCACTTCTCTTGAGTCTTTCCTTGGAGGAGATTCATTTTCATTATTTTCTTGATACATCATAGGGCACCTAGATATAAGGTGATCAATTTTTTTCACAATAAAATAAAGTGAGTGGAATCATTACTTCAAACTTCCCTTCACATCATTTTATACTAGAGGTAATAAATGACATCCATTCGCAATCTTCTTCATCTTTTAGATTCTCTTTTGTTGACAATTTTTTATATCCTTGAAGTTTACCTCATGTGAGTTATCCTTTAGTGTATATTCATTATCTTCGTTACTTATTTCATATTCCACTAGATTACTATGTAGGTTATTAAGGTATAATTCATTGATATCCTTGCCTTTGAGCACTATGAACTCCACTATGAAACATGGAGATAGTCTTCTCAAAATTATATAAATGATTTTGATATCATAAATTTTTTCAACAATACCGTACATGCATGAACCAAATATGTTGATTTGATAAAAAATGAATCAAATATTTCACTTGGGATCATTCTGAGATCTCTATACTTATTCCAATACACTTGAATCTTCACCTCTCAAATATTAGGGTAATGTTCATAAATATCAAAAAAATCCAATATTTCATGAAAGGTTTTTCATGACTACCTAGATGTAGATATGGTCTTACAAAGCATCCTATAATGTTTTGATTACATTAGAGTAGATATATATATATTTGGGATCTATTTAAATTAAATAATCACAATGCCTAATAGATTAGATCACATGCTATTATCCATAAAAACATTTGTTCCCAAGTAATGAAAGGAATATTTTTTTGTTTTTCCAAAACTGAAAATTATTTCATTAAAATATTTTTATGCCATTGTGATTAAAAATTACCACTTTTATTATTTTTCTGAGAGTGATAATTCTTCACCGTCAAACTTGGATCTAATACAAAATTTTAGTCCTTAATCATGGAATATACCTAGAGAGGTGGGGGAGGGGTTGGTTGGGCGAATCAAGGTATTGTAATTTTATATTATTTCCTTGATCATGATGTTGTTCTCTATTTTGAGGAACAATATTATCTCTCTAACTATCACTTTTTAGTTTATAAATAGTAATAATACATAATAAATTTTATGTTCTTCACCAAAATTGGGTAATCAAAGAATAATGCATGGAAATGTTCCAATGAACCTGAGGAAATAATCTCACTTGTTAATATGTGATTACAAAATAGAGCAGCCTCACTAAGCTTCCGAATTATCCATCCAAAAAGACCATAAATATTTTCAATAAATTTCACCATTTATAGGTTCTCATATCTCTTTGTATAATTCTATTATTATACAAAAATACATGATGAGAAATTAAATTAGAAATTGTGTATGGTTTTGTATAGAAGGATGAGTTTATAGTAATAAAATCTACTAGAAAAGCCTTCATCATTATCTTCATCCCTCTAATACCATATCTTGGATATATGTCCTTTTAGTTATTAGTAAAACTAAATCTATAGTAATGTTATTCTATCTGATATACTCGAATTTATTATGAATGCACAAAGACTCTCTATGACCCTTCTATTCTCAAGAACTATTTTGTGTAGTTTATATAGTATTTTACCAAACTCATTGATCCATGGGATGTGAACATAAAATTGTTATTATCCCCTTCTATGATAATTAAATGTTTCATTGACATTATAATATGGTGATTACAATCTTTTTAATTCATTTAAACACTATTAAATATTAACCCATCACTTCCCTTTGAAATTCCAATCAAAACTGATTGTTTTTAGAAAATAATTGAACAAATCATGGTATATAATTTTATAAAATGGTTATCCTCTTTATGAATTCATCATGGAATATATAATTTTACTCTTGGATATTATATGAATAATTTATCTGCTATAGCATGGTACCCATTATTATTTTATGACCTCTTATATTACACAAAATCCATAAAATATTTTTTTATTTTAATCTACCAATGTAATAAAAAATCCCATCTAACACCCTTGATTAACTATAATGGCTAAAACATGGTCCATTATCCTATTATATAGTCCATTATAGAATTAGTTTTATTCAAATATTTTACTATTCTAGAAATCCATCCTACATTATGAATTAAATTTTTATAGTGTGTTCAACTCTAGAAGAAACTCGTCTATGATATATGCTACCATCCATGATGCTTGTATAAATGAAACACCAGTGACACATATTTTTTAGTCACCCCTATGAAATGGTATCTCATTATACAGTCTGTGTGATAACCACTATTTTTTTAATCTTTTCATTTTCATTCAATAACATGTTCAACTAACTTGTAGAGTTTCCTATATCTTCTTTTGTCCCAGATAAGAATTATATCAAGTTGAGTTCTATCATATAACCATATATGCATGATAATACCTTGAAAAAATTCCATTTGGAACCTCCCTAAACTTGTGGGTCATTGTTCCACTCTGTGCCATTCTTTACTCTATGGTTTCACCATTTATTGGGGTTATACTATCACCTATCATTGGATAGATTTGGGATTGTGCTTTATTTTTCCACTATAATGATGAATTCATGGCTTCCTTTGATCTTTTATAACTCCCTTTTAGGTGTTTTTCTACTCATATTTCCCTAGCCTATGGATATCTAATTTTTATTTTACATGAAATCATTTTGTGATACAGCTAATATCACCATGGTCTAAAGTGTGAAGGAATAAACTTTATTAATTTGTCATAATCCTTATGAAAGCCTTATTATAGTGTAACTTATTAGTGGTCAATATTTCTATAGTGTGTAGTGATCCATATAATTTTCCATTAACCATACAAAGCCTTCCACATAGTGTTGACTAGGATATAGTGACTGTGTTGTTTTCCTTCAAATAGAATTTCTTGTAGAATTTTATAAAGTTATTCAACCTTATTCATTACTTTAAAAAAATATTTACATGAAATTTTCAATAAATAATATCCCTAAAAACTGAAAAGTTATGTAACACCCTGACCCCAGATACCCAGAGTCGGTTCATTATTACATAACTTTGGAATGATACAAGGAATCATGTCCTGAAAGACTGATCAGTTTAGTAGCCTTGGAAGTACAAGATACATTCATATTTTTCACATTACATCATGAAATAAAAACATGAACAACATTTTCCCCCTTTTTAACTCACTTATATCCTTATTCTATCCCTACAAGTCAACCATAAAATATTTCTTAACATCATGAGAAAAATAAAACATAGAAAGGGGTGAGCTCAAATTCTCAGTAAGGATAACAATATAACAGAAACTTTCATAAATAAGCTTAAACATTTAAGAAAATGTATAAGACTAAAACAAAAGACTTTTAAAATTAAACTTCAGAATAATATGTCTAAGATAAAATCAAATAATTCTATTTACTTATTCACATGTATATTCTACTAGTCAAATAATCACATTTAATATCAATTTCCACTTTCATAATGATGGAATGCATAATGATGGACTTCATAACCACATATTCATGGCCTTGTTCCAAGACTACAAATAAGATTTTGTCAAGGCCTTATTCCAAGACACTAGTTTGTATCATGAGAACTAACGATGGATTGCGGAGATATAGCGGTCTCCACCCATCACTTACTGTTTCCAATTCATTATTAATATGAAAAGGTTTAAACATAACATAAATATTTGTATTAAATCTAGCATATTAAATGTCAATACATTATCCATAAACCCTGAATGGTGTAAAAATAAGACATCCACAGTCAAACATAACACAAAACATTCAATATAATATAGATGTTTTGTATCATAATAATGAAACTTCAAGCAAGATTTAAAATCCATCAAAGGATGTTGACATAGATGAAATTAAAACTTTTTTATAGAAATATCTCTTTTAATTTTGAAATCATTTAAAAGTAATATAATTATAAAGAAAACATTTATTTTGAAAATATTATAATAAGTTTGTTTGGGAAGCTTCAAAGATGATATAACAGCAGAAAATAGCCACACTGCCTTATAAGTTAAAAAATACATTCTTACCTTAATTTTGTCGAAAAGGTCATAATGTACCTTGTTTGGAAAATGACGGAAAGATTCCTTTCAAAACAAATATGGTCAAATGAGGGTATAAATGGCTTTAACTCATAGTATAGTAAATAGTAAAAAATGTTTTGAATTACATTTTTAAGAAAACACAGATGTGGATGATAAAAAGGTCCTAGTAAATACTTACATAAAAACAACCTCGGATAAAAAAGAGATTGTGAAATTAACACTTACCTTATAATTTTCCTTAGTGGATGTTATGTTAACCTCATGTATAATAGTTAAAACATTGTTATAATATGATGGATAGAATAATGAATTTTGTTGTACCATTTTTATAATAACATCACAGTATATAGAATATATTGGAGTTATTATTTTATAAAGGAAACAAAAAAGAAATAAGAAGTGGAAGAAGAAAAGAACATGAAAGAGGTGATGAAATATTTTCCTCTTCTTCGTGTTCTTCCTTCTGAATTGATCAAAAGGGCTCCTTTGGTTGGTTTTATGACCAAAGGAATGACTCTAGTATAAATAGAGGAAGGTTTTTAGGTTATTTAGATAGGGTTTGGCCAAGCCAAAAGTCTTTTGAGGTGTGAAATTAAGATAATGGGAAGGTCCCTTTTATAAGAGAGGTGAGGGTCACTTTAGGAAAACATTGAAAAATTATTTTATAATAAAATCATTTTTGGTTTCTAATGGATAAAAAACAATTTATTTAGAGGATAAGGTGGGTATGGGTCGAAACCCCCTCAACAAATAGGTTTTAAATAGGTTTAGGTTACCATATTAACCTTATCTTTTATATTTAACTCTTAGTTAAATAGTTTTTCATTTACCATGTCTCTTTGTATTTTTATATTATATGGTTAATAAACACATTATAAATTTCCAAGAGAACCACAAGTGGTTCATTATTAATATATATAACCTTATCTAAGTCCTTTTACCAAACCATAGATTTTTATTAATATTATATTCATTAATAATATAGTATTTGTTTTAAAAACTCAATTATGTCAATTTTGACACTATATAGTATTGGATTTTTCTAAAAATCATAACAGCTTGATTACTTCGAACAAAAGTTATTTAATAAAACCTAACATGAAATATTAACTTATAAAATTAGTTTAATTTATCAAAAGTCTCAAATTACATTTATTTGGATATTTATAATATCAATTATTTTAATATTTTTTTAATAAGGTAATTACTGCATCATCATTGTGTCATAAATAAATTAAATTATTTAATGTCTAAAATTTATAAATAAAATACCATTATATAGGAAATATTTTTATCTTTCTAATGAAAATTTATAGTCTAATTTATATTTTGTTTAACCCTATATTAAAAATAGTTTAGTTATTAAACTTTGAATTTAACTCTTTTAAAACTTCTTTAAATAAAATAATAATAAATGTTCTAATGTAATCCAAGTGGATCAAATAGGATCATATTTTATTCCTAAGGTTTTTTTGGTCGAATTATACTTATCCAATATAATTAGGACATGTTTTAGGGTAATTATGATATCATTTTTACCACTAATTACCCTATTTACTTTTAACTATGGTAAATAAAAGTCACAAGTTACTATTCACAAAAAATTATTCTCATCTTATAGAACCAAATTTTACTTACGGATATTAACCATGTCTCTCTGATTTTTGAAATTCAATTCACAAAAGTGGTAAAATTATCTTTCATGCAAATTTGCAATTGCTCTTAGGAGGTGGGTAAAAGATGGTAAAAAGTTCAATAAAATTTTTATATATCTAAACTTATTATAAAATGAATCCAATGAATTAAATTGAAATTATATAGGTATTATGTTTCTATTTTGACCTAAAATAAATTTAAATAAAATAAAATATTATTTATAAAAAAATTTGGTTTTATCCAATAACGCATCATTTTTCACTATTCATAAAAAATTGAAAGTGTTCGAAAAATACCAAAAATTCACCCTAAGATAATTTAGATATTTGGAATCCAAAAATAAATTCCATTTTGAGATATAAAATTTATAAAATTTCAGAATGTAGGTATTACTATTCATAATGGCTAGTTTGATTGGTCACGGTATGTTAGAATCTCGAAGTTGCGTATAATGCAAGCTATTTAATTATTCAAAGGGAAACGTATCGTGGAAGATTGTGGTGTTAAATTCTCTCCACTATAAAATAATTTCTTCCTCAAAATTTATAGAATATTACTGCATAAAAATATTCAGGTGGTTCTTCATCATAAGTTCCTCGGGTTCCCACATTGCCTCTTCCATCTTATTATTTCTCAATAGAACTTTTACCAGATGAGTCATCCAGTTTCTCGGCACTTGTTCTCTGGTATCAAGAATTTTGATAGGCTCTTCACAATAATACTGATCAAGTTCCAATTCAATTTCCTAATAGGCGAGTTCATGCATTGGGTCAGGCATGTATTTTTCTCAACAGTGGTATGTGGAATACATTGTGAAATTTGGAGAGACTTAGAGGCATTGCCAAAAGATAAGCTACAACTCCAATTCATTCTAGAATTTCAAAAGTTCTGACGTAACTGGGACTCAATTTATCCTTCTTACCAAAACTTATAACACCCTTCCATGGAGATACCTTCAGTAAAACATGGTCTCCTAATTGAAATTCCAAATCCTCACTTCGATTATTGGCATAACTCTTTTGCCTACTTTGGGATTCTTTGATGTGGGTTTGGAAAACCTTCACCTTTTCCATTATTTCCTCAACAAGATCTGGGCCTATTAGTTTTATTTCTCCAACATCATCCAAACAAGTTGGTGTGCGGCATCTCTTGCCATATAATTCTTTATATGGTGCCATATGAATACTTGAATGGAAACTATTGTTATAGTAAAATTCTACCAAAGGTAAATATTGATCCCACGTACCTTGAAATTCAAGTGAGAAATATCTCAACATGTCCTATAAGGTTTGAATATTCCATTCTGATTTTCCATCAGTTTGAGGGTGGTAGGTAGTGCTTAAATGAAGTTTAGTATCCAAGGCCTTCTAAAGAATTTTTTAGAATCTTGATGTAAAACAGGGATCACGATCAGAAACAATCGATAGGGGTACCCCATAAAGTATTACAACTTCATTAATATACAGTCTTGTTAAACGTTTAAGTGTTAAATCGTCTCTTATAGCAAGAAAATGTGCTGACTTGGTAAGATGATTAACAATGACCCATATTGCATAATTCCTTCTAGGTGTCTTTGGTAGCCCCATGAAAAAGTTTATTGTAATATTATCCCATTTCCACTCAGGTATGGGAAGAGGTTTCATGACTCCCCTAGGTTGTTTCCTTTCATCTTTCACATTCTGATAAACCATACGTCTTGTCACAAAATCAGAAATCTCCCTCTTCATGTCGTCCCAAAAAAAATTTCCTTCAATTCTCAATACATCTTAGTGCTTCAAGGGTGTATAGAGAAATTGGAGCTATTAGCATCATCCAACAATTCCATTTTTAGATCAGGTAAAGCTGAAACACAATGTATCTTCTCAAATTTCAAAATCCCATCTTCATATATGAAGTCACTCAATCTCACATCATTCAAAGCTTTAATATTCTTTTAAAACTCACCATCATCAATCTAAGAACTCTTTATCCTTTCTAGTAAATATAGTTTGGAAACCATTTGAAAAATCATTTATGTTTCACCTTCTATTGTTATTCTCATATCCATATTTACTATATCCATGATAATAGGATCCATTTAAATTCTCATATTGTTAAAAACTCCATGATCCTTTCTACTAAAAGTATATTCCACCTTATTTTCCTTACCTCGGTGGTAGTGTATAGTGAAATCATAATCCTTGAGTAGTTCAAGCCATTTCCTTTTCCTCATGTTGAGTTCTTTTTGTGATAAAATATACTTCAAAATCTTTTGATCAGTATAAATCTCACATTTTTTACCATAGAGATAGTGTGTCCATATTTTCATAGCAAAGATTGCAGCTGCTAACTCAAGATCATGAGTAGGATATTTTTTTCATTAATTTTTAGCTGTCATGATTCATAGGCAATAAGTCAATCATTTTTCATAGGGACACAACCATGTCCTTTCTTTAAAGCATCACTATAAATAAAAAAACTCATTATTCCCTGATGGTAGAGTTAAGATAAGAGAATTGACTAATCATCTCTTCAGTTTTTCAAAAAATTATTCACACTCTTTTGTCCAAAAAAATTTAACCACTTTACATGTGATCTTGGTTAATGAGTTAGCCAACTGGGAAAAATTCTGGACAAAACTTCGATAATAACCTGCTAAACCAATAAAACTGCGTACCTCAGTTATACTCGTCGGTGTTGGCCATCATTGTATTTCCTTGGTCTTTGAAGGATCAAAATATATTTCATCCTTAGAGTCAATATGGCCAAGAAAAGAAATCTCTTGAAGCCATAATTCATACTTGATAAACTTCCTATAAAATTCATTTCTTCTAAGGGTCTTTAGAATTATGTGCAAGTGATTTTCATGATCTTCATAGCTTTTGGAGTATACCAAGATATCATCAATAAATACAACTAAAAAGTCCTCAATATATTCCTTGAAAAATTTATTCATTAGATCCATTAAGAGAGTGGGTGAATTAGTTAATCCAAAAGGCATTACTATAAACTCATAATTCTTGTACCTGATTTGAAATGTTGTTTTAAGAATGTATTCTTTCTTCACACACAATTGATGATATCGAGATTGAAGGTCAATCTTTGAAAAATATTGAGCTCTATAAATTTGATCAAATAAATCATCAATTTGAGGTAGGGGATACTTTTTCTTTATTGTTATAGCATTGATCTTCATGTATTCAGTGCACAACCTCATAGATCTATCATTATTTTTAACAAAAAAGGACAAGGGATCCCCATGGGAAAACACTAGGGAGAATAAATCCCTTGTTACTCAATTCTTCTCGTTGTTTCTTTAGTTCCACTAATTCCACTGTGGCCATTCTATAAGGGGTCTTCGATTTGGTCATTTAATCAGGAATTAAATCAATGGAAAACTCAATTTCTTGTTTTGGTGGATGTCCAGGTAAATACTCTAGAAACACATAAAAATATTTTTGCACAATAGGTACATCTTCTATTTGAACATTCATTTTCTCACCCATAGTTTTTTCATTCTCTTACTTCCAAATAATTGAATTTAGTTGAGCTAATGGGGGTGGATATAGATAAGAATTAGGTGGTGACGTTTCTGCTCTAAAGATAAGGAACTCCTTATCATCATCAAGAATTGTAACCTCCTTCTTATTACAATAAATTTTCGCATCATGGTCCGAATGCCAATCCATACCAAGGATTATATCAAATTCAATCATGGGTATTATGATCAGATCAGCAGATAAAGAACATTTATATGCCCAAATGGGAACTGATTCACAAAACATTGTTGCAATGATACTTCCCTTAGGAGTTTTGGCTGACAACTCCCTTGTTAAATCAAATTAAAAATATCTAATTTTCCGAGAAAACTAGGAAGATATGAAACAACGCGATGATCCAGAATCAAATAAATAATTGTCTAAATTTGAGGAAACCATTAAATTTCCTGCCACCATGTCTTTCGGAGCTTCAACCTCAGCAGTAGTGATTGCATAAGCTTGGCCTTTCTCCCTTGGCCTTTTCTTAGGTAATTTTCCTTGGTGCTTAAGACATTAATTTTTATAATACCCCTTTTATCTAGAATTTTATCATTCAACATTGAAGGCATCTTTATTCCCTGTGCAATCACGAGCTTGGTGGCCTTTTTCACCACACTTATAATAGACTCTCATTCCCTTCAGGAAGGTGCTGGGGTGTTTATTCCTACATTTACCATAGGATGGATATTCAACTTTTCCCTTCTTCTCCTTATTTTCATTTCCATAGTGTTTAGTGGATCTCTTCTTATCATTCTTCACTTTGAAGTCGTAAGAATTAGAGAATTCTTTTTCTGTATTGATAGCACATGAGACAATATATTCGTATAATAAGAATAATTTTGAGACTAATGCTCGCCGGAGAAATGGTTTTAACCCATCAAATAATTGACCAATCATACTCTTTGGGTTATGTATATAATCTTCTGCATTCTTTTCTAACCTTGTAAATTTATCCTCATACTTTGTGACATTCTCATTCTCATTTTGCCTCAGACTCAAAAATTGTCTTTCAATATCCGCTCAATGGTCATGAGGAAATTATTTTTCTAATAAAATCTCTTTGAACTCCCTCCATTACATGTTTGATACTTTTTAATCTTCTTTTTTGTTTTGGATTAATGACCACCATTGATATGCATCTCTCGTGAGGTGATAAACTGTCATGACATCTTTTTCCCTTTTGTTACTCCACAAAGCATGAAATATTTTCAAAAAGTAATTTATCCATTGCTTGGCTAATAATGTATTTGTACTAACATTTAATGTTGGGGTTTGTTTCCTCATGAAGCGATCTAACATTGATCATCCACGTTGTGGATTAGGGTGCTCTATACAGGTATAGTTATTATTCATGACTTGAGTGAGTTGTCCCGGTATGGCGATAAGCTGATCAGCACCAGTTTCATCACCAGATCCACTATAATTATCTTGAGTAGGAGGGAAATCCCTATATGGATTACATGCGTTGATAAGGTTTCCATTCCTTCCACTAGGTGCCATATCTAAACAATGTCATGCACTATATTAGTTTGTGAATCGCAATACATAATTCCAAACATGTAAAACACTTAACATAAATTGAATAGTTTATGGATATAATCTATAATCATAAAAATGTTTTCTTTGAGGAAGTATATACTCAAAAACCTTTTATAATGGTTTGTAATGAAAATGAGAATTATCCTAAGCATATCCCCAAGGGAGTGTCGTAACCAAGAGTGCAGCAAGGCCCATTGTCATGCACCCGTTCTCATTCAAGTCTAAAAGTAGTGTTTTCAGGTTTTACCCTTAGGTACATATGTGCCAGAGCCCCCTCTACCTGATCATATCCCTATAGGGATGTATTTCTTGTAAAACTCATAAAATCTCTACAGTACCAAAATTCTAGGAAGTTCTTCTTTACTAATCCTCAAAGTCTATCTTAGGTTAATGTTCTATAATTAGAGTTTTTCTAAATCTAGCTTAAAAGGTTTGTTCTAAACTTCTTCTGATACCAACTGTAAAACCCTGACCCCAAATACCTAGATTCGGTACATTAGTACATAATATTGGCATGATACAAGGAATCATGTCCCAAAAGACTGACCAGTTTAGTAGCCTTGGAAGTACTAGATACATTCATATGTTTTACATTAAATCATGAAATAAAAACATAAAAAATATTTTGTCCCCTTTTGAACACACTTATATTCTTATCCTATCCTTTAAGGTCAACTATAAAATACTTCTTCACATCCTAGGAAAAATAAAACATAGAAAGGGGTGAGCTCAGATGCTCAGTAAGGATAACAATATAGTAGAAACTTTCATAAATAAGTATAAACATTTAAGGATGTGTATAAGACAAAAACAAAATCCTTTTAAACATAAAATTCAAAATAATATGGAAAAGATAAAATAAAATAATTCCATTTACTTATTTACTTGGATATTCTACTGGTAGAATAATCACATACAATATCAATAGTCACTTCCATAATGATGGAATGTATAATGGTAGACTTCATAACAGCATAGTCAAGGCCTTGTGCCAAGACTACAAATAAGATTTTGTCAAGGCCTTGCACCAAGACACTGGTTTATCTCATCAGACCGACTGATGCATCAAAGAGCTATGGTGGTCTCTTCCTATCACTTACTAAGTCTAATTAATTCCTCATATGAAAAGGTTTAAAAATAACATAAACATTCATAATAAAATTAGCATACGAAATGTCAATAATTTATCCATAAACCATGAATGGTGTAAAATAAAACATCCATATTCAAACTTATCACAAAACCTTCAATACAATATGGAAGTTTTTTATCATAATAAATCCACTTTGAACAATCTTAAAATCCATCGAAGGATGTTTACATACATGAAATCAAATATTTTTTAGAGAAATATCTCTTTATATTTTGAAGTAATTTAAAAGTAATATAACTATAAATAAAAAAATTATTTTAAAAATATTATTATAAGTTTATATGGGATGTTTTTACGATGATATAATGGTAGAAAATAGCCACACCTTCTGTATAAGTTAAAAAATACATTCTTACGTTAATTTTGTCGAAAAGGTCAAAAAGTACCTTGTTTGGAAATTAACAGAAAGATTCCTTTCAAAACATATATGGTCAAATAAGGGTTTAAATTAATTTAACACATAGTATAGAAAATATTAAAAAAATTGAATTACATTTTTAATAAAGCACAGATGTGAATGATGAAGAGGTCCCAGTAGATACTTACGTAAAAACAAACTCGGATAATAAAGAGATTTTAAAATTAACCCTTACCTTGTACTTTTCTTTAGTCGATGGTATGTTAACATCATTTATAATAGTTAAAACATTTTTATTAAATTATACAATAACTATATACATAAATATGATATCAAATATTACCCTCTAATATTGCTTTATTAATAATATTTCAGTAGTATCATCTTTTCGGGTGTTAACCGATTCATATTCCATTATATGCTTGGTTAAATAAGCCATATTTTTTATGAATATGATGTATTTGATTCATATAAATAATGATATTATGTTCATAAACATTATTTTTAATCCTAAAATGATAATTATTTTTTAATGATTATGATGGGGAATGAATCTCATCGCCTTTGTGGAGACGGTAATCTGTATGTACGCACGAGTGACTATATCATTATATTGATGGTAAAATCATATGTAATTGGATGGTATATCATATATAAGAAATAATTAACATGTTATATTTAATATTTTCATTAGTTATACTCATTATTATACCCATCTAAATAATGAAGTGTCTGAATAACAAACTGCACCACGACGTGGAGATGGTAAGTCGTACGTAAGCATGTATGGTGACTTTGTCATTAATATGATGGATAGAATAATTAATATGGTTGTAAAATTTTTATAATAACATCATATTTTATATAATATACTGGATTCATTATTTTAGAACAGAAACAACAAAGAAAGAGGAAGTGTAAGAAGAAAAGAACTTGAAAGAGGTGATGAAATATTTACCTCTTTTTCATATTCTTCCTTTTGATTTGATCAAAAGGGCTCCTTAGGTTGGATTTATGACCAAATAATGGCCTCTAGGATAAATATAGTAATGTTTGGATGATATTTGGGTTGGTTTTGGCCGAGACAAAAGGCTTTGGAGGTGTGAAATTAAGATAAGTAGAAGTTCCCTTTTATAAGAGAGGTGATGATCACTTTAGGAAAACATTGAAATATAATTTTATAATAAAATCATTTTCGGTTTATAATGGATCCAAAATGATTTATTTATATGCTAAGGTGGGTATGGGTCGAAACCATCTCAACAAATGGGTTTTGGATAGTTTTAGGTTACCATATTAACTTTATCTTTTAGATTTAACTCTTAGTTAAATAGTTTGTCATTTACTATGTCTCTTTGTATTTTTATATAATATGGTTAATACACATATTATAAACTTCCAATAAAACCCCAATTATTTAATTAGTAATATATATAACATTATCTAAGTCATTTGGCTGAACCTTATATTTTTATGAATATTATATCCATTAATAATATAGTATTTGTTTTAAAAACTCAATTATGTCTATTTTGACACTATTTAGTATTTTATTTTTGTAAAATTAATAATAGCATGATGACTTAGAAAAAAAATTATTTAATCAACCCTAACATGTCATAGTAACCAATAAAATTAATTTAATTCATCAAAAGTCTCAAATTACATTTATTTGGATATTTATAGTATCAATTATTTTAATCATTCTTTAAAAATGTAATTACTGTATCATCATTGTGTCATAAATTAATTAAATTATTTAATGTCTATAAATTATAAATAAACTATCATTATGTAGGAAATATTTTTATATTTATATGGAATATTTATAATCGAATTTATATAGTTCGTAACCCTGCATTAAAAATGTTTTAGTTATTAAACTTTGAATTTAACTCTTTTATCTCTTCTTTAAACAAAATAATAATAAATGTTCTAATCTAATCCATGTGGACCAAAGAGGATCATATTTTATTCCTAAGGTATTTTTTTCGATTTATACTTATCCAATAGAATTAGAACATATGTTAGGGTAATTATGATATCTATTTTACCCTTAATTACCCTATTTACTTTTAATCGTGGTAAATAAAAGTCAAAAGTTACTATTCACTAAAAATTGTTTTCATCTTATCAAACCACGTTTTACTTAATTATATTAACCATGCCTCTTGGATTTTTGAAATTCAACTCCCAGAAGCGGTAAAATTATGTTTTATGCAAATTTGCCAATGCTCCTAGGAGGTGGGTAAAAGACGGTAAGAAGTTCAACAAAATTATTATATATCTAAAATTATTATAAAATGAATCAAATGAATTAAATTAAAATTATATAGGTATTATGTATCTATTTTTACCTAAAACAAATTTAAATAAAATAAATAATTATTTAAATAAAAATTCGGTTTTAACCAAAAATGCAGTGTTTTTCACTATTCATCAAAAATTGAAAGTGTTTAGAAAAATACCAAAAAATCACCCTAAGATAATTTCTATATTTAGATTCCGAAAATGAAGTCCATTTTGAATGATAAAATTTTCAAAATTTCAAAGAAGTGGGTATTACTCTTTATAACAGCTAGTTTGATAGGTCGTAGTGTGTTAGAATCTCGAAATTGTGTATAATGCAAGATATTGCATTATTCAAAGGGAAACGTACCGTGGAAGCTTGGGGTGTTACAATTTATTTTTTCCAGTAATATTCAAAATCAATCTTTGGAGATAAAATTGAAAAATAATATATAAGAACAATTGGTTATTAATCCACCACTAATATAAGTGGAGATTGATCATTTCCTTTTACTATTCAATTAACATGAACTTATAAATGAAAAATATTGATCTAACATCACTTAAAACTAGAAAATATTTCCATATATGAATATAAAAATCTCCCTTGAATGCATTTATAGTCCCTTCAAGAACCATGGAAAAAATTCTTTGACTATATTAGTTGGTTTCATCATTGAATTTACTCTCATAATATATCCTAATAATCAAATCACATGATTTACAAAAAGTTTAAAAATATTTTTTGTTTATTTTTCATGGAAAAATTGATCATATACAATCAAATATGTGTTATATCATGTTTAAATGAGTCATTTAGGTGTATTTGATAAACATGGAAGTTTCCAAGAAAGGATTAATTTGAGGTTTTTTTGCACAAAAAACAACTTTTTTATAGTTTAAAAACTATTTTGTGCCACCAATTAAACCATGAATATTGAAAATTTGAGGTTTGAGGGGATTTACACTGATGATAATTTATTTACAAAATGTTATAAAACCATACTACCTAATAACCCACTTCTAGAAGCAATTGAATGGAAATTGTACAATATGAAAACCATTTCACTAAACCATGTATCTCTTACCTACCCTAAAAATCATTTTAACTATATTGTAATGTTTTTTAGGGTGAAATTGAGGCTAAATATTGAAGGGGGTTCTATTAGATAATTAAAAGATGTCATAGGATATTCCCAACCCAACTATAATCCTAATGTTTTATTATAAGAAAGATTATAAGGATGATTAGAGTAACTTTCAAGTGAAGGTCAACCCATGCCAAGGAACACAATTGGATATTCATTAAAGTTGGGGTTTGATTCTTTGTTTTGATGTTTTCACTATCCAAATACCTAGATATATGATGTATGGTTTCTTCATTTCCTGATTGATGGTTTATTATTGATATATTTCGTTGTTTTTATATGATATTGATAACATTATTGGGCTTTCATTTATAAATTGTGTTTGTATTGTGTTGTGAATGAAATTCTATTTAGTTATTTCTTCCAATTACTAGACCAAGGTGTCTATTATGAGGGAAAACAAATAAAATATAGATAAAATGATACCATGATCATTGGATATGTTGAATTTTTTTCTTTTTGGGTTATTCATTTATAAAATTAAGGTTAAATTGAGTAAAAATTAAGGATTTTATTTTACTACTGTAATTATGTGACTATTAGAATAAGGACTTACACATTTCATTGATTCCCATAGATACCATTCATTAATTAAGGATAATTTTGTGATTGGGATCATAATACACTACTAAAATTGGAATGTACGATTAATTTTTATCTATCATTTCATCCCTACCTCCCATAAGTCTAACAGAGGGTATGTTGTGTGTGTTTTCTATTTTTTACTCAAATTTGTGTCTCATAGATAATTGGTCAAATCAATATTCCCAAGGACTACCATTTTTCTTTATTTTATTGACCCCTACTTCAACTAGATACATATTTAATCATTTTAGGTATTTAATTTTATACAACTTACAATGTGTAGGTCAAATTTCGGCACCATTGCTAGGGAGAAATACTATAGACATGGGTATCTCTTACGCTAATTAATTTCTAAAAAAATCATTTCACTTATACTATTTGTTTTTAAAAAACCTCGTATATCATTATTCCTATATAATCATGTATTATCCATTTGGGGACATAGAACATTGGGATATGTGGTTTGTAGGTGGAGAGTATTCTACCATGGGTTATCAAATTTTTGGTTTTTATATGCGAAATCATCAATAGTGGGTGATTTATTCTCTATACCCATAAATTGAACCCTCTTACTTTAAGGATTCAACTAAAAAATATTGGGATTAATCACATTTTTCACTATAAGGGTATGGTGATTTTTTGTTGAGTTATTTCAATGAAATTAAATCATTTTCACCAAAAAAATACTAGAACCCTCAACAAATTCAAGTGTGAATTTTAATTATGAAATTTTAATATATATGATGGATGCCTTAAAAAAAATTGGTCAATCTAACTAGTTTGTAAAATTGAATGGTTTGGAAAGTATCTGAGAGAGTAAATAATTATTAAATCCTTTATTTGGTTATAGAAGAATGTATAATTGAGTGTTTGGATAAGGAACACATCTTAACACCCACACAATGAGATTAAATAATGGATTTAATTAATTTTCTACTCTAAAAAAATGTATTAGATTAAATTATTAAATTTAAAAATGGGTGTGAGAATTAATTCAATGAATAAATTGATTCTCTATTTTTAGTAAGAACTAAGGGATCTTATGATTATGTAATTCATGATAATAAAGAACTAAGGGATCTTTTGATTCTATATTTTTATGAATTTCACTATGATAGTGCATTTAATTTTTTCTAAAAAATTATATAAAAATATTTTATAACATGTCGGGGAATAATTTGAACCTGATTATATTTTTGGATTACAAAATTAACAATTCGCATTCTCAAAAGATGAGTTTTGAGGATTTTCGGGTTTTTGGAATTGAATATAATATAAAATCCATTTAAGAAGCTTACATATTGTTATCACCTCACATTGATAAATTATAGGTCACACCATATATCTAATAATCGGTGGATTAAATGTAAAAAATTAAAGAAACATAGGTTTACCTTTAGTGCATCTTAGGCACAAAATAAGGATATTTTAAACGTCTACCTCATAGACCTAAAGAGTATCACATTTTTTCAAGCGGGTGAGGCAATAGTAAAATATAATGGTTCAATAAGATTAATACTGCCCCTTAATGATACTATATATGAGGTTTCAGAAATATAGTCCAGCCAATGAAAATAATCAAAGGAGAACATTGGGAGGAAACCTAATCAATAAAAAATAGGGAGTTATTTAATTTTTTATTTCACTTTTCATTTTATTTTTCATTTTATTCCAATAAAAAATTACTTTCACAGCATTGATACTCATATTTCATCCATATGATTCCATATTTTCATTAAATTATTGTATCTTATTCTTAATTATTGTTAAATACATGGATATCAATAATTATTAATATCATAGAAGAATGGATCTATTTGATTAGGGATTAAATTATATTTTCAGGTCCTGCATTGGTAGATATAAAGGGTTTGAGGGATCCCACTCATGTTTTCATTGAAAATGAAAAGATATAACATTATAGGAGTATTGTTTTCTTGTTTATTTTATTTTTCTATTTTTTTTAAATTTATCTTAGTAATATATCTCTTTATCCATATGAATTCCCACATAGAAGTTGAATATTTTATATAGTGTTTTGGATTTATGTGTGTATTTTGGGGGGGTTATCATATGTAACAAAAATTGATAAATTCCCTGCACATTTCCATGGATGACATGATTTACTTAGATACCATTTAAAGGGTGGTATATAAGTTAGAAATTTACACCAGTTAAATGGATATGGATTTCAGTGAATCGTTTTTGGGATTTTACATAGATTTAGGTTTTGTAAGATAATTATATTTTTTCTGTTAATGAATGGAAACAGTCAAAGATAATTCCATAAATTTTTATTTTTAATACTTTTTTAAAAGATATATTTTATAATTTAGTAGTTTCAATTAAGGGGCCACCTGAAATGGAAATGAATTTTTTAATTAGGGGATGTAAATCATTCAAATTTATTGATAATAAAAATGTGGTTATTAAATGAAATTAACTCCATAACATCTTAAATTTATAAAACAATCTATTTAGGGGAATCATTTGAACAATATGGGTATTTAAATTCATTCCTATTATCTCACATCAATAACAATTTGAGATGTGATAAAGTAATTTTCATTGTGACAATGACCCTATGTTTTTTATCAAAGATGTAAGTCAATGAGGTTGTGTGGAATGTAAAAGTGAAATCCTTACATTTGATATTGTTGAGATATTGTCCTAAACTACCCAAGTGTGTGGTGAGGTTTAAATGTATAAAATTACTTTATTTTAAATAAGTAAGAACTATTTTAGATTAAAAATGATCTAAGTATAAAAATTTGGATAATTTTAATTGAGTATAATTTTTTTGATTATTGATGAGTCTTTAGGTATATATATAATATCTTAAACAATCATTCATTTTAAAATTACATTCATTTGGTTGATATTAAAAATAAATTCTCTTTATATTTCCTTGGTGGTACATCTAGAATGAATGTCTAGGTTTAGTTAAGGGACGGTAAATTTCATGTGTAGGTGGGCTTGATGTACCCAAAGTGTGCACACCTGTTTTGATAGTTTTTCATCGTAAAACGGATCATATAGTAGCTAATATATTTTTATCATGTCTTAATGGTTCATTTTGGTAAATTTTACCTAAATAGAAGTTATAAAGGAAATTATCATGTTTTGGAGGTGATTTAGAACAAAAATAGGAAACTATTTGAAGGTGGATGGTTTGGAAATTAGAAAAGTCTAATACAAAATAGTTCAAGATAAAAGTCATGGTTTATGGTTGAAAACACCTACTGTATGGTTTTAAAAAATTATTCTTAAACCATGTAGCCTAAAAACCCACATCAAGAAGAGACTGAACAACCAGCACATTGTTTGAAAATAATTTCACTAACTGTTCATCCCTTAGCAACACCAACCACTATTTTAACTCAATTTGATGTTTTTTGAAGGATGAGGAGGGTTTAGCCTAGTACTCAAAGGGGATACCATAAGAGACTCAAAATAGGCTAGAGAAGATTCACAACCCAACTCCAACACTAAAGGTTCATCATATGAAGAATTATAAGGTATGTTGAAGGGAATTTTAAGAGATGATCATCTGAGGCCAAGTATTTATATCATACATTCATCAATATCATTGTCTGATTTTCCATTTTTAGGATTTCACTATCCAAATCCCTATATATATAATTTATGGTTTATTCCCTGATTGATTGATAGTGCATTCAATATGGATGATGTAGTTTTGATATGATTTTGATCTCTTTTTTGAGTTTACTCTTATGAATTGTTCTTGGATTATGTTGTGACTGAAATTTCATTGAATTAATGCTTTCAATTATCATAACAAGGAGTTGAGCATGAGTGAAAACCAATACAGTGAAGATAGAAGGACACCAAGAATATTAGATCTGATTTCTTTTTCTTTTAGGTTTATTAATTCATATAATACTTGTTGAATTGAGTAACAGACAAATGATTTTAGTTAACTAGTCTTATTCTATGAGTTTTATACTGAGGACATATATATTACATTGAATCCAATAATATCTATTAATGGATTGAATCTAATTGATTTATTATGATCCTAATACACCAATAAATTATAATAAACCTTGCATATCTATCCAAACATAGATCTTTACCTATTATAACACATAATTATGATATTTTGTGTGTGTTTTTATTTTTCCTCTCAAATTTTTTCTTCTATATTTTTATTTAATGTCATAGACCCATGGACTACCATTATTCTCTATGGGTTTGACCCATACTTCCATTATCTACCATGTTATCTTGTTTAATGATTTAATTTTTCACATTTTGAGATGGTAGATTCATCACATATATTCGTATAAAAAGTTAATAAGTCCTGTTATATTTCAATTTTCCAAATAATAAACAATTAGGATAGATATAGACATCATGGATCAATCCAATAACCTTGTGTAGTATCATTTTTCATAAAATACTGCATCAACTCCATGTGAATCTTTAACTGTTCAAACAACCACAAACATATAAATGAATATGATTTTAAAATATAAATATTTTATAAATGATAAAAGAAGAAATATTAATGGGACCCCACACCAGGGAAGTTAACATATTAGTATTTTACTTAACTAATCTCTACATAGCTTATAAGACCATGTGAGAGTTGATCACCACTGAAAGGTATTAAATCTATAGTTTCCAAAATAGTAACTCTAAAACATATATTTCTAATAATTTTTAGTGTTATTATTTCTAGAATGAAATGATAAGACAATGAGAGATATAATTATAATTAACATACAAGATATAATAGTTTTTTATGTTTCACATAGTTTTTTTATTAAGAGGATAATCTTAAGTGAACAATTATTGGGCTTACAAAATGTGTATTGAAAACATTTTAACCAAATGAACCCAAAAAAAGAAATAAGATGTTTTCAAATGCTAAGTAAAAAAATAAATACAAGGGTTAAATATTTTATCAATCTGGACTTATGAATTAAATATCTTCAAGAATTTAAATCACATGTGCCACCATATTATTTACCTGTGTCCTAACCAAAATTCTCTTGGAATGATCCCTTGATGGTGTATCTAACTGTCTCACAGTTTTTTTATTATTTTCATCGTAATGAAATGATAAAAATCAATAAATATTAATAGGAATATACCCACCATAAAGTGTAAATTTTTTCCATGGTTAGTTTTTTCTATCTTAGAAATATCCAAAATTTTGAGCTTTATATGGCTTGAATTTCTCTGCCTTCTATATGTTTTACCCATTCATAGATATATCATATTTTAATATTACAACATAATCCATATTACCACACCACTAAGGTGTTATATAATAATGAAAAATTATCACTAAGATTACAATTTTCTCCCTTAAATCCCTAATGTTCATGTCTAGTAACAGCATGCCATGTTCTTGGTAGAATCAAAACATAAGATTCATTTTCTCTCTTTTTTAAATGGATATCTATTACGGGCATATAACCTTAAAACATGCCACACATTTATATTTATGTCATATCATTGTTTTTTAAATAATAATTTCCTATTCTTTTCTACATTTCCACTTTTCATACCACTCCTCATTTTTTCATACGAATCACTAGAACTATGCCCAGATTCACATTTGGAATTTTCACAATTGACCATGAATTATAAGTTTCATAAAATTCACATTTTATGCTATCTCATTGTATAATTATATACCACTATGAGGATATTCCCATTAAAATTTATTTATATCCTAATATTATAAACAATCCTTCTTAATATTCTCTCTGCATCGTGTTCAGTAAGAAAAAATGATATGGTAAATCCCCCCTTAGAAATTTTTCATTCTTTTTTCCTTTAAATATATTCTAAATACATTCAAAATTATATAATAAAATGTTATCCTTGATTGGAACTTGAAAACACTATAAAACCCAAGCAATAGATTAACCAAAGGAACAATTCATAGTATGCCATAGATATAAAGGTATAAAATATGACATTATAAGATAGAATTATGTTTTTGGGAAGCCTATAATATCATAGTATAAAAAATCAATACTATACTAACCAAGTATCAATTGAGATCAACTCAAAAATACCTCTTTATTAATCCACTTCAAGAGGGATTTTATTAAATATCTTTAAACTCATTAGTCACCCTAAGGGATATGTAATATCCCCCATTGAGATTTATTGTAATAATAAGAATGAATTTGTGGGATTTTATCTAAGCTTCATATGGTAACACCTTAAGTCACTCCCTAAATGAAAAAACTATAATTCTAGTATATATATTGGTCATTACATTCAAAAATAAATATTCAATATCTTTTTTTAATAATATATTCTCTGTATTATCCCACTTTTTCAATAAATTAATATGAATGATGGATAGAAAAATGATCAATTAGACTTCTAGGAATTTTAGGAGAGAATGGACTCTAAAAACGCACTTATGTATTAGAAGGAATCCTTCATAGGAATATTTTTCAAAATATCTAAATATTTCTGCTTTGATAAAATACATTTGAATGAATTTTATCATTGTTTCACCTTCTCCATGATGAATTCGTACTTAATATCAATATTTTTTATTATTAAATATTGTAATATATTTTTTCACATGTTTATTTCACTTAAATTTTTCAACCACTCACTAATGGGTTTTAGATATCTACACACAATTATCGAAGATACTATTTCATCCAAATCATTTTATTTTTTGGATTTTGATGAAAAATATACTTATATTCTATTAATATAATACTGATTTGTTTTTTGGAGTTATATGAAACACACATTCCTCCAATGAGGAACATAACACCCGAAGTAGACTATCAATCACCAATATCTTCTTCCCAATCTTCTTTGGTATTTGTATTAAACATAAAATATGAATCTTTTTCATACCTCAATACATAATCAATAGTTACTTTAATGTTTCTTATTTTATGTTTCACTTGTCTAATGTGTAACACTTTAGTTTTTCATTTAAATTGAGAATATAGAGTTTTCAAATAAATGATGTATGTTCTAGATATTATCAAATAATGTTCAATATATATGGTCCTTTAAAACATAGTTTTATCCAAAATATTTTATTTTTAATCCCTATAAATATTTCTCCAAAGTGATATAGGAGTAATGACATCTCTTTATTCTTTTATTTTAAACTTCTTCAATAAGTCATTAGAAAAAAATTCTTGTGAGAGAATGATATGACCTTATATGTTTGTGACTTGCCAGCCTAAAGAGAATTTCATGTCACCAACCATTTATATCTTAAATATTTTCTTCATTTGGGTAGAAAATTCTTCAAAATTATCTTCCTTATTTCAGTCATTAATAATTTCATCAATAAAAATAGCCATAATGAGGGAATTTGTGTCATATCCGTTGATATATTGATCAGAATTTACCATTCCTTTCTTCAATTAAATTTTCCATAAATAAAAGTCCATGTTTGAATGCAATTATATAAATTATTATTTATACTATACAAATCCTCATTTAGCTTATGAACTTGAGAACCATCACAATTAAAATAAAATCATTCTATTTTAAAAATAAATTTTTTTCCTCATGTTTTTCATTGAGACCTACTAACTTTATTTTTTTAAAACATTATAATTCTTTTGAGAATATATAAAAAAAAGTATTTATATATTATTCAACATTAGTGACTAGATAAAAGGTAAAATCAATATTAATACACTCAATTTTAGAGTTCCCTTTATGTAGATGATGAGATATTTTATGTTTTATTTCTCTCTTATCGTTATGTTTATTTATAAAAACCCACATAATACCTATACCATTATTTTCTTTAGGGCATGACACAAATTTAAAAGTGTAATTTTTCTCAATTTGATTTATCTATTATTTTGTCAAATTAATACAAACATCATGTTGTAGTAATAATTTAACAAGTTTTAGTTAAACTTGTATAAAAGAACTTGTGTGATTTGAAATTCTCATACTTTTTGGGTTTTCAAACCCTTTTTCTATATTTTAGTATTTTTTATGCTCAAATTTATTTGTGAGGATTTAAAACATAGAATTTTATTTCATCATTCCTTCCTCATTACTAGATATTTCATAATAAACAAAACAACTTTGAATATATACTTATTCAAAATAATTTTTCGTATGATCACTAGAACATTATCCTTGACCTTATTTCTCATCATCATAAATATGATAACAATCTTACAATATCTTTTTAGTTTTAAAAATTAATCACATAAAATCTATAAAAATATTTCATATAATTTTTTTAATACCTAAGTAACACTATAAATTGGTTGTATATATAAGAAATCTGCTATCATGATCTCTTTTATGATAATATAAACTTTAACATTTTATTAAAACTGTAAATAAGTACATAAAAAACCTACTCAAGGGGGATGGAACTAGTGAAGACCCAGTGCATCCCATTGGATCACCATCCTACACTCCATGGGGGGAACCTAATCTGTAATAAATCACAAGAGTATCAGTGGGATTCTGCAATCGAGCAAGCGAGTCAACTGCAAAATTACCTTCCATCCAAATATGGAAAAGGTTTTGTCTATGTCTGAACCCTGTGAGGTATCTTCGAAGTAGATAAATCAAGTTCCAAAGAGTTTTCCACCATTTCTGAATAAGAGACACCATAATTTCTGAATTAGAATCAATCTCCTCCACTAGGATATTTTTCTCCCTTCAAATCTCCATGACAATAACCAGGGCATGTACCTCTTCCCCTAAAGAAGACCACGTACCATAGAACGAACTGAACATGAATAGAAATGAACCTCGTTGGTCCTGAAGCACCCCTCCTCCTCTCATTAGTCCCCCTATACAGGATCCATCCACATTCAACTTCCAGCCCTATATTGGAGGTATCCACCTGATCCACATACCATCCTTCTTCATGAGGCTTCCTGGCCGATGCGTAAGACCACACAATGGTTCCATAAACTAATTCCCTAGAAATAGCGAACCCAGCACCTATATCAGCTCCCTCAGCCAAACCTACAAGAGCAAGGGAGACTTCCTGTTACCACCCCTTTCCTAGATAAATGCCTCCTAGATGACTCAGCAAACTGATGCAAGAATGACCACATTGACCTTGCAGCCTCCATCCCAACCTTTGACTCCATGAAACCTTGAATCAATGATCCCATGCACAGATAACTATTCATCTATAAGACAAGGTTTTGGATCAACTCTTTTATGATTATTGCAAAAAAAAAATCTTTTAATATTGATATAAAAAAGGGTATTTAATACCTTTATAATCATCATTTTGAGATTCATTACAAAACATATCTCATATGGTGTATTCATCAAAATAGATCAATTTTAATACTAACTGAAATTGTACACAACCTATATTATGTCTCATCACAAAAAATATTTTGAGGTTCCATGCTCTGATAATATGTTTAATACTATTTTTAAAAAAATATATTTGTATTTCTTAACTCATTAATTTTATTGGACCATACATAAAAAAGTGTATTCATGTTTTACTTTATGCTTATCAATATATACCTCAAAATAAGAATTTTTATATTCAAATTCATTTGAGATCATAATATTTTGACAGTATATACTATTTGATTTTTATCACACCTCTAAAATTGTATAAAAATGTTACTAAATTTTGATTTACTAAAAAATGAATAAATTTGTATGATTAAAATCATTACAAAAATAATAAAATATTTATCTCCATTGGTTGACCTTAAAATCATAAACCACACATAACTAGGTTTCTTAACTTTAGAGGATTATTTATCAATACTTTACTACTTTTCATTATTGTTAACCATTTTTATTTTATGATATGTGTCAAAAATATCGTGTCCTCTAGGATTTAACTTTAGTTGATAACTCATAGATTTATGTTTTATAGGCTTGTACATATTCTTTTAACCAAATAGATAGGCCTTTTATACCTTTAGACAATTATCCTCCTTTATTATTTAGGATCAAGAAATTTGGTCCCTAAAAATGTGAGATTTGTTTTTACTACATCATGGCCCCTTTATAATGATTATTCTATAAATCATCCAACAAATGGAAAATATATTATTATCAAGAATCCAAGAAACACTTTAGTGATTGTACCTCAACCTACTGATAAAGAGAGAAACAAAGGAATCATTCTCACAAATATGTGTATATCTACATCCTCTATTATTGAGTGATTTTTCATTTTTGAAAGTGGTATATCCTACATCATAACATTTGATTTATTTCAAGAAATTCATGGGTTGATATCCTTGTTTTAATTATAAAAAATTCATTCTTATTACAATATTAATGAGTTTTATGTTTTCTATAAGCATCGAATAATCTGAGATATATGAAGAAATATTTTCATATGTATGAGTCACCATTGAGGTTGATACACTGTTGAGGATGAGACACCATCAATAATGTATCCCCATAAACTATGAGCCACCATTACAAAAAACATTTAGTAAATTACAGAATGAATCCCCACCAGGACGTCTTACCATTATAACAAAATTTTGGCATTGTTTGTGACACCTCTAGCTTGAACTACCATCAGAGGAGTCATCACCAGAAGTATGACTCATTTTCATATAGAATAACACAGGAATATATTTTTGGCTATATATAAAAGGATGAAAATGTTAGTTCAAGACACCGCCAAAATGTGTCTCACCGCCATATTTGAAATTTGTAAAATTACATAATTGACATACCACCAAAGTCTTATCACCATTATAAGACTCGCCTCCAATGTTTCTCTATATAATCCTTTTGAAATAATTTCTATAACTTCTATATTATTGAATTTAATTTCATGTGTTATTTTAGTGACTATTTTCAAATGTATCAACATAATGTATTAAATTTTTTTCAGCCCTGAATACAAGGATTAAGAATATCTGGATACTCACATGGATACTATTTGATGATGTTTTTGTTAATAAGAGAATAAGAATCCATTGTGTTGATTCTAATTAGTAGAGTAAATACACAAAAAATCTATTTATATATAGAGCTGAACCTAGTTTAAATAAGTTACCTACTACATCATTATACACTCGACTCAGAATCCAATGCTCATTACACATCCAATGTTTTCTAGCAGTCAAGAACAAAAGTTTCTACGAAACATTGTTCTACTAAATTTTTAATGATTACCCAACATGAGTTATAGTAAAAATCAAAATCAAGAGTCACTAGATTCACAACGTAATATACCAAGAACTTATATCACTTTTCCTATCATAGTTGATTTGTTGGTTTATTCTTTTATTTGATTATGTGAAGTTTGTGTGTTTCTCTATTTTTTTCACAACACATTGTCTCCTACTATAACTGGAAGATACATAGATATCTTCTTAACTCTTTTTTCATATTTTATCCCACTTATATCTATGGGAAAGTTCTTTTTCTACTTTTTATGTTTTGTACTCCCATAGATAACAGTATAAGAGGTATGTTGTGTTATTGATTATTTTATACTATTGTAAAACACAATTTAGGCTATGGATAAAACTATTTATTTTTATAAACTGTTTGGTGGTGGGTGAACACTAAGAAGAGAGGACTAAGTCTCAACTTGAGACTGAACCTCCTCTATTAAAAATTCCGCTCCATGTTTTTTAATCAATTACTTAAAACTAAAAATTATTATAAAATGTAAAAAAATTAATAGTTTGATATTTATATTTTATTAGTTTTTTAAAATATATTAATTATTTAAATTGTTTTCGAAGGATTATGTAATATTTTATTTTATTTTTGTCTAAAACCTAATCAATATTTTAAGAAGTATTTTGAAGGATTGAAATTTATAACAATATATTTCTTTAGTTAACTGAAAAAAATTTTAAATTAATCAGGGGAATATATTTTATTCCATTTTGAAAAAAAATTATCGGGTACTCAATTCACACTCTCTTGAGATACTCACTGCAACAAACATTTGGTGTCACCGGGTTAAGATTTGGTGTCAATGTTTTCAAAAAAAATTCAAAATATATTTTAGTTAATCTTTAATGATATTAATGTTTTGTCATTTTAAATTTAATTCATTAAATGGATTCCAGCCAATATGGTTCTACTACTACCATAACTCCCTTTTCCAATGGTAAAAATTATACTCATTGGAAAATTGAGATAAAAATTCACATTGAGAGTATAGGATTAAAAATTTAGACTCCTATAGAAGATAAATATGTTATACATACAACTTCTAGAGAGGATTGGAGTGATTATAAAAATATTTTTGGCAATAACAATTGTAAATCAAGTAATTCTCTGTACCATGCCCTAGGAGATGAAGAAATTAATTGAATATCTAACTAAAAACTACATATGAAATTTGGGACACATTATATATTTCACATGATGGAAGGACTAATGTTAATAACATGAGACTTAACACATATACTATTAAGTATGATAAAATTAAGATGAAGCATGATGAATCTATTTTTGACATGTACCTTAGGTTCAATGAGATTGCAAAAACAATGAGCTCACATAGGAATCATATATCCAATAAGGACCAAATCCTGCAACTGCTTAGATGTTTACCCAAAAGATAGATAGGCACACCTATGTAAAATAGAGAGTCATGTGATATCATAAAGATACCTATAAAATATTTTTTTAGTAAACAAGTGATTTATGAAAAAGAGTTATAGGTCAACCAAGTAGATAATAAAGATACAAAGAAAAAATTTGTAGCCTTTAATACTACTTCATCTAAATGAAAGGAAAAGGATAAAGTTCAAGTTTCTAGTTTAAGTGAGTGTGAGTCGCCACTGGATAGTGATATAGAGATTTATTATATGTATTGATGTTTCAATAAGTTTTATAGTAAAAAAATTCAAAAGTCTTCGTTATAAAAGAAAGTATGATTTTAGAGGAACTTTGAAGAAATATAGGGAGAATGATGACAATGAAATCACCTTCTATGAGTGAAAGACAAATAGACATATCAAGGTATACTATATAAATTTAATATACAAAAAGAAATATGATAACAAGGATTTAATGTTTAAGAAATAAATTAATGCAATGCCTAGTTCTTATGATAATAATTCCAGTGATTTTAATACGTCACATGAGGAAGTGTTAGATTGATTCAATATGTTCTTTATGAAAAAAGTCACTAGGGTACCTACTGAATCATCAATATATATTTATGATAATTTTGAGAATGAACAATATGATGATTATATGACTAAGGAAGAAATTGTTGAGCATTCTATCATGATGGAAGATAATTTTAATTAACATAAGGATAAGTAAAATGTTCTTAAAATATAACATGATTAGTATGCTAATGTTAAGTTTAATTTATCTATTGGAAAGGAAATAAATTATAAATTTTTAAATATAATACTGAACATAATCATTAAAATGAGAAAATAAAGGGAGACTTAGAAAAATTCACTAATGGTAAAAAACATCTCATATATATTTTAAGAAATAATGTTTTTCATAAATATTTTATAGCTTTAGGTTGTCATCCTAGAAAAATAAGAGTAAAAAAATTACTTTTTTACTTATGTCAAAACCTGAAATTTTAACAGTTACATATTTTTCTTGAGTACCTAAAAAAGTATTTATTTCCAAAATTCTTCAGCCTTTTGATAGTAACCCTATCAAACAAATGTCGGTCCCTAAATCTTTAACAATTGACACTTCTAAACCAATGAAAATTTGGGTACCAAAATCATTCTTTTTATAAACTCTGTTTTGTTGGAAAACTATTTAAAGACCTCATGCAAGTGTCTATGGTACATGGACATAAGATGTTCAAGACATATGAAATGATACTATTTTTTTCAAGAGCCTTATTAATGTTTATTGTGGGCATGTCACGTTTGGGGATAATTCTAAATGGAAAATCATCAGCCTTGTCCAAATTGGTAACAATAATTCTGTTTTTATTTATAAAATTATGTTTTTGATGGTTTGAAATATAACTTTCATAGTATCTCAAAATTATGTGATGATGGTTTTCATTTAAAAATTTAGAACAATGCATGTAATGTTTTTTATTCTAAGGATGTCTTAATTTTTACAGATTTTTGTGATGATAATATTTATATTGGTGATCTGAATTCTTTAGTTTTCAAAATTGTTTCCTGCTTGAGTTTTTTTTCACAAAGATTCTTTTCTTTGGAAAAAGAGATTATTTCGTTGCAATTTTAACTCACTTAAAAAGATTACTAGGAAAGGGTTAGTCAAAAAATCCAACTAAACTAGAGTTTACAATTTACAAATTCTATAAACCTTCTAAAAAGGGAAACAATACAAGATTTATTTTAAATTAAAGAAATAAGATTCAAATTATTAACCTTTTGACTTTTTTCATATGAATTTATTTGTACCATCCATATTTTCTTATCTTAATTGAGAAAACTATGTCTATCTACTTGTAGATGAATTTTTTTGGTATACTTGGTGGTTCTTTTTAGCTCACAAAATAAAATAATATTCTTATTTTACCAATTATGCTAGATCTGTAGAGAATTTAAGTGGACTTAGGATTAAGGCCCTTAGAAGTAACCATGGATGTGAGATTCAGAATCAAGAATTTTAATATTTTTTCTCAAAAAAATGTCTACAGTCATAACTTCTATTCTCCTAAAATCCCTCAATAGTGTAGATTTGTTGAGATAAGGAATAAAAATATTCAAGAGATTTCATGGAAAATGTTTAATAAATATGACTTACCTATCTATTTTTGGGCAGAGCCTATGAATATATCCTATTTCATAATCAAGAGAGTTATAATTAGTCTTATTTTAAATAATTCCCATTATTATATTTGGAATAATAGGATTCCTAAGGATAATTACTTTATAGTTTTTGGTTGGAATGTATTTATTCTTAACACTAAGGATAATGTTGATAAATTTTCTTCCAAGGGTGATGATTTAATTTTCTTATGATATTCAATTTCTATTAAGTCCTATAGGGATTTTAATAAAAGGACCAAGACTATAGAAGAGTCCGTTCACATAAAATTTGATGAGACATATCCACATGAGACTATGTCCTCTTTAGAAAACCTTGAGGATGCATTATCAACTCTGAACCTAAATTCTAAACCTATTGATTCTACTATGAACCAGTCAGAATTTTCAAATAGTTTTGAATAATTTCTATAACATCCTGAATATGAACCTATAGAATAACTGGAAGTGACCAGAACCTCTTTTTGTAGAGCTATTAAAACCTTCAAGTACAATCCTTTAGGTGATGTAGTTGGAGATATAGTTAGAGGTACACAGAAAAGGTTTTCACTTAGTAATCTGGTTGAATATCAGGCATTATTATCTCATCTATAACCTAAGAAGATTAATGAAGCAATTAATTATGAATTCTGAGTAACAGAAATGAAATAAGAGTTAATTCTGTTTGAAATAAAAAAAAGTATGTGTACTTAATAAGAGACCCAAGGACACCATAACTATAAGAACTAAACTAGTGTTTAGAAACAAGGTTGATGAGTCAGGAACAATAGTTGGAAACAAGTTAGGACTTGTTGAATAATGTTATAGTTAAGAAGAAAGAATTGACTGTGAGGAAACCATTTCACTAGAACCCAAAAATGAATCTGCTAGAATTATGTCTACCCATGAATCACATCTTGATTTCAAACATTATCAAATTGATGTCAAGAGTGATTTTGTAAATTCTATTATAATTTTGGATGTTTTTTATAACAACACATGGTTTTCAAAATCTTTATTTTCAAAATAAATATTTAAAATTAACTGGAGCTTTATATGATTTGAAACATGCTCCAAGTGAATTGTATGATAATATTAATACTTTTATTATTTGAAAATAATTTTCAAAAGGAAAATATGATCCTACCATTTTTTAAATGAATTTTAAAAGTTTTTTTAGTTGTTCTAAATTATGTGGATGATATGATCTTTTGATCTTCAAGAAGTTATCTTTGTACTGATTTTTTAAAAATGATGTAAAATGAGTTTGAAATGAGTTTGATGGGTAAACTAAAATTCATTATTGTTTTTAAAATTTTTCAAAATAAATAATCCTTTCGAATCAATATAAATAAACTAAGGATATTTTAAAACATTTCAAATCAGATAGCACTAAGAGTAGTGATACTCTTATGAGTACTACCTATATAATGGATATTAATGATGTTGTGAAACCAAAAGATTAAACCAATTTTAGAGGTATGATTGGAAGTCTTCTCTAATTTACCGCTATCCAAATTGATATAATTTATATTGTTTGTATTTATACTTCATTTGAATATAATCCAAAAGAGTCACATCTTGTTTATATAAAAATAATTTTCAAATACCTCAAATATAATACCAATTTATGGTTGTTTTAATAAACTGGAGATTCATTTTATTTATGTAGTTATTTAGATGCAGGTTTTAGTAAATATAAGTTATATAGAAAAATCACATCTAGAACATGTCACTTTTTAGGAAAGTCTCTAGTTTTGGGGTGTAATATGAAATAAAATTCTATTTCACTATCAACTGTTGAAGATGAATACCTAGCTACTAGTAGCTGCTATACACAAATATTTTGGGTGAAACACACATTTTTAGACTACGTATACAAATTTTGATATGTCCTCATAAATTTTGAAAATACAAGTGCTATAAATATTTCTATGAATCTTATATTACTACCTAGAACAAAACATATTGACATAATACATCACTTTTTGAAAGATAATTTTCAAAAAGTTGATATCAATCTTAAATACGTTCATACAGAATATTAGTTGAATGATATATCTATAAATACCTTGAATTATGAGAGATTTATTTACAAAAAACATGGGCTAGGTATGATTAATTTTGATTTAGTTTAATTTTTTGAGAATACACTATTTTGTATGACATAATGTTGGGTATGAAACACTATTGGGTATGACACACTATTGGGTATGACACACCATTGGTTATGACATGGCGTTGTGATTGTCTCACCATTTTGATTATCTCACCATTGTGATTGTCTCACTATTGTGGTTGTACCACCTTTTTTATTGTCTCACCATTGTGAATTTCACACTGTTGGTTTTCATTCCTTTTTGATTTTCTCTTCAAAATTGTTCAATGATTAGTTTTTTATTCCTACCATTTGTTTTATTTTAAACCTGATTTGATAATTTCAGTTTTTTTATATTTCAATTAATTGAATACCTAAATCTAAAATGATATAAAATTGACATTTTTCTAAACACAACTCAACTTTTTTCTCTGAATTTATTTCCTCTCGAGCCATGTACCACCCTTTGTCTCCCAAAACTCAACATTGCGATCTCACCTTCACCTTCGACTAAGAAAACGAAAATTATATACATGGATAGAGTAAAAAGACCCTCAATTTATTCCCTGATGAGTCATTTCCTACTAATAAGAAGAAAAGTTTATCCAGTAGTCGAGTTTATGTAGTGCATATAATTCCAAAGGTGTCAAAATTATTTGTAGTACTCAATAAGTAATTTGAATTTCAATGGATTCTTTATTGTAAGATATTGGTTCTCAATGAACTTAAAAACAAATTTAGGTTAAACTAGTTCTATTTGAATAATAGTTTATTTTATCCTAATATAGTTTACCAGTTTTTCAAATATGTTGAATTTGGTTTTAATGATAAAGAAGAATATTGGATGAGAACATGAATCAATGGTCACATAATAGATTTTTCCCCAAAATAGTGGGAAAGATGTTTGGATGTCCCACATAAAGGTGTATATGATGATAATAAAGGCTTTATTCCTAAAAGTAGTGAATTATTTTTTTATGAATTTTCTTTATCCTAACTAACTATTGAAGGAACAACAAGAAGTCCAATAGCTTCTGAGTTGGATGGGCAATGTAGGTTGTTGTTTAAATTTATTCAAGAAATGTTGTACACAAGGGAGGGTTAATTTTCTACCTTAAGGTATTAGGATGTCTATTATATTTGACTAATGAAATGAATACATAAGATTAACATGTGTTGGTAACTTATAATTTACTTATATGAAATTATCAAGAAAAATTCATGATCTAATTCACTAATTTATCCCAATATTATTTCACCTATGTTAAGTGAAAAATAAATTGTTTTATATGATGAAGATTAAGTTGTAGAATGTAGTGTTTTTTGTATCTCAAAAGAAATCTTTTTAAGGATGAAGATCAGGTAGAACCCTTGAAAAAATGAGTGGGTAGCAGATAGTGATACAATTAATGTTATGTTCAACCATGTTGGTCATCTGTCAATTCCAGGAGACCTAGTTGATCCTAGTATTGAACCTAATGACATAATAGTGTATTCATAGGAGGAATAATAAGTTTTTGCCTTTGTATTTGAGGAATATACTTATCCATTATATAATAAAATTGATCTAGATCTCTCTCATCAATCTCCACCTATTACATATGATGCTTCTATTCCTCCGAGGAGACTTCCTAAAAGAGAAAAATTAGTAAAAAGTTATAAAGAATAAACTTATGTTTCTATAGAAGAACAAATAAATAATAGGTCTAAATCTAATAATGATGAAGAGGATGAGGAAGAATAAGATGATGAAAATGTTGATTAAAATAGAGAAATAAATAGAAATGGAAATGTAGATTCTAGTAATGTTGATGATCATGATTCAATTCTTGATGGTTCCAATGGGATGATATGAAAAGATACTATTGAAACATATCAATACTTGTTTGTTTCACTTTATGAATATGTTTTTTGGATGTGAGGAAAAAACTATTATTGTTAGTGAAATAGAAGTTTCATCTAGAGAAGAGGAAGATTATTATGTTGAGGGTGAGAAATCACCAAGTCTTAAAGTTGTTTATAATGTTGAAAATATAGTTGTGTATGAATATTTGGTAGTTATTGCTTCTCTTGAGAAGAAAGAGGCTGAAAAAAAGAGAAATGTGCTTTTTGAGTTTATTGTTGATGAATGTGTGGAACAAGATTTTTATGTATAGATGGAAGAAGAGCATTCCTCTGGTGATTTTTATTTCTATTTTAGATAATCCTTTTATTGATGAGAATAAGGAGGTTTAATTTTCTAATATTCTGAATAAATAATATGTTCAGATGGAAGTAGAACATACTACTTGTGTTGAGTTGATTATTGTTGAATAGAGTGAAGATGCTGAAATACATGTTGAAATCCATGTTGTTGTACCTGTTGTTGTTATATAGACCATTTTTGAATCCTTTGTTGTTAAGATTTATAACAGTTGGATTAATCCTATGACAAAGGAATGGGGTAATTTCTCTGGGGAAGTTGAGTATCCACCAAAGGATGGTGTAGCTGTTTTTTGAGATACAAGGTAACCCGAGGGATCAATGTTTTCTCAAGTTGATGTTTCCATATTTTTTATAAGAGTTTTTTCTATGTGATAACATTCACCTATTATTCCACATGTTATATTGGACTTAGAAACCAAGGATGACTTAGATACTTTTAAATAAAATAGATTCTCTGATTTTGATAAAGTTTTGAAGAATCTAGCACCTCTACTCACTAAGATAAGTAAAAATTCTATAATATAATGATTTGAGTTTGTGATTAAATGTATTCAACCAAATTTGATGCATCATAATCAAGAGATAGAGATATAGAATAGTAGGATTAGTAGTGATTTGGAATCCATAATTTCTTTGATTGAAGAGTTCAAATCTTTTTTTATGGGTTCTATGAATGATATTCTTAAGAGTCTTGAAGTTAAATATTTGAAAACTTCTACCAATAATACTCCCCTAGTTGATGTTGGGTTACATCAATCAGTGACCAGATAAGATACTAAAGTGACTTTAGCTAGTACTACAAACAGTTCTAGTGAACATCTCCAAGAAACCTTTAGTAGAATATAGTATAATAGTGATCATGGTATTCAGATGGTTACCTTCTATGTCCATGACATGAAATATGATATATAGAAAATTACCAAAGATGTAAATTATTATCTCTCAAGAAATTACACTAATCATTCCATGTATTCAAATTTCAAATTTTTATATGATAATTAGAGGATACCTCTTGTTACTAAAGACTTTAAGGAGAAAGTTAGACAATTAAAATAGATGAATCCAATGTTGAATCGGTTTAGAAAATATAAGGGAGAATTTTTTAGTGCCATAAAGAGAGGAGGGGAGATAATTATGGACTTCATAAACTTTATGAAACATTTCATTCATGTTCATAGGACTACTATTGTGGTTCATGAGGCTATCCTAGTGACTATCCATTTGTATCCTTTAGTCACAACTCTTGGAGTTAATGTTGAATTCTCACTTTGGCTAAGAGTTATAAGAGATACTCTTACACCTATTCCAGAACATTTTCATATATTTTCTTTTTCTCCTTTTGAATATGTTAGATATATTAGACTAATTTTCTTTTAAGATCCCCGATCACATCAAGATATAGCTGAAATTCCTAATGGTGTTCCTACTAATCTTCCTCGAGCTTCTAAGAATCTATTTCTAAACCTATTACCTTATACCAAATCCAAGCTAAGGACATAGTAAAATCACTGATGGACCCTTTTTCTGAACATTGAGATTGTCGGTGGATTAGAATTTTTGTCTATGATTGTAATACTTTTGTATAACATTGAATGACTTTGATGAGACTATTTTTGTTATTCATTTTATATTAAAATTTATTCTTTTTCGATTCACTTTTTGATAACCCAAAAAGGGAGAGAAATATAATATGGAATTTGCTTCTATCTTTATATGTTATTTTATTTATTTATCTTTGATACCACTTATTCATGATGCCTTGATTTATCTTTTATATATTTTGAATGATATATCATTTTTTCTTTTTTGATCTTACCCTTGTTTCAGTGATTTTTGATCATCAAAATGGGAGAGATTTATGACCTCCTTGTTTTAATTATAAAAAACCATTCTCATTACAATATTAATGATTTTCATGTTTTCTGTATTTATCTTATAATCTAAGACATGTGATGGAATGTTTTCCTAATTATGAGTCACTATTGAGTTTGAGAAATCACTAAGGATGAGTAACCATAATAAATGTCTCACCATCATCTATGATTCACTATTATAATGAACATTCAGTAATTTATGGGATGAATCACCATATGGATGTCTCACCGTCGGAATAGAATTTTCAAAAAGTATGAGACACCACCAGCCTAACCTACAATTAGAGGATTCACCACTAGAAGGGTGACACACCATCAGATGAAATATCACCGCTGTAGAATTTTTTATAAGTATAAAATTTCATGCCTCTAGTACAAGACACCATCAAAATATTTTTCACTGTTATCTATGAAATTTGGAAAAGTACAGAATTCACTAACTGCTAGAGTCTTGTCACTATTCTAGGACTCACCACCATTTTTTCACAACTTATTAGTTTTGAATTAATATTTATAATTCCAATATCATTAAATTTAATTCCAAGTGTTATTTTTGTTATTTTTTATTAATAGATTGATAGAATGCATTGAATGACGTGTCATCCCTGAGTTCAAGGATGTAGAATATTCAAATGCTCATGTAGATACTCTTGGGTACTTCTTCTATTAATAAGATAATAAAACTTTTTCATGGCGATGATATGTATTATAAGTAATACACAAAAAGAAATTAACATATTGAGATGATCATGATTGCATGAACATAGCTGTTTTATCTTTCTACACTTGACTAAGGAAGCTGGAGGTCATTAAACTTGAATTGTTTTCCAACAGTCAAGAACAAAAGTGTCCAAGACACTTTTTTCAATTGATTTTTTCATGATAAAATGACTCAATCTACACTTCAAATCAAAATCAAGAGTCATAATCTACACCACATAACAGGACAAGCAATACTACCTCTTTTCTTATCTTAGATGCTCTATTTCATTATTGTTTTATTACATTAAAAGTAGTGTGTATTGCTATATTTATTTTACAATACACTAGCAATTTTAATTACTATAATATAAATAGATATCTTATTATCTCTTTTTACATATATTCTTCCATTAATAACTATGGAAGAGGTCATGTGTGACATGTTATAATTTTACTCACGCGGATAATAGTGGAAGATGCCTTGTGTGGTTTGGACAGTTGTACACTGTTGTAAAACCTACCCAGGTTGTGGATAAAAATATATATTTATATAAATTTCATATATTTAGGTGATCACCAAGTGAAGAGGACTAAGTCTCATCTTGAGACTAAACCTGTTGTATTCTAAATTTCACTACATGTTTTATTTTGTTTTATTTTGAATCTATTCTTCAAAACTATTTTTTTAAAATGTAAAAAAAATAATACTTGGATATTTAACCTTAATTATTGTTTCTATAATATTTTAATTGTGTAAATTTATTTCAATGTATTAAGTAATATTATATATTATTTTATCTTAGACCTAATAAATCCTCTAAGAAATATTTTGAAAAATTGAAATTTATAATGATATTATATTTTGGTTAAATGGGACATTTTTAATTTAATTGGGGGAATATATTTTAGTTTATTTTGAATAGAACTTTTATATGGTACTCAATACCCCCCCCCCTCTTGAGATACACACTCTGAACAACAAATTGTTTAAATTCTTGTGTGATGAAAAAATACTATTAAATATCATTGTGTTCCTCGCTTTTCCAGTTTTTGAACCCACCAAAACTACCGTTTGATGTTGTTGATTACTCTTATATTTTTAGTTTTAATTTTAAATTTACTATTACATTAGTGTTTTGAGTCTCATGTTGGTTGTTTCTCTAGTTTTATAACACATTCCACAAGATTACATTGGATAATTTAAAAGTATTGTTCAAATGTAGAATCTTTTTTAGGGATGTCTCAATTGTACACATAGAAATTTTGGTAGACTCCCCCTTGATTCATGAACCATATTTGATTCATGAAGTGGAATGGAATACCAAAACTCATACACATTTATTCTATACACTATACAACACCAATTTCTTCATTCAAATAAAATATCCTTGGCTAGAAATTTTAGTCTTCAAATACCAATTGTTTCTTTTCATTATAATTTTAAATCCACTAATTCACTATAAATTTTTCATGATTAGAATCTTTTTCCCTTTCATTTGGTTTCCAAATATACATATCCTCATAACTTTTATTGGAAATAATATTTTAATTGGAAATATAATGAACCATATCCCTGACAAAAATATTTTCATTTAGATCACAGATCTTTTATAAAAACTCATCATATGTCTTGAAAATATCTCTGAATTTGGATTCATCAAGATATTTTACAATAAAATATTCTAATTATTCAATGTATTAATTTAATTTAAATGTTTCTTAGTTTTCTTTATTATTAACAAAATAACCATTTTTAATTGGAATTCATTTGGTGTCTCCTCGGGTTACTTTCCACTTTATTACTTAATTATTTTTCATCACTCAAAGGATGACCGGGACAGACTAATTTATCCATGAAAGTTGTTTTTCTTAGTACTGTTATAACATTATTGTATATTTTACTTTACTCATCACAAGAAATGTAATTGTGTTTTAAGAAAAATTATTTTTTCTTGATGTTTTAGGCATTCTCTTACCTTTAAAATATTTTTATTCACTTAATCAACTTTCAAACATGATTCTTCTTAATCATCATTATGATTAATCTTCCCATTTATCTTCACCTTTTATATCTGGTTAACTTGATAATACATTATAAATATTTCCATAATGGAAAAACTTAGATGTATTTTTAGACATATACATACTATTTATCATTTAATACCTTTTGAAAATAATTATATAAGTTTTTAAAAATACATAGAAGTATCTTCACCTTCAAATTCATCCCCAAGATACTTTTTAGGCTCAAGTTATTTTAAACCTTTAAAATACCTAAAATATATATCCTTCATAATTTTTTCATTTACTTTTTGTGGATGTCCCCCATCTCATCACCTAATCAATGAAGACATTTTTGAGGTTATCAGTGGTATACTCCTCCATATCTTGACACTATATAGAATAAATTTTTGTATAAAGCATATATGGTAGAATTATCACCATATTATTTAATATAGTATTATCATTAATAATTCCTCCATAAAATTGAATCAAACATACAATTTTATTACCTTTAATGAGTAACTCATCCATCGATATATCTTATTACATGAAAATGTTATCAATCTAATCCCCAACATGTTTGTAATTAAGTTTTATTTACTTTATTATCTAAATCATATATGTAATAAGGTTCCCTATATATTCAATTCTCTATATTGATATAAATAACTTATATAAATTCCTCTTATTGGTGGTAATATTTTAACAAATTACATACTCTCTTATCATCTTCAATATTTTAATTTTACATAAAAATGGAATGCATCACTATATTGGGAATATGAACACTATTATCAATAATTTTGATAGCATTAATGCAAAAATAATAAATATATGGGACTTTCCACTCTTTTCAGCCTCAAAATAGACTTTTTGTTCAACTATAAAGGAATTATGTAGTTCAAATAAGAGGTATATAAAGGAATATTCATAAAGGCAGTTTACAGTAAACTCACCATTAAAGGAGAATGTGAAGGGTATTTTGAAAATTATTGTGTAACAACTTGGTATTTGATGATATATTTATTTTTTAATAAATTTAATTTCCTTGATAACTTACATTACACACAACTATAAATTTAAATGATCCAAAATCTACTATCAAAATATTATTTAAATATGACCATTATAACCCTGATGTTAAAATTTATGAGTTTGAATAGGAATAACTCAATTATGGAAAATTTAAGGATTATACATGGATAAAATGAATTAATTAGTAATAAATTGGTTAGAAAAATAATTAAAAAACATTGGAAGGAAAAGTAATATGTTTTTCTAAAAAATTATTTTAATGTGCGCAATGTGTTTTTTATCAAAAATAAATTAAATTGATCTCTATTGCTAAATGATTTTAATGAAATAAATATATTATATATTAAATAGAAATTTTCAATATATATCATTAGTCATTACTATAAATGGGATAATAATAAATCTTGTTTTATTATAAAAACTATATTTTTTCCAAAAATGTGTTTCATTATGTTTTGTGAATTTATTTTAAAATTAATTTATCCCACTTTAAGAGATTAAATAATAAAAATGGTTAAAATATTTGGAATTTGGAGGTAATTTTTTTCAATAAGCCCCTTTAATTTTTTATAATTGTTAATAGTAACTATGGAAAACATTATCACCTCGGTAAAGGATAAATCATGTTAAACTAGGTTAAAACTAAGTGTTAAGGTCATCATTTTCCACTTTAATTCTTATTAGTTGAATATAATTCAACCCTTATCACTGTTGGATTTAGATTTAGTAATTTAAGTTACAATTTTCTATGATTTTTTTATATAAATATAACATATAAATGTTTTGTCAGATGATTATATTAGAATTCCACATTATTTATGTTGTATTTCAAGTCAAAATGAATAAATTTTGTAAAATATGACACGATGATATCTTTTAAAAAACGTTTTCTATTTAATTATTAAAAAATAATAAAAATAATGAAAGATTATAGTGTTGAAAAAATATGGTTGAAAATTTAATCCATTTATTATCCAACTTTCATCATTTAAGTGAAACTATAACCCTTTAATGTTAAAAAAGTCATTACCATGGTTATGATTATAATTTTTTAACCAAGGGTTTAAAATAAAATATATGTTTTTAAATGACACTAGAATATTTTTAAATTTCATTGGAAGAGTATGTTTTGAACATATCCCATTTTTATTAAAATATTTATCCATTTGGGAGTATTTTTCTAGATTATGACTTATTTATATTTTATTATTTATAGTAATTCCAATTGCATCATTTCCCCCCTTATAAGAGGACATCCCTTCTCTCTTTTCATTACTCTTTATGGAGAAACTTGGAATAAAAAATTGAATAATTTTCTATATAAAAATACATATACATGTTCCATAGATTATATTTTCCCAATATACCAACCTTAGGTTAGTTGAGAAGGAATTTTAATGAGGTATCTCAAAAAAGAGGTAATCATCTTACCTAAACCATTTCTATTTATTTATTCCCATAAAATTTATAAATCTGAAGTATTCATCATAAAATAATTACTATAGTGTCCTAAATGTACTAAAATGTTATTATGATTATGAAACCACCATTATTCACCCTCTTTTCCATAAAACGGAAAGTGAAAGTATTGCTTGGGTGTACGTATGGCTTACCAGATTCACGTAACGATACAATTAATTTTTCATCACCATATTATATGTATGGATATTTTTATGGGTTTAATGTTTATATATAATATTTATGAAATAATTATTCTTCTGGAATTATAATATCATGTTTTTTTCTTACCTCTCGATCTGTTGGAAAATAATAATGTCGATCGTGTGTAGCTGTAAACTACCACTTTATTAAAGCAATAAAATTTGTTTTTAATTTATGATTTACATGGATTTTATTAAGGATTAATAGGATGAATATATATGATATAATAATTATTATATAAAGGTGATTTATTATTTTCCTTTCTTTTGGTCCATCCATCGAAAAGTAAAAACATCATTCATCCATTTGTACAATTGACCATCTCAATAAACGGTGTCATTAATTTTTCATATCCTCATTTTTTGGATTACTGTAAATAGAAATATAAATAATAAATAATATATTTATATAATTTTAAATTTATTGTGATTATGGAACCTTGATTAATATACAAGTAACACTACTAATGAACCAAAACATACATAAAAAATGAAGCAGTTATGAGTTGTAAAAGTGAGTTTAATAAATATTTTTTAATATAAGAGTAATAGATGGTTATAAATAAATAATATATGGATTATATATATTATTAATTTTATGTAATATATGTATTTTAATTCTATATTTATTGTAATTGAGTTTTGAACACATGCGAAGGAAGTTAGACCCAAGGTAAGGGTTTATTTCACTATCACATTGTTATTTGATATTTTTCATACATAAGTTTTTGTAGGGGTAATTATAAGAATTCACACATTAGACCCAATATATTGTATTAAACTCTAGTCATTTTGAAAAATTATAAGTTTTAATTTCATTATCCTCACATGAATTACTCAAGATACTGAAATATTTTTTTCATGGAAAATTGATTTTTTTTCTACACATTTATGAATATTTATCTTCCATGTCCATATTTTCCTTAAAAAAATTTAAATAATGTTTTTAATATTTTTTATTTTTTATTAAATTAATCTTTACCAGTACTTTATTTTTTTTTAAATGGGTTAATATTAACCTTATTTCCATTTTCTGAATGAGGTACTTCTGACCATTTTATGAAAACGTGGAAGGAATTTTCATTTAAAGGTATAATGAACAAATATAATTTCCTAATATCATTATTTCCAAATGATTTTAAGATTAATTTAAGAGTTAAAAAGATTTTATTTAAAGGTAAATTTTCCCTTAATTATTGTTAAACTTTTAGATAAGGGATTCAAATTGAAAAGGGTATTTTCCTTAAGAAATTTTCCAATAATCATTTTAAAGTATTTTCATCTATGTTAATATTCATTACTGGATATTATTCTTTAATGAGGATATACTCAAAATATACCATCAACAATATTTTTTTAGATTTTTTAGGATCAGTTTCTTTTGGGAAAGCATTGACATTCCATATGTTAGTTCTTCAAATACATAAAATTATTTATTTTTAGTGCATGTTGATTAGGTTTTATTATTTGTTCATACAATGAATGCACTGGACTTATTGAGTGATGGGTGGGGCCCAAAGTGACATACCCCTTGATGTATTGGTAGATTAAATTAAATAAAATATATTGGTTATTTGACTGAATAATTACTTATTTATATATATTTATTAGTAGAAGGACTTGACGATACTTTTAGATGTCTTAACATAAGGCCTTAACAGTAATTTTCAAGATGACCTAAATTATAAATTCCATTATTATGAAATTATTATTTTATGTTAAAATATATATTTTAATAGATATGATATCCATATATAAGATTCATGATTATGTTTTTATTTATATTACATTATTTTATTATCATTTATTATTTCCATATTATTCATGTCACAGACCAACCCAGGTACCATAGTAATCGAATAGATGAGCCGACCTTGACATAGCCTGAAGGGGATTCCCAATCCCCAAGGGTTAGTGATTAGAACCTAGCATCATAAAAACTGAAAGTGGGAATTATTTTTTCACTGAAAATGATGAAATAAATGAATAAAGGGCATATGCATATCAAAAGAAACTTCACATGGAGTACCTAAATTCAGTAAGGAATAAACATGCCCAATGTACTACAACCCAAGTATGAAAATAGGTAAAAACGACCCAATTCCCTAAGGAAATAACTCACCATTTTCATGTTATAATAGTTATATCCACCTATAAGAGATCCTTTCCCCATTCTCGAACATGGATGGATATAATCTACAAACACCTAAAGGAACAACTAGGGTGTGTGCTAAAAATCCCAGTATGATCTCCACAAGGATTCCATAATAAGTTCTAATCATGAATTAATGAAGGGAATTATTTCAGTTTTAAATAAATAGGTTTTTAATTTCAAATGATATTTAAAAAAATCTATACAGTTATAATGAAGAGAAATACTTCAAGAAAAGGCATCACTTTACAACTGATGGAATAACGATAATAAAATTTAAATAATATTTTTATATAAAATTGTTTATAAAAATTCATAAGGGAATATAAAATTGTTTAAAAATATTAGCATACATTTATATCTCACATCTAAACAATTGAACAACATAGGCATATACCAAATAGGTACAAAAGTTCCAGACTATAGGACTCTACACTCTCTATGTGATCACAGAGATATGTATACACACACTTCCTCTTGAAAATAGTAAGGGAGAACTCATGACCATCCCATCAGGGATGTGACATGATCTATTATGTTTTAGAATGTTGTATAATCAGAGAGTGTGTTAAGATTACTCACAATCTACCTAAGTATTTTATGTTCTCTTAAACAATCAATGATGGGTAATTTATTTTAATACTTCTTAAAATATAATTAACTCTCATTCCCCCATTTCAAATTCCAATTTTCCATTCAAAAACAAAATAGGATTTAATAAAAAACATACATATTAACAAGAAAACCCCACTGATTTTATATCAAAACTATTTAAGACACTTTAAAAATTCAACAAATTCCATAAATTCAATTTAAAAAATAAAATTCAACAATTCAATTGAAACAATTTCCATCCATTTGGAAACATGCCCATATTTAACGGAATTGGTGGGTTTCCCCAATTTCTTTCCAAAAACATTTGAAACCTACTAATTCACTGGATTTAGGTTTTAATCAAAACTAATTGAAATAAATTTAAAATAATAAAATTTAAATTAGAAACTAAAATAAATCAATAAACTTTAAGGTTAATCAATTTGTTCAAGTAGGGCGGAATCAAAAACCTTTTTTCAAAAACTCAACACCCATAATGAAACCAACCAATGAGATCAAAGGCACAAAATACCTCAAAACTCAATGAAAAAAATGAGATCCAACATTATGGAGTATAGATCCTTAAATTTAAAGATGATCCAATTAACCCCAAGTAGGAATAGAGAAATAGACAAATTAAATAAGTAGAACGCTTACTTGGGAATTCACACTACCAACACTATGATCATCAAACATTAAACAAAAGTATTCAGAAGGGTTGTAGGACTCCAAGATTGCTTGGGGAAGGCATTAAGCTAAGATAAATTAAACTAAGGAGGTGGGAAGTGAGATGTTTGGTCTGCATTCCTATATATAATCGGCACGCCTGGTATTACACAACATGAAATCTCATTACACATCATGAAATAGTTAAAAAAATTAACCACCAAAAAACACATCGCTTTAGATTAAAAATTGGACATTAATTAACTCATGACATGTAAAGTCTCATCACATCATGTACTCTTTCTCGATATGAATCATTCTCACGGTATTCAGCTAGCGACCATTACATGATATGTAACCTAGTTACACAGAGTGTAACCCCCACTATTGGAAAATTCATATTTACCAATGGTTTAAATCCATTGGTAAAGGATGGACAACCGTTGGTATAAACTATACCAATGGTTTTCCAAACCGTTGGGTCTTGACCCATGGGGATAGAAATATCCCAACAGTTTTGTGATAACCGGTGGGATATGTATGAAAAAATGAGTATATACCAACAGTTCATTGAAACCATTGGTATAAATGTTTAACAATGATTTAAAACCATTGGTAATATCAAAAATTATCTCTATACTAACGGTTTAAAAACCGTTGGTATATAATTTTACCAATGGTTTCTCACAAACCATTGGGGAATATGTTGTAAAAATACCTATACCAACAGTTTGTAAACTGTTGGTATATACTTTTACTAATGGTTTACATAAAATTGTTTGTATAAGTTCTATTTTTATAGATATTCCAATGGTTGTATACTATTGGCATAAACTTTATGTACCTGTAGCAGCAAGCTGGCCTCCCCCTGTGCAGATGCAGCACTTCCACCAGCTTTAACCAGGAGGCCTGCCTCCCCTGTGTAGAATTCATACACAATTTTCATTACCTATAGAATACATACAGAATTATCTATGAATTAATATAGAATTCATACAATACATAATTCATATAGAATTCTGAATGCCTCTAATTTTGTATTTAATTACCCTCTACACACATACAGAATTAACAAATAATTCATAAGGCAATTACAGCAAGTATACTCATACAACAAGTATACCCATAAAAAAGTATACTCATACACCATTCACACATAATTCATAAGTTAATTAAATATATAAAGAATTCAATTCAGAATTCAGGAAGTTGGGGGTTGTTCAGGGGGTGGGGTGGATGTCTAATGGTGTAGGGGGTGTCTGGGGGGTGGGGGAGTCCAAGGGGATGGGGGTGTCTAGTGGGGGCTCTCCAAGGTGGTGGGGGGGGGGGGGGGGGGCTATCCATGGGGTGGGGGTTTCCAGGGGTGGGGTGTCTAGGGGGTGGGTGGTGTCTAGGGGTTTGGGGGGCTTTCTAAAGAGGTAGGGGTGTCCATGGGGGTGGGGGTGTCCAGGGGTGGGGTGTCTAGGGGTGGGGTGGTTCTGGGGGATTGGGGGTTGTCTAAGGGGGTAGGGGGTGTCCAGGGGGTGGGGTGGTGTCTAGGGGTGGGGTTGTTCATGTGGGTGGGGGTGTCTATGGAGTGGGGGTGTCCAGATGGTGGGGTGGTGTCTAGGGGGTGGGGGTCGTCTAGGTGGTTAGGGGCTATCTAGGGGTAGGGGGATGTACATGAGGGTGGGGGTGTCTAAGGGTGGGGGTGTGCAGGTGGTGGGGTGGGAGGCCATCTAGGGGGTTGGATGGGGTGTCCAGGGGGGTGTCCAGGTGGTGGGGTAGTGTCTAGGGGGTGGGGACCATCAAGGGGTTGGGGGTTGTCCGGGGGGGTAGGGGTGTCTAGGGGGTGGGCGGGTTTCCCACGGGGGTGGGGGTGGGGATCTAGGGGTGAGGGCTGTTCAGAGGGTTATGGGCTTTCCAAGGGGGTTGGGGTGTCCAGGGGTGGGAGTGTTCAGGGGGTGGGTGGGCAGTTCATAGAGGTGGGGTGCTATCTAGGGGGTATGATGTGTCTCGGGGGTGGGTGGGCTGTCCACAGTGGTGGCAGGGATATCTAGGGGGTTGGGGGTGTCCAGGAGGTGGGCAGGCTGTCCACGAGGGTGGGGGTTGTCCAAGGGGGTCGGAGTGTCCACAAGGGTGAGAGGGTTTTCCATAAGGGTGGGGGACATCCAAGGGGTTATGGGGTGTCTAGGCGGTGGGCGGGCTGTCCATGGGGGTGGGGGGGGGCTGTCCAGGGGGTAAGGGTGTCTAGGTGTAGGCGGGCTGTTCAGGGGAGTGGGGGGTTATCCATGGGGTAGGGGTGTCCAGGGGGGTGGATGGCATGTCCACGGGGGGGGGGGGGGTCTATCCATGGGGGTAGGAGTTTCTAGGGGGTGGAAAGGTTGTCCACGAGGGTGCGGGTGTCCATGGGGGTGGGGGTGTCCAGGGGGTTGGGGGTTGGGGGTTGGGGGGGGTTATCCAAGGGGGTCGGGGTGTCCAGAGGGTTGGGGTGTCTAGGGGGATGGGGTTGTCTAGGGGGTGGGGTTGTCCAGGCGGTGGGTGGGATATCCATGTGGGTGGGGGGGGGGGGGGATGTCCAAGGGGTACGAGGTGTCCAAGGGGGTGGGTGGGATATCCATGGGGGTGGCGGTACTACCCAAGGGGTAGGGGTGTCAAGGGGGTGGGTGGGATATCCACAGGGGTGGCGGCTGTCCAGGGGGTAGGGGTGTCCAGGGAGTGGGATGTCTATCTATGGGGATGCGGGTTGTCCACGAGAGTGGGGGGATATCCAAGGGTATGGGTTGTCCAGGGGGCAGGCTATCCACGATGGTGGGGGATGTCTAGGGACGTGGTCAGGCTGTCCACAGGGGTGGTGGGAAGTCTAGGGGGTTGGGGTGTCCATAGGGGTGGAAGGTCTATCCAGGGGGTAGTGGGTGTCTAGGGGGTGGGCAGGCTTTCTACGTGGGTGGGGGCTATCCAGGGGGTGGGTGGGCTGTCCATGGTGGTTGTGGGGCTGTCCAGGGTGTTGGGGGTGTCCAGGGGGTGAGTGGGATATCCACAAGGGTGGGGGCTATCCATGGGGGGAGGGGTATCCAGGGGGTGGGTGGGTTGTCCACGGTGGTGGCGGGACTATCGATGGAGGTAGGGGTGTCTAGGGGGTGGGTGGGATTTCTATGGGGGTAGGGGATTTCCAGGGGTACGGGGTGTCCAGAGAGCGAGTGGGGATATCCAGGGGTATGGAGTGTCTAGGGGCTGGGCTAGCTAACCACGGGGGTGGTGGGGCTCTCCATGGGGTTAGAGGGTGTCCAGGGGGTGGGTGGGTTTTCCACAGGGGTGGGGGCTGTCCATGGTGGGTGGGGCTGTCCAGGGGGTGGGTGGGCTGTCCATGGGGGTGGTGGTGCTTTCCATGTTGTACGGGGTGTCTAGGGGGTGGGTGGGTTGTCCATAGGGGTGGGGCTATCCATGGGGGTACTGGGTGTCCATCAGGGTGGGTGGGTCTGTTTAGGGGGTACGGGGTTTCCAAGGGGGTGGGCAGGCTATCCACAGGGTTGGTGGGGCTTTCCAGGGGGTGGGGGTGTCCAGGGGGTGGGCGGGCTGTCCATAGGGGTGGGGGTCTGTCCACGGCGGGAGGGGTGTCTAGGGGGTGGGAGGGATATCCACAGGGGTGGCAGGGTTGTCGAGGGGGGTAATGGGTGTCTAGGGGGGGTCAGGCTGTCCACGGGGGTGGGCAGGCTATCCATGGTGTTGGGAGGGCTGTCCATAGGGGTGGTGTTGTCCAGGAGGTAGGGTGTGTCCATGGGGTGGGAGGGATATCCACGGGGATGTGTGGGCTATTCATGGGTGGGGGGGGGGGGGATGGGGTGACCATGGGGGTTGGGGTGTCCACATGGGGGGGGGGTGTCCATGGGGGGTTGGGGTGGGAAGACTATCCATGGGGGTGGGGTCTATCCACGAGGGTGGGGTGGCTGGCCACAGGGGTGGGGTGGCTGTCCAGGGGGTGGGTAGGATGCCCACGAGCGTGGGGTCTATCCAGGGGTTACTGGTTGTCTAGGGGTTGGGAGGGGCTTTCTAGGGGGTACAGGGTGTTCCGGGGGTTGGTAGGGCTATCCAGGGTGTTCTGGGTGTCCAGGAGGGGTGGGTGGGCTGTCCATGGGGGTAGTGGGGCTATCCAGTGGAAGGGGGTGTCCAGGGGGGTGGGTGGGATTTCCACAGGGGTGGGGGTATTACCATGGGGGAGAGGTGTCTAGGGATGGAAAGGTTGTCCACGGGGGTGGCGGGGCTGTTTAAGGAAGGTAGGGGTGTCCAGGGTGTGGACGGGCTGTCCATGGGGGTGGGTGGGCTGTCCACAGGGGTTGGGGATGTTTAGGGGGTTGGGGTGTCCAGGGGTGGTTGGGATATCCATGGGGGTGGGCGGGCTGTCCACGGGGGGTGTCCATGGGGGTTGGGGGTGTTTACAAGGGGTTGGGGTGGGTGAACTTTCCATGGGGGTGGGGCATGTCCAAGGGGTGGGGTGGTTGTCCACAGGGGTGGCGGGGCTGTCCAGGGGGTAGGGGCTGTCTAGGGGGTGGGTTGGCTGGCCATGGGGGTGTGGGATATCCAGGGGTACGGGTTGTCTAGGGTGTAGGCGGGACTCTCTAGGGGGTATGGGGTGTCTAGGTGTTGGTAGAGCTGTCAATGGGGGTGGTGGGGTTGTCCAAGGGATAGGGGGTGTCTAGGGGGTGGGGTGATGTCCAGGGGTGGAGGGCCATCTAGGGGGTTGGGGGTTTTCCATGAGGGTGGGTAGTTTCTAGGGGGTGGGGGTGTTCGCGGTCTTGGGGGGGCTATCCAGGGGTTGGGGTGGCTATCCAAGGGGGTAGGGGGTGTCCAGGGGTGGGGGTTGTCCAGGGGGTGGGGGGTGTTGTCCAAGGGGTAGGGGCGTCTAGGGGGTGTGGGTTTCCAGCTAACATTGATAATCATGAACCGCAATTTCATAACCCTATTGACCTACAATTACCATTGGAGATGGGTTTATGAATCACCTGTCCAACACAAACCTATCACAATATAATTATCCAAGAAATATTTATAAATATAAAACATGCTAATATTGATTCCTAATTCCCATAATAAAAGAAAAAAATATAATCCAAGAAAGTTCACAACAACACCTAAGGTGCACCTCCACAGAATTCCAATACTGTCAACTAGTACAAAATAATTACGTGCATATGACCATGCTATTTTTTAAAGATATATATTAGAGAGTAAATAATGTGTAGGCATGATCAACATTGGAGAGTTTTATGATGGTTATATTCCTTTATTATGGGTGCCTTCCTAGGATATAAAATTATATAAATACCCTAATAATGCTTTATAACTACCTAAGAAAATTATGACATGAATTCCTAACACTCATTTTGAATTTCAAAAAATATTACAAGTGTATGACCGAACCACTTGATTGGGTAGGAATAAATGATCATGTAATAGAGTAAATTTTGGTTCTATCACTATTCAAACATGAAAATGACCCCAAACCCACTATAGTGGTTCAAGAGGAAGTTCCACTTCATTGAATAACTTATAGTGTGGGTATCATCATCTTAAAGTTAGAGTGTGATATTTAAAAGAAAGCATTTAGTGATACATTCATAATGTATGAGTATCATATTGTTCCTCTTAGGATAAATATTTATATAATTGTGTTTATGTTTAACCAAAAAAATAATGTCAATAGACCTTAAATTTAAAATAAACCAAGGATAAAATAACTCAAGATCATATTGACCTCTTCAATATCAATCAAAATTACTCTATACATAAAAATCACAACAAAACCTCTATCTAAAATGATATATTGCTTGTGTTCAAAAAGAGATCATAATACACAGTACATTGCATAGAAATGGAAAAAAAATATAAAATAAATTAAGGCACCCATGTCGATTTAAAAAGAAAGAAAAAAAATTACTTAAATCAAATATAGATGCCCAGTTATAAATTAGCGTTAGAACCCTTGAGAGAAGGTTGGGAAGTAGGGTTTGAACAGCAACCCAAAATGATATATGCCTTCTATTCTTAAAGGGACCATAATACACACTACATCGCAGCAAAATGGAATAACAAAATCTAAAATAAATGAACTCACACATACCGATTTAAATCATAAGAACAAATCGTTGGGAAACAAGACCTATTGTGCTGGGGAGTAGGGTTCACGTCGAGATTTAGGAAAAAATATTTGAGATGGTCGAGGTTTAGGGAAAAATATTCAAGATGGTGCATCGAGCTCTCATTTGGGGAAAAACATTCAAGATATCTGGAGTTCGAGATCTCTAGGATCATCGATATTTGGGGATTTTTTTCTAATGGTTTTAAAAAACCTTTGGGAAAGTAATGTTGTCCCAATGGTTTACAACCATTGGGAAAAACTCTTCAAAACTATACCCAACAGTTTTCTTAAACCGTTAGGAAAAACCTCTTAATCATTACTATACCCAATGGTTTCCTTAAACCATTAGGAAAACAAAAAAACATAGAAATGTACCCACAGTTCTACATAACTGTTGGTATAGTAGGCTTTTCCCAACGGTTTAAAAAAACCATTGGGAACATTGTGTTGGTATAGGTGGGATTTCCACCAGATCCCCCTATAGCCTGCAAAAATGACCGATTTGAGATAAGATTCCAAAAAATTTGTGACTTCAACATTATAATTATCCTATAAATTTATTGGCATCCCTACAAAATAAATAAAAATGAAAAATATGACAAGGTTAAAGATGTACCTTTTAGATTGGTAACCAGACATAACAACATCCCCACCATAAAATCTTTCTTCCCCTAAAAAGCCTTTAAAGAAGCTTTCATGCCAAAAATATGAGGCCACTACTCATTCATCAGTTCCTTTTATTTCCACATCTAATGATTATCATAAAAATACTAACAAATCACACGAACCAAAGTTATTTTCCCCCCATAAAGTAACTTGGTATCAGAATCAATTATCATGTCTGGACACTCAGTCAAAGATAAATCAGGTTCAATCTCAAGATCACTCCATCTCAAATCCTGATATAGATTAAGGAGATTATTTATTATCTATGATACATGGAACACATTATGTATCGATGATATCCATGGTGGAAGTTCTAAATTGTGTGAAAATTTCCCACATGTTCAATAACAATGAAAGGTCACACAAAATGTGGATCAAGCTTCCCTTTCTTCCCAAACCATCGATGGCCCAATCGAGGTGAAAATTTCAGGAGCAACTAGTCATTAATTAATAATTTCAAAGTTATATGATTATGACCAGTATAAGAATTATATCATCTCTATGTCATCAACATTATTTGATGAATTAACTGAATCTTTTCTATCATCTCTTGTACCAAACTTCTACAAACCAAGGAATATTCACTAATATCTATCCAAAACAACTGAGATTTACAAGGATGGTCATACAAGTCCTCAAAAGGATCTATTATGATTGTGTACTAGTAACTATTGTTATACAAAAACTCAACCATACCCAAATGATCATCCCAAGCCCCATTGAAGGTGAGAATACAAGTGTGAAGCATATCCTAAAGAATCTATATAACTCTCTCTATCATGCCATCTAACTATGGATGACACACTATGCTCATAAAAACATGAGATCCCAATGCCTCTAGAAGGCCTCTCTATAAGTGAGAAGTAAACCTAGGATCTCTATCCGAGACTCTAGTAGATGGAACTACATGAAAATAGAAAATCTCTTTCACATAGAGATTTCTCAACTCCTCATATTTGGCAGTATCATGAATGGGTATGAAGTGATCTGACTTGGTTAATATGTCAATCACCGCCCATATCTCATTCTTCTTTCTCTGGGTATGAGGAAAAACAACCACAAAGTCCATATAAATTTCATCCCACTTCCGAATTTTGATTGGAAGTGGATGAATTAAACCTAAAGGTTTCTGGTGGTCATCCTCCACCTATTGGAAGGTATATAAATGAGAGAAAATATTAGAAATTCCTTGCCTAATATTGAGCCAGCAGAACTATTGTTTCATGTCATGGAACATCTTAGTGGTTCCTGGGAAAAAACTGTGGGGAATTATGAAAATCCCCCATCACATCATTCCTTACCGCTAATGGCACAACATAGCCTTTCTGATAACATAAAATACCCTCTTTAGAGAACGACCATATGATAGATTTATCCTCACCATAAAGAGAGTAACTAATGATATATATTTCCTAATCAATTGTTTGATCTGGAATAATCATCTTGAGAGTATAATATTTCAACTCAATACTTTTTAAAGAAACTTCAACTCCGTTCTCCTAAACTCCAATATTAAACAGTGAAAAAAGAGCCATCAAATTCTACTCTTACAAAGCTTCTTTCACACCCTAGGTTAGAATTTTTTAACTCAAAGAATCTATGATGAAATTCCCTTTCCCTAGGGTATAGGTGATGTCAATTTCGAAATATTTCAGGTACTCTAACCAACACCTCTGGTGAAGATTCGATTTTTTTTAGAGATGATTTAACTAAAGATTGTTTAAATAGAATACATAGTATACGTTTCTCAGTAAGGGTAATGCTGCCAAATATTCACAGTGTATGTCACAACTATATGTTCAAGGTCATGGGAAGGATAATTATTCTCATGAGGCTTAATTTTATGAGATCAATATGCATGGAAGTGATTAACTTGCATAATAACACAACCCAAACCTAAATCTGATGCATCATAGAAGACCACATAGCCCTACCCAGCCACTAAAAGATCCAACCCCGTCGTATTATTCAACAAAAAATTGAGCTCAATAAAAGAACTTTGACATTTATCATTCCAAGAAAACTGTACTCCCTTCTGATTTAGAGAAGTCATCAGAGAAGCCAAATTTGAGAATTCCTTGATGAAACAACAATAATATCCAGATAAACCAAGATGCTCTAAATTTTGAAAACATTTAGTCGTCGGTCCTAAGTAAAAACATCCTTCACCATCTCAAGATAAATTGATATTCAATTTTTCAAACACCACATATCCCAATAATTTCACTTCCCAAATCTAGAAACCATATTTTGATAGTTTGGAATAAATATGATTATTTCTCATTGTGGTATCAAGATACTAATGGAAAATCATATTCATTAAATCCATGAACATTGTAGGAGCATTAATAAGGCCAAAGGCTATAAATAGGTACTCATAATGACCACACCTACTTTAGATAGTGGTTTTTTGAATGTCTAATTCTTTTATTTTCAATTAATAATATCCATATTGAAGAATAATATTTTAAATCCACATCTACCCTTTTAAATGATCAAAAAGATCTTCAATACATGAAAAAAATACTTTTTATTTACTATAAATCAATTGATCTTTCAGTAATCAACACATAAGCAGAGAGAACCACTATCTTTCTTAATGAAGAGAATTGAAACTACCCATGTTGACACACTCAAGCATATAAATCCTTTATCTAGAAGAAAAATGAGAAGGGAATTAGCTTCTTTCATTTTAGGTGGATCCATTTGGTTTAAGGGAATTGAAACTGGTTGATTTTAATGCACCAAATCAATATAAAACTCTACCTCCCTTAATAGTGTAAAACCAAATAAGTCTTTATGAAACACGCTAGGAAACTTGACAAAAACTATAGGGAGATCACCACTCAAAGATTCTCATTGTAGATCAAAGGAAAACATGAATATCACTTTTCCCAATTTTGAATAAGAATGTACCATCATGCTTCATCATGTGTCCCATTCTTCTGGAAAGACAAGAGAAACATCACTGGGTGTAGTAAGGTTGACCCATTGATGATAACAATCAGTCCGAGATTTATTAGCAATAAGCCAATCTATCCTAAAAATGACATCAAGAGGGTTCATTTTGAGAAACAAAAATATCCAAGAAATATCAAAATTGGCCAAAGAGAAAGTACAAGAGGGTCTATAAAGACCCTACTCTCACATTGATCCAAGGGGTGTATCAATATCCATTATAGAAGATAAGATATCCATTGTAAGATTAATCAGATTAATGATAGCGATTGAAATGAATAGGTGAGATGTTCTAGTACCAAATTGAGTAGTCACTAATGAGGAAGCTACAATAATGGTACCTCTCAAAGTCACTGGACCCATATCTACTTCCTCTAGAGACTATTCTACTACTGGAAGAAGATTAATCTCATATTCCTATGGTTGGAACCCATTTATACATAAACCATCTCATTGACCTGTAGTTTTAGGAGGAGTTGATGATCATGTTCCACTATGTGGAGTAGATAAGATATGGAAAAATATTTGTAAGTGCCTTGAACATCCGATGGATCCATAATTCATGGGTGCCTCAGTGTAAACCCTCTTAGAATTCCCTGGATGACCACACTTGTAGCATATCAAAGGGACTCTACTAGGCACTACAGGAGGTCTATAATGGCAATATTGTCGAGAACCAAAAATAGATTTATCATGATTCATAATTTTTTTAATGAGACCACACTACCATTGGAAGAAAAAGAAACTCCCCTCAACCCTGACCTTCCATCCAGATCCATCACAACCATTGCTTCCTTTTCCAAAACTTTAGAATAAGTGGGTAGCTTCAACATGAAATCTTGGGAATAGATAACTAATAGAAGTCCCAACTCGAACTGATGATCCTTCATCCTATTATTCGATACGATGTTGGGTGAGAACTGTATAAGTTCAGTAAATTTATTTGAATACTCCATCATAGTGCAATTGGATAGCTATGTTGGGACCAAGTTGGATAGATAAAGAAGTAAGAATAGTTTTTTATTGCAGAGTGTTGTCTTTTGTTGTCAAAGAAGATAAATCAATTCACTTTGTATAGGACATGAAAATTATATAATGCCTTGCTGATTTTTATTTCACAATATCATAAGTTAGAATAACATGTGATACAATTCTTTTTAAGGTAAATGGGAGTAAAGGTGATTCAATTCATATGTAGTTTTTATTGGAAAGAATTATGCTGCTAGAAGATAGTGAAGTTATAGTACTTCCTCTTAAAAAACTGACGATGCAAAAGTTGTTCGATCAAAGGATACATATAATGATAGTGGATTTCATGATGAAATATGATGAATGGTTATGAGATGAATTAAAGATAGAACATAACAATGGAACTAATGATCTAGATGTGTAACAAAAGAACGTTTTAAGGTGTCACTATTTCTAGTGCTTGCCAAATTTTAGGGCTTGAAAATCAGGAGATGAAGAAATGTGTTTTTGGAAAAGGATGTTGGGTGAAAATTCGAATATGGCTTGGTATGTTTCACTCAAGTGTATTTAAATGATCTAAAGATAAAAATTTATCAAAAAATATTTTTTTGAATAATATTGGGTTTTTTGTGAAAGATTGGTTTTTGCATGCATGATTTAAGGGAGTTTGGAATCTTGCGTGCAAGGCATGATTTGAGGTCTAAACATAAAAAAATGGAAAAGGCATGAAGTGCGCGAAAGATTCAAAGAAGTGCACAAAATAGGAGGTTGGCATGAAATAGAATTATGTGCCTAATGTGACATCAAATGTGGTTTGGCACGACGTGTGACTTATGCGCCCAATGCAACGTAAAATGGGGTTTTTCACAACACATTGGGGTTTTTGCACGCAGGGGTCAACGAGGTCTAGAAATAAGAGTTGACCCCCTCAACTTTGATATTCTTGACACTTAGAGAAATATTGAGCTCTAAGGTGCAAAAAAATATTAATAAAATGAGAGTGCATGAAACAAATAGAGTTGTGCGCAAGAAGGATAAGTTGTGTGCAAGATTGAAGTTGTGCGCAAGAGGTGTTTCATGAAAAAAGTTAAATCTTGCGCATGTGGCATAAAAGCTTCACGAAAGACACCTAAAAAGGTGTGAGAAAAATTTGGGGTCTTCACATGTATTTGATTGTTCATAAGATAGTTCTTACCGGTTTCTGGGTAAGAAAGTGAAGATTTTTACTTTATAGAATACACCTGTTCAATTGTAAAGAAGCACTGACATACTGTAATTCCCTATTTGTGCTAAGAGGGTTCACACATGCTTGCAGATTATTTTCCATGTGCTACACGAGTGTAATTGTATATCCTACTCATTTTATTCCACATCAAAGGATTGTTTTCTAGTGGATTGTGAGGTGTTAGATTATTTGCTTACCATACCAAGGACGTATCTACTCTTGTTGAGTAATGAACCTTGTAAATAAAGTGTTCATGTGGTTGTGTGTGTTCAGCATAGAAGAAACTCTTTAACCGGAGGAAAAGGTTGTTTCAAAAATAAGGAAACATAAAAAGATAATGATATCATTGATTCACCCCCTACCCCTCTTAGTGATAATTTGTTCCTGATTGGGAACTTCATGCTAAAGCTTGAAAAACTCTACATCTTTGACCAACACCATTAACTATGGATAGAACTAGTCAGTTAAAAGAACCTTGAAGTCCTTTCACTCTAAGACCTTGTATTTCATTTCCATCACCATCATGTACCATTGTCTCCTACTCAGTCTCTACAGCACGAATGTAGAACAATTCACCTTGATCGTGTCTGGTGTGTCCAAGAACTTAAAAAAATGTTCTATCCCACCCAACCATTCTTCACCATGTTGATTATCAGTGGAGCCTTTGAAAATTGGTGTCCTCTGATAAATTAACTCTTGATAACTAACTTTTATAATGTCCTATGAGGTTTCATAATTGGTGCCTAAATGGGAACAGGAGGTGGTGCCTATCCGAGAACTTGGACAGTGCACACACTCTGCTCAACTAAATTCAATTTGACTGGAGGATTTGATCGCTATGGTATAGCAACAGCTTCCACCTAGATTCTATTCAAACATATTCTCGGAGGAATGATGCTACACAACATTAGAAGATAACAAGGAAGAAATTAGATAATGATCAAACAACGAAATGAGGGAAACATAATCCATACTGATAGAACAAACATGATTTGTATTTCACTCCATCCAAATCAAAATAACAAAAATACTAGAACTAATATACAAGAATATTTTCCATAACCACCCTTGGTGACTTATGGTCCATTATGGTGAGAGAATGCCAGACAGTCAATCAAAACTACCTCATAATCCTTGATAAGATTTCAAAAATTCATAATGACTTTTAGAAAAATTCCTAATAGGGATACCGAATACCAATTTTTCATTAACTATCCCAGGTACCCTAGTAACCTAATAACTGAGATGACCTTTACATATCCCTAAGGGTGTTCTTTATCCCCATGGATTGTTAACTAGAACCTGATATCATACAAACTGAAATTGGTAATAATTTTTTCACTAACAATAAAGAAATAAAATAATAAATTCAGTATGTATATAAAATGAAACTCCACAACAAGTAATGTACTAGATATCAAAAAGGCATAAACAAGACCAAATTACTACAACAAAAGTACCAAAACAAAGAAAAATGACCAAGTCCCTAAGGAAACAAATCACCAAGTCCAGGTTTCAATAGTTGTATCAGCCTCCAAGAGATCTGTTTCCCATTGCTCAAACCTATAATGAGATATTCTACAATCACCTAAAGGCACATGTAGGGTGTGAGATATAAATCTCAATAGGGTATCACTAGGGATTCCATAATAGGTTTTAATAATGAATTAATCAAATAAATACTTTCAATTTTAAATAAACATGTTTTGAATTTCAAAGAAGAGTTAAAAAATCATGCCATATAGTTCAAATGAAAGAAGATACTTTAACAAAATCATTACTTTATAAGTGATATGATATTTCTAAAATAATGGCTTAAATAAAAAAATTCATATAAAATTGTTTATAAAAATATATAAGGGCATGTAAAATATTTTGAAAATATTAGAATACATTTATATCTCAAATATATACAAGAAAGAAACATGGACATCATCCAAATAGGTATAAAAGTTAAAGGCTATAGTTTCACACCTAGATTTTCGATTCCATGCTTTGTTTCAAATCCCCCTTTGGTTCTTATCATTATATTGGTTTCTAGGTGTTTCAGTATAAGAATTTTGGTGTCTACTGTGTTCTTTATCTATGACCGTAGTCTTATGGGTAATGTATGGTACTTGGCCTCCTCTTTTTTCAAAGTAATGGTGTCATGGTATGGTGTTTTAGAGTTGGATTAGTGACACTCCTAATGGAACCACTTTTGTAATGTCCCGGACCCAGGTACAACTCCACGGGTGCCCCGAACCCAGTTCGCCACGTGACCTCAAGCACATTTCCCGAAACGCCAGAGGCTACCGAATAGCAGCAAGGGCCCAAGTCTGATAGTGGGAGAACTATGCCCTCATTTGTCAAAGTGTAGCACAACGGAATATAAATAAACATACAGCAACAACGGAAGCAGTAAACCATGCACAACTGGGATAAACAACTGCAGTAGATATAACCAACCATTATATAAAATGATGAAACATGCCTCAGTTCTATGAAAACATCTAGAACATGTTACACAGCAGAACAATATAATACAGAGTACTAGTACAGAAAGGAAAATAGAACAGCCAGTGGCATCATGAGCCAGTGCTTGATTACATGATCCCCTACACCTCAGTAGAAATCAAACACCTGTATAAGGACCTTTTCCCTTTTCTACACCTACAAAAACGTAATCTGTTTGGGCTGAAAAGCATGACCCAAATAGGGTGTGAGAAATATATCTCAGTAGGCACCCACCAAAGGCATGTGATCAACTGTGTGTTATACATGCAACAATAGTGTGCAGTATTAAAATGAGATAAATTAAGCAGCACTAAAAAGTAACTAACTTAACCTATTATATTGCCATTTTAATATCCATTTAATCATTTAATTTTAAATATCACCACGGTGAATATTCTAAGTAAACAGCTAATGTCCTCAGACACGTGAACTCTAACCCTCGGGTAAAGAGTATCCAAACCAATAATCTTCCCATAGGCACACGATATTTGCCCACAGGCATAAGAAGTGTCACCCACAGGCACAAAATCAACTACCCACAGGCACAGAAGAAATTGCCCACAGGCTAAGTAATACACTGCCCATACGCTTATCACAACACTACCCTCAGGCTAACAGGTAACTGGGCCAAGCCCAACATGTAAACAAGCATTAAACAAGCTATTCCTCTCAAGGCAATTTCTATAATATTTACTTTAAAGGCATACCCTCAGGTATCTTGGCCAAACGGATAAACAGAGGAACACACCTCGGGGGTGGTCCCAGATCCAAGAACTGATCCCAAAAAACATATTTATAATTTTAATTAATCACCTATAAAATTATTGTTATTAAAATTAGCCATGACCTCAGCTTCATGAAACCCCAAACATGGGTTCATAGCTCAAAAACACACATAACGCACGACAGTCGGAAAATAAACACCAAGCCACCTACTTTAAATGCCAACGAACGTTATATGTGAACGTTGATTTCAGAAACACCCAAAAACAACGTAGTTCTGACAAATAAGAAAACCCATTCATACATAAATAACTTTCCTCGGGAAAGAATTGGTAAGAACTACTTAAGGAGAGAAGAAGGCTTACCCATGCAGTTCCAACGAGATCATCCGAGGTGGAAACGGATTCCAGATGAACACTCGGTGGATCTTCAAAGGTTTGGTCATCCCCTCCCGCTCTTTCCTCCGGTGCTAAGCCTTCCCTATGAACAGGGGAGGATACTGCCCATTTTAAGAGAAAAAAACAAAGTACACGGCGTGTACTTCCTTCATTTAATAGTTCCTCTGGCAGCACCGCCTCACTGTTCATCTGTCGACATGAGTACACGACATGTACTCCCGACTACACGGTGTGTACTATCGCCTAGCTGGCGGCTGCTCCACCGGCTCACTTTTTTGATCTGCCGACTGACTACACGGCATGTAAAGAACCACTACATGGCATGTATTTGGTTCCTACACCCTTCATCCCTGGCATGGCCACACGCCCAGTGTACCCATCCCACACGGCCAAAAGTACACAGCGTGTGGACAATGTACTTGGCGTGTACTTTCCAAAATTTAGGATTTTCCTGCATTTTCCATATTTTCTCAAAAACACTTAAGGAAAAGAAAAAAAAAGAAACTCATAACTCAAAATAAGAACTAGGTTCTCACAAACATTCCCCCTTAAATCAATTCATCCCCGAATTTCCCTTCCAAGGGTTGCGAAGATAAAGCTGAGAATAACTCTGGCCACTTAGCACGTACGTCGGTCTCCCACTCCCAGGTTTCATTCAGCACTCGTCCATGTTGTCATAGCACCCATAAAATAGGAACTGACCATCCTTGGAGAACCTTCATGCTCCTATCAACGATACGAATCAAATGCTTCTCAAAGGACGCATCCATCTGAAGCTCAACCTCCTCTGGCTGAAAGGTGTGAGATGAGTCTGAATGATAGCGGTGAAACTGAGATACATGGAAGATGTTGTGCATGGCCCGGTACCTCTGAGGTAACTGCAACTGATAAGAAACCAGACCGACTCTACCCAGAATCTCAAATGGTCCCACATACCTCGGTGAAAGTTTACCCTGTCTTCTGATCTGCTTGTGTCCCAGTCTTAGCAAAATATGCAAGAAAACCTGATCCCTAACCACGAACTCTAAAGATCATCTACGGCGATCAGCATAAGATTTTTGAAGAGACTATGTGGTATCCATCCGCTTCTATATCAACTGGAACTGCTTAGAAGTCTCCTACATGAGACGTAGTCACAAAAAAGCTTCCTCACTTGCCTCTAACCAGCACAAAGGTGATCGGAACGACCTACCGTATAATGCCTCGTATGGTGCCATCTCAATAGTTTCCTGAAAACTATTATTATAGGAAAACTCAACTAGGAGTATGTGCTTCTACCAAGAGCCCCCAAAGTCTAGGACGCATGCACGCAACATCTCCTCAAGCACCTGTATCGTACGCTCTGACTGGCCATCGGCCTGAGGGTGGTAAGCTGTACTCAGAAACACCTGTGTACCCAGTGCCCTCTAAAAAATCTACCAAAAACGAGATGTAAAATGGGAGTCCTTATTTGAAATGATAGAACGAGGGACCCCATGAAGACGTATGATCTCTCGGACATACAACCTTCCGAGCTCATCAACATCAAAGGTCTCCTTGATCGGAAAAAAGTGAGCTGCCTTAGTGAGTCTGTCTACAACAACCCACACAACATCATTGCCTCGAGGTGACCTCAGCAAACCAGTCACAATGTCCATCATGACATCATCCCATTTCCACTCCAGGATGGGTAACTACTGTAACAGTCCAGTTGGTCCCTGATGCTCTGCCTTCACCTGCTGATAGGTGGAACATCTCGTAACAAAACCAGCTACATCTCTCTTCATACCCGGCCACCAGTACCGACGTCTCAAGTCATGGTACATCTTGGTAACCCCGGGATAAACTGCCCAAGATGAAGCATGAAACTCTCGTATCAGATCCTTGCGCATATCCCCTAGAACCCAAACTCATCCATGGAAACATAGAACCTCATCATCACCTATCGTCCAACCAGGAGGAGGGTCCTCACTTTCCACTGACTCCCGTAGAACTAGGCCTTCTGAATCAGATAGATGTCTCATCCTCACTCTATCCAGGAGGGTAGAAGTCACAACTAAATATGGAAGATAAGTCTTCCCCTGACTGTTAGGCTCCTCCAGATGCATCTCAGAGAACAAATCCATAAGTCGCCACTCACCACTGGCCTCCTGCATAGCCTCTATCTGAGTCTTCCTGCTCAGTGCATCAGCTACTGCATTACCTTTTCCAGGTGTATAGGCAAGATCGAACTCGAAGGACTTAAGGTATTCAAACCACCTTCACTGTCTCAGATTCAATTCACGCTGAGTAAAGATATAATTGAGACTTTTGTGGTCGGTGAAGACCACAAATCATTCTCCCAAGAGATAATGTCTCTAACAGTGCAATGCATGCACAACTGCAGCCAACTCGAGATCATGCGTCGGGTAATTCCTCTCATGTGGTGTCAACTTCTGAGTCCCGTATGCAAAAACTCGATTACCCTGCATCAACACAGATCCCATCCCAATACATGATGTATCACAGTAAACTGTATAGCTCTTCCCCTTCTCTGGGAGTATCAGGATCGGTGTTGTTGTCAACCTGCCTTTCAGGTCCTAAAAGGCTGTCTTGCAAGCTTATGACCAAAAGAAATTCACACCCTTCTTATTCAAACCTGTCAATAGCACTACTAAGAGGGAGAAGTCCTGTATGAAATGTCTATAGTAACCATCCAGCCCCAATAAACTCGATATCTCAAACACATTCTTAGGATTCTTTACGGAAACTACTGCTCTAAACATATCTGGGTCTACCGAAACTCTTGCCTCTGAGATGATATGACCCAGGAAGTGGATCTGGTCCATCCAAAAGTGTCACTTTGAGAGCTTAGCATATAGATGATTCTCTCTCAGTGTACTCAGTACGATTTCAAGAAGGGTGACATGGTCATGTCGAGTGTGAGAGTACACCAAGATGTCGTCCGCGAATACTACCACAAAAGAGTCCAGATAAGGATGGAACACACGAATCATCAAAGCCAGGAAAACCACTGGCGCGTTCGTGAGTCTGAACGGCATAACCGTATACTCGTATAGACAATACCTACTCTTGAAATCTATGAGAGGTATATCAGATGGTCTAACGCACAGATGATGACATCCTAACCTCAATTCAATCTTTGAGAACACTAGTTCTCCATGAAGTTGATCAAAAAGATCATCAATCCTTGGCAAGGGATATCGGTTCTTAACCGCCAACTGGTTCAGCTTCCGATAATCCACACAGAGTCTGAGGGTACCATCCTCCTTTTATGTAAAAAGAACCATAGAACCCCATGGAGAAGTACTGGGTTGGATAAAACCCTTTTCATGTAACTCCTCTAACTGCCTCTTGATCTCTTGAAAATCAGGGGTAGCCATCCTATAATGATGAATGGACACTGGTGTTGCTCCTGGAATAAGCTCAATAGATAAATCCACCTCATGCTCAGGAGGAAGACCTGAAAATTCATCCAAGAAGACATCCCTGAAATGATCTACCACTAGAGGGAAATCCATCTGACAAGTCTCCTAGTCATTCAGATATAAACTCGCCATCTGGGCTGTGATACCACCTCACCCACAATGCTCTAGTCCAGCCTGACTCGCCTGAACATCCCATTCACCCTTGTATAGAAACTCTCTGCCCTCTGGTGATGTGAAACACACCCTATGACGATAGCAGTCTACAAAGGCTTAAAAGGGAACCAACCAGTCCATCCCAAGAATGACATCATATGCTGTCATCTCTAAGACATAGAGGTCCCAAAGAAAGTGACACCCACCAACCTCAAGGGGGCACCCCTTGCACTGATGCACACTAGCCGTTCTAGTCACCAAAAGAGTTTCTAGCATCATGATATCAGAAGAGGGAGAAACACTGATCCCTAGGCTCTCCACAGCGGGCGTAAATATAAAACAATGTGTCACACCCGTATCAAAAAGTACTGAAGATAAAATAGAAGCTACTAGAATAGTACCTCTGACTGTAAAAGGTCTGGGATCCGGCCCATGCTGGGTCTGTTGAATTGCATATGCCTGCCCAGTGCCGCGGCCCTACGACACAGCCTGGCTACCTAGAGCTATCCTACCTTGCTGCCTCTGAGATTCTGGTGTTTGGCTACCATGGCCATGACCACCATCTCTTCTTGCACGCCCTGACATATTCCAGTTCCCTGACTGGTAAGAAGCTGCTGGTCCTATTCCCGTACGTGGAGTCTACATAGAACCCCTCTCACTAGCCATCGGTGGAAATGCCCTGCAAAAGTGCTGCTGATGACCCATCCTGCCGCATGATCGACACTCCATTGGGTCTTGTGGACATTGTGGCCTCTTGTACCCCTCTCTACCACACTGGTAGCACATGACCTGGCCACCTGAAGCATTCTTCTGACTGGTACTACCACCATGAGAGAAGTCCATATGTCTCTTCCTCTTGCCAGTAGAAAAAGTACCAGTAACTAGTGCTGAACTGCCGTGGCCCACACCACTAGATTCCTGAAGGTTCCTCTCTATAATCAGTGCCTGGTTTACAATAGCATGTATAGTAGCCAACCTGAAAATGTTCACCAGTGCTCGGATGTCATACCGAAGACCATCCTCGAAGCGCCTGGCCCTTAGCATCTCATCACCCACCAGAACGAGTGCAAAACGCTGAAGCTCGGTGAAACGATCAGAATAGTCCATCACCAACATAGCGCCCTACTACAGATTCATGAACTCTCAGGCTCTGTCTTCCCTCAGCATCTCGGGAAAGAAGAAGTCAGAGAAGACTACCTGAAAATCTTCCCACGCCGTGTCTCTGTGATGCTCTGACTAGGTGGCAAGATCCCACCACCTCTTGGCGGAATCATGTAGCATGTATGTTGCGAGCTTGACCAACCACCCTAGAGGCATCTCAAAATGCTCAAAAATAGTCTACATCGATACAAGCCAAGACTCTGCAGCCTGTGGTCTTCCATCCCCCAAAAACATAGGTGGATGCTGCTGTTGGAAGATTTGTGTCAACTCGGCCATAGATGTGGCAGCCTGCAGTGCTCCCTGAAAGGTATGCATGAACCGCATCAAGCCTTCACAGAACTGTGCCTCCACACCTATGTCCGGTATAGCAGCTGGTGCCACATCTGGCTCTACTGGAGGATCAACTGGTAGTCCATGGCCCACCATTTTTGGAGTATACTCTTTGTCGCTCTCCTGGCGAACAACGTGTGGTCGTCTAGGCGGCATGACACTACAAGGTCAAAACATGCTAGAGAACAAGATTATCAAGACCAAAAACAAAGAAACCCAAAAGGAAATAGGAGGAAGAAGGCATTCAAAAAGTGAAAACAAGACTACACAACGTGTATACTAACTACACGACATGTACTTGACATCCCTTCCCCTGCCCGGGTCCTTCTGCACGGCTAAGCCACACGTATCCTGTTTGAACAAAACTACATGGTGTGTATATCATCTACACAGCGTGTATGGTGTTATTTTCCAACTGCCTGTGTCGCTTGTGACACAGTCGAATACTCGACTTGACACTACATGGTGTTTTACACACGCACACGGCGTGTACACCACCTCATTTTCAAGTCACATGGCTAACTCCACATGGTCTGTCCTCAGACAAGACTACACGGCGTGTCCCTCGGGTCCATGGAACATACTAGATGAGCTCCACCGACCCGTGTTGTTAGTTACATAGTCGAGTGCACGGATCAACCTACATAGCGTGTTCTATATACACATGACATGTACACGAGAGGATATCACGGACCTGTGTTGTTAGTTACAGGGTCGGGTCCCCAGGTTACACTACACACTGTGTTCTTTATTGACACGACATGTTGATGAAATGCTTACACCGGCCCATGTTTTTTAGTTACAAGGCTAGGTTTCTGGGTCAACACTACACGGTGTGTACATCTGGTACACGACGTGTTTTCCCCAATCTCTTCCCTTAACCATGTCGCCGCCCGCACGGTTTGTGACACGGGTAGAGACTACACGCCGTGTAATTAAGGTACATGGAACGTACTTAAAAAGATTATTTTTCTTCCCAAATAGAAGAACATACATGGTGTGTCTACAGTAATACACAGCATGTATACTAGGTTCTCTGGACAGTATGCCTTAGAAACTTCCCCTGAACCCAGAAAACATTGCAAAACAACACATAAGTGCCAAATTCCGATCCGTGAGGGCCCATACTACCCACGAATCAAAGTTTGGCATCTTATCTATGTTATGAAATACAGTAAACACCCAACGATCCACCAAATTCCGGTCAATGAGGGATCATACTCCCCAAACACCAAAGTTTGGAATCCATTCTATAAATAGGCTCATACAAAAATACCCTATCACATAGCTGGTATTTATCAAGCATCTCTCACAACAACATTCTTTACTAGCACAATAACTGTCACAATAACATGAAATTTCTAATACACCTACATGGCATGGAACTATGCATGGCATGTGATTTCTAGCATGTTCCTAAATGATGCATGAGATGGCATACCCTCATCTCATCGGGTTGCAACTAAATAGATCCCAAGGATAAAATATAACAGCACAATCCCAAGTGCATCACCCAACGGTGAAAATCAATTCAATCGTAAATTGAAAAATCGGTAAAATTGCAATACGAGGTAAATTGGCTTTTCCCTGTACACAGATTAGCTATTCCCAGGCATAGGTTATTACCAACTACCATTCCGACCTATCCCTGAATAAGGCTCCAAATAGTAATTCAAAGAAAATAACTCCTCTGATAACACTTTGTAACATCCCGAACCTGGGTACCACTCCATGGGTGCCCCGAAACTGGTTCACCAAGTGACCTCAAGAACATTTCCCCAAACGCTAGAGGCTGACGACTAGCAGCGAGGGCCTAGGTCTGATAGTGGGGAAACTATACCCTCATTCCTCAAATTGAAGCTCAGCAGAATATAAATAAACATACAGCAACAACGGAATCAGTAAACCATACACAACTGGGATAAACAACTTCAGTAGATATAACCAACTAGTATATAAAACGATGCAACATGCCACAATTCTATGAAAATATCTAGAACATGTTACACAGCAGTATAATATAATACAGAGTACTAGTACAGAAATCAAAATAGAACAGACAGTGGCATCGCGAGCCAGTGCTCGGTCTCATGCTCTCCTACACCTCAGAAGAAATCAAACAGCTGTATAAGGACATTTTCTATTATCTACACCTGTAGAAACATAATCTTTTTGGGCCGAAAAGCATGACCCAAACAGGGTGTGAGAAATATATCTCAGTAGGCACCCACCAAAGGCCCGTGCTCAACTGTGTGTAAAACTTCCAACAATAGTGTGCAGTAGTAGAATGCAATAAAGTAAGTAGTACTAAAAAGTAACTAACTTAACCAATTATATTTCCATTTTAATTTCCATTTAATCATTTAATTTTAAATATCACTATAGTGAATATTCTAAGTAAACAACTAATTTCCTCAGACACGTGAACTCCAACCCTTGGGTAAAGAGTATCCAAACCAAGAATCTGCACACAGGCACACGGTATTTTCCCACAGGCATAAGAAGTGTCACCCATAGGCACCGAATCAACTTCCCACAGGCACGTAAGATGTTTCCCATAGGATAAGTAATACACTTCCCAGAGGCTAATCATAACACTGCCCTCATGATAACAGGTAACCGGGCCAATCCCAACATGTAAACAAGCGGTAAAAAAGAAATTACTCTCAAGGCAATTTATAAAATATTTACTTTAAAGGCATATCCTTGGGTATTTTGGCCAAACGGCTAAATAGAGGAACACACCCCGGGGGTGGTCTCAGATCCAAGCATTGATCCCAGAAAACATTTTTATAATTTTTATTAATCACCTATAAAATTCTAAGTATTAAAATTAGCCACGGCCTCAGCCTCACGACACCCCAAACATGGGTTCGTAGCTCAAAAACACACATAACGCATGAAAGTTGGAAAATAAACACCAAGCCACCTACCTTAAACGCCAACGAAAGTTATATGTGAACGTTGATTGCAGAAACGCCCTAGAACGGTATATATCTGATGAAGAAGAAAACCCATTCATACGTAAAAAAATTTTCCTTAAGAAAGAATTGGTAAGAACAGCTTAAGGAGAGCAGAGGGCTTACCCGTGCGGTTCTAATGAGATTGTCCGAGGTGGAAACGGATTCCAGACAAACACTCGGCAGATCTTCAAAGGTTCTATTTCCCCTCCCGTTCCATCCTCCGGTTCTAAGCCTTCCCTGTGAACAGGGGAGGCTATTTCCCATTTTAAGCGAAGAAAAAAAAGTACACGTCATGTACTTCCAAGTACACGGTGTTTACTTCCTTCATTTAACTGTTCCTCTGGGGACACCGCCTCACTATTCATCCATTGACCTGAGTACACAACATGTACTCCTGACTACAAGGCGTGTACTGTCGCCGAGCTGGCGGATGCTCCACCACCTCACTGTTTTGGCCTGCCGACTAACTACACGGCGTTTAAAGTACCACTACACGATCTGTATTTTGTTTATACACCCTTTATCCCCGGCATGGCCACATGCCCCGTGTACCCATCCCACACGGCCAAAAGTACACAGCGTGTGGATAAAGTACACGGCTTGTACTTTCCAAAATTTAGGATTTTCCCCCATTTTACATATTTTCTCAAAAACACATAATAAAAAGAGAAAATAAGAAACCCATACCTCAAAATAAGAACCGGTTTCTTACAACTTTTTGGGTAATTTGTTGAGGTGGTTTGTACCCATGATTTGGATGATTTTTGGGCTGAAAATATATCTATGTTTTGGGAATTTATATCCCATGTACTTTTCCTATCATTCCTCTTAGGTTTCCCCCTTATACCCCCCTGATTTTGGAGGCAAAACATCACATTATGGGTGGCTAGAATGGTCGCATGGTTTGGCCGCATGGTTTACTAAACCGTGCAACCAAACCATTCAATGTGTCTAGGTCATTAAAAATATTTTTGAAATTACAATTTTCCCTCCTAGAAATAAACCTAATCTACCCCATTCTTCCCCCATTTGACCCTAGAAACCAAGGGAGGCCTCTAATCTCTCTAAAGCTCATATGGAACCCATCTATGATGGGGTTATGGTGGGAAAACTTCAATATTTCTTCATGTAAGTGTTTCTCTCTTTATTTCCTTCCTTATCATTAGGGTTTCCTCCCTCTTTTATGATGTTCTAAAATGTTCATAAGTTAGGTTTAGTACCTACGGTTTCATTTGGTGTCTTTTGGTCAAATGTTGTGGTGTAAGGCTGGATTTATCTTCTTTGTGGTGCGAAGGTGGTGTGGTTGAAGTTCCGCATCAATATTTGGGGGTTTTGAATCAAAAGGTAGGTGGTTCTATGTGTAAGAATCCTAATATGAGTTAGCTTTGATTCATTTATATTTTTATCATTTTCTTATTACATTATGTTTGTTTTGGGAACCATTTTTGGTAGTGTTGATTAAGCGTTTAATTTAAAATTTGAATTTTTTTTGAAAATGTCTGTTTTCATCTGAATCTTTTGTGGTATTATTGGAGGTACTTTTATAGCACTTGAGAATTGTTTAATAAATGTTTCTATGGATTAAAACTCTATTTTTATGGGTATTGGTGTTATTTTTCCCTTGAAAGAGGGTTTTGAAATGGGTTTTGTTTGAAAGACGAGGTTATAACCCTTGGGTATGTTTTATAAAAATTGAAAATGATTTAGTGAATTAAATAATGGAAAAATGATGTACATGTAATGTTTTGGTGATTTTATTCAATTAAGATGGGTTTTTGAAAGTTAAATAGGTGATTTAAGATGTCAAACATTTTTAGAATGTTTTATAAATTGCTGAAGTGTTTTATTAAATTGTGATGTGGGTGCAAAAAATGTTTTTGGGTTGTTTTGTGTGAGTTTGATGATAAAAATAATTTGAAGGTGAAAAGGGTATTATGTGAAATTTTTGTGGTATTTTATGTGATTTGGACCATCTTTTAAAGGTTTTATAAAAAAATGAAAGGATTTTTTGAAGTGTTAAAGATATTTTAAAAGTGTTGAGGGCTATTTTGGTGTGAGTATGATTTAAAAATGCATTTGAATGAAAAAGTGGATTATGTTACTTATGTTATATACATGTTGATGTGGAAGTGGAATTTTCATGTTAAAATTATATTTCATGTCTTGTTGAAATTGTTTTAGCACAAGAAGAAAACTCGGGTATCTAGGTGGGTGGACGTGTATTAGTATGCTAGTGATCACGTGGGGTTTGGGCTCAGTTTCACGTAACAATATTAACGATGATGAAACTAACTAAATTATGATGATGATGATGATGATGGGGGACCACTAAGTTATGGTATGATCCCAACTAGTGGATTTTGTGTACGAGAATGAATATTGGGATGTTTACTCTCACTAAGATATGAGGTACCTAGGACCCACAACGAGCTAGTGCCTAGGGGTTATTTTCCCATTGCTTGTTCTCAATAGTTACTTTGTACTTACCATCATCATATGATATGGTTGGATTGAAAATTTAGTACTGTTGTCATTGTTTTTTAAAAGTATTGATTCTTTAAAATAGCCTAATTGAAAACTATTTTTATTTAAAGCTGCATCTTTTTAGAAAATTGTTACTAGCATTTCATGTTATGAAAACTGGCATGCTTTTTGTCTTTGAATGTTTATCACATGAAATGTCTTAGTTGTGGTTTCCTACTAGGATTTGTCTCAAACCCTAATAAAACCTTTGGGTTTAAGTAGACTTTGTTATTTTTGTTGCAGGTTTGGGTACAACTTCTTGTGCCAATGGTTCAGGTTTTTAGTGGTCCTTCATGATACAGTGTTGTGGAGATGGCTTGAGGGTGGTGCATTTTTTCATGTGGAGGTTCTTGGAATTTTATTTGGGTTTTTTTCCCTTTTTTCGTCATTGAGTATTTTTTATGTTGTTTAATTCAATTCTGAAATTTTTTAAAAGATTGTTTTATTTTTTAAAAAAATCCAGATTTGTTTTATTGGAATCATTAGTTATTTTATGTTTATAAACTTGGGTAAATCATTACCAATTTTCATTTTATGATACCCGAGCACTTGTTCCAGCCCGTGGGTATTGGGAACACCCTTCGAGCCTTATTGCATGCTGAGTTTGGTTCCAGTTTTGATGGTGATTAGATTCGGTTCGTGACAAAATGGTATCAAAGGGGGTTCAGGTTCACTCTTTGGGTCATGTTATTTGGAGAAGAGTCGGGATAGTCTGGAGCTAGGATTGTCGAGACTTGACTTTCTGGTTATGGGTAGTGTGCCTAGCCAGCACATCGCATGATGGGATTTATGTTTCCAGGTGATTAGCCAATAAAAATACATATGTTAATTACATTCTAATGGTATTAGATGTTCATTTTTGATCTTATGGGACTGAGTTAGTGAATTTTAATTTTGAACATCCATTCTCATCATTTGTGCACTTCATGCCTAATGTACACCAATTTAGGCCCAATGATTCATCTGATTTAAGGAATGTAATTATCCATATTTTAATTTGATATTTTGGTAAATTTATATACACTTCAATATGAACATTTTTTATTCAGGGATCAATGTAGGATTAATAAAGGAAGATGGGGATATTTGGCGATGAATGAAAACAATTCTAGAGAAGGAAGATTGGACACCATCCCACTGATAAGAATGTGGGGACCAACATACAGGCCCAATGAAGCCCAAATTTTGTGGTATGATAGAAGAAATATATAGAAATAAATAATTTTTCAGGATACAATGATAATTCGGAATTCATGGTGGTTGTTAAGGCGGCCCAATTTGGACATAAAATTCTGGGCCAGAATATGAGTCCCAGAAAAACATCCCACTATTTTAAACATATCTCGTAAAAAAAAAACTATTTTGGGCTGAAACTTTACAGAATTATAGGAGACATCTAGAGAATCATTTTATTGTTCTATTTACTACTTCAATTTGGTCATATAGAAGGACTTCTAGGCGCCTCTGTTCAGTGGAATCAAGATGGATGCCACCTTGGGTCAAGGGTGGAAAAGTCTACTCTCTCTTAAATTTCCACCCACCTAGGCCCACCACCATTATTTGAGGTGACTTCCACTATTGTAGGCTCGAACCAAGGTATAAAAATTGTCTATTTAAGGAAGTGGTGGTAGAGTATTTGATCATATTTTTAGCTTTCTTTCATTGTAATGTTATGCTGCGATTTTGTTGATTCAAGTTTTTCATTCACATGTAAGTTGTTTTAATTCATCCTAGTTTCTTAATACAAGTTCTTATTCTACAAATATTATATTCTTATACATCTCACTTTCATAATTTTGCCTCAAGGTGTGAATTTATTCACACCAAATCTTGTGAAATTATTCACACAATGGTAGATTGATCATTTTCTTTTTATTGGTTTCTTTACTTCTTCAATTCCTCCCTCTTGAGTCAACTTCCCGCTTCCATTGATACCATAACAACAATGGAGGGCTAACCAACTTATGGGTTGATCCAAGGGAGTATTAAGGTGCTGTATTGGATGTTATTTATCACCCCATTAATGTATAATCACTTCTTTTAATTGATAATTTTTTTTGAAGATCTCTAAACTCCTTTATCCTTGATGAATTTAAGGCCACACACTTCAAGAGCTAATACAAACCTTTATCTTGAAGTGCTCAAAACATTGATCCTTCAAGTGTCTAGGTGATTAATTCTAATTTTTTAGTTATTAGACTAGTAAGTGATGATGTTGTTTGATCTTCTTAAATGAAGCCATATCAAATATAAGAAATTTAAATCATTAAAAAAGGAATTCATCCAATCCACCCCAAGCGATATCCTAGGATCAACTCATTGTCTTAATTTAAATTAACTTACATCTATTATTGATACCTTAACCCCATCTAAAATCAACCCAATTTGGCCACTTCATATCCAAAAACAAACCATAGAATGTATATGTCTGTAGGTCACTTCTTAGGTCTCTGAGGATTTGACATCCCAAGCTAAACTACAAGGATTGTTCTACCTTCATATCTTGGGTAAATTTGAGCATGAATCAAATTTTAGGGCCGTTTACAGGGTCCCACGTAAGTAATCTAAACACAGATTCTATTCACCCTCATTTCTTCTTTTCTCACCCAAGATCTCTTCTCTTTTCCCTTTCTCATTTTTTTTCTTTTGGTGCATGTCCGCCTACACACGTGATTAATCAAACCATCTAGTTAGGGTGGATAGTCCTAGGTTTGGGGAGTCAAGTACACCAAGGCAACTCTTTACATTATATCATAATCCTCCTAATATCCCAGAGTAAAAAATTAAGCCCATTTCAATTGAAGTTCTTCAATGAAACCAACTCATAAACCCGGGTGGGAACCAAAATGGAAACCCGAATGAGGCAGCCCCAAACTTGGGGAATGTAGTTGATCAAAAAATGAGTGACTACCTCACACCTGCCTAGACTAATGACCCATTATGCAATAGACACAACTCCCTAGGATATTCCAACTAAATCTTTAAACCCCATGTTATAAACCACCTTCCCACATTCTATGGAATTGAGTTCGAGATGCCCTACCTTCACATTAAGGAGTTCAATGACATTGTTGAAACCATGTGTCCCCCACATCAACTAGAATCAGCTAAGATTGGGCTATTTCCTTTTTATTTAAAGGATCGAGCTAAAATTTGGATAACTAATTTGAGACCATCATCCATCAACTCATGGGACCAAATATAAAGATAATTCTACAAAAAATACTTTCCCCACCACAAAACAATTTCACTTAAAAAGAGCATCAAAAACTTTTTTGAAAAAGAGGGAGAGTCATTCTCTGAAACATGGGAGAGGTTCAAAGACACTATAAACATGGTTCCACACCATGGTTTTTTTATTCCTGAACAAGTGAGAATTTTATATGAAGGGTTTGGTCTGGGGAACAAACAATTCATTGATATGATGTGTAATATAACCTTTAAAAACAAATCCTCAAATGATGCTTATGAATATATGGAAATCCTTGCTGAACAAAACAAAACATGGTGAAATTCACCTTATTCTGAAAAGCCACAAATAACTACTAGAATTCATACACTTAGAGAAGAAGAAAGCCTTAGGGAAAAACATATTGCACTCTCTAGGAAGGTTGAAGAGATAGACCTTAGGAAAGTCTATGAAATCTAAACTGTACACCCTATTTTCACAATTTGTGACAAACATGACCATAAGATAGAAAACTGCCCAACCATTCCTTCCATAAAGGATGTTCTTTTAGGGGAACCCCTAGAAGAAGTAAATGATTTGAACATTCAAAATCCTCAATACCAAATAAACTTCAACCCAAGGTATAATGACCACCCAGGCTTCCGTTGGAAAGATAACCAACAACCTATCTAACCACAGGGACAAAATCCTTACCCCCATCAAAACTACCAAACCCCTAACCAGTTACAAACTAAACCTATCCAATAACAACATCCACTAGTCCATTTTCAATAAATCATCCCAGATCCAAAATATCCCCCTGGGATAAACCAATCATCTCAAGCACCAACCCAAACTATTCCGCAAAGCATACTAGAACAACTATGAAAACAAATGGAAAGGATGAAGTCAGAAGTATCTTCCCTAAAACAAGAACTTCAAACCATTAAAACTGGAAAGGCACCCATGCCTACTTAGGCGGTACCATCCTCAACTTCACGGGGAGAGTCTAGTTGAACTCAAACAACTCATGAACATCTAAAGGTTGTGACTATTTTAAGAAGTGGGAAATCAATTGAGAAACCAGAAGAACTAATTTAGAACCCATCTAAAGATTCAAACATGGGATGAAAACTCAAATGAACCAAATGATCAGACTGAAAAACATGATAACATTGTCAAATAAATAACTCTTCAACAGACAACCCTACAACCTACACCATTTCCTCAACACATGAGGGGGAAAACCAAGCCTGAATTGAGTGAAACATTATAAGAAATCTTCTCATAAGTCAAGTTGAACATTCCCCTTCTCGATGCAATCCAAACCATACCTGCCTACTCAAATTACCCCAAGGACTTGTGCACTTTTAAAAGAAAAGTTTCACATAAAAACAAAGTCCTTTTGGCTGCTAATGTGAGTACCACCATTCAAAGGACCATTCCTCCTAAGTTGAAAGACTCGGGTTTCCCTTACATCAATGTTGAACTAGGAGAGAGTAAAGTTGTCAAGGCCTTGTGTGACCTAGGTTCTAGTTTCAATCTCATTCCCTATGCTGTGTACTGCCAGTTTGGCCTAGAAGAACTCCAACCCATATCTTTCACACTTCAACTTGTTGATCGTAGCATTAGGGTTCCAAAGGGGATTTTAAAGGATATTTTGGTAAAGGTTTAAAACTTCATCTACCCTACTGACTTCATTGTCCTTGACAACCATCCAAAGATAGTAAATAAGGAACAAACCCCAATCATCCTTGGTCGTCCTTTCCTTGCAAAAATCAACTCTGTTATTTGAGTTCGAAATGAGAGCATGACCATCACCTTTGGAAACATGAGTCTAGACTTGAACATCTTTAATGCAGGTTCACAAATAGGAGATAACGAGGAAATCCATGAAGTAAACATGATAGGAAGCATTGATAATGAATCCAAAGAACATCAAGGAATATTTGATGGATTTTTATGTCGGGATGAGATTGATTTCCTTTGTTCACATGAAGGAATTTTATCTCCTTGGCTTGAATTATTTTCAAATTTCTCTTATAATGAAGTCTTAGGTCCAACAATCAGTGAAACCTTTCAGGAAACCACTTTCATGGAGACCACTCCAACTTCCTTCCCTAAACCTAATCAAGCCAATCTAGTAGATGAACCTTCTACATGTGGGGAATCAATCCTATCTAAAACTCTAGGAAACATTATTGATCTTCATCCAATGTCCCAATCTTCTGCTGAAATTGTGAACCAACCTGATCTTGAATTGAAGGAACTTCCCACTGCACTCAAGTATTTCTTCTTAGAGGATAATCAAACACATCCTATTATCATTTCTTATTTTCTTGAATCCCATCATGAGAGGATTATTCTAGATGTCCTTAAGAAACATAATAAAACCATTGGTTGGACTCTATCTGATATTCAAGGGATTAGCCCACTTATCGGGAGTCATAGGATTGTTCTAAAATCTGATTCAAATCCATGTCATCAACCTCAACGGTGAATCAATCCTAATATCATAGAGTTTGTAAGGAAGGAACGTATGAAATTGTTAAAAGATTGTATCATATATCCCATAGCTGAGAGTGAGTGGGTCAGCCCAATCCAAGTGGTTCCCAAGAATGCAGGAATTATAGTGATAACCAATAAGGATGAAGAGATTCTTATAACTAGGGTGATTAGTGGATGGAGGGTATCCATTAACTATAGAGAGATAAAATAATTCACCATGAAAGACCATTTCCCCTTACCATTCATTGACTAAGTCTTTGAGAGAGTAGAAGGTCATGACTTCTACTGTTTCTTAGATGGGTACTCAGGGTATAATAAAATTGAGTTCTCCCTTGAGGATCAAGGGAAGACTACATTCACATGTCCATTAGAAACCTTTTCCTTCAAATGCATGCCCTTCAGGTTATGCAATTCCCCTGGAACATTCCAGCGGTGCATGATGGGAATATTCTCAGACATGGTAGGGGATTTTCTTGAGGTCTTCATGGATGACTTCTCTATGTTTGGGGATATATTTTAAGGATGTCTGAGAAATGTGGAGAGAGTCTTTTCAAGATGTGAAGAAAAGAATCAGGACCTAAACTAGGAAAACTGCCATTTCATGGTTAAAGAGGGACTAGTTTTAGGCCATCTAGTCTCGAGTAGGGGGATTGAAGTTGATAAAGAAAAGGTTGACATCATTCGTCACCTTACATCACCTAAAATTGTCAAGGAAGTGAGGTCTTTCTTAGTACATGATGATTTCTATAGAAGATTCATCAAGGACTTTAGTTTAACCTCTCTTCCCTTTTGTGCTCTCCTAGTAAAGGATGCTCCATTTTTTGGATAGAATGTTGTGTGGGTTCATTCTCCATGCTCAAATATTCTCTCACCTCTCCTACCATTATGAAATCTCCAAATTGGAACATTTCTTTTGAACTTATGTGTGATGCCAGTGACTTTTTTGTAGGATCTCTGTTAGGATAACATTGTGATAAAACTCCTTATGTCATTGCTTATGCAAGGAAATCCTTAAATGATGCCCAAATAAACTACACCACCATTGAAAAAGAGTTACATTCTATTGTGTTTTCCTTAGAGAAGTTTAGGTCCTACCTCTTAGGATCCCCCATCACTATGTTCACTAACCATTCTGCACTAAAATACCTCTTCCAAAAAAAAGATGCTAAGACTAGACTGATTAGGTGGGTCCTTCTGTTACAATAATTTGACCCACAATCAAGGATAAAAAGGGCATTGAAAAAATTGTAGTTGATCACCATTCTAGGATGGAATTCATAGACAACTCAAATCACCTTTCTATGTCTGATTCATTTTTTGATGAACACCTATACTATGTGAGTGACTGCCCTTGGATTGCCGACATAGCCAATTTCTTAGTTACAAGAGTCATTCCAAAATTCTTAGGGACTCAATATTGAAGGAAATTGTTTTATGATGTTAGACACTATGTTTTTGATGATCCATACCTCTATAAGTTATGACCTAACCAACTGATTAGGAGGCGTGTCCTAGAACCTGAACAAGAGTCCATCCTTAAATTTTGTCATAGTGAGGCATGTGGAGGTCACTTTTCCTCTAAGAAAACTTCTTATAAGGTTCTTCAATGTGGTCTATTCTGGCCCACTCTTTCAAGGGACTCCTACACATTTCGTCAAGTTTTTCCTACGTGTCAACAAGTTGGGTCAATCACTAAAAAGAATCAAATGCCACTCACTCCCATCTTAGTGATTGAAATCTTTGACTGCTGGGTAATGTATTTCATGGGTCTCATCCCAAACTCTACGGGATACCTCTACATCTTCTTAGCTATTGATTATGTCTCAAAATGGGTTGAATCCATTACCACTAAGTCTAATGACCATCATTTTGTGATCCGATTTCTAAAAGAGCACATATTTTCTCGATTCGGAATTCATAGGGCTATAATCAGTGACCAAGGAACCCGTTTCTGCAACCATCCTTTCTATTCACTCATGTCTAAGTATGGGATTTCTCACAAGGTTTCCACTTCGTACCATCCTCAAACCAATGGTCAAGCTGAGTTAGAAAATAGGGAGATTAATAATATTCTTGAAAAAAATTTCAATACTTCTAGGAATGATTGGTCCGAGAAACTCTTGGATACTCTTTGGGCCTATCAAACCGCATATAAAACCATTTTAGGAATGTCCCCATATATGTTGGTTTATGGTAAATCATGTCATTTTCTAGTGGAGATTGAACATAAGGCATTTTGGGAAATTAATAAAATGAATTATGACCTCTCATTGGCTGAAACAAAAAGGAAATTAGATCTCAATAAACTTGAGGGACTAAGGATAGAGGCTTATGAAAATTCAAGGATCAACAAATCTAGAGTTCAAGCCTACAAATCTAGGAATATCAAAGTCAAAAATTTTGAACCGGGAAAATTCATGCTCTTATATAGTTCAAAACTTCCTTTACACCCAGTAATGTTAAGGTCTAGATGGTTAGGCACATACATAGTGCATAAGGTGTAACCCCATGGGGCTGTAGAAATTAAAGATCCCACCAATGATCAAACCATTAAAGATAATGGTCATAGAGTCAAACCATTAATTGAACCATTCTAAAAAAATTAAGTTGATGAAAACTTATGTGAACCAACCTTAGATGAGTAAAATACTTAAATAATTAAGTGTTTAAGTCGAGCTAGCGACATTAAACCAAAGCGCTGCACGAGAGGCAACTCGTGGTTTTCATCATTGTGAATCATTTTTTTTCAAATAGGATTAATTAATCATTTTGATATTTAAAAAAATAGACTCTTGATATATTCTTATATTATGGGTATGGATGGGTATGAAATGGGAGCACCATATTCATCTGTGTCCCGTGGTGTGATCCTTGAGTAATACCTTACCCAGAAATTTAAAAAGAAGACAATGTATCATATATTTGGTTTATTTTTATGTGTTTGTAGTTTAAAATAAAAATACAAAAAAATATTAATAAAAAAAGGACACATCATAGGTCATGGGTCAAACCCCGTCACAACTGGCGAAGTAGCGGGGAATCGAACCCGAGACCGAAGGGTGATAGGGGCGCGTGCTTACCATTGAACTATGGCTTTTTGTGCTTACTTATTCTATAATATATATATATATATATATATTACTTTATTTATTATATAAATATAAATATATATATAGTTTTTTTTCTTTTTTCTACTAGGGAATTCTTAGAGTGACATCGAGATCAAGGGATTAAAAGGGAGCTGTAAGAATTTCAACTTCAACCACCAGGTGAATTCATTACATGATCCTCATTTTCAATTTCCTTTTTGAACTCGCATTCTCTACCTCTACCCCCTTCTAATTTTTCTTTTCTTTAAACACTGGTAACAATGTTATTTTATGTTGGGGGGAAATAAAATAAAAAAATTCTTTTGTGTCAAAAAAATGGATGATTTTTTTAAAAAAGTGTGTAAATGGAAGGAAAAATTCCTTTAACTTTTAACATGGTAATACACATTTAAAACATTAAAACTGAACATTAAATAGTTTTGCATGCCCCGATTCTAATTTTAATCCTTGTATAATTTCAGGAGCATAGATTTTGGAAAGTGTTGTTGTCCAATGTGATATTTCAATGCTTATATTTTCATACAAATAAAAAAAAGATCACAATGCACGTCCTTTGGATAGTGGGGTATTATTTTGAGTTCATGGGGTCCCCAAAATAAATATCAGAGGTTCGGTGATCATTTTAGTTTTAATATGATTATTCAATAAAAAAAATTAAAAAAATAATAAATTTTTGCGTAGAGAAATGAATTACCTAATGTGTGACTTTCAGCACTTGGCGATCATGACTCCATAGTTTTCTGGCCCAGAGTTAGTAATTTTATCTCTATTTTTGGTAATTTGAATTTTTTTGACTAATTTAACTTGAGATGATGCCCGAGTATGTGGGATTAACTTGGTACCCTATGGTCTTTGAGCTTGGGAGTCATCGACAAAGTCTCTCTACATGGGTTGACTCTTTTGAGTGCAATTTCAATTACCATGTAAAAATTGCAAAAAAAAAAATAAAAAAATATTAATACTCAACATAATATTGAAATTTTATTCCACCTAGTGCTTATATCACTTCCCTCTTCAATAAAGATGAACTCTCATGTCTAATGCGATGCACAACACATCATCACTCTTAATTGATATTAGATGAAATATGGCGATGAATTTGAACAAAGTGGTAGGCTTAGGATTGGGATCTGCTTATGAAACTATCATGTATTAAAATATTTTTATGGGTTTCATGATTATTTGGTATAAGGGTTTTTGGTGATCATTGTGTATTAAAATGTTTTTGGAAAAGGGAATTTGAATTTCATATAGTTGAGATACATTTTGCTCGGGACTAGAAAATATAACGTTGGGGGTGTGATTATCCAATAAAAATACGTATGTTAATTAAATTTTAATGGTATTAAATGTTCATTTTTAATCTTATGGGCCAGAGTTAGTGAATTTTAATTTTTAACATCCATTATCATGATTCTTGCACTTCATTCCTAATGTACACCAATTTAGGCCCAATGATTCATCTGATTTTTAAGAATGTAATTAACCATATTTTAATTTTCAATTTTGGTAAATTTATCTACACTTAAATATGAACATTTTTCATTCAGGGATCAATATAGAATTAATAAAGTAAGATGGGGATATTTGGCAATGAAAGGAAATAATTCTAGAGAAAACAAATTGGACACCAGCCCACTGATGAGAATGTGGGGCCCAACATACAGGCCCAATGAAGCCCAAATTTAATTTGATTATATAATAAATATAAATTAACAAATAATTTTTCAAGATAAAATTCTAATTCTTCCTTCATGGTGGATATTAAGGCGGCCAAATTTAGAGATAAAATTCTGGGCCAGAATATGAGGCCCAGAAAAACATCCCACTATTTTACACATATCTCGTAAACCATAAACTATTTTAAGCTGAAACTTTACAAAAGGATATAGGAAATCTGGATCTTCATTTAATTCTTCTATGTCCCACTCCAATTAGGCCATCTATAAGGACTTCCAGGCGCCTTCATTCGGTAGAAGCAAGCTGGATTCCACCTCAGGTCATGGGTGGAAAAGTCTACTCTCTCTTAACATTCCACCCACCTAGGCCCACCACCATTAATTGAGGTGACTTAAAATATTTTAGGCTCGACCCAAGGTTTCAAAAATGCCTATTTAAGGCAGTTCTGGTAGAGGAGTTGATCATCTTTTGATCTTTCAATCATTGTAATGTTATGCTGCGATTTTGTTGTCTCGAGTTTATCTTTCACATGTAAGTTGTTTTAATTCCTCCTAGTTTATTAATAAAAGTTTTTCTTATACTATTATTCTATTCTTCTCCATCATTCTTTTATATCTTTTCCTCAAGGTTTGAATTTATTCACACCAACCCTTGTAAAATTATTCACAGAATAGTGGAGTGATCATTTTCTTTTTATTGTTTTCATTACTTCCTCAATTCCTCCCTCATGAGTCTATTTACCACTTCCATTGAAACCATAGAATCAATGGAGGGTTAAGCCACTTATGGGTTGATAAAAGGGAGTATAAAGGGGTTGGATTAGATGTTATTTATCACCCCATTAATGTATAATCACTTCTTTTAATTGAGAATTTTGTTTGAAGATCCATAAACTTCTTTATCCTTGTTGAATTTATGGTCACACACTTCAAGTGCTAATACGAACCTTTACCTTGAAGTGCTCAAAACATTGATCCTTAAATTATATAGGTTATTATTACTAAATGGTGAAGTTATTAAACTAATAATTGATGATGTTATTTGATCTTCTTAAATGAACCCATCTCAAATATAAGAAATTGAAATCATTAAAAAAGGAATTCATCCAATCCACCACAAGTGATAGCCTAAGATCAAATAATTATATTAATTTGAATTAACATAAATCTATTATTGATACCTTAAACCTATCTAAAATAATCCCATGTTGGCAACTTAATAGCCAAAAAAATCTATAGAATATGTGTGTCTGTAGGTTACTTCTTATGTCTCTGAGGATTTGACATCCCAAGCTAAACTACAAGGACCGTTATACCTTCATCTCTTGGGTAAATTTGAGCGTGAATCACCAGGGTAAGTTAGGATTCATCTAATACCTTTTTTTTCTTAGTTTGATGATGATATGGGGAAATGAAATGTGAGTTGGGTTAATGGTCTCAGTGAGATTGCAGGGCCAGACAAGCCATGTAAATCCAGGGATATTACCCTAAAACACTATTTATGACGATGAAGTAATTGGCATGTGGCCTCCAACCATATTTCCATGTCACCCACTGAAACTAGTTTCCTCTCACATTATCTTGTGTCCTTTAGTTTTGAAATCATGGAAGTTCGATTTTAAAGAAAAAATGACATGGTTTTAAGAAGCGTAATGTTTTTGCGAAATGATTTTATAATAAAGAGTGAATGGTTTGATTTTTTAAATGGAAGAACATAATTTTAAAAGATGTTTTGAAATGGAAAATGGTGTGTTTACACCTCTTTTGAAAGAAATAACAATATTAAAGTTGGTTTTGAAAAAGTGTTTCCAATAGAGTTCTCTAAACTATTGAAAGGTGTTTTAATGGGATGAGATGTTTTGAAATTGATATAAATGACTTGAAAGTGAGTTATTATTTGAATGGTTGTTCCTTTCTGAAAAGTTTTATAAGTTGTAAATTGGGTTTGACTTTGTGGTTAGCGGTCGTGAGAAAAAGTAAGTATTGGTTGACTATTTTGGTTTTGAAAAGTGGAAAGAATTTTTTTTAACCTTTGGTACTTCCATGGGAGACCAAATGCATGGGGTTATATGGGATGATGGATGGTTAATGGAACAACCGGATGAGTGTCGGGATAGATATGAAGAGGGTTCCTGATGTGGCATTGAAACATGCATGTGTAAGGCCCATGGGGTACCATTGGTGGATACACTAACCGTTGAACCATTTATTTTAAAAGAGATGATTATAAAGAAAAACATGATGTCTTGTTGACTAGTTTGGGATGGTGTGTCTTATGTGTTTTTGGAAATTTTGTCTTTGTGATATGTTTTGAGTCCAAGAACCCCTCTTGTTTGAACGGTGTTTTGGGGTTTTTTTTCTTTGGTCAGTTGGGTTGAAGGGCTGGTTAGTGGTATCTTCTGAGAAATGTTTCAGGATGCCTTCATGGTGGTTCCCCTCATGTGTTTGGATTTATTTGTGATATTTCTTGACCAATGTACAAGGTTGGTTGGGTCCTTAGGTTCTATCGTTGGATAAGTTACGCCCCCATTAAGGTTTAGTGCACAACTGAAGTGCAACCTGGATTCTTTCACCATTAGAATATCCTCCAGTTGATCAATATAAGGAATATTTTCTTGAGATTTATAGATTGGATCTACACCCTTTTCTTTCCCAGTTTTGTGGATCCTCTTGTAGTGGGAGAGTGATCGTGGAAGGTTGAAAGAGACCTTAGTTTCTTAAGTTACCTGATTAGTTGAAGGTGGAAGTGGTTTGGGGTTGTTAGTGTGGATGAGTATCTGAATGGTGTTTAAGAGGGCCTCTAGGTCCTTTGTAGTATCTTTGAAGTAAGGGTTTATGGTAAACCACTGGTGTGGGAAATATGATCATGAGAGGCTGTTATGGCCACTTTCTAGAATTGTGTGATATTTGGGGATATTTCATAAGGTTTGTCTCCATACATTTTTTCTATCAGTTGAAATGGTCATGTTTAGTGATTCCTTGTGATGTCATGTGCTCTTTTGACTGTAAATGTGAAGGTAGTTCAATCCTTTGAGAGTCTTTATTATGTTAGGAGTATGTCTTCCATATAAAAACAACAAAATCCTCTGTTTTAAAGGAATGTGTTTATATGTGTTTTTTCCTTCAGTTGTTTCTCAACCGAAAAAAGGGGTGATGTGTATTCATCTTTTAATCCTTTGTTTCAGTGAAATTTTGGGTTAAGTTAAAGTGAGTTTTGGAGTGTGTTATGTCTTGGTAAACCAATAGGGGATTGTGGTGTAGTTTTCTGTATCATCGAAAGAAGAAGTCCCATTCAGGGGTTTCCAAAACCTAACTTCAAGGACGAAGATGCTTCAACCCTTTGAGCTCCATCCATAGGTCCCAGAGAGAATTTGGCACGTAGTCATGGGAAATCCCAGGGTCGTTCAAACCTTTGTACTAATTTTTATCCTTGGTATGAAAGATGGGAATAATTTAAACCTATCATGTTTCCATCTTTCTTCTATTGTTCCCATTCGATAAAAATATGTGGAGGGCCTCGTGTCCATGTTATCTCCCAATATCATTGCTTTCCCATTTGGTTTCCATTGAGTTTTTGGAGAAAATTTTGAAATTTGGGCAAGGAATATTAAAGCGCATGATTTGCACATGGTTAGTAGTAATTGTGCTCTATCCTAGGAAACTGTGTGATAAGAGACAGTAGTTACCGCATGGCCGTGTGTCGTGGCCCATGTAACTGTGTGAAGTTTCCCCTTTGGACAGAATGCTCTGCACGGTTAGAGCACAGTTTCCCAAACCGTGTGGAAAAACCGTGTGGTCGTGCCAACTATTTAAATTTTGGGGTCTTTTTTTCGGCCCGTGTTGATGGTTGGTTCTTATGGTGGGGATACCCACTATGCATCTCATGTATGTTCTTTTGGAAATTTCTAATGGAAGTACCCTTGTACCCGGGAGTCCGTTTGGGCCTCCCCCTGTTAGTGTCATTAATCTGTCTCGGGAAAATTTAAGTCGTATCTTATGGTGGGGAGCCCATTTGTGTCGCCCTATACTAGTAACTCAGATTTTTTCCTTGGTCTTGTCTTGGTGGTAGGTATTCTCGTTCAGAGCTATCTAGATACCAACATCTTCCCTGGGTAAACATTGGGATTGGAGGGCACCAAACAGTTTAGTTAAAGTATGTTAAGAGTAACCATGTTCGATGTTGTTGTTCATTTGGTAATGTTCCTTGAGTCTTGTTCATATAGTGTTTGAGGAGTTTTATTTTGGGATAAGTGTAAATGTTCTTGACTGTTTCATGTAAGTGATGTAAGTTTTGGTTTTTGAGTGAATTCCTTCCTTAATTGATCACTGGAGGTGTTTTGGCCTCTGGGGGAGAATCTTTGCAATGGAGTGCATCTTGGTTTCTCATTTGGTTTTGGTTTTTTCTTTGGCCTTTTTGTGGATTTTTGTGGGTGGAAAGCATTATGGTGGGGAGAATTGTCACACCTGGATTTTCGATTCCATGCTTTGTTTCAAACCGTCTTTTAGTTATTATCTTTATCTTGGTTTCTAGGTGTTCTGGGATTATAATTTTGGTGTCTCCTGTGTTCCTGATCTATGACCATAGTCTTGGGGGTATTGTATGGTATTTGGCCACCTCTTTTTTCAATGGTATGGTATGAGGTTTTGGTGTTTTATAGTTGGATTTGTGACAATCCTAGTGGCACCACTTGTGGGGTAAGTTGTTGAGGTGGTTTGTACCCATGAGTTGGATGAGTTTTGGTCTGAAAAGAGTGCTTTTTTAATTTTTCTCCCTATCCTTGGACAATATTTCTCCCTATGTTTCCCCCTTGGACCCCCCTAATTTTGGAAGAAAAAAATCACATTTTGGGTGGCTAGAACATGTCGCACAGTTTAGACACACAGTTTACTAAACCGTGCAGCCAAACCGTGCAAGGTGTCCAGGTTATTAAAAATAATTTTGAAATTCCAATTTTACCTCCTGGAAATAAACCTAATCTACCCCATTCTTCCCGCATTTGACCCCAGAGGTCATGGGAGGCCTCCAAGTTCCCTCATGATCCTATGGAACCAATCTTTTATGGGGTTTTTGGTAGGGGAACTTCAATATTTCTGGAAGTAAGTGTTTCTGTCTTCATTTCCTTCCTTATCCTTAGGGTTTTCCTACCTATTTATTGAATTTATAAAATGTTTATAATTTAGGGTTCATACCTAGGGTTTGATTTGGTGTCTTTTTGGTCAAACCTTGTGGTCTGGGTCTGGATTTATCTTCATTGTGGTGCGGTAGCGGTGTGGTTGAAGTTTCGCACCAAGATTTGGGGGTTTTGACTCAAAAGGTAGGTGGTTCCATGTGTAATCATCCTAAGATGAGTTATCTTTGCTTAATTTATATTTTTAGAATGTTTTTCTTACTTTTTTTTGTGCGGGAACTATTTTTTGTAGTGTTGATTAAGTGTTTAATTTCAAAGTTTCACATTTGTTTGAAAATGTGTGTTTTCATGTGTATATTTTGTGGTATTATTTGAGGTATTTTATAGCACTTGAGAATGGTTTAATAAATGTTTCTAGAGATTCAAATTATATTTTGGATGGGTATTGGTGTGATTTCTTCCTTGAAAGAGGGTTTTGAAATGGGTTTTGTGTGAAAAACATGGTTATACCCCTTGGGTTTGTTTTATGATAATTGAAAATGATTTAGTGTGTTTAAAAAAGTGGGAAATGAAGTACATGTAATGTTTTGGTGATTGTATTCACTTAATATGGGGTTTTTAAAGGTAAAGAGGTGATTTAAGATGTCAAACATTTTTATTATGTTTTATAATTTGTGGAAGTGTTTTATTAAATTGTGATGTGGGTGAGAAACATGTTTGTGGGATGTTTCGTGTGAGTTTGATGATAAAATGAATTTAAAGGTGAAAATGGTATTATGTGAAATGTGTGTGGGATGTTATGTGATTTGTAACTTCTTGGAAAAGTTTTAGAAATTTTTTTTAAAGGATTTTTTGAAGTGTTAAAGATATTTGAAATGTGTTGTGGGCTATTTTTTTGTGAGTATGATTTAAAAATGCATTTGAATGAAAAAGTGGATTATGTGACTTGTGTTATATACATGTTTGTTTTTCAGTTAATGTGTGATGTGAAAGTGGTATTTTAATGTGAAAATTATATTTCATGGCTTGTTGAACTTGTTTGAGCATAGGAGTGAGACCTGGGTACCTAGGTGGGTGGACGTGTCCTAGTATGCTAGTGATCCTGTGGGGTTTGGATTTAGTTTTACGTAGCAAGATTGATGATGAAAACACTAACTAAATAATGATTATGATGATGTTGGTGACCACTAGGTTATGGGTACGATCCCTACTAGTGGCTTGTGTGCACGAGAATAGATATTTTGATGGTTACTCTCACCGAGATACAAGGTACCTGGGACCCATAGCGAGCAAGTTCTTATGGGATATTTTCTCGTTGCTTGTGCTTATTAGTTACTTTGTGCTTACCATCACCATACGATATGGTTGACTAGAAATATCAGTAGTGTGGTAATTATTTTTAAAAGTTATTGATTCTTTAAAATAGCCCACTTGAAAACTATTTTTATTTAAAGTTGCATCTTTTTAGAAAAATTTTACTAGCATTTCATATTATGAAAACTGACATGATTTTCGTATTTTAATTTTTATCACATAGAATCTCTTAGTGGTGGTATCCTACTGGGATTTGGCTCACACCCTAGTTACACCTTTAGATGTAAGTGGATTTGGTTATTTTTTTCAGAGGTTTGGGTATAGCTTCTTGTGCCAATGGCTCTGGTTTTTAGCTGTCCTTCGTGATGTAGTGTTGTGGAGATGGCTTGAGGGAGGTGCCTATTGCCATGTGGAGGTTCTTGGTATGTTTTTTGGGTGTTGTTCCCTTTTTTTAGTCTTTGAGTATTTTTTTAAGTTGTTTAATTCATTTTTGAATTTTTTTAAAAGATTTTTTTGTTGAAAAAAAATCCAGATTTTTTTTATTAGATTCGTTAGTTGGTTTATGTTTATAAACTTGGGTAAATCATTCCAAATTTTTATTTTATGATAATTGGGAACTTGTGCCAGCACATGGGGATCTGGAATGCCCTTCAGGCCTTGTCACGGGCCAGGTTTGGTGTTGGTTTTGATGGAGACCAGATTCAGTTTGTGACATATAGGACTTCACACTCTCTAAGTGATCACGAAAATATGTGTACACACACTTCCTTTAGACATTGTTCATGGAGGACTCATCACCATCCCATCAAGGATGTGACCTGCTACATTTATGTTTTAGAATATTGTATAATCATAGAGTGTGTCCAAATAACTCATAATCTACTTAAGGCTAGCATGTGCACTAATACAATCAATGATGGGAAATTTATTTTACGAATGCTTACAATACAATTAAATCTCATTCCCCAATTCCAAATTACAATTTTCCATTCAGACCCAAAACATTTTTAATCAAAAACATTCATTTTAACAAGATAAAACCACAGGTTTTTTTATCAAAAAAACCATCCATTTTCAAAATTTAACAAATTCCATCAATTCCGTTTCAAAAATTAAATTCAACAATTCAATGAAACCATTTACATCCTTTTACGAACACACCCCAATTCAAGTGAATTGGGGGTTTCCCCAATTTATTTCAAAGACCATTTAAAACCACCCAATTCAATGGAATTGATTTTTAATCAAACCCGATTGAAATAAATTTCAATCAATTGAATTTAAATCAATAACTAAAATAAATCAAGCAATATTAAGGTTAATCAATTTGGTCAAGTGGGATAGAATCACCTACCCTTTTCCCGAAACTCAATGCCTGCAAAGAATCTCGCCAATGAGAAAGAAGGTGCAGATGACATGGAAAAAAACCTAGAAACGAGATCCAATAATAAAGAGTATAGATCCATCAATTTTAAGATTATCTATTAAACCCTGTGGATTATGAGATAAAGAGATGGAGAAAAAAGAGAGAACGCTTACCCTGGAATTCACACTGCCAATAAAACAACGGTAAAATACCGAAAAAAAGGATCTGGAAGGGTTAGAGGACTCCAATATTGCCTATGGAAAGCCTTAGGTCAAGATAAAAGAAAGCGGAGAGGAGGGAAAGTGAGAAGTTTGGTCGGGATTCTTGTATATAACCGACATGCGGTGTATTACATGACCTGTAATCCCATTACATGTCATGGAATAGTTAAAATCCATATCCTCTAGAAAACACATATCTTCGAATAAAAAACTGACATGTAATCAACCAACAATATATAAAGAGTTTTCACATCGTGTAATCTTTCTCAGTGTGAACCCTTCTCAGGGTACGCACTTAGCAACCATTCCATGGTGTGTAACCTGGTTACACAACATGCAACCCTCCTACAACCTGTAGAAATGACTGGTTAGAGCTTATAGTCCAAAAATATGTTGACTTAACCATTATAGGTATCCTCTTAATTAATTTTCAAGCCTACCCAGTTAACAAAAAGGAAACCATGAAAATGTTAAAGACGTATCTATTAGATTTGTAATTGGATGTTATAATTCATTCCATATTCAGTTTCTATTGTACGTATACGACTAATGAGAATCTGATCTCAACCCTTATTTATGTTTCCTATCTCCAAGATTCCATGAAATGTATTATGATTGAAATTTAGGGATATTATAAATTATTTAATTAAATTTTCATTAAAAATACTATGTTGTATTTTTTATTTTCAAATATAATGTCATATTCAAGTGTGTATCTAATTTTCCAATACTATTGAACTATTTGGTCCTTTGGGATGTGATCACTTGTATTTACTACCAATGTAAAAAATTTAAATTGGATCTGGTCTTATAGATTTGAGGTATTTACAGTTGGTATCATGGGAAGTTTAGTAGAAACCCTAAGAACCATATTTTTTGAAAACATAGATTAATAACATAACCCTATGACGAAATTTCAAGATAATTCTTAGTATAGGATACAATCATAATGTTTTGTTATGGTGGATATTATGTGGTTTTTATAGACATAAATATCTATCTAGATACTAAATGTTGATATGGTTTTGGCACAGATTCATCTTGGGGTATTGACACTAAAAAAGAAATGGTCAGGTATAACTCGACCATCATTCTAGTCATGGTAAGGGATCCCTTATTGCACACCTAGTTTAACACTCCCAAGGGATATAATTTGGTTAATTCACATTTTCATTAAAAATGATTATGAAATGTTTGATTATATTTTTATGATTTGAGAATATTTCCAAGGATACAAATTTTATGATTATCATATTAGTTATGCATTAATATTTAATTTATCTTATGTGTTTCACTAGTTTCAAAATTATACATTATGTTTCATAACGTTATTATTTAATATAGTTTATTCCATTGTTTAGAAATTGTTCACAGTGGATGGAATGAAATCTTTATCAATTTATGTAATCCATGCAGGGATTGTAATTTGGGAATGATAAGGATGCTGGAGTTAGAGCTGTAGCTGGAGGTAAAAAAATTATAACAATATTGAGGAAATGGATGTCACTTAGAAAAGATATTTCTTTCTTTGTGGAGTAATGAAAGGGTTAGGGTTATCATGGATGTTTATAATCTCATAAGTGATGGGGATCAATGGTGTTTATTGATTCTATAATAACAAGTATATAAAAAAATAGTGATCATTGAATGAATGTATTTTATGTTGCTTTTCTTGGAAAAATATTTTCCTCAAGAAAAATTGGTAAATAGGGAGAAAAAAATTACGATTTTAAGAAAAATAAGAGGAAAATGTTTCTATGTACGAAGCTAACAATAAAAGGATATCTAGGGATGTTGGAGACTATACATAATTCAAAGAGCAAGATTGATCACTTATTTATTATTATTAATCCAATATTTTGAAGTCAATAGTCTCCCAAATATTCTCTATGAAGGTATATTATCATTTTCTATAAAAACATAAAATAATTCTTCTAAGTATTATACATTTGAAGTAAATAAAGAGAATAAGAGGGTGACATAAAAAAATGGAAAAAATAATTACAAGAATAAAAAAAAGATCCACCTTTGATAGCATAAGATTAATAGAAGCAAGTCAAAAGAACCAGAAATCAATGGAAAAAATATTAACAACTACACAACTCGAAATCTGAATTGAAACCCACACCGACCACTATAGTGAAATCAAGAACCAAAAAACTCAAATTTATTCTCGATCTACAAAATAATTACAAGAATCGAAAACAACTACCGAAACCCCCGCAAGACACCAGATCTTCCCAAATTGATATTCCTTTGTTGAACCTGAGCCTCCTGAAGCTCCCCATCATGCACCGCTCCGAGAACCCTCTGTGGCTGTCGAAGAATCGACTGCCGCTTGAAGTAGAATCGCAGAACCGAGCATTGTTGTCACCCCAATCCCCCCTACTGAAGTTGTTGTTTTCCTGAGCTCTCTCCCCACCCCTATTTTTCTCTCTATCCAAGACGACCACTACCGGCACCTGTTCTTTTGCCGCGCGAACCACCCCTAGCTTCCCCTTTGCCTCTTCGTTTCTACCCCTTCATTTTCTTCTTCTTTTATTTTTTTATATTATATAATATATAATATATAATAATATAATATATAATACTATAAACTATAACTGCTCATGATACCCAGAGACAGGCACGCCACTCATTCCTCATCTTCTTTATTTTCATTGTTTTGTGTTTTCATTTTTTTATGTAAATACCATTATTCTGTCTCTATTTTGTGATGGTAATAAATTTGTTTTTTGGTTCTTCCTTTCTTGTGTTTCATGATCTTGAATATCCATTAATAGAGATCTAATTCACAAGGACAGATTTAGGTTATGATACCCGATGCGACATATAGATTTGAGCATCATCACGATCGTCATTTTCTCTTCATCACATTGAGGAGATCATGAAGGTGAATTAAGGTGTGTGAGATCATGTTCCTTCACTGGTTCGATCTTTTTCTCACTTCTACTTGATCCATTTCTCCCTTCTTCACTTAACTTTCTTGAGTTAGTGGTTAAGTGAGGTTGTGTGATTTTTTATCCTTTGACATTCACTTCGGTTATGAAGAAATTCATGGGTCGAGTGATTTGATTTGGAGATTTATTATCCTTTGGAGAGTGATTTTGTTTTGGAAGCAATTCTGCACATGAGTAAAAAATGTTTTGGGTCAGTGAGGTGTGTGTATTGAGCCATTGAATGTAGACTAAGTGAGGATGAGAGTTATTGATTTAAGTTTTCAAGTAGATATATGACATGGGTTTGAGGGTGGATCAAAAAGGGTTTGGTCCTATTCTTGATGACATTATTCCTTATATTTATGACTTTTCATGATATTTTTTTTTTACATCCTATATGATTCTTCTATTAATTCACTATTTTATTTCTCTCGCCTATGATTTTCAACACTATTTTTTTTGCTGTTTTTATTTTCAATTTTCAAAATATATTAAATGAGAAAAATAATTTCAGAAAAACCACTTGGGCTCTTGAAACTGCTTCCGCAAGAGAAAACATGATGTTATCCATATGCTATATCATGGATCATATAAATGTAAATTTTACTATCCTCGTGATAAAGGCGTCATCAAATTTTGGAACCATTGTCACGGAAGCAACATTTTCCTGAGTAGTTTTTCAATTTTTTCTATTTTTTTCGAAACAAAAATAATGAACACTAAAAAATGACAACAAAATGGATTATTTATTTTCTTTTTTTGATGATATTCGTGGTTTATATGAGGTAAAATCATTGTATGAAGATGTTTAATTATTCCAATTATGGTTACAAAGACTATAGAAAGAGAGATCTTTGATGGTACAAAGGCTGTGAATAATTAAAAGAATAGCAGTATAAACAGAGATACAATCCAATCAAAAGGGTCAAGTGGGGAATGTACCTTAAAAGAAATAGTTAATGGAAACAAATAGATTCATGGACTTCCTTGGACCAAACTATCTAGATCAAGAGGATGAGAAGGGAATGACAACACTCCAAACATCCTCTGATGTTGCAACTTCGTAAAAACAACATAGAAGAATAAATAAAAGAAAATGAAAAAAGAAGTTATATCTTCTTATATTTGTGTATGAAACATCCTCTACTGTGCTATAATAAATTCAAGAGTTACATTTAGAGGCTTACTTCATGTGCTAGAAGGAGATGGAAAATGTAGAAATTGAAGATGCTGGAAAAAATATATAAGATAATTTTATTTCCAACACTTTATTTGTTGTTTTTTGATTTCTAAATCATCTAATTATTATTCCTTTACTCAATAGGTGAAACCAATATCAAATATACTCTCCTTTTTCTTTAGAGAACACCACACCAGAGGTGGTGTGGTCAGAATGGAGGTTGGAGGAGGTTTACTACCTCACTCCCGACCTGACCATACTCCCATGATCACTGCTCAACTAGGCGGAACAAGACTCTATTCTTTAGGGAGTCAACAATTTTTTGGAATATTTTTTTATTTGACATTGATTATATTGATGATGATAAGGATTTTTTTTGATCCCATTGTAGGTATTGAGGATGAAACTCACTTTTTTGATTACCTGGAGAGTCATGAGGAACATGAGGTTGCATGTACTGAGGAACTATTAGAGCTTCCAATGTTTGTTGAAAAGTCTATGTTGGGGGATACTATTTAAGATGAGCTACTGGAGCTGTGCATATGTCTAGCAGTGGTTGATGAAACATTTTTTAATTACAAAGAGAAAATAATTGATTAGACTAAACAAAAATAAAATTCTCACCCTATAATTTTATTCTCACAACCTATACACATCAACCCTCAATTTGTTGAGGGAGGGAAGTATCCCTAATTTTTGTTCTTCCCTCCATCACTTCATAAGAGGTAACTCAATGCTAAAGAGGAGGACTTGTTTGAAGCTACATAAGGGTACTCCAAAAGTAGAAATCCACTGAATTTGGGAGGAGTCACATTTGGGGGTTCCATAAAATGAATCCACACCTGCAATCAGATTGGGGTTGATCCACTGATTTTCCAACTGTGGAATGTCAAACTATAGAACCCCATTAGGGGTTAACCAAAGATTATACATTTTCATTTCCTACTTTAGTTTCTTCAGTATTTATATTTTATTTTTTTGGTTTTTCGTAGTTGGACAAATACTAGGAAGTGCATCCACAATGTGTGTGACTGTTTGCATTAACATGGTTGATAGATGAAGAATTGGGGCCAAATTATTCTGATTTTCATGGCCAAATAACATCACATTAGATTTATTAGATAACACTTCTTAACTCAATCTATGGGTTCATTTCACTTTGAGGTTCAATCCTTGAAGTATAATGTTAATTTATTTACATCTTATAGTTACTTGAATGGAGAGGATAGAGTTCCTGCACAAAGAAAACATGGGGAGGATTCATTGAAAAATGAATTAAACGATTCAATACTCAAGGAAGTATTGTGTTTAATTTTACACATTTTAAATACTTGCATTCATGTTTCATGAATCTAACACTTTGGTCTATGGGAATCTGTAACATCTAGTTACCTTGATTATGTAAATTTTCCCCTCACTAAGTTCCCTTTTGGTTCAAAGTGGTTAGAAGTGGTTTTCAGGATTTTCTATAGGTTGTAGAGAAGGTACATTCCATGTATCGATGGTATATGCCATGTACTAGTTGTTGGATACAAGTTGTGAATGGGGGGATCACACTATGAAAGGGTACATGTCGTGACCAGGGCTTACACGACGTGACATGAAAAAAATGTCATTTTTTAACCTGAGGCAGTGGGTTCTTCGGCATACTTATCCAGTGTGGCCTTCACGACGTGACCGGGGGTTACACTTCATGACTAAGATTGCTCCTAGGTTTATGTCATGAATTTGGAAGTTTGTTTTGGTCCTTTCTTCCCAAAATTATTGGCTCTCAATCCAGAACTCTTCTTAAGATATTTTCAGTGGCGCCACTCCTTCCGTATCAATTTGACCGGCTTTGGATCTTTGTTGCATCTGTGGTGCATCTATCTGGGTAATTGTTCATTCCTGTCTTTCATTGTGATTGATCATGGTTAAACCTTAGCTTTTTTATTGGATCTGTTGGCCTGTGTTGGATGTTTCTTCTTGGCCTCTTCTAGATCTGTTGTGAGATATCGTTGCAGAGGTTGTTTCGTTTGCTGGTCGTGGTGCGGTGGGTGTTCATCCTCGAGGTATGTGGGTTTCCTCTATTATGTCAACCTCTTGTGTTTATATTTGGATCAATATTGATCTATATTTGATTCTAGGGCATTCATTGACATTTTTGGGTTTCATTGTTGGTGGTTTCCAATACGGGCATGTGCGACCCGAGTTTGGAGGTAGGTGGTTCCATCTCGAGCCTATGTTGATGAACCTGAATGTTTTTTCTTTATAAACAGTTTTTTGTATATTGAATTTGGAATGATTGTTTTTTGTGTGTTGAAAATTGTTTTCAATAAAAAATGGGTTTACATAGTTATTGATAAATTGAATGAAAATGGGTATTTCTAAGGCACTTTAATGGATTGTGAAATGGTTTTGAAATGGATTAATTAAATTGATTACATGGGTTATTTTTGGTACTTAGGTGGAAGGTTTGTCTTGAGTCAATATTAAATTGTTTGCGATTATCAAGGGGGTTTGTCTTGGGAATTTACTCTGTTTCCTAGGCCTATTGTACTAGGGTATTGATATTGACATTTTTAGGTGTTTTTGCTCATGGGGTATTCCTCTAAATCTTAGCCCCATTGTTCTATGATGAGTTTTGTACACTTAATTATTATGGTATGAGTAGTCTATGACCTAGACCTGTAGTATTACTTGGTGTTCTGATACTTGTGATTCTATTTTTTATTTCTTGTATTTATGAGTTATCCTTGATATGCATGTTTATGATTGTGGAATGTGATATGGAAAAATGTTCTTTCAAATTTATATACCTTATTTTTTTGTGAACTATGTAAGAAGGGAAATTTTTACCATGTTTTCTATAAAACTGCTCCACTACTTGTCATGCCATGTTTTTACTTAAAATGAGAATACACGAATTTCTATACAGAGATTGGTTATGGAACACCTGGGTGAGATCCTACTGAGCCTATGAGCCCACACTCATTACACCTCTTTAGTGGTGCATAGACCATTGTTTGAATTCTAGTGTAGGGAAAGACAAGATGCTGTAGTGAGGCGGTGAGGTTTGTGTCAGTTGGTTGGGTAGATCTCAATGAGATGGTGGGAGTTCATCCATACCACAGTTTGGAGTAGTTTTTTGGTTTTTAGTCCTATGTTGTTAGACATTTCTTGGAGTTTCAGCTACTTTTTCTGTTTTCTATTTCCACTATTTTTCTTACAGTTCTAGCATATATTTCTTTTTAATTTTCTATTGTTCCATTTTTTAGTACAAATATTCCATGCGTGTGATAAGGTTGGGAGAAATTATTCCCTCTATTGTCTTTTTAAATTCCTTGGTGCTTGTAACT